>OZ007501.1:96099516-98527873 GCA_963931805.1 Microdon myrmicae | reverse complement strand
GAACGAAAACACGATAGTGGAACAATAATCCAACGATGAGGGGTTAAATCTATTTAAATTATTTAAATAAACTTCCCAACGATGAGAGGTAAGAAAAATTTAAACGACCCAACGATGAGAGACTAGACCCAATCTATATAAATAAAAGAAAGAAAAAGACAAAAATCTGAAAAGAGAACACTAAAACAGTGGAAAAATTTTTTGGTAAACTATCTCCAATTTTTCTTCCCAACGTTGATTTCGTCCTCTTTCCTGTAATTGGAAAATAAACCCGAGAAAAGGAGAATATATTTTTTTATTTATGTTATTTGTTATTTCGGATTTTTTTTTAAACCTAGCCGCTAGTTCCGCTAGTCGGCATAGGGACGTTAGAGCCTCGGGGCTCTTCCACCACTGGATTTATATCCCCGACGGCTTTGATATAAATTTCCAGCTGGTGGTTACCGGCTGCGCCAATTTGTTACGTTTGTATTTATAACAATTAAATCAATTAAATATAGAAGGTGGGACTTACTGTGGTTTATGTTAGAGCGACCGTTGAGCGGTCGCTGTGCTGTTGTTATGGTTGTTGTTACAGGGAGCGTTGTTTTGTTCCTCCTGTTGTGGTTGACTGCGACAGGTTGCAGGGGGCGTTGATGGTTGCTTCCCTGTTTGGTTGTCTTCCTCCTGCGTTCTATTGTCGGCATCGTTTATGGTTTGGAGGTAGTTTGCGATATTGGGTACTCTTCGCTTTCCATACAATACAATTGGATATGAAAATCCCTGATTGCATTGGTTTAGGTACTAGCATTACCTTTTCCTGAATTTCTATGGGAAGTCTCAGCATTTTTCGTGAACGTGCTGGTATTATTGCCGGTTTGTTCAGAAAAATTTCTACCTCCAAAGCGTTTGGCAGTGAGTGTTTCACCACTGTTGCTTCTTTGTTAGCTTTCTTCGGTTTGTCAGCTATTAATGTGGGGTTGGGATGTTTGGGGCCTGACAAAATTACGCCCCCTTTCCCCTGTTTGAGTACGGTATCCGGTGTATTTCCGGCCGCGGTCTGGACCTCTATGGATCCCCTTGGCACGGGTTCCCGACTGGTTGCCTTATGTCTTGGCACCGCTTCCTACCTTTTGTAAATTCAACGGAAAAACTTACCGGATTTAAATTGGTTTGGGAGAATTCCAAACAATTCCCGGGTCCGTTGATTTTACAATTCCTAGCTAGGAAGTCGTTTCCTAATAACCCATCTTCTGACAATCCCGGTAGGGAGTCCATTACCTGAAAGTTACAGGAGATTGGTTGGGGCAGTTTAAATATTCCCTTACAAAAGCCCCTAGACTTTCCCTTTCCAAAGAGCGTTTGGAGAGTAGTGGCCTTTTTGGTATCCAATGTTGTTCCATTTTGGAGTGCCTTCAGCTTAAGAAGGCTGATCTGCGCACCTGTGTCCACTATTAGACATGTAGTGTTTCTACATCCAATGTCTAATGGGAGCTGGACTATTGGAACTTTTGTTGGCGGTTGAGGACAGTTTTCTTTATTTGGCGGCTTTAATTCGGTCGGGTTGGGGAATTCCGACCCGACCTCTGGGAGTTTTCCGACTTCTCCCATTTTGCTTTTAGTCGACACACTGTCGCCATGTGGTTGTGTCGCTTACAAAATGTGCACCATTCACCGTTCTTCTGTCGCCGATGCCTCTTTTTTGGCGTCTCTGACGCATCCGTAGTGGTTGAATTCGACTGGCTACGGTTCGATTCGGGTCGATGGCGTTGTACTCGGTGTTGGCGTTGTTTTATTTTCGAGCCTCCGAGTATTCAGTACTGCTCGTACTAGTACTACTCTTGGTTCGAGTCTGTTTACCGCCTTTGTCGCATGGCTGTTTGCTGTCCTTTGCATTTTTTTCCTTTTGGACTGTCTGCCATTCTGTATTGACCGTGCAGGTCTTTGGGGTGTGGTCTCTACGTACAGACTTAACCACATTGGGTGTCTTTGTTGGCTTTTGTGGTTTTATCCACTTTGCCTTGATACGACACTCGTCCCCAGTGTGACCCTTTCGGCTGTTTGCCATTCGTTATTGACCGTGCAGGTCTGTGGGGTGTGGTCGCTAAGTACAGACTTAACTGTTGGCTTTTGTGGTTTTATCCACTTTGCCTTGATACACTCGTCCCCCGTGTGACCCTTTCGGCGACAAAACTCACAACAACATCGAATGCTGTACACTCTATGATTCGATGCCCTTGCTTGTTTCGATGTGGATGGTCGTTCCTGCCCTTGGTTTGAGGTATTCACTGGTGACTTCCTTTGATTCTGTGACCTTGGTGTGGGTTCGGGATTGTCCGCCTTCGTTTGTGTACTTAGTGTCCGACAATCCTGGACATCGTGTCGACATCAACCACACTTTGTACACTTTGGGGTGTTTCGGCGTCGAAGACATTCGTCGTATACATGCCCTTTTCTATTGCAGAAGCTGCAAGTCATGCGTGTTACCCATGGGTTTGGTGTACGCTTGTCCCTACCTTGACTAGAGGAGTCACTAAGATAGTCACCTCCGCCTCTTTGAAGGTGTCGTGGTACCTCGGGCTTCTTTGGTTTAGACCCGGTTGGTCTTCTCGACGTGTGTGGTGGTGTATCCGACCTAAACGGGTTGTTCCCCGGTTGTTGGCGTGTAATGGGGTGAGATGGTTTTGGGAATCTAGCGTTAGAGTTCCTATTCTCTACTACCCGAGACGCATCGTGTCTAGGCCTATTCTGCCTTTGTCTTGTTATGTTTATTTGTATAACAATTAAATATATTTAAAGGTAAATATAATTTTTTTAATATTAGGGTTAACAATTTAAGTAAGAATGAGGAGGACTTACTTGATTTTAGACCATTGATCGGTTGTCGGTGAAGATACGTATCTGCGACGGGTTGCAGGGGGCGTTGATGGATTGCTCCCCTGTATAGCTTTCGCTTTCCTAGTTACGCGTGATCTTACGCCGTTTAGCGATTTCGAGTTCGAACAATGTTCCTATTCTCTATTGCTAATAAAGCCCGTCGTTTCCCTTGGGCATAGGGGTTCAACTTAATATGATTACTTATTTCTTTTTTTCTTCTTTTTGGCGTTAGTACAGCTCGGAGATTGACGGCGAATTGTCATTTTTTCGAATTTATTTCCGGTGTATTATGTTTTATTTTATTATTTTTTTCTCCGCCAAGTAGTATTTGCATAAAGTAGTTTATGCAAATTAGCTACTTGGCGCGTTATTTTCCTTTTACAGGTAAAGAGGGGAATCAAAGGGGGATTAGTGGATTCTGGGGGGACCTGGACTCAATGTCGGTCCGTAACAGTCTCGATTCCTGGGGGTTTGGTCGAGTATCCCCGTAGGTCCTATCTAAAACCCTATTTGCTTGTTCCGGGGGATCTTGTTCATCCTCCCAATTGTAGAATGGATTATTCCTTAACATTGGTTGCCTATTTGGTGAGATGGGGACATTGTATTCGTCGTTCCTTTCCGGTGAAGGTGACTGGTCATGATACCTCGTTGGCATTTCGAAGCATCCACTTTCGCTCCTCATCTCATTCTCGGTTTTCTCTAACTCGAGAATCCTAGCAATAATCCTATCCAAAGGGTCCGTTTCTGATTTTACTATCAGATGTCTCAGTTGGTCGTTTCTGATTCCTACCATCAGAACCGATTTAGCTAATCTCTCGGTCTGGAAAGTGAACCCTAGGCTATTGATAGTCCCATACTTACGTGTTGCCGCTTCATTGCAGTCCTTTACTGCTTGCGTTATGCGGTGGGTGAATTCGGCGACATCCTCTTCGCGGGATTGTCGCATACGAGAGAGTTTCGAGTGTAACTCTTCGTATGACACGTGTGGTAGTGTTGTGTTTCGGAGTCGCTGTTCAAACTCCTTGAAAGTCGTTGGGAGTTGTTCTTTGAACATGCGGCGAGCTTTCCCAGTTAGTCTCATGGGCAACCACCGCAGGAAAATTTTTTCCTCCTCCGATAAACAGTCCAGTGTCCCGTCACAGCTTTCGAGGAACTATGTAGTTCTGAAACGAGAACACTAAAACAATGAAAAATATTTGGGTAAATGTTTTCTAAATTTTCTTCCCAACGTTGAGTTCTTCCTCTTTCCTGTAGTTGGAAAACGAAACGTGGAAAAAGAGAAATAATATTTTTATTTATGTTGGTGTTTTGTTATAACGGCTTATTTTTCTTTTAACCTAGCCGCTAGTTCCGCTAGTCGGCGTAGGGACATTAGAGCCTCGGGGCTCTTCCACCACTGGATTTGTATCCCCGACGGATTCGATACAAATTCCAGCTGGTGGTAACCGGCTGCACCAACATTGTTGTGTGTTTAACAATTATTATATTTCATATAATATAAAAATATAAAAAAGGGGGAGTTACTGTGGGTTTGACTGTTGAGCGGTCGTTGGAGAAGCTGCTTGTCAGCAGTTGGTGGTTCTGTTGCTGTCTGCGACAGGTTGCAGGGGGCCTTGATGGCTGCTCCCCTGTTCAGCTTTCGGTTGATGATTGATTTTATTTCATTTACTCTGGTTTCGATGGTTTTACTTCGAATCTCGAATGTCGAATCAATGTTTTTTTTTTTTTTTGTTACCGTTGACGCTTATTTATTATTCTGCGCCAACGCCGGTTTTTATTATTTTCTCTACCAAGTAGAATTTGCACAAAGTAATTTATGCAAATTGACTACTTGGCGAGTTGTTCTCCGTTCAGAGGTAAAGAGGGGGAACTAAAGAAAGGGTATTCGTGGATGTTGGGGGAAGCTGGACTCAAGGTCGGTCCGTAACAGTAGCGTGCTTCGGAGTCGTTGTTCAAACTCCTTGAAAGTCGTTGGGAGTTGTTCTTTGAACATGCGGGTAGCTTTCCCAGTCCTGTGCCATCTCCTTCCACGCTTGACCATCTGATCCGATCTCCTCAAGGTCAAACCTAATATTGTCCTCCCATCTATGCGCGGGCGTCCGGCAGGTCTCTTTCCCGTTGGTCTATCGTCAAGAATTCTACACACGGTCCTATCGTTGCCCATTCGCGCCACGTGTCCGGCCCATCTTAATCTTTGCGATTTGATTACTCTCACTATTGTAGGTTTGCGATATAGCTCTTCCAATTCATGGTTATGGAGTTTCCTCCATTGTGCTTCCTACTCGTCATATTTACCTCCAAAGATACCCCTCAAAACTTTATTCTCGAATACGCGGAATTTGTTTTCTTCCCGTTTTGTGAGAGCCCAGGTTTCGCATCCATATAAGAACAATCGGCATGATTATGGTTCTATAGACACGGAGCTTTATGTTATGTGATAGCAGTCTGGATTTCAGCAGTTTACTGACTGCGTGCCAACTAGCGTTGCCGGAATACAATCTTGTGTTCTGAAACATATGATCTTTTATAAGAAATTGATGAAGGTGCTGCTGGCGAAGCTGGTGATGGTGTATCTGACTGCATTGTTGAGAGAAGTAACGATGTTTTTTTTTTTTTTGCGTGGAGTAACTCGTTAGTAATATCCAACTGAAAGTTTGTAGTGACATATACTTGTTGTCTCCGCTTGGGGTTTTCAGGTCTCTGCGATACAACAACCAGTTTATGTACCAGTAAACGATACGCATATACCACTTCTTTGGACGGTGGTTGATTTTGTACAACTCCAACAGCATGTCGGCAAGATCAACCCCTACCATATGCTTGTTATAGCATTCAACAATACCTGGTCGAGGAATATTTACAAACTTCTTATCCTTGCGACACCATCGTTTGCACTCACTCATTGGGTTTTTACCTATATAATTCGAAATCAGTTGCACGCTTTTGTTGTCATACCATCGACAACTTCAAATTTAAAATCGTTTGATCCTCTTCCTTTTCTAAGAAGATCCTTCTCGTCACTTGGAGCACAATTTTTTAATAGATTGTTTCGAATGGTTCCTACGGCTAATATACTCTTTTGTTTCAAACAAATCATCAGGCTTATTGAAGTAAACCAGTTCTCAAAAAACAATTTGATAATTGAAAAAATTTGGTGTACGGGAATATTGGAAGGCAAATGTAAAACAATGTCTGACGATATGCCCAATCCATCAATCTTTTTATTGCGGTGGATTCACATTTTAATTCTGTGTCACTGGTTTGTAATGCGTACAAATTAGTTTCATCGCAGATCTTTTGTAATCTTTTGTTGCTTTCGTAGCAATCGGTCCACAGGAGATCTGATGGCGTACCTTACCGAAAAGTGGAGCCATTCCATCTACTACCTCGGTGAAAGCAAGGTAGTCGCATTGGATATTTCAAAAGCCTTCGACAGAGTTTGGCATCCAGCCTGTGGGGTACGAAGATGTATTTGCGCCAGACACGGGCGCGCGGTTCACTTAACTCCCCAACTGTTCCGACGTCGAAAATTGTTCTCCAAAAGAAATAGTAACAATGAAAAAACGCACTGGTGTAGTTTTTTTGTTTGGTTAATGTTTTCTTTATTTAGTAACTAGGTTTTTTTTGAGTTTTATTTTACTTCGCTTAACACTTATTATTAATATTATCAATTGATTGTTATAAATTATATACAAGATACACTTCTTTCTCGACACTGCGACCGTGGTAATTAAACATTTTAACTAAAAATGCATGCGAGCACTTTGGTGTTGAGATTTGACTGGAGCAACGATAATATTCGACTTCATTAATCAGACACGAAATTAAATTGTTTCTCCGAGCGGCGGCGTGACCTCTCCGCGATGATAAACGGCAAGTGATGGTCTCCCTACGGTTCAATGCACTCTGAGATCACCACAGCCGTAACACTAGGGCAGTAGGTCATTCTCAGAACTTCATTTCATACCGGCGCACAAGCTAAGCCAATCCCGAAGTTATTGCGCTCTTTTTTTTTTTGTTATTTTTATCGACTGTCGAATGATGCGCGAGTATTATCCACCTCAGTGAGGCATACGAATGAGAAGATACATGAAAAGAGCGCGGTGATGATTGGCTAATAGCTGTGCGAATACAGAATTTCCGATGGAAATCCTTTGGGTTAGCAAAAATGGAGTTGCCGTATGGCAAAAAGGGTAGCTAAACTCAATTATGCATTATCTGCATAGGATAATGAGTTTAGCTTTGCGTCCATCATTGCAACATGCTTTTCCAGGTAAATAGCTAAGTAGGAGAAATTGGGTTTTGTTTGACACGCTGCTGGCGATCGAAATTAGGCGGAAAGAGTGGGTTGGTTCTCCATGCAGTATAGAGAACCCCCACAAGCCCTTTTATCAAAATTGCATTCATATGGAGTGGACAATTCCCTGATCCAATGGATAAGAGACTATCTTTCTGGCCGTTCGCTCCAAGTGGTTCTTGATGGTGTCAAATCAGCCTCCCATAAAATTAATGCAAGTGTTCCCCAAGGTTGGGTACTCTCACCCACTCTCTTCCTCATCCTTATAAATGATCTCTTGTCAATTACTCACAAACCGATTCACTCGTTTACTGATGGATAGCACGTTGAGTTTCTCATACTCATACGAACACTCCCGTCCAAACTCTTCGAACGTCACTACCAACCAGCAACTTATGCTTGATACATTGAGTTCAGACCTCAACAAGATATATCGGTGGGGATTATCTAACCGAGTAGTATTCAATCCCCTAAAAACTCAGTGCTGCCTCTTGTCGTCAAAAGTGAGCCCCAAAGTAAATATACTGTCTATGAACGGCACCTGCATCGACGAAGCCAAGGCATTATCAATCCTCAGCGCTAATTCGAGCTGGAATGACGACATATTTGAAGCTGGGAAAAGTGCAGCCAAATGTATGGGATTCCTTAAGAGATACAAAAGATACTTGACTCCATCCAACCTGGCCACTATTTACAAGGCGTATATTCGTCCAAAAATGGAGTTCAACTCCCATATTTGGTCAGGCGCATCCAAAACTGCACTACACGTGCTCGACAGCATGCAAAAACGAGTAGTGAAACTTATTGGGGACCCAGCCGTAAGTCGATTAATTCCGTCGTTAGAACACAGGCGCAACGTATCAAGCCTATCTCTTTTCCACAGGTATTACCACTGTCGTTCAACTGAACTTGCTGAATGTGTTCCGCCCCTTCAGACATTTTCCCGCGATACCCGTCAATCTGTGAATGCGCATAAGTTCACGTTAAAAGTGGACTACAGGCGCACAAATAAACACTGACAGTCATTCTTTAGCCGAACCACACGAATGTGGAATGTTCTCCCTGATCATGTGTTTTCTGGCCATTGTGATGTCCAGACATTCAAGACCAATATAAAACGTGGTTAAATTTTAAGGGCCGATGTTGATTTTGAATAAAAGACAAATTATTTAAAAAATTATTGTCATTTCTTTTTATTATGATAATATTGGTATGGTTCAATTATGTATGGAACAAACTATCGGCCAAATGGCCGCCGCGACCTCGGCGGCACACCTCCACCCGATGGTCCAAATTTTCGATGACGCTGAGGCATAATTGAGGTTCTATGCCGTTAATGTGCCGAATTATCTCATCCTTTAGCTCTTGAATTGTTGCTGGCTTATCGACGTACACATTTTCTTTCAAATAACCCCAAAGAAAGAAGTCCGACGGTGTCAAATCACATGATCTTGGCGACCAATTGACATCGCCATCACGTGAGATAACACGGCCATTGAATTTGTCGCGCAAAAGAGCCATTGTTTCGTTAGCTGTGTGGCAAGTGGCACCGTCCTGTTGAAACCACATATCGTCCGCATCCATATCTTCCAATTCGGGCCATAAAAAGTTCGTTATCATCTCACGATAGCGAACACCATTCAAAGTAACTGCCTGACCGGCCTCATTTTGGAAAAAATACGGCCCGATGATGCCGCCAGCCCATAAACCGCACCAAACAGTCAGTCTTTGTGGGTGCATTGGCTTTTCGACAATCACTCTTGGATTATCATTCGCCCAAATGCGGCAATTCTGCTTATTGACGAATCCACTGAGGTGAAAATGTGCCTCATCACTGAAGATGATTTTCTTCGAAAATTGATCATCCGCTGTTGCCATTTCTTGCCACCATTCTGACCATTGGCGACGCTTGAAATGGTCCAGAGGCTTTAGTTCTTGAGTCAATTGCACCTTGTAAGCGTGTAAATGCAAATCTTTATTCATAATGTTCATCAACGACGAGCGTGAGAGGTGCAATTGTTGGGCACGACGACGAGTTGAGGTGGACGGCTCTTCAGCCACACTATCGCGAACAGCAGCAATATTTTCTGCAGTACGAGTTGTACGAGCATGAACTGGTGTTTTCACATCTTCTACAGACCCGGTTTGCTCAAATTTTTGCACGATTTTTCCGATTGAACGCACATTTGGACTTTTAAATTGACCGAAAAAATCACGAAGTGCACGATATGCATTTGGATTTGAACGCCCATTTTCATAATAAGCCTGAATAACTTTAACCCGCTGCTCGATGGTGTATCTTTCCATAGTTCAAATTGAGTTAGTCTAAAATTGAGAAACGTCAAATGAAATGCAGAAAAAACGTTTAGGTGTGGTTCACATTCAAGATCGGCCTTTAAAATTAACCACCCTTTACATCGACAACTCCTTTCCTTATCCACTTCCTCTCCATCCGCTCGCACTGCGCTCTGACATTTAAGGGTACTCCAAAATCCCCTTTTGTGCGCGCGTTAGTGTAAAAAAAAAAAAAAAATATATATATATATATATATATATATATATATATATATATATATATATATATATATATATATACATATCATCATCATCATCATCATCACCATCATCGGCACTACAACCTGGAACCGGTCTTGGCCTTATTTAGCCAGTCCTGAGGCTTGTTATATTTTCCATAATGATTTGTTTTTTCCGGGCAAGGTCATTAGTCCTGCGCCAGAGGCTCCCCGACGGGGAATCGAACCCCGGTCTCACGCGTGACAGGTGGGTATACTAACCAGTATACTATTGAGGAGTTGTATATATATATATATATATATATATATATATATATATACATATATATATATATATATATATATATATATATATATATATATATATATATATATCATCAAAGAACTGAGTAAAATATTCTATTGGTTGTTTGACTTGGCCGAAGCTAACTTCGCTGTTCCAGGTCGTATCGCATTCCGCTATCTTTGCACTCCTCCATCTCAAACTTTCTAAATTGATATTTTCTAAAACCGCTTGTACCGTTTCTTCACCTTAAATTTCATTTTTAATTCCAATGTCTTGGCAAACAATACTCTCAATCAAACCAACCTCAATACCTTCGCCTCCTTCAATTACATTTTGTAGGGTTTCATCAATAATATTTCCAGATTCGTGGTAATTTTTTCCACTTCTTCTCCATTGTCCTCCTCACCAGAATCATCCCAATTGAATTCGGAAATTTTTTCAATTCCTTGCTGGGTCAAACCTTTCGGACGCATCTCTAACGCATAAAAGAGCATTATATGATTTGTAACTAGTATGGACCAATGTTGCCTCAACTAAACTTTGTTTCGATATTTTTTTCTAATTTTCTTACCTATGTTTAATTATTTTATACAGTTTGTTTTTTACAATTAAATTTCTTTATATATTTGTTTTTAATTATTTGTACACTCACTTTTTGCATAGAAAAAGTTTGAGGAGTGCAGTTGTGGGGTACGAATAGGTTGTGTCGGTGTACAGCACGGGTTCGCTCCTATCCCCATCCCTCTGGCAACTGTTCCGTCGAACAAAGTTCATCAAACGCAAGGGCAAATAAAACACAGCGTAGAGACCAGGATAGCGTTTCTATGACGAGCACACAGTTGATTAATGAATTCGAGTTGTTTTTATTTATTGATTTATATGAATGTGAACAGTGCACGGCCAACCACAAGCTTTACATAAAGCGATGTATCCCGTAGTACTGCGTTTACTGCAACTATCCACCAAGAAGAGGAAAATAAAACACTATGATTCGTTTAGATGTTCACTAGAGAATTTTATTGTTTTGTTATTATTATTTTTACTGAATTAAGTATCATATTGGATTGTATTTAGTACAAGCTTGTATGTTATTTTTACATTTGATAACTGATTGCAAATTCACTGAACCGATTCTACTCGACAACGTAAGGGACTGTCCCGCAGGAGTGCACACTTGCGCGCATGCACTACAGGGGTTGAAAGCACCGCTCGACTATCTGTGTGTGCGCACTGGTGGTTGAAATGAGACTGCTCGTTGCTCTGCTCGATGCAGAGCCACTTTGCGACTGAGGTGAGTTTCCTCAAGAGAGAAAGTGTTTCTCTCATGGTGAAAACAAGGAAGATGGACTTGGTGATGTATGTGTATGTGTGATCGTGTAGATCACATTGTTTATCGATGCATTTCGGCAAAGGATAAATAAAACCTGAACAAGGGAGAAGCGACCTAGGGGATCGTTCCGTAATGAGGGTTCAGCTAAGTAAATACGCTGCCACTCATTAGGTGCTAATTGAGGTCTTAGATGTTTATGACATCTCTGACTGTAGCAGGAACCGAGTTCTTGTTTGTATTTGGAAATGCTGAAGGACTCGGTTTTAGCGGCTATTGCGCTGATTGTTTTCAGCTGCGTCAACAAGCCGCTTGGCGTTACTTTGTGTCGTTGGACAAATAGGTCGCCAGCCAATGTGCATGTAAAGGCAATTGTTGTTGCACGTGTGAGGCTGCGAGAATTCTTTTCAGAGGGACTGGGATCTGCTTGGTAAATAAAGAATTCTTTTCGGAAAATCGATATGATGCGTTGATGCATGAAGAATACCCTTGTGGGTGGAATGCTTGTAGGTGCTAATGCAATTGCATTAGCAAAGAACAATGGGGTTATGGGAGCTTCAGGACTGGAGGCTTTTAGGTAATTTGGGATGGTGGGTAGTGGCGTTTAGTGGGACCGCCAAACACTCAACGCAGATCAGCTAGAAAGTGATCACTAGCAATACTTATAATAAAATATTCGCCAACAAACTTGCTTAATATATCAAGCTCTTCCGAGAAAAAATTAAAATTACGGGTCTTAGAAGCTCAAACATATAATGTTGGCTATAGGCAAAATCGGGTTTGAAAGGGTTAAGAAGTGCAAAAAGTTCTCCACTCCATCAAATCTGGCCACTATTTACAAGGCGTAAATTCGTCCCAAAATTCAACTCCCGTATTTGGTCAAGCGAAACTTATAGGGGAGCCAGCTGTAAATCGATCAATTTCGTCATTAAAAGATAGGCAACGTCGGGCATGAAAGGGTTATGTCGTCTTTGAGAAGGAATAGTATTCAATTTAACATCCCACAAAATTTGTTTAGGTTTACTTAGCGCTTTGCGTAGTAATGTAGAACGTAATTTGAGTCTTTCCTATAACAAGGTTAGTTTAGTGAGACCAGAACCCTCGTTTATTACACTTAGTACAAGCGTTAGAGAGAGAAAAAAAGAAGAAATTAAAAGTAAAAAACTTACGAACTAACTTAAGAATTAGAATTAAAATTAAAATTAAAGTACCAACGGATCAGATGATGTTCGAGGATACTTTTTTACCTTTTTTTTACACGAACGCGCGCGCAAACGGGGATTTTGAAGTTACCCTTAAATGTCAGAACACAGTGCGCAAGCAGTCCTTACTTAATCTGTGTGATTAATTATTATTCCAGGAATGCTCTGGTATGTTTTATTATTATTATGATTTATTGGTCTATGGGAACCCAGAAGTTCATGATTTTACCGAAACGGCGCCATCTTAGCCATTTTCAGTTCCAGTAAGAGAAGCTGTAGACACATCCACAAAAAGACAAAAGAAAACACAAAATATATCATTAAAGAGAAAATTAATTCTCCGTCTATGGATGACAGTTGGATTGTCGAACCAAAAGAATTGTTTTAGCAAGTATGCATCTATCGGGATTGGCGAAGTGAGATTATAGCACTTAGCGGCGATGGTGTAGAAAATGAAAATTCGAACCAACGCTAAATTTAGAACCAAAGGCCGCATGTAGGAGATGATTAGTTATTCGCAACAAGTATTTACTGTTGTGGAAATGCTCTTAATTGCTATGGTGTACGACTCCGATGATTTACATCTTCGATTTGCTGTTGGTGCTGTTCTTTACTATGGTTTGTGTATCGTATGCATCTGTTGGAAACGGCACAAGAAAGGAACAGGCTTGGTCACAATTTCCAACGTATACTTTTGTCCACAACTTGAATTCTTTTCCTATAGTTTGTTAAGAACATCAAGCACAACACTGCATATCATCATCATCATCGGCACTACAACCTGGATCCGGTCTTGGCCTTATTTAGCAAGTCTCGGGACTTGCTAATTTTTCCATAATAATTTATTTTTACGGGGAAGGTTATTAGCCTTGCGCCGAACAATACTGCATATTCGGGATAGAATAATGAACCACGAGGAGTGTGTCGGCATTTCGTTAATACCCTATGTGGAGCTGTGAGGCTTGGATCAGTACGTCTTGCCTGTATGTTTTCTCTAAGTATTATTATGGCGATTCAAAAAGATTATGCACACGCAATTGTAAAGAACAGTACGGCACAACAAGAGAATTGGAAAAAAAGAATCGTCAACGTTGTGTACTCGAGCATCGATGTTATAATCTCAACTTCTCGCATACATCTGACCGAGGCCAGGTCTGATAAGTTAGTGACTTTTTGAATTAGAGATTTTTTTTCGGCAAATATACATTCTATTTATCAACATAGTCTCAAAGTATAGGAGAGTGCACAGGAAAGGGAGCAAATTGCACAGACGAGTCAGTGGAGTCATGAACTTCCGTGCTCCTACAGACTAATAAATAATAAATAATAATAATTACATAGTCTCCTTTTAGCTCGATACATTTAGTCCAGCTTTTCTCCAACTTTTTTATTCCTTCTAAATGATAGGTTTCCTAAAGGCCCTCAAAATTGGCGTTAGTTTCTATCTTGAGCTCTTCATTCGGCCCAAATTTCTTGCCGCCCAGCCATTTCTTCAGGTTTGGAAACATGGGGGCTAAATCTCGATGGATGATGGATGGGGTAGCAGTTTGTAGCCTAATGTGTGACTTTTGCTTGATTATGCTTAATCAGCACACGAAATTGCCTTTTTATCCATTTTCGTTAAAGTTCACGAGGTTGTCTGCTTTCAATTGCTGTCAAACACCAACTAAATGACGCAGTTTCCTTTCAACGTCCTCAAAACAGGCGTTAGTTTCTGTGATGACCTCTTCATTCGACCCGAATCTATTACCGCCCAACTATTTCTTAAGTTTTGGAAACAGAAAATAGTCGCATGGGGTCTAAATCTGAGGGATGTGCTATATGGGGTAGCAGTTCGTAGCCCAATTTATGGATTTTGCTTGATTATGCTTAGTCAGCACCCGAAATTCGCTTTTTTCATTTTTCATTAAAATTCACGAAGTTGTCTGCCTTCAATGACTGTCAAACACAAACTTAATGACGCACCTTGCTCAAACTTTCACAGCAGTCTATTTGTAGATGTAGGTTTCGACAATCAAACAAGACACAACTTCCTTACCAACTCAAGCATTGGGGCGGCAACTTATCAAACTGCCCTCGTAATAAACGTGAATTTTCGCTGAACAAAAATTATTAGAAAGGTTGCGACTGCGCACATACAAGGGTGAATCAATATAAACGGTAATTTTACTTTTTTGCTTAGCAAGAAGTTGCAAGCTAGATAATCTTGTGTGTGGCTGTTGTTTGGTTTATGAAGAGAAGGGGAATCGGATCGGCTAGGGTGTACTAGTTGGCCTCGCTCACAGGTAGCGTGTCTCCTTGTCCTGAGAAGGATGAGGGATCTCTTTAGACCGCTCCTGAGGGGACCCGTTGCGGTCGCCGCCGTGCTTCCTCAAACCTGAGGAAAGAGTAGCGACCGATCGTTATCGATTGCTAGTGCCGCAAACTTCCTAGGGCAACAACCTGGCTTCCGTGGGCAAGTGATCCTCGGTGTCAGCGATGCTCTGTACTTAGATAGACAGAAAAGGGGCGAGAGCCACAGTTCTACTCAATAAAACTCCGTTTTATCTAGGCGTACATGCTCTTCTTTATTCTTTCAGTTGTTCTGGATTTTTCTATCTAGTTGGTCTCCTGCAGCACTTCCACCATATACATTAATCAACTGCCGCCCGGAGATCGCGATGCATCTTCCTTTTAAATGGAAACAAATCGAGATTTGTATCTTGAAACGAACGCTCAGATGGAAAATCTCGATTTCTATACATTGGGTGTGGTGTTTGTTACGGCTCCAACGCCGTGCTTCCTCTTTCGAGGGAAGAGCGTGGAGGTTATTATAAAAGATCTCTTTTATTTAAATATTTTATTTTATTTTTATTTTTATTTTATCGAACTCAGCTATCTCAAACTGAGCTCTCTTCTTTCTACCTTTTTTCATATAAATTTACTTGTTTATATAGAACATTTTGTTCTAACTGACTGTGGCGTATAAACTGAACAAAACAATCTAGAAGTCTCTGTGACTTAGAATTTTGAATAAACTTTGAACGAAAATCAAAGTGGCCATGTTTTGAAATGAAAAATGTGCTTGTTATGAAAAGGGGCATATTTATGAAATGTGCTGTAAGTGACTGGATATAGAATATTGTGTCTGTTTATTTATGAATTGTATTAACTGAGAATGTAAGATATGTGAGGATGTAGGTTTAAGGGTTGTGTTTGAAAGGACATGAGTTAGTGTCAAAGCGAATAAGGGTAGTATTCTGGAATACAACATGTTCAATGTTTGTTTAAGGATAAGAATTCAGTTTCATGAATTCTCATGAAACTATTGGGCATATGAGGATAGGTATTGGAAGTTGGGTTTGGTGTGTTTGTGGCAAATTGAACATCTGGTTCGATTTGCCATAGGTTTGGTTTTTTTGAGTTTATGAGGGATTTTACCAGATTTGGGGTTTGAATTTAGATTATGCCATGGGGCAAATGCAAAGCGATAAACGAATATTTGATTCGTGTATTGCGAATTTTTGGATTTAGATTAATGTTTTATGTTTAATCTAGGTTTAGTTTAGTATAGTTTAGTGAGGGCAGAACCCTCATATATTTAGCTTAGTACACGCGATAAAACATAACAAGTATCCTAAAACTATATATAAGAATATAAACTATGGTTAAAAAGAAAAAAGAAGAAAAGGGGGGTGGGGTGTATGTTTGGCGGGTTGGTTACTGGGTTTATCCATCAATTATCACTCATTCATTCACCTCGCTTAGTACAGGATGTAAGAGTGTAGACGGGGAGCGGGCGTGGTCAGGCGGGGAAAGAGAGGATATGAATTTTGAGAGCAGTAGAGGTAAAGTTGAAATCGAAGGAGGTAGGGTAGGAGTTTGCCCGCCGCGGCATTCGCGAAATGGGTTCATTAGAGCCGTAAGAAGTGTGGTGGGTGGGCTGATAGAAGAGATGAGGGTTTCCCAGGTTACGGGGGTTAGTGTGAAGCGGAATGATGGGGAGCAAGCTTGGGCAGTTGATTGTGTCTGAAAGGAGACGGTGGATGAAAAGGATATCGGGATGAAGCTAAGCTCCCTGTCAAATAAGATCCCGAGATCGCGGATCGAGTGTACAGATGATATCTGCTGGTTTAGCAGGAAGTAGGAACGTGAGGGGGCAGGGGGACGTTTGTGGGAGAAGGTGATGGACTGACAGTTCTTACGGCACCAAGTTGAGAAGCTGTCGAGGTCCGTTTGGAGAAGTGAGGAGTCGACAGGAGAGATGATCGTTTTGTAGAGTTTGGCAGTCGTCCGCATAGAGGGAGATGGATGAGTATTTAATGCTGGAGTCAATATCATTGATGGTGGTAAGGAAAAATAGGAGGGGACCTAGATGGATGCCTTGCGGAACCCCTGACGTGGGAAGAAAGGGATTAGACATGGTGTAGGATTATGGGCTTTGGATGTATGTGGGGGGAAAAAGGTGGTAGGGCTTTGCAGAGCACTACAAGGGGCCGCGCTCGACTTTGTAGTCAATACAGCCATGACCGAGTAAAAGGCACGTACGTCTGTTGGGCAACAGATTATTATAAACAAATTAACAAACAAAGGCGTTAAACCTTTGGGTATTTTTCCTCGAATGAAGGCAAAGTTTGGTGATGATACACTGCCTATAATGGTGTATATACGTGGGCCAGAGAATTTAAAAGCGAAAACAAAGTAAGGTCATGAAAACGAAAGTCTTGTTCGACGCCCAAGGACAAGTCGTACAGATAACAACATCCGTGCCGTTCGAAAGCTTATTGAAAGTGATCGCCGCTTATCTGGTGGAGAAATCTCGTCAGATGCCGCATATCGAAACATCACTTCCAACAAAAAGAAATAAAAGAATCCTTTATTCAAGCCTCCATTGTTACTATTAACCTTAATGGAGGTTGATATAAACCTAGGTGCTGTACATTGCCCACCTAGGCACACATCTCAAAACAACAATTCACGAATATCTTCAAGAAGCTCGGACCAAGGTTTATAATTGGTGGAGATTTTAATGTCAAGCACACTGCTTGGCGGTCTAGGTTGATTACCCCAGGCAAGGGAAAACAATTGCTTACAGCCCTTAAAGAAGCGAAGTGCGAATTTCATTCGTCTTGTTCACCAACATACTGGCCTACTGATATAGCAGCAAAACTCCTGACCAGATCGACTTCTTCATTTCGGAAGGAGTGGCGTCGAATTACGTCTAAACCGATATAGTTGATTTAACGTCTGACCACACCCCAGATCTTATACCAAGGCGGATGACAATTCAATAACATAAGATACCTTAAAGATGCCATTGAAATCCCCCCTCCTTGTCGAAATTGATCCAGATGTCTTCCACTGATCTCCGACCTGACTTGGTTTTGATGTGCCGTCAATAATCTCGGAACCCATCGAGCAGTAATTTTTTTGAAGCTAAGATCATCTGTGGTAATGGATTGTACACTTCAATTGCTGATACCCACTTCTGGTGAAATTTCTCCAACAGTTATGCGGCGATCACTTTCAATAAGCTCTCAAACGGCACGGATCTTGTCATCTTTCCGCTGAAGCCTCTTTTTTGATGTGGCGGCAGTTTTGCGCTTGTTTCCACTTTCATAAAGTACTGAGTAGTGAATGGAAGGACGAAGTCGTTTTCTGTATGATTCCCGTTTGGAAAGAGTTAGCGGGGAGCGATGAGAGAAACGCAATCGAACTAAGAAAAGGAAAGAGGCGATCAAGTTAAGATCGAAAAATAACATCATCTGGAGAACGCGATCGTGCGCAATAATAATTAATTAATCAAATAAAATTACGGGAAGAGTTAAAAAGAAAGATATAAAATAAAAAGGATTCTCGATAATACCAACCGAACCGAAAAGGATCTTTTCCTCTGCAAAGTTGCTGAACCGGATTTCAAGACGTTGTGGTGGTATTCCGTTTATTTGGGGCGGATAAGTTATTATACCGAACTGTTCTTCGAACTACTGGGAGAAGCGTTTTTTTGGTCGTATGCTTTCGCGCGAATATAATTCACTAGCGTTTAAGAGTAATGTTTACAGATACTACATTTACTTATCCTTATCCCTATCGTCCATTCGACTATGATATTCAAAGGCAGTAGTTGAACTCTTACATTACATTATATGTTTATACGTCTTGTACTAAACGAAATAAAGTGAGGGTTCTGCCCTTTATTCATTCATTCATACACGTGCGTAATACGAAAACGGAAATCTAACTATGTTTACTTAGCAGTCTAAATCTCTACTGATTTGTAATGGATTGCTGCTCGCATTTAACGCATATATAGTACCTGGCCCAGTTTTTGGACGTATGTCCAAAGAATTGAGATCTTCGGCATTGGATTGTGCCAGAGTTTCCCTTTGCCCTTTCTCAAGAAACAGAGAAGATAAATGTGTTCAATTTTGAGAATAGTTTCAGGTAGCTTTCCAGAGAGCAGTCTCACTACGAAATAGGTCGTGATCGACAAGGTGTCAAATTAGGGCGAAATGAACTTGAAATTAATTTTGGGAGGATTTGTTCGCCGGTGGACTGTAATATAATCGTTGTCTGCATAAATCAAGACCTCATACATACATTACAGTTAAATTAAACTTCAGCTTCTGATTACCTGAAAATGTTAGTTTTTTCCGTTTTTAACCGTGGTAATGTATTGCTTCCACTTCTGGAAAGGAACTGTGATTGTATTATATAATTTTCTGTCAAAACAAAGACTGATCTAATGCAATTGATGGCCACTGTCAGAAAAAAATTTGTCTACAGGCGGAAGGAACGAGAAGCCTTTACACAGCTATTGGTCCTTCGACTTTAACGCATACGTAGCTATTGTGGCATATGCGTTGTATCTTTACATCCTGATGTAGGTCCATGCTTCACTGATCTAATACCATTCCATTACTTTTTAATAAAACACCAGAGTGGTTCAATTTTTTAATATATAATTTTGCTTTTATTTAATTCATTTTTTGTCCCGGTTTTTGTTTTTAATTTTTGTGATTTTTTTATATAATTTTTGTATCTTATTTAAAATAACAAATTTACAGATTTTGTTTTGTGTGTATATACTGTTATGTACTACAATATATATAATCAATTTTTTGTTTGTTTGCTTTATCATTAACTTCATTTTGTTTTAGTGATTATATTTTAGTAAATGAGTGTTTTTTTAATTCTGCCTAATTTTTTAATTTGTTTTAATTTTTATATATTACATGATTTTTTTTTATATGGTAGTTATTTTTGTTAAACTAAACATTCTATTTTTAAATAATCTTAAATTAAATTTTTTTAAATTGTTTTTGTCTCATTTTTATGCAGTTTTTTTGTTTAATTATTTACACAATGTATTTTTATTTTATTTTATCATTTTTTTTTTATATAAGGTGTTTCTTATTATTAACGTTTTTAAATATTCACAAACTAATGAAAAGGAATCAAACGAAGATATTTTGTTTTATATAGCGATGCAAAAAGTGCTAATTAACTATGAATAATATTGCTTTTATTTTATATCTTAAACTCAGTGTATAATTGTTTACAAATTCTTTTCTCATGCATTTGTTTTCATGTTTTCATGTTTTTTTTTTATTACAATTTGTTTCACGTTCGTTTCAGCCATGCGGTTGGTTGGTTGATTAGACTTAAATGCAATTTCTTCCTTTTTGTTTTTATTTTGAATTATTTAATTGCATAGGAAAAACAAGTGGCGGAAGTTATATACAAGTGTATGTGGTTGTGGGTAACTGTTGAAATTAAATAAAAATCTAAAGTTAATTTATTATTTAGAAGTAAACAACTAAATCATCGATTGAAGAGAACGCAGGACATTTTCTCATCGCTCGTCTTACATTAAATGGATTTTGCATTGTATCACACATTTTGTTCTTTTTATTTTAGGTTAACATAAATATTTTAAAGGTCGAAGGCTTTTTGATGAGTTGAATGCAATTATGTAATATTCATTATGGGAAACAGATTTTTTGAAGCTCCTTTTTATGTATAACACTTTCGATGCCCAACTGATATGTTAGTGATGTAAGGATAGTAATTGATTAGTTTTTTTTATTGTTGTTGTTTGCTTTTTTTTAGAAGTTTACAAAAGATTGTTAATACTGTGTCTCTGATGTGTAGGTTTATTTGATTATTATTCGTTCAAGTTTTATTATATGAGGACTTAAATTGATAACTGAATTGCTGTGCAATAAAATTAAATGGAAAAATAAAATTAAAAAAAAATACTTAAAGAGTAATAGGAAAAGTTTCAGATAAACTCTCTTTGGTTACTTCATTCATTTGCATAAATACTAAAGAAAGTACGAGTAATGTTTAATATTGAAAGGCGAAGGCGGATGTGACAAATGTCCTCATTTCGAGGGGCTGCACGGAAGAGCAGTTCAATCATTTCAAGAGAGTATTGTACAATTTCACAAGGGTTTTATGTGTTTTCTTTGTTCCGTTCTAGTGTGGTGTATGTCATTTAGTCGCGAGGAGCGTTTTCTATTTGTGAATGTTTTTGTGATCGCTTGTTCTTATTGTTTTTCTTTATAACGTTGAAATATTGATAAAGTAATCTCCATCTCGATTCTGGGCTCATTGATATTCAAAATGGAAAATGAGAATGAGATAATAATAAACAAGCTTATGTGGCCCTGGTGCCTACTAGTAGACGACTTAAGCCGCATTTTGCGATTCTAATAAAGGAGGAGTCTGGAAAAATCCAGTATATGAGTGAATATTACCACCACAAGTGTTCATTTACGTAGTTTATCTGTGACATTAGGCGAAAGAACAATCACGTAGTCTTAACACGGTGAATAGTTGATCCAATGCATTACCTCCCCTGTCCGACTAAATATTTCTGAACCAGGTTTCGTAACTTGCCTCGTTTTTAGTGCAATAAGTAGTAAATTTAAGAAATTATCTGAACATAGTTGCTACCTCTTCAACATCAGGGCTTACAAACAGTTCATCGGCCGTCTAATTTTCTAACCTTTCCATTACCTAAATCCCTTTAAAGAGAGAAAGAGAGAGGGAGAAAGAGAGAGGGAGAGGGAGAGACAAAAAAGAAAAAAGAGAAAAAGTCAGAAATATACGGGGGGGGGGGGCTGTAATACAAATAGAGGGAGGAGAAAGTATGACAGAAGGGCGGCCGATCTGGTCAGAGTGAGAGCAGCATTGGGGGAGGAAGAGGAAATAGAAGGAGTCAGATGCCAAAAATACCAGACGCAGGCCTGAGGGGGGGGGGGGGGGGTTGGTATTGAGATTGAGGGGGAAACTGAGAAAAAGGCTGAGTAAAGAAAGGAATAAGAGACTGGAAGTAAGACAGTGAATGAGACTGAGGTAGAGATTGCTGAAGAGACTGAGGGAGAGGCTGAAAAGAAGACTGAGAAAGTGACCGAAGAGGATTGAGAAAGAGATTGCGGCAGAGCCTGAGAAGAACATTAAGAAACAGACTGAGAGAGA
Organism: Microdon myrmicae; assembly: GCA_963931805.1. Taxonomy (NCBI): domain Eukaryota; kingdom Metazoa; phylum Arthropoda; class Insecta; order Diptera; family Syrphidae; genus Microdon; species Microdon myrmicae. The sequence goes on along the minus strand of OZ007501.1, from coordinate 98,505,906 downwards.
ACTTGAGAACTAATGCAAAGACTGAGAATGATACAGCGAGTGAGACATAAACTGAGTATGAGCCTGAAAGATAAACCGAGCAAGAACCCGGGAAAGGGACTGAGAAAATGAGAAAGAAGGTGAGAAGCAAGTTGACGAAGAGACTGAAGAAGCCACTGAGATATAGAATGGTTACGAAGGGGCAGATAGAGGAAGAGAGAAAAGTGTAATAAACAAATATAATGAAAAAGAGGGATAAATGGAAATTATAGAAAAGGTAGGTAATTTATACCGAGTAGCAAGAAGCGAGGCATTTGAAATAACTATATTTGCGAAGGCATAGCCTTCCCGAGCAAAATATTAGCATTCTCCTAATAAGTGATAATAAAATTTGAGATGTAAAAAGGGTGGTAAACATCTGAAATTGGATTTCCAATTCTGTAGGAAGAACTAGGCCAGAAAAAAGAAACCAAGTGCGATAGAAAAATATTAACAAAACAAAACACAAAAAAAAGCGAAAGTGAGGGATTGAGATGCCAAATATACCAAATATACGTCGAAAGGACAAAATAAAAAATGTATTTCAAATTAAAAAAAAAATGAATATAAGGACGAAGAAGTGAAGTAAGGTATGAAAAATGGTACGAAAAGGGATAGAGAGTGGAGAAGAAAGAAGAGTTGCAATAAGGGAATGAGAATGGAGATGACGAATGGTATACGGCAAGGTAAGGTATGCAGAAGGGAATAAACAAGAAAATGAAGAAGGGAGAAACGAACAAGATAGGAAAGGGGAATAAAGGAAGAAATAGAAGAGTATGAGGGTATGAGGAATTGATCGAAGAGGGAATTAACCAGGGCGAGGAGTCTCAAAACGGTAAAAATTAAAAAAAGGGTGGTATGGTGGAGAGGCCGCGGGGGGGGGGGGACAATAAAGTAGACATGATAGTTGAAAGGAAAATGCAAGGTTTTTAAACATTTGACTCGAAATGCACTCATAAGGGGAATACGTAGAGGCAATATAAGTAAACGAAATTGTATATACTTTTTTCAGAAAAGGAAAACTTATAGCGCTGTGAGATCTTGTAGCGTCTCTAACAGATACACACACAATTCACAAGCAAAATAGTGAAGAACACCGAACGAAAATCGAATAAGAAAACACATCAGAGCCGTATACCATAGCGATAATATAACAATTCACATCAGTGGAATATAGCCGAGTTTAAAAATCAAATTCTAAACTCGGCCAGTAGCCTGATGGGTAACGCTTAGGTTCAATTTTTGGTGATTCTAATTGTCATAGCGTCAGTTCGAATCACACGATCACTATCATTCGAAACGCTATAATGTGATTATACTGCACTGTTTACATAACTAAACATTACGTAATATTCCATGGTCATGGGGGCACAGGATAACGTCTACATAACGCTACGTAAATGAGCGGGGTAGGGGCAAAAAGCTTCACGACGTTTATGGGCGACCTCTTTTATTTCACTCATGAGTTGGGAGGTCTTGTACGAAACTAATTTAAAAACGTCTTTTTTAAGTTTTCTTTTTTTATCTCTCGGGAAAGGGGACACTGAAAACACAGGATCAGGGCCCCGCGCGTTATTTTTTCGCCCGGGCTTATCAGCTTAACTCGGGGAACATCTTCGAGGAATCCTCCCAAAGAAGGCTACAATTTAATGATAGGAGAGGATAACGTCTACTTAACGCTACGGGAATGAGAGAGGGTGGGGAGCAAAAGGCTTTACGACGTTTATAGGCGACCTTTTTTATTTCACTCATGAGATGGGAGGTCTTGTACGAAACTAATTTAAAATTTCCTTTTTTTTTTCTATCTCAGGAAAGGGGACCCTCAAAAGCAGGATCAGCGCATCGGGGCGCAATTTGTTCGGCCGGGCTTATCAGCTAAACTTCGAAACATGGAATTCTCCCGACGGGGCCTACAATTTAATGGGGTGGTATTTTACTAGGCCGCTGGGTATTCAGACCCACCTATCACCCAGTAATTGTGCTGAACTCCCACAACATTTGAATGTCTCCAAGGCTTTTGGCTGCGTCTTACTACACGGAGCGCTGCTAAGTAGGCTTCGTTTATATGGACCTTCTTCCATCACTGTTGTTGTAGACGGCGTGTTTTCGAATCGGTAATCCATTATTTCCGGGGTGCCTCAGGATTCTATTTTGACTCTACTTTCGTTTTTGCTTCATGTTAATTATTTATTGAAATCAAAGGGAATGATGGAGTATAGGTAGGTAAGAATGATGGATTATAGGTAGGTAAGAATGATGGAGTATAGGTAGAATGTTAGTTTTGCAGATAATACTTGTTTCTCATTTTCGAATGGTCTGCCGATTAGTGCAGCAATGTCGCACAAGCTGAAATGTTCCCAGATCGACTCTCTGAATCGGGATCTGGAAAGGATCATTTAGTGGGGAAAGGCTAATCTGGTCGACTTCAATGCAGGGAAGACGCAATATGCAACCTTCACAAGGAAATATGTGTAGTCGGTTCCAGAACTGATGGTGAAAACACGAGTTTGCTTCTCATAACGGTCTCTGGGAATGTATCTTGGCATGAACATGTATCGAACACTGCCAGGCCCGGCTCTAGAAAATTTAGTTATGTTTTAGAGCCAACAAAAATTTTACTCTACCTCAGCTTCTTCTCCTGCATAAATCTAAATTTAAACGCGCGATCGAATACTGTTCCCTTGTTTGAAGCTCTGCTTCTAAACATTCCATCGACCTACTTGAGAGCGTACAGGATCGATGACGGACCGATGGCATAGGGATTGTAGTCTCACTCAAATCGAAGACGTGTGGCGAACCTTTGTATGTTTTACAGATATTATCATGGAGACTGTTCCTCGGAGATTCGTGGTATTACCCCACGAAATTGTTTATTTGCGCTCGACAACATAACCCGACAGGTTCCTCCAATTTGCATTTCAACTACCGACGGCACTCACATCTCTATACCAAAATCCGTTCCGTTACAGAACGGAAGAACTGTAAAACTCCCTTCCGCGCGAGAATATTAGATGCGTTACAACTGACAACTGTTCAAGAAAAACATCTCGGGATGCTGACTCGACGCAATAGGTTCGACTCTCCTGAATGAAGTATATTTAAAAAAAAAAAACAGCAAGATTCGTCAGTTGAACCTACATGTGCATATTCAAATGCATGACGGAACTTACTTCTCAACTCAGCCATTGAGTCAGCTTACCGATGTAAATTGGCTTTGAAAGCTTGCATATTGGGATGCAAGGAAACCATCGATTAGGTAGAGAAAAAACAAATCATTATGGAAAATTTAACAAGCCTCAGGACTTGCTAAATAAGGCCAAAACCGGTTCCCGGTTGTAGTGCCGATGATGATGGTGATGATCTCCAGACGTTAGCTGACAGGTATTATAGCAAAACATTTGTTGAGGTATAATGCATTCACTAAGTTCAGTATCGATCCTAATAACGTCGCTTGACCCGTGTCTAGGTCGTTTGGTTTTGAAATTGTTTGTTCAGTTCCCAATGAGTTTCCTATTGGGTATGTGCAGCATTGATTTGGATGGGTCTGAACAATTAGGGGAATTCTTGTAGTTGACGAAAATACGCGTTGCACATTGTGTGACTAGGATGAATTGGATGAAGTATTTCTTGAAACTGTTATGAAAGTCTACTTAAGAATCGTATTATTCCGTGTAGAAAAACTTGTTGGCTTTGACGGTGCAAGTGGCGTTTATCGATGAATTTATATTAAGATTCTTCTTGTTCGAAAAGAGAATACTGGATTTTAATACCGTTAAATTTTAGATTGTTAATCCATGGGTATACCTTGTTGGAATGAAAATCCCTTGCTATTTGGAAATGCGATTCGAAGAGTTTGGTCGTCCATGTTCGAATGAGTTCAAGAGAAACTCACCAGGATGCCATCACCAAACAGGAGAATTGGTTTGTGGGTAAATGGTAGAGTAGCATTTATAAAAATAATAAATAGACTAGGTGAGAGTACGCAGCCTTGGGGACACCAGCATTAATTTGGTGGGATACGTAACATTTAAAAATCTCCACAACTATTTGGAATTAGGGAATAGAAAGATAATTTCTTTTCCATTGAACCAATATATCATGGACAATTTGGATAATAGGGCTGGGAACAAAACAATCCCCTGAAGCAATGTCACTAAAGGAGGGAGTTACTCCATTTTGGCTGTGGTGATGTATCACATCAGACCTCCTGTGGGTTCATTTCTAAGACACTTGTTTATGGCCACTAAAAGATATCTGCTTGTGTGCAGAAGATTGGCGGTTAATCAGTCAATCCGTTATTTTCGACGCTTTACAATGATGTACCAAAGAGAGGAACTATAGTGAGTGAAGAGAAGGCACCGATGAATTTAATTTTAATCGTCAAACTAGTTAGCTAAATGTTATCCAATGGCAAAAACAAATAATTCCTCTATTTCAGATAAGAAAACTATTACGTGCTCCCCTGTTTATACCGACAACAATTTGGGATAAGGTTAATAATACTGGAATACTGGTATTAGAGTCATTTTTAAAAAGACTCATACAATTTTTGACTAGACGGAGAAAAACAAAAGAAATCCTCCCTGCTGCGATAACACTTGAAACGCCCACTCTCCGTCGGCAAAAGCAAAGTTCTGAGACCATAGTAAGACAGTGCCATGCATGTAGAGATGCTAGAAATATATAAAAAGGAATTCGAGGACATCTTTAGACCGCCATGAAAACCTCACGAATTCGGTCGTCTCATTAGATAATGGCCTAAATATAAAGTTTTTACTTCCATCTCAAGTAGGCATGTTTGCAAATCGACTTTAAATCAAACCACTTTATTTTACATCAATCGGATAAGTGCGAAACTTTGGATCCGAAACATTCCCTTTTAAGTTGCAAACATTTTAAATACTCTTCGTAAGTGATCACCCGTTAGAAAGTCCTATCGACTGATAATTAAGCACTAAGATCGTAGAAACTCAAAGCCTAAGTTCGAGGTAGGAGTGTACAAAAGAGGATTACTATCTGATTATATGTGCTAGACCTGCTCGTTCTTACCCTCACTGTAGATTGAAAAGATAAAAATACAACACATGTCAGATCATCTGTACCCCACCTAGGATCCTAAGCACCTGACCGTTTGATACATTGTTTGCGCTTACGATAAACGCACATTCATTATTCTAAGGTTAATCTCATCCCGGTGACGATCGTCAGTTAGTTCTAATTAAAATGCGTTCCTCTGGCACGATCACACGACCGCCCGATCGAGTAATCCCTCGAACCCGTTCGCTGTGATCGGTCAGTCCATCCTATTCACTTAGGGAATTCAGTCCGAGGACGTTTAAATTGCATTAATGTTGCCTCGCAACCTAATCAAGGTCCACCCGGGGGCCAGTCCCGATGGTAGAAGCACCGCCCGCTCGACACACTCTCCGATCGAGCTGTGGACTTAGCTTAAGTGCCGTTTGTCTTGTCTAGTCTTCTTTATTTTTCAAGTTAAATCTAAAAATACAAATTCTAATCAACTTCTTCTGGTTCTTCATGGGTCTCTATCACTCCCCGCCTATGGGGAAATGTGTTGTCGCTCCTGCTGCTGTTGAATATCTACAAAGTGCTCTATAAGTTCCTATTTACACATGCGCGTGCAAGAGTATGTATTATGTCCGTGTTATGTTCGTGTGTGTGTGTTTGTAGGTGTTTTCTTATATGTAGAGTGATTGAGTTTGCGGTAGGTCACCCTTCCTTATGCCTTCGGTTCGTAGATTGGCTTCGGTGAGTCTTACCATTCGATCGACGAAGATCGTTCAAGAGATGAGGCTTGCGCAGAAGGGACGGCCCGCCCGCTTCTACAGGTCGGTATGTCACACGTCGTCGAGATCTATAATGGACGACTTATCATTGTCGTCCGCAGCATACAAATGTCACTGATCTGATTGGGGAGACTGTTTCCCTGATCTCCCATGATGATGTTGCTGATGGTGGTGATGGTGATGATGATGCAGCGGGCTCTCTTCCAAAGAACTATTTACAGTCAAACTACTGCCGTTGTGTTGCACTTCTAGCCCATTGACCATTTTCTCGATATTCTTCAATTCCGACGGAGAACTAGAGCGTTGATTTAGTAGTGACGGTGGTGTTGTCGGTGACATCGATATCGGTCGCGTGGGTGGTGAATTCGACGAGGCACGTTGCTGTCTTGAGGGGCTAGAACTAAGGCTTCGTGGACCATTCTCACCGGTCATACTTGGTACTTCGCCGGTATTACTGCTGCCACTGTTGCCACTTCCCGAACAGCGTTGATTATTTGAACCTGGTGTTACGGCATCAAACGCTGAACCTAAGCTGCCAGGTAGATTGTACGGTGTGAAACGATGTCCTTTCAGACTTTGTAACGGCGACACTGGTGAATGTCCTGAATAATGTCCAAATAAGGCGGGATGTTGTGCAGCCAACGCTAATTGTGCATTGAATAATAGTCCCGGATTCAGTCCGGGATTCATGGCGGCCGCTGCAGCTGGATTATGTAATAGTGACAACGGAGGCGGTGGATATAATCCATGAGGATAGAGGTAAGGCAATAGATGGGGGGATGGATGTATTGGTGGTCCGACAGATATATTTGGCGCCGGATATGATGCACCAGCAGCACCATGTGCTTCTTTGGGACTACCCGATGAGGTGGGACGAAAGGCACCGCCTGTGCTGCCACCGATGCTTTCCGAGCAACTAGAATCGCTACCGTCACGTTCGATGTCGTCCGATTGCAGGCGGCGTCGTATTGCATCTTCATTGGAATGGTCACCAGCACCGGCCAAGTGGTTGAACCAAGCTGCAAGGGCTTTAAATTGGTTAAAATTATTTCTGTAATATCTGTATATCAATGGTATATATATATATATATTTATTTATTTATAAGATAAAATTAAGTTTCAAAACAAATTAGTAAGAAGAAAGTAGGGAGATTAAAGTGAAGTTCAAGGGATTTGTCATGGAACCAATCTGTCTAGCGAGAGTTATTGCGAGCCTTAGGGAGTAGTAAAGACGACTACTTTATCCATTTATACTAAATATTGAGAACCAACATTTTCTTAGGCTTAAATTGTAGTAGTCTGAGCTTGTGTTGATCAGCAAACTCGCGTAACTAATATGTAGAGGAGTTGGAACTGTTTCAAAGAACAGAAGTACAGGGCAGGCTTGAGGTGGATTGAACTACTGGATGGGAGTAGAATAAAGACACATGTAATATGAGTTTGTAGTCAGAGAGATCATAAACATTCTAGTTTCAATTGGGCCGATTGAGTAATTAATTGAATGATCGATATATTGATTGATCGACTGATTGTTCAATCGACAGGTTAGTTGACGGATTGATCGCCTGATTGAATGGTCAATATAATAATGGATCAGTAGGTTGGTTTTTTGCTTGATATATTAGGCGAATTATTGAGCCAGTCATCAGGATATTGATTGAGTAATTGATTGAGCCGGCTGACGGCTGATTGAAAGGTCGATAATATTAAGGTATCAATAGGTTGGTTGATTGCTTTTTTTTAGTAGGCATTTGGCAAGTAATCGTGATATATCGATAGGTTAGTTGATTGATTGATCGCCTGGTTGAATGGTCGATATAATAATGGATCAGTAGGTTGGTTTATTGCTTGATATATTAGGCGAATTATTGAGCAAGTCATCGGGATATTTATTGAATAATTGACTGACGACTGATTGAAAAGTCGATATTATGAGTGTATCGATAGATTGTTTGATTGCTTTATATATTAGGCGAATCATTGAGCAAGTCTTCGGGATATTGTATAATTGATGGAGTAATTGATTGAGTAATTGCTTGACCCATTGGTCAATTTATGGTAGGCAATAAAATATTGTTGATTGAAATGTTTGTTTACATTGCGGTTGAAGCAAATGAGGTTTCTGGAAAAAACAAACTCAAAGTTCATCCAAAATTGCCATCTAAATACTGTGGCTATCAGAATACATTATAATGATTCGATTGTTGTTCATTACAATACAAGTACAATTTGATTGAAAGTGTTTGCACAGGATGATGGAAAAAGTTTCTAGTACAGAGAGCTTTCTTACTTGCATAGCTTCTCTACTGATACGATCATGCGTTTCACCATATTTTATTAACGTTATTTTATCTGATAATATATGAAATTCTAGAGCATGGAGTGTGGCCACACTAAGAGGGAAATAAGGTGTTATTCGTTATATATTACTAATATACCATATGACCAAAAATTGGCCACCAATAATCAACAGCGGTTGTGTGAGACACGGAATTGGAGAACTTTTGCCGTAGGACACCAGATCGATCGACGAAGGGGGCTGATTGTAGCTGAATTGTGACAAATTTTTCAGCTAACTTGGAATGTGTCTCGTTATTACCACAAGCCTTATATGATCAAACAGACGAAGGGTAAGTCATTCATTATCGATTTTAAACTAATAGCAGGAAGGACGCGGTCAGGGAATTGAGAAAACACTTGTATGAATCTTCATAATACAACAGAAGAGACCCTTATGTATATTAAAGGCGAATTATTAGTGTTAACCGATAAAAATTCAATGTCTATGCCAGTTAAGAGGTAATAGTCAAGAAAGAAATCTGAATGCATAAACTAGATCGAATATAGGCAGCGCGTTGGCTACCATACTTTATGTAGGCAGCGACCAAAAACTGGCAGAAAGCAACAACCTGGCCGTGTAGAGCACAAGGCTTGCTTACAAGAATATCATAGTCATTTATTCACCCCTAACCAATTAGGGAATGTGCTAATTGCCCATCGTCAGATGTCGAAAACGGTGAGAGTACGAACAAACTTGTCTCGTGTCACTGTCTTGTTGGTAGAATGCAGATTACGATGCCAAAGTATGCCGTGGAAATCTGGTTCAGATGAATCCGGGCGTCAGGGTGGTTTTTGTGTTGCTTCGATGTACACAAAAATTATATGGTGATCAACGGATTAAAATATATTTAAGAAGACTACGATTCTCAAATAATGTAGAAGTAACACCTTTTTGATTCACCATCAATTCACCCAATCGTCGCTAGAGCATCAAAGTACAGGGAATCTTAAACCTGACACAGAAATATTGGGAATTCTATGTCGAACAGTTGCACGGTCAAGAAATCGGCGGAATGCTGCCTTAATCTTTTGATTATTATTGATCTTGTTCTCTAAATTCATCAGCAACTGCCCGAGGCCGATGTCATTTTAACAACGGAGATTTCCCCGATACTCAATCCTTCGTTAGGTGCCATTCACCTACAAAGCGGTCCTACAGAAGAAGAAGGAAGGAGCAAACTAGCAGAAGAGAAGGAGAACCCATGTTTCCATGTTTCATGTTTCAGTGTTAAAATAAAGCAACCGAAAAGTGCAGAGGTACAAACCAGCATGTTAAAGCAAAATTTATTGAATTTGTAGAAATAAACCGTGGTGTACAGGGAAACCATATGATACCGTGGCGATGCCGAGCATATGAAAGAACTTCTTCTACGAGGAGCAGAAGAAAAACCACATTATTGAAGAGTATTTTATATTACACTTCGTTCATACTAATCGATATGAACCAAAACATCAGGTCATCTGTCCCAAATCTATGAGAGATAGCGATTTCAACAGGCCATTATCCGATCAACCAATCAATTAACTAACTATTCAATGAACTAATCAACTAATAAATGAAATGTTAAATCGATACACCTAATAATCAATCAGTTAATTCGCCAAACAACCAATCAATCGAGCGATCAATCCAAGATTTAATCTACCAACCGATGCCCTAATTATGGAACCAACAAATCAGGCTAACAATCAAATTATAAAATAATCGACCAAACAGTCGATTAATCGTCCATTTAATGAACAGATCGATGTATTAACTAAACAAGCAATATCTCGCTCAATCATTCAATCAATCATCCGATTTATCAGTCACTGAGTAAATTTCTTTGGCGGTTTTGATCATTTATCAACAAAGTCACTAATATACCAAGTGTGCTTGGTAGATAAATTTACTGATCATTGGAAAAAAAAGAAAATAACGTTGCTAGGTAATTAAAAGATCGCAATTAAAATATTTCGTACAAGACTCTGTGGCTTACCTACCATAATGAGTAGCCGAAACCAATTAACGACATATGACGGAGAATTTTTCTACGGCGGCGAGGGACCTCTGTTGATGGTAACTCTGAATTATTTTATTAATCACCAATCAACCAATCAATCGAGCGATCAGTCGAGGATTTCAACAATCGACCGAGGCTCTAATTGTGGAATCTACAAATCGACCAAACAGTCGATTAATCGTCCATTTAATGAACAGATCGATGTATTAACTAAAAAAGCAATATATCGTTCAATCAATCAATCAACCGATTTGGCAGTCACTCAGCAGACGATCCGAGCGAGACCCTTTGAGCTTTCTGGATGACACCTGGATATCTGCGATTGAAAAACATTGTTAATCCAGAACAACCATCGGACATCTGAACCGTTTTTGACATCACCAAAGTCATTAATTTATCATGTGTGCTTTTGTAGATAAATTTACTGATCACTGGACATAAAAGAAAATAAAACAGCACAGAAGATCACAATAAAAATATTTCGAACAAGACTCTAATTAAATCTGCGGCCACCGGATGTTCAGTGTTGCCTTGCAATCAAAATGAGGGTTATCCCCGTGCGGGCACGTTTAATAAGTCAATATTGTTAGTGCGGTTCCCGTAGCACGATGATATTCTCACATGCAGCATCCACACAACCATAATGAGTGGCCGAAGCCAATTGACGATATTTGACGGAGAACTTATCTGCCGCGGCGAAGGACCACTGTTGATGGTAACTGAATTCTTTTATTAATCACCAATCAGCCAATCAATCGAGCGATCAATCCAAGATTTAAACTATCGACCGAGGCCCTAATTATGAGACACAATTCAATTCATCAACTAATCGACCAAACAGTGCATTAATCGTCCATTTAATGAACACAACGATGTATTAATTAAAAAAGCAATATCTCGCTTAATCATTCAATCAACCCAGCGATTTGGCAGTCACCGTAAATTTCTTTGGTGGTTTTTGATCATGTATCACCAAAGACCGGAGTTCGATTCCCCGTCGGGGAGGCTCTGGCGCAAGACTAATGACATCTTGCACGGAAAAAACAAATCATTATGGAAAATTTAACAAGCCCCAGGACTTGCTAAATAAGGCCAAGACCGGTCCCGGTTGTAGTGCCGATGATGATAATGATGATCACCAAAGTCATTAATTTATCAAGTGCGCTTTGCAGATAAATTCACTGACCACTGGACATAAAAGAAGATAAAATAGCACAGAAGATAACAATAAAAATATTTCGACAAAGACTCTGTGGCTTACGAACCATAATGAGTGGCTGAAGCAAATTAACGACATTTGACGGAGAATTTTTCTGCGGCGGCGAAGGACCACTGTTGATGGTAACTCTGAATTCTTTTATTAATTCGAGAATTGATTCGGAACTAGCGCGGATACATCACTTATTGTAGAAAGACATAATTACTACCGAATAATAACTAATGGTTGTAGACTCGTAGATCCGACACATTTCTAACTGTGGTATGTATCTCCGCATACCCTACTGTTGGACAAAGTCTTGTCTTATTCAGAGTTAACGAAACTTTTGAACAGAAGGTTACCTTGTCTGTGTCGATCAAAGGAATAAAAAAAATAAACTAACAATCAATTTACGAACCAATCCGTCATCAAATCAACTAATTAATAAATCGATCAACGAACTAGTCAACAACTGATCAACTTGTAAACGAATTCGCCATCAATTAATCAATTAATCAGCGAATTCATCAACCAAAGAATGAAGTTACCAACCAAGCCACAAACAAATCAATTAACACACTGATAAAGAGATCACTAAAACAACATAACGAACGGTTGATAGATTAATAAATCAGGGAATCTGTCGCTCAGATCAATCAGTCAGACCAATCATTTAATAGACCGGAAATCATTAAACCAATCGACCAATTAATCAACCAACCAATCAACCAACCAATCAGCCAACCAATCAACCAACCAATCAACCAGCCCAACAATCAACCAACCAGTCAACCAACCAATCAACCAACCAATCAACCAGCCAATGAACCAGCCAATCAACCAGCCAATCAACCAGCCAATCAACCAGACAATCAACCAGCCAATCAACCAGCCAATGAAGTAACCAATTAATTAACCAATCAGTTAACCAATCAATTAACCAATCAATCAACTACACAATCAACCAATCAACCAACCTACCAATCGATCAACCAGCGAACCAGTCGGCCAACCAACCCACCAATCGACCCGTCAATCACTCAAACATTGAAATAACCAATCAGACAATCAATCAATCAACCAACCAACTAATCAATGAATTAATCAATCATTAAATAAATAAATCAGTCGAATAGCTGACAAATCAATTGCATAAACAACCATACACGCAATCAACTAAACGCGGCATCAGTTTATCAATCAATCAATAAATCATTTTAGTCAATCAGCCATCAATGAAATGGCAAGCAATCGCATGACCAAGCAATTTAACAATCACAGATACATTTGAACATGGAAGGTCGTGGCGTTATCGATACAGGTACGACACAACTTTGGATGTTCAAAGCCATCGGGAAAATTTATGACGCACTTTTTTTGGGTCGTCGGGCATTCAATGCCAAGGGAAAAGTTTAGCTATCAAACGATCAATCAATAACATATGGTGCAGTTAAAAATCGGGCATTTATGATCTCACTATCACTACAACGATAAAATTTTAGATTACATGCGTTTTTCTTAAGCACCCATCCTTACTGATTCCGAGGATCGGTTTTAAATGTAAATTTGTAACGAGCAGATAATTTTGTTGTTTCCTATTCATTTAACATGACTGGCCGTCTAAATGTTCATTATGTATGATATCGGGTAATGAAGAACGACGGCGGGAAAGACTATATACTTTCGCTTTCAAAAGATGAATAGGGCGCAATAATAATTGAGGTGGTAATCAGATAACATCGGTTAGACTGGACGGCAAAAGAACAATTCGAGTTACTGTGGATGGTCAGTGGAATAAATGCCATGAGCAATATCCGCTTGTCTGCCGTGTCTTAGTCGCGATTGCTATGAGATATTAGGCAATTTATTTTACATACACATGCCAAACGGGTTATTAATGTCTATAGGTTGAGAATATACATCAGGGATAGTAAACTACACTATTGAAAGTGTAGAAAAATGAATGGGAAGACGGGGCTGATTGGTAAAATGTTTAGGATTAATATGTTTGCAAGGCACCGGTTTTGTTTAGTTTAGTTTAGTGAGGGCAGAGCCCTTATATATTCAGCTTAGTACAAGCGATAAAACAACAATTATCTTAAAACTATATATAAGTATATAAGCTATGGTTAAAAAGACAAAAAAGAAAGGTAGAGGGGGGGGGGGGGGGTTCAGGAGGGGAAAGAGAGGAGATGAAGTTTGAGAGCGGTAGAGGTAAAGTTGAAATCGAAAGAGGTAGGGTAGGAGTTTGCCCGCCGCAGCATTCGCGAAATGGGTTCATTAGAAGTGTGGTGGGTGGGCTGATAGAACAGATGAGGGTTTCCCAGGTTACGGGGGTTAGTGTAAAGTGGAATGATGGATAGCAAGCTTGGGCAGTTGATTGTGCCTGAAAGAAGGCGGTGGACGAAAAGGATATCGGCCAGAGTTCTGCGCTCCTCAAGTGTGTTGAAGTTGATCAGATGGAGCCGGCTTGTGTATGGGGGCAGAATCCGAGGATTCGCCCAGTTCAGTCCGCGCAGGCAAAACGCAGAAAACGACGTTGCACGCTTTCGATTCTGCGTACATGGGACGAGTAGTGTGGAGACCAGACCTGCCTGGCGTATTCAAGAAGGGGGCGGACGAAGGCTATGTAGAGAGAACGGGAAACGTAAGTATTAGAGAATTCTTTAGGTCAGCGTTTAACAAACCCAAGGACAGAGTTGGCCTTAAGAATAATATCATCAATATGCGGGATGAAGTTAAGCTCCCTGTCAAATAATATCCCAAGGTCGCGTATCGAGGGTACAGATGATATCTGCTAGTTTAGCAGGAAGTAGGAGCGCGGGGGCGGCGCGTTTGCGGGAGAAGGTGATGGAGTGACATTTGACAACGTTGAGTTCAAGGCAGTTCTTACGACACCAAGTTAAGAAGCTGTCGAGGTCCGTTTGGAGAAGTGAGGAGTCTAGAGAAGAGATGATCGTTTTGTAGAGTTTGGCTTCGTCTGCATAGAGGGAGATGGATGAGTATTTAATAATGGAGTCAACGTCATTGATGGTAACGATAAATAGGAGCGGACCTAGATGGCTGCCTTGCGGAACCCCTGACGTGGGAAGAAAAGGATTGGACAGGGAGGATCTGAATTTGACACGGTATGATCGGTCTTTCAGATAAGGAGATAACCACTTGATCAATAGGGGTTCGAAACCTAGGGAGAACAGCTTAAAAAGGATGAGATTATGGGAGATTTTGTCAAAGGCCTTGCTGAAATCGGTGGTGATTACATCGACTTCGTTACCCTTCTCTAAGACACGGAGAGTATGCGATGAGAACTCGACCAGATTCGTTGTGGTCGACCTACCAGAAAGGAAACCGTGCTGGTTGGATGAGATCATGGATTTAGAACGGAAAGATAGCGCGTTGTAAAAAATTCCTTCGAACAGTTCGGAAATATGATGAGACAATTTGGCGATGGGCCGGTAGTTGCTTATATCGTTTTTAGCTCCCTTTTTATGTATGGGGGTGACACAGGAGGAACTCGTCTTTGAGTAAGTTTAATTTCTCCTCAACTAATTGACGCTGAATAATTTGAGGGGTGAAGGGGCCTTGGGAGTATTCGGGCGTCTTTGAAGTGAGACGGATTGGGTTCGAAGGAGATGTCTGTGAAGGATTTATTGAAAAACGAAGCGAATAGATTGCCGGTAGTTAGGGGGTCGGTTGAAGTAGTCGCGCCATAAGAAAGGGAGTTAGGATAGGCGTCGGATTTACGTTTTGTAGTTTATGAAGTGGAAAAAAGATTTGGGGTCCATTGATCAAATTAGATTGTGTTTTTGTGAGGTAGTTAGTGTAGAGGGAGTTGTAGAGCTCGGAAAATTTATAAAAGGAACTGAGATAGTTTTGGTTGGTGTAAGCTATGGCACAATATATATAAAGGGTCTGTGGGGTTTTAGAGTGATGTATCGGCGTACGGGGACGGGTTCCTATCACCCACCAACGAATCCTTCACAACAATTGGCCTCCGAAATCCGGGCGCCAGGAAAGAGCAATAAATAAAAACCACTGGTGGAACCGTCCGCAATGGTGATTGGACTTTGACTTAGTGATGCGCACCGTTCGGCGGATGAATCTCGACTGATTAATGAATGGAAACAATGTATTCATCGCGTCGTGCCGGTTGTGCCATAGCTGAAATAAACTCACTGCCACTTACTAGGAATTTCGAGAAGAGTTGCTATGCCTGTATAGGGGATTGGGTTTGGAGAATCGTTGCTATATAGGCTGAGTTAAATTCCTCTGGCGCTATGTATACGAGGAATTGGTATTGGGTAGGATGGGAGCCGAAATGATTTTCGCGGAACTAAATGTTGCTTGGTTGCAAGCGAGGAAATAGTTTAGGCAGGAAGTGAGCCGGAATGATTTTCGGAGGAAATTAGAATTGCTTGGTTGCAAGCAAGGAATATCATTTAGATAAGATATTAACCGAAACAATTTCGGGGAATTGTATGCGGCTCGGTATAGTTGGTGGTGATGATTAATGTTCCGTTGTAGGTTTGAATATGCGTTTTATTACAGCATATGAATTTCGGGGAAATTAAGCTTGCTTGGTCGCAAGGAAGGAATATAACTTAAAGAATTGACCGAAGCAATTTTCGGAAAATGTTTGCGGGGATGATTTAGAATGTATTCTGTTGAATTGTATTCTGTTGCGGGTTTTGGAGTGTGTTTTATTGCAAAGTTTGGAATGTATGCTTTTGCGGATTTTGCATGGGGAGTTTTGTTGAAGTGACGCGTTGTTAGCGGTCAAGGTTGGTTGGAATTGTGAGTTGATTCTCCATGTGGGGTAGAGAACCCCATAGGTCTTCCAATAGGGACGACAACTTTTTTTCGGTAGTACCGCAACAGCCCAACACAACAACAGATAAATGGACGAGACGGTAGGTCAACACGGCTAAGCAAACCGGAAGGTAAAAACCTCAGTTTTCCAAACACAAATTATCGCAAATGATGTGACTTCAGAACATAGTCGATATATCGAACAGGCACCTTGATGTGTAATTTGTTACCTTATTATCAGAGCCGATTTATTCAACTTTTAAGGATAACGTAAATGAGCTTTGTGCTCGTATTATTATAATAGTTGTGCGTACAAATGGGTTGCAATATAGAATAAAACGGAATGTTGCCGAAAGAAAAGTCGACTTTGATGATTTTGGCGGCACTCATCCTTTTACGAAAAGCGAGCTATATTACTATGTTCACTCTGCCCTCTCTCGCCGGTACCAGCTGATATCATGTTTAACATTTAATTAAAACCAACGTCGTTTTCGAATTTTTGTTTTTCAGGAAACAGATAGACTTCAGAATTTATTTACGCAGTAGAAATAAACATATCAGTGTCCTGTCATAATTTATTGATGTAATGGGCTTAAACTGCTCCAGCCTTTGCCCTATCTGTTCCTATTCTCGAGGGGATCACGTCTTTTGGTATAAGATCTAACATAGACTAAAAGTCCATGCTTTCGCGACACAGCTAGATGGAGTTAGATGTTAGATGGAGTTAGAAAATGTGTCACACTGGTTTGGCTAAATTGTTGTATTTTTACACGACATTTGTATTTGTAACTCAATTCGGTGGTTGAGTAGGTGAGGAGTCTGAAACATATTTGGGATTCCGCGAACGTGGCTTTAATTGGCGACTTTTTGCCATTATGGCGGTTGAACAATGACATCGAATTTTTTACTGTCAAATCGTGACACATCATGGAACGATGAATTAAGAATACGTTGTACTCATTACCCATGCCCGTAAATTAAACGTACGGTCGTAGTCTCTCACTTACCTAAACCATGTCAAGTTGCTCAGAGAACTCTTTCAAAAATTTAAAATTTCTAACATTGTACAGAGAAACAGAAACCTATATCTTAGATCAATACCTCCTTTGACTACAAAAACATTCTATAAAGTTGCCTTTCTAGGACAATTCATTAGGATTCGACCTTAAGGACTCGGAAGAACAATAGAAAAACAAACTCGGGAAACAAAACAAAGTGAAAGAAAAATTAACCAAATGACAATGTCAATCTTACCTGAGTGCTGGTGCGCGTGCATCTGCTGCAGCGAATGACTTAAAGGCAACAACGGGCTCTGTGGCGGTCCGACGACATCCAGCAGCTTGTCATCGTCGTCCTGATTGTCATGGGGATGCGGTCGACTGGCGTGCGCCAAATGAAGTGGCGCCCTACCACTGCTTACATGCGTTGGATTCAGCTTATCCGAATCGGATCCACGGTTCGACATTAGCGCCTGCCTGTAACAACAATTGGTATAGGATTTTGTTGATTAGAACATCCAATGTCCTTGTCATTAAGTGAGATCTATAAACATTAAGTCCCCTTATTCTCATTAATCCTTGTGCTGTTTCTTTCCCTTAAGTATCTATGACTGTTAAGTATCTCTTAATTGATATCAATACACCAGCCCACCCCCAGACCCTCCAAAGAACGTGATAAAGGAGTCAAACAGAAATATTTTCATTAAGTCGTTAATTGCACGGATCGGTTTTGGATGCAAATACATACATTTCATTCTCCGCCTCTTTGACGATTTTACTCCTCTTTTGTTAACGTGACATTTATTTGATCACCCAAAGGACCACTTGGAAACCCTTTCGTTATTTCAAGAGCTAATTTATTAGTTGATCCATGAGTCAAGGAATAGATTTCTTCCCTTCACCGTGGACGAAAGGAAGAGACATCAAAAGTAGACGACGGCCGCCTGAAGTAATCCTGTGATAATTCCTTGTGGTTTCATTGGTTTCATCCCCCAGCCGATGTTTGGTGTATCATTATGATTATAATACTCAGTGATAGGGTATTAGACGTTAAGTTGTGCGGAGCACCCCTAAGGGATTCGAAAGGATAACATATTCGTTTCAAGTGTCGCAGTACAAGGGTAAATATCGAAATTCTTCTTTGCATTTGTCCTTGTTTTCTTTCATTTTTTTTCGGAAAGAGTTTAGAAGTCCAAAGCAATTATCACGGCATGGATGCTGTGCCGTGTGTCCTTTGACGTAATTAGCCGTCACCTCGGAAATAGTGTTGCAGAGAAAAGGATTTTACGCCGTTTTGCTCGTAAGGCAAAATGTTTTACTGTCTACCGCGCCTGCAATCTGACTATTTGACGAAAGTTTATCGCTTTTCTTTGCTTCGGCTGTTAATTGTGTTCGCCGAATCTTTGTGGCGGAATTGCCTAAGTGCTATTATAGTCCACAACAGGGGGTTGGGTTGATGAGGATATGCAAATGGCTAGAGGACCCAACTTTCTTCTTCGTCGCCGCTGTGTGTTTTGATCGTTTCTCAATTACCTGCTGAGTTGTGGCGTTTCCTTTCAAATAAATTCCCTGGGAACTGAGTTTTGATATTTGAATACGACTTTACATCGACTGACATCCTGGCCTGGGGAGGTGATGGTAGTATTCAACTCTCTTAGGGAAGGAATAACACAAAAAGAAGGCTAACACGGGATGCTCTAAAGAAAACTCGTTTTTATATATTCATGGTAAACAAACAATTTCGCTAGAGAGCATTCCTTAAGGTATAAAAATAAATATTAATGACCAAATTTATTGTGGGGTGGGATCAATGAGAGTGTGATTATTAATTCTTCAATTGTCTGGTGGGACATGACTTCTTTCTTGCAATGCTCATTATTCTTAATTTTAACTATGTGGTTTTAATGCATGTGATTCCAATTATCAAGCAGGAATTATCAATCTCGATAAACAACCCGAATCTCTCTTAAACAAAATTTAGATAAGACTAGATCAAGAAATATGTGACTATTTGAAATTATCTGTAGCGTAAAAACAAAGAATTTTTCTTTGTCCCCTTTAAACTTAGTAACGCATCTAGATCAAAAATTGATAGTACACTCTTGATAGATCGAAATCAAGGAGTGCTCTGCTGTTTTACAAACTATAGGTGGGAGTTCGAACCGTCACAGTATTCTGCCCCGGAACAGTACACGGCGCCTAGGGAACTAATGTGAATATTTTGCAATTTTTATTTGATTTAGTTCGTACAAAATTCCAGAAGATTGGGTATATTATGCACTAGAACCACCCACCCATCATCTATCATGACCTCAATTGCGTTGATGGATGATAAATTAACCAACCCATCAAAGATTGTAGGACCACAAAACTGTAGAGACCTGACACATCTGAAAGCAAATCCCTATGGTGGCATCGTTGTCAATAAAACGATGGAGTCCGGACGAACATTTGGAAGGAAAAAACATATGGTAGCACTGATTACATTAAATTATGTTTCAGGGAAAATGTCCCGCACGGGAAGTTGGAGCCGCTCATAAACCCAAAAAATCTAGGGTAATACAATTCATTCAACATTACTGGAAAGTAATTATCAATAAGGTGGAATTTACGAATTAAGATACAATAAATAAACCAAAGTATCAAACATTGTGTTTGTTAGCTAACAAAAGACAAAAGGCAAAAAAATCGTCTTAATTTAGATAAACGGCAAAGAGGAGGGTGTCTCCGCGCATTGACGGCGAACAAGAGCGATATTTTAGAAAGAGACCGAGTTCAACAACATGGTTTAAATTATGTTTTTGGTGAGTAGCTCAAGCGGTATGTGAATTTCTGGTTGAATGAGGTAAAATTATACAGTATTATTTTCCACTGCCAAGTATTCAAAAAAACATTTGTTATTAGTAAAAAATAATTTCTGGAAAGTGTTTTATTGCTGCAGGTGCAGACGTCCAACATTTGTAAAATGTTAATAGGTGGCCTCAAATTGCACCGCCTCTAGAGTTATACCCTAACTTATTCCAACATACAATTGCAGAATATAGCTCTTGAACGGAGTTAGGTGGAATGGGAAAATAAATGGAAGACACGCAAGTCGTTTAAAATTCTCTAGGAATTTTATTGGCGTCGGATTTTTTGCCCTTCACAGTAGCACATTGAGTCAAATGACTTCGACTACCCAATGATGACAGCAACGCGGGTTTCTAGGCGATACCCATTAAATTGTCAGGCGCCGTCTAATTGACGTTGGTGGTATAAAAATATGATTGGAGATCAATACTGTACTAATAATATCCCGGCGAGTTTGGACAAGTAAACCCCAACAAAAAAAGAAGAAAAAACCAACCATCACTCAATCGATCGTTGTCCGTCAATTCTTAGGAGAGGCGTTCATAGATCACTTCGCAAAATATACCGAACTACAGACAGACTGCATTCCCGATAGTGTCGCCAAGTAGAGACAGAGGGGTCGATAATTTGCTACACTTCAGGATAACGGCCATCTATTCCCAACGACTACCAGAACAAAAATTGCACAGGTGAGCTTTTGCCGATCGTCAATAAAATTTATAACTCCCCTAATTAATTTAATTTATTTTGTTATAATTAGATTATTGATTTATTTTAATTTCTATTTACACAGGAAGACAACACCGAGAACCTGCATCCTTTAGTGGTGGAATCTACTAGTACGAACAACAGCGAACGCCGTCGTAATCAGAATTTTTAGTGAATCCTAAATGATTGGATTGATGTTTATCCACTCTTGTTGAGTATGTTCAGGAAGATATTTCATAAGATTTTAACAAGTATGGAATGAATCGGGCATCCAAACGGACTTGGGCCACTTGAAAACCACGAGCAACCACATGTAATTCGTAATACCATACTATAATAAAACACTAAGATCAAGGTGAACATCGTGAACGAAAAACTCTTTGGTTTCACTAACCATGGTGCTTACTTGCAAAAATGTTATAATTAAATTAGCAATATGCATATAAAAAGTTTTCCCTTAAGACCTATAAGATGAAAACATTAAATATAACTGAATTTTTATCCCATTTCATTAGCTTTTTATTCGACTAGTTGTTCGATGGCAATTAGGCACAGAACATAATATAATGGACAAATGTTGGCCATAGCTCGGGAGGTCGATTTAATTCCCCTTTTTTACATTTTCGATGACCTGGAGACGTACGTGTTTTCATCCACAGTGTTGGTCCGTGCAATAATCACCACCTTTCATTCTTGAATGGTAGTCGGCTTACCCACATACACTTTTGAGGTCATATAACTCCAAAACAAGAAGAGTAATTGGGTCAAATCAGAAGATCTTGGTGACCAGTTGTAATAGTCGTTTCGGGAGATAATGCGTCCATGGAAGAAAGGATGACCTTTCATTCTTTGTGATAACTATCACTGTAGCGTTTTAAATATCATGATTCTCAAAACTAGGTATAAATGGTGAGAAGGACAGTATCAACGCACCAGACTACGGCCGCGTGTACACGATGGCGCATTTTCTTGCTACTTAAGCTCTGTTAAAGGGAGTGTTGGTGATGCGTTTTCCCAGGGCAAGCACCAGCAAACAAGTTCCTCGGAAGCCCAACGATCAGCTGTAAAACCACTCAAGAGGGAAGAGCACGACAATCAGCTGTATACTGATGGCGAGAAATTACTCGGGAGAAAACGATGGATTGAGAAAAACAAAGCGAACGAGAAGACAGCTGCTGACTATAAAAGGCGAGTGTAACGACGAATCAGCAGGAGTCTCTTTTTTCGCTTTCCAAGCGCGTGATAGTCTCTGACTTCATAAAGGATAACCGGGCGGGCGTGGTACTTGTAACTGAAGCTGGGTTGCATCCATGTCCCGTATTCCCAAACTTCTCCATGATTCGAAGAGAACGAACACTCACTGGCGGTCCCACCATCAACGGAGGTGGCACTTGTACACTGGTTAATAGCGGACTTCGCCATGAAGCTATTGAACTCCCACACTTTGAGTCTATAGAGGTGTCTGGGGTTGAACTGCATCTGGCTAATAATGGTAGAGTGAATATATAATCCGCATGCTACTCGCATAAAACCAATAATGGTCCCATTAATCCCAAAGATATCGGCAGGCTAATAAGGTCCTCGGGGCATACACCCTTCATCATAGGCGGCGATTTTAACTTCAGACATCCCTACTGGAACAACTCTGTCTCTTGCCCAAATGGCACAAAACTGTACCAATGGTACACCGAAAACACGTATGCCCTCAACTTTGAAATAGTCGCACCTACGGTTGGTACTCGAGGTGACTCAATTCTGGAAATATTTTTTTGTGTCCAAAGACTTACTTCCCCAAATCACTCCTCCTCAAGTTTCAGCCGGTGTATCTGACCACAACGCTGTGACCACATTCATACGCGCCTATCGAGCATCCCGGGCTCATATCAGATACATACCCGATTATGTGCACATAAATTGGGACAACTTCAACTCTCTCTTCCTACTGAAAGGAATCTAACGTCGTTTGAGATAAATAACGCTGCAGCTCGACTTCACGAGATTCTATTTGAAACTTCGGAGACTCATTTCCCCAAGTACAAACTTGAAAAAACCTATCAGGTCCCCCATGACGACTTCACTCTTCGTCTCATCCGGGAGCGTAAAAAGCTCTGCAGAATAAGATATCGTCACCGCTTTGTGCAAAGGGTACCATTATTGCGATCCATTATTCGCAATATTGGTACACTGATAAAACAGAGAATCCAAAACAATCGTACCCGACAATTGAAAGACAAACTGAAGGGTATTCAGATGGACCAGAACGTTTATAAAAATGTTAAAAAGGTATGTGGCACTTCTCGTATCACTGGGCCAATCATACACAATGGTGTTGTTGTTAATAACGACACCAATAAAGCAAATATCATCGGAGAGACCTTTGAAAATAATCACAAACTTATTCTCCAAGATGGCGACCCGGATACTAATGCGACCATTAGTTCAGAGGTTCACAGTAAATTGGACGACTTCAACGAGCCAATTGTTGTCTTTAACCCAACTAACAGTGCATACTTCGATGACACACGTGATGATGGTCACGGTTTCATCGCACCAAATACCATACAGAGCCTGGTTAAATCTCGAAACCCTAAGAAGTCACCCGGTATCGACAACATGTCATACCACTCGTTGTGAAGGTTTTCTGCCTTATTCTTTATAAAGTTCTCCATTCTGTTCAACCATGCTTACAACATGGGGTACTTTCCCCAAGCTTGGAGGCACGCTATTATTTGTCCAATAGCAAAAGTTGGGAAACCAACGTATCACCCCTCAAGCTTTCGTCCTATCTCGCTTCTCACTTGCATTAGCAAAATATACGAAAAATTCATATACGAGAAACTAAATAATTTTATCAGTGCCAGGAACCTAATACCTGATTTCCAATTTGGATTTCGAAGAGCGCACCGCACCACTATGGCTCTCAACATATTTCAAAACCACGTCTGCATGTGGCTCTTTAATAAGGAACCTATAGCGTTTGAAATGATAGTGAAGAAGGTGTGATTCGAACTGACGCTATGACAGTTAGAACCACCAAACATTGAACCTAAGCGTAACACATCAGGCTACTGGCCGTGTTTTGAATTCGATTTTTAAACTCAAGTATATTCCACTGATGCGAATTGTTTTGTTATCGCTATGGTATACGGCTCTGATGTATTTTCTTATTCGATTTTCGCTCGGTGTTCTTCACTATTTGCTTGTGGTATTGTGTGTGTAACTGTTAGAGACGCCACAAACCCATCGTTCGGTGAGCCTGGACATTGAAAAAGCTTTTGATACGACTTGGATCGAAGGTCTCGTTTTTAAATTATTGAATGCTGGCCTCAGTAGAAAGCTATGTAGTATCATCTACCAGTTCGTTCGAAACAGAGTTAGAGTGAATGGAAAGCTTGCCCGAACTTTTCACGCCGCTGCAGGCGTACCACAGGGCTCCATTCTAGGCCCCATCTTATTCAATATTTACACCTCCGATATTCCTCGCCCTGTGAACGGGAGAGTAAACCAGATATGCTCTGCGGATGACGTCCTAGTGTACACGTCACCCAAAGGCCCTAAACTCGCAACAAATCGACTCAACCGTCACTTGGACGAACTGTATCAGTATTACAGTCGATGGAAAATTCGACAACCCATCCAAAGCAGTAGCTATAATTCTGAGTAGTAAACACTTCCAACCTACTCGATATTCACAGAATATTCGAATAAAAATGGGAGATACTACGATTAGACCACAGGACAGGATGCAATATCTCGGGGTCATTTATACCCCAAAAATGAATTTCATCAAACATGTGACCCACATTCTCCAAAGGGGTCTAGGTCGGTCTAAGCAACTGCACATCAGTGGAGCAACAAAGTTGACACCAAAGTTAAGCTTCTCTGCTATAAGCAGCTAATCCGATCTGGAATAACATACGCCTTTCTCATATGGTCCTGCATATCTTCGGCTCAAATGAAAAGACCAAGTTTTCGAAAGGTAACTCCTCAGAAGATGAACCAATCACTCTAGAAGGCCTGACGGTCGCCATTACCCCAACTCTCACCTATACGAAGGCGCCTCCATTACCCCTATCGGCGAGTACTTGCTTCAATTAGCATACAAGTACCTCAAAAGCATTCAGAACAGCGAGAACCCACTTTGACGGGACTCTTGCGTTCTTGACCCTTCTCTCTCTCGATCTCTTCGGATCAACCCCCCACAATTTCTTCTTCAGTACGAAACTGAAGAAAGCACCCTTCCCATCAACATTCCCCTCTATAAGAGGATTCGTGGATCCATTCCATAGGGTCTACTGTTAACAAACCACACACACACGGACGCACAGTACAAGACGGCACAAACATACACACACCGACCAAAGCGCAGATTATCAGACGCCAAAGACGTTATCTGCGTTTACTACCGCACCCAAGACCTACCGGTGTTGTATGATTTCTTTCCCACCATCCCTCTATACAAGTAGTTAGAGAACACCTGGACTAACACTGTCCACACTATCCTTGGATACCCCCCCCCCCCCCCCCCTTTTTTTTTTCTCTTCTTTTCAGATATCGCGAGACCGAGCCCAACATCCTCACGGATGTGGGTGATTCTGGTTATCGCAAGAGGACCAGAAGTCAGAGACAAGATGAAGGACACAACTGTCCCGGTCTCACTAAAGTCGGCCCTCTCGCCAACCCATTTTTTTTTTCCTCATCGAAAAGATCTTGTCGAGACCAGCCGATAAAGAGATGCAGATTAACAAATACTCGTAACAAATAATAACCGAAAATAATTGTGGAACATTATGCTGATTTAAGATACCCATGATGTAATAAACCAACGAATTACGTGATCGAGAGGCTGCGGTAACAGCGCTGTGCGTTGAGCGATAATCTACGATTAAGTTGTAAAACCACCAAAGTAGATGCTATAAACTGTTTGGTGTATTGGCAAACTACACATGCATTTTAAAGTGTGAATCCTGATTAGGGGAGAAAAATTACTTTTGTAACTACAAACAATAATACAAAGTCATCTTTGATAAGTGATAGATCTTTTCTTATTGCCTTGGGTACCGCAGGGATTTTACAGCTGTCACACGAACTGGAATACCAGTTGTGGAATCACCAACCTGCTTGACAAACGCGACTAATCAACTCCAGAATTCCAATTATCGTGCTTCACTTCTTTATTTTTCTATTAATATAGTCTTTGTAACTTAGGTGTCAGTGGAATCTACTTTGCACTCAACATCTCTTCCTTCATATCGTAAACCTTGCCATCTACCTACCTCAACTATCATTTATTTCTCTTCACTGGCCCCTTCAAGGATAGCCATCCAACAAGGATATGTGTAACGAATATAAGAAGCTCCTGCTTCGTCTAATTTCATCCTTATTCCGCCTTCACCAGAGCTTCCTTGCAATTTTTCCACTTCGGGGGCTAGCTGCCGTTTCATTGCTATACGTCACAAACAATACCCAACCATCCGTGGCCTCCAGAGCTCGTGCCCAGAATATTTCAGAACAACGTAAGGGTCCTGCCGCCTGCCTGTAACGGCAATTCGGCTGCATTTGCTTACCCCGCTGCTTTCCGCGGGAATTGATTTCAAATTTCTGTTTGTGCGAACTCAATCGTTTAACTCCCACTGGCGCCCATTCCCGCGTGTCATTCCGGCTGGCAGCGACAACAGAAGGCTGACACTGACTCTGACACTGTGCGCTACGGACTGTCAAGCAGTTCCGACTCTGCCTTTATTATTTCATCCCTTCAATGACAATGGAAGCTCTCGTATGTTGTCCGCACCATTCCTGCAGTGGATGACAGTGTCTTATTCAATGATACAATGGGCCAAAGGCAAACAAAAAGGAAGAAGACACTGGGAAGCAGCAACAACAACGGCAGCAACAATAATGTAAATTGATTTGTCATTTCTGGGTTTCAGTCCGCCACAAAAAATACAGGCCCCAATCAATCTGCTTGTCCAAATGGATTTGTGATGACGATGATGAGACAGAGGCCGAGGCCGAGAGGCTAAGATGAATATCCTGCCTGCAGGCGTACGTTGTGATTCCTTGTTTCCTTACGATTGTGTCCGCAGAATGTATCGGATTTCCGGTAATCTGTGATCCGGCGTCAAGCAGGGGTGACTTGCGGTATTTACTCTTCTTTAATGCGTTGTTTGGCTCGAACAAATCTCAGCTGAGGCAGCGAGTGAAATTTCACCGTCGGATTAAGGATGGGATCATGATAATGCAGGAAATTAAAGGCAATCAATCAAATTGACAATTCCGTCTTCATTTACTCGATCTGTCCGGCGAAACTGCCACCACCCACCATCCACCTTCCACACCACCTCATCACCTCTCTGTCGCCCTGGCAGGGTACTTCATCCGTCGGATCATCGTTCTTTCCGCTTCCCCTGCTCTTACTCTAATTCTATTAGCCGATGAAATGCTTTCTTGATAGGACGACAAGATATGATGTCAAATAGCAGATTAGTTTGTCAGGCAATGACATGGAAATGTGGTGTAAGCTTGGCAACCTGCCGACTCTATTTTTCTCCTCCTACTCCGCCTCTGTTATTCGTTGACTCTTCTTTTCATTTGTTAAGTAAATTTATTGCTTCGTTACCTTTTGAACATGAAAGTGTGCTCGTGGGTGGAACCCAGTGATTACACTAGACCAAGACTAACCGCAGAGGGTTGTTTGGCGGGCAATACCAGCTGCCAGTCGATTATCTTCTAATCACCTTCAGTTCACATTCCTTTTGATATTTTTTCCGCTGTAATTTTCGCACACACCCCCCAGAGCCGCCCTCGAGTAGCGACGATAGGGTTGGAGTGCTAAAAGTCGCACATGTGAATTTGAGATCAAAGAGTACGCTGACGAAGGCGTGCCGCCACAGGAATTTGTTGTCGATTTGAGAAAATTAAAGAGGACACGGTTAAACGTTAATCGACTTTTCATGAGCGAAAGATATTAAGCTAGCTGGAGGGCAATTCCGGTGATAACCACTGAAAATGATTACTTTGCGGTGTGCAACTAGGAGCTTAATTTACTGAGAAGATGATAAGTATCTTACGGAAAATTTCCCCCCTGAAGGAACTTCCGATGGTGGCGAATAAGGAGTGAATGTCACACGCAAAGCGCAGGTAGAGAACTGAAATCAGTTTGTGTCATTTTTCAACAGTTTAGATCAAGTCGATTCGTTAGCTGCATATCACTGGGAGTCTCACTGGCCATTTGGAATCGAACGTTCACCTATTGTATTCTCTTGCCACAGTTTGAATGCAACTCTTGAATAGGCACTGCATGCAAAAGGCTTCTCTCTGGAGGAATACAAAGATTTACAAGGATAACATATATATTTAAATTCATTTTTCCTTAATTTAACAATGCAAACTATCCGACGCACTATATAAACCGATCAAACAGCCTTTCCTAAAATCGTTACACGTTATGAAAGTTTGAATATCCGTTGAACTCAGAATATCAGTGAAGCATTCGACAAGGTCGTAAATAAAGCCCTGCTCAACTAAGCTTAGCAAAGTAACATTATTATGAATACGCAATTTGGTTTGGTCGTCACGAAACTGCGCACGCTATATTTAAACAGCTCTCCGACGCACAATGGAATAAAAGCAATAATTAATGTAGAAGTGGCTGACTACTGTAGCATTGGAAAGTATCCATCACACTATAATTTTATACACCGCGTTGCAACCCTCTTTGCTTCTCTTATACAGCCGAAACTGTTTTACAAATAGGAAAATTTCAGTTACAAGTGCGGCCTTGCAAAATGTGTGACGCTTTCAAAATATACCTAGGCTTCTATAATCGATCGTCTTTTTAACAGATAAGTCTATCCTTCAGAGTACAAACGCAACTTTCTTTAGCATATTGTGGTATTTGATGCGGATTTTGATTATAAGCTGCAAGCAGTCTATCAAAATTGATACTTCACCGATGTAGGTGGTCAGATGTCAACTCGTGGAGCTATTTTCCATAAATATCATATAATGGAATTAGGTCTCCACTATGAAGTTACCCTACAAAGAGTGAAGTTATTTCTCTAAATTGAAATCTGTCTTCCACAGTGGAGTCTCTCTTTAATAGTGGAACATGCCTGGCAAAGTCTAACCTATATTCTAATTGTGGACTGGCCCTCTTTAAGTCCCTGACTTCTACCCAGAGGCCTCTTAACCAAATTTGAATATGTCGTTTATAGTCAAACCCGTCTTCCACAATATTGTTTACTCTACAAAATGGCGATCATAGTCTTCATATCTGTATTACGTGCGGCTTCCGCCACCCCCATCTTTTAATTGTTTTTAATATAATTTGGTTTTAATATAATTTGATGGTAAGGTGGTGG
Source organism: Microdon myrmicae (assembly GCA_963931805.1). Classification (NCBI taxonomy): domain Eukaryota; kingdom Metazoa; phylum Arthropoda; class Insecta; order Diptera; family Syrphidae; genus Microdon; species Microdon myrmicae. Next base: position 98,476,815 of record OZ007501.1, on the reverse strand, counting down.
GAAAAGCACACGATCCACATACCGCGGTTCGAGTGTGGATCGTGTGCAAGTTCGAATTCTGTTTTCGGAGTGGATGTTGATGGAGAGGGAGAGAAAAGAACAAGTTTGTTGTGATTCCGTTTGTTTTGTTTTTGTTTCTCGATACGGTTGATTTGAAAACGGGCGATTGATGTTGAATACGGTTTTGAATTGCAGTTAGTTGATTTTTTAAGCAGTTGGATACTGTTTTTTGTTGGAATTCCGTTTTTGATTTATCCGAGTTGAGTTGATTCTGCAGCGAATATAGAAAAAGGAAGGAAAAAGCCCGGTCCTAATCTTTAAAAATTAAAAGTAGAGTTTAAAAATTAAAAGTAAAGTTTAAAAATTAAAAGTAAAGTTTAAAATTTAAAGTAAAGTAAGAGCCGAAGGAAAAATAAAGTTTGGAAAAACGAAAAGCTAAAGTTGATGTTTTAATCCGTCAAAGACGGAAACAAAAACGAAGAACATCCCATGGCTTGTGGTGCGATTGGATTCGAAGAAAAACATTTAACTTCTGCACAAAATCACCATCTGGCGGTGGCCGCCCTGGCAGAGTAGAGAGGAAGAACCAGAGGAAGTTTTAGAGGAGGAACCTGCAGAAGAACCAAGGTGGTGGAGCTGCCGCTGAAGAGGAGGAGATTTTCCCATTCCTGGAGAACGAGCTAATAGACTCCACGCTGGACTAACCAGGTAACCAATTTTTAATACACGTAATTTTATGTGGCAAATTACGTCACAATCGTGTGTATTCGTTGGAAATGCTCGATCAAAAAGTTCTCAGAAATTATTCAGAAAATACCAAATACGAGGCAACGCTGAAAAGTTATACACACATGCTTGTGGATCATGAACAAAAACAAAATAGCGAGATCAGGCAAGAAGTATATTAAAATAGAATTCTTAAGCTTCGAAATCATAAATTAATTATTTAACGTAGTTATCATTTAAGCTAACACATTTCTTCTAACGTGTAACAAGTTTTTTTTATTCCGTCTATGAAAAATTCCTTGGACTTTTTTCTAATCTATGATTTGACAGCGGCCCTCACCTCACCTGACCAATGACGAAATCGACAAATACATTCAACAAATGGACAAAACTATAAAACGACCGATGGACAAAACAATTCCCAAAACAACAGTTACAGATCAAATAAACATGTACAGGAACACAACAATAAACGCACTCCACAAGAAAAAGAGCAGACTGCTATCAAAACTAAAACGATTACACAGACAGTTTACAGACAGGCAAGACCAGGAGATAATATCACTGGAATCCCGATTAAAAAATCCCCAACAAAAGAATTCGAGCTATAAAAACGAATAACCCGAATATGCTCTCACAAATAAATGAAATATTCAGGAGAAATAATCGAAACGAAATTCAGTGTCTCCAAATTCCACATACCGATCTAAAAAGCAGCTGATAACCAACATTGGAATAGATACAGAGAACGCTATCCTCAATAATGAGCTCTTCGCGATCGAGGATCCCTTGGGAAAGGTGAACGCTGTGAGAGCTGTCTTTCAGGAAATGTACAAGGTGAAGGAAAGCATTCACCGAGACCACGACCTGTAGGAGCGAGCTCTATAGAATCGCCTGCACCTCCGAAATGAAATTTCACATTGGCAATCGGAGAATCCCGGCTTTACCGAATTCAGTGACGATAATTGGTCAAACGACATTAACGCCAATGTTAGGGGTAAGAGCCTCTTAATTACGAGGGAAGAAATCCACCGTATCGTCGACTCATCGAGAAGCAAAAAGTCAGTGGAAAATGATGCAGCACCTAACATCATACTCAGGAACCTCCCCCCTCTATGGCAATATATACACGGTCCTATTTAACAACGCGTTGAATAATGCATATTTTCCCGCGCGTTGGAAAACAGCAATCATACACCCCATTCCAAAAACGGCAATGACTGTACAAACCCAATGAACATGCGTTCGATAAGTTTACTCCCGAGCATCAGTAAAGTAGCCGAAAAGATCATTAACAAAGCTCTGCTAAAATGGGTAGACGACAACAACATTATTCCGAATAACCAGTTTGGCTTTAAGACGGGTCATGAAACGCGAAACTGGTCTCTGACATACAATGGAATAAATGCAAGAACCAATGCACAGGTGCCTGTCTGATCGACTTGGAAAAAGCCTTTGATACCATATGGATCGAAGGGTTATATTACAAACTGGTCAGACATGGCATACATAAGCATTTAGTATATGTACTTTACAATATGTTAAAGGACAGGAAGTTCGTGGTCAAAAGTGGTAATGTGACCTCTAATAAAACGTATAATATCAAGAATGGCTTGCAACAGGGGGCGGTACTTTCTCCAATTCTTTTTAACATTTACATTAGCGACTTATTAGATGCACTTCCGCATGCTATTGCGTACGCAGACGATCTCATAATTTACAGAACAGCTCCGAAAGTTGAGATCATAAATAGTTTACTACAGCGAGACTTCAACAAAGTTCAGCGCTATTGCGACGACTGGAAACTTAAGATAAATTTCCAGAAATGTGAAGCCATCCTATTTAGAACCCCATTATATAAAGTCACGGATGACACAAGGAAAAACCGGCGAAAGTCAGTTATCGTGGTACCCCATGGAGGTAAACTGGAAACCAAGACTGTAGTTAAATATCCTGGCATCTGGGTGGATCAATATCCGTATTTCAACAGACATGTAGAGTCTGCTTTGGCCGAGGCGAGGAAAACTTTTGCTATGACAAGGAGGCTATTTCACAGTAGCCAACTTGACAGCAGGGTGAAAGTTATATGTTACATGACGCTAATCAGGCCATTGCTCATATATGGTTGAAAACATAGGTTCAAATTTGATGGAAAAGATTCGGGTGTTCGAAAGGAAGTGTCTGAGAATCTGTCTCAGATTATATCGAACACCGGAATCGGAATACAAAAAGTACTACTCAAATGAGACTTTATATAATGAAGCCTGCATAAATAGGGTGGATAATTTTATGATTAAATTAATCAGAGGACATATTGCGAGAGAAATATGCTCGTCCAATAACTTAATTTTCGGGGCTTATTACCCAAATACCCTGTACTATGAGAACGTGCGTCGCAACGGTTTTGTTCCACCAGAGGCGTTCCTTGATTTGGAGAGGAAAGGGCTTATACAGGATAGATCCGGAATTCCGCTGATCTATCATGTAAGTAGATCGTCCGTAGACGGGCGATTGTGCTACGACCGGGAAGCCACGCGCACCGAAGGAGAGCACTTGCGCTTCAGTAGGACTATCTCCCACAGAGGCCGGACGATAATATTAAACACCAACACGGTACTGGAGGTTAAATGGCAACTAAAAACCTCAATATCAATGTCCGCCAAATAACTACATCATCAGCCAGCTTACACAGACTTAGCTTTTTTAGTATTAGGTTAGTGTAATATTTCAGTTAAGTTCTTTTAAATAATATTAAAAAAAAGAAAAAAAAATCCACACAAAGTTTCTCTAATTTTTCTCTGTCACAAATATTTTGTTTTTGTTTACACAAACGCGCGTCCATGGAAGATGTCGTTCATCATTTCATTCTTTGTGATAACTATCACTGTAGAGTTTGTAAATATCATGATTCAAACCTAGGTAGAAATGATGAGAAGCACAGTATCAACGCACTAGGGTACGACCGCGTGTACACGATGATGCATTTTCTTACTACTCAAGCTCTGTTAGAGGGAGGTTGTCAAGAAGTTTAAAAAAAAACGATTTTTTTCATTTTTTTATTGCTTGTAGTTTGTTTTTTTACACTAACGCGCGCACAAAATGGGATTTTGAAGTACCCTTAAATGTCAGAGCACAGTGCGAGCGGATGGAGAGGAAGTTGATAAGGAGAGGAGGTGTCGATGTATATTGGTCTTAAATGCCTGGGCATTACAAACACGAGGAAACACATGATCAGGTAGAGTATTCCACATTCGTGTGATTCGGCTAAAGAATGACTCTCTATATTTATTTGTGCGCCTGAAGTTGACTTTAAACGTGAATTGATGTGCATTCTCAAATTGACGGGTATCGCGTGAACATGTCTGAGGAGGCGGAACGGATTGAGCAAGTTCAGCTGACCAACGACCGTGATAACACCTATAGAACAGAGATAGGAATGATAATCTGCGCCTGTGTTCTAACGACGGAATTGATTGACTCACAGCTGGGTCCTAATAACGTTCTCTGCTCGTTTTGCACCCTATCGAGCACATGTAGTGCAGTTTTGGATGCACCTGACCAAATATAGGAGATAAACTCAATTTTGGAACGAATATACGCCTTGTAAATAGAGGCCAGGGGGGTGGGGGCGAACAGCAAAATCTCTGTATTCAGCCCTGCGAAGACCGGACGATCCTTGTCCCTGTTCAATCCACGTTGACATGCAGTCTCCACGTGACACCCCTGGATAGCTACTTCGGCACCCGCCAAGTGGTGAACCAAGGCATGCAGCGACATTCTGAGAAAGGTTGGAGCAGGGCTAATAACCGTGCCCGTAAAAACAAACTATTAAGGCAAATTTATCAAGCCTCGGATATTGACCGGATACACGACGACGACCACGGAGACGAAAATGGCGAAACGATTTAAGAATTTTCTCATGGAACGTCCGCTCACTATACAGAGCTCGATCTGCACAGCAGCTGGCCGATGCCCTGTCTGAATATAAGGCTGACATAACTGCATTACAAGAAATAAGATGGACGGGGAGTGGTGTTATTCAAAGGAACGAGTATGACATTTATTACAGCTGTCATTAAAAACACCATGTGCTCGGGGTAGGCTTTCTAGTTAGCCAAAGGCTGAAGCCTGCCATCATCGGCTTTAATACAATAAACGAAAGGCTCTGTACTCTTCGCGTGCGAGGCAAGTTTAAGAACATAAGCCTCATAAACGGTCACGGACCTACAGAGGAGACTCCTCACGACGAAAAAGAAGAATACTACCAGAACGTCGAACGGGCCCTCAATGCATGCCCAAGATACAATGTGAAAATCGTTCTTGGTGATTTGAATGCGAAAATAGGTCGGGAGCCGGTTTTCAGGCACTACGTAGGTTCCCATAGTTTGCATGAGAACACTAATAACAGTGAACTTGTGGCGGTTCCGCCAAACCCCACGGCCCACTTACCTGAAAAACCCCCATAACTTCAACCCAATTTTATAAGTTCGCTAATGCAATCGCATTAGCACCTTAAATGCTTCACACATCAAATTGATCAAGTTTATTTAGCTAAAAGCCCATAGAAGAGAATTCTTACCTTTCATGCATCTCTTCGCATACAAATACATTACAAATGAAAGAACATTCATCGGTTCACATATAATACAACCGCATAATCAGAGAATCTTACCCTTGAGTTGGCTTATCCCAGCCTCAACATGTGTTCAATAAAAACTGCCTACATACACATTGGCTGGCGATCACTTTAACCAACGATAAACAGTCCAACGCAGCTGCATGTAATTAGCACCATAGACGTTGAAACTAATTCCCTAACTCGCACCATGTACAAACAAAAGAACGCTGTCCTACAAAGGTTTTCTGGCGATATCATAAACAATCCACATCGTTTGTGGTATCCCAAATGCAGTTCTCATTTAATGAGTTCCAGCTTATTTATTTAGCTGACCCTAATCACAGACCGATGCATTAGGTCGCTTCTCCTTTGTTCTTTTTCCCTAGCTGTAGGTTTTGTTTATCCCTGCTAAAATGCATCCATAAACAAGGTGATGTGTACGAACACACATACACACCACTACACCAAAAGATCACATCTTCATGGCCACACCCTTAAGAGAAAAATTCTCTCTCTCTCTTCCATTCCTTAACCCTAACCGAGGATGGAATTCAGGTCAGAGTTCTATCCTCGGGGAGTCCAATTACATCCGCCGACCACCACGGCCGTGCCGCTCCCGCTCCCCGGTGCGCACTGGGACGCGAAAATCCACCGCGAGTCGAGTAAGCGTGCTAGAAGTAGAGTCGTGCAAAAGTTTATTCGTTTTCATTCAACCGCGAAATGTGTGCGTCGATCTGCTCTATTCCATTCGCTTCTTCTATAACTAATAAAAAAACATATAAATAAGAAAGCAAAAAATTCAGTGTAATAGTTAGAATCCTGAAGTTCAAGTGTACACTTAACGTTAATTGGTTTTATAAACCGCATTAATTAAAAACGAAACATGAACACAAATAAGTTAAATAAAATGGCATTTCTACAATAAACCAAACCAGTGCGTTTCCTTTCGTTTGTGTTACTTGCTCTTGGAGAACGATCAGCAGCGGAACTGTGTTAAGGAGTTGTGGGGACGAGGTAGAACCCTCGCCCATGCAGGCGCCACGACATAGTCCCCCACAAACTACGAGTCATTGAACTGGCAGCATCAAAAAACTTGGTCGTTGCAAGTACCAGGTTTCCATGTAAGGATGTCCCCAAAGCCACCTGGGTATCACCTGATGGAGCCACTCGCAACAAAATTGAACCCAGGTTGATAGATCGCCGCCACTTCTCGAGCCTGATGACAGTACGAACGTACCGAGGTGCCAACGTCGACTCGGATCACTATCTTGTTGGTATAGTTTTCCGAGCGCGGATTGTCTTACGGAGACGTATTGCATCCGCAGATCAGGTTCGAATCAACACGGCTGCCTTACGCAATGAGAATAGCAGCAACACCTTTGGTCATGCGTTGGGATTCGTCTTCGAATCGGGCGTAGAACAGAACTGGACACGCTTTAAGAATACTGTCATTAGTATTGCTGGAGCGACTGGTTTGATAATGAGTGCAAACTAGCGACTGAACGTAAGAATACTGCATACCGGGCAATGCAGCAGTGTCATGGGATGCAGGTACGCGAGGTGAAATACAAAGAACTCAGAATATCTGAAAAAAGACTCGGAAAAAAAACTTGTGTATGAAATAGAGAAAAGTAGAGAGCGAGGTGCACACCAGGCGTGGAAGTTCTACCAAATAATCCGCAGTATGACGCGGTACACACCACCTTGCACTTACTGTAAGGATAAAGAGGGTAATCTGATCACCGAAGCTGAAGGCATTTCAATGAATTGCTAAATGGTCAGCTCACAGAAGAATTGGAGGCTCCGCCAATGCAAAAGCAAGACCAAATTCTGCCGTCACCAAGCATTGAGGAAACATTAAAAGCCATAAGACAGCTCAAATCAAATAAAGCCCTTGCAGCTGATGGCATACCAGCTGAGCTGACCATGGTCTTACCAGTACTCATGTATGGATCCGAGACCTGGGTGCTCAATAAAAGGCACTCTGAACTATTACCCGCGTTCGAGAGGAAGGTCTTAAGGAGAATTGTTGGCCACGTATGTGAAGGAGGACGATTCCGGAGACGCTGCAACCATGAGTTGTACGCAATCTACCTTGAAGCTAACGTTGTAAGAAAAATTAAGCTCGGTATACTCCGGTGAGCGGAACACCTAGCTCGAATGTGCGAAGAGGAGCCTGCCGGAAAGTCCTTTGTGGCAGGATGTATGGACAGAGACGGCGCGGCAGACCTTGTCTGCGATGTAAGGATGGCGTAGACCAGGACGGAAAATACGTTTGAGATGCAAAAGAGGAAAGGCAAAAAGAAAAAGACTGAGAGGAATAAGTGTTTTAATATTTAATAAATGTATTTATCTGAAAGCTCCTGGAAGAGAATTCTTACCTTCATGTATTAAATTGGATTCAAAACTCCCGACAATAATTCTGTCCAAATTTATCCTAAATCCCAATCTTACCATATGAATTTTCCCTAGACGAATTCCTGGAAACGAAACAATTTGGTTTACATATAATGTAGCCATCATAACCAGGGATAACAAACATCGCGTCGCCTATTCCCAGCCTCATCATGTGTACAATAAATTCCTTTACATACACACTGGCTGGCGACCTTTGTCCGAGGGACAAAAGCAAACATACGCATCTTGCGTCTTACGGCATAAACCAAATCCTATAGCATAAGCAAATGCAAATAGGAATTGTGTACTTACCCTTGGCAGCGATGCCATAAACACCAATTCTCATCAAATAAGCTAAAACCAATTAGCACCATGTTCATGACGCATTGCGGTTATCAATGCAGCTGCAACGCACATCACAGACAATGATCTACACGATCTCTTTGTCTTCCACCATATTTCTGGATCCGCTTCTCATGACCTAGCGGCATTAGCAAACAGAAACCCATTAGTAACCAATGAGATACGGCTTGTTTACTTAGCCGAACTCACATCTCATTGATGCACATTATTCCCTTTCTTTGTTTTCAGATTAGTTCTCGTGGCTTTATCCGATGAAAGAACCAATGTCCACACATACATGTGTACCGCTACGATCTTCTCTATGAGATCTGGTTACCTACCCCCAAAGAGAGAGTTTACGTTTCTCTCGAGATAGAAAATGCATTCCTAAATTAAGAGAGCCAGTACCACTGGCCGAATTTCCTTTGCCAGCGAATTGGTATCGAGGAGTTTGATTGCAACCGCCGAGCCGGTCGGTTAACCTCCCGCTCTCCGTAGCGCTGTGGAGACGCGATACACCACGGAGTCGCGAATTTAACACCCTCGAATTTAGTTTGAATCGTGTCAGTCGTCGTCACCATAATAGTTCAAGTGGCAGTTAATAATGTGTACCTCCTTACCTTAACTGGTTTCCCTTGTTGCGTGCATAAGTAAATTCAGTCAATCAATGTTCGTACCGTGTTTGTTTAAATTTAACTAAGTAAAAAGAACCCGTTTTAATAAAGAGTGTGTTGCCTTAGATCTGCTCCTTGTGGACGGAGTTCTGTTTTTTCCTGGAACAGTTTGCTGCGGCGGAACAATCGTTAAATAATGACAGTGAAAGAGTTAGCGGGTTGGTGGTAGAATCAGCGCTCATGCAGGCGTTGCGACCACCTACCCCACAAGGCCAGAACTGCTCAAAAAGAGAAAAATACCCGAAATGGATGGTAGAAGTAGAAGCTTGCTCTATGGTGTTGGCAGCGTTGATAAAGCTTGGGTAATGATAAATCGCTCTAAACTTTACTTCTCAAAAACGAAAACTTAAATGGCGGTTTTCTCGAAATAAGTTCTTTTCCGTGCCGTGCAGCGTAACTCACGAGGTTTTCAACCGTTTGACTTGTAATTTTACATAGATATTATTCAACTTATTGGACTTTGCATGAAACAAAAATTTTATAAAAGTTGTAATATTAAGTATAGTTTTTAACAATTTCTTTATGAAAAAAAAGAATGTCTCTTCATTGATCGACTAGTTGATTCTTGTCTCTGTCAAATCGGCAACGTTCGAAACGTTTTGGCTAGGCAGCTTGACCTCATCTTTAAAACAGACCCTATCAATACATCTATCTCACCCAGCCCTTTCGTCCTTACATCTATAGGCAACCACCACCCCTCTCTTCTCGTGACCTTCTTCACTTTTTTTTTTATTAATTTTGGTTCATGCAAAGAAGAATTCCATATTGTAATGGAAAAAAGTTTGTTCGTTGGTTTCAGATAACCACAAGGACCTGTATGTTGCCCGGCGCAAATCCGAGGAATCAAGTTTGGTCAGCTGTAGCGTAATTTTTTTTTTTTTATTCATAAACAATTTTTTTCGTACATATTTTAACGTCTATTGTAATATGTAACTTCAGATTGCGGTAAATGCTTTCAGTTTTATGTAACACATTATTGAAGAACATGCCGTTTACAGGGATTTCCCCAGTAACACAAGAGTAACAGAAAAAGAACTAAAAGAAACGAGCGGAAACCATGAATTGTAAAGAAGGCAAATGGGGAAGATGTTGGTGTGACGCAAATCCTGATCGTATGAAAAGTTCAATTTGTACGAGGGTTGCCTCTTATGTTTAGGGATTTGGCAACCCTAGTGTTGCAATCCGGCAATTGACAGCTCTGTCGTAAAGTTGGACATTTTTGAGGTTATACGCACTCAGAATGTTTTGACATACGAGCGCTATTTGTGTTGTTTACAGTAACTTAAAAGATTCATCTCGGCCCAAAAATGGAATTAAATCGTCAACATTTTCGTGCGATTATTTTTTACAACTTTCGGCGTGGATTAACTCAGCAACAGTGCATGGATGAACTTAATTCAATTTTTGGCGATGAAGCTCCATCAAGGGCCAGTGTTTATCGATGGTATGGTGAATTCAATCGTGGGCGTAGTTCACTCCAAGATGAATTTCGTGAAGCTCGTCCAAAATCAGTTGTTGTTCCGAAAACCATTGATGCTGTGCGCGAACTGATATTGGAAGATCGTCATGTGACCTATCGTGAGATTGAGACAACCTTAGGCGTTAGTGGGACCAGCATACATTCAATATTGCATAAACATTTGACTGTCAAAAAAATTTGTTCGCGTTGGATCCCACACAATTTGTCAATCGCCCAAAAAAAGGCTCGTGTCAATTGGTCGAAAGAAATGCTCAACAAATACGGTCGCGGTGCTTCGAAACACGTCTATGACATCGTGACAGGTGATGAATCGTGGATTTACGCGTATGAGCCCGAAAGTAAACAGCAGTTGACTGTCTGGGTGTTTCAAGATGAGCCAAATCCAATAAAAGTTGTTCGCGCACGAAGCACTTCCAAGCAAATGGTCGCCTGTTTTTTCGGAAAAACTGGACATGTCGCAACCATACCACTAGAACAACGCAGAACAGTCAATTCTGAGTGCTACACAACCATTTGTTTGCCAGTTGTCTTCCAAGAAATCAGGAAAACCAACCGCCGAAGACGGTTCACTCTTCACCACGACAATGGGAGCTCTCACACATCGGCTGCGACAACTGCATTTTTGAGCACCCAAAACATCGATTTGATGGGTCATCCGTCGTATAGTTCTGACTTGGCACCGTATGACTTATTTTTATTCCCGTACGTAAAAAACAAACTGAGAGGTCAACGTTTTTCGACACCTGAAGAAGCGGTTGCTGCATTCAGAATGCATGTGTTGGAGATATCTCAATGTGGTAAAAGCGCTTCGACAATTGGTTCAAACGCATGCAAAAGTGTATAGATCTTCATGGGGAATATTTTGAAAAACAATAAATTGATTTTCGATGATCAATATTTGTTTTTGTTCTCTAATCCCGAAATATAAAAGGCAAGCCTCGTATTACTTCCATTATTTTTTTTCCATTTCAAGTTTCTTCGTACAAAATTCCCTAGACACTTTGATAACTATGATATATTAAATCAACCAACCAGCAAATTCTTTGGTTTCGAAGAAAAGTTTTGTGTTTCCTAAAGGATAGATAAGTATACTTCCGAAAAGATACGGTCGACCTGTTATAAACTGTGGTGAATATTTACACCAAAGTGATTGCCCTGTTAAGACTTCGGCTCCACAGTGCAGATTTTAAAATGATTTTCTATGTTCATTCTTTTCTTTTTACACACACATGGTAGAAGTTTTCAGATGCGTATAATATTTTTATAGTAACAGGCACAACATTCATTGAACACTACTAACTAGACAAAGGTAACCGATGCCCCTCCATTGTGTTCTTATACCTCTAGCTCACACCTTTTGGGTGGTGTTGCGTTATGGACACGCCTGGTCATAGGAGACAGTTTTAACCTGTTTGTAACTTGATGATCAGTGCCGTTCCTCGTTGCCGACTCAACTCGTTCAAGAACAAAACAAACGTGAAATTGTATCTCTCTTGGGCGTCGCTCTTATAAAGAACTTCCTCGAATACGACTTTTTTATTGTCGTTTAATTCTTACGTGCTTCAGTACCTGACGCACAAATTATTTTAATATACTCACATAGAAGATTCAGAGTATTTGGAGGGTAAAATCTACGGGTGAGGCTTATCTGGTAATATCGAACATGGTTATCAAACAAAGATCAATAAAGTCAAGAAGGTGAAAGTGATGTTTGGAGTATGAGTGCAACGTTTTGTTTGGATCGATAATTAGATCGCAGCATAAAGATTCTCCTAAAGAAATATTCGTTATAACATATGTACGCCCGCTGGTAATGGGGGAATTTCATCACTAGATCCATCCATTTAGTCACATATTTCAGATGTCACACAAGATTGCACCCTCCTGCACGAGGAGGTTTCGTTTACTATAGCCAATTTGTGCAGCAATATCTTATACAAACTACAAAGGATATTTTCTATAACTCTTGTCTCCTGTTTCCTTAATGAGTAATCTGATTGACAGTGTTTTTTATACGATAAAAGAGTTCTTGAAAGGTAAATTATTAAATGATGAGTCTGTAGGTGCCTTTCAGTAGCCTTTATTATTTGATTACATGTTTTATGTACTTTAAAATCAGGATAGAAGGAAAACTTAGTGAAGCCCATCTCGAATTCCATAAAAAATGTGATGGTATGAAAGTGTTTCCCAATCTAAAGACACTTATATAACTATGATATACTATACAACTATGGTGTCTGCATGTAACAAATATAACAGGTCAATTGAAAAGTTCCGGCTTGACACGTAGATGGCGGCACTAGAATTAAATCCATATGATTTTTAGTTAGCCCTAACCTTCAAAAGATGCGTGTATAAATTTGACAGATGTCGGATCATTAGTTTGTGAATTATAGTATTTTGAGTGAAGCAACTTCTGTTATTGTGAAAAAATGGATAAAAAGGAATTTCGCTTGTTGATAAAATATTGCTTTTTGAAGGGAAAAAATACAGTTGAAGCAAAAACTTGGCTTGATGACGAGTTTCCAGACACCGCCCCAGGAAAATCAACCATCAAGGATTGGTATGCTAAGTTTAGACGTGGTGAAATGAGCACCGAAGACGGTGAACGCAGTGGACGCCCAAAAGAGGTTGTTACCGACGAAAACATTAGAAAAATCCACAAAATGATTTTGAATGACCGTAAATTGAAATTGCGCAGAAAGATACGCGACAATTCGGAGAGAGACAATGAGGCTCTTCAAACGCAAAAAACGCGAATGGGAGAAGACTAGGATCGAAAAAATCCTAGAAAATTCTAGGGCAAAGAACATCAGGGGTATGTATGTCGGCATAAATTCAATTAGAAATGGCTACCGAGGAAGAGCCAAAATAATTCGAGACGCAAACGGCTGTCTGGTCACAGAAACAAACAATGTCGTGACAAGATGGAAGCAGTACTTTGAAAACCTGCTTAATGTACGCACCCATCAACCACAGATAAATGTACCAAGCGTACATACAGCTGAGCCTCAGATCCCAGAGCCGTCTCTCAACGAAGTTGTAGACGCAATAAATCGATTGAAAATCAACAAGGCTCCCGCAGTCGACTGCATACCGGCAGAGCTTGTGAAGCATGGAGGAGAGGCAACCGCTCGAAAGATCCACCAGCTCATCCAAACAATATGGGATAAGGAAGTCACTCCGGAAGAATGGAAAACCTCAATAGTCATCCCCATTTTCAAAAAAGGCGACAGATCTGACTGTGAAAACTACAGAGGAATATCATTGCTCCCAACCGCATACAAAATATTAACAAATGTCATTCTGGCGAGAATCACACCTTACGCAGAAGAGATACTGGGAGACTACCAATGTGGATTCCGTAGGAACCGGTCAACAAGCGACCAAATGTTCACAATAAGACAACTGCTGGAAAAGAAGTGGGAATACGGAGAGACGGTTCACCAACTGTTCGTTGACTTCAAAAAAGCCTACGACTCAGTCGCAAGGCAGAGACTCTACCATATTCTAGTTGAGCTGGGAGTCCCAAAAAAATATGCCGCGCTCATTCAAATTTGCATGAACGAAAACAAAGGGCGAGTTAGAATAGAAAACCACCTCTCAGAACCATTTGAAATCCGGGACGGACTAAAGCAGGGAGATGGTCTATCACCGTGTCTCTTTAACCTTGTGCTCGAGTATGTCATCAGAAAGGTACAAGACGACAACATGGCCGGATCATTCCTGAACGGGGTCACACAAGTGCTCGCATATGCGGATGACATCGCCGTTCTGGGCGATAATCTAGAGACTGTTAGTAAAAACTGTGAAATCATCATGCAAGCGGCAGAAGAGGTGGGCCTAGAAATAAATGAAGACAAAACAAAATACATGATTACGGCGAGAGCAGGTGGGTCTCAGAGAACACATATAAACGTCAGAGGTAAGATCTTTGAAAAAGTTAAAGAATTTAAATATCTGGGAACGATACTGACGGCCAGTAACGAAATGTCGAAGGAAATTAACAAGAGACTGCATTCCGGCAACGCGAGTTGGCACGCAGGCAGTAAACTGCTGAAATCCAGACTGCTATCACGTAACATAAAGCTCCGTGTCTATAGAACCATAATCATGCCAATTGTTCTATATGGATGCGAAACATGGGCTCTCACAAAACGGGAAGAAAACAAATTCCGTCTATTCGAGAATAAAGTTTTGAGAGGCATCTTTGGAGGTAAATATGACGAGGAGGCAGGACAATGGAGGAGACTCCATAACCACGAATTGGAAGAACTATATCGCAAACCTACAATAGTGAGAGTAATCAAGTCGCGAAGATTAAGATGGGCCGGACACGTGGCGCGAATGGGGAACGATAGGACCGTGCATAGAATTCTTGACGGTAGACCAACGGGAAAGAGACCGGTAGGACGGCCGCGACGGAGATGGGAGGACAATGTTAGGTTTGACCTTGAGGAGATCGGATCGAATGGTCAAGCGTGGAAGGAGAGTGCCCAGGACAGGGAAGGATGGCGAAGCCGAGTCGGTGAGGTCATGAACTTCCGGGTTCCTACAGGCCAATAAATAATAATAATAATAATAATAAGTAAATTGAAATTGAATGAAATAGCAGGCACTCTAAAGATATCAACTGAACGTGTACATCATATCATTCACGAATATTTAGGTAGGAGTGAGCTCTGTGCAAGGTGGGTGCCGCGCGAGCTCACTTTTGACCAAAAACAACGACGAGTTGATGATTCGGAGCAGTGTTTGGAGATGATCAAGCGTATTAAACCCGAGTTTTTGCGTCGATATGTGACAATGGATGAAACATGTCTCCATCATTTCACTCCGAAGTCCAATCGACAGTCATCCGAGTGGACTGCACACGATGAACCCGCCCCAAAGCGTGGAAAAACGCAACAGTCGGCTGGCAAGGTTATGGCGTCTGTATTTTGGGATGCGCGCGGAATAAATTTCATTGACTATCTTATAAAAGGAAGGACAATCAATAGCGACTATTACACAGCGTTATTGGGCCGTTTGAAGGACGAAATCGCCGAAAAACGACCAATTGAAGAAAAAGAAAGTGCTGCTTCACCAAGACAATGCACCGTGTCACAAGTCGATGGCAAAAATCCATGAATTGGGCTTCGGATCGCTGAAGCTTCGTGATCGCCGAAACTGAGGCCTATTTTGAAGCAAAGGACAAATCGTACTACAAAAAAGTACCGAAAAGTTCTAAATCGCTACTCCTATCCAAATCCCCATTAACATCAAAAATCCTATCCATAATCCCATAACGCAAATCCCAAATTTCATATTGAATCAATGAGCGATAAATTAAACCAAAAGTCAATTGTCTCACATTGATTCAATTCCACATAACACATCCAAATGCCATATTGAGTCACATGTACAACGAATTTAACCAAAAGTTAATTCATCATACATTGTCTCAATTCCTAAAAACCTTGACATCATGAAATGCTAAATTCAAAACGCATTTCATGATTCCCCTTCCCAGAATCTATCCAACAAAATCCTCAAACAATTCCCAGAACAAAATTCCAATCGAAGCACGCCGTCTTGCGTGTGCTTCTTGGAATTTTGACATTAAAATAGTTGACAAAAGTCAACTACAAAAACTATAAAAGGGCAGTGCTTTTCGGGATCAGTAGAAGTATAGAGGCCGAACCGCTGGCCATTCGGGATCAGTCTAATTTCGAAGCCCGGAGCGCTGGCCGATTGTCAGTCAAAATCATACCTCACCCTTGTACTTTTTAAATTCAAGAAAACAATATAGTTTATTATAATTTATTTCAACTGAACCTTTCGCGTCATTTTATCCTTTTATTTTCACCGTTGACACTCCGGGCTCTTCCCCCGCCGTTTCGGGAAAGCACGGCTCGGAGCAATACGACAGGTGTAAATCCGCATTTTCGAATGTACTCGCACTTTTACACCTATTGTCACTTTATTTCATTTGCATGAAAATCTTGATTATCTACGATGTTAGAGCTCGAATCTGTCGAACAGTCAGCACTCTGTATGGGATCCAATGCTATAGAAGATAGTGATACCCAAATACGATGACCTGACGGATCTTATTAAAATTATTTAAACGCTGTTTAAAGAGGACCTAAAATAAGAATGAATTACAATGACAGTTCGTTCATAGGACATTGGATTGAAGGCACAAACTCTGATCTAACTATCGAGTATGGTCCAGCAATCAATGATGAATAGTAACTGCCGTAAATGATTTTTATGCCCAGTATAGCTTGGAATTGGAAACAACAGTATGTGCTGTTTCTATTTCCAAAATCCTTGAGCAATTGCATTAGTGGAAACGATTTTGAGAATTTTTAATTGAACTTTAAGAAATTCGTTATCGCGTAATCGTGTTCGTTCTCGAAACTCTGTCGACGTTCCACTGGTAATGGCATTTTGTAACATTAGGGGCCTCGGTTTCACCAATGCGAATGTAAACGCCGTCCACCAATATTTGTAACAGTCGTCAACTATGTATGCCGAAAGGCATAAGAAAAACAAAAGATTGCTAATGTATAATTTAGAGTGTTTGCGAAGAACCAGTAAGTTAATGTAAGAATAATATTTGTAAAATATAATTTTACATTTAATCTTAAGTAAAATCTGTAATTGAATTGTCAGTAAATCTCCAACATTAAAAAAAAAACAGTAGTCAACTGATTCGACATATCTTCGTTATTTAGGATACGACTTTAATTCCAGATTCCGATTTAAGGGTGGAGTCTACGTCTTCACGCGATCCGATCTGGCTTACCATGGATGGAGGTGTTCGAACCCAATAACTTGAACATCATGTGGTTAAAGCTGGGGAGTTCTGTTAAATTTTTTTTTGTACCGCTCCCCGAATGATGATTGACCGGTGCCACTTTTCGAAAATCTTTCACGTACCGTCGACAATACAGATTAACCACCAGGCTTCTGAAATTGTAGTCCCTGGCGCTTTTAATGTACACAACTCCGGCTGGTTGGTACATTCTAACAGAACCGACGAGGCTGGGAGGCTAGCGAAGATGCGCGCTGTTAGCCGCAATTTGATTCAACTCGTGGAGGAACCTATGGATACCCGAGGTGATTACGTAAACACCCTGGATCTCTTTTTGACATTCGAGCCGAGCATTTATATCGTGGAGTTTGTTGCGCCACTGGGCATTTCAGATCACTGCTTGGTATCGGTCGTGCAACCACTTGCATTTCAAGCGAATGACCGACCTAAGCAGCTTCAGCATGTATGGGGGTATGAGTCTGCTAACTAGGACGATTTCCGAGATTTGTTCGCACCCTTTCCGTCGTCGGAGGTGTGCTTTGGAGACTCCGATGTTAACGCATGCGCGGAGTCCGTCACGGAGATTATTATTCTCGGGATGGAGATTTACATTCCGCATTCCACCAAACGAAAGCCATCTTATAAACTGTGGTTTAAAAAAAAAATATACGAACAGATTACAGCGACAAAACATGTACCTTTTAAACAATGGCGCTCCAATCCCACCGATGTTATCAGAACAACTTTGTTAGAATCAGAAACGCGTGCAACCCAGCGATTGATACTGCAAAGAAGGCTTACAACGACAAAATGGCCAATAAACTCCTTGAGCACCCAGTTGCTTCGAGTCCCTTGTCAGTGGCAAGGGCTGTCAGCAATAACTTCGGTTCCTCCTCTTTTCCTCCCTTTAGTGACGGGCAACGGGTCGTTATTCAAAAGATAAAGCTAATGTGTTCGCGAATTTATTTTCTGCAAATTCAAACCTCGATGCCGGTCTTTTGAAACCACCAGTCATCGCGCTGGTAGGGTCTTCCTTGCGGGATGTGAGGTTCCGCCCGCGTACTAATCAACGCAATCTACGTGGACTGGTAGGTAAGAACGCAACCGGCCCGGACGGAATACCAGCAATATTCCTTAAGAACCGTGCTCCAGAACGATCAGCGGTTCTTGGCAGACTCTTTCGCTTATCTAATGCACGGAGTACATTTCCTACCTGCTGGAAAATCGCTTGAGATCAGCCAAACCCAAAGAGGGGAAAAGGTGTCTCCCACAAAATCACCGGCCGATAGCATTCCTGTCTATGTTGTCTAAGATAATGGAAAATATCATCTGACTTCTGAATGATCGTCAATACGGATTCCGTGGCAGGTGGTCCACGGGAGACCTTTTGAGTGTTATAACCGATATATGGAATGTGCTATTGGAGGGCATGGTGAGTTAAGGGCGGTCGCATTGCATATCTCCAAGGCTTTTTATCGCGTCTGGCACGGAGCATAGCCGTGCAAACTTCGTTCATACGAACTTTCGCAACAGCTTTGCGACTGGAAGGGGAGTTTTCTCGAAAATCGATCGAGATCCGGGTTATTGTAGACGACGAGTCTTCGGATCTGTATCCTGTTAATTTCGGGGAGCCTCAAGATTCTATTTGGCTCAAACCTTGTTTTTGTTTCACATACATGATTTGTTGGAGTCAACGGGTAATATAGTATTCAGTTTTGCGGATGATATAATAGTACACTTCTTTCCCCTCTTTCGAGTGATCGGCCGATTAGTGCATCAACGTCGCATCTGCTGAGATGTAGCCAGATCGACTCTCTGAATCGGGATCTTGACAACGTCCTGCTGTAGGGAAAGACCAATCACATCGACTTCAATGCAGCGGGGACACAATATACAATATTCACAAAGGAAAGGGGATCACCAGTTCCAAAGCTGATGATGAATGGCCAGGCTCTCGAATCTGGGGAGAGCATGAAATTGCCCGGCGTCACGGTCTGTGGGAATGATTTCATTCCCCGAGGTGTGCGCACACACAACGTTAAAGTCAAGAGTGTCTGTACGGTCGTAGTTTGTTATTAATTCATTATCGCGTAACTTCTTTAATTGGGTGGACGGTCACATTGGGTGTCTCCAAAGCTTTTGACAGCGTCCGCTACGGAGGATTGCTCAGGAACCTTTGTTCATACTGGGCTGAACGAAGAGATTTCACGACGATTGATCGATCAATTCTGGTTGTTGTAGACGGTGAGTTTTCGGACCTGTATCCTGTTAATTCCGAAGTGCCTCCAAGTTCTATTTTGATTCCAACCTTCTTTTTGGTTCACATAAGAAAGTGTATTTAAACTAAAACACAAACACAAATTCGCTAATCATCATCATCATCATCGGCACTACAACCGGGATCTGGTCTTGGCCTTATTTAGCAAGTCTCGAGACTTGTTAAATTTTCCATAATAATTTATTTTTACGGGCAAGGTTATTAGCTAATACTAAAGCTAAATTAAACGATTTGTTGTAGTCAGCGGATAACAAAGTGTTCGGTATTGCGAATGATAGTACGTTTGTTCCTCTATTTCGAGTGAGCGGCTGATTAGTGCATCAACGTCGCACCACCCGAGATGTCGCCGGATCGATTCTCTGAATCGGGATCTGGATAAGGTCTGCAGTGTGGAAAGGCCAATCTCGTCGACTTCAATCCAACGAAGACACAGTATACAACATTCACAAAGAAAAGTGGAATACCGGTTCCACAGCTGATGATGAATACCCAGACCCTCGAATCTGAGGAAAGAATGAAATCGTTCGACCTCACGGTCTGTGGGAATGTATCGTGGCATAAATACGTGTCGAACATCGCCAGGTCCGCCTCTGGAAAACTGAGTTATCTTGTTAGAACCAAGAAATATTTTACGCTGACCCAAGTTCTTCTCCAATATAAATCCTAAATTAGACCCGCGCTCGAATATTGCTCTCATGTTTGGACCTCCGCTCCTAACCATATCCCCAACCTAATTGAGAGCATACAGAGACGAGCGACCCGCTTGATCGGGTGCTGTAGTCAGGACTACAGTCGCTATCACATCGAAGGCCTGATCTCTGCCTGTTTTACAGATATTATCACTGTTGGTACTGTTCTTCGAAGATTCGTGGTATTGTTTCGCCTAATTTGGTATATATGCGTTCCACGAGACAATCCCACGGATCGCACCAATTTGCGGTTCATTTCCCCACGGCGCGAACATCTCTGTTTCAGAGCGGCAAAGCTGTGGAATTCCCTACCTGCGCGAGTATTTCCAGAGCGTTACAACGTGCGACTGTTCAAAAAGAACTGCAACCGTTATTTGGTGATATCTCGGGGCCCTGATTCGTCCCTATAGGTTCGCCTCTCCCGAAAAAAAGGATATGAACCTTCAGTATTGAATGTTCTGAGAGTAGTCATTTCTCGAACCCCTTCTGGTTGACCACTATAAAATAGATGCGTTAAAGGGTTTTTTGATAGTCTTTACAGGTGCACAAACATGTTTACTAGCAGGGGAAAAGTAGATTACTCTTTGTCCCACTTTCTGGGCGTGTTGGAATTTTGCGCATAGATTATTCCATAGATTAACGTAGATTTAAACAAGTCGAAACTTTCACCTTAACAGCCCCCACACATAGAAACGGATCATATATTTGACCAGGGTTTGATGTTCCTCATTCTATAAGGGATAAAGGTTCGTATACTAAGTATAACAATACTTGTTATTGCGGCAATTGCAGCGTTAACTTTGGTAGTGTGGAAAAATAATGACTAATTTAAATTCACGCAAATATCGTTTAGGCCGTCCGAACAAGCCTTGTTATCGTATCACACTCATAGTTAGAACAATGAGACAATGTGTGATCTGCACACGATGACATATTTTTTCCCCTAGGAGTTATGTTAATTGGTATGGTGCACGGCTCTGATGATCTATTTTTCCGTTCTCTTTTGGGCAGTGTTCTTTACTGTGGTTGCGTGTTCATGTGTATCTCTTCTCGTAGGTTCATACTATTCTTTTTCTGTGTAATATTGTTGTTGGTTAGTAAAAGTAGATCTACACAACGCACTGCACTGAACTGTTGTGCCCAAAGGCAAAAAATCTTTAATATTACATTGATCAGTGAGATCAATGTGCTAGAATGATCAGTCTATGTTTAGAATGATTATTTAGTGACGATGTGCAATGCCGACCTATATCTAGAATCACCGTCTACATCTTGAATGTGTATTTATCTTGGGAATGACTGTTTGTGTCTGGAAAGTGCGGTCTATAGCTGAAACGATCGTTTATGTTTAAATGTTGTCAAACATCGACGGACCTTGGTACGGGAAAGGGATCGTTCTGACAAAAAGTCACCGTATTTATTTGGATAGGAGCGTCAATTGAAAAATCAATGCACGGCAAGTTGACATTTACTTACATACTCCGTGCGCCAGGGACAATATGCGACTTTAGAAGCGTATTGAAGCGATGTTAGTGGTACTCAAAACATTTTATAACAGATGATGATGCAGGTAGTGAATGTGATGGCCACCATAAGGTTAAAGAAAAGGAAAGCTCCATGGTTTTATAATAAACTGATTGAAGAAATAGGTAAACAAATAAATTACAAAGAGCAAGCAAATAATTTACTGATTTAAGTAAATAAAAAAGGTAAATAATCCCCCGTCGGGGAGCCTCTGGCGCAAGACTAATGACCTTGCCCGGAAAAAACAAATCATTATGGAAAATTTAACAATCCTCAGGGACTTGCTAAATAAGGCCAAGACCGGTTCCCGGTTGTAGTGCCGATGATGATGATGAAATAAATATATAAAAACATATAAGATGGCGTTACTTATGTCAGATACCAGATGAACTTGCAAACTCACACAACAGTTTCTGAACCTTTAAAAATACTAGAAACTATTCAGTAGCAAAGTACATTGGGTGCCGTACAAGTTGAAGTCAGCGAGAACTTAATCAATGACTTAATAAATATTTAGAGAAATAAATATATAAATAAGTAAACAAAATATATACAGTAATTCAGAAAAATGTAAATAAGCAAACCAAAACAATACACATAATTAAACGTTAACCTGAAACAGCTGAATAAGCCAACCTTCAAACCCCAAATGCACATTCGAATATTTAATGATGCCCTCTTTAATAACCTTCAATCCTTGATAAAATTTATTGGTACTCACTTTTTCTCCCTCTTGCCAGCGCCGGTGTCTCGAAAACCCTTCGCGAACGGATTGTTGTCGATTTTCAGTTGTGTTATCTGGAATTAGATCGTTACATTAATCAGTACCCTACAATATCGTAATGCCAGTAAATGACACTCACCTTCTCATTCTGATATGCAGTTACGGCGATGAACTCGGTCTCCTTGAACACATACGTTCGAAACGTCGAATAAGGTAGCTTCAGGATGTCATTGGACCGAACCAAGTGAAATCTCGGCTGATACTTATGCATCGAATTGAGTATAGTCTGCAAAGGGAAACAAGGAAACAAATTGATTATCTCTTCTACCCCGCACATCACAAGTATCTGAAATTTATTCACTGTGTATCTACAACCTCAATCACACTCAATGCCAAACAACAAAGCGATCACATACCGAAAGGAAACAAAGTATAAAACCGATCATCGACAACGTAGCCCCTCAAATGGCCGATGTCGCCACCAGAATCACAAGACCACCCACATTTTTGCCTGTTCCACAACTGCATGGCCGAGTCAGGGACTCATCTGATTAACATCATAAATAAGATTCAAAATTACACCCATTTCCAGTTATTTATCACTTAATTATCCTTTATTTCGGACCTACGTCCGGGTGAGCGGGAAAGCCAGCACAGCGATATTTGTATCTCTTGGTGAGTAATTAACGAATCACAGAGGACCTCTGTTCGCCTGTATACTTTTCTCACTCTGTCGTTTGTCATTAGACTGTGTTAATCTCTTCGTTCACGGTAATTATCACCGATGGTGGGGGGTAGGCAGTGTGTCTATTTCCAGTCATATCCAATGGACATGTCTAGGACCGAGACCGAGTTGACATCTCGTCCAATCGCCTTAATTAACGATAAAAATTTCCCAGAGGCCTAGGCAACCAAAAAACCTGACCGGGGACACGGTAAATAGAATTCTGATGTCAATTTCAACTTCAATTTCAATTCCAATTCCATCGGACGCATACAGGATGACAATAATGACTAGGGCTTACTATAAAGTCCACCGGACGGACCCCACACACAGCCATAAGTTGGCCTGTCGTCACCCGTGGAACGTCGTCATTTTTCGTCGACACTTCGACGCACATCCCAAAAGGAAACAACGAATTTTTAATAATCATACCCGACTTCCAGTGCGTCTGTGTGTGCGACAGCGATCTTTTAAATATTTATCCCCTGAGTTAATCACCTTCATTAAGACGCGAGAAATATCCGTCTTATACGACGTGATTAGTTTCCGATGGTGCGGCCGGGCGCGCCACACTGGACCAGTCCAACGGGCGAACCAACAAAAACCACAAATTTATCGATGGGTTCGTGGTTCAGAAACGAGCGGTGAGCGAGGACGACAAGCCCACAGGGAAGACTTAATGAGATTCAGCCGCCGGTTCTTCATTAACCTCAAGTCCAGACCCCAAGACCGACAAGGATGACCCGATCCAAGTGAACGAGATGCCATGCAGCAGATTATTAGTATCAATTTTGCTGAGTAGCACCAGATAACAATACTATTAAGGTGGCATCTGGAAGTGAGAATGTAGCGCGACATGTCCTGGTTAGTAGTGTGGTGTGGCGCTCTATTGGGGAGGTCTGCGCTTACCTGTGCGCCATGTCATGGGACAAAAATGTTTTGTTTGGTTTTAAATTTGCATCGGGCGGAGGAATTCTGCGAAGGCGACGACGTTTGCGACAGAGAACTAATCGCCTAATTAGATAGAGCATAAATCGATTAATAAAACCACAACCATGAGAACGTTGGGAGCACCGAGTTCGGATGAATGGTGGGCAAGATCAATGATCATGCTTCTGACAATCACATGGGTGTGAGTCAAAAACTTGACTACCACTGGTCTTCTGGGAAGTAGAGAGGATTTCGAAGCCACGATTATTAATGGCTACTAAGTTGGTGGGAAACAATGTATTAGGTCTGAACAACAGATCTTCAGATTCCAGTGAGGGAACTCGAGAGATCTTCGCTGTTAAGCTTCTGAATTAGCACATATGTATATGGCCAATGGAAGGGCGCCGTTTATGTATTGCTGATATTTAGTTTAGGTATAAGCAGAAGGAGTTTCGTGTGTAGGGTGAATGCATAGGGTATGGACCTTTTAAAATCTAATATAAATATGTTACTCTGACAGTAAGAACGCTTTCGATTATATTGATTTTGCGCACCCACAAAAGAACCTAAACTTTTAGTATTAACTATCAACTTGTTTCACAATATAGATAACATAAATAGCTGAGTCACACTTTTAGATTTATGTTATCTAGGTATATGTAATATATATAAAAAAAGAAAAGTACCGAATTGCTTTAACCATTTTGGACAAATTATTGTCTTTTGTTGTTATATAAATAACCTACATAACGCGAAAATACCATGAAAACATTCAGAGATACAGTGATTGATGCAATAATGATGAAGTTGATTTGATTGTAGAACCTTTGATTCAACGACACCTACTTTTACGACCCTTTATTGAGCAACCCTTTCTTGTGTGTCCTTTGATTATTCGACCCTTGATTGTACGAACCTTGTTTGATCGACCATTTGGATTATAGGTCATTTGATTGTGACCTATTTGAATACAAGGTTTTTGATAGTGTGAACCTTGGTTGGAGGAATCTTGATTGGAGGATCCTTAACTGTAAACTCTTAATTATAGGACTCTTGCTTGGAAAACCCATAATTGGTGTCCTATTGGTTAAAGCATCCCAGGTTAAAATGATCCACATTGTAAGATTCTGTCTTCTAAGCCCCTTGTAAGTAGAATCCTTAATTGTAGAATCCTGATTGAGCATGCGTTTATTATAGGACTCTGATTCGTACATTAGATAAATTCATCCAAACCGCATGTGTCCTTTTTACATTTCGAACTAAAATATAAAAAAGCTAGACAACGCGGCATTGAAAAAAAAACAACAGTGTTGCAATGATGGTTGACCTCTTAATTGAATTACCCTTCACTGCAATACCTTTGATTTTAACACTCTTGATTGTATGGTCCTTAATCCTAAGATTCTTGACTGTATGAGCAATGACTGATTGGCCCATGACAGCATGAATTTTGATTATAAGATCATTGATTGCACAACTTGTGATGGTATGACGCATAGTGTTTTGCGAATCTGTGAAGAACGTAATTCGAACCTATGTTAAAAGGTTAGAATCGGGACACCGACTAGTGATATCACGGCAGCATGCTGTACGAGAATGGCCTAAGTTGTTACGAATAATACGATAATGATCTGGTATATGGCGCTCATGATTTTTTCGATTCTCTCGTTTATTTGATTGTAGGACCCTTGATTTGAGGTGCAACAATCAAAGGACAGTTTGTATACTGTTTCTTGATTGTGTTACGTAGTAGTGTGCTCATTTTTATTAACGTAATTGTTAATTTGCAACAATTGTAACATTCTCGACTTTTGTTGATTCTATGACTTATTTTGTAGGACCATCGGTAAGACCTTTGTATGTACGACCGTAGATTGTACAACCTTAATTGTACGACCTTTTATTGTGCGATTTTGATTGTACGTCCCTTGTTTTTTTTTTATTTTTGATTGTGTGGTGCTAAAAGAGTGAAATATGGGAAGACCGGGTCACACAGTGTGCCACTAAGTACATAACCCTGTCAACCCGGAATCCGATAATGATTCAAGCCTTATGTTAAGACAAAGCTGAAACGATAGTGTGAATATTTTACAGTGGCAGGTAAGCTTGCTGTAGATAATATATTCAAAAAATTTAGCCAACTTCTTGATTGCAGAACTTTTGATTGTATGACCCTGAATTTTTTTACTCTTGGTAATAGAATCGGCAGCAAGATCGTTGTTTGCAAGGTCCTTATTTGTAAGACCTTCGATTGTAACGCCCTTAGTTGTAAGATCCTCGATTGTAAGATCGTTAATTGTAAGACCGTTAATTGTAAGACCGTTAATTGTAAGACCGTTAATTGTACCATAAGATGATTGATTGTAAGATCCTCGAATGTAAGATCCTTGATTGGAAGATGCTTGATTGTAAGATGCTTGCTTGTAAGATGTTTGATTGTAAGCTGCTTGATTGTAAACTCTTGATTGTAAGCTGATTGATTGTAAACTCTTGATTGTAAGATGATTGATTGTAAGTTCCTCGATTGGAAGATCCTCGATTGTAAGATCCTCGATTGTAAGATCCGTGATTGTAATGCACTTGAATGTAAGACTCTTGATTGCACGGCCATTTATTGTACGACCATTTATTGTACGACCCTTGACCTTATGATTCCTGACTGTGGGAGCCTTCATTGTACGACTTCTCTTTGGAAACTCTCGAAAGTACAGTGGTCGTTCAATAGGTTCTTAGAACACACAAAATATGTCGAATGTAATATCGGGGATCGTAAAATTGGAATTGGAAAATAGATAGCTCACTAGCAAGCATCATTACATATCAGTTGCACGAATAAAATTAGGTGTGCCCAAAATCTCCGCCAGATCGATGCCGCATTTACTCTAAGGGGAAAATAAACGTAATCGTGGACTTGATTCTGGACCTCTTTTAATATTTTTCCATAAAAATTGGAAAGAATATGTACGTCGATACAGAACTGTAGAACAAACAAATATACACCGCTGTTTTGCTGAAGGCGAAGATGTTGAAATCCACCAGTAAGGTGATAGCAACAGTATTGAGGGATGAATACAGAATCGTTTATATTAAGTATGTTGTGTTCTTAAATCACTGTTCTCATCTAATCCCCTATTATAATATAAAATAATCCCCCAAATCGTATACCTGAATCCATAACCCAATCCGACAATTCTGATAAGTATCAATCAAATGCACGAGAAATCGAACCAAATGTTCTTTTGTCGCTCCCTCTCCCCGTGTTCTGTCTACCATCGACAATCACCACCCCCCTCTTACCACATCTTTTTTTCATAATTATTCAGCGCGGCCCACCCCATCCCGTACCATTTACTCACATGACTTCCACAAAGCGAACTATCGCCTCATTAATGAGACTATCTCAACAAAATTTCATTCAATTTCGATCATTCGACGGTAGGAGATGCTACCACCTATCTTTATACCGAAATCTTTAAATCTATTTCCCTTTACGTTCCGTATTCCAGGCGCAAAAATCCTACCTCCTCACCTCCTAGGTTTAATCGCGGGCTTCGCACGTTATGTAATAAACGGAAAAAACGGTGGAGTACCTCCCTCGTAATTGCTCCGCCTGCGACGATCCAAATACCTTGGCACTTATTTTCAATCCAATGCACTTTACAGTGACCCTTACCACAAATACCTAACAAAAACTCAAGTTAACCTCTTAAATTACTCGAAAACGTTTTTCCAATTTATCAATCACAGACGTAAATCCGATGATTATCCCACCTTCCATCAACGGATTCACACGAGATCGCGAACCTCTTCGCATCATTTTTCAGACAATCCTTCACTGACGGCTCTTTCGTCCTCAACCTCACCTATTTTAATTACTTACGAAATTTCTCCCATGGTCCATTTCTTTCGCAATCTATAGATCCGCCCACGATAGAAAACAAACTAACCCAGCTCAAAACCGAATTCACCCCCAGGCCTGATGGCCTCCCCGCTATATTCCTAACCTGCTCCTCCGTTCTCTCCTCCCCCTTTTCGACTATTTTCAATCTGTCGCTCTCTCAAGGTGAGTTTCCTAATATTTGGAAAGCATCGTTTATCACGCCTGTGCATAAAAAGGAACCCAAAGGCAATATCTCAAACTATCGTTCTATCGCCAAACTCTCCCACATCCCCAAAGTGTTTGAAAGCATTCTCCACCAAATGTTACGGTTTCACTGCAAATCCCTCGTGGCGGTTCCGCCAAACCCCACTGCTACTTACCCGAAGAACCCTCATAACTGCTACCCAACTTTCATAAATTCCTGCTAATGCAATCGCATTAGCACCTGTAAATGCTTCACGCATCAAGCTTATGAAATTTATTTATTTAAAAGTTTCTGGAAAAGAATTCTTACCTTCAATTATTCATTCGAATCCAAAAATTCCCCATAAGAATTCTATCCAAATTTATCACAGATCACACACATACCACCATGATGTCCATTACGAGGTCTGGTTTTCTATGTCACCAAGAGAGACTTTACGTTTCTCTGGTGACAAGTAAAAACATATCCTTAGTGGAGAGGATATCCATCACCACCGAATCGAGGGTGAATCAAGAAACAGATTCCAACCCTCGATGGAGTCGTTTTACACCCGTCGACCGAGGAGGTCGCTACCGCTCCCGCTCCCCGGTGCGCACGGGGGCGCGAATATACCCCGGAGTCGTTATTTTAGTGTCGAGTCAGAATTCATACCCCGTCGAGTCGAGTAAGCGCGCGTTTAATTAAAAGTAGTGTTTGTATTCAAATAAATCGTCTGTCAAAACTATATTGCAAAATAATAAAAAATAACAATTTACAACAAAACCTGTGCTTAGTGCGTTTTATTTTTCGGTGACTTCGATCGGTGTGTTTTCGCTTTCTTCTGGGTGACAATTTTCAGTTTACTTTTCAGCGGCACTTTGTCTGTGTGATGCTGGTGGGAGGAATTGAATCTAGTCCCCGAGTCTGGCACATACTTCTTTCCCATACCCTAATTTCACCCAGGCAACACGGCTTTCTTGGTGGGGGATCTAGCACCACTAACTTAGTCGAATTTACTTCCCAAACGCTCCTAGCCCTAGAGAACGGAAACGAGGTCGACGTTTTTACTACGGATTTTACTAAAGCCTTCGATAAAATTTGCCACAGACTGATACCCTTCAAATTATCCACATTGGGCTTCGAACCCGTATTAAAAGGGTGGATTTCGTCATACTTGACTAACCGTCTCTACAGAGTGCGTTTCTGATCCGTTCTCACAAATCCTTTCCATGCTACCTCTGGAGTTCCGCAGGACAGTCATTTAGGGCCCCTTTTTGTTAATATTAGCAATAAATGACATCGATATGATTATCAAGGATTCCTGCATATCCCTTTATGCCGACGATACCAAGTTCTTCAAAACTATTTGTTCTCCGCTTGATTCTTTCCTTCGCCAGACAGACCTTTTCGGTATGGTGCCCAAAGAATTGTCTGGAGCTTAATGTTAACAAATCTCAATTAATTACGTTTTCACGGAAGCGCACCCTTCCTCCTCCCTGCTCCTATCTCTTATTCAACCAAGCTTTATCCTCTGTTAACCCGATTCGAAATCTCGGCATCTTATGTGATAGTCAGCTAAACTTCCTTACACATATTGACGACATGATTCTCAAGGCCAATTCAGCCCTCAGCTTTGTGAAACGCTGGTCTAAGGAATTTTCTAACCCTTACGAGACCCGGTCGCTCTACATTGCTTTCGTTCGCCGTCTTATTGAATACGGTAGCCAGGTTTGGTCCCCATATCAAGTATTCCATATTCGCAGAATTGAAAGCATTCAACGACGGCTCTTGCGTTTTGCCCACCGAGGACTGTGTTGGGAGAACCTGCCCCACCCAAATCGTCTCAAACTTATTAACCTAACCACTCTAGAAGAGCGAAAAATTCACGCTGACATCCTCTTGATCCACCGTATTCTGTCAGGATCAATCGACTGCCCTAGCCTTCTCTCTACCATACCGTTCTATACCAATCCCCGTAACCTACGAAACCCTCGTCTATTTTACCTACCAGCCCACCACACCTCGTATGGTCTTAACGAACCACTCTCACATATGCTACGCAATGTCAACTCTTACCCCACCTCTTTTGATTTCAACATCACCTCTCCTGCTCACAAACTCCGTCTCCTTACTTTCTCCTCTTAGCCCGCACCTAAGTTATGTAAATAATGCTTGTATAGAGCTGAATGAATGAGGGCTTTGTCCTCACTTAAACCCTAAACCCATCCTCATTCCCGTTTCCAAGCTTCTGGCCTATTTTTGTACCCTGTCTTGCCACTTACACCACCCTCTCGCTTCCCTCTTTAAATTAAAATAATTAATTTATTGTTATCCCTAGTTTTTAAGTTAGTTCAATTTTTATATATTCTTGTACCGCTTGTACTAAGCGTAATAAATGAGGGTTCTGCCCTGGCCAAATTCAACTTCAAAAAAATTCAAATTGCATCAATTACGATTTGAATTGCTTCCTTACCCACCTTATTCTCCAGATTTGCCCCCCAGCGACTGTTAACTATTCCCAAACTTCGAGCGGTGGCTCCAGGGAAAGAGATTCGGATTGAATGAGGAAGTCGTATTTCGAGGGTTTGGACGTTTCGTACTGCAGAGAGGGTATCGAAATGTTGGAAAACGCTATACCGAGTGTATCCCCCTCGAAGGCAACTTGTTGTGGAATAAATATCATCATCATCATCATCGGCACTACAACCGGGAACGGGTCTTGGCCTTATTTAGCAAGTCCTGAGGCTTGTTAAATTTTCTATAATGATTTGTTTTTTCTAGGCAAGCTTATCAGTCTTGCGCCAGGAATAAATATCACTTTGCCCAAAAACTGCTTGTTTTCATTAAAAATCCCGAGACTTTTCAGACTTTGTCGTAAAGTGTGTGAAATATAAGGTGAGTCTTGACAATGCTCCTGGTAATTTCTTTTTATCAGAGATCAAAATTGGTAAATGTAGCCCTTCCTAATGACTAAGATGACAAGGTGAGAAAGATAGAAGTGTAGATTCAACTGCCGACTCTTTTTTACTATGACTTTCCCGCACCAATCTAATTATGTTGCTTCTTAAATGGGACCCAGATATATATATTGAAATTCATTTCCGGACCTTTTGGCCTTATGCGGACAATTCCATTGATTTTTTTTTATTTCCCTGTCAGTTGCCGCCCTGAGGTACATATACAAATTATGGATATTCAGCTAGTGCTACTCCATGATGTAGAAAGTAACGAAACCTTCTAACCTAGATGATCCGCTCTGGTCAGCTCTTTCATATGAAGAATATGAATCACTAGTGCTCGTTCATATGAATAATATGAACCACTGATGCTACTTGTTCAAATTAACTACTCCGAGTATAGCCATTCGATCCTTCCGCGAACTTCCCAATCGTCATTCCCAACACCAGCTGAACAACCATGGTCACACCTTTAGTTCTATACAAAACGACCCTATTGTCCATCTTCACTCCCACTTATTTTGTTCAAGATATAGAAGACCCCATCAAAAGGGAAAACCACATATTCCCAACACACATTTTCGCAATTGGCCTTTGATTTATGAATTCTCTCGTTAATAATTGCCAGCATGGTGCTGCTAGCCTCCCGCTATAACCCCCGCTTCACATTGGCTGGCTTTTACAAATTAAGACAAATCAACAGATCTTCCTGCCGATTACGGGCAATCCATCCCCCTCGAAAGGTGTCTACAGGCAGAAAACAAAGTTAATACATCATCAATCATGTATGAGGAGCATTCATCCGTATGGTATAGCAACACAACAGGTACGCGAGCGGGCGACTAGCGCCAGTCTCTGTTCATCAATGGTCTTAACGAATTGTGAAAAGACCGTCTAAGCGACCTCCTGCCTCCCTATCTCGCCCAACATCAATAAATTACCAAGAGCGGCCTGTTCGTCTATTAAAACTAATTACGCGACGGAATAAATAAAAATGAAAACAAAAACAAAACGAATAAATGAAAAATCAAATGAAATTAAATCATCTGAGCATCACATCGTAGCACCAGGCCCGCCGCCTTGACTTTTATGACCGCCTCTGAACTAGAGGAGAGCACAAAATGCCTAGAGGTGGGTTGTATGCAAGTGTGACGGAGAGAATTTATGTAATTAAACCGACGCCACACTGTGCCGGGGAGATGTACTGGACAACTGGTGCCCTTCTCTTAACGCCGGCTGGCGTCCGTCTCAAAAAAATTAGGCAAACGAACCTGACCAACAGGTACCCATCATGTGGGCATCCAAAATCCTATCTGCTGTCTCTGCCCTCGTGTACCGCTAATTAAAATGCTTTATTGTTTTATTAATTCCGTGGTCCCTGCGTGAACTGCTCCAAAACTTGGCTGAACCCGCACAAGCATCTTATTCCAACGAGGTGTGCCTATCTACCTCGGATCTCTTTCCGATACCCATTCCTCATCTCCAGGCAAAAGACAAGGAAGGTATCACAGGCTCGACTGAGACAGGGGCATCTGATTTGCCTTAACGACCTCACGGACGGGTTAATGTCTGTAAATTTAGTTTTATTCAGATACTGATCCCGCTCCGAGTCTCTGAGTCCGATGTGTGCGCACCATCGCCGACGAGATGACTGGTAATAACCATAAAAATTTCCTACGGTGTACCCTTCTTGATGAGTGTGAGAACTTTTCTCGGCCGACCCGATCAGCGAGGGCACGCACGGTCCACAACAAGGTACAAAGGTGATATTGGAAGAGTATGCGATCTCTTTTGACGCGATCACACTTTTTCTTTCTTTGCTTCGATCAACTTAATCCACGCAAATTGAAGTGGCTTCCTTAAAGACTGACGACAACGTAAGACCCCAATGCGGAAGGTGAGATAACAGACATTAGACGCATACCGACACCCCCTCTTGGTGTTTATAGCTAAGCCATTTAGACCATGACAATTAAGATCTTTTATGGAAAGCGTAGAAGCTGAACCACACCAGCGCGTAGAAGATCACCCCGGGTGCAAAGGTTCGAACTAGATAAGAATCTTCCTTTCATTTGATGATTGCGCCGACAGTAATAGTTAGATGTAAATTGTCCAACGGTAGCGTAATTTAGTGATCAGTTTGAACTTTGATTTAAAACAGAATTTTCTTTAACTACGCCGTCAGACAGAAGATAAAAAAGGAGGTTTTAGTTTTGATTTTATCACTGAATTTGATTACAAATGGAAGCCGGTATTGAAGAAGGACATGGAAGGAAAAATACTATGAAAGTTGTAAAGTAATGAACAACCTTAGATGTGGTCCTATTACTCACACGTGTAAATCTCAGAAATCAATTTTAGGTGATAAAATAAGTGACACCGAATATTTTATATCAATGACAGCTGTGACAATTGACAAACTACAATTTGATCCACGTAGTCTATTTTCTCCACTATATCGGTGACTATTAATACGAAAACAGTTTAAGCTGTTGTGAGGTTTGAGTAGTAAGGACAGAAAATATCGATAAAATCGTTTGGACGCTTCTAAAGCTATTGCAAATCTGTGGCCATCCCAACAGATTATGCATATGTAATCGTAGCAAAGAACACCTCCAAAAGGAAAAAAAACATCACCCCCGTATAACCGAGCATTAATGTAGGAAGTACGCCTTATGTGGAGTGTTGAGACATTGTCGCACACTCGCAGACTTGGTTCTAACCTTTTCATAGCGTGGAATTGAAGCAAATTCTTCACTACTTCGCCAAACAGTATATGTTGTGGATTCGCACTGCGCACAACCAGCGAATCGCAACTGAAGGCGCCCTTGGCAACACAATAACAAATGTCAGCAACTAGCTGACATAAGCGAATTAGGTTGTCAAGGAATAATAACAAACTTATTCATTCTACGTTAAATGCTGAAACTGCACAGGTCACAGAAATTGAAATCCAGTAAATGCCCTAATCATCATCATCATCATCATCACCGGCACTACAACCGGGAACCGGTCTTGGCCTTATATAGCAAGTCCTGAGGTTTGTTAAATTTTCCATAATGATTTGTTTTTTCCGGGCAAGGTCATTAGTCTTGCGCCAGAGGCTCCCCGACGGGGAATCGAACCCCGGTCTCCCACGTGACAGGCGGGTATACTAGCCACTATACTATCGGGGAGCCAAAATGCCCTAATAATCGTAATAAATAAAAGCAAACTTTAAAACACATTGAATCGTTCAAGAGTTGTTATTTAAAGCTGGATGATTATTTCTTGGGATTGCGGCAGATTTGGGATTGCGGCAGTCATTCCACATAGGTATTCTTTTCTCTTTTCAACCATTTTGCCTTTATTGGTATTTCAGAACAACAATCCGCTGCACGACAGGAGACACCACATTGAACGGTGTAAGAAATCTTCCCTGACGACATTCCTCGGTCGGCGGAAATTATCGAGATCTTCTCCGACGACCTTCCTCGGTCGGCGGCTCAATTGCCAACACATTTTGGTCTTTTGAGCCGGATCCAGTCTGTGGGTCCGATCCACTGCTGCCAGCTAGCAGCATATAGATGGTCGCGGGACATTGACGTCCAGACGCAAAGACCCACCGTCGCCAAGTTCCAGTTTGAATTTGAGAGGAAATTCGGCCAAATTACACGAAAATGCCGGCGTCATCGACCAACGCCAGATCGAAAACGGCAAAGGTCTCATTGGGTGAACGCCAAAGTCTGACCAGAGTGGAATTACATCATGAATGCCAAGACAACGCTCCCTGCCCAGCCGAGAATCAAAACAATGTCCAGGATCGCTGGAATAAAGACCAACTCATGACCGAACAATTAATCAGCGCCCAGTTCGCTGTCCAAGACCGGATATCGGGGACATTCCTCAATCTGGAAAAGAGATTTTCAGCAACGTTGTTCGCGGTGGAAATGCGCCAAAGTAACCTCCAACTCGAATGCGAGGACATCAGAAGCCGAAATGAAGAAATAATCCGCCTGGCCAATCCATAGACGATTAAGGGCCACCGTTACTTCGTGGAAGGATTCTTTGGGGCTGCCAGTGAGACCTACATGGAAGAGGCGACCAAATTCGCCGAGATATATTACGCCCTCACCGCTGATCGTCCGTCCACATCCAGGGCAGCAACCGACACCATCAGTCGGCCAAACGTCAGAAAACTTTCGCCGGTGCAGATGCCAACATTTTCAGGGAAATATTCGGAATGGCGACCCTTTAAAGATCTGTTCCTAGCGGTACTAGCAGAACACCCCGAACTTGTGGATGTAGGGAGACTTTATTATTTGAAGTTCAGTCTCCGGAATGAGGCCGCCAGAGCCATTTAGAACATTCCCGTGACGGAAGAAAACTATCACCGAGCTTGGGATAAGCTGGTGGATCACTTCGATAACACTCGCGCCTTGGTCCACTCTGCCCTGATGACGCTCCTCAACGTACCTGCCCTTGCTAAGGAGTCAGCCACGGGCCTGCGCACACTCCGCGGAACCACCAACGATCCGATTGACAGTCTGGATGCTCTTGGTCGCCCCGCCGCCGCTTGGGATGATATCTTGGTCTACTTGACCACCCAGCGCGTGGACCCTCGAACAAGTCGTGATTGGCAGACCACACAGGGCAGCACAACGGAACCACCTAAATACAAACAGCCGGACGCGTTCTTGAAAAAAAAGAATTGAGGCGTTGGAGTTCGTGGAGCTGCCCCGTAACACGGGGTCACCAGCCAAACATCCAAAGGACGCGTCTCTCGGCCTACACCGCCTCACCCTCAGTCCAGAGCCCTGTGCTCATCTGTCCATATTGCAGCTCTTCACATTATTTAGGCTCCTGTGCAGGATTTAAAGAGCTCGATCTGGACCAGCGAAAGTCCCTTGTCAACCAGCGAAGGCTGTGTTTCAACTGCATGGGAGCACACTTGCTCCGCGATTTTTCCTCCACCAGCCGATGTCGATAGTATCAAGGACGACACCATACCATGCTTCACGCCAGTACGACAGCATCACCACCACGTCCAAACGTGGACACTGCCCCGATTCAAGACCGCCAGACTCATGGATCGTCGTCGCACACCCTAACCGCCCATCAACCGCGGGAGACCCTCCTTGCTACTGCACGTGCAATCACCAAATCAGGGGACCAACGCCGAGTGGAGACCCGTGCCCTGGTGGACCCCTGTTCCGGGGTAATATTTATCTCCGAACCTCTCGCTCAGCGTCTGTGTCTCCCCCGTCGGACAACGTTCATCCCAGTTCACGGAGTCGGGGGCGCCCGCTGCCACACCGCGAAGGCCCAGTTGTCAATAACGATACTGCCTCGTCACGATGGTGCTCGGGGATGGACAACCAACGCTCTTATCCCGCCTCATCTATCGGATTACGTGACCCCCCCCCCCCCCCGATTCTTGCCTGGCGACCTCGCCGTTGCAGCAGGTCTGGACCTTGCGGACCCCGACATCCCCTCCAGAGAAAAGGTGGATGTGATCATCGGCGTCGATGTGTACCCGGCCATCATTACGGCAGGACTGAGGAAGTCCGACCACTCAGACATCATGGCCCAGTACACTCATTTGGGGTGGATACTGACGGGTGCAGCTTTGCTAGGCCCAGGCACCTCCAACAGCAAACAACGCTTGACCAGTCACATGGCCGGTCCCCGTGGGTTGCGACTTTACAACTCCGACCCAGAGGAAGTGGTTGCCCATACGACTGCGTACCGATCCCATCAGAGGACAAAAAGAAGACATCGTCGAAGTCGACACCGGAGACACACGCTGTACATGCAGCCAGCTACCGCCGAACCCCCTCCTGGACCATTTACCAGACGTGTCCCTCGCCCGCTGAACCGCCGCATGGACAACGGGCAATTGAAAAGCCATGAGCCTGAGCACTCACAGGCTTCACGGCAACACCCAGTTCCCCCCATCCATCCGACTGAACGCTGCGGCCTCAACCACAAACGACTGCATCGTTCAATGCCCCGCTTGGCGGGCGGCGCTCCCCAGTATCCAGGGACCGACTGAGTCCCAACCGCCGCATCCGACTGAACACTGCGGCCTCAACCACAAACGACTGCATCGTTCCGGCCTCTAACTTCGAACGGGTACCAATAGAGGCAGCACTCGTCACCACATTGAACGGTGTAAGAAATCTTCCCCGACGACATTCCTCGGTCGGCAGAGATCCAACTAAGTGTTGGCCGCTCAATTGCCAACACAGTATAACTTCGTCAAATTTCAAATCTAATATAACTAAAGAACTTTTTTATATCCACGCTAAAATGTTTTATATAATGATCCGTTAGCTAGGATAGGGCTAGAGAAAAAAGGGCATACGAAAAATCAGCTTTATCCTTTAAATTTGTGACTAACGTCCCGCTGTCTCTCACCAATGGAGGGAAACAGGAGCAGGCGAAGTTACTGCTGAAAGCTTTTGCCATTGACCAGAAGAAGCGCGAACCAGTCGGGCAGAGAAGGAATTTATTGGTTACTCTGTCGTTGTGAGCTTCCTTCGCGGTATCAATCGCTTGGTTGCACACGTTTCTGATTCTAACAAAATTCGTTCTGTTAACATCGGTGGGATTGGATCGCCATTGTTTAAAAGCTATATTTTTTGCCGCTGTAATCTGCAGCAGGGAAAACAAGCTAGAAAGGAATCATTGTCACAGCGCTGGGTTCTGTATTTTTGAAAAATGGGCACAGGAAAGGGAACGATGGCGCAGCAGAGTTGGCGAGGTCATGAACTTCCGGGTTCCTATAGCCTAATAAATAATAATAATAATAAAATAATAATAATTGTGGGAAAGAAACGGTTAATATAGGTCCGCCAGGACAGTCAGTCATAACAACGAAGCAAAGACGAATGTGTATTATCACAGAGTTTTCCAAACAAAAGTTGTTGCAAGTATTATCCCTGTACGACCAAGTGACTTGACCAAGCTGCTAAACAATTGCCGTTTTAATGCCATGGTCCATTAAAATCTTCATAAAGGTATCTCGTGTAAACATAAACCAGAACTGACTATTGCCAATGAAACTAGCCTCAGATAGCGAAACGTAGAGGAAAAGTGCACAGGACAGAGAATGGTAGCCTATCCGAGTTAATGGGGTGTTGCACTTTCGGGTTGCTACAGACCAATAACTATTAGAGTAGTCGGTGGTTTTATTGACTCCGACGTTTTTATGGTAAACATACTCGAGTAGTTGCTTTTTAAATTAAGTTTGCCTAACTATGGCTATATTTTGACGCCCTACCCAACGGGGCTGTTCTATGTAAAGAAACAAATGGTAAGTCAGTGTTACTTCAAAAATATCTGGCACTTCGTGAAATCATAACATCAAATGTCGTAATAGTATGCAAAGGGATTTTTTTAAAGGTTTGATTTTCCATTTGTCAAAATTGTTTCTAGCGACGGTAATAAGACTATACGTCACAAGATTATTTCTGTAGTACGTCTTTGCTAACTTTGTTTTCAAAGTTAAACCCAAATTATCCATGAGTACGGGTAATATAGTTCTATTTGGAGCATGCGGAATACCTTGGTTTATCCTTTATCCTAGCGACAGTAAATTTTGACAATGACAGCAGATTCGTGTTTACGTACTCATGTTTTGCCATTTCACCAAGAATAGACTTACGTCTAAAAAACGCATATAAATTGTGCAAATTTATTCATGGTTCAGTTCGCAGATCTCACCGCACACTACCTTTACTTTAGGATTGACATAATCGTCTACCTAAATAGCTAATTCGATTAACAACAATTCGTTTACACACGACACAGTCTAACTGACAATCCGAATAATTAGAGAAGTTGTAGAGAGTGCTTGGAAAATTTTAGTTTTGGTGCGGAGCGTAGCATTGAGGATGGTTTGATCGATTCCCCGTTTTGTACAGCATTTGCAGCTGTGTTAACTTCGTGGATGATTTTCCGAAAAGATCTTAACTTAACCGCTTATAAGATTCAACTCGTACATACACTTAAGCCGCTCGATTCTCATGCTCGTTGTACGCTTTGTAAATGGGTTTAAAACAATATGGCGCGTAATTCACAACTTGATTGAAAAAGTTTGTTCAGCTATGAGGAGCATTTTTGGTTGAATGGATGTCCCAACAACCAAAATCGCCAGATCTGGAGTACACAAAATCCAGAAGTATTTATTGAGGCGTTAGTACGCCCGTCAAAAAGCACCATTTGGTATGCTTTATGGGTTGGTGAGTTCACTGGTGCGTATCACTTCAAAAATTATACAGGTCCGAGAGTTACCGTCAGTCGAGAGCGCCATTGATACCTGTTTACGGATATCTTCGTTCCCCAATTGTTTAACATTAAAACATTATTATAACTTGTACTAAGGGAAATAAAAAAGAAGGTCCTGCCCTTACTTCACATGTGGTTTCAGCCACACGGTGTAACATTTCATACACCCGACGGCACAACCAATTTACTGCACAACTTCGAGGATTGGGACTACGCATAGGGATCCAAGATCATGGGATATCACCACCATCGCCATCATGGGCACTACAACCGGGATCCGGTCTTGGCCTTATTTAGCAAGTCCCGAGGCTTGTTAAATTTTCCATAACAATTTGTTTTTCCAGGCAAGGTTATTAGCCTTGCGCCAACTCATGGGATGTCACCCTTCGTGTAAAATCCCGAGTTCATGCTGATAAGTCACAGACTTTAGACCGCTTGCCAGCCAACAATAGCCACATTATTTCCGATATAGGGCCACAGATGCTCGAAAAGCTGATCGAAAATTGGACTTTGAAATTGTGATTTATTTGAGCCAGCAGCACCACATACCTTCCAGAAATCATATTGAAACATAAATGGCATAAAATTATGCTATCAATAAGGGCAATATCATGTTTCTACTATAACTTTTGTGTATTTTATATCAATTCAAAGTTCTAGACCTAAATTTGAGTAAAAAGTCATTGCGTATTCTCGAACAGATCGTGTTAGACTCGTTTTGCTAGTACTGGAGTCATTTACATATATGTTTGTTATATGTTGTTTAACAGCTGATCGTTTTTTTTAATACTTCTCTCAGGAGAAGCCAAGCTATAGGGCCGCGTCGGCGCCCCGTTATGCCACCAATCTACCGTTGCAGTTCTTTTCGAACAGTTGCAGTTTGTAATGCTCTGGAAACACTAACGCGAGGAGGGAATTCCACGACTTTCCCGTTCTGTAACGGAATGAGTTCTGATGAAGGGATGTTCGCGACGTCGGGAGATGAACCGCAAATTTAGGCGATCGGATTGTCTTATGGATCGCGTATATAGCGAATTGCGCGGAACAATACCACGAATCTCCGAAGACAGTACCTGTGATAATATCTGTAAAACAGATAGAGCCCAG
The DNA here is from genome assembly GCA_963931805.1 of Microdon myrmicae. Taxonomy (NCBI): domain Eukaryota; kingdom Metazoa; phylum Arthropoda; class Insecta; order Diptera; family Syrphidae; genus Microdon; species Microdon myrmicae. Next base: position 98,436,508 of record OZ007501.1, on the reverse strand, counting down.
ATAAGCGCCTTCGATATGATAGCGACTGTAGTCCCGACGTCAGCACCGTGTCCCCGATCAGGCGGATCGTTCGTCTCTGAATGGTCTCAAGTAGATCGAGGGTATGTTTAGGACCCGGGCTCCAAACATGAGAGATATATTCGAGCGCGGGTCTAATTTAGGATTTATACAGGAGAAAAAGTTGGGGCGGAGTAAAATATTTCTTAGGTCTAAAAAGATGACTCAGTTTTCCTGAGGCGGACCTGGCGATGTTCGGCACGTATTTATGCCACGATATATTCCCACAGACCGTGACCTCGAACGATTTCATGCTTTCCTCAAATTCGGGGGTCTGGGTATTCATCATCAACTGTGGAACCGTTGATCCACTTTTCTTTGTGAATATTGTATACTGTGTCTTCGTTGGATTGAAGTCGACGAGATTGGCCTTTCCACACTGCAGGACCTTATCCAGATCCCGATTCAGAGAGTCGATCCGGTGACATCTCGGGTGGTGCGACGTTGATGCACTAATCAGCCGCTCACTCGAAAAAGAGGAAACAAACGTATTATCATTCGCAATACCGAACACTTTGTTATCCGCTGACTCCAACAAATCGTTTAATTTAGCTTTAGTATTAGCGAATTTGTGTTTGTGTTTTAGTTTAAATAGACTTTCTTATGTGAACCAAAAAGATGGTTAGAGTCAAAATAGAACCTCGAGGCACTTCGGAATTAACAGGATACAGATCCGGAAACTCACCGTCTACAACAACCAGAATTGATCGATTAATCGTCGTGAAATCTCTTCGTCCAGCCCAGTATGAACAAAGCTTCCTGAGCAATCCTCCGTAGCGGACGCTGTCAAAAGCTTTGGAGACACCCAATGTGACCGTCCACCCAATTAAAGAAGTTACGCGATAATGAATTAACAACAAACGACGACCGTACAGACACTCTTGACTTTTACGTTGTGTGTGCGCACACCTCGGGGGATGAAATCTGACTCGAGTGCACACGCGGCAGTGATTGAAAAACGTCTAACTGAAACGAGGGATGAAAATTGACTCTTGGGTTATATCCAACGATCGCCCAATCGAGATCGCACCCTCATCTGCGCTCTCTCATTTCCCCCGCTGTCAAAAGCTTTGGAGACACCCAATGTGACCGTCCTTGACTCACCACCCCCCTCAATCGCAGATGTCCATATATCGGTTATAAGGGTCAAAAGCTTTCCCGCCGACCGCTTGCCACGGAATCCGTATAGACGATCATTCAGAAGTCCGTTTCACTGCAAATACTTAATTATCTTGGCATTGATAATCTTTTCCATCACCTTAGATAACATAGACAGTAAGGCTATGGGCCGGTATTTTTGTGGGAGACATGTTTTTTCCCTCTTTGGGATTGGGGCAACTCTTAGGATTTTCCTGCAGGTAGGAAATGTCCTCCATGCATAAGATAAACGAAAGTGTCCGCCAAGACCCGGTGATAGTTCTGGAGCACAATCTGAAGGACCATTGCTGGTATTCCGTCCGGACCAGTTGCCTTCTTACAATCCAGTCCACGTAGAATACGCTGAATAGTACGCGGGCGGAACCTCACATCCCGCCTCGAAAACCGTACAGGCGTGATCACAGGACCTAGAACAAAGAAAGGGCATAAAGTGCATTCATAGGATACGATTTCGGTAAAGCAAATAAAATCGAACTCGTCGGATGCTAATGGGTTTGCTTATACATCGTTCGGTAATGAGGGTCAGCTAAATAAATAGCAGCCGCTCATTAAATGAAAAAAATGTTTTTCGGATATCACAAACGATATGAATTGTTTATGGTATCGCAGGAAACCTATGTAGGAACAGTGTTCTTCTGTTTGCACAAGGTGCGAGTTAGAGAATTTTTCTTGCTGGGAGAAAAAGGTCGCCGGCCGATGTGTACGTAAAGAAATTTATCGTACACATGGCGAAGTTGGAAAATAGACGGCGCAATATTTACGGTCCCTGTCATGACAGTTACATTGTATGCCAACCGAATCATTTTGTTTACAGGAATTTGTCTGGTACCGAAGGTGCCGAAATGGTTTGGAATTCCAGATAAGCAAAAAAAGAAATCTTACGGAAATTTGTATGCGAAGAAATGCATGAAAAGGTAAGTTTTCTTTACAGGGACTTTACGATTATAGCTTTGAATAATTAATGAGTGAAGCATTTTCAGGTGCTTAATGCGATTGCATTAGCAAAAACTTATGCGACTTGGGTACCGTGGGGTTTGGCGGCACCGCCACAGTAACGCAAGTTAAGGCCGAGACAAGTAACTCAGAGATACGCTATATCTGCGAAAGATAAGGCCTGTGTTAGCTTTGAGTTGAATCGAGTTAATGTGTAGACAAGTGGATACCGCGGAAGGTTATATTGATTTTATATTATAAGATTTATGACAAGTTTATGGCGCTTATGGTAGATTAACCACGAGAAAGGTTAAGGCTGAAACAAATATAGGGTTACTTCATTAAGATTTGGGCATCCCACGAGTTTAATTTACGCAGCACGGATTGTGCCCCAAATGTATGATGGGAAATGGGAAGAATCCCATGCGGAGCATTCAGTAACATCGACTATGATTAAAGTTCGCACGACACAAAAGAGCGAGAAAATATAAAGAAGTGTTTCATAACTTTTTATTTTTCAAAAGGTTACAAAGATCCATTGATCGACATGGCAAATAATTTATATAAAACCTTGATGATGGTATCTTCATTAACTGCAAATCATGACAATAACGGTGCTATCCCACATGTAATATAACACATGACAACTGGAAGGTACGATGTAAATATTATTCCTTGTTGTCTAACTTATCTCATTTCAGCTCAGTTTCTCTCAAACTGCACTATACTCTGTTCCACTTTCGAGGTAAAAGCTTACAGTCTATCAGCTTCCGCGATCAGCAGCCACACCAATAACTTAGTAACTTATTTTCATAATCATCCTCCAGATACCCACGCTCCAGGTGTGCCTGTCATAACTCATGTGTCCACCAGACAACATTCCCCAAGTTACACGAAAACACAATGCCAGTATCACAGTCGATCTGTTCTGTCGATCTGGCCGTTGGGTTCCAGCGCCTTGCTATTAGTCTCGTCTCCACAGTCGCTCCTATCATTGTAGCCACTTGTTAACCCGTTACCAGGAAACGAATGAAGTGTCGATGAAAAGATAGAAGGACTCGCGTACGTACCCGTTCAAATCGCCTGTTAATTCGCCAACACCCGTGTTATTGTGACAAACACACGTAATTTATCAACAGCCACTCAGTGAGGTACTGGACGAGGAGGTCCTGGAACGCGTGTGTGGGCCCCGCTACGCATAAGTTGTTGCAATTCCAATTTACCGTCTCCCCACATGGGGTACCGTCGGCGAGCGAATGCGAACAGCGCTCATATATGTACGCAGTCAGTCTCAACACCGCATACAATTATGAGTGTTCCGTCGTCCCACACCCCAAACGGTCCTTTAAGCGCAGGGTCAGACTGGGAAGGGAGCCGAGTGGCCGTCGTCGCCATGATAGCAACGTGGGTTGAACTGTGTGGCCAGGTGATGTATAAATCTCTAGAGAACTTGTCGATGAACGACGATGATAGCACTGAGCAGATTTCATAACTGACGGGTATTAGCTCTCTCCCAGGTGCCTTGAGACATGCTCATTGAGTTCGGGAGTGAGGGTACGGACACATTTGACAGAAGGCTGTTTGGATACATGACATAAAGTATGAGCATATGCACTTATCTCGACTTAAGACAATGCGCTACGAAGTAAGCACAGATCCATTTACTGTTTCTCATCTTGAACTTGACTTAACTCAGCTATAAATCTAAGAAGGCCCAAGAAATCGATTCCTAGATAGTACATTAGGTTATTATATTTACTTTTTAGAGTGTGGGGGAAATATGTTATCAAATGCAGAATAAAAACAACACCAGATAGAAAAACATCAACAGTAATAACAACTAATGGGAAAATTGAAGACTCTTTAAACAGAAAGTTAGAAAAAGTAGGACAGAAGGATTGAGACAACGCTTTGCAGAGGAGGGGATGTGGCAAGCGAAAAGAGAGGATGGTGAGGAGCTGAACCACGAAGAAGGGATAAAAGTTACATCACGTGAAATGTAATGATCTGTGCTAAGAAAGACAAAAAAGACGTTATGATAAGTCAGCTTAATTTAATCACCTCAAATTCTTCACTTCCTTCACTATCTCCTGGTGCATCTGTTGTCATAATAAAAAGAGGTGAAATTGATATAGAGATAGGGAGTAAGTATCAGCGGTCTCCAAAGCCGCTTCGTAGAGACCAGTTCGCCGGGCACGACTTTCTAGAGAACAACCTGGAGGAGTGATTTTTCAAATAAGAATATAATACAAAGCAGCTTTGTCGTGCAACTACGCGTTTGTATGTGTTTATCGCTTACAAGTAAGACTACGTTTTTAAAAACATTATCACCGGGGATTTAAAATTTAAGGGTTGCTCAAAATCCCTTTTATGTAGGTGTTTGGTGTAGAAGAAAAAAAGGACCTTGAAAAATCCAAACTAGTTAGAGAATGATTGCGTAGAAAACCTACTTAGAACAAAAGCTACTAGAGTCAGTATTCCTTAAGGGCCATTTTATAAAGAACTGTTTTCTGGAGAACACTTCCGAAGTGAATAGCTCACCAGAGAACAAATTCCCAGAGAAATTTTTCCTAGAAACAAAGACTCACTCTTACAAGTGGTATTCTGGTAAATAGTTTCTTGGAACTCAACATCCTGGAGTCAACTTTTCCAGAAAATTGTTTCTTATAAACTAACTTTTTTGGAGTGTTCTCTCCTGGAATTCGGTTTTTTTTTTTTTTTGAGAGCAGCTACACGGAGAAAACTTTCCTATAGAATAATTTGTTCAAGATAAATTTCCCCGAGAATAGTATCGTAGAGACCAAGTCTCTAGTCCAATCGCCTAAAGACCACTCAAAGACCGGTTGCTTAGAGACCACTTTTCGAGAGAATAGGTTCATTAAAACTAATTTTCTGGAGAATTCTGTGGAGATTTTAATGTTGATGCACCGGCACGGGCTCTGATACTCTTAAATCCCCAAAGAAGTTCCGGCGAAAATTGTTCACTAAAAGGAATAAAGAATAAATGAAAACGCCCTAAGGTAGTTTTATTGTTAACGTTTTTCTCTATTTTTTACTTATTAATAGCGCACTTCCAGTATTAAGTTTTTCTTATTTGTATGTTGATACTGTTTCTTTCTTTAATAACATTTGTTTAACACAGAAAATGTAGAAACAATACTTTAGTGTTTAAGGGAATTTATAAATGAGTTTGTGGTGGGTTCTTTAAGCATATCCAAAGAACCACCCATTTCCTTTAATTCATCTCCCCATTCCTCACCCAATAAAGACATTTTGCTTACCTGCAATCGAGCAGCGTTAAGCTACCTTTCAATTCACTTCAGCCTGTAATATAAACCCACGGCAAGATCATCATCGCGCCACGGCATCGAGCACATCACATCTAACCTAAAGCATTTCGGTTCCTCTCGCCGGCACCCATCACCATCACGAGTCATTTAGCAATCTAATCGGTTCTCCTAGACGAAAGTCTCCTTGACAAGAGTCTCCTAGACAACAGTCTCCTAGACAACAGTTTCCTAGACAACAGTCTCCTAGACAACAGTCTCCTAGACAACAGTCTCCTAGACAACAGTCTCCTAGACAACAGTCTCCTAGACAACAGTCTCCTAGACAACAGTCTCCTAGACAACAGTCTCCTAGACAGCAGTCTCCTAGACAACAGTCTCCTAGAGAACAGTCTCCTAGAGAACAGTCTCCTAGACAACAGTCTCCGAGACAACAGTCTCCGAGACAACAGTCTCCGAGACAACAGTCTCCGAGACAACAGTCTCCGAGACAACAGTCTCCGAGACAACAGTCTCCGAGACAACAGTCTCCGAGACAACAGTCTCCGAGACAATAGTCTCCTAGACAACTCTCTCCTAGACAACAGTCTCCTAGACAACAGTTTCCTAGAACACAGTCTTCTAGACAACTCTCTCCTAGACAACTCTCTCCTAGACAACAGTCTTCTAGACAACAGTTTCCTAGACAACAGTCTCTTAAACAACATTCTCCTAGGTAACAGTCTCATAGACAACAGCCTCATTGCCAACTTCTTCATAGGCAACACACACTCAGAAAAAAAGCACCAGAACACTTCCCATCGATCACTTTCCAGAGAATAACATGAAATTACCATCATCCATCATGCTGTTTAGCAACAGCAAAACATTGCCACACGACACATAGCGAAACAATTTTTCCCTATTTTCAAATTCCTTGTCAAATTCCAATGTAAAAGTTGTTCCCAAGCCAATGTTCCCCTCTCATATACAAAAAGTACACGCTATTCACTGAGGAATACTTTCAATATCCGATGAAAAGTATGCATGAGTATACTTTTCAACCCTCTCCATTTCCTCTTCTCGCAATGCATGTAGTAATTCTGCATTCCAAGAATTACCCAAGCTTCTAAACGAGGATACGCAGTCTACCCTTTGATTTTGCTTTCTGTTGCAAGCGAAACCAAATCAACCCCTACTCCAAGTGACTCTCCTTTACAATATGCGCATTCTCTCTGGGTTCATTGATTGTTGAGTGAATCCGCGGGAGTTTATTCGCATTTAGTGGGCGGGGAAATGGAAAATTAGGATGAGTGTGCAATCGGGAATGGGAGATCGGTATAAAAGGGCGCGAATGGCGAGAAATCACTCGCGTGGTATTGAAAGCGTCAATTGTGGCAAGTTTCGCATGTGTGAATTTTCGAAAAATGCCGTTGTTGGCGCGGTAAGTGGAAGTTAAATGTAAAATAAATACAAAAGATAAACAATTTAATACAAAATTAAGTGTAAACTAAGTGTTGGAGACGGAGCGAAAAACAACTGCCTGCTGGCCGACTGAGGGTAGGCTATTTATACCGATTATTCTCTATGTTCCTTTTGATGATGTGAACTATGTATAAAGAGGATATAAGCGGCGGCAGTTGGGGAGTTGACGAGAGTACGAATTCAATCAATAAATTGAAATAAATATATATGTTTAATACGAATAAAACCAATTTATTCGATCAGGGTAAAATAAATTTAAAAGAAAATCAACGTATTACACAAATAAAAAGAGCATAAAATAACTGCGGTGGGGGGGGGGGGGGGGGTAGGCATACGGGGCAAAGTCTCTGATTGCTTTCAACCCGGCGAAGTTCATGAGGATTCTGTTCAATCCAAGTTGACATGCAGTCTCCACGTAACACCCCTGGATAGCCACTTTGGCACTCGCCAAGTAGTGAACCAATGCATGCAGGGACATCCTGAGAGAGGTTAACGCAAGGCTAATAACCTTGCCCGGAAAAACAAATCATTATGGAAAATTTAACAAGTCTCAGACTTGTTAAATAAGCCCAAGACCGGATCCCGGTTGTAGTGCCGATGATGATGATGATGATGAAAATAACTGTAGAATAATAAATTGGAAAAGAAAACGATTAAGTAAAATAAAGACACCAAACACAAAGTGGCGGGTGTTTCAATTTAATAAGAAAAAGAGTTTTCAACCGTGGCTAAAGGAATACCTGAGAATACCACCAGCAGACATTGAGCGCTCACAAACATATTTGCCGGGCAAGAATTTAGACACCCTACTTAAACAACTGCACGAGGATCCAAGGGAAATCGTCAACAAATCAAGCGAGCTGAAATAGGGAAAACTGTGTGTACCTATTTTTTATATAGTTATTCTTGTGCAACAGATTCCTGTGTAACAACAGCACAAAAGAGAATCGAAAATGAAATCATATATCTCTATATCTATTGGCGTCTTAAAACCTAGCCGTTGTGTGATATATTGATGCTTTAGTTTTTAATCTTTTCAATGTGTGGGTCCGAAACCCGTTTTTTGCTACTATCTGAAAACGCCATAGTTGGTGACTCCGATCTGATCTGAGAGCACACTCCCCCTCATTTCTTCTGAGGACACGTGGGCTCATTCTGCCTGGTCAATTGTTCCGCAAAAAGTAATCGTAATATTATTACTGGAGAGGAAGTAGTGTGGCGATCCCGATACACACACAGACACGATACCCCACCAATTGTAAACAGCACAAAAGAGAATCGAAAAAGGAATCATCAGAGCACTATACCAGAACATTAATTAAAACAATTCTTAAGTAGAAAGTTAAAAGGCCCTCATGTACATGTGGTCGTAGTCCGGGTTCGAATCATGTTTTTCAGTTCGTCGTAAAACGCTAACGTTATAGTCTACTAGGCAACAGTTTCCAATATAACTGTCCTCCAAAGAACAATCTTCCATAGAACGGTCCTTTATACAATTCCTCATACATCTCCAAAACAAGGGTCTTTAGAGAATGGTTTAAAACAAACAAATTCTGGAGAGCAGGTACCTAGCAACATCACACAGGCATTTTTCAATATATGGCTTCCAAGACAGTGTGCACCGGAAACGCGATTACGTTAAGATCTATTTCAGGAAAACTGAGTTCGTATGGGTCAGTTTCCCCATTGGGGATTTTATATAAATTTCTTCCCAGCTAGTGAATTGAATTTTAAGGGCAGTCTAGTGATTTGAATTTTAAGGGCAGTTTTCCTAGAAATCAGCTTAGTACGTGGCGGTAAAAAAATAGAGCGAATTATTGAAAATCTGAGGCTCTCTTCTGATAGCAAAGCTACCTAAAATATCCTTCAAAGTAAGATTGGTATCATATAAAGAAGTATCCTGGTGTTACTGCTAATAGAGACCTGTTTGTGTGCTGACAGTATGCCTCATAGATGCGGGCTAAAGATTGGCTTCTTATACAATATTTTTCTGACCCAATTTTAGAGGCTGATATCGGACAGGATGAAGAGCGATATTGAAAAAATGTAGTATCATTCGCCAACTGTAGTCACTACGAACCGAAAATGCGGTTATAGAATGATTTTTTGTATGGAAGCTTTTTTTTACAATGGTTGCCCTAGACATGATCTTCCTAGAGATCGAATTTCTGAAAAACGTCTTCATAAAGAAATAGATTGGTTTTCTAAAAACTGTTTATAACCCTGGGGCTACTTAGATAATTTTCAAAACTGGTCAACATACGAGTTTTATGAGCACAGGATAGGCGCGTTTGGAGATGTTAAGATTGGAAGTGCACATAGATAGTCTAATTATGGCTGATGCTATAAAAAGATCGCAGTTGATTGAATCATAAAAACACCTATACAGAAGAAAGAGTGCAAAACCCTTTTTAACGATCGGTGTTTTGATACATTCCGCTGAATATCAGGATATCGGAGATTGTTTTCCTAAACCAAATGTATTATTAAGACACCCATTGAAAGTATGCAGTTCCTTCATTAAATAAATGTAAGAAAGTGTCAACAAAGTTATAAAAATGTAAACTCTTATTTTAAATAATGTTGCGTAAGTTGAGATCAGTGAAGATGGTCCTTTTTTAAAATTGTAATTTTTCATCACCTTTTAGTATCACCACAGATCATGCACAACACCACTAAAATGAGGATTCCATTTTTATCTCAGGTATAGTGACGATGTTGCCGATTCACAATTTATGTTACTACTGCGCTCGAGGAGAGTTACTTAAGGAAGACAGTACCATTTTACCTCATTTTACCTATTGATCGTCTCACCCTCCAACAGGGTGTCTGATAAATCAATTGCTTAAGGCCATTATCCGAAAGGCTAACAGGACTCGATCTATCCGATGAATTTCAATGAATAAAATTTGATGTTACGTTATTGCGACGCCAGTTAAGGATGTCGAAAGGTACTTAATGAGCTATCAACGATAGCTCTTCTGTACACCAGGACATAGTAGTCGCGTGACATTCATGTTGTTATGCCTTCAGGCGTATCTGCCGCTCAACACGAAACTGGTATTTCATCACTGAAAAGTCTAATTTCCAATCGAGGTTCAAGTCTCTACAGCTCGAGGGTACAAACTTCACAAATAGTTTGAGTGCCTACACCACTTTTTCTAGTCCCCCTCTTTCCCATCATAAAGCCGCACATCAATCACGTCCATAAATTATTGCTCCAGCAATAATTGCCCGCGCAACGAGTGCACAACTCGCCACTTGGTTGTCCGCTAATTTATTAGTTTTTCTCACTTTGACATATGGCAGGCAGATCGCGATTCAGGTCCGCCTCTTCCGACTCCCCGCCCCACCTCGGCTATTGTCCATCTTAGCGTGCACAATTGCTCGCGCCAAGAATGAAATATTTGACGTTACATTGTCAATGCTCGTGGCAATCAGACGTCGAAATACGTATGCCAGAGCGAATGTGGAAAAAAGCACGTAATGATCCTCCGGTGAGATGTGCGTTTGCGACAGCACATTCAGATACACTTTGAGATGAACCAAGATGCGGGACGAGCCCATCAATTAATTTGAAGTGATCAGAAAACGGGTACTGAGTCCGATGTAACAATGCGCCGATATGTTAACGATGGCAATGTATCAATTGTTTCTGATCGCGAAATTGGAAATTGTGCCAAATGGTCAACTCGTGTCCAGGGCTTTGGAACAAAAATGCGGTTAAACACCGAAATGAAGGTAGACACCTGCAGATATACGTGGTGTCAACGGAACCTAAGGATAGTCATTCGTCAAAAGCCAAAGACACCCCCCACCGAACAGACGCTTTAATTGTCATTCAAAGAATGCTGGTCGATGATATTTTTACGACAGGATCATAATAATATTATCATGCTGCTGCTGGTCAAGATTATGGCGGGTCATTACCATCATGGCCGCTTGGCCATTCGGTGATTCGGTCGCCCTGCCGAGCAAACTGGCCTGTGCCCCATTACGCCTTTGTGTATTGACTGGTGTGCGATGCGCGATGCCAAACAAGGATAATAAACGTTTATTGGTCAATAATTTTTACTTAAGTGCAATCAATACAGCCGCCGCTGCGCGACCAGCCACACCAGCCTTGTGACTGTCACTCCGGTGTCCATATACGTGGTCTATACCAATGCGCGCTGGTTTATGACATTTTTGATGTATGTCCACCCTTTCTCGCTGGAACGTTGGCTATCGTGGGATCCTATAGGAATTCTCAGAAGCCCGAATGGTCAGTTTATTGGCGCGTTGTGTGTCAGGATGAATGTGAAAAATGACGGTTGTACAATGATACGTGATTCGTTTGATGGTAATTCTTACATTTTTTTTTCGCACTTAACATATACACACAGAATGAAGTGAAGCTATCGGACTATCAAGCCACAATGACACATAAACGGAAAGAATAAGGAAGAAGAGGTGTTGCGATTCAGTCGAGACATGTGATTCTACTCTGAAACGAAAGTGCAACGTTATAGTAATGGTTTTTTATTACAATCGTTTAGTAAGGGTATTGTGAAGTTTGGGTCATATTTGAAAATTTAACTTGTCATGCAGGCGAGTTCCCGGGAATCTGACGATTGATCCTGAACAGTGAAGAGATGTACATGGGGTAGGTATATATATGTATATCAAATCATTAAAAACAAATCATTATGGAAAATTTAACAAGCCTCAGGACTTTCTAAATAAGGCCAAGACCGGCTCCCGGTTGTAGTGCCGATGATGATGATGATGATGATATATATATATATATATATATATATATATATATATATATATATATATATATATGTACACTATAAGTGTATAATGTATCTGTTCTAGAATGGATCATAACTTTCTGGTCGTGAGCGGTCGATGTGACCTTTATTTGTGTCTTCCGGTCACTTGACTCTGCTTTAATGTGCCTTATTTCTTATCCATAATCTTATGTTCATATTGCGCATTGGACAATATTTTCAAAAAGTAACTTACTAAATTTCAATTCAATTTCTGGAATCGTGCCTCTGTGAATAATTTAAAGGTCATTTGCCTTATACACGTCGGTGTTCATTGACGTCCTCTGGTTTTTTCTCTTACTCAGAGACAATTGCCTTCCTATGTTCTCATCCCTGTGGCGATTTTATATTAGGTCGCCTTTATATTTCAAACTCTTATACAATATATATACTTTAAAAGCCCAAATCCTTTCTTCTGATCAGAGAGATTTGAAGTTCTCGAGTTTCCAAACATTCACGAATAAACTGTGAAAGCTAGACAAAACAAAAGCGTAACCACATCAATCATTTTCAATTTTTTTTTAAATTTCGATGGCGTCGGTTTTGGTGTTATTCTTGATGGTGAATCGGTTCTGATCAGTCAAATATGATTGCGGTTATTTGTTCATTGTGTGGAATTATGCGAAATTTAGTTGTCATTTGGATCACTTTAAAATTGTAACTAGGTGCAATCGGTTCCTTCAAAATCTAAAAAAAAATAATCTGCTGTGCTTTTAAACTTGTGTTCGGCGGAGTCAGCGCAATCTGCTAAAACCACATCCAGCGATGCCTTTTTTTCGATCCCCATTTTAATACCTGTCCTAAAATGGTTGTCCCTTTTGAGAGAATCTTTATATTATTTGTTATATTCGCGTAGGGTAATACGATTCTCTTTTTTTAGTATTCACTCTTATACCAGTCACCTTCATAAACTTCACTCTTATCCTATTCACTTTTCTACTTTTCACCTTTATGCTACTATTAACTCGTATACCATTCATTTTTATGGGATTAATTCGTATACTTTTTACTCTTACACTATCTATTATTTTATTACTATACTATCCCCCTTATACGATTCAATGTTTGGTACCATTGTTACCACGTTTACTTGTTTCTGAAAAACTACGCAAAGCCGATTTTTTGTTTATGCGCCGAACAGTTTGTTAGTGACGTGCACCTGGGGGTTCTCTATATCACACGGAGAACCAACCCAGAATTCTAACCAGCCTTGACCGCTAACAGCGCGTCACTCTAACCCAACTCCCCATGCAAAATCCGCAATAGCATACATTCCAAACTTTGCAATAAACACACTCCAAAACCTGCAACAGAATACAATTCAACGGAATATATTCTAAATCATTCCCGCATACATTTTCCCAAAATTGCTTCGGTCAATTCTTTATCTAAACCATATTCCTTCCTTGCGACCAAGCAAACTTAATTTCCCCGAAATTCATATGCTGTAACAAAACGCATATTCAAGCCTACAACGGGACATTAACCACCACCACCAACTATACCGAGCCGCATACATTTCCCCGAAATTACTTCGGTTAATATCTTATCTAAACGGTATTCCTTGCTTGCACCCAAGCAATTTCAATTTCCCCCGAAAACCACTTCGGTTCATTTCCTCCTTAAATTATACTTCTCGTTCCCAACCAAGCGACAGCTAACTTTCCACGAAACAATCACAACGATCAAGACCCTTGATCATACTTGGCTATGCCAATTTCCCGGTATACACAACCAGCGAATCCAACTCAGCTTATACGGCGAAGATTCGCTGGAACTGAATTCCTATGCAAGCATAGCAACTCTTCTCGAAATTCCTCGTAAGTGGCAGTGAGTATATTTTAGCTACTGCCACGACGCGATGAACTTTTTCCTTCCAATAATTAGTCGTCATTCAACTACCAACGCGCGCACATCAAGTGGATATCCAACCGCCACCGGGGCCGGACGCATATCGAAGGATCGCCTTTCATCAAACCCGGGGTGTCGTGCTGAGCCGCTGAATTCGATTTTGCTCCCTTGTTTTGTTTTGCGTTAAGTTAAGAATTTATTTTCGGGCCAAACAAAGTTAAACAAAAGCAACATTATACATAGTAAGTCCCAAAGCGTAGGCGACCTAACTTTAAATGAACAAGATTCTATCGTGTAATATATTATTAAGTTGGGGGCCTAGTTAGTCTAGTTTTCAGTGCACTTTTCCCCAATTTAATTAAGCTAACCTGCGCCTCCATACTAAGATGGATCGCTTTGTAAATATAGTGACAATAATAAAAATAAGAAGACGCTTAACAATAAAACCTTTCAGTGAGTTTTCATTTACGCTCGGTCCCTTTTGGCGAACAACGTTCGGCGGAACTTTTAATTGTTGGGGAATAGGAGTTAACCACCGCCCGTGCCGACCCCCAGCATCTATAACGCCACACACCCCACGATTGTCAAGAGACGAATGAAGCTTTTGTGTCAAAGATATTATAATTATACTGTTATGAGACCCATATGTTTATTATACCCGGGTAGTGTATGTATAATATTTACCCATACACTATGAACCCCCATACTATTAGGTCTTATATGGCAAAAACTTATGTCACAAACGGTCATATGGTAAAATCTCGTACCGGCGACGGTTATACTGCAAACTCCGATATTGTTAACTCCCAAAATGCAAATTTTTATACTGCAAACGTTTATACTTTTATGTTACAAAGGTTTATACTAACAACTCTTATAATTTAGACCCGTATACAACAAACCCGTATACCAAAAACCGGTATACCACAAACCCATATACCACAAACCCGTTTACCACAAACCCGTTCATACTACAAACTAGTATACAGAAAATTGTTATAGTGTAAACATTTATACTGTAAAGTTTGATGCCGCAAACTCTTATACAACAAACTTGTGCTACTAAATCTTATACTGAAAAGTTGCACACTACGTGCTTGTATCCTGTGTATACTATATACTCTATACCATGTACCGAAAACCCTAGACGTTTATACTAAAAACTCTTATAATTCAAACTCATATACCGCAATTTCTTATATTGTAATCTTTTATACCACAAACCCTTGTGCGAACGACGGAGCGAGGAGCGTGCGAGCGAGAGATCGTCGGAGCAGGCGAGTGTGCCGGTGCTCTATGCGGAAGTCGTGATCGCTTCGTGAAGAACTGTTTTACTAAGGGAAAGTGTGTGCTGTGTGTACTTAGATCACGTCAGAGTCACCAATTATAGCGTTTGGGATGATAGTGAAGAACGTGTGATTCGAACTGACGCTATGACAGTTAGAATCACCAAAAATTGAACCAAAGCGCAACCCATCAGGCCACCGCCGTGTGTACGAATTCGATTTTAAACTCAAGTACATTCGACTGATGTGGATTTGTTATGTTATCGCTATAGTATACGGCTCTGATGCATTTTCTTATTCGATGTTCGTCCGGTGTTCTTCCCTATTTGCTTGTGTATTGTGTGTGTATCGCACCCTTATACCACAAAACCCCACATTGAAGAGCTTTATATTGTAAAGTCTAATACTGCAACGAGTATAAGAGTTTACCGTATAAGAGATACTTTAGCTCGTATACCATAAACTCTTATACTGCAAACTCTTACACTGCAAACTCTTATACAGCAAACTTGTGCTACAGACGCTTATACTGAAAAGTTATATACTACGTGCTCATATTCTGTGTACTCTGTATACTTTACCAATTTCTTACACGCGTTATTCATATACGTTTAGCTCTTATGGGACACATCGTTATGGTATTGGTTAACAAAAGATCAATATATAGAAGTCTTGACGGAAGAGCAATGGGAAGAAGACGCGGCGGAATGGGAGGTTAATTTGAAGTGTGATCTTGAAGACATTGGATTAGGTGGCGAATGTGCACACTGAGGTAATGAACTTTCGGGTTTCTACAGACTAATAGTAGTAGAAGTAAAGCTTCAGAAATTATGACCACTTCAAGTGACTGTAAAATGCCACCGGGCCGTGGGATTGGCCATCCCTGCTCTAGGGCATATTGGTCATTACGGATTTTAAGATCCCAATTATTTTATCTTTCTTAATGGAATTGTACATCTGCATCTTCTTCAGCTCCAGTAAAGACGTTTTTTTGAAGTTCAAGCGATAATCAATTAAATAGCTGAAATGCCGCAAGGCTCCCACCTTAGAGTTATTGTACTACCTCATTCACGGCTATCGGATTAAAACGCATCTAAATCATTTAAAGATTAGTGACCATTAGAAAGTCTCAATTTAAAGGTATACTCATGGCCTGCTGCCCACCAAGGGCGCAGTGTATTCCAGTGGTGCCTTGACAATATCCTAATACTGCAGCGGTAGATTCATTTGTTTTGTGATAACGTTAGTTCCAGTCATATTCACAATGACTTCCTGCTCCCCATCTATTGGCTTTGTTTCTTGTTTCTTCTGTTTTTTTTTTTCATTTTTTAGTTTTGTCGTTACCGTGATATGCTGTACAAAAACAAAGACATTTGGTTAATTATTTAATTATGCAAAGCATCCAACAGAGAGGAGGTAGACTTGTATGGTTGCCGCCAAGGGAAACTACTAACACTAGGCCCTTTTCCTTTTATGCTCTTGTGATAAATTGGAATCGCTTGCCACCCAAGTGCCTCGGTTTTTTCTTTCCCTCTGTTTTTTTCTCATTTAAAGAAACAACAACAACAAAAATGTATCTAATGAAATGTGTCTCTAATCAACGTCGGGGGAATAAATTATCGAGAAAAGAAAAGAACAAAACATCGGAGAACGGTGTGATTGTCATCGTCAACTTCAACTTCATCTTCGGCTGCAGCTTCAGCTTCAGGTTCAGCCTCATCGACATTGTCCGTCCGGAAGAGAGGTTTGTAATACCGGTTCCTTGTAGCTAGGGAACCAAACCAGTGCCTAAGGGGTGCTAATTTGCATTATGAGACAATCGGGAAAATCAATAAACGAACCCGGGCTCACATTTTACAGTAGCTACAGAATGTTATCGGTCTTAATGGATCACCGTCCCGGCATTTCTAGTCTTCTAATTTATGATTCGGATTCCTTTCTCGAAGGTTTTCCTCCAATATGATCCGCGTTGCTGGTGATTGAATGTGGAAAAGGTGTTTTCGAAGTTTAAGTGGAGCAGAATATAGACGATCTTATGGGTGTGTAATTTGAATGAGGATCACTTGAAGGCCTGTAGATGTAAAGAAGCCCTACAGACACTGGGTGGTGTGCTTAGAATGTGATGTTTTACACTTTCCCGCGGGATTAGATGACACAGGTGGGTAGACATCGATATTTAAAATAGAGAACAGTGGCTATATGAATGCACATCACAGGTATTTGAGCTGATGGCGACAAAGTCGAATTTCAGAACGATATGTGATCTTCGGTTATGCAAATCACCTTACTTGTAACCAGTCTGACAAAGTTTTAGGGCACAATTTAGACGGCGGCTCGTAAAATACAAAATGAAATGGGTAAACTGCCAATTTAAGATCGACACGTTCGGTAGGTGTTGTTAAGATCGTGCATGAGGGCAACTAACAAGGCAAAACTTTATGAAGATTAGTAGCTAGAGTTCATATCAGTAGCTGGTTTAGGTAATAAAATTTTTTCTAGTCTTGTCGAGGAAACTTGGTAAGATACTGCTGACAGTGGACTCCGGCAATGTTGACAATGTTATGCGTGGAATCAATTTACGGGCTTTTTTAATACAACCGGCGCCATACAACTGACTGATTGTAAACTTTTTATGTTTGTGACAATGTCGTTCGTGAAAACTTAAGAGCCTTCGACGGGACGCTTTGATCAAAGGTTGATGAGCTGACTCAAAAAGATCATACTAGTTAAAGTTTAATAAGGCGTTCTACTCCCGTTGGTTGGAGCTAGGATCTGCAAAAGGACAGTGGTTGGTTGAGTTACTTTTATTGGAAAATGTTGTTTCGGACTACTAGTCATATGTCAGAAATTATCGAAAGGATGTCTACTGGAGTAGAAACTTTGTAGGTACGAAGTTACTATATAGAATTTATTCAATAGCAGATTTACTACGATGTTGTAGTTAATTTTTGGAAGGAACTAGTTTATGAAGAAACAAAACGAATTTCTCTTATAAGTCACTCAATGGCTATTTCTACGTCAATTAAATAATACAACAATGTACTAATAGTAAAATCCAGCACCCCAAATGACCAGTAGCAAAACAGAAGAAGAGAATTTTATTGCAACAATGTAAAAACTGTTGGTTTGGTAAGTGACAATTAACACTTAGACGGATTATCGCGTTTTGCGACGATAGTGAAGAACGTGTGATTCGAACTGACGCTATGACGGTTAGAATCACAAAAAAATGGAACCAATGCTCAACACACCAGGCCACTGCCGTGTGTACGAATTCGATTTCTAAATTCAAGTACACTCAACTGATGTGGAATTCTTATGTTATCGTTGTGGTATAGGGTTCTGATGCTTTGCTTAATCAAATTTCCTCTCAGTGTTCTTCACTATTTGCATGCATATTGTGTGTGTATCTGTTAGAAACGCCAGGCTAGTCCCTCCTCAGTAACTTTGTTACGATTAATTTCGTGAGCGAACGACGGGGCGAGGAACGAGCGAGCGAGAGGACTTCAGAGCAGGCGAGTGTGTGTAAAGTTTTGTTTACCTATGGAAAATTATGTGTTGTGTGTATACACAGATCACGCCGGGTTGTTGCGTTAAGCAAGGATAGTGAAGACGGTGATTTGAACATAGGCTGAATCGGGTGAAAAACGAAGCATTGAAGCAGCAGGCTACTGGTCGCGTGTACGAATTCGAATTCTAAACTCAAGTACATTCAACTAATGTGGAGTTGCTATGCTATTGCTTGGTAGACGGCTGATGCATTTTCTTAGTCGATTTTCGTTCGGTGTTCTTCACTATTTGCTTGTATATTGTGTGTGTATCTGTGGGTCGCGACTCCGCACGGGCGAGAGTTCTACCTTGTCCCCACAACTTCTTCTAAATGTTCCGACCAGTACAACCCGAGGGAAAGCCAAAACCTACACATGACACGTAAAAATATGAAACACACTTTTCTTCTATTATTAAGGGTTCCTTTATTGTTGTTTTATTTTCTTATTGGATACTAAAATTTTACGGTAGCACTGCGTGAAAGTTACATTATGAAGTCAATAAAGAAAACACAATCCTTGAAGACTGCCGCAAATGTAATATTCGACATGGAGGTTGCAAATACTTCGACACGACACGGTGAGAAAACTACAATAAACTCAGATAATCTTCAAAACCTTTTTAGATATATTTATGGCAACGGTTTTTATTTTTTTTTTGGTCAGTTGTCATCGGTAATCAGGTGTTGCCGTACGTCAGAATTTCGTAATATTTGGTGATTAGATATATAAACTGAACTTATTGACGTTTAAATTTAAGTTTAATACAACATGTAAATAATATATGTGCTTTTTAATAGTCAACATGGTCGACTTCATGGATGGTATTTTTTATTTTTTTATTTTATTTTACTTCTACCAGGAAAGACGGACATATACCGCTGAATCAGCGCCCTGAAATGCTGTTTTTTCTGGACCGGGTCTATCAGCCAAGCACCGCAATATGCTCAAGTATTTCTTCCAATACTTCTACCAGGAAAGACGGACCTATACCGCTGAGTCAGCGCCCTGAAATGCTGTTTTTTCTGGACCGGGTCTATCAGCCAAGCACCGAAAGATGCTCGAGTGTTTCTCCCAACCATTTCACGAAGCCTATAGCTTAATGGGTTGATATTTCACCGTGCGTGTGGGCTTTGGACTCTACCTACCACTTAGTAATTGTGCCGACCTGCCCAATAGCAAGAGTCATCAATTGAACCCAGGTTTGCACAATCAAAAGTAACTACACGAACTTCTTACCAACAGCCATTGAGGCGATAGATTAAACGAGTAACTTAGAGACTTCATCGAGCGGACGGACTGTCATAGCATTTATGAGATATTTTTTCAAGTTCATAGTGGATCGTACATACGTCTGTTAAAAGAACTCAGCTTTGAATCGTAGTAAGTATGGTATCAATAGTTTCTTCAACGAAACGTGAACACCAACAGGGTTTCTAGGTATTGTGATGATTCCAACAGACATCACGCATTACACGAACATGCAATCAAAAGAAAGTGGGTTACTAGGTTTATCCATCAATTATCGCTCATTCATTCACTTCGCTTAGTCCGGGATGTAAGAGTGTAGACCGGGAGTGGGCGCGGTCAGGGGGGAAGAGAGAAGATGACGTTTGAGAGCAGTAGAGGTAAAGTTGAAATCGAAGAAGGTGGGGTAGGAGTTTGCCCGTCGCAGCATTCGCGAAATGGGTTCATTAGAGCCGTAAGAGGTGTGGTGGGTGGGCTGATAGAAGAGTTGAGGGTTTCGCAAGTTACGGGGGTTAGTGTGAAGTGGAATGATGGAGAGCAAGCTTGGGCAGTTGATTCTGCCAGAAAGGAGAGGGTGGACGAAAAGGATATCAGCATGAGTTCTGCGCTCCTCAAGTGTGTTAAAGTTGATCGGATGGAGCCGGCT
Organism: Microdon myrmicae; assembly: GCA_963931805.1. NCBI lineage: Eukaryota > Metazoa > Arthropoda > Insecta > Diptera > Syrphidae > Microdon > Microdon myrmicae. The sequence goes on along the minus strand of OZ007501.1, from coordinate 98,416,216 downwards.
TGTGTATAGGGGGAGAATCCGAGGATTCGCCCAGTTCAAGCCGCGCAGGCAAAACGCAGAAAACGACGTTGCACGCTTTCGATTCTGCGTACATGGGACGAGTAGTGTGGAGAACAGACCTGACTGGCGTATTCAAGAAGGGGGCGGACGAAGGCTATGTAGAGAGAACGGGAAACCTAAGGATTAGAGAATTCCTTAGACCAGCGTTTCACAAACCCAAGGACAGAGTTGGCCTTAAGAATAATATCATCAAGATGCGGGATGATGGTAAGCTCACTGTCAAATAAGATCCCGAGGTCGCGTATCGAGGGTACAGATGATATCTGCTGGTTTAGCAGGAAGTAGGGACGTGGGGGGTATTGTTCTCAAATTTGAAAATGTTCACGAATGCCGAGTGACGAGTGACAATAAAAAAAGAATGAATGAATGAATGAATGAATGGATGAATGAATGAACGAATGGATGAATGAATGAAAGAATGGATGAATTAAAGTACCAATGAATGAATGAATAAATGGATAATTGAATGAATGAATGGATGAATGGATGAATGGGTAGATGAATGAATGAATGAATGAATGAATGAATGAATGAATGAATGAATGAATGAATGAATGAATGAATGAATGAATGAATGAATGAATGAATGAAGAATGAATGAATGAATGAATGAATGAATGAATGAATGAATGAATGAATGAATGAATGAATGAATGAATGAATGAATGAATGAATGAATGAATGAACGCATGCATGAATGAATGAAAGGATGAATGGATGAATGAATGGGGTGGGGACGGGACCCTCATTTTAATGCCCTTAGTGCAGGTGGTATAAACATATAAATGGACTTACGAACTAACTTAGAAACTACGGAACGAAGGGCTGTAGAAGAACGGCGGGGGGGGGGTGCGGATTTACATTAAAATAACTTAAAAACTGGGGAATGGCGACTAAACAAAGATGGATAAACTAAGGCATACGTGGGAGGGCAGGGAAGGGCGGGGATATGCCGGCGGGTGTAAGTATGAGTGTGGGTTGTGAGAGTGTAGGCAGTGAGCGGGGTGGAGTCAGAAACGATAGTAGTGAAGACGGCGCTTGAGAGCAGGAGGGGTGAGATTGAGGTCAAAGAAGATGGGATAAGAGTTTGTCCATCGCAGCATTCGCGAAATATGATGGGCGAGCAAATAGAAGAGACGTGGGTTTCGCAGGTTTCGGGAGTTGATGTCAAATGGGATGGAGAAGACCAGGCTTGGGCAATTGATTGAATCTGAGAGTAGACGGTAGATGAAGAGGATGACGACATGAATTCTGCGCTCTTCAAGTATGTGAAGGTTAATTAGGTGGAGACGGCTGATGTATGAGGGTAGAATCAGAGGATTTTCCCAATTCAATCCTCTGAGGGCAAAACACAAACCCGACTTTACACGCTTTTGATTCTGTGAATATGGGACGAGTAGTGAGGAGACCATACATAACTAGCATATTCGAGAATGGGACGGAGAAAGGCTACATAGAGCAATCGGGAAACGTAGGAATTAGAGAATTCTTTCGAGCATCGTTTCACAAAATCAAGCGCAAAGTTGGCCCTAAGGATAATGTCACCAATATGTTGGATGACGTTAAGCTCCCTATCACATAAGATGCCAAGGTTGCGAATCGTTTGTACAGGTGTTATCTCTAGGATGAGTAAGAAATTGGAACATAGAGGCGAGGGGGAGCGTTCCCGAGAAAAGATGATTGAATGACATTTGGCAATATTTAATTCGAGACAGTTGTTTGGGCACCAAATTGAAAAGCTGTCGAGAAAGGAAGTAATAGGCGTATTGACGATGGTCACAGGATACCGCTAGCGGCGATAAAACCTCGTATACCTTTTCATATTCAGAGGCGAACATTAAGGAGTACGATGGCCTCTGGATCAGCAGCTTTAATAAAGTTTGACTAAAAAATATGACCACTTGAATTGAACGGCCACGAAGATAATGCCTTGTCCATTGCATCCACAAGAAATCAATTTTGACAAGAGGAGCGCGTGCCAAACTCTTTCGAACATTTCTAGGATATCTAGTGCAGCATCCTTACTTCACCGAAGCATTAGAAGTAGCTTCACTGTCCGGCAGATTTTTTGACCTCTTTCGATGGAAGTTCGGAAGTTGATAATTAATTCCAATTTTGAGTAAATATAATTCAATACTATGGACCGATAGGAAAAGGACTCAGACATTTAAAAATCTGACAGATAATGGCAACTTTGACAGAATAGAATTCATTGCAATACTATGTGCCGATAGGTAGAGGAGGACGGTTTTTCGAACTCCATGGGAATTGTTTTCGGCTGACTTTCATTAGTTTGGAAATTGATCAATTGAAGAGCCAAACGAAAAACTTTCGGATCGGTTTACCGAGCGAAGAAGAACATTACTTTAAGCATATAATCGAAAGCCATTCGGACCAATGGATGTATTAATACTCAGCTCTAGAGTTTGGGCAACAGAACAGTTTTAAACTGAATTTGATTTAAAAGGCGGAGCTAAGTTTGTTTCTATATGGAGAACAAGCAGATTGAATTTCTCTATTAGGTTGATATGTATTTATATCACGAGATGGAAACAACATGCAGTAGGAACTCAATAAATTCATAGGTTCAATTGATGTTCATGAGTTTTAAGAAGATTTTCCAACCAATCATTTTTAAATCTCATCTCATTTATACACAAACTACCAAAATATTCGCACAATTTACAAAATAAAAGATAAGAAATACAACGGGTGAGAATTCAATAATAAATTCCTGTTATGGCTATAGAGTCAGAATTACAATGGATGATATCGTTTTTTAATAGATTCTCATCACTTCGTTTATCACCAGCTAAATTATAAGAGAAGCCTTAATTCGTTGAATGCGTGAAACATAAATACGACTTTTAATAATCATTAGAAGCTGTAGAGTATTATGAATTCAATTTGTATCACTGTTCAAAAATACCTTTGTGCGCTACTGTTCACTTTAAAATATATACCATCTTAGTTGTTTTTGTAATCTGTCCACCTCCATCCCGCACTTTGAATAGACTTCAACAAACCCGCTTCCGAGGGTCTGTCATTCGACCGACCGACAAGCGTTTCAGAGTAGACCTCCCAGAAACCATCAGTAGATTCACCAGTTCTGAACACCCCGCGCCGAGTCATCGCTGAGTGTATCAGCACTTAGTCGAACCGCTTTGTCATCGCACCCATCTACCTATCCATTAGGCGGTCGACGTTCAATTCGGAAGTCGTTTAGCCTGAGAACCGGTCCACCTCCATCGCGAGCATTTCAATTATTTAATTTTGTTTCGTAAATTCTGTTTCTTTATCGAAAATTTGACATTTTTTGGTGAAGTTAAAAGCGACCGCTCCGCACTTTACGGCTGCCATTAGCATCGTTCTGTCCACGGTCAAACGCCGCCGCAAAAGGGTAACTAATTTCTAGAAAGATAAGCCACGAATTGCACCGGCAATTGATACCATGGGCACAGCTTAGCTTTTCTGCATGTACACGGTCCCATCATCCAGGAGCTAAATGCCTCCATTCTGAGCTACGAGGTACGACAGTCTACGGGTAGAACGTGTGCGTTAGTAAAATGAATTGATTGTCGTCGCTGGCGGCAGATCTTCCGTGACGGGACTCTCAGTACCTACAAAGACGCTCAGTCGTAAAATGAGTGTTTTAAACGTTACAGCGCCTAAGTGTCACTGCGTGGAATGACTTTCAGGTGATAAGAGCGACGCATCTCATCCTCGTTTGCCACCTTGGAGTCGTTTCGAGTTGTTGGGCAATAGTATGGTGCATTCAAACAACGGACATCGGCCACTGCCGCCTTGGTGTGGAATAAGTGAGTTACATTGATAAAGGTGTTCACATTCGATTCGATAGCACCTTTTGAGATCGAGCAACATGACCGCCAGGATCGGTTAAGGGCCAGGTATCTGTTACTAGTGCCGGCAGTGTCGACACGGTCGCTGCTAAAGTGGATAACATTAGGTTCACTGCCACTGTTGCGTCTCGGTTGTGGCTGCTTGCAACTGAGATGATGGTGACGGTGTTGCTCCTGTTCGGTTGGTAATGATGTGTAATCGGAGGCTTCTGAACGGGCTACTCTTTTCCTCCATCATCCCTTTCACGCCAGTCTTGTGGTGCTTACTTTTTGATAATAATGACCGCAACGACCACGACGACACCAGCGGCAACGATGAGGAGGTCGAAAAGGACGAGGACAATGACGAGAATGGTAATGATGACGATCATCATCATCGTGATGCTGGTGGTGGCGGTGGTGGTAATGATGAAGATGGTGATGGCGATGAAACGACAGAAAGCGCCCAGTAGCCGCTGAAACTGGACATAAATCGATAACACCTTGAGTATTTTTTCATGTTCAGAGGCGAACCATTAAGAGATTGTTTTTGTGTTTCATTTGGAGTTTTATTTCGTTTTATTCTTCTTCTGCCCCCACCCACACTGACGTTCACTGACCATCGGACACTTGGAGCGATAAGTTGGCATAGCTAGCCAGGTCGGCATACAAAGGTGTTTCGCGACAATCTTCTCGAGCTTCAACCTGGCGGCAGCAAGAATCTCAAAATTACTTAAGCTGGATCTGGAGTGATTGCCTTCTCCTTTTTTTTACTCCTTTCATTTTATTTGTTTTTACTCCCCATTTTATTTCCGTCGTTCTTATGGCAGGGGCGTTAAATTTATTGCATCGAGACTCTAAACTTGCCTCCACCCGAATACCGGACGCCAGAAGCCTTGGCTGTGAAGAGCTGTTAGCATTATTTTTGGCTGAAGGTTTAATTATGTTATAACCTTTTGTGGGATATTAAGTTGAAGCTGTCGGGTGTAAAGTGTGCACAAGGACCAGGGTATTCGTGTAACTGTGGGTTTGCAGGAAGTGTAGGTGCCAGTGGAACAATTTGGCCAATTGATTTGCTCAACGTAAAAAAGTTGTTATGCATTTTTGTGCATTCGAGGGTTTCAAATAGGGTTAAGGAGATCTTCTAACAAGTGCCTGAGGCAATTTAGTCACATAAAATGTTGGCAGCGCCGATTGCAGTGGCGTTTTTTATGTGAGGGTTGCCAATAAATTCTGTTTATAAGCGTGTATAAGAATGACGATATGCGTCTTTATGTAGAGGAAAACTAATGAATATTGAGTGAATAAGTACTGTCGTTCTGGGTTGTATTTTACATTCCACTTTTTGTGACGAAAACACGCAAGACCACCCTGACTGAATAATGACAATCAGGTTACTTCACATCACGGCGTTATGTGTTCCAAATGATAAAGGGTAGCATATGCTTCAGTAATAGAAGTAGTTATCCAATGATCTGTGTATACCTTTCATCCTTTGGTCACAAAAACCTTCCACACAAGCAGACGTTATAAGTTATTTGTGACAGAATTGGAATTTCCTATTTGTGAAGCCGTTTAAATAACGAAATAGTAATACAGTTCTTAATAGAACCGCTAAATTTTCATGTATATTTTGGAGTAGGAGGGTAATTCAATAAATCCTTAGAAAACAAGTCTCGCGTGACGTTTTTTTTTTTCTTGATTTTCCTACAATTGGTATAATAACGATGTATAATACTCTCTTTTATTGTTTTTTTCCTTTTTCAAGTAATCGACGTTGGGTATTCCGGGTGACCTTCAAAATACCTTTGCCGGCTGATTTCACTATCCTCGCCTTCTTCGCAGACCGTTCCTCTTCAAAAACTCACTGTTTTTATTGTTCTTTTATATCTGGAGTGTAGTAGTGTAATGATGTTTTATCCACAGTTATATATAGATCCAGTAATCCGTCAGAATTCTGACGGAAAGAGCTAAAACGGCTCCAGAATCGACAAGATAATTGCGTTTATTCTTCACTCAGAGGAGGCACCCGTTTTGTCGAGATTTTGTTTACAGTCAATTTTTCGTGCTAAACAGCTGTACGACTGAGCAATGATGCTTACTAAAAACAGACTTTGGGCGATATTACGAGCTCCATCTCTTGGATGTTGTAAGAACTTATTGAACGACTCGTGAAAGTGTTAAGAACACCACCTCATATTTACAACAGTACGCAATGTACAATTTTAGGTAAGATTAGGTGCACTCTAAATTGCCATTGGAATGATACGAGTGCTAGAAACTGCGTGGGGAAGGAAGCATTGTGCACCGGCGTACGGCGCTGATTCTCTTCGCATCCCCATCATTCACTTAATGAAAGTTTCGCAGTAATTAGTTCATCGAGAACAAGCGAATTAAACGCAGCAAAATGTCACCAAGGGGAAACGTCACACACACACGAGAAACAAAACACTCAGGTTTGAGATTATTAATGTTTTTTTATTTCGCCACGGATCTCAATTCAAATATTTTATTTTACAATTAGAGAGGTCATTGGGGGAAAATTCTCTGGTGCAAAACTAATGACCTTGCCCAGAAAAAACAAATCATTATGGAAAATTTAACAAGCCTCAGGACTTGCTAAATAAGGCCAAGACCGGTTCCCGGTTGTAGTGCCGATGATGATGATGATGATGATGATGATGATGATGATGATGATTGGGGAAAATTCCCAGCGAGTGAGGGAAAGAACAATTACATTACAAGCTTAAAAATACGTCAAAGTTACTTGGTATGAACTGAACTACGATGGGAATATCAGCTTCGGTGGCTGCGACACTTTTTGGCCCACGTACTCAACACTACGACAACTACTCCGGGCATATATTCGCGTCTTCGGCGCGCGACGAAGAGCGGGAGCGGCAACGACCGTGGCGGTCGGTGGATGGAATTAGACTCAACGATATTTATTCGTTGTTCAAGGGAAATTTGGGAGCATTCGCTTTTACGGTGGTGATAACCGCATCTCGTAGAGGAGATCGTCATGGTACACATGTATATGTGTACGCCGGTTCTTTTCATGGGTCGAAGCCATGATAACGAATCTGAAACACCTAGAAGGGGTATAATGTGCATCCAGGAGATGTATGTTCGTTGAAACAAACAAATCGAATCTCGTGGGTTGCTAATGGGTTTGTGTTTGATTATGCATCAAGGTCATGAGGAATGGATTCAGGGCAATTGCAAGACAAAGGGAAACGCAACCTATGCAGCGTTCGATAATGAGGGTCAGCTAGATAAATAGCAGCCACTCATTAAATGAAAAATGCCTTTCGGATACCATGAACGATATGAATTGTTTATGGCATCACCAGGAAGCCTATGGAGGAACAGCGTTCTTTGTTTGCACTTGGTGCGAGTTAGGGAAATTGGCTTCAGTGTCGATTGCGCTAATTGCATGCAGCTGCTTGAGTATTTTATTGCTGGGAGAAAAAGGTCGCCGGCCAATGTGTACGTTACGAGATTTATCATACACATGGCGAAGCTGAAAAATAGACAGCCCAATGCGCATGGTCCCTGGTGAAAGTTACATAGTATATAATTCAAATCCTTTTGTTTTCAGGAATTCGTCTAGGGAGATTTGCTTGGAACCGACGGTGCCGAATTGGTTTGAGATTCCTGATCAGGTAAGAAAGAAATCTTACGGGGAATTGTATGCGAAGAAATACATGAAAGGTATGTTTTATTTTACAGGGACTTTTAGGTTAAATATTTGATCTATTTAATGCGTGAAGCATTTAAGATGCTAATGCAATTAAATTATTGAAGTATGAGATTGGGTGGAAGTTATGGGGGTTTTTTAGGTAAGCGAACCGTGGGATTTGGCGGATCCGCCACAACTGCATGTGAGGAATAATCATACACCTACTGTTTTATTTGTACTGCCACATAAAAATTGAATTCTTGTTCAGCCGAATGGCACATATGTCGAGACAAGCTTATGTTTCCGGCAAAATGTTGATGTTTGCAAACAGTTTCTTTTATTGCTTGTCGATAGCAAATTGAATGGGATGTTTTGGGCAGTAACTGGTCGCTCGGTTTTTGTTTTCAATATATACACCTATATATATATATATATATATATATATATATATATATATATATATATATATATATATATATATATATATATATATATATATATACGAGGGTGAATCACATATAAACGTTAATTTTACTTCTTTGCTTAGCGCCGAGCTAGATAATCTTGTGCGTGGCTGTTGTTTGGTTTATGAAGAGTAGGTGTACCGGCTTGGCTAGTGGTCGCTCTCGACTTTGTAGTCAGTACGGCCATGAGCGAGTAAGAGCTACATACGTTTGTTGGCAGCGGATTATTATAATATTTTTAACAAATGAAGGCGTTAAGCCCTCGGAAATTTTTTCTCGGTTGAAGGCACAGTTTGGTGATGATACACTGTCTCAGAATCGTATGTATACGTGGGCCAGAGGATTCAAAAGTGGGTGAGAACGTATCGAAAACGAAAGTCATGATCGACGCCCAAGGACAAGTCGTACAGATGACAACATCCGTGCCGTTCGAGACCCTATTGAAAGTGATCGCCGCATAACTCTTGGAGAAATCTCATCAGAAATGGGTTTCAGCTATTGAAGTGTTTAATCCATAACTTTCAATAATATTTGTATTCTTCGTTTTTTTTTATTTGATGTCATCTTGTTGCTATGATTGTATTTTGAATTTCGAAGTGCAGTACCAATGTTCTGTACGAGTTAATTATCGGAGTTATACTGACTACACTTTTTCTAAAGGCATAAACACAGTAAAGTACCAGCTCTTATAATATTCAAATGTTTGAAAATACTCTGTGGGCATTTGGATTGCCTTTGTATAAAGGCTAGAGCAGGTGTATAGGCCAAATTTGTAATAGACAAAAGGACGTCGGTTTGTAGCCTGACCGGGCGAAGCTATCTGGTGCATGCTGACCATCGAGTGCGCCGCATCTCTCTATAGAACTTACAATTCGAGTTGGGTGTTGAACTTTTGCGAGATTTTATTACCTTGTATACCATAAAAAAAGATCTGATTTCTTTTAGATCCAAGAGGAACGTCGTTCCTTTAGACTAAAGGTCCACAACGTGTTTTTTTTCCCCTAAAAGTTCTGCAGTCGACTAACATTATTATGAATTTAACGTCGTATTTCGCCTTAGAATAAAAAAGTCTTTAGGATAATCTAGCTCAACTGACTGAATTCAGTAGGGGAACATAATCGAATAAAATTTTGTAAATGCCCTTAAGCTTCTCTCTTGTTGTTGTTCTTTAAAATACAACGCCAACATAAGAATTCTAAGTTTTGATCAGAACTAGCGTTATTATTGAAGCAAACTTTCTATAATTGGTTCTATAATTAGCCAAAAAACTTAGTACGATAAACCAATATGTATATGAAAAAACACTAATTCGACTTGTGAAATTTGTTTAGTTGTCACCAAACTTAATAGATGGATGTAGTTACCCTCTAGTGAAAGAAAGACCCCTCTACCTCGTTTTTATTAGAGTCACAACAACTGGCTACTATCTGGCTACTGAAAACTACGTGCTTACGATCCCCCGCAGTACACTTCTCACAGTTGATATCACAATTTGATATCTTATCTGCTTAATGTTCATAAAAAAGCGCATTTTCTTCAACATATCGAACATATAGAAGTAGCTGGTTCTTCAGTCGAAAGACAATAATGTGGAACCTTATCAAATGGTTCTGATCGAGCAGTGGCTTACCAGTGAGAACAGCCGTTTAGTAACCTATTTACGACAGGCAGAAATAACGAGTATAATATAATGTCTACTGTATGTGTAGTTTAGAAATTATTGCACTATAGAACGAGACGCTCGCAAATGTCTGAGTGATACTCTAAACGGTTGCTTGTCAAAGAGTGAAAAATAATGCTTTGCTAGATAATTCCATACTCTGGTACGGTCTATTATAGAATGATCTACTAGAGTACGACCTATAAGTAAGCCACTCAATAACGAGTGAAATGGTAGAAAACTACATGTTCTAGAATTATCCTACTGATCTGAATCCAATGAGTTGTAACCAAAGTGCTATTTATTAGAGAGTATTGCATGTCAAAGGGTAGGCAATAACTTCCAGAGAATCGCCTTCTAGAAGCAAAACAGTACGCTACATTCCCATATACTAGAGTCGGGACTAATAGAGTGACGTATTAGAAAAAAACTTGCTTGTAAAAGACCAGAACCTCGAAAGGTGTGAGAAAATCTCAGATTTCAAGCAGAAGTGCTATAAAATAACCTTCCGAAGAATGAGGTTCCTTAAAATTCGCCTCTGTAGAGTAACCTTCTGTAAAACAACGTTTTGGAGCTAATATCTCTCCAGGAACTTAGAGGAAGTGATACTCATCAACTTCGTACCCAAATTATCTACTATAAGACGGCTCCGGGCTAGAATTCTATAACCTATAATGAATATCAGCAATTGTCAAATAATTTAGCCAAAAAAAAAATGACGAGGCGATTGTGGAAGGAGCGGTTCGTAAACTGGATCGGCAGAGAGAGCGCCATTATGCAGTAATATAGCACACGCTATTTAGGACTTTTTTAGCTAACGCTACATGGAAGGAACCTACGCACCGCTTAGAATATCGGCTAGGCTACTACAAAGTACGGATACGACGTTGTCGTTATTGCAGTAAATGTGTGAAGTTTGACAACGTAAATCACGATTACATGTAACACGATTAGGTAAAACACGATTATGTAAAACACGGTTACGCAAAACACGATTACGCAAACACGATTACGTAAAACGCGATTACGTAAACCACGATCACGTAAATCACGATCACTTAACACACTATTACGTAAAGTAGTTGCCTAAAAACAATTACGTAAAATGAATTACGTGAAACACGATTACGTAATATTTTGTAAAGAACGCTTGGCTAAAACACGATTACGTAAATTATAATACATTTACGTAAAATACGATTACGTTGAACACGAATACATATGAGACGATTTCATAAAATACGATTACATAAAACACGATTACGAAATAGGATTTTGGTAAGCACGGTGCCCTAAACCCAATTACGTAAAATGAATTATGTAAACCACAATTACGAAAATTACGATTGCGCAAAACACGATCACGTAACACACGATTACGTAAAGTAGTTGCCCAAAAAACAATTACGTAAAAGGAAACACGATTACGTAATATTTTGTAAAGAACGTAAATTGTAAATTATAATACAATTACATAAAACCCGTAAAACATACCAAACCCCATAAAACAAATAACACGAATTCATAAGATACGACCACATAAAACACAAATATATAAAACACGATTACGTAACACAGGATTACGTAAAACACAATTAAGTAAAACACGATTAAGTAAAACACGATTAAGTAAAACACGATTACGTAAAATATGATTTTGTAAAGCATGGTGGCCTAAACCACAATTACGTAAACCACGATTACGGAAACACGATTACGAAAATTACGATTACATAAAACACGATTACGTGAAACACGTTTACATGAAACACGATTATGTAAAACACGATTACGCAAAACACGATTAAGTAAAACACGATTACGTAAAATATGATTTTGTAGAGCACGGTGGGCTAGACCACAATTACGTAAAATGAATTACGTAAACCACGATTACGCAAACACGATTACGTAAAACACGATTACGTAAAACACGTTTAAGTAAAACACGATTACGTAGAGTAGGATTTTTTAAAGCACGGTCGCTTAAACCACATTGAATTACGTAAACCACGATTACGAAAACACGATTACTAAAATTACGATTACGTAAAACACGATTACGTGAAACACGACTACGTGAAACATGATTACGTGAGATACGTTTACGCAAGGTAAGATTTTGTAAAGCACAGTTGCCTAAAACACAATTACGTAAAATGAATTACTTAAACCACGATTATGAAAATACGACCACTTACATTACAATTCCAAAAACACGATTATGTAAAACACGATTACGTGAAACTCGATTAAGTAAAACACGATTACGTAAAACACAGCTACGTAAAACACTCTTATATAAAGTACTGGCATATCCATGAATACATGGTTATCTAAGATACGTAAAACACGGCTACCTAAATACAATTACACCTAGCACTGTTGCGTAATGTGCGATTAGCTAAGGCATGCCCATATAAAACCCGATTACGTATTATTGTCGTATTATCGTATTGGGCTCCTCGATAGTATAGTGGTTAGTACACCCGCCTGTCACCCGGGAGACCGGGGTTCGTTTCCCCGTCGGGGAGCCCCTGGCGCAAGACTAATGACCTTGCCCAGAAAAAATAAATCATTATGGAAAATTTAACAAGCCTCAGGACTTGCTAAATAAGGCCAAGACCGGTTCCCGGTTGTAGTGCCGATGATGATGATGACGTATTATCCAGCTACGCTAAATAGAACATATCTACGGACCTAAGTTTCATAGAAAAAACTATAGCGTTTGAAATGATAGTGAAGAAGATCGTGTGATTCGAACTGACGCTATGACAGTTTGAATCACGAAAAAAATTGAACCTAAGCGTTACCCATCAGGCTACTGACCATGTTTAGAATTTTATTTTTAAACTCGACTATACTCCACTGATGTGAATTGTTTTTTTTTATCGCTAGGTATACGGTTCTGATGTATTTTCTTATTCGATTTTCGTTCGGTGTCCTTCACTATTTTTGCTTGTTAATTGTGTGTGTATCTGTTAGAGTCGCCACAAAACTACTTAAAAACTGGACCAGTGAATCGAGAAATATGAAATCTATGCGGATGTAAAAGATGATTCCTGAAAACAATACTAAGTAACATATATAATAACTACGAAACGTGCGACCACATAAAACACGGCCACTTACAACACGGCTACGTAAAGCACGATTGCGTAAAATACATTTCCATAAATTGATCAAGCGCATGCAAAACTACACTACACGTGCTCGACAGGATTCAAAAACGAGCAGTGAACGTATTGGGGTCTCAGCCGTAAGTCGATCGATTTCGTTGTTAGAACACAGGCGTAACGTATCATGCCTATCTCTTTTCTATGGGTATTACCGTGGTCCTTGCTAAACTGAACTTGCTGAATGTGTTGCGCTCCTTCAGACATTTGCCCGCGATACCCGTCAATCTGTGAATGCGCATCAGTTCACGTTTATAGTGGACTTTAGGCGCACAAATAAACATACAGAGTCATTCGTTAGCCGAACCGCACGAATGTGGAATGTTCTGCCTGATCATGTGTTTCCTGGCCGTTGTGATGTCCAGACATTCATCGACACCTCCTTTCCTTATCCACTTCCTCTCCATTCGCTCGCACTGTGGTCTGACATTTAAGGGTACTTCAAAATCCCCTTTTGTACGCGCGTTAGTGTAAAAAAATATTATAAAACACGATGACGTAAAACAAATGCGATTACGGAAGACACAATTACGTAAAGTATAATTGCTTAAAACACAATTACGTAAAACGCCATTACGAAAACAGGACGATGATGTTAAACGCGATAAGGTAAAAAGGGTAAAAAGGGATTTCAGAAAAAAAGATCATGCAAAGTTGGATTTTGTAAAACACAATTGCCTAAAATCATCATCATCATCGGCAATACAACCGGCAACCGGTCTTGGCCTTATTTAGAAAGTCCTGAGGCTTGTTAAATTTTCCATAATGATTAGTTTTTGTGGGCAAGGCCATTAGTCTTGCACCAGAGGCTCCCCGACGGGGAATCGAACCCCGGTCTCCCGGGTGACAGGCAGGTATACTAAAATTCCCTAAAATACAGTTACGTAAAATGAACCACGTAAAACACGATTTCGTAAAGCACGATTACATAAGACACGATTATGTAACACACCATTGCGTAAAACACGATTAAATAAAATCCGGTTACGTAAAGTGAACTATGTAAAACTTACTTACGTAAAATGAACCACGTAAAACACGATTACGTTAAACACAATTATGTAAAACGCGATTACGTAAAACACGATTGCGTAAAACACGATTTAAAAAAATCCGATTACGTAAAGTGGTGTAATATGCGGCTAGATGAAGCATGGTAAAATACAATTACGTATAATACAGCTACGTCAAATAGATTATGTCAAGCACGGCCACACGCTACAAAGCCACATAATATACGGCCCCATAAAACACGACCATCTAAAACACGGCCACATTAAACACGACCACATAAAATACAGACATATAGGGTAAACAAACATTAAACACAACTACATGAAACACTACTACATCAAAAGCGGCAATGTGAAACACGACCACATGAAACAGGGTACGATAAACACGTTTACGTAAAATACGATTATATAAAACACTTTGTAAAACACTATGTAAAACACAACTACATAAAACAAATTACGTAAAGAAGGTTTTTATGAAACACGATTGCTTAAAATACAATTACGTAAAACGTAATTAAGTAAGACCCAATTACGTGAAGTACGATGTTGTAAGACATGATCGCCCAATTGAAGGACATCTTTTTAAATTAAAGAATATCATTACCAGATTCTTGTAAAGGATGATTTCGTAACGATTAAGTAAAACGTGGCTACGTAAAACACGACAACGTAAAAGACGACTACATAAAGTAGTGCTATGTGAAACGCGATTTCGCAAAATACGTTTACGTAAAAATGGTAACTCATGATTACAGACAACACGGCTATGTAAAACGTAAGTAGATAAAACATAGATACGTAAAGTAAGATATAGCTACGTAAAATACGGCTACGTAAAATCAGAGTACGTAAACCACGGTTACTAAAAATAGGGGTATGTACAATTTTGCACCTACCTAAAACACGGGTTTGAAAAATAAGTTTATGTAAAACACAGCTACATTAAAAAAACGTTATGTAGAATATAGTCAGGCAAAATATAACTAAATGTAACATGGATTTGTTAAAAGAGGCTAGATAAAACATGAATACGTAGAATATACTACGTGCTTTGTAAAACCCGAAATGCTGTTCTGAAAATATACGTTAATAAAACATGACTAAGTAAAATGTGGATAGTTGCCGCTACATAAAGCACAGATAAATATAATACGTTTACATAAAATAAGGCTACACATGAAAACTATGTCAAAATCAACTACGTAAAACACGGTTATATAAAATACTATTGTATTAAGTGAAACATGTTTATATAAAAAGGGGGCGAGTAGAACAGGGTTGAGTAGAACATGGCTGAGTAGGACATGACTCAGCTAAATGAATACCATACCGCTGAGTAAAGCGTGGTTGAATAAAATATGGCTGAATTGAACATGGTTGAATAAATGGCGATTGAGTATAATGTCGTTGAATAAAAACTAGATGAATAAAACTTGGCTGAGTAAGATATGGCTGAGTCAAACATGGGTGAGTAATACCTGGTTAATAAAATATGGGCGAGTAAAATTTGGTTGAGTAAAATAAAGTGCACTAAAGCCTGAGTAAGAAAGACACGACTGACTAAAATACGGATACATAAAATGTGGTTGAGTAAAACGTGATTGCATAAAATTGATTTTGATTAAGAATTGATTAAAACACGAATGAGTAAAATGTGGTTGAATAAAAGATCGTTGAGTAAAAACTAGCTGGATAACATAAAACATGGCTGAGTTAGTAACATATGATTGATCGAAAATGGCTTACAAGTTCAGAGGAAACAAAGGCTTTGCCATCAGAGTTACGTAGTAACACCGTAGAACTTCGTAACAGCTTTAATCCATTAGAAGTTTTTACGTATCAATGCCAAGTGGGAATAATTTTCTGATCTGTTATCTTAGTACTAGTAGAGGACTAGTAAACTAATAAGCAATAAGAGACGAAGATTATACAGAATACTGATCATTAGTTCAGTTTCTGGACAAGGGAATCCACTGAATAAATTTAGCCAAACTGAACATTTTAAGATTTTCAAATACATTTTTTTAATTAGTTTGAAGAAGTAAACTATACTCTTCTCATGTTTCTTAAAATGCGCCCAGTCCTTAAGGGTCTGTGTGTAGAATGATTGGTCGATGCAGATACTTATTCTGACGTCGATACTACTTAAGTAGTCACGTAGTCGAAGAGGCCACGTAATCCAGAAATAGGACCTGTGGTTATGGCAGGATAATCCCCAACTTCCAGGTCTACCGTTCCCAACAAAATTCGATCACAGTAAATTTTACGAATATGCAGAGATTACGTATCAGTAATGTATTTGCACTGTTTCTGTCTATTCATCATCATCATCATTGGCACTACAACCCGGAACCGGTCTTGGCCTTATTTAGCAAGTCCTGAGGCTTGTTAAATTTTCCATAATGATTTGTTTTTTCCGGGCAAGGTCATTAGTCTTGCGCCAGAGGCTCCCCGACGGGGGAGTTTTTGTCTATTACTATCATATTTTCTCTTCATTACTATCATACCAGTGGACTATGTACTTGCTTCATAAATACTATAGAATTTATAAATATCTTTTGATATGAATTTCTTAAATGAAAGCCCTAACCC
Source organism: Microdon myrmicae (assembly GCA_963931805.1). Taxonomy (NCBI): domain Eukaryota; kingdom Metazoa; phylum Arthropoda; class Insecta; order Diptera; family Syrphidae; genus Microdon; species Microdon myrmicae. Next base: position 98,399,724 of record OZ007501.1, on the reverse strand, counting down.
CACTCCAAGGACGCCTTGCTCCTCAACCATAGGTTCCTAAATATCTACACTCATAATAGAGAATCCGGTCCCATCAAACCTTTCCTCAAAGTAAAACAGGGAACTATCCGAAACGGTGTCGTAGAGACATGTCAATACCATTAACCACTTGTAAATACAGATTACAATGCCTATGACTGCACCCTGAGGCATTCCATTATTTCTCGCCTTATTTCCTCTTTTCAACTGCAATAAATCGAAACGATTAGCCCATCTTCACTGAAATAGAATCGAGTAGTTGTATATTGACATACGCTTCGTTCTCAGTCAATCAACTAATTAGCATCTTAAATTGAAGTTAAGCCATTCCATCATCTCTCCTTAAGCGGCTGCAGGTTACTCCGGAGTTACTATTTAATTTCGATTGTCATTCCTCTGTTAATGGCATTCACATCTAATCGCCCAATCGATTAATATGATTGAAAACTAGCGCGCTCGCTCCGATCTCAAAACCCGTCGGTGGACAGCACGCTAGATGTCGCCACTACCCTAAATGGACAAACGTTGTACCTCGGTTAGGATAGAACAACTTGTCGATCGGCGATGGACGGTATGATTTGGCGAAGCCAGTTTCCAACCTCGCGATGTCACTGAATATAATTTACCTTTTGGCCTGTTTTGCGTGTCAGCCGGTGTGACTCAGCGTCGCGTTGCATTGAAAATAGCGCCTGCTTGTCAAGCAAGGTAGCAGACGGTGGCCATGTTGTCCGTTGCGATATATGTATGGATCTCTTGATCTACAGTAGTAACACAAAACTCAAATCACAGCTAATGAACAACATACAAGGGGCATGATGTCGCGATGTTGATTGCGATCATTGTGATAATGGTGATGTTTGATGATTTGTATGCAAATGCCTCGAATAGGTTATCGATGGTGATCGAGCTCGGATTATCGGAATTCAGCAACGCAATTTCCCATTAGGGATCAGGGAAGAAGGATGTAATTAAGCCAATCGCTAAGGTGCTTTGTGTCTGGCTTTATTAGTTTTCTGTTGATATTTGCATACCTGCTACCGTGTGCGCCGATCAGACGATCTACAGTCGATACAAAGCACGCCGACACTTAAGTGATCACGCCGTTCAATAAATTTAAACAGATCGTTTCGCAGCGGACAGAAGCTTTAATTTTCGGGGACATTTCATTCATAAAATTGATGGCTGGGATGTTGTTCCTGCCTGATTCTCGGCCGGTTATTGAGTCGTTATTGGTTGGCTAATTTACGATGCCCTCGGTACGTATAGTTCAATGTCATTGGTAAGCGTAAGGTGTTTCGAGGATGACGAATCAAAAGAATTTGTAGCGAAACAAAAAAATCAATAAACAAAGAAAGAAGGGATATGATGGGTAACATTGAAGCAAGCAATCTCAGAAGGTCAATTTTCTCAGATTGGTCGATCGATTAGGTATCAGAATTGGGAGGACCTGTAATTTATCACTCAAAAGAATAAGATAATCGATTGCATGCATATAAATCGATTTGTATGCTGAAAGTCAGTTATTTAGGTTTGGATTTCGTTTAGCGAGAGGCACAATTTGTCAGAAGTTCAACCGGCGATCATGAGGTGATCAGTAATTAGCGAGTGATTGATCGTTGGCCCCAAATTGGCGTTAAGGTTGATGTCAAGCAGAGATCCATAAGATCCTTACGAATGACGATGGAGGGTAGTCGACAGTTTCAATATCTGGCTATTTCTGACTCTGCGGCAGGGAAAGATATGCTCAAGAGCATGGAGAATTCGGTCATATGGAATGTAGTAAGTATTATAGCAACTTCATATACATTTGTACCACAAACTATGGTTCGATGCCTCAATTGATGGCGAAAGCAATAGTATGGCCGAGATATACAAACGAAAACTCGACATGTAAAAGTTTAGGAGTAGCAAGACTCCGAGACGAAATTGAAGTCCTTCACTTCCTTTGTTATCCTGAATGTGTCATATTTTCCTATATCCGCGTGATTCGGTATAGAAATCAACACACAGTCGTTCTTACTGGATGAAGTTTTGGCACCATGATCAACAATTTTCATTAGTGTGATTAATTGTTCTTGTGCACCTTATACCGCATACATTGCATTCTGTAGTTGTCATATAGCGCTAGATTCAAATGAATTTTTGCCGGAGTAAAATCTGTGAACCGCGCTTTCGCTTCAAATTAAAATAGTTTGGTGACACAAGTAAGCATCGAACCTGTATCTTTGACCACCCTTTGTAACCCATAACATTATTTCTAAATAATCCAAGTAGTTGAATACGTGCGATGCCAGCAGCTGCAGATTTTGAACTCTGAGGAGGGTTATACCAATAATGCCCCACATTTGTACTGGGAATCTGGTAGCACACGTATAAAGGGTTTAGGTGAATCATTTTTGCTATGACTAACATTTGCTCTAAAGAGAAATAAGAGCACAAGACTGGACAGTTCAAGCTCGGCAATAAGTAAGCATCCGACTACGTTGTACCTAGTCAACAAGGATTTCCTTGTGTTGTAATATATGTTGTTCAGCAACCTTATCTCAGTTGCTCAGCAGGCGCGCCTGTAACGACTTCACAGAAGGCTTTCCTTTTCCCAGAATAATGTCAACTCACATTAATCGACACATTGCTTCGCATTGATATCTCACTTCGATTCTCAGGTCACCTTATCTCCGGTATCATCTGATGGGTTGCAATTAGAGAAGCGCCCCTAATCTTACCTAATTAACGGACCAAGATATATCAATAAATTAACGAGTCGATTATTAATTGTTTCGAGGATTTTGCTGCGCAGTATCTTTCCCTGCTGGCACAAATATTCTGTTGGCATTCGATAAAAATGCAAATATCCATCCGTGCGATGCCAAGCAAACGGAATCACAATTCGAATTTGGCTCCCATACCGATTCAGAGACAATGGTGATAAAATTGTTCCCCATTGGCATCATTATCGTCCGGGTAGCATTATCATATCATCATCAGTGCAAGTTGAACGAGCTGCGGGCACCCTGCAGCAAAAGCAACAGCAGCCGCAGAAGTAACATCACTAGGGTATCACCGCAGCACCATCACATTCATCCATCTGATGAAGTGTTCCTTTGCCCGCCACCTTCACGTAGCTTCTTGTTAAATGTATATCCAAGAGGGGGAGTCATCAACTTGTCGTCACCAACGTGGACGACATTTGCCGTTTTGGCCCTGTCCGACCCTCAAGCCGTCCAACATTTTGTAAGACAAATGATATCGGTCAGCAGGATCAATCGTCGGATGCTGCTGTGCTGCATCTGTATATATCGTCGCAGTGATCGTGAGAATTGAAATTTATGGCCGCCGTATGTGAAGTGACAAGACCAAGTGTAATAGGCTCCGACTACATTGTACCTGGTTAAGGTCGTTCTGGTTTCTCTAGTGTGAAAGGAAGCGATGAAGCCATCTACATATGTTCGAAGTCAGGCTTCATTGGTGGCCGGTATCGGGAGTATAAGAGAAAAATTTACATTCCAACCGGAATACCTTAATGGGGCTAACAAAAGAAATTAATTGCTTCGACCCTGGGCGGATATAGTGGTGAGGTGGAGACGTTGGAATATTTATGGAAGTGTAGCCGGATTGCGCTTCCCTTGGGCTGGTCAACATTTTCAAAGCCGAAACCTCAATTACACTAGAAGTTATAAGAAGATAAAGCTCCTTTTATTCGAAAACAGGACGGGTATGGTTTGAATAGAAGGGGAAGTGAAACATATCCACCAGTTTTTCAATTACTAGGACCTTGATTAAGTTCTCCCTGATTTTAAAAAGTTCTCACATTTCTAATCGATGACGTTACTAACGTCAGACGTTACTAACGTCAGACGTTAGCTGAACTTTCAAAATCATTGAGAGTTGATCACATAACAGTCTCGAAACGTTGAAAAGTAGTATGAATAATTCAAAGGCAAAGCACTTTGGATGCCGTCCGAGTTAAAGCCGACGAGAACTTATTCAAAGGGGTGGGAACTTATTCAATATCCTAATAATATATTTCCTCAACGTAATACATGGTCAGCAACTGTTAAAACCAAACCGCTCATATATCAGACCGCGATGATAGGACTTATATGAGGATATGAGACGTCAAAGAGTATAAGTGATAGACTATGATGACCACGTGACTGATTTATAAACTTCAATGTTTTTTGATTACTGACTTCTTCCCCTGTACGACAAAATGATTTGGTTGAACAACCAGACAGTTGTTCGTAATCTGACGTTTGGTCTCCCATTGGGGAGAGATGGGAGAAGGATCAAGTGTCGAAAATAGTGTTGAAATTGGGGAAGGCCAAAAGAATTGGTCGAGGGAAACAAAGACGAGGGAAACGGAGACCGGAAATTAGCAACACTGTTGGAAATGGAGAACATAAGTGGAAAATAGAAATACGGAACAGAAAAGTAGAACAAATTTGAAGACCCGATATAAAGAAGGAAACAAAGACGAAAAGTGTATACAAAAATGGAAATGAAATAACAATAATTGAGAATAAAAACGGAGAATAGAAATGGAGAACAGAAACAAAGAACAGAAACGGAAGATAAAACCAAAGAACAGGAACGGAGAACAGAAACAGAGAACAGAAACGAAGAACAAAAACGAAAAACGGGAACGATAAACAGAGACGAAGAACAGAAACAGAGAACAGAAACGGAGAACAGAAACGGAGAACAGAAACGGAGGACAGAAACGGAGAACAGAAATGGAGAACAGCAACGAAGAACAGAAATGGAAATCATAAATAAAGAACAGAACAGGACACTCGAGAAGAAACGAGAAGTATATAAAAAATGGAAATGGATAACAATAATTGAGAACAGAAAGGGAGAACAGAAACGGAGAACAGAAACGGAGAACAGAAACAAAGAACAGAAACAAAGAACAGAAACGAACGACAAAAACGGAGAACAGAAACGAAGAACAGAAACAGAGAACAGAAACCGAGAACAGAAACAAGGTAAAGAAACAAAGAACAGAAACGGAGAATAAAACCAAAGAACACGAACGGAGAACAGGAACGGAGAACAGAAACGAAGAACAGGAAAAGAGAACAGAAACGAAGAGCAAAACGAAAAACAGGAACAATAAACAGAGACGAAGAACAGGAACAGATAACAGAAACGAAGAACAGGAACCAAGAACAGCAACGAAAAACAGAAACGGAGAACAGAAACAGAGAAAAGAAACGGAGAACAGAAACGGAGAACAGAAACGGAGAATAGAAACGGAGGACAGAAACGGAGAACAGAAACGGAGAACAGAGGCGAGGAACAGAAACGAAGAACAGAAACGAAAAACAGAAACGAAGAACAGCAACGAAGAACAGAAATGGAAATCATAAATAAAGAACAGAACAGGACACTCGAGAAGAAACGAGAAGTATATAAAAAATGGAAATGGATAACAATAATTGAGAACAGAAACGAAAAACAGAAACGTATAACAGTAACGGAGGACGGAAGCGGAGAACAGAAACGAAGAAAAGAAATGGAAAACATTAATGAAGAAAAGAACAGGACACTCGAGAAGAAACGAGAAGTCCGAAGATGCCGAATATATGAATGGGAACCAGAAGTAGGTAACGTATGAGTAGGGTAGATATGCCGAACAAAAGTTGTATTCTACTTTTACTTCTTGTTCACATTACACCCACACGATGCCTCAGATGCTAGCAATAGAAGAAGCTCGCTAGGACATCTATGACAAATGCGGAAGAAAGGGCCACAAGCGAGGGGCTGTCAAGCACAAACTAAATGCGTCTTCTGCGAATCAGGGTGCGAAGGCGGTAACGAATACTCTACAGGAAGTTACAAATGCCGAACATTAAAAAACGCGATGGCTAATTTTCTGAATAAAAATGGACAGGTTTAAATGTATTCCAATTAACTTATTGTCTGACACTGGTACAAATACCTGGCAGGAAGACAGCAGTGGAACAGCGGTTGGATAACCGAAAATTCCTCCATGGAACACAGGATTCACCTATCTAAGGTCAGACGACTTCATTTCTACTGTTGTCACGCTCCACCAAGATGGGAAATCCGAAGAAGCTAGGGCTAGGAACTTCCTTATAATTGCCGGAGGCTTCAACGCCTAAGCGGTAGAATGGGGAAGCGCCAGGACCAACAGCAGAAACCAGGCGGTGTCCGAAGCTTTCGCAGTCCTAGATGTAATGCTACTTAATTATGCTGGTTAAGATACCCTTACAATCGAGAGAGGCCGGTCGATATCATCTTTGTCAGCTCCATATGGAGCGGCGAGTTTTGAACACCTACAGATTACGAATGACCACCAAGCCGTGATGTTTTGTTTTTTATTTTACTTCTCCCAGGAAAGGCGAACCTGTAGCGCTGGGTCAGCGCCCTGAGATGCAATTTTTTTTTCTTTATCGGCCGGGTCCATCAGCCAAAAGCTCCGAAAGATACTCAAGGATTTCTTCCAACCATTTCACGATAGCCTATAGCTTAATTGGGTGCCATTTCACTGGGCTTTAGGACCATACCTACCACTCAACAATTGTGCCGAAGTGCTCAATAGCAAAAGTCGTCAGGTGAACCTAGGTTTGCACAATTAAACGTAAAACACAACCTCCTTACCAACTCAGCCATTGGTGCGGCATACACATTCTACCAAAAAAAGGGATTCATCACTGGCAGATTGGCGAAGAAAGCCCAGAAAAATGTATGGAAAAAGGACCTCGAGGCGGAGCTGCTCGAATATATACTAGAAGACCCAATCGAACAATTCAACGCAGAGCTCGATTCGAACAAGCAGGCTAGAAAAGTCATGAAGTGGCTAACTAACGTATGCAATGCTGCTATATCACGGCCAAGACAACCAGCATGGACTATCAAACCAGTGTATTGGAGGGGCCCAGAAATCATCTAGGTGCGAGCGGAGTGCAACAGATTACGACGCTTGCAACAAAGAGTAAGAAACCATTACAAATACCCACAGGTGCATGGGGACTTCGTCAACAAGTAGAAGGAGATGAGGAATATGATCCGCAAAAATAAATATGACGCGTTTTGGTCCTTAAGGGACGAATTAAATAACAACCCATGGGGCAGCGCCTACAGGATAGTTATGAAAAGACTAGACAACAACCGCAGCCAAATGCAAAGGAGTCAAAATGGCATGGCCAGAATCGTTACTGATCTCTTCACGCAGCGTGAAGACACAAGAGCACAAGTGGAATGAAACATCCCTGAAAGAGCAATACCTCCAGTGACCATCGCAGAGGTGCTCTTGGCTGCAAGGGTCATTAAAAACAGCGAGCAAGGGACGTGTTGGCGCTAGATCGAATAACTTTTTTAAGATAAGGCCAACCATGCGATCATGTTGAATCGAGGTAGACTAATTTAACAAGAAGAACGCCAAAGAACGAGCTTATCCTTGAGATTGTTTAAATGTTTAAAACTTCGATCGTGAATTGTCTTTTACGAATTCACTGACACGTTAAATAGCCCCTGGTGTCCTATAGAGGAGTCGAGATCAATGAATATACATAACCATTTATGCAGAGTTGACCGTAGAGCAAGAATGACAGCAATTCTGGCGGATAAAGGGTAGTACAGATAAATAAATAATGTTAAAACTGTCAAGATATACAGGTTACTTTTTTAATAGATTTATTTATTAAGTTAGAAAAGTAATGCCGATGAGAATAATGTGTAGGATTTGTCAATATTTTCGTCATCCCTATCGCACGGCAGGAATTCTTAACCATGTCGTTGACTTAGTATTAGTTTGAACTTACGGCATTTACTCCGTCAGTTAGGAAAGAGGCCAAAGTGAACTCGTGTTTGTGAAGTGAGCAACAAGGGCAAATCTTTTCAGAGGGCTGTATGTCTTGATCTTCTGGAGCCTTTAGAGAGAGCCAGAATTCTTCATTTCTGTTATCACACGTAATGAATCTCCAATTATCGAATACGACCACGAGACAAAACGGCAAAGCCGGGGATGCCTCGTTGCACACGATTCCCGTCCCAAAATAGCGAGAATGAGCAAACTCAAACTTAAATCGATGATCATCTATTTAATTATTTTTTCGCTGGTCGGAAAGGTTCGATTCGTGAAAGATTCGGGCAAATGGTGACACGCGTGCGACCAGGAATTGCACGCACTTGGATACTTTTCTGCGACAGCGTACCTTATCAAATGGAAATCTTCATTAATGACTTTTTGGAAAGAAACAGACTGCAGTTCCTCAGTCCCTCTTTTCACTGGACGTCAGTCCCGTCAGACTTCTTTTATCCGCCCAACACAAAACCTTGAAAGGATGTCACTTTGTCATTTTGGATAATATTCAGAAGAATGCAACCGACGGTATCGGAAATGCTCCGATGATTTAAAACACTGTCTCCATCGCTGTATCTGGGGAAGGAAGCTGAATGGGACAACCTGGTTGTGTGAAAAGGATAAAGATCCTCCAGCAATTTTTATTTCAGAGAGTACTATCATATTACTCTCCCAGCTAAAGTCTGGAACATTAGACAATATCTGAAACATGGTCAAATATTTCCTCCGACTATATTGCAGAACGTATATCACGACGAGTTTGTATCTGTTTTACGTTTTTTTTTGACAAATCCAAGCCAAGCTCCGAAAGATGGTTAAAGATATTTCCCGACCATTTCACGGAGCTTATAGGTCGATGCTGGTACTTCACCGGGCGGCAGGGTGTTAGCCCTTACCTACGACTCAACCATTAGTCGTCCTACACGATAAGTTGGCGTTGCTGACATTTAAGGGTACTCCAAAATCCCCTTTGGTGCGCGCGTTAGTCTGTGGGGGTTCTCTATACTACATGGAGAACCAACCCACAATTCCAACTTAATTTCGACCGCTAACAGCGCGTCACATCAACCCCTATCCCACCGTTCATGCTATTTACCTGGAATACCATATTCCCCAAAGGACGCTTAGCTAAACTCATTATCCTATGCAGATAATGCATAATCGAGTTTAGCTACTCTTTTTGCCATACGGAAACTCCATTCCTGTAACCATGAGATTTCCACCGGAAATTCCATTCATGTTGGTTAGCAACAACCAAGTCGAATCAAACGACGTGGTTGCATCATCATTCAATGGCTTGGGTAATTACCAGCATTTCTTGGCGTTTTCCCACGGTATTATTTCCCTAGCCGATGTAGCGTCCTATCGATTTTCCGCAGATCATCCATTCGCTTGGGTTCAATGATCTCTTTTCACAGGTGAATAGCACCGGCTACATTTCCTCTCCTCCATAATTCTGTTTCCATGCGGTTCAATGCACTCTGAGATCACCACAGCCGTAACACTAGGGCAGTAGATCATACTCAGAAACTGCATTTGATAACAGCACACACAACCAAATCCACCCCGAGATCATCGTACATCTGTTTCTGTTCTCTCATTATCCCATGTGCGTCGATTATCAATTAACCGATTTTCTACCATACTTCGACGGGCGTGACAATGAGAGAGCAGAGGCGTGATCTCTTTTGGTTGCCCTGTGTGCAAAAGATAGAACACAGAATTTCACCCCTAATTAGATCAGTCGCTTTACAACCACCGGGGTGTGCACATACACGTGCGATCAGTGCAAAAAAGTTGAGTATTCTTCCACCGATGTGTGACACGAGTCGCGAGTTATTTTGCCTTTAACACAGTCGGTGTGAGAAAAGGAATCAGTCGAGTTTTTGGAGTCCCTGGCCGGAATAAAAAAAAAAAACAGAAGTAATATTAACATTGTGACGAAGTGATGCGTTTAGTTCGGAATTCAAGTGTCTAAAAACAAAACAAGTCGAAAACCTAAACTAATCAATGTAAAGTAAATAAAATTAAAAGTAATTGACTCAGTGATTAATAAAAGAACTCATAATCAAAAATATAATAAAAAGAAAAAAACTTTAAAACAACTAAACCAGTGTCTTTTATTTCTCCTCTTTCGACAGTGCGTTCGGAGTAACAAGTGTTGGGGACAAAGTGAAATCTGTGCCCATGTTAGGCAACAAACTTCTACCGCACAAGTGTAAAAAGAAAAAAGCTATTATATGGCTCCGCTCAGAGACCAATTCATCAACATCTCTCTTCTAGTATAACCGTATACAAAAAGTACCCTTTCCAAGGTACCTCAATAAAGCCACATTAGACAAGCATCACATTAACCATTCGTCACTAAGACTTTAAAAGTAAATTAATTTTAAATCCGAACCTGTTTCATCAAAAATCATTTAACTTTCCGTTGGTTATTCCAATATAAATTTCCAAGACCATCTATCCATGAAGGCATTGCTCACCCTAAACGCATTGGGTCAATGAGCAAGTGCTTCTGAAATGAAACACCCACAATCCGAGACTCGATTAACACCTTTGATGTCTCGACCAACGCTAATAGACGTGTCAGGTGTCTGCCAGTGATATCCATCCTAGTGGCTATGACCTGGTCTTTTCTTCTAATGTTCCACCATATGCGTATTTTACTCGCATAACGGTTCCATGTCGGTTGGATATTCTATTCAAGAATTCTGACATTTGATTCTGTCGGCATTAGACTGGCGGCAGCCCACTGGCACTCAATGAATCTCGGGGCTATTAAGCGCCTCGGTCCGCTACCCTTCACCCTCGGCAACATAAAAAACCGCAATTAATTAACTAATGCGATAATTAAGAAACCAAAAACAAAAAATAAATCCACGCAAGTTATTACAATATAAATTTGAATGTTTAATTCCTTTTGTTTCGTTGGTGTTTGGCATCTTTCACGCGGTACGCGCGCAGGGTTTTTGTTGCACCGTGTCGCCTCAGCGGCGCGTCTTGTCTCGGCCTTTCTGTACATTTGCCGTCGTACTACGCGGCGGGGTGTCCGCCTCGTTGAAACGCTTTAACGGAGATTTCTCAAATTAACACAACGAAATTTGAACACAGCCCGAACAGAACTACCTGCGCCGTGACGCGGTTACAATCAATTTGCTTCTCACGCTCTGAATCCGAAATCACCGCTCCTACGAACCGAACTGGTTCTGGTCATCTTTATAGGCTTCTTCGGCATTGGATTTTTGTACATTTTCCCCTCTCCGTCTCCTTAACGTCGAATGACTTCTTCTACCCCTTGTGATGATGTTGCTGCTATTAGAAGCATCTTCACTTGAAGATTTGCAAGTTGCAGCATACCATCGTGTTAGCTGTCCATCAAGTTCGTCATCAACATTGAATAACATGGTCATAGATACGCTGGGTATACATGTGAGCTGTTGGTTCCTGTGAATCAGCCAAGCGCATTCTTCTGGGTGTACATCCGGTGTTTTGGGGTGCGGAAATCCGTCGTCTGATTTATTGGTCGACCCACCTCAGCCATCTCCATTAAGCGAATTAATTTGTCGTCGGCTGTGTTTTCCGTTTAATTGGTGTTCATTCAGCAATCAGCACCGACTAAGATACAAATTCTCATGATTAGTATTCAGTGCGTATCCGTGAATCATGGCCCGTGCGTTTGGGAGTTCTCATTGGCGTGTGAGGTTCTCCTCTGGCCACTTTTAATTCCCGACGAAAACGAAGCGAAAAGTACCTGGTGGCCATAAAACCGAAAGAGAGCGATAAAATAGCAACCGATTGCACGAGTAATGGACACACGTATCCCATTGCTACCTGCGGACGCACCTGTGTAAGCGTAACCGCCATGTTGAAGGTTAATTACTTGTCCCCGAAGGGATAATTGTCCTCAGGATGGTTTTCAATTGACGCTTGATGGTCTACGGATTTCCAATAATCATGATCATTAGTAAATTGTTTTGGAACTGTTCTGGTGATTTAGTAGGCGTGCTGAGAACGCATTAATGTATTTTCGCGATTGAGGGCGATAACGACGCCCTCGTGGGCTATCATTAATTTTTGGAAATGTCTTTTTCCTGATAAACAATCTCAACGCAGAGTCTTCAGAGACGGTCAATGTTGGCATGCCAATCGATTGATATTGATATATTACCTTGTGTCTAGCAGGTCCGTTAAAAAGCTGTGGAATTACGAAAGCTGGTAGTTTAACGAGAAACTAAAGACTCACCTTGGGCGACACAATAATTGGGAAAAAATTATTACCTTTCTAGCTGAGTATCATTTTTCAATCATTCTCTGTAAGGCCTTGGCTCCGTGAGGAGCTTGAAGCTAATTGTATTTATGTTTTTCCTCTAATAATCGCTATAAATAGAAGCGATTGTAAACCTCAAGTGAAGAGACAAGTCGAGCTATCTTGGGTAGAAATGCGTTCTAGACATATTCTAATGATTTTACACTGAAGATTTAAAATTTGTTTTACGCGTTCTTCGGATTGACTCGTAAAAAAAATCGGTCCCAACATAATGAAAATCGATGAGCTGAATTGATTCCGCATTTTCGATTTTGTGACGCATAATATTTTGGAATATTTTGAAACCATTAAATATCAGTGCACAATGTGAGCGGAAGAAGGGTGGAATGATCTGGGAACAGAGATGTCAACGCACATTAGTATTTACTGTTTGAAGATTGTAATCGCAGGAGACAGAGAATGTTCTACATTCGTGTAGTTCGACTGAAGAACGATTCCCTGTATTTATATGCTCCGTTCAGTATTTAATATGAAACAAAAGCGCATTCCTGATTGACGTGTCCCGCCAACAAATGCTTTTTAAGAGGTGACAAGTCGCTCATTTGAGCATTGTTTGTAGTGCTATCCGCATTTTCACGAGCACTCGTATGCACAAGGTATTTTTTGATATGTAGCCCTGTCCCACCTTAACCAATATTGTTTCGCGGGTTAAAAAATAAAAAAAAAATGTTAAGAGATGTAAAACCTGAATGCCGGAAAACCGGAATATATATATATATATATACATATATATATATATATATATATATATATGTATATATTATATATATATATATATGTATATATATACGTGTATATATATGTATATATTATATATATATATATATATACATATATATATATATATACATATGTATATATATCATCATCATCGGCACTACAACCTGGAACCGGTCTTGGCCTTATTTAGCAAGTCCTGAGGCTTGTTAAATTTTCCATAATGATTTGTTTTTTCCGGGCAAGGCCATTAGTCTTGCGCCAGAGGCTTCCCGACGGGGAATCGAACCCCGGCCTCCCGCGTGATAGGCGGGTATACTAACCAGTATATTATTGAGGAGCTTATGTATATATATGCAGGATACATAAATATATATATATATATATATATGTATATATATACAGGATACAATATATATATATATATATATATATATATATATATATATATATATATATATATATATATATATATATATATTATCATCATCGGCACTACAATCGGGATCCGGCCTTGGACTTATTTAACAAATCTCTCCACCGGTTCCGATTTCGAGCCGATGTCATCCAGTTTGGCACTCTCAGGGTCTCGGCGCCCTGGTCTGCGCCATGCCTCCATCGCAGACAAGGTCTGCCGCGTTGTCTCCTTCCATACATCCTGCCACAAAGGACTTTCAGGGCAGGCTCCTCTTCGCTTATTTGAGCTAGGTGTCCCACCCACCAGAGTCTACCGAGCTTGATTTTTCTTACAACAATAGCTTCAAGGTAGATTGCATACTACTCATGGTTGAATCGTCTCCGGAATCGTCCCCCCTCACATACGGGGCCAACAATTCTCCTTAAGACCTTCCTCTGGAACGCGGCTAAGAGTTCAGAGTGCCTTTTATTGAGCACCCAGGTCTCGGATCCATACAGGAGTACTGATACTCGAAACAATGCACAGAAATAGTGACGCTGTATACTGAAAATAGTCGTTCAGTTGTGTCAACTCAACAACAAGCCAACAAGGATCACCTGACAACACCATTCGTCTTGTGGTTTTTTTTACAGTTCTCTCGTGAGAGACACGCCTATATCACCGAGTGGACGCCCCGAGATACCACCAAATAACTGTTGCAGTTCTTTTTGAACAGTTGCAAGTTGTAATGCTCCGGTAACACTCCCACGGGAATGGAGTTCCACAGCTTCCTCCCGCTCTGTAACGGAACGGGATCTGATGCAGGGATGTTCGCGCCGTCAGGAAATAAACCGCAAACTGCTGCGATCTGTCGGATTGTCTTTTGCAGCGCATATAAGCCGATTTGTGTGGAACAATACCACGAATCTCCGAAGAACAATACCCATGATAATATCTGTAAAACAGACAGAGGTCGGCTACGCGCCTTCGATGTGATAGCGACTGTAGTCCCGACGTCGGCGCCGAGTCTCCGATCAGGCGGATCGCTCGTCTCTGTATGCTCTCAAGTAGGTCGAGGGTATGTTTAGGAGCCGAGCTCCAAACATGAGAGCAATATTCGAGCGCGGGCCTAATTTGGGATTTATAGAGGAGAAGAAGTTGGGCCGGAGTAAAATATTTCTTGGCTCTAGAAAGATAGCTCAGTTTTCCTGAGGCTGACCTGGCGATACTCGACACGTGTTTATGCCTTGATACATTCTCACAGACCGTGACGCAGAGCAATTTCAAACTTTCCCCAGCCTCGAGGGCCCGGCCATTCATCATCAGCTGTGGAACCGATAATCCACTTTTCTTTGTGAATGTTGTATATTGTGTCTTCGCTGCATTGAAGTCGACGAGATTGGCCCTTCCCCACTGCAGGACTTTATGTAGATCCTGATGCAGAGAGTCAATCTGTCTACATCTCAGCTGGTGCGACGTAGATGCACCAATCGGCCGAACACTCGAAAAGGAGGAAACAAGTATACTATCATCCGCAAAACTTAACACTTTGTTATCCATTGTCTTCAACAAATCATTTATGTGAAGCAAAAACAAGGTTAGAGTCAAAATAGAACCTTGGGGCAGAATTAACAGGATACAGATCCGAACAGTCGCCCCCCAGAACAACCCGGATCGATCGATTTTCGAGGAAGATCTTCGTCTAGTCGCAAATCTGCTGCAATCGCATCCATATGAACGAAGTTTGCTCAGCAATGCCCCGTGCCAGACACAGTTAAAAGCCTTGAAGATATCCAATGCGACCGCCCCTGACTCACCATGCCGCTCAATCGCAGATGTCCAAATATGGATTATAAGTGTCAAAAGGTCTCCCGTGGACCACCTGCCACGGGATACGTATTGACGATCATTCAGAAGCCCGTTTCACTCCAAATACTTAATTAATGCAGCCATCATCACCTTAGATAACATAGACAGTAAAGCTATCGGCCGGTAATTTTGTGGGAGACACTTTTTTGCCGTTTTGGGATTGGCTGAACGCGAACGATTTTCCAGCAGGTAGAAAATGTCCTCCGTGCATAAGATAAGCGGAAGAGTCTGCCAAGAACCGGCGATAGTTCTGGAGCCCAGTTCTTAAGGACTATTCCTGGTATTCCGTCCGGACCGGTTGCCTTCCTACAGTCCAGTTCACGTAGAAAGCGTTGAATAGTGCTCGGGCGTAATCTCACCTCCCGCATGAAAGACCGTAACGGCGCGATCACAGGTGGCTCCAAAGGACCCGAATCGAGGTTTGAATTCGCGAAAAATAAATTCGCGAACACATCAGCTTTATCCTTTGAATTTGTGACTAACGTCCGGCTGTTTGTCACCAACAGAGGGAAAGAGGGGGAAGTGATGCTCCTGCTCACAGCTTTTGCCATTGACTAGTAGAAGCGCGAACCAGTCGGGCACCGAAGGAGTTTATTGGTCACTCTGTCGTTGTGAGCTTTCTTTGCGGTATCAATCGCCTGGTTGCATGGCTTTCTGATTCTAACAAAGTTCGTTCTGTTGACATCGGTAGGATTAGAGCGCCATCGCTTAAAAGTTCTATTTTTTGCCGCTGTAATCTGCTCGGCTTTTTTGTCAAACCACGGTTTATCAGATGAACTTCGTTTGATGGAATGTGGAATGTAGGTCTCCATCCCGAGAAGAATAATCTCTGTTACCGACTCCGCGCAAGCGTTAACAGTCTCCGAAGCACACCTCCGGTGGTGTCGAATTTTTTCGGGCAAGGCACAGTGGGAGATCGTCGATATGCCGTTTATAAACGCCTGATACGTTCCAATGAACTGGTTGAACCGGTAGGAGAGAATGTTGTCGAGAACCCATATGTGTGTTATCGTCATCGCGCACAGTCTTTTGGCGTCAGTGGAACCACCTTGCGGCGCATTTTGAAGGATGATTTGAATTGCATCCGTATAAAGTGCAATTGACTCAAAGAACATTGCCGACAGACCGTCGCTTGGAATACGATCAAACAGTCGCATACCAACATAAGAGATGGCGCACCATATACGTATATATATCATCATCATCATCATCGGCACTACAACCGGGATCTGGCCTTGGCCTTATTTAACAAGTCTCTCCACCGGTATCCGGTACTTATCCGAGACTTGTTAAATTGTCCATAATTAGTTTTTCCGGGCAAGGTTATTAGCCTTACGCCTTTGAATCTTTATTCCCTTCATTTAATACCACTGAAGCGAGAATTGGAATAGAGAGAATATGACATATACAACACCTTTCATCGTCACGCAAAAGAGGCCTAAAGGTATGTCTTATAACGCCATCATTTTGTTTTTTAAAAAATATGATTTTCAATACTAGAAAGTTCAAAATTTTAAAACGATGGGATTATTTTTACGCCTTTAAACACATACACCAAAAAGACTCATTTTCGGCGATGACAACATTTTTTCCCATTCAATTTAATAAAACATCGTCTACAGAAATCCTTTTAGAAATATGACGATACCTGGTTGAATGAAGCTATTCCAGTTAGTAGAAATATGAGACTGGTATAAGATAAACGGAGTGAAGCCAATGTGTATTGTTCTTCAATCGAATGGCACAAAACTGGGATGCTATCAGCTATGGTGATTTGAAACATCACTTAATTTTCCCATTTTTTATTGTACTGTTTATCAGTCGTCACTCATACAGTGTTCCACTAAACTTAATGAGATACCGTGGGTAGGTGTGTGATTCGATCCTTAAGGACGTGTGATTCTTTTAATTCTGCTATTGTTTATTCTGTATTTAATAGAGTGGTTGCGTGCTGAGATCCCCGACACCAGTATATGTATTTAGTGGAGCCGACCGTTATTATTTTTGGAATATCTTAATGTGAATTCGCTCGTTTTGATTAATATTGAATCGATCAATCCACAAAGAAAAGGTTCTAGGACAATGAAACTAGATACTCAAATGAAAGAGAAACTCTCTATAATCGCCACTTGCATTAAACCCAGTTTCAAAGAAAACGCATTGTACGGGACAGAGGGTACCACCCATGAATGAAGAAGCACGTGACAGCCGTTAAATTTAAAATATATGAAAATACCCTCAGTACCATTTTTCGTTACATCCCTCTTGCCTAAAAAACGCAGGGTAATATCAACCTATGAGCATTGACGATCCAAAGTACCATCAGTAAACCAATGGAAAACAAACTTTCTATCTGCTGTGTAACAAAGGATATAACAAATTATCTCGCATTAGACAAGCGGCAAACGGCTATGTTTATGGCCAACAAAAACAGAATTTTAAAGAGAGATCGTCTACAACCACTGTCGAGAAAAGTCGTGGTCGTCAATGCTTAAGAAGTGGAACTGAACAAATGTTACCGAATTAATTTCATCTAATGCAATAAAAAGTAATAATACATTAAGTAGGTTTATGAATGACGAAGGCTCCTCGATAGTATAGTGGTTAGTATACCCGCCTGTCACCCGGGAGGCCGGGGTTCGATTCCCCGTCGGGGAGCCTCTGGCGCATGACTAATGACCTTGCCCAGAAAAAATAAATCATTATGGAAAGTTTAACAAACCTCAGGACTTGCTAAATAAGGCCAAGACCGGTTCCCGGTTGTAGTGCCGATGATGATGATGATGAATGACGAAACAATTGTGTGTCGTGTTTTTATGTGGTAAAGTAGGCCGTTTTGGTTGTGGTACAATACTATTCAGCGTTTGGCTAAACACCAACAACCATTTGCTGCCTAGGCCTGGTTTGGCCCAGGAGCTGAAAGAAATGACTCTTGTCACTGCAGCATAAGGCGCTATGGTGGTCGGTTGAGATACCCCTAGAGTACGAGGGAACTCTCCACCCCTTCGAGCATCATTCATACCCCTATTTATCAACGTGGTTCCTGACAGGGTCGCTAAGTCGAGTCTGCGTTGATGGTAAACTGTAAAACTTCACACCTTTTATAAGAGATTGAGGACCAGAACAGGGATTGGAAGGTTGACATGCCACCAAATAAGGTAAGTAATGTTATTTAGCAATTGTGAGCTATTCCAGTAAATCTCTGTTTTAGTTAGACCTTGATGTATGCTGTGTTAACAGATAATGCACTTCCACATTTATTTACCGTGAAACTTGGAGTACTTATTAGAAACTTTAATTCATTAATTACAATCCACAAGACCCATTTTCCCTACCCTCATATATTGTAGCCACATTCTAAGCACGTCTTTTGAAAAGTTAAACGGGTAACATAGATACTATAAGCCTTAAAAAGAAGTTTACACACGTTTTCCCACCAATCCACATATTATGGATCCGTCCAGAACCGATGTACCTCTAAAGGAATAAAAGGCAAAGCACAATATTTAATGATACGCCGGCATGAAGTGAGAATAGGAGAGACGATTCTTCAAAATTATTTACGAAAGAAAAAAACACCACGGACACCATAAAACATACAGGACAACAAATCGACTGCCTCCACCCATTTTGGAATCCAACTTACAACAAGCATGTGCGATTTATCCATCGCTGGAAAGAAAATAGAAACAAAATTATGTCCAAAAATTAAAGACAGCAAGGAATCTACAGCGGTATGGTTGATTCGCGTCATTCGGGGCTCAACTACGCTATTGACTTCCGTCACACGACGACAGGCAAACATATAAGCCTTCAAACACATAACTTGGTATAGGTGTACAAACAGGCATTCAGCCAGACAACCCGAGATACACTTTCATAAAGCACATCTACTGCAGATCTTCTTCCTTGTCACCGCGTGGGTCTTGTTATACGTGCGCTTCTTGTGCTCTTCTATATTTGCACACAGACATTTCGTATTCCTATTTATCGATAAGGATCTGGCAATCCAATTTGTATCCTGCCAATGGGGAACCAAAAGGGTTCCTTTTCCTCTTCCAATAAACAATCGAACAAAGCGAAAGATATTCAAAATCAAAATGTAAAAAAAGGATACCGGTTAAATTGAGAGAAAAAGAAGGAACGGTGCAAAATTAACTAACCACGGTCCCCAGGATATTGAAGGAGCGAGCCAGCGGCAGAAGACACGAAGGCGCAACTGGATGAGTCCTAACAAACCACCAACATGTCCCCAGATATTTGTTATATGACAACGCCGATGATGATACGACGACCAGCAACCGACGACCGACTACCAAGATATCTACTCCTTAGTCAGGCTTTAGAGCTACTGCTACCTTAGACATCGTCAGGATGATGATGATGATGCGAATATAATGCCTGGGTTTGGGTAAATTTTTAAAAGGGTGGCCTTGTTAGGCACACAGAAAATCGAGGGCAGTCGCGACCACATTGAGGACGAACAACAAAATAAAACCCAAAGCAGACAAAAAGGAATCCGACGCACGAGTATCAAAAACCTTGTAGAGGTCTTCCCCATAGGCACGTTTATACGACGAATCCAAGATGTTACCCAGATCGATCCAAGTTGTCCGTCCCTTTGTCTTGGCTGCTCATTCCGTTGACTCGATTGTGAATAAGTAAACGACAATCGGGCGCAGAGGCGATCTAGAGTTAAGATTTGAATTTCGAACACGAACGCGGGATGGGGCGCAGCAAAAGGGATCACTGGCGCCTGCGGTCTTCATCGGGATCCCTTTGAGGTAGGCAACCAAACAAATCTTATGAGAAATGAATGATATCGCTACGGATGCTGCGCGGCTGTGCACCGCTCCCGTCTGATGAACATTTAGACTATGCGACGAAGGCGACGTATAGCGGAGCATGAAACTGGACGCTAACGCGATCGCAACGCGGTAGAGTGCTTATTTTATTCATACATTTGGTATGCATGCATACCTGAGCTGAGACTGGACCGGTCGGCAACCGTTCTGACCACTACTGTTTAGCCGATCCTGATTCCTTGATACAGCTACCTAGCTGTAGATGCTGTTAGCGGCTGGTCATTTGTGGTACATACATACATATGTTGTGTAAACGATGTAAGTGAGGCGACTATTTGGTTTAATATCCGATATACCGCCCAGAAGAAGTAGCCGCACAATGCACCAAGTTAGGCGCCAGTTACAGAGATGTGATGCATCTCTGTCGACGAAGGCTGTGTGTGCCCATACGCGCATACCTCCTATCCGTGAGCACATCTCATTTTGTTTCCGCGAGATTTGCAACAATCCAATTACATGGATGGTCTTTGACAACAGTCCCTGAACGACGACACCGGCGGCGGCGACAATAACAACTGAAGCAACAACACCAACAACAACAGCATCTACACCGACTGCAGAAGCAGTAGTAAATAAATACAACAACGACGGATGCTTTGTTTTACCGGGAATGCCCCACAATATCCCCTCCCACATGTTATTTTTAATCGGTAAATGGCCAATGGATTAAACCAAGACTTGTAGCCTTTAATGGCAGCTAATTAGCTAGGTCGTCTATCAATTTCACCGTAACTATCGAGAGTACCAAACACTATAAAAGGCCTAACAGCACTAAAGTAACCATCTTGCTACAAATGTTGGACAGTTAATGAGCCTGATGGGAAGGAAACCGTCATTAATATACCTTCTGCTATATACAATTACTGGTACTCTTAAATACCTCGGTATGGAGTAGGGATTGACAAAGAGGAGCGATTATAATGTACCAATGTGGACCATCAGGAGTATAATATCAAAACCATTGCGGACGGTTGATAAGTCCGAATAATTTTGTCACTGGAGTTAATAGGGATATGTGGTGTAGAGGTGAAAATCGGTACAGTAGCGCCAAGGAACATTGCGTTTGATCAATCAATCCACATTCTATCCACAATTAATCTACAACCGACCCGTTTTTTACTCATATTTATACAATTGATCTATACTTGATCCACTTTTAAGCTACACCACTCCTCAAACTCATTTTTTTTCTAAAACACCATTTTTGGAAAACAATTTTTGAAACTTTTGACACTAACCCTAAAAGGTTTTCATGTTGGTCGCAGAGTACTGAGTTTTCTAAGCGATTATTAATCCCTAATGAATCACATTGAAAAATGATAACAGAAAAGGTGGAAGGGGGGGGGGGGATGGGGGGGGGGCACAAGAGGAGGAGCTCAGAGTAATAACGATGGGGAGAACAAAAAAGATAAGTAGAAAGGATATGACGGGGAAAAATAAGACTCGGAATACAAATTCTGCGAAAAAGATAAAGGTAGAGTGAAAGAGAGAGCAAGAGTGAAAAAACGAAGGGACGAACGGAAGAAAGAAGCGGAGGGAAAAGAAACACTGTTAGAAAGAATGACGGGGAGAAAAATAATGACGTATATAGGGAAAACAGATAGCAAGAAAGCTCTAGACAGACATGTGGGGGCGGGCGGAGGGGGGGCGGCCAGAGGAAGAGTCCAGCAAATGGAGAGAGAGAGAAAGAAAGAAAGGAAATCTGTGAACTAATGAGGCAGAAAGCAATATGTTTTTGTGTCACTTACCTCAATAGCTTATAAAAAGGTAATGTTTCAAATAAGGCTTCAACAGTAAATGTTGCAGGTAGTAGCTGATGTACCTTGCTTCAAATAACTCTCCACTCTCTACACTCGAGGTGTTAGCTTGTGTCACAACCTCCGAGCTCAGTATCAATTACGTGTTGTGACACAAGAAATACTGGGACGAAATCAAAAGAACAGTATAACAGTACTGCTCTTGATTGACAATAAGACGAAGAAGTCCGGTGTTACATAATTATAGCATTATTTTTAAGGGGAAAAAGACACGAAATTGCGATATTGATTTAAAAGGGAAGGAGGGTGATAAAATAGTTAATTATGTAACACCGGCGAGAAAAAAGAACAGCTAGATTATGATAGACATGAGAAAAACAACGGTCATGGTTGACGGAAAATCGATCGAAAAAGAACGGAGATATTAGTGGCAAGAGATCAAGATAAGGCCTAGACGATACCAGGAAGAAAAGTGGAAATACAAAAAAGGAAAAAATCAGATTCGGTAAAAGAAATCTTGATGGCAGAATTGTTTTCCGTTCATTTTCATGAATTTGCTAAGTTTCTAAATAAAGAACATCGGAGTACCATCAAAGGTACGGCAAAAATCTTAATCAAATCGATTTCATTGATTTCAGCAATTAACTCGGGTATTTTGATTGGGAAAGAAACACAAAGGATTAAGTGCAAGCAACTTGAGACAAGTGGATGAAAAATCTTGGAGGTCGCCCGTTCCGTTCATACGCAGCAGTCGGCTGGTTGCAGCAACAGGCATACGAATTAATTCATCTCATCCACGGTCTGTGCTAATCACAACCCCAACACCCAAAAACCGTGAGTCGAAGCAATGAGATATATTAACAACATTGAAATAACCTATAAAATGAGGAACTGCACGACAAATATCTCCGTGTTTCATTTTTACAACTTCGGGAGTTTGATTAGAATTTGCAATATAATACACAAACAGCACGACACAACAAAGTGAAGAAATAGTAACTATAATTAATGGTAGAAAGAAAAACAGAGCGGGATATAAAAGGAGTGAGTGAGTATTTTCATCCCGCCTGTCACCCGGGAGACCGGTTGAGCCTCTGGCGCAAAACTAATGACCTTGCCCAGAAAAAATAAATCATTATGGAAAATTTAACAAGCCTTAGGACTTGCTAAATAAGGCCAAGACCGGTCCCCGGTTGTAGTGCCGATGATGATGATGATGAGTATTTTCATAATTGGAAAACATTCAAAACTCAATCGACTGGTTTTGGGAAAGTGGAAGATTACGTTGCCATTCGAGTATGTTCATTAAAAAACTGCACCTTATTCTATATGAAATTCCACATTTTCCCGTAGGAAAACAAATTTGCTTATGATAAGTTAACAGAGTTGATATAACTATTAGGTGTACAAGTAATTTTCCGCCGTTTTCTATAAAAATTAGGAAGAACGGTACATTACGTTTTATTCAAAGTACTGTCCCTTACTAAACACTACTTTTTCCCATCTTTCTGGCAGTATCCGGATACCACGTCGGAAGAACTCTTTCTTTCCTTTAAGAATATCCACGAATTGACCCATTTTTTGGTATCTTCATATGTTGTAAAGTGCTGCCGTTGATCCAAAAAAAGATACACGCGGCCACTTGCTTGCTTGCACATCTGCAAGCCAGATTTCCGATGGTCGATCGCCCAAGCGACAACCGATCATCGAATTGGACGCGACCATGATTGTTATTCAAACCATCATACCGATGATCATGTCCCACGTATCGTTTTCCTAAACTGAACAATCTCCACGCTAGCCTTTACCGCTGCTATAAGCGGTGAACACCCATTGGATCGGACACGATCATGATTGTTATTCAAATAATCATACCAATGATCGTGTCCCACGATACCTTTTTCCTAAAACAAACATGCACCCATGCATTCTAGCCTTTTCCATCGTAAGCGAAGTTCTGTTGACATAACATCAAGAGAAAAACCTATCCCGGATCGTTTATGATGGCAGGGCTGCCAGCCTCCGTACATCGGTCATCATATTTGACCGGCTGCATGTTTGCTTTCGCTTCCTTCACCCAACGCATGTTTCGTTTGTCTTTCTTGCCTAGGTAAATACATTCAACCTATCGGGACGATGTCTATGGGAACCTTCCAATAGCATGCGAATCGGTTTCTCATTGGTCGTTGGGGGGAAGGAAAGATTGTTTTCCCCTACAATGACATGAGTGGAAACCCACCTCACTCATTGAGGTTGGGTCAGCATAGCGCAGCTTACAGAGAGACTAATGTCGACGCCACAAGGAATCCGATTATATCACTTGAAGTAGGCGCAACTACTTTTTAGGAGTCACATTGCTCAGTTCATTTCGTTTTCTGCGACGAGTGTTTTTTTAAATCCAACAGTTTGTTGTTTAAACATCATGTTAATTTTAGTCAAATTCCACTTACGTAACTAATCAAGTGTGTTTGTAAACTTGTGTTATAATTAAGTGAATAGTTTGTGTGTAAAAGTAAAACTTTAGGTAGATCCCAGCATTTCACTCTGCCTATTGACTGGTGGTGGCAAGTTTTTCCGTTTATCCTACAACATTGTACTGGATAAGAACAAAATCTTAAATGTTAAAATTATCTGTTTAAACGAACTCTTGAATATTGAAAGTAACTTTGTGTTATTAATAGAATCAATGAAACTTTTATCTCTGTATCAACACATTGCTGTAAAAATATAAAAATCAAAAGATCAATTAAAGAAACATTAAAATTAATTCAGTGCGTTTTCATTTCCTTTTGGACATCGTCGAAATTATACGTTGGGGATTAAGTGAATCTGTGCCCATGATCGGCACCAGAACTTACAAACCCCATAGGGCTTCCCAATGAAATATTTCCAAATTGTTTTTCACCGGCACCGCAACATGCGTACGAGCATTATCATGGAGAGGAATAATTTTTTCAAGCCTGGAGTAATAACGGTCGCGTTTTTCCCTGAGTGCTCGGCGCAATTTCATTAATTGTGTTCGATAGAGAACTCCAGCGATGGTTTCACTCGGTTTCAGCAATTCATAATACGCGACACCAATCTGATCCCACCAAATACACAGCATGAGTTTCTTCCCATGAATACTCGGTGTTGCTGTCGATGTTGAAGCATGGGCAGGTGGTCCCCATGATTTTCTCTTCTTTGGGTTATCGTAATGGATCCATTTTTCATCCCCAGCGATTATGCGATGCAAAAAACTTTTTTTTTTTGCCTGGCAAGCAGCATTTCACATAAGCAAAGTCGGCGTTAAACGTCTTTCAATCTCCTTGTTGTTGAATCAACCCTAACGATTTTAAACGATGTGACATTGCTTGTTGAGTTACGTCTAAAGTACGTGCAAGTTCTTTTTGCCTTTGGGTTGGATCTTCCTCCAATATTGCTTCCAATTCCTTGTCTTCGTACACTTTCGGCCTTCCACTTCGTTCTTTGTCTTCCACGTCAAACTTATCGTTTTTTAACTTTTGAAACAACTCACGACAACTTCTGTCACTCAAAGCAGCCTCACCATATGCTTATACAAGCAATCTATGCGCCTCAGTGGCAGATTTCTGCAAATTAAAAAAGTAAATCAAAAGATTCCACAAATGACGCTTATTTGGCACAAAACTGGATATTTTTCCACGAAAAAAATTATGTAAAGCTGATACAAAGTTGTGGGGGTTCTGTAAGGCATTCCCAATGAACCACCCACTGCCTTTTAATTAACCGTCTCCCACTTACCAGGCAAGTCATTATCCTTACCTGCAAATGAGCATCGT
Organism: Microdon myrmicae; assembly: GCA_963931805.1. Taxonomy (NCBI): domain Eukaryota; kingdom Metazoa; phylum Arthropoda; class Insecta; order Diptera; family Syrphidae; genus Microdon; species Microdon myrmicae. The sequence continues at coordinate 98,374,140 of OZ007501.1, read as the reverse complement.
AAGCTACTCTGCATCATCTTCCACCTGTAAACATAAGCCCACGGCAAGATTACCACCTTGCTGTGGCATCAAACTTTCACCCCGGGGCATGCTTACATCCAACACATCATGTTCCCGAAATCGAATTCGGTTCATGTAACCGACATTAATTCCCGAACATGTCAATGCGCATTGCTGAGAAGCACTTTCTCACACACGTGCATAACATGTCCATCCTCGCGTTAACCGCTGGACCATCGGTCGATCGTCCAAACAACAATCCGTTGGTCCAGAAGACACGTCGACCAACGTACTTGTTTCCCTACCATTCGGTAATTAGATATTGCCCCCATATCTTTAGGTTCGCAATAGCTGCAACCAATTTCCGATTATCGGCTATCAACCGATCATGGGATTTGGGAATGAATAGGATCGTTGTTTAGGCAATCATACCCACGTTTATGCTCTGTGATGACCCTTCTGGAAATCAAAGTAAACACTGTAGTGCACTGTTTTGCTTACCAACGCTGGTCCATGGTTCCCATGGGTGGCAAATTCCTCACCACCGTATCCATGTACCAGCATATTAACCCAAATAAGATAACCATCCAGCCTAACCCTTTGCCACCGTCGGCAAGATTTCTGTTGACTTAATGTCAACAAAATATCTTCCTTTCTAGAGCACCAGAGCCATACGGCTAAATCAAACGAACCCCAAATCTTCGGTCGACCTATCATCACCGAAGAATGTATCGCCTACAACGGCATTAAACAAACACAATGCTTGCAGCCCCTTGTTGCTCGTCCATTTGTTTGAACGGGTGCGGTAACGTTCGTTGTCGATATGCAGGCTAAGTGGCATCGTACTTGTCCTATACGGAGACATGGGAAATCCTCCCAGTTAACTCCTTTGTGATCGCTCATTGGGCGTCGCCAAGTTGAGCCTGTTCGCTTCACCCACATCGATGTGATCCACCACCGTTGAATCTGACGGATGTGGATTGCATCGGTGAGTCAAATTTCACCATCCTTCGAGGAGAGACGTCGAGTCTCTGCTGTCGTGCCTCGCGTTGTCAGATTTAAATTTCTTAAGTGTACACACGCTTGTTTTCGTGTCGGGTTTTTGTCGAGAAACGTAAGTTCTTTGGGAATGAATTTAATATTTTATAGGAATAAATTACTTAAAAAATGGTTGCCAAATAAAGGCTAATAACTTTGCCCAGAAACCAGATAATTATGGACAATTCAACAAGTCTCGGATAAGGACCGGATGCCGGTGGAGAGACTTGCTAAATAAGGCCAAGACCGGAACCCGGTTGTAGCGCCGATGATGATGATGAATGGTTGCCAAATACGAGTGTGACGTCGATTCATAGAGTTCGTGTACCACACAGTAAATAACAAGTGCGCAGTGAAAGTTAAAAACAAGACTACTGAACAAACAAAACGACCCATAATTTAAAAGAGAGTTCCAGTGTTTGTATTTAAAATAAAAACTGTGTTCAAGAGAATAAACTAAAATAAAAATAAAGGAATAAATTACTCCAGTGTGTTTTTCTTTGAAGAGTTGTTGTGTTCGCTGGGTGTTCTATTCCTTCTGATAGGAACAATTTACAGGGATGTTGGAGCTGTTCCTGCTGAACCAGCGTCGACGCACTAGAGGAAATAACCCACAAAGTCACTAATATTTTGAGGTTGTGTTGTTATCACGTGTTCAAACTCACAATATTACGTTTGACATCTGACAATTTCAACATAATTTTCTGGTGGGGCTTTTGCCAAACGGCGAAAACTGATTTGTACAGCTAATAGTATAGAGAATGGCGCAAGGCTAATAACCTTGCCCGTAAAAATAAATCATTATGGAAAATTTAACTAGCCCCGAGATTTACTAAAGAAGGCCAAGACCGGATCCCGGTTGTAGTGCCGATGATGATGATGAATAGTATGTAGAAGTATCTAAATCATCAGATAAATTACAGATGTCTTGTAGGTGCAAGTTGCAGAAGAAGTATTTACAAATAGATTTATATATAGAAGTATTTACAAAGTTTTCCAGTCATAAGTGGGCAAGCTGGGTTTTACAATAAAGTCTCGAGTTTTGGCAAATTTGGGGGAAGCATCCACCTAATATTTTCTATCTCTTTAAAAAACAAAAAAGGCGTTACTGTTGCTTATGAGAATATGCGGCGCCATTTGTGTGGAGTCGCCGTCCTGTTCATTCATTTCTTTTCCATGCCTCGGCCCAGCCATCCTTATGATTATGATAGCAAGCTGAGCCAGGTGCCGCCGATTCCATGCATTTGAATGACACATCCCAGCCACAATTTATGACTGGGCAATAATAGTTCCACGTCATGCCGCCATCTCCACCAGATTCCACCAACACGATCTGCATTTGTCCGCAACCGGCAAATTCCAATTTGCCATCAGCAAACGCACTCGACAGCAGAGGTGATAATTGAATTGCCGCCACCATAAAAAGTACCACATCTGTTCTTTTTCTTTGTACAGGAACTTGCGTTCCTTTTGTTTTTGCATCCAATAATTAGTTGTGTATATTTGTAAATGCCGATTGTCTTGCGGCTTGGTTTTGTATAATGCTCTGTTAAGAGCAGATAATGTTCAATGTTTAGATGCTACCTTTGTTGTTTGTATCTTGAATTTCAGTTTTCATGTATGTATTGGTAATGCTCTGTTGCGAGCAGGAATGTTGTATTCATTAAGTGTAACAATGTTAATGTAAATATTTTGTATATATAGGATTTTAAGAGAAAAATAAAAGCAGAATGCAACCGACCACCCCGGCGTATTCTCAATTAATCTTTTTTACTTTTCAGGTTCCCTCTTTTTTTTGTTGGTATTCTTTGGGATATTTAGTGGCGTTGCGCTCGAATACTCACGATCCCTATTGTTGGATGTTTAGTGGCGTTGCGTCTGAACATTAACCAAATATTATCACACTAAGGGTGTTGCACCCTAGTGTACAGTAGGACTTAAAGTATAGTCAAATAAAATACATCAGGTCAAAAAAGGCCTGATACAAACAACTGTCTTCTACAAAACGTATTTGCTATTACTCACTATCTTTTTCGGTAATGTATGATTACGTGTTAATATATTTGCGATTCCATATGAAAACATGATTTCTAAAATGGATATTCTATTCTGAGAGGATAAGAGAAAACGGGTGATAAACTAAACTAAAGGCAAGACGATTGCGGGAAAAGCAGAAAGAAAAAAACGAGAAAGTAAGAGAAAAGTCTTGCACGACAAAATGAGTTTGGCCAGCTACTAAATAATCTCTCCCTAAATTTACTATATGCTCCTCGATAGTATAGTGGTTAGTATACCCGCCTGCCACGCGGGAGACCGGGGTTCGATTCCCCGTTGGGGAGCCTCTGGCGCAAGACTAATGACCTTGCCCGGAAAAAAACAAATCATTATGGAAAATTTAACAAGCCTCAGGACTTGCTAAATAAGGCCAAGACCGGTTCCCGGTTGTAGTGCCGATGATGAAGATGATGAAATTTACTATATGCCATTTTATTGTCATAACCTAGCTGTGCAAGTCTATGTCCGTTAATATTAACAAAAACACGTCATGCGTAAATATTAATTAGAACTAGCAATAGCCAACCAAAATAATTGACTACAATGTTTAATAAGCACCTTAACTCCGACTATATTCTAAAGCCTTGGGACACATATATTTCGATTGGACTATCGCACCCAGTATGGCTTATCTTCGGACCAAATACATAGGGTACGAGCATTCCAAAGAGAACTTCAGCGGAGATATATCAACTACTCTATCAGGTTATTATTCCCCAAATTATCATATCTACCATGTGGTTTCATTCTCCCCATAGAGGTTAATACTTTACATAAGACTTGCAAAGTATACACATAAATACAATGTGGCAGCCGATAGAGGCGACCACATTACCACCGTCCTGTACAGAAACAACAAGGAAACGTTTTCAAACGCAAAATATCAAATAAAAGCCACAAAATGTCCCCAATTGAACTCAATTTTCCCACCACAAACGCTTCGGCAAAAACACACCCTCTCATACTCTTTTGTGTTTTGATGGTGTCAGTGAATTAGGTCCTTCAGAGTTTCCGCCCTAAGCAAAGGCATGGTTTTGACACAAGCTCCACTTAAGACCCCAACAACATGTTAGTCCTTATACAATATTATGCAGCCTCTTGCGTTCAAGCCGCAGGACCAACTCGGTTGCAACTTCTTAGTAAAAATTGCATCCGCTTCACCTCTAGAAGCTCAAGTCGTCCACCATTTGAAAGCCCCACAACTCTATTGTATGTCCCTGCGTAATTGCCTTATAATTACTACCATGACTAAATCGTAAGCGCCCACTTGATGTCAGCAGGAGAACAGCATTACAGGAGCAGTTTGAATTTCACCGTAATTACCTGCTGTTGCATATGTGCGCCACACTGATGCAGCCATCTAATTGTTTTCCGTGGGCTTTTGTGTGTGCAGTCGTGTAATTGATGGTTAAATGGCGGTAATACCGCGGTCTATAAGAGGCACAGGAGTAGTCCTGTAATTTACTTGGCCCACACAAAATCAACCCTATAACGTGAGTTTAGCGGATACATATCCTGGTTAGATACGATTCAATTGATAGCCAGCTATGATGATAATAGCACCACCACTAAACAGTCGAATGTAACACGTAAATACGTCTAATTAGCTGAACCTAAGAGGGATTATTTTCTAGTAAACGCATTTCCCATAGAATCGAACTGCAGTTGAAAATTCTATTAAGTTTACCTCGGTAAAGGCTGCATTGCATTTTTGAGGGTTTGGTTTCGCCTGATACCAACTGAGGGCCATTTGAACTGATTGGGACAAATTTAAATTGACGAGCTGATTCGATTTGATTTGGGTACAAATTAACACCTTCCAAGGATCCCAGGATTATCAGATTATGTCTCCCAACAGCAGGTTGGAACTAAATTTACGAAAACGCGTAACCTTCGTAGCATTTAATAAATCCTTTATTCCAACTAACGTTATCGTAATCCCTTTCAGTATTTTTACAGCAATCGCATCCTCTATTAAAACTCACCTTATTGTATTCATTTTCAGACACACCACGTTTTTCAACCGCAGATCCTTAAATGTCAGCCACAGAAAAGTCGGCTTGTGGATCGCTTTTATCTATCTTTCGCTTGTTGCGGAATTTGTATTGGCAATAATTTAGGAATCCATTGGATTCCAAATATTTAATTGGCTAGGAATTGATAATTTTTCGATGACATTGGGTAATATGGACAATAAGGCAATTGGTGGGTAATTTTGCCGCAGACACTTTCTTTAGGATTTCGTGCGGTTGGAAAAGTTTTCTGTGTATTAGATATGTTCCAAAATCGAGTTTCTTTCTTGCATTGGAGCCCACGGAGTACGCGTTGAACAGTACTTCAGCGAAATATTATATCCGGGTTTTAAAATTATACTTGCGTGATCGCAGTTGGGGCTGATAAACAAGCATCTAGGGGTTTCATTTCGCAAAAAAATTTCCTTTTTTCGAGGTGACGATTAATTTCCGATTATATATTTTTTTACACTAACGCGCGCACAAAAGGGGATTTTGAGGTACCATTAAATGTCAGAGCAGAGTGGGAGCGGATGGAGAGGAAGCGGATAAGGAAAGGAGGTGTCTACGTATATTATTCTTCAATGCCTGGACACCACAACGACGAGGAAACAGATGAAAAGGTAGAGCATTCCACATTCGTGTGGTTTGGCTAAAGAGTGTCTCTCTATGTTTATTTGTGTGCCTGGAGTCCACTTTCAACGTGAACTACTGCTCGTTCACAGATTGACGGGTATCGCGGGAAAATGTCTAAAGTGGCGGAACACATTTAGCAAGTTCAGTTGAGTAACGATCATGGTTATAGTTATAGAAAAGGGACAGGCATGATACGTTGCGCCTATGTTCTAATGACGGAATTAACGACTTACGGCTGAGTCCCCAATAGGTTTCACTGCTCGTTTTTCGACATCCTGTCGAGCACATGTACTGCAGTTTTGGATGCCCCTGACCAAATATGGGCGTTGAACTCCATTTTAGACTTTTATACGCCTTGTAAATAGTGGCCAGGTTGGATGGAGAGAAGTATCTTTTGTTCTCTTAAGGAACCCCATACATTTGGCTGCACTTTTCGCAGCTTTAAATTAAGAGTCGAATTAATTCGAGTGCCGAGAATTGGTAGTTCATTGGCTTCGTCGATGCAAGTGCCGTTCATAGACAGTATATTTACTTTGGGGTTCGTCTTAGACGACAAGAGGCAGCACTGAGTTTTTGAGGCATTGAATTCTACTCTGTTAGATAATCCCCATTGATACAACTAGTTGAGGTCTGAATTCAATGTACGAGGGTTGCCTTTTATATTTCGGGAATAGAGAACAAAAACAAATATTGATCATCGAAAATCACTTTATTGTTTTTCAAAATATTCCCCATGAAGATCTATACAGTTTTACATGCGTTTGAACCAATTGTCGAAGCACTTTTGCCACTCTGATTGAGGTATCTCCAACACATACATTCTGAATGCAGCAACCGCTTCTTCAGGTGTCGAAAAACGTTGACCTCTCAGTTTGTTTTTTACCTACGGGAATAAAAAGAAGTCATTCGGTGCCAAGTTAGGACTATACGGCGGATGACCCATCAAATCGATGTTTTGGGTGCTCAAAAATGCAGTTGTCGCAGCCGATGTGTGAGAGCTCGCATTGTCGTGGTGAAGAGTGATCCGTCTTCGGCGGTTGGTTTTCCTGATTTCTTGGAAGACAACTGGCAAACAAGTGGTTGTGTACCACTCAGAATTGGCTGTTCTGCGTTGTTCTAGTGGTACGATTGCGACATGTCCAGTTTTTCCGAAAAAACAGGCGACCATTTGCTTGGAAGTGCTTCGTGCGCGAACAACTTTTGTTGGATTTGGCTCATCTTGAAACACCCAGACAGTCGACTGCTGTTTACTTTCGGGCTCATACGCGTAAATCCACGATTCATCACCTGTCACGATGTCATAGACGTGTTTCGAAGCACCGCGACCGTATTTTTTGAGCATTTCTTTCGACCAATTGACACGAGCCTTTTTTTGGGCGATTGACAAATTGTATGGGATCCAACGCGAACAAATTTGTTTGACGGTCAAATGTTTATGCAATATTGAATGCATGCTGGTCCCACTAACGCCTAAGGTTGTCTCAATCTCACGATAGGTCACATGACGATCTTCCAATATCAGTTCGCGTACAGCATCAATGGTTTTCGGAACAACAACTGATTTTGGATGACCTTCACGAAATTCATCTTGGAGTGAACTACGACCACGATTGAATTCACCATACCATCGATAAACACTGGTCCTTGATGGAGCTTCATCGCCAAAAATTGAATTAAGTTCATCCATGCACTGTTGCTGAGTTAATCCACGCCGAAAGTTGTAAAAAATAATCGCACGAAAATGTTGACGATTTAATTCCATTTTTGGGCCGAGATGAATCTTTTAAGTTACTGTAAACAACACAAATAGCGCTCGTATGTCAAAACGTTCTGAGTGCGTATAACCTCAAAAATGTCCAACTTTACGACAGAGCTGTCAATTGCCAGATTGCAACACTAGGGTTGCCAAATCCCTAAACATAAGAGGCAACCCTCGTATTAAGCATAAACTGCTGGTTGGTAATGACGTTCAGGTAGTATAAGATTTAAAAAAATCGACACAAAGTTTTCTTAATTTTTCTTTGCCATACCAATACAGCCACACACAAAGTTCCCTCGCCGAAAGGCAAATTGTACAATCATGTAATGTTTAGCTTAGAGCGTCTGCGTAGGACCAGTAAGTTATAATATAAAATGATTAAGCTAGAATTTAAGCATTTTTTGTCTAGCATACACTTTAGAAACTATGACTATAAAAGAAATTAAAAAATGTTGCAAACATGAAATGAAATGCTAATGACGTTCGAAGAGTTTGGCCGGGAGTGTTCATGTGAGTGTGAGAAACTCACTGTGCTATCATCAGCAAACGAGGGAATTGGGTTGTGGGTAATGGATAAGAGATCATTTATAAAGATGAGGAAGAGAGTGGATGAGAGTACCGAACCTTGGGGAACAGCTACATTAATTTGATAGGAGACAGATTTGACACCAGCAAGAACCACTTGAAATAAACGGCCAGAAAGATAATCTCTTATCCATTGGATCAGGGAATTGTCCGCTATATGGGAATGCAGTTTTGACAAAAGGCGGGATGCCAAATTCTGTCAAAGGCTTTTGAAATATCCAATGCCACTACTGTTACGGACTCCGCCTCCGTGTCCTCGCCCACTAATTTCCACAAATTTCTCCTCTCTACGTGTAAAGGAAAGAAAAATCGTCAAGTAGCTAATTTGCATAAACCACTTTAAGTACATTCTACTTTTTATTATTATTATTATTATTTACTGGCCTGCAGGAACCCGGAAGTTCATGACCTCACCGACTCGGCTCCGCCATTGCTCCCTATCCTGTGCGCTCTCCTTCCACGTTCGATCATCCGATCCGATCTCCTCGAGGTCCAATCTAACATTGTCCTCCCATCTCCGTCGCGGCCGTCCTACCGGTCTCTTTCCCGTTAGTTTACCGTCAAGAATTCTATGCACGGTCCTATCATCGCCCATTCGCGTACGTGTCCGGCCCATCTTAATCTTCGCGACTTGATTACTCTCACTATTGTAGGTTTGAGGTATAGCTCTTCCAATTCGTAGTTGTGGAGTTTCCTCCATTGTCCTGACTCCTCGTCATATTTACCGCCAAATATACCCCTTAAAACTTTATTCTCGAATACGTGGAATTTGTTCTCTTCCCGTTTTGTGAGAGCCCATGTTTCGCATCCGTAAAGAGCAATCGGCATGAATATGGTTCTATAGACACGGAGCTTTATATTACGTGATAGCAGTTTGGATTTCAACAGTTCGCTGGCTGCATGGCAACTAGCGTTGCCGGAGTGTAGTCTTTTGTTAATTTCCTTCGACGTTTCGTTTCTGGTGGTCAGCATCGTTCCCAGATATTTAAATTCTTTGACATTTTCAAATATCTTGCCCCTGACGTTTACATGTGTTCTTTGAGGTCCACCTGCTCTCGTCGTAATCATGTATTTCGTTTTGTCTTCGTTTATTTCTAGGCCCACCTCTTTTGCTGCTTGCATGATGATTTCACAGTTTTTACTTATAGTTTCGAGATTATCGCCCAGAACGGCGATGTTATCCGCATACGCGAGCACTTGTGTGACCCCGTTCAGGGATGATCCGGAAGTGTTGTCGTCTTGCACCTTTCTGATAACATACTCGAGGACAAGGTTAAAAAGGCATGGTGATGGGCCATCCCCTTGTTTTAGTTCGTCCCAGATTTCGAATGGTTCTGAGAGGTGTAAATTCTACTTGGCATTAAAAATATTAAAGGGGGTACTCTGGTCTAGACGCACGCATTTAACGCAGTTTTTAAAGTGCTGTAAAAAAAGCAATCAATATTTTTATTATTCATTTTTTTATAGGATGTTTAATAATATTTCAAGAATACAGTAAAAAATGACTTAGACCGCGAGAAACTTTACGTGAAACTTTAAACGGGTTTTTCTCGAAACTGTCTTTTTTAAAACAATACCCACGCCTTTTCAAGTTCTACTAAACCGATTTACTTCAAATTTAGTATATGTCTTCTTTATAAGCTTTTCTATTGCATGAGCTATCCCCATCCCCAAATTTCAATATTAACTATTTTTTTAAAAAATTCGAAAAACTAAAAAAAGTGGTACAAAAATAATTTTTTTTTCAAGCAGTCGCCATTTTGTTATAATAAAAAAGTCGTGCGTGGCAACTTGTTGAGATCCCCCACTTCATCAGCTGCTAACTTTTTGAATTTTGAATTTTTTACTTTCAATTTTTTTTACTGTATTCTTGAAATATTAATAAACATCCTATAAAAAATGATTAGTAAAAATATTGATTGCTTTTTTTTACAGCAATTCAAAAATTGCGTTAAATTCGTACGTCTAGACCAGAATACCCCCTTAAAAAAAAGCGTTGGCGCTGGATAAAAAATAGAAACGTCAACGGCAAAAAATTAAAATAGATTCAATCGAATATATTGAACGAGAAGGGAAGATTTACAATGGCAAAAAATTAAAATAGATCGAATTCTTATACTCATTAGAAGATATACTGCGACTAAGTTTATGCTTATAAAAATTACACTAAATAATAGTTGGTCTGTGAAAAAATATTTTTGAAAAGTAAAACAATTAAGCAACCATTAAGAAAAATAATAACCATCATCAACAAGCAGCCAGCTGAATAGGGGGAGTCAAGAACTCAACGCTCGCTGCAACCTGCACACCAGGGACCAGCAACATCGACCGCTCCACGGTCCGCTCTACAAGTAAGTCACTTTACTTAATCTTAACACTACCCTTACTATATTATTTACAAATTGTTAAAAATTTATATAACACTACCTTGTTTTTGCCGAGGTAATGGATGGAACAACTCCACTCTTCGGTAACGTACGCCATCAGATCTCCTGTGGACCTGTTGCTACGAAAGTCATATTGGCGGTCATTGAGGAGGTCATTTGATTCCAGATATTTCGAAACTTGACGGTTGATAAGATGATAAAAAAGCGAACGCAATCGGTGGCTGTTTCGAGGTAGTGTACAGAGTGAACGAATCTGTTCATTCTATAATTGACGTCGAAAATAGGGTTCTCCAAAATTATATTTCGCTATGTAATGAACTCAACAATTGGCGTCTTGAAAGTAGAGGTTTCACTATATTTGGTGAAACAAATATATGATACGTAATAAAAGAGCCCCATCCTCCCAGACTCATGGTAATTCGCGCCTTTTATCATTCCCACACTGCAACAGGATTGCGTGACAGCATATCCAACATACCTTCTCACAAACTTTTTCCCACGTATGCCCATCTTAATTGTTCCCGTGACAAGCCAGCCTATCACACATTTTCCGCACACATTTTTACACACACAAAACCCTTCCTAGCAGGTTTTCCGTTTTTTTCATGACACCTGCAGGTCCTTGACTAAGGGTTTCAACAAATAAACAAAATATTCAAGGAACTGGTAAATGGTAAGGTGGACGAAAATAAAGTGCTAGAGTGATAAAACGGCTGCGAACGGGCATTTCCGAGGATTCGTCTGGTTTCATCAGAGGTGACAACCGGCTTCTCTGTAACTTAAAAATTGCACGCGCGATTGATAATTCGCTGTTCGTAAAATTTAATCAAATCAAGACAACACAATAAAAAACAGAACCTTAGTGTTTCAAATCCACCAAAAACGGAAAACCTCATTCAACAAATGGCCACGTGAGTACAAAGTAGCATATATGGAGTGTTCAATTTGTGAACGTGGATGTGCTGAAAAGTTTCCGACCTCAACGTGAAAATAGCAACACTCGTCAATAAAAGTTAGTGAATGTAGTTGCGCGTCTTTTGACAGTTACTCACTAAAATGTCAGCAATTTTGGATGCGTAGTTTTTATTTGACAGTCGTTTGAGTGAGTCGACGTTAGTGTTTTTGTGAAAATGGACAAATTTGAGTATCGAGCTGTCATTAAAGTTTTGCTTTTAAATGGCAATACGCCTACGCAAATCAAAGATGAGTTGGACTCTGTGTATGGGCACTCTGCACCATCATTTACCACCGTGAAATTTTGGGCAGCTGAATTTAAACGTGGCCGTGAGAGCTTCGGAGACGATGAACGTCTGGGAAGTCCAAAAACTGGAACAACTGATCATAACATCGCTAAAGTTCACCAAATAGTTCTAGACGACGGCCGAATTAAAGTGAGAGAGTTAGCAGAGGCTATGAAAACGGCAAAGAACGTGTTTGTCACATATTAAATTAAGATTTAGGTATGAGAAAGCTGTCCTCGCGTTGGGTGTCGCCGTTTGCCACGTTAGACCAAAAACGTGTTCTTTTTTTTTTTTTTTTTTACATTTCTGTATTTATTGACCATAAATAATTTTTACAATAAGCAATACAGATAACTTATGATACCTTAGCTATAATTGTTTACATATACTTACTAGTACATTTTTCAAACAATATGATAAAAGTTATATATTGGTTATGGATTAAGATTTTAGTGGGTAGAGCTTCCTGGAAAAGGTCAGAAAACCAGGATATAGTTATTTACTTAACCTATGCTAAATTGCTTAACTTAACTTAACTTATCTTAACTTAGTCTAGTTACCTAATTCTTATTGAAATAAGTTAGTGTGGTGTGGAAGGGAGTAGCATAGTGATCAATGGGTTAGTGAGGATATTGTCAGTCAGGGATGTGGGTTGGGGAACTAATTTCCGTTTGTTCGTTGAAACGCAAAATATTGGAGAAGGGTTGAATATTACTATATTTAAATTGGTGAGGTGAAAGCTCTGTATTGTGGTATACAATCTCATTAGAGTTATTAACCAATCTGCCAGAGGTGAAGAACGTTCTGATGTGGAGACAGTTCGGGTAGGCAGTTCGGTTATCTGACGGAGTCGATGTGAGCGCATTTATTATCGGGTTGGGATTATTGGGAAGATTTTCGATAAATTTGATGGACAGTTCGAGGAAGCGTCGATCTATACGTTCAATATTAGCGGCATAGTAGAGCGAACTACTGTTGTAATATTTGTGGGAGTTGGGATGTCTGTTGAGGCCAGTGATCAGTCTGAAGCATTTCCTTTCGAAGATGCGTAGCTTCTCCATTTGGGCGGGTGTGATATGGTACCATATCGGGCATGCATATGTGAGAGTGGGTCTGATTATCTGTTTGTAGATAAGTGATTTAACTTTGGGAGAGAGACCATTCGGCTTGTACATCACTTTTCTGCAGAGATTAAGTTGAATTGCGGCTTTGCGAATCGAGTTTTTGGTGTGGGCGGAGAAGGACAGATTGTTGGTGAAGGTTATTCCCAGGTACTTTAAGGTTTTGGAGGGTTTAATTATATTGTTATTTAACTTGATTCTGATTTTATTATGGCAGCGTATGGTGTTGTTAGTACAATTCGCATTTCTGCCTTTAAACACTATGAGTTGAGTTTTGGCTGGGTTAAGTCGGATTTTCCACTTAGTAAAATATGCAGAGAGATTCGGGAGATAGCTGTTAATACAGTTTCTTGCCTCTTTGACAAACTTGTTGCTTGAATAAATTAAAGTGTCATCGGCATAATTCAGCATTACTGTATTAGGTGACAGTGGCTGCGGGGTGTCTGAAGTATAAAGGAGGTATAATAACGGTCCGAGAATGGAACCTTGAGGAACACCCGCGGTTATACTGTATGGTGTCGAAAGAGTTGAATTTATTTTCACCATGAACTTTCTATCAGAAAGGTAGGAAGCGAGAAGTTTTATGGTGTGGGTGTTTAATCCGAACATTGAATGTAGCTTATAGAGCAGTCCTGCAATCCAAACGCAATCGAATGCTTTTGCTATGTCGAGAGAGACGCATACTGTAGGGGATTGGTTTTGGAGATTCATTGTTACATCATGTGTCAGTTTTAGCAGAGCATGACAAGTTGAGTGTTGTGGACGAAAGCCAAATTGAGAATTCGGTATAAGGGAGTTGTCTCTAGCAAATGAGAGAAGATTTTTGTATATCTTACATTCCAAAACCTTACTAAGCGAATTTAGCTGTGATATGGGACGGAAGTTAGCCGGGTTGTTGGAAGAACCGGATTTACTAATAGGGACTATCACCGCTGTTTTCCAACATTTTGGGAAATGTGAAGCGTTTATTATGTGGTTGAGAAGAACGAGAATGGGGAGTAAGTTTTCCGGGTGAAGCCTTTTAAACAGAAGGTTAGGGATTCTATCCAAGCCTGTAGATTTTTTATTGTTACGCGAAGTAATCAATTCAGATAATTCTGTAAAGCTTAGGAATGTGTCGGTTCCCATGGGATGTGACGCTTTATTGGTTTCGTTGAATTCAGTAATGAATGGTGGGAAGGATGGCTCAAGTGTGCCTGAGATGAATTCATTCACGGTGTCGTGGAAATTAGTGACTGGGAGGGAATCGTTTTGTTTATGAGTTTTACAGAAGTGTTCAGCGAGACAATTTGCTATATCAGTGTCCGATTGGGCGATGTTACTGTTAGTTGAAAAACGTGTTCGACTAAACATTTCCAACGCGCTCTGTTGGCACAGTCTAGACGCAATAAATCCGAGTTTTGGCGTCGACTAATTACTGTCGATGAAACTTGGGTACACCATTCAACGCTCGAAACAAAAATACAGTCAAAAGAGTGCACTACAAAGGGAGAATCGGCTCCAAAAAAAAGCAAAAAACATCGACTCACTCAAGCGACTGTCAAATAAAAACTACGCGTCCAAACTGACTGAAATTTCGGTGAGTAACTGTCAAAAGACGCACAACTACATTTACTACTTTATTGACCAGCGCCGCTATCTTCATTTTGAGTTCGGAAACATTTCAGCCCGCCATCGTATATATACATATATATATATATATATATATATATATATATATATATATATATATATATATATATATATACAATATATTATTTATTGTGTGCTGATTTAGTAATAACTAAGAGGAGAATTCCCTCTCAGAAAGCCAGACACGAATATATTTGTAGAGAAAGATGAACGTACGAACCTCCTTACATCAATAAGAACAAGAAATCTTTTGGAATAGATCGCATTCCAAACATTGTTCTACAGTAATTGCATCTTGAAGCAATGACAGTTTACACTATTTTCTTGAGCACCGCTTCAAATTATTCATATTATACAAACCGTTGGAAAACTGCGGTAGTCAATCCCATCCCTAAGAGGTCAAGAACAGGAGCAATCCAGCCAATCTTCGCTGGATGAGCTTAGTTCCAAACAGCAAGGTATTTGAAAAAAATATAAATAAAGCATCGATAAATTGGTGTGATGAAAATGGTATCCTTCCGAATAATCAGTTTGGTTTTAGATCGCAACACAATGCCGCTCAGGCTGCTACAAAATTTGTTCCAGACATACAGTGAAACATATGGAAAAACGACAACGCGCAGGGGTCTGTTTGGTTGACTTTGAGAAAGCCTCGATACCGTTTGGTTAGAAGGTCTTGTATATAAGTTATCAAATTCCGGAATGGCCGAATATCTGTTATACATTATCTACGAAATGACAATGGTTAAACAATTTGTGCTGAAATGACAGGATCTCCAACAAGACTGTGGCGTTTCTAACAGATACACACAAAATACACAAGCAAATAGTGAAGAACAGCGAACGAAAATCGAATAAGAAAATTCATCAGAGCCGTATACCATAGCGATAACATAACAATTCCACATCAGTTGAGTGCACTTCAGTTTAGAAATCGAATTCGTACACGCGGCAAAGGCCTGATGCACTGAGCTTTGGTTATATCTCTTAGTGATTCTAGCCGTAATAGCGTCGGTTCGAATCACACGCTCTTCATGATCATAGCACACGCTATAATTGGTGACCCCGACGTGATTTGTGTACACACAGCACACACTTTCCCATAGTAAACAGAACTTCACGACTTTTGCATAGAGCAACCGGCACACTCGCCTACTCCGACGTTCTCCCGCTCCGTCGTTCGTACACGAAGTTGATCATAACAAAGTTACTGATGAGGGGACTAGTGTGGCGTTTCTAAGAGACACACACACAATACACAAGCAAATAGTGAAGAACAGCGAACGAAAATCGAATAAGAAAATCCATCAGAGCCGTATACAATAGCGATAACATAACAATTCCACATCAGTTGAGTGTACTTGAGTTAAGAAATCGAATTCTTACACACGGCAGTGGCCTGATGTGTTGAGCATTGGTTCCATTTTTTAGTGATTCTAACCGTCATAGCGTCAGTTCGAATCACACGTTCTTCATTATCGTAACAAACGCTATAAGACCTTTCATATCAAAAAAGGGATTGCAACAGGGAGCAGTGAATTCTCCCATTCTATTTAACTTTTTTTTATATATTACATCTCCCAGGAAAGGCGAACCCATAGCGCTGAGTCAATGCCCTGAGATGCTATTCTATTTTTTATCGACCGGGTCCATCAGCCAAACTCCAAAAGGTGTTCACGGATTTCTTCCAACCATTTCGCGAAGCCTATAGCTTGATGGTGTGGTATTTCACTGAGTGGCTGGGCGGTGGGACCTTACCTACCACTCAGCAATTATGCCGAACTGCGCAATAGCAAGAGTCGTGAGTTGGATCTAGGCTTGCATAGTCAAACGCAAGAAACAACCTCCTTACCAGCTCAGCGATTAAGGCAGCATTTGATAGGTATGCAAGTAGAAACTCGCCTTTAATGTCATATTCAACTTTACTGGATCAGATACTGTGACGCATATGACAATCAGCTGTGATATCTGGCAGATCTTCAAAACAAAGTATTAGAATATTCTAGGAAGTACCGGAAAACCGGAGACTATGAGCAGTAGAAAATTCGAGGCTATGGACCGGGCGGAAACGAAACGCCGAATCAGAATGAGGAAAAACGGTATAAATACGTCCCACGCAGAGCGAGTAAGCAGAAGAAAGCGATTAGTAAAGAAGCAGTAAGGAACCGATGGGAATTAAACGATGTCTCGAGAGAAAGAAGTGTCACCGAAATATTAGCGAAATATCAAGGAACGATTGTTTTTAACAGATTAACAAAGTGTTTACAAAAAGAATCGATTTAAGGGCTCTTATTAATTAAAATAATTAATCCAGCGAACCCTAAGCTCGCTGCAATACTTATACAAAAATATTCGAAATATTCACCATTGCTATCTATGGTCTTCTCCCATTTATCGGGTAGATGATAAATAGATTCGCAAGCCATTTTCGCAGATCTCTCTAACCATCGTAATCCTCTGGTCTTTTAAAAAAGACGACATCGATTTGTATAAGTGGTAATCACCAGGAGCCAAGTTTGGAGAATAGGCTGCATGCTGGGCAACTTTCCAGCCCAAAGAGAAGATTAGTTCCTGGGTTGGTTGTGCTGTATGAGGACGAGGATATAATATCTTTTGGTGCACCACCGTGCTTCCGGTTCCCCGGAAGAGTGGGCTACCGTTGTTGTCCTTAATATGGCACGATTATATTGATTCACTAGCGACGTAAACACTATTGACGAAAATCACTTTTGTTAGCTGGGGAGGAAACGATCAAATCGCGATACGAAATACACTGTCACCAAAGAACTTCCTGCTGAACAGTCACTAAAACACAGACCTATTGTTTTAAAAACTGTTTTATTTTTGAATTTTTTCCTCATTTTTTGAGGAGGTGTTCTCTTTATGCGAGCTACTCACTGACTCTTCTGCTCGACTCCCGATTCTTGATACAGACTCTGTCTTTATCTTTTGTTATCATTATCTTTTTCGAAGTCCGAACCCCTCGCCACTTACCAACCATCTTTTTTGGGGTTTTGTTTGTGTTATCCATCTGGCTAATGCAAACAAGAGTTTGCGTGCACTTCAGATGGGCAACACAAGATCCGCGGGAAATCGGTGTGAAATTAGGATCTGGGAATCCGTGTTTATTAGCAAGTCATAAAACATCTGGGATGTGGAGATATGTATTATGATGTACAGATTGCCTGAATTGTGTGTCGGCGGATCAAATAGACACGTTTTTGTTTGGACACGTGCACTTTTGGGTTCTGGATCTTGTAGAAAATGTAGGTGTTAATTGCTTATAGCATACATGGGAAAATATCCATTATGCTGTTTGATTTTAGGAAATTGAATCGAACAAATGCATTGAATTGAATAAATGAATTTGAATTCAATAAATGAGAATTTGAACGTTTAGTTCGATTTGGTTTGACATTGAATTCAATGTTATGTTGGGGATATGAAATGGATTTTGTTATAGGTAGGATTTGTGTATATGTGGGAGGAAAATGTTACGGCTTCTTGGAGCACTGTGGGGGTTTCTCTATTCTACATGAGAAACAACCCACAATTCCAACCAACATTCCTACCTAATTTCGACCGCTTTCAGCGCGTCATACTTACCAATTTCCTTTATATGTATTCCTCTGTAAAACATTTCAAACGGACGTATAGCTAAACTCATTATCCTTTGCAGATAATGCATAATTGAGTTTAGCTACATTCTTGTCATATGGCAACTCCATTCTTGCTAACCATGAGTTTCCCATCGGAAATCTCATAATGTCGGTTAGCAACAACAAGTCTAAAAGAACGACGCTGTTGCATCATAGCAAAATAGCTGGGGTTATTTCAGCGTCTTAGAGTCTGGTTCTCACGCGGATTATTTCCCAAGCATCAGCGGCTTCCTATCGACTTTCCCTCAGATCACCCATTCGCTTGGGATCAATGATCTCTTTTTGCAGGGGAGTAACATCAGCTGGGTTTCCCTCTCATTCGTATTTCTTTCCACGGTTCAATGCGCTCTAACTACACCGTAGCCGTACCGCTGGGTCAGTAGGTCGTGTCAGTAGCTGCATCTGATACCAACACACCCTACCAAGGCTACCACGAGATCACAGCATATCATGTCTTCTGTTCTCTTATTCTTCATGTCCGTCAATTACCCTATTAACAAAAGTTACTCATAATTTGACGGGCGTGAGGTTGAGAGAGCAGAGGCGTGGTCTCTTTTGGTTATCCTGTGTGAATGAAATATGAATTTTCAACCCTAATTCACACCAGTCGCTATTCATTCATCATTGGTGTCGGATGCGCTGCGCCAGTTTTTAATTTAATTCGCCACTGGTCTCAAGAGTCACATCTCAATAGTTCGAGTGAAAGGTCGCGTCGTGTATACCTTCAATAAAACAACTAATGAAATAAAACGAAAAGTTATTAATTTAAAATCAGTTATTTGTAAAAAAAGACAATACATTTTTGAAAAAAAACCAAAGTGAAAAATATTCAACTAAAAATAAAGAATAAAACAAAATAACAACTATAAATAGTGTTTTCATTTTTCATTTCTTTCGGGTGAACTATTGTTTTCGCAGTGACGGTGCAGTGGGGAAGAAGTGAATCGTGTGCCCGTGCTTGGTGCAATACTTCTTACCCCCCACAGCACTACAAGGATTGTCATGCAGCAACATCACTTTGCGCCTTCCTTAGCCCGTAAATGGTATTTTTTCTTCTATAGCATCACTTAATTCTATCAATGGGCCTGATAACGTGGAGCTGTAATAGTTTGACCAGGTTCCAGAAGCTCGTAGTAAATGACTCCTTTCGAATCTCACCAAACACAAAGTAACACTTTCTTGGGAAACAGGTGTTGATAGTTGGCCTGGAGCAACCCATGCTTTTCTGAGTTTAGGATTGTCGTAAAACATCCACTTTTCATCACCAGTAACGATTTTATTCAAAAAATGCTTTCCCTTGTATCAAGAAAGCAAAGTCGTACTGTTGCAAGTTTTCGTTTTTTGTTTTATTCCGCTAGCTTATGAGGAACCTCTTCCTCCTCCTTCTTCCTGGATCTTGCCCATTCCATGCAATCGAAGTGATATTGCATGGTGAAAAACTCATAACTCCTCCAAAAGCTCTTCTTGAGTTTGACATGAATTTTCATCCAATAACTCTTGAAGTTCTTCGTCACCTGGACGTGGAGCGTCCTCAAAACTAAAATTTCCTTCATGAAATCTTGCAAACCACTTTTTTACTGATGAATGACTTATAGAATGTTCACTCAAAGTCGAATTAATCAATTCCATAGCTTGACCGGCATTCTTTTTCATTTGAAAACAGAATAGAATGCAATGGCGTAAATGTTGCTTATCGACATCCAAAAACAACTGATGCACACGGAATGACAGCTTGTAAATGACTAAAACTTAGTCATAGGAACAGCAATGACTAAACTATATATAAGCAAAATAGCGAGCGAATTGGATGCGTTCAAGTATGTTTTTAATGCAACCAACTTCAGAGCAAAGTCTCTACTTGTATTGTACATCGGTGGGTGTGTGACGAAGAAAGTACTACACGTCCCCAAATATAGTATGCCTTAGGCCCAACGCTCTCCCTTTCTCGTCCTTCATATTTAGTTTAATCGTTTTAGATCTAATTTTTATTTTAAATTGTTGTTTGTTTGTATCATTAAATCGTTTTGTTTTAAATTTTTGTTTGTAAAAAAAGAACGAAAAAAAATTAAACAAACAAAACCTAAAACAAAATTTAAAAAAATATAAAATATACAAAACCTGTACGTATATTACGTTAGCAAAATTGTAAAAGAGGTAGTCCTTTTATATATTAACTACTCACTGTAAACTAAATTATAAGTCATTCTACGCCAAAAGTATGTCGTATAATTTAGAGTGCTTACAAAGAGCCAGTAAGATAATTAAGAAAAATAGTTGTAAAATAGGACATGCATAATGATATTTATTATATTGATATTGAAATACATAAAGAAAAATGTGTAATTTAATTCGCAAGCAAATAAATGCAGACTTAAAATAAAAAATAAACTTATTTCGGCCTTTCGAAGTGTGCTGGGTCTTGTGATTCTAGTCATCATCATCATCATCATCATCATCATCATCATCATCATCGGCGCTACAACCGGCATCCGATCCTGGCCTTATTTAGCAAGTCCCTCCACCGGTATCCGGCCCATATCCGAGACTTGTTAAATTGTCCATAATAATTTGTTTTTTTGGGCAAGGTTATTAGTCAAAATAGTTAGACGTTCGTCAAAAAATCTGAATTTCCATTGTTTACAGTTTACAGCCAAGGCTCCTCGATAGTATAGTGGTTAGTATACCCGCTTGTCACACGGGAGACCGGGGTTCGATTCCCCGTCGGGGAGCCTCTGGCGCAAGACTAATGACCTTGCCCAGAAAAAACAAATCATTATGAAAAATTTGACAAGCCTCAGGACTTGCTAAATTAGGCCAAGACCGGTTCCCGGTTGTAGTGCTGATGATGATGATGATTAGTCTTGCGCAATGTGATTCTAGTCATAAGCCCTTATTGATATTCGAAGTAATCTCATATAACTTCGTATTTCCGTAAAAAGATATATTGGTGCCCCTGAAGGAATCACAGTATATTTTTCCAGTCTCAAAACTTATTTCGGACTTCAAATCAAACAAAAAAAAAAAAACTTATTTTTGACTCTCAAATTGTTCATGCCCTTGTGATTCTAGACAGAAGCCCTTATTGATATTCGGTGTAATCTAATATAATGTCGCAGTTCCTTAAAAAAAAACATTAGTTCGTAGTTCCTTAAAAAGTATATCTTTTCAGTCTCAAAACTTATTTAGAACTCTCAAACTGTTCATGACCTTGTGATTCTAGATAGAAGCGCTTTATTAATATTCGGAGTAGTCTAATAAAATTTCGTAGTTCCTTAAAAAAAAAAAAATTAGTGCCTCTGCAAGAATCACGAAGCGTCTCAAAAAATTGCCTTTGGTAGTCTCAGAGCTTATTTCGGATCCTCAAAGTGTTCGCGGCCTTGCGATTCTATACAGGAGCCACTATTAATATTCGGCGTAACCTAATACCATGTCGTAATATTAATGCCCATAAAGGAATCACCAATTGTCTTAATAATCCATCTTCTCAGTTTTAAAACTCACTCCCGATTCTCGAAGTGTTCGCTGTAAATTTCAGTTCATCCAAAACAATTCGGGCACTGAATGTAGTTTCGGAGTGCCCAAATGATTTCACAGCCACCTAAAACTTCTTTCGAAAACAACTTATGCTTTGTTATGTACAAAGCATTGAACTCCTCCCCATCTTCGGTTCTTAATACGTTAATCTACACCTTCACCTTGTATTCGCTGAATGGATGGCTCTACAAACAGCTCGTAATCTCTGCCAGGGACATACCCACTCAAAAACTCCACTTAGTTCCTGCAGCGTCAGCAAAATCAAATGTTTGTCTTATAAGATGCACATCTCATCAGCATCTACACTCTAGAGATACTTGACGCCATATTTCTTTTTCTCCTTCCTGAGTGTGTGATATTCCACACATTTTCACGCAAATCCTGTCTGCAATAAAACGAGGGAACGGCTTGCAATTGCATCGGCTGAAGATGAAGCATCAGAAAGCGTTTACCATTGTCCCATATGTAAATACCTAACGCATCATTCAGTTACCAAGGAGCAGGTTAGCCACTGTCCTACACTGTTGGGGATCCGCTGCGTAAGTGTAGGTGCAACTGAGTATATGCACAAAAAGGCAAAATGGTGGTAATGTGCGGCAGGGCTTCAAGTAATCCAACGACATCATCCTCGACGTCATCTATATGTAAATGGCAGCGATTCCCATTCTTGTCTTTATCAGTTTTTTTTATACCTCTCTTACTTTGACTGGCTTCAGAAGAACCAGCAACGCACCAAATGCATATACATATGCGCATCGGGATGAGTGAGCCGTAGTATCGCTCAAGGGTTATCGTGGCTGGTGTCAAGTTACACTTGGCAGTCCATGGGGGGAATCAGGAATGCAGGGGCACCGAACCATGGCATGGATAGGCCCACTCTGGCGCTGACAGTAAATGAAATACTTGGTAGTGTTCTAAGGCGCCACTACTACCATCACCACTGTCCGCGGGTCGACCATCTTGCCAGCCTTGGAGGCAGCTACACCACGTCGCTGTCATGGAACACAGGGGCTTCCCTCGCCAAGGAGAACAAAACCCCAAGAGGCAGAGTGCGATAATTAACACACGAATAAAAATGCAAATACCTAAAAGAAAAGGAACAAAGCGGTACACACAAGATGGAGAGGTGGTATGAAATGGTGCCTGCCTGCACACGTATGTGTTGCATTGTGCAACAAGGAATACAACAAACATGGAAGCTGGCTGGAACAAGACCCCAGTCGTACCCTCTCTGGCAATGCAAAGTGCAAAATAAACGAAAGACAAATAACGAAACGCATACTAATTAAGTGATCTAATTCAGCCACACCCCTGGTGGGTCGAGCGGTTATTATAGCACCTTTAGCCTCTTGGTTGAAGGTTCAAAATGTCCACGAGGATGAACTTCCCGCCACGAGATAACAATTACTGCCATTCAGAGTCAATCTCATTAGCCCGGCCCGGAAAGCAGCCACCATGAATGGAGCCGCGTCTATCCTCGGGGCACGTACTGATGCATCTGCTACTGACGCCAAACAATACAGTGCTGAAGACACTTGAGATTGACAGATACAATTGTATCTCACCCGACAATGTGCAAGCAAACAATCCCATCGAAGAAGGGTGGCTAACTGAACTACCCTTAAATAGAATTCTCACAGCTTTCTTATCGCTTCATTGTTTACCGGCTCTGCCCTTATTCGTTTGTGTTGATACCGTTAGCTAACTGGCAACTGCTGTCAGTGGAAGGACTTAAATGAGACGGAAAGAGAATCCAGCTAGCCAAATAGAATGGGGGACAGTCAGAGACAATTTTTAGGAGTATTCAAAATCTTATTGTTATGATAATTGCATTGCTTTGGGAAAGGGAATTGGTCGCTCTGTTTCCTTCGCCGTGGGTTAGGTTCCTTTGATTGAGCTTTGGAGATGTTAGAGAAGACAAACCAGGGAAAAACTGCGGGACAGTAGAATCTGCTGGAGGAAACTAGGAGAAACTGACGCTTGACCGTCTATTGACAAACGAATTATGAAATTGTTTTGAACTAATCCAAACTATCCTAAAGAATTGAACAATCAGATAAAACACATGGATGGCAAGTTATTGGAACCACTAGGTAATTTATAATAAATTTATTATAATTGGGTTGGAAAGCCTAGGTAGTTCTAGAGGCTTTAGAAGTTTTGTTCTTAGAACGCAATAGATAGTCCATATAACAGGAAACGCCAAGTTATTGGGCTTATGAAGACCAATTGGTTCTAGAACCCTGGTAATTAATTCGTTCGCAGAAGATAAATCTATATTATCAATCACTAACTAATTACAATGAGCTTGCGAACACGAGGTATATCTGAAAGCTTGGCAGACCCTTGGAATCCACAGAGTAAGTCCATGTTATGGCATACGCCTCGAAATGTTCACTGCAAATTTCTCGAGACGAGGTATATCTGGAAGCTTGGGAAGTCCTTGGAAAGCAAAAGGTAAGTGCATATCATCATCATCATCGGCACTACAACCGGGATCCGGTAATGGCCTTATTTAACAGGTCTCTTCACAAGTCCCGATTTCGAGCCGTTGTCATCCAGTTTGGCACTCCCAGGCTAGGGGCGTCCCGGTTGACGCCATCCCTCCATCGCAGACAAGGTCTGCCGCGCTGTGTCCTTCCACAAAGGACTTTCCGGGCAGGCTCGTCTTCGCAGTAAGTTCATATACAATAGAAAACCTAACAACTTCCGAGGTGTTTACAGAGACCGGATAGATCTAGAAGCGTAACAGGTATACAATGCGAAGAACCCGAATCCGTACAATAGGGAGAGCCACGTTATTACACTGGGCTTGGAATAACCGAGAAGTTCAATAGCCTGCCAAGTTATTGGAATACAGAAGGTAAATTCCCATAATAGGAAACGCAAAGTTGTTGTATTGGGTTTTAGAGACTTACAACTTTTATTATACAATACTTGTATAAAATAGAAGCGTGACATCCTTAAGTTTCATTGTGCAGTGGGGGGGGGGGGGGGGGGGGGGGTGCGCCGGTGCAAATAGGGCACAGTCTCTGCTTTCAACTCGGCGAAGGCCAGGACGATCCTTGTCCTTGTTCAATCCAAGTTGACATGCAATCTCCACGCAACACCCCTGGATAGCTACTTTAGCACCCGTTAAGTAGTGAATCAATGCATGCTTCGACATCCTGAGAGAGGTTGCCTGAAAAACAAATTATTATGGACAATTTAACAAGTCTCGGATAAGGACCGGATACCGGTGAAGAGACTTGCTAAATAAGGCCAAGAACGGATACCGGTTGTAGTGCCGATGATGATGATGAGCACGACTAAAGATCTATAATTTAAGATGTAAGATCTATAATTTAGAATAATTTGATGAATAATTTAACGTGGTCAAGACTATGATCACGAATTTTAGATATTGCGGCCATTAGTCTCCCTTAAACGGATTTCGGAGAGAAAACGAAGTTTCTATATGTACGTATTTACTTTCACATTTGATATAAATGATAACAGCTTAGTTTAGGTTAAGGGAGTACCGCCCGATTCATTAGTTAAAAGTAAGCTTAAAAAATAACAACAAAAGAGAATAGAGAAAAAGAAGATAAACACCGATGTCCATCCGTAAGGTGCAAACTACTCCTGTTTTCTTACTTATGTGAATAATTAGCGAGTTTTTTAAATGTTCAGTTTGTTTGGATAATAAAACCCAATTGAAAAATTGTACAAAATGTAGTACCGGGTACATTGTTTAAATAATAAAGAAATAAAGCCATTAAGGATTCGTGAGTTTGAAATAGCGGAGCCGTCATAAATGGTAAGTGAAGCGCCGCGACAAAAAGACAAAAAACAAAAATTTAAAAAAAATGTTTCAGAAATTAGAAAAAAAAAATTAAGAGATATGAAAGAGCCTCTTATACATATATATATATATATATATATATATATATATATATATATATATATATATATATATATATATATATATCATAATCATCATCGGCACTACAACCGGAATCCGGTCTTGGCCTTATTTAGCAAGTCCTGAGGCTTGTTAAATTTTCCATAATGATTTGTTTTTTCCAGGCAAGGTCATTAGTCTTGCGCCGGATGCTCCCCGGCGGGGAATCGAACCCCGGTACCCGCGTGACAGGCGGATATACTAACCACTATACTATCGAGGAGCATATATATATATATATATACATATATATATCTATATATATATATATATATATATATATATATATATATATATATATATGTATATATATAAATATGTATATATGTATTATATATATATATATATATATATATATATATATATATATATATATATATATATCGTATATTATATACACGAGGGTGAACTGAAAAGTTTCCGACGTATCAAAGATACAAAACATTTTTCTTAAAATTTATTTTTAATTTTCTACGTAGTCTCCTTGTAACTTCACACACTTCGCCCAGCGATACTCCCATGTCTCTAACCTGTCCAAAAGTACTCGGCGTTTTTCTCTGCAAAATAACTGTTCACGGAGGTGATTGCCTCCTCATTTCACGAAAATCTCTCTCCTCCGAGCGGAATTTTTAGATTATATTTAGGGAACAAAAATAAGTCGCTTGGGGCTAGATCTGGTGAGTAAGGCGGATGGTCAAGCATTTCAAACCGTAATTCCCGGATTTTCGGCAAGGCTTCCGTTGAGGTGTGAGACGGCGCGTTGTCTTGGTGAAACAGGATTCTCTTCTTCTGCAAATGTGGCCGTTTTTCGGCAATTTTTGCCTTCAGTTGGTCAAGTAATGATGCGTAGTATGCTCCTGTAATGGTTTTTCCTTTTTTAAGATAATCGATTAAGACAACTCCATGACTATCCCAAAAAACAGTCGCCATCACTTCCCCGCACGAAAAAACAGTTTTTGCTGTTTTCGGAGCCTGTATTTTTGATTCGGGCGTATAATCGTGTATCGAAGTTTCATCGGCAGTAATTAATCGACACAAAAATTCGAATTTATTACGCCTAAACTGCACCAACAAAGCCTTGAAAATGTGTATTCGAACACGTTTTTGATCTAACGTGGGCACCCAACGAGCGGACAGTTTTCTCATGCCTAAATCTTGGTTTAATATGTGGCAAACACGTTGTTTGGACATTTTCATACCCTCTGCTATCTTTGTCAATATAATTCGGCGGTCGTCTAGCATTATTTGGTGAACTTTAGCGACGTTATCGTCAGTTGTTGCAGTTTTTGGACGTCCCGAACGTTCATCGTCTCCCAAGCTGTCATGGTCACTTTTAAATTCAGCTGCGCTAAATTTCACTGTGGTAAATGATGGGGCAGAGTCCATCCCGTGTTTGATTTGCCTTTCAAAAACAAAAATTTTATGACAGCTCGATACTCAATTTTATCCATTTTCACAAAAAGAGTTGTGGCGATTCTCCCGAACGCCAGCACTCATCGTCCCACAATCTAGGAAAAAACCCCCAAATAGGGCATACACCAAAAAGAGAAACAAGTACCGTGGCAGTTCCATTGAACGCCACTACTTACCTTACAGGTACAAAAGGTAACAGTTTCCTGAAATACATTAAAAGGCCTGTACTTACCTTCAGTACTGTACCTGCAAAATACAAGAAAAACCCTGTGAAACATTAAGTCGCGCTGAAGTGAAATTCCAGCGGCATCAAATGCTATATTCTTCAAGGCAATTTGGTTTAACAACCAACCAACCAATATTGCCTGTGCAATATCTACGCGATATCCTCTTGCATGCCAGCTGCACACCAGCAGAAAAAGGTATTTTGCCTTAGCAAGCGTGCCCACGTCGAACGACCGATACATGAGGGCATCCGGTTGGCGCCCCGGCAATCGAATTCGGAAATGGAAAATTACCATTAGAGTTCGACTGCGAGGATACATCAACAACACGTACACGATCAGCATCATGCTACTAGTAGCCACTGATCGTGTAAACATTTCAACCCTTTTGCCGTCGAGATACTCGCACCTGTTGCGAACTTAAAAGGGTGACTTATGCAATGTCTGCATACTTGCGGACGCACACGATGAGCAGCGAAAGCAATCATCGTGTGTGTATTTCCATCCCTTTTTGAGTCGAATCTAACGCAAAAGAGAATACCAAATATGGTCATCGAGGCGATGATGGGATTTTGGTATCCTGTCGCTTCGATGACGTAATTTAATCTTGGTTCGGATACCGTGAGGGCAGATCGCGCCCTCACATTAATTTACATCCCTCTTGGGCCGACCCAAGGGATCAGTCAATTCGTATTTTACACAGTCTGAAATTGCGGTTGATAGGAACTAGTCGAGTAATTCAATAGTGTCCATTCGAACAGTGTACCAAGAACGTATTAGCTTTTACATTGTTTGTGAGAACGTTTAATTTAAATTTATCTGAACAGTGCACCAAAAATGAATTTGCCTTTACATAGTTTGCTTGAACGTTTAATTTAGTTTTACCTGAACAGGTGCACCAAAAGTGAATTAGCCTCTACATTGCCAGTTTGAATGTTTAATTTAATTTTATCTGAACAGTGCACCAAAAATGAATTAGCCTGTACAATGTTAGTTTGAACGTTTAATTTAATGTTATCTGAACAGATGATAAATAAAAATAAGATAATATAGGAAGAATCCAGTGTTTACTTTTTGAATCGCCAATTCTTGCTTTGGAAAGGATCATATTTCGGAGTAGAAGAAAACCTACCCATCCAACGACTGGAAATGCAACACCCAGCACTTCGGAAGAGAACATAGCGTAGCTACATCACTTCCCAGTTATTGCCTATCAACCTTGCCTGTACGTAATCACCACATTGGTGACTTTACAGCGATTTGAACACGCAAACGGAAAAACGGAGTGCTTGAAGCAGTGGTGACATCGGATAACATCACCATACAGCCCGGACTGCAGCAACATGATATTCGGGAGGATGGCCAGCAAATTTTGTTAACCTATGGGATGGAAGTAGAACCGGTGCAGTACGCCTGCACACCCATACTTTATCCCCCATAGAGTCACATCGAGTCATTCAAACCACTGTCAAATAAAAACGGGGCGTCGAAAATGGCTGAAACTGTCAAAAGATGCACAACTACTTTCACTAGCTTGTATTGACGAGTGTTGCTATCTTCGTTGAGGTCGGGAAATTTTCAGCCCACCCATGTATATCTATATATAGATATATATATGTATATATATATATATATATATATACATATATATATATATATACATATATATATATATATATATATATATATATATATATATATATATATATATATATATATATATATATATATATATATATATATTTATTTATATGCCTGCGATGAATCTCGATGCCGCACGAGGAATGTCGTCGGCCGAGATCGTTGCTGATGTTCCGCTGAACGAGGAACGTCGTTGGGGAATAGTGAACGATGGAGCACGTTGGGGATGAATTGATCAACGTTGCCTGAAACCAAATGTGTTATAAGTTTAAGGAACGGCAATACCTGTTGATGATCACGAGGTTGAGTTGTATCGCTTCTCCTTCCCACACGGAACGTATCGATAATTTGTTGGAATTTGTGTTTAAGTAGGAAAATTAAAACTTCATTCACTAAATTTGAAGTAAAGCCGATGCGACTGGCGAATGCCTTTAGACGAATATAGATAAAGTTCGACTGAGTTCTCGATGGAGACAACTTTATTTATTAAACACTAAAAAGCCACATGGTGGCGTGCGACTAACAATATAAATGTTGGTATAAATGTTCACAATATTAAATTGAGCACCAAAAACGCCGTATATGTCTTGACAGTTGCAGAATGAACCCGAACAAGCACCAAAAACAGTAAACAAGCTCGTTAGTATAGTTGAATGTTGATAGACAGTTGTTTGTGCACTGTCATCGTGTTGCCGCCAGGTGTGGTGAATATTTGTCGGAGAAAGTACTAGACGATGTACTAGATTCTCCCCGAGCATATAATTATGAATCCGAAACAATATGTATACACACATATATATATATATATATATATACATAAAAAAAAAATATATATATGTGTGTATATATATATATAGGATGGCGGAAAATTAATCATCCAAATTTGTTTTTGAATTACTTTTTTACTAAATAAAGAAAAATGATTTTGACTGATGCCAATGTTTATTTGGACTGTTACGAACAAAACCCTCCTCCCCTGAAACCCTACCTCTTTGGAGTTAAGCTCCATCATAAATCGCGCATACATCAAATATTGCAATATAAATTTAATATCAAACAAATTGAACTACACGTTCAATTGGCCCATATTGAATTTAACTTGAATCCAAGACGTGAAAGAACGAACCATATGTTCAACACTTTCAAGTAAAGTTGTTGAGAATCGTAAAATGCCCATCTGCAATTTTATGATCATTTAATGGTTTGTTTACCCAAATCATTTCCCACGGGGGAATTGTTCTCCTATAACAAATAACTTGCGTCATAAAGCGAACCATCCGTCTGTTTTAGCGCCCGCCAACATAAAGGATCATCAACGTGCATTAGCGCGATCCTCTGTTGATTTTTCCTTTGTGTTTCCGCAACATTTCCCGCAGGTAACATCCTGGTCCATTCGCCTAGAACAAATAATTTGCGCCATAAAACGAATCGCACGTTCGTTTTAGCGCTCAACAACATAGCGGATCATAAATGTGCATTAGCACGATTCTCTGTTGATTTTTCATTTCTGTTTCCTTTTTTGAACACAAGCCGGGAAAGATAAAGAAATGAATTAGGCCAGGTGCCAGGCAGAAAAAAAGAACATATCCTTCGATCTGCAGGTTGGAAAAAGTCTTCGTTCGGAGAGTTGGTTTTTGACATTTGGCCGAGACGGTCATGAGGATGTGTTTTCTGAGAATTGGCCGAGGCGGTCGGTGGTTGTTGTTAGATATTTGACCGGGACGGTCTCTAAGCGGTGCGCGGTGTAAGTGCGTGACAAGTAAAAAAAATGTATAATATAATCAAGTCTAGCTTTTAACTCAGTAACGTATATACAAACAATAAATAACAAAAAACAGAGAGTATTATTTTGAAAGGTAATAAAATGTGTCCTTGTGTGTTGCGGAAATAAGTGTAAAGTGCATGGTGAAGTGTGACATACCAAATAACAATGAAGGTACTTCTGTAATGTCAAAGCGGAAGAGTGTTTTACTTGAAATCCGTGTGTCGAGTGTGTGTGGTGTAATAAAGGTATAACAGGACCTTTACAATTTAATCTGTTAAATGGAAAAGATGATATCCGTCAAGTGGCTGCGTCAGTGTTGATACACATTTGTACCCGTTTTATCGCATTTTCCATGACTTTCCGCAAGATTCCCGATGATAACTGTTCGCATTCCTGTCGAATATTCTCCTTAATGACTACGATTGTCTGAGGCTTGTTGGCACAAACCCGTAACTTTAAGTAGCCCCAAAGAAAGAAGCCTAGGATGGTTAAATCGGATGATCTTGCTGGCCATGGCAAATCGCCAAAGTGGGAGATTACGCTTCCTTCACAATATCCATTGTGGCTGTTGAAACCACGTGTTCACCAAGCCCCGCTCATCCAATTTCGGCAGTAAGAAGTCGTTTACCATGGCCATGTAGCGTTCGCCAGTGACAGTGACACTATTGCCGTTGGCGTCTTCAAAAAAATACGATCCAATCACTCCTTCCGCGTGAACGCCGCACCACCCCGTGGCTTTGAATGGATGTAATGGCTCTTCGTGCATCACATACGAATTTTCAGTGCCCCAGAAACGAAGATTTTGCTTATTGACGTAACCGTTTAAGTGGAAATGAACCTCGTCGCTCATGATGATTTTCGACACAAAAGCGTCCTCTTCGTTGTTGAGATTAAGGAATACACACCCCCTCCATTGCTTGTCTGTTTATATTCTGCAGGTGTCTAGTTGTTGCGGATTGGCAATTAAATGTACTGGAATGTACTGGAGAAATCTAGTACATTCGCATGTATACCAGTTGCGCAGCAGCTGGCACCAACTGGACATCATTGTTACCACGATGATGTCATAGCGTCGCTTTTTTGAATTGGCAGTTATGCCCATTCATTCTGTCTGCACCCAACCTTCAATGGGGTCGCTCACATTATCGGAGCAATCATCACCAGCAACAGTCGAGAGAAATAAAACAAGGCTGTACAATTTAAATGATAGGAAATAAAAGTTAAGTTATCTTTTACTAGTCCTTTACTGTGTTGTATTCTATTATGTGTTCGAGGTATCTTACTGTTTGTGCTGCGAAGTTCAATTGGTGACGTGCTCTTCCGCATTGACCGCGCTGCTCTCTCTCCTTTGCGACAGGCATTGTTCGTTGTGACCGTCCATCGGCGGCCAACGATACGCGTACCACTTCAACCTAACACTAGTTCACAAATGTCAAATCTGACTGACGTACGACACCCTTTGTAAAAATTATAATATCTTCCGATAGGACGATTAATTTTGTGCCACCCTGTATATAGATACTATTAAATATTAATTGAGATAATATTGTACGCCGAAAGGCAAAACAAAACAAAAAGACATTGTACAATTTATAGTGCTTGTGAAAAGCCCGTAAGTTAATTAAGAAAAAATAACTGTAAATAGGACATTGTGGCATCTCTAACAGATACACACACAATTCACAAGCAAAATAGGGAAGAACACGAACGAAAAATCGAATAAGAAAAATACTTCGGAGCCGTATACCGTAGCGATAACATAACAATTCACATCAGTGGAGTATGGTCGAGTTTTAAAATCGAATTCTAAAATCGGCCAGTAGACTGATGGTTAACGCTTAGGTTCAATTTTGTGGGTGATTCAAACTGTCATAGCGTCAGTTCGAATCACACGTTCTTCTTCACTATTATTTCAATCGCTATAACATCATTTAGTCTTAACTAAAAAATATAATTCCTTTTTTTTTTTTTGTAAAATAAATGGGGAATTTAATGTAATGTAAATATATCCTCATGGCTCCTCGATAGTATAGTGGTTAGTATCCCCCCCTGTCAAATAAGGCCAAGGCCGGTTCCCGGTTGTAGTGCCGATGATGGTGATGAAATATATCCTCATGCAATAAACTCACATAGGGCTAAATGAGTAAGGAATGCACTTTGTGTAGCATACTTGAACTACTGATAAGTAGTTTACTTGAACTACTGATAAGTAGGACTCGACAACGGACATGCATTTTTCCTTTGTCCACTCCATGCTAATGACTAAACCACATGGAACAAAAAATATATACATCGTTCTCTCGAATCTGTCCATTTCCATCATCACTGCAATCCTCAGAACAACCTTAGCCTAAAAGTTGCTAATTAAAATTAGCAAACTCCTCTACCCTATTCTTTATAAAGAATTGAAAAATACAAACAACGTTCTTTTTCTTTAATTCTAATTCGCACTAATCCCTAATTTTTTTATTATTCTTCATGTAAACCTGGAAATAATTTCACACAACACATCATTTTGTTCTGCGTTGGGAGTATAATGACGACTCAGTAACTCATATTTGGCGATGATAAACGTTAATTTCTAATGAAATAAACAAACCTCATATAAAGATAAGAACTTCCTATACCCATAGTTAGAACAAAAAAAAAAACAGTGTTCAAAATATATCGCCTTCTATATTCTCCGACATTTATGGCCACCGACTAGACTTGATAACTCTTCTCCTCATTGTGTTAACTAAAGCAAAGTCTAGGTGATATAAAGTGGACATGATTAGTACCGCGATTACCTTAATAATCTCTGACTCGAAGCTAATTAGTCTCCTCGAAACACTTTACGATCCACGTCTGCATATATAATCACCAATTGGCGGCGATAATACGCACGCATTTTAAAATTCACTAAGCTGTTTCGTTAAATCTCGTAAAATATAGCTATCAAGCTAACACCTGCTATCATTGTGATCGTCTATCTCTATAGCGTCAGCTATGGTGCCCGGACAAACGGCGGCCAACCATCTCCGGGGACCCATTTGCGACACCGTCGAATAACTGAAAAACCCACAAAAGGAACATAAATTTGTAATTCCAATGAAATCTCTGGAGAGACACCTCTTAATCGACCCAAGCCCAATGCGTAGCTTAACAATCCAAAATCACGACGTTATTAATTCGTTAAATTCAAATTCGAAAATTATGATTTAACCTGAATTCAGAACGATGTTGTTTAGTTTTCAGAGGAGATTTCGGTCATAGCGCCAGCGGGCCAACGGTTGACATTTGTTAATTGGCGCGATCTTCGGTCGACTGTTCCCCTTTTTTGACAAATTTACATTTTGCTTGTTCTTCTTTTATTTCTAGTTTTATTGATCTTTGTTTTTCTTTTCGATTTATAACTGCAGATTTAATCGAAAAACAAAGAATAAAATTTAATTTACAAATCGAGGCCGACAACAACGGGTGGGATGTCTCCAATGGATGTCTCACAAAAAAAAACTCCCACTCCCTTTTGTTTTTTCTATCTTTCGCTGCTCTAGGTTCTGCTTCTAGCTCTTTGTCTAGCTGTTCTTCTTCTGTTTTATGTGTTCTCTTCTCTGACAGTTTTTTTGTTATTTATTTTTATTGATGACATTTACACATGATTAAGCTTAAGTGGCTACCACGTTAGAGCCTGGAAAGAATCATCACTCACACACGCACATGGACTCCATTAATGGGTGGCATTCTTCAGGCCGGTCTTGTACTATGACAATGGACGTTCGCGCGCGCCCTCTCGCGGGTGCGTGCACGTGTGTCTGTGGGTATGTGATTCTAAGCGACATTACTATCACAATCCCCATTCATTGAGAGAACGAGCTCAATAGCTTTTTGACACGCTAAAATCATGTCAACATGGCCCGCGAGACACAGCACACTAATGGAATTTATTGGGAGCAAAGAATGCGACACCAGTGCTGTAAGGTCTAATAAATTATGCCCGCTAAGGATCTGGACGATGTCATCACCTTCGGGATTGTCAGGAATCGTGGTGAATGATGGAATTGCCTTGTTGAGTTCTCCTGGTTAGCTAATTGTCACTTAGTGGGGTCTTTAAGTCCGGAGTCTTGTTACATAGAGCTGTAGCTGACGGGTTCTGTCATGGCGGAGGACTTAACGTTGGCATTAAGTATGCAAAGTTTCGTAATACCAATTCAACATAAAAGACTTAAGTTGTCGGTCTGTTGTGATTGCGTCCATTTGCCTGTAGGGCCCATAGTGAAGTAAATTGTTACAAATCCCTACAATCATAATACGAGGCAAGGTGAAATAAACGTCCAATTAAATGCAATTGCTGAGAATTACAACGAAGACAAGGACTTGTTTATAAGAACTCAGTTTACTGGATAGAAAACTGCCACTCGGATCTTGGTAAAATAATTGTGATAATGAGGAAGTATACGTGTGACTGACTGGAGGTTGAACAAACAGGAGCTTATAACAAGTGGTAGTGCCCTCTTTTCTCCTTGAGACGACTAGTTTATGAACTCTTGAAGGTTTTCCAGATTTCAATGTGCCAGTCAGATTAGAAACTGGGGATCATCATTAACGTCTCTTAATTTTGGTTCTACTTCTACACAGTACACATCCTTCACTCCCAGTGAGGAAGACTGACATGCTGGCACGAAGTATAGTCATAATTAACTGGCATGTTTTTGGAGAGGTTGTCCGGTTCTAGGAAATCTTACACATTTCAATTTTTAAAAGAAACGTTCATACAAAAGGGCTTTCTAGGTACCAGAAAAGAATTCTGCACATTTTGGTTGTGTCAAAATAGATTGACATTTAAAGAAAGGACATTTATTACTATATGTTGCGGATTCGTACTGGGTGCAACCAGCGAATTCGCAAATGAATGCAGCCATTCACTATCAAAAATAACAAATGTCAGCAAACAGCTGATAGACGAATTTGGTTTGGTTGTCAAGCAATTCTTTGTATTGTTTCTCTTTTTCATTAGCTGTTGGCGACCACGGTTAACAAATTAATAATCAATGAACATCCAAATAATCAACGTGAATAAAATGAATATTTAAGTACAATTAAAAAGGAGAGTTATTATTGGAGTCAGCTGAATTATTCTTGGGGTCCTGCTGACATCAATTCTCTGGCACGCAGGTACTAATTTCCATTAAATACCATCAAAAACCATTGTTTCAGTCAACGGCAACCACCATCGTTGCCCGCCACGAGAGCAGAGCAGTGTTCCTGACGGCAGTTCTTTGGCCCACCACCACGATACCTTTGCTGGTGGACAATTGTTAAAAGCAAAGATTTTGGTCCGAAGAAGTGCTGTCAAATCATCCCCGACGCCCCCATCTGGTCGTTGGAGCTCAAACTACATGTTGGCCGCTCGATTGCCAACACTATATGTTACATCTTCAAATTTTTATTATTTTTTCCTTTTTTAAGACATCAGCACACCAATGGGATTTTACAGTACCCTTAAATGACATTCTATAGCATGTGATTGAAAAAGAGCAGAAAAATAGGGAAAAGTCTAATCGACGTACGTTGGTCTTAAATGTAGTGACGAGGAAACACATAATCAGTTAGATTCGACTGAAGAACGATTCTCTAGATTTATCCGCTGAAATTCCCCTTTAATGCACCAATTTTCCAATTTCGCGGAAATAGTAGGTAGTGTGAGAATGTATTCATCTGTTTCGCTTGAGAAATAGCCGTGGTAATAACTGTTGAGTAGACATATATATATATAAGGTGGCGCAAAATTAATCATCCAATTTTGTTTTTGAATTACTTTTTGTCTTAATAAAAAAAAATGATTTTGAGTGATTTAAATCTTTATTTGCACCTTCACAACTTTTTTTGTTAAGTGAAAAGGTGATATCCGTCAAATGGGTGCCGCCAAAGTTGAT
Source organism: Microdon myrmicae (assembly GCA_963931805.1). Classification (NCBI taxonomy): domain Eukaryota; kingdom Metazoa; phylum Arthropoda; class Insecta; order Diptera; family Syrphidae; genus Microdon; species Microdon myrmicae. The sequence goes on along the minus strand of OZ007501.1, from coordinate 98,337,580 downwards.
ACACATTTGTTCCCGTTTTATCGCATTTTCCATGACATTCCGCAAGATTCCCGATGATAACTGTTCGCATTCCTGTCGAATATTCTCCTTAATGGCTGCGATTGTCTGCGGACTTTAAGTATCCCCAAAGAAAGAAGTCTGGGATCGTTAAATCAGGTGATCTTGCTGGCCATCCCAAATCGCCAAAACGGGAGATTACGCGACTAAGAAACGCTTCCTTCACAATATCCATTGTGTGTCGTGCTGTGTGTGCGACTGCATCGTCTTGTTGAAATCACATGTTAACCAAACCCCGCTCATCCAATTTTGGCAGTAAGAAGTCGCCAGTGACGGTATTCCCGATGGCATCCTCAACAAAATACGGCCCAATCACTCCTCCCGCGTGAACGCCGTACCACCCAGTGGCTTTGAGTGGATATAATGGCTCTTCGTGCATCACATGCGGATTTTCAGTGCCCCAGAAACGAAGATTTTGCTTATTGACGTAACCGCTTAAGTGGAAATGCCGCTCGTCGCTCATGATGATTTTCGACACAAAATCGTCCTCTTCGTTGTTAAAATTAAGGATGGTGTCGCAGCGTGCTTGAACTAGTTAGTTCAAGCCATTAAATAATTTAGTTATATATCTATTCTTAATTGTTATAAGTTGTGTGTTATTAATTGTTATAATTGTTATCGAATAAGTTGTTATAATTATAATTACCTGCACGCTTGGCAGCACTTTTTTGTGTTCGTTACTGCCATTTTTGTTAGTTAGTCTTTAGTTGTCATGAAATATGTAAATGAGTTTGTGTATTTTGATTTTCGTAATTCGTTGTTCGTTGTTGGTTGTAGAAGAAATCCTTATTCGTTGAAAGTTAATTAAATCAATTCGTTCGATTTGTCTTCGGTTTGTCTTCGATTTGTTGTAGTTTTAACTGTTAAATAACAAAGTAATTGTACATATTCTCGTGTCGGTGAAAAACACGTTCGTGTTGAAAACAACCAACTGCAGCGGTAATCAAATAGTCGTAATTGGATCATCATCAGTCGAAGGAAGTAACAATCGTCCTGCAACCCACACAAGTCGGTAGTGGTGATAACCAGTTCCACCAAGGATGGAGTGGTCAAGAGCAGCTGCAGCAAGTAGAAGAATTCGTCATTCGTTAAAAGTTAATTAAATCAATTCGTTCGATTTGTCTTCGATTTGTTTTATTTTTAACTGTTAAATAAGATTCGAGCCAATTAAAGTAAAATATAAGTATTCTCAAACGTGTCGTCATTTCGTTCGTTCGCTTCGAATCGTGCCCGGTAAACGAACCGGGATTCAACAGATGGCTTGACAGCAATCCACCCGCTGTCCATTGCTTGTCTGTTTGTATTCTGCAGCTACCGTATCTAGTTCACAAATGTCAAATATGATTGACGTACAAAAAATATAACATCTTCCGAAAGGGTGATTGATTTTGCGCCACCTTGTATATATATATATATATATATATATATATATATATATATATATATATATATATATATATATATATATATATATATATATATATATATATATATGTATAGAGGCGTGCCATTCCAAAACTACCTTTTCCATTTAAAAAAAAAGCGAGATATTGGTACCACTGTTTTTAGTGGGTTAATATACATGATTTTACAAATAAAAATCATTCCAAAAAAATAGATTTAAGTCAGTACAACTCCATTCGTTTGTGTGCTGATGGTTGCGGTGGACAAAACCGTAATAGTATTCTGATCTTTATGCTGAGTTATTTTTTACGTACGGTTGCACCAAGGAATATTACACAAATAGGGGTGGTATTTCCCATACCAGGTCATTCTTTTCTGCCCGAAAAACTAAATGTAACTGAAAATTGCGCCAAAAAACAAATATTATTTTTAAAAAATTACAAATTCGTTTTTTTTAATTTACCAACATTTTCAAAAATGGAGAAAGTCAGTTTTGGGATAGGACGCCTCATATATATATATATATATATATATATTGACAGTTTATGTAGCGAGTTGGGACGTCCTACCTAACCTGGTCGTAGTCTGATGGGTCGGTACTTTGATTCTCATCTTCTTCCTATCAGAGTCTTTACTACCATCTGCAAATGGTATAATTGATGATCCCGACGTTCTCTATACCGGACTTTATGTCAGTTCCTCACAAAGAACCTGTAGTGGTGTACCATTCCGTCTCATGTGTAGCGATCCTAAATCGCCACTCCCATCCAAATCCCCAACATACCCAAATAATCCCATCCAAATCCCCAATACCTCCCATAACCCAAATCCATATTTCATATTGAATCATATGGGTGATAAATTAAACCAAAAGTTAATTTGTTGCACATTGATTCAATTTCACAGTAACTCATACCCCAATCCAATTGAATCATCATCATCATCATCATTAGCACTACAACCGGGAACTGGTCTTGGCCTTATTTAGCAAGTCCTGAGGCTTGTTAAATTTTCCATAATGATTTGTTTTTTCCGGGCAAGGTCATTAGTCTTGCGCCAGAGGCTCCCCGACGGGGAATCGAACCCCGGTCTCCCGCGTGACAAGCGGGTATACTAACCACTATACTATCGAGGAGCAATTGAATCATATGCACGATAAATTTAAACCAAAATCCATTTATCGTGCAGTGATCCAATTCCCCATAACCCTGACATCATGAAATGTTTAACCCAAAATGCGTTTCATGATTTCCCTTCGAGGAATTTATTCAAATAAATTCTTAATCATTTCCTAAAACATAATGCCAATTGAAGCACATAAAATCTTGTGTGTGCTTCTTGGAATTTTCACATTAAAAAGGTTGACAATTATCAACGCAAAATAGAATAAAAGGGCGACAAATTTCAATTTCATGATGAGTAGCATTCCAGAGGCCGAATCGCTGGCCGTGCATCCATGAGTTAAATTCTAAAGGTCAAATGTCGGGTCTAATCTAGAAAGGTGAAATAAAACAGAAAATTTAACGTAAAGCCGAAACCGAATCTTTTAATTTTCTTTGGGACATTCACATAAGAGATCTTAACAGGGTATTGCGGACCCTAGTACGGGAGCCCAAAACAAAAAGAGATTTTAACAGGGTATTGCGGACCCCGGTACGGGAACCCCCCCAGCAACAGAGAAAGCGGCGCCCGGGACCAAGGGGGAATAATATACTGAAAGGCCCGAGACACTCACACAAAAGAAGGAAGCTGCGAGCGCACACCTTTCCACGCAACCAACGTCAACCAATAAACGCTCCCCCAGAAGATCTTCACGAAGGGAGATGACCCAACGACGCCAACAATAAGAAGGTAAGCGAACCCTTTTATTAAAAAAATATAGCACCTCAACACATGAATTAATTATGCATTCGCTCCATAGACAGTTGATCGTAACACATTACCAGGGTGAGGTGGATTACGCCTCGCAACCGTGCTTATATAATTTCTTACGAGAATAGTTGCTGAACGGAGAGTTATTAAGGAAACGATGGCTTTTACCTTTTACTAATATCTTTATGTATTTTAATCTTATATTTATTTATTTAATAAAAAGGCCCACTTACTTATGCGAGGCCGCGACCCATTTTACTATTATTAATTAATTAATACTAGGTTTTATTTGGTTACTTTTTAAATGAGGTCTTGTAACCTCTCCGTTGTTACTTTAAGTTAACTCTGCTTTATTTATTCAGAGTAAAGGCCCACTGTCCCAATGCAAGGCTGCGACAATTCACTCTGATCGATTAACTCTGTCTAATTTCCCTTGCAAGCACTCCTTTTATACCCGAATTATTGGGGCAGAATCGCAAACGATTCAACTAATTCTTCTGACCCCAAGCGCAGACCATTTTCCCTGTCACAGTTCCGGTCAGTCGGCTTAGACCCATATTGAGTCCAATTGCCCGGCATGAGTCGTTTGCTTTGCTTAATTGATATCGCCACTTAATTGATTCACTTAAAGTGCAGTGGCCTTGGTTCAAGCATTCGTTTCGTCAACTTCGAATCGCCAGATAGCGTTTCATTATTATCCACATGCCTTTCTTTCGTAGGCGTAAGGTTTTTTATAGGAATTCCTTCCTGACGTACGGTAATTGTCATTATCCGTTACATTTTTGCAATCGTTGCATTTTTGTAGGCGCCAGCATTTCTCAAAATATTAAAAATTAGGAGATTACGTACACACACAACAACAAAATACAATCGAAAAATTAGCACCGTTTACCAGGTAATTTACGTAGCAATCATAGCTTAAGTAGCGAGTTGAGAAATCTGTAATCTGGTTCAAACCTTTTTTGTCGCCGGTTCGGATCATGTTGTGAGCTAGCATTATATATAGCTAAACACTATGTGTACTTTGCGGTATCTCTATTGTGAAAACGGGCAGCACTGCTATTTAGAGATATTGAATCTCCCTTTGTTGGTATATCTTCCTGAGCTCAATTAGTTTGTGGCGGTTTTATTGGTCCATTACCATTAACGTGTATACAGCGTCCACACCTTTCTGTTATTTCGTCCCAGAGGCGGACATTAAGCCACACACATCCGGGTGTGTACGCGAACAATACTTTTAATACTTTTTGTTGACGAACGACGATCGATATAGTTCGTTCAACGACTTTTCGGATACTGTTCTATGAGAATATCTTAAATCATTTGTTTACAACGATCATCCCAGGACCCCGCCTCACCTAAATAACACCATTCGTCAGACAGGCGTCATCGATATGTTTGAGAGAATTCAACGACATTTTTAAAACTAAATAAAATACAAACATTCAAATATTGTACTTGATTATGGGATAAGGATTAAATGGATATATGCAGTATGTTTTTCTTGCTTAGAATAAGCAAGCTTATCTGCCCCATCTTGTACCTTGAGCTATTATTTATTTGGAAAACTACAAAGACAAGAAACATTAGTATAGCATTCGTGTTCGACCTCTACTCTTCTTTAAACGAAAAAACACATGTATCTCGACATAATGTTTTTGTGAACCCCGAATCCACTAAAGCGATTTGAATAAATCTGAGCGGATTTTGTTCATTAATATTTCCTTCGTGAAAATTTCGATGAGTAAATGATATAAAAAAGGTCGTTTTTAAAACACTTTTTTTTAAACAAATACCATTATTTTAAGCGACTTTTAATAAGCAGTGGTGAAGTACTGGGAAAAAATCCGTTCTTCTCAAGATGCTGTTGAATTTGTTTTACTGCAGGCTTGCCAATCCTATTATTAATTGTGCGAAATTAGATCGACTTAGATATGCTCTGCAGAATTAATTTAAAAATAAAAATATTTCTTTCGATGTAAAATTTTTACTTTGTTGTCCCAAAATTGAAGTGGAAGTTGAGAGACGTTTTTTTAATGGGATCTCGACCATCAAAACAGCTACAAGACGAACACTAGAGGCAATTCCATAAAATGAGCCTGAACACAAATTCGAATTATTTTTAAATCGATGAATCAGATGTATTGAACCTATATGAGAATATTTAAAATATAAAAATTGAAAAATATTCAGAGGTATTGTTTCAATGATGTTTTTCACGGACACTCTCGAAACTTATTTACGGCAGGGTATAAATGGCGCAAGACTACTGACCTTGCCCGGAAAAAACAAATCGTTATGGAAAATTTAACAAACCTCGGGACTTGGTAAATAAGGCCAAGACCGGATCCCGGTTGTAGTGCCGATGATGATGATGATGATGATAAATGAGCTATCATATAGTTAGAACTGGTGCCAATAATAATCGCCTTACTGTCACCCGTATTCCTTCAATTACTCAATTATTTGCAGATGCAATATTTATGCAATGTATTTGAAGTTTGGGTACATAGTAAATGGCATCCAAACCTACCAGCAGTTTTCGAGCGTAAGTGTCTCGGATCACGTTGCGAAAACTTGTTAAAAATAAAAATAAAATGCTCAATACATAAAATTCTTCATGGGTAAGCCTGTGAAGATTGTTTTCTGAATGCTAAACAAGATATATAAAACGTTTTCTAAAAAAATCCTGTTAGAAAAACCGACAAATAGTGCTACCTCTAAAATACGGGGGTGAATCAATATTGTAAACGGTAATTTTACTTCTTCGTTTAGCAACAAGTTGCAAGCTAGATAATCTTGTGTGTGGCTGTTGTTTGGTTTATGAGGAGTAGGGGAACTGGCTCGGACAGCCGTCTCGCTCGACTATGTAGTCAGTACAACAATGAGTGAGCATGAGGTACATATGTCTGTTCCGCAACATTTTATTATTTTATTATATATTTTCTAACAAATGAAGGCGTTAAACCCTCGAAAATTTTCTCACGATGATACACTGTCTCAGAATCGGATGTATACGTGAGCCAGAGATTTTAAAAGTGGGCGAGAACGTATTGAAAACGAAAGTAATAATCGACGCCCAAGACAAGCCGTATAGATGAAAACATCCGTGCTGTTCGAGAGCTTATTGAAAGTGATCGCCCCTTAACTATTGGAGAAATCTCATCTGAAGTCGGTACCAACAACAAAAGAGGTATGCTCATTCGAGATGTCATCCTTCTTCATGATAACTCCAGGCCTCACACCGTGTCCTTGACAAGCCATACTTTTTTTTATTTTTTTATTACACTTCTCTCGGGAGAGGCGAGTGTGCGCCCCGATATACCACCAAAACACGGTTGCAGTTCCTCTTGAATAGCTGCAGGTTTTAACGCTCCGGGAACACTCGCGCGGGAAGGGAGTTCCACAGCTTCCCCTCTCTGTAACGGAACGAGTTCTGATGCAGGGATGTTCGCCCCGACGGGAGATGAACCGCGAACTGGTGCCATCTGTCGGATTGTGTTCTGGGGCGCATATAAACCGAATTGCGCCGAACACTACCACAAATCTCCGAAGAACAGTACCCGTGATATCGGAAGAAATGAGGTGGACACCGTCGAACACCCCCGAACACCCCGGAACACCCTCCTGCCAAGACTTGTCTCCCTGTAATTATTTTTTGTTCGTACACGTGTTAAGTGTGTCGATGATGTCATAGCTAAAGATAACATACAGGAGATCATTGACACTCTCAAACAAAAAAGCACCACCAAATTCTAAACCCAAATGGCCCCACAGAACGACAACGCAATCGAGTCCGTAAGCCCATTAAGCAATTCAATCGAAAACGATTAATTTCAATTTCAAATTGCTAAAGCAATTAACGATTACATAGGCTGGAACAATTAAATTGCAGAAACATTTAAACTGCATGTTCCAGCACAATCGGCAGAAATGCAATTAATTGGGTCAGTTCGCAACCGTAGAAGTTGAACCCGAGTTCAAGCCAATGAGAAATATTGATTGGTTCAGCGATACACCGCGATTGCGATCTGAAGCCAACAAACGGAAATTGGGGCAATTAAAATTTAAATTGCATTATCGTCATCGGGAGGTGTTGACCCCGAGGTGACGAGAGTTGGTGGTTAATGGAAGAAGGGTCAGTCAGTGGTTGGTCAGAGTCAGTGGTTGATGAGAGTCTGGGGATGGTCTTAGTGGAAGTCAAATGAAGAGGAGGTCGATCGCGTTGTGAAGTAATAGTAAAAGTGGGATAATATCGAAGAGTAGACGGTGTAAAGGATTAGCAGAGTGTAGTGAGAAAGTGAAAAAGAAATACAGAGGAAGTGTCGGTTTACTTGGGAGAATAACAATCGAATGAGAAAAGCAAGAAGATCGTAGGTTTAAGTAACGATAGAATACATTAAGATTCCAAAATAAGTAAAACACCAATTCGTATAGGACTAGACAAAAGTGCGTAGAATAGTGAGAAACTGAAAAAGAAATACAGAGGAAGAAAAAGGAAGTGTATAATTGTTTTGTGGAACAATATATGAAATAGACATGTAAAATCACATCTATTTTTTTTACAAGTAATAAAGAAAATTGTGAACAGTAGTTTAAGTGAAAATCTTTCAAATAAAGCTTAGAGAAAGTGTGAAACTATAAAGAAAAGAAAGGAGGAAAAGAAAGAGTTAAGGAATAATAACTGAAATAAACACAAAAAGAATCGCATCTATGTTACTGTGAACAAAGATAATCATGAACAGTAAGTTAAGTGAAGACCTTTCAATAAAAGTTTAGAGAAGGTGTAAAACTGTGAAGGAAAGGAAGATTTGAGAAACAGTAAATAAAATAGACTAGCGAGATTACACATATAACACTTATAATAAGAATTGATGTGAACTGAAAGTGAAGTGAAGTTATGTAAGATTAAATTTTGAATAATTTGTAAGAACTGATTAAGTAAAAGAAAAAGAGAAAAACAGTAAAATAAAGAAAAGAGTGACCTTTTAAAAAACTTGGTTTCATTTGCGGTTGGAAGTGCTCCAGTACATCGGGAAGCCTAGCAGAAATCTTAACTCACGTGAAGGAATCACTTGGAGGAAAAAAATTCGAAAGTAATGAAGATGTCGAAGAGCACGTGCCCAATTGGCTGACAACTCGCCTTAAATCTTTCTACGAGCAAGGGATATTAAAGCTTCCAAATCGGTGGGTGGCAGAAGTGTGTAGATCACGCAGGAGACTATATTGAAGAATATTGATAGTATAGTTAGTGTGTAACATTATTGAATAATTGTATAAGAAGAATTAACGTTTATATTTGAGTGTGGAAATGTTTCTAATAAGATATGAAAAAATATCCTTGCTATCGTTGACCACGAAGAGACGTTTGTGTAAACACAAGGTGTTTGTATCATGACATACACATCCCAGAGTAATCAACAAACATCCGAAAGTAATCATGAATTGCATGTAAACATTCATCCGCAAATCAAAGGTAAGTAAAGAATGATGCATGCGCTTTAAATAAGTTTAGATGGCAACTGCAGATAGCCTGCCCAGACTAGAACAGGTCATAAAACAAGAATAGAAAGGTAAATGAAAATTATCCATTGACCTACGTAGGTCGAAGGTAAAGAAAATCCAAACTCCTCATCGTGAAGGGTTTAGCCGTCGCCCACAAGGGAAAAAAAGAGCTGTGTGTAAATAGGGTTTCCCATAATGTTCGGTACGGTGTCAGTTAATCAAGTGAAGAATATTTAAAAAATGATCTAAGAACATTTTGTCTTAGCTTGGCTAAGAGTATTTAAGAATTTTTCTCTAAGACCAAAATAATTCCCGCTAATGTCCCACATGATTATCGTCTATGGCAAGGAACCGACCTCCGCTGCGTGTTCCACCAACAATTATTATTTCTCCAAAGTTGCAATCACGAAATTTACTGCCCATTGATTTACGGTAGACCTATCAACATCATCGTGAACATAAGCAACCTTTAAACGATGACAAATTTCAGCAGGAATCACATTTTCACCAGTTAAAAATTCGATAACAGCACGCTGTTTAAGTCACGTTGACATAACTCTAGAGCACGCCGCCATACTTCCCGCCCTCGAAAGACACTAGATGAACGCTCGATCTCAGGCCTGCGCATACGTATTAAGAGAGAATGTTACGTCTATTTGACTCCAGGCGCGCGTCTGAAGGTCATTTCATTCGCGTACTGCCAGCACGTGTGCATTTCTTTTCAGTCAACTGTTGTACATTTCACAGCAACCGGTTCGTAGAAGACTTGAAGACGTACCTTACCGACAAGTGATGCAACTTTATCTTCTGACTTGGTAAAAGCCACGCTATCATACTAGATATCTCAACAATGTTGAAGTAGACAGCGTAGAAACAGAGAGCTAGTCCAGTAGTTTTTAACGGTGTTAAATGTGTCTCCAATTAAATTAAAACTGGAGTTCCCCAGTGGTCTGTAGTCTTACGCATTTGTATTCCTCATTTTCATAAACGATCTTTTATCCATTACTCGCAATCCAATTCACTTATTTGCTGATGGTAGTGTGGTAATTCTACGAGCCTCTATTAAGATAAATAATTAATTAAAACGTCGTCATTGCCGAAGTTTGGAGCAAACTTTCGAACTGGCATCAGCGAGCTTTGAAAACATACCCGGCCAACGGCGGACTGCCGTCGAGATCGTTGTTTATGGCGAAGATAATTATCTTTCCATTTAGGTGGTTAAAAATTGGCGAGATCGGTTAGTCAAAAATCGATCACTTGAGTTGACTGACAAACGAGTTGGTTTGCGTAGTCGAGGGTTGTTAAATTGACAAGAATTGTGTTATAAACATTTATATATCACTACTAAAATTAATAAAGGCTGATTGAGTGAACTATGCATTAATAAAATGGATTATTAATTAATGGATTAGTGAGCACTGGTGTTTCCTTTCGGTTCTATTATCCGTGGTAGCGGTGATCACACCGAAATAGAAACAAAGGTATGTTGGGTTTCTGGCATTCATTGGAACATTCCGACTAATATCTTTGAAAGATATGATCAACTCATTAAATTCCGACTTCGATGATTTAGATATGAATCGATAATATTGATATGAATTGATCTGATTCGATTTGATTTTGAGTTTATTGTCATTTAATGGGTTACACAGTTAAAGAATAGCAAGAAACAGTTAAAAATGCAAATGCTCTCACCAACACCTCCATAAGATCATTTCTTCAATGCTGGACAACACCTTGAGGCAATAGAAGGTAATCCACGTAAAGCGTCAACAGGACCATATAATATAGATAAGAAATGTATACAAAAATTAGGGTGTGCCTGGTTGTCAAAGATGAATTTCAGGATATGTATGCCTAACGTGGGGCCGACTTGACCACTGTGCCCTAACATTTAAGGGTTTTGTGCGCGCGTTTGTGTAAAAAAAAAAACGGACAATAAATTCTTGGCATCCGGAATAATTTGACTCTATGGAGAAAATTCAAACATCCGTAATTTCAGTTTACCATTGAGTCATTTCTTCAAGTTTGAAAAGAGTAAATAGTCCGACGGTGCTAAAGAAGTATTTCGTATTCCAAGTCATTGACTTTGGTCACTGCAATAGCGGATGTGTGATCATGTGTGCATTTTTTCCATGTTTACAAATTTACTGAAAGTGTTCACTATTGGTCGCTGTCAAACAAGTAATAAACAGCTTAGCGTCTTCAAAGTTGAAACTTAAACTTCCTAAGGTTGGCACTATTTACCACAGTCATTATATTTTAGTAACTAGCGCCATCTATGTGCCAGGCCGATTAATTCTGAAACTACCCTCGTATATATCCGTCACCACCTTAGATTTAAAGCCGTATTTCGTTAGCCACATCCAAAACAACGCGGAGCGTGTTAAAAATGGGTTATAAAGACGAACAGTAAACTTCATCGGAGACCCAGACGTAAAATTTTCGATTCCGCCGTTAGAAGATATGCATAACGTATCCAACCTATTTCACTTCTATGGGTATTATCACGGTCCTTATCCAACTGAACTTGGTGTCTAGAGACCACATATGTAAATATTTTTCATTGATACTCGGCAAAACCTCATTGAAAATCAACCTCAAGCGGGATGATAAAGACAGACAATCGGAATCGCGGCCGTCTGGACAACTGGAAATCCCCCATAGAAAACAGAGGTCTCTAGCGACAGGAAGGATTCGCATATGCTAAGATCAGACGATGGCGCAAGGCTAATAAACTTTCCCGTAAAAATGAATTATTATGGAAAATTTAACAAGCCTCGAGACTTGCTAAATAAGGCCAAGACCGGATTCCGGTTTTAGTGCCGATGATGATGATGATGATTTATTTATTTATTTAGGCTTAATCCAAGCAACTTAAGCTAATATAATATAACAACTTACAGACTAACTTAAAAACTAAAGTAGTACGAGTAGTTAAAAAAAAAAAAAGTAAATAAATAAAAAAAAATATATATATATATATATCCAATAAAAAACAAAAGAAGAAAAAAGAAAAAAAGAACACGGAAGGAGGAGAGGGCTTGAGGTGTGACAGTGAGGGGTACGTCTACACAGTGGTAAGGGGCGGTGCTGGAGAGCTGGGGGAGAGATTTGAAATTGAGGTGGGTGGGGTTAGGACGGGTTTATTCTGAGACGTCGTTTGAGGGCAGGAGTGGAGAGGTTGAAATCAAAGGAGGTGGGGAAAGAGTTGGCATGTCGTAGCATACGCGAGATGGGCTCGTTAACGCCGTAAGACGTGTGATGAGAGGGCACGTAAAACAGACGAGGGTTCCGCACATTACGGGGGTTTGTATAAAATGATAGAGAGGAGAGCAAGCGTGGGCAATTGATTGAACCTGACAGAAGGCGATGGATAAAGATGATGTCAGCATGGATTCTGCGCTCTTCAAGCGTATTAAGATTGATTAGAAGGAGCCGGTCTGTGTATGGTGGGAGAATGAGTGGGTTTTCCCAGTTCAGTCCACGGAGGGCGAAGCGCAAAAAACGACGTTGAACGTCCTCGATCCTACGAATGTGAGACTGTTGATACGGGGACCAGACCTGACTGGCATATTCGAGTAGTGGCCGGACAAAAGTTTTGTAGAGGGATCGGGTGACGTAGGGGTTTAGGAATTCCTTCGACCAGCGTTTTACAAAGCCATGGGCGGCGTTGGCTTTTAGGATTGTGTTATCGATATGTGCGGTAAATCTAAGTTCCTTGTCACATAGGACGCCCAGGTCGCAGATTGATTCAACCGATGTTATCGGTTGGCCTAGCAAGAGATAGGAACGTGGCTGGGAGGGGGAGCGTTTCCGAGAGAAGGTGATTGTGTGACATTTGGCGATATTCAAATCTAGGCAGTTATTTTGGCACCATGTCGAAAAGCTGTCAAGATCCGATTGGAGAAGTGAGAAGTCAAGGGGAGAGCGGATTGTCTTGAAGATTTTGGTATCATCCGAGTAAAGCGAGATGAGGGAGTGATTGATGCTCGAACCTATGTCGTTTATGGTAAGGATAAATAGTAGGGGGCCGAGATGGCTGCCCTGGGGGACACCTGAGGTTGGAGAGAAAATGATGATGATGATGATGATGATGATGATGATGATGATGATGATGATGATGATGATGATGATGATGATGATGATGATGATGATGATGATGATGATGATGACGATCAGACGAATTCATTTCTACTGTTGTTACGCTCTCCCAATATGGAAATAGAAGTATTCAAATGCTTTTTGGACAGAGTAACACAAAAAGCTAGAGGTAAGAGCCCTCTTTTAGTTGCTGGAGATTTCAATGCTTGGGCAGCAGAACGGGGTAGCACAAGGACCAGCAGTAGAGGCCAGGCACTACTCGAAGCCTTCGCAGTCCTAGATGTGGTGTTGCTTAATGATGGTATCAATGACACCTTAATAAACGACAGAGACCGGTCGAAAATCGACATCACATTTGCCAGCTCTATGTTGGCAAGAAGTATGGAGTGGCGAGTTTTGGACACCTACACCCTAGCGACGACCAAGCCGTGATGTACAAAATATTACCAAACAGGAGATTCATCACAGGCAAATTGGCAAAGAAAGCCCAGAAAAATGGGTGGAAAGAGAACGACTCCGATGCCGAACTGCTCGATTATATACTGGAAGAGCAAATCGCACAGTTTGACGCAGAGGCCGATGTTCACAGGCAGGCTGAAAAAGTCATGAAGTGACTACCTACCACATGTGATGGTTCTATGCCAACAATGACCAGCAGGGGCTATCAAACCAGTGTATTGGTGGAACCCAGAAATCGCCCCTGTGCGATGGGTGTGCAACAGATTACGATGCTTGCAACAAAGAGTAAGAAACCGTAACACCTACCCACAGTTACATGCGGAATTCCTCAACAAACGGAAGATGTTGAGGAATGTGACCGCAAAAGTAAATAAGACGCGTTCTGCTCCATGTGGGGTGAGTTAAATAACAACCCATGGGGCGGTGCCTACGGGATAGCCATGAAAAGACTACACAACAATAGTTGTCAAAAGTAAAAGTGACATGGCCAGAATCGTTGCTGTCCTCTTCCCACAGTTGGATGAAGTGTTGAGCGCGCAAGAGGAATGGAACATCACTGAAAGAGTAATACCCCCCGTGACCACCGAAGATATGCTCTTGACTGTAAGGCTTGTTAAAAAGAGTAAGACCCCGGGACTGAATGGTATTCCTAACGCTGTAGTGAAAACTGCTTTAACAAAAAACCCGGAAGTCTCCAGCAGTCTCTTCACGACCTGCCTTAAAACAGGACACTTTTCTCAACGATGTACTCCAGAAGCGCCGTTGTCCTATCGTGCGTTCTGCATGCTGGACACAACAGAAAAACAGCGTGGGCGAGTAATTGCCACTCGCCTGGAACAATTCACTCAAGGGATATCGGGGGTCTATGAATGGCAGTATGGGTTCCAGAAAGGTAGATCAACCGGCAAGGTACTATCTGTGGTGTGTGACATCGCTCCCAATGCGATTGGAGCATGATAGCTAGGAGGTACGAAAAAATAATACGCCGTGGTGACACGAGACGAAACAATGCATTTAATTAGGTAAACTGTAATCGGATTTTAGAAGCGTTGGGCGATCTACAAGTCTCACCCTACTTGGTGCGTATAATAGTAAACTATCTCTCGGATAGAAGACTGCTCTATTGCACAGATGAGGGGCCACAGGAATATAAAATAACAGCGGGTGTACCGCAGAGGTCTGTATTAGGTCCGCTGGTATGGAATATCATGTATGATGGTGTGCTCAGGGTCAATGTACTAGAAGGAGTTAGAATCATTGGGTAGGCAGATGTTTGGCGATAGTGGCCAGCGATGATGACTTGGAGAATATTTTCTGCCAAGCAATCTAGAGCATTGAATGCTGGTTAGATATGGCCGGACTGAAACTAGCTGGACATAAGACGGGGGCAGTTTTAATAATCAGCCTCAAGAAAGTTGAACACCTTGATTTGGAAATAGAAGGACAAACAATCAGACCCTGTCTTTATATGAAATATATTGGCGTTATACTCGACAACAGTTTGCCCCTCAAGGACCACCTGAGGGAAACGAGTGAAAAAACGGCAAGAGTATGCAATGTTTTGGCGAGACTGCTACCTAATGTTGGAGGACCCCCACCCCACATAAGAAAATTGATAACCAGTATCAAAACTTCTATTATAATGTATGCAGCATATATATAAGCAAGAGCCGCACAGTATAAGTCGTACATGAGGGGAGTGTACTCAGCACATAGACTGGAGTCACTAAGAGTATGTTATGCATTCCGAACGGTATCTAAATATCCCATAATTGTCTTGGCCGGGAGGAAACCACTTGGCATTGCAGTTAAAGAAAACGTTGCGTTGCATGAGGTCTCACTAGAGAAACGCGTAAGAATATGACCACAATTATAGGGCTCAAGCCTAAGAGAATGGCAACGAAGGTGAGAATCTTCCACCAAAGGAAGATGGACCCACAACATGATACCTGATGTAGAAACATGGGTGAAAAGAAAACATGGCGAGCTGAATTACCACTTGACTCAGCTGGTATCAGAACATGGATGCTTTCAGTAATACTTGCACGAGTATAAGCATGTGAATCACCCAAACTGACTGTACTACGAAGGCAGAATAGAAAATGCGGAACACGTACTCACGGCATGCATGAGATTCGAGACCGCACGAACGATTTTCGAGAGACGCATGAGACGTAGAATTACTACGATAGGACTAATAGAATACATGCTAAGTTCCAAACAGGCATGGTCCGTAGCAAATGATACGTGACATGATGAGGCAGTTGCGACGCGACGAGTGGAGTAACAGATAAACCCCGTCGCACCCCGCAATGGAATATCTAAAAGAAAGTTCCGCGGGGACCAACGGGAATACTCGTATGTGCCTGGCGGGAGGTGATGTGGTGGTTCCGCCAAACCCCACTGTATACTTACCCGAAGAACCCCCGTAACTACAACCCAACCTTTAGAGTCTTCCGCTAATGCAATCGCATTAGCGCCTGTAAATGCTTCACGCATCAAGTATCTAATGTATTTAGCTAAAAGCTCCTGGAAGAGAATTCTTACCTTCATTCATTAATTCGAATTCAAAATTACCTACAAGAATTCTGTCCAAACTTCATAATTCCCAAGTCCAAGTCGCCACCTTCGGTTGCCAAGCAAATCCCAATCTTATCATACGCATTTTCCCTAAACGAATTCCTGAAAACGAAACAATTTGGTTTACATATAATGTAACCATCAGGGATAATAAACATCGCGTCCCCTATTCCCAGCCTCATCATGTGTACAATAAATCCCTTTACATACACATTGGCTGGCAACCTTTTTCTCCCTACTATAAACAATCCAACGCAGCTGCACACAATTGAGGAAACCACGCTGAAACCAAAACCTATAGCTTAGGCAAATGCAAACAGGAATTATATACTTATCCTTGGCAGCGATGCCATAAACACCAATTCCCTGTGAATATGCTAAAACCAATTAGCACAATGTCCACCAGCATTGCGGTCTATCAATACAGCTGCATGACACATTAAGACAATGATCTATACGATCCCTTTGTCCTACAATATTTCTGGATCTGGTTATCATGACCTCGCGGCATGAGCAAACAGAAATCCATTACTAACCAATGAGCTTACTTAGCCGAACTCACATCTCATTGATGCACATTATTTCCTTTCTTTGTTTTCAGATTCGTTCTCATGGCATTGTCCCATGAAAAAACCAATACTCACACATACATGTGTACCGCTACGATCTTCTCTATGAGATCTGGTTATCAACCCACAAAGAGAAACTTTACGTGTCTCTTGGGATAGGAAATTGATATCGCTGAGTCGTTTACCATCACTCGACCGAACCGGTCGATTCGTCTTTCGCTCCCCATACCGCCGGGGACGCGTTCATATTAGAGTCGCTTTACAACCAGGAGCCGAGTTTTTCTTTTATAAGCGTTGTCTTTATTGCCGTACAGTTTTTGTTAATATTATTGGTTTGTATCAGTTATTCAACATCACTTAAAGAATGTGTCCTATTAAATTGTATTCGTTAGATGTTAGAAATTGCTTGTACCTAATTGAAAATAACTTGTGTTTACAAACGATACATTATCCCATGGTCTACTTGGCCACCTTTAGTGAACACCAAATAAACGACAATAGTTACAAAAAAATTACCCATACCCCGTGTGTTTTATTCAATGTGCTGGATGTGGTGAACAGTTTCTCTTCCTTTGGCGACCAGTTTTTGTGAGCAATTTTTTGGCGGAACTTTTAGTTATTTGTGGGGACGAAGTAGAACCCAGTGTCGTACGGCGCACCACGACCTCGTACCTCCACAGTGGTTTTGGTCGTTAAAGATTCAGCATACCTCCGGATCGGTCCAGAGGTATATGTTTAAGATTTCCACCTTCCCATCGAAAACAAACAAAAAAGACAATCGTTCTTTAGCCGGAACAGACCGATGTGGAATGCTCTACCTGATCATGTGTTTCCTCATCATTCCAATATTCTGGTATCACGACCAATATAAATTGATACCTGCTTTCCTTATTTTCTTCATTCGGCAATATCATATGTAAGGGTACTTCGAAACCCCTTTGTGAAGGCGTTTCTTATAAACGGGTATAACGCCGCTTAATACGGTTCATTCTCCATGGTCTAAGTTAGGAAAAACCTTTGATCTTGCCCTCTTCCATTAACCGCCGCAGATTAATCGACCTAAAAACCCTAGAGGGGCGTAAAGTCCTACCCTGCATTCTGTTCACTCATCGGTTGCTATCTGGCTGAGCCGATTGCGTCAACCTCCTGAATTCAATTCATCTGAATACAAATCCTCATAACACACGAAATCTCTGCCTTCTCTATATTCTATACCGCACCTCTTACGACTGTTACATAGTAACTCCCCCGCCACCTTTGTCCCACCAAAAGATCATAAATATAAAATTTAAAAATATGCAACACACAAAACACATTACATTTTACTTTACACAAAATTTAAAATATAAAATATTAAACTTAAACTTAAATACAAAACCCAATTTACATTTTGATTTACACCTGTAATACATAAAACATAAAATTACACTACATTCATTTACAAATTACAATTCTTACATTTCACATTTTAAATACACATAAAACACACATTACATTTAACATTACAAATATAAAACATAGAACATAAATTGAAACATAGAATATTAAGCATAGAACTGAATCTGCCCAGTTATTCCATTGGCGATGATATCTCCGAAAAACTCAAGACCGATCGCCGCCGTTGTTTTCCCGTTGTGATAACGGTGGATAAGAAAAAGAGCCGGTGGTGTCGCACTGTTGTATTTGTTAGTGGTTTTCAAAAAGGGCAATTGTTAAGGAGAGAGTCGAAAAAAAGTGGGGCTTTAAAAGAACTCCTAAGACAATTCGTAAATGTGAATATTAGTTAGGCAGTTACTATGTAACACGACTTCAATGAACCCCTATCGGGGATGCTGAGAAATGTCCACTTTAACTCCACCTTGTTTGATGTCAACTTCACTACCCATGCTCTCAAGCACCGTTCCTTAAATCTATATCCCCAATCACACTCCCAGTGTTAAAGGCCGCTTGCCATACTTTCCCCACCAACCTGCCCACACACGCGACCCACCTCTTGCCTGTATAGTTAAGTTTGAACAGTTTACAATAAGCTTATCTTAGTTAAGGTTTACTCTATATATACTCTTGTATTAAGTGGTAGCCCCACTAAACCTTTTCCGAAAAAACCTAAATCTTTTTGGAATTTAATGCGAACCTTCACTATCAAGTTTACTTAGCGTTGTTGAGGTTAAGGCTTGTACCGCTATTTATTGTTGTGATGAGTGACCTCCACTGGTGGCTTGTTTTTCATGTTTATAGTGTGTTTTTATAGCGTATGTTGCTACTAATGACAGTCGGAAGTAATTTTTTTTTTGGGTCGTCGGTTCACTCTTGGATTTAGTTAGTGAGCTTGAGCTTGAACTTTGCATGATTATGGGTTGTCTGGATGATGGTTTCCTATAACCCGTATATATTGCACGTTAAATTGGGGCAAGGCTAATAACCTTGCCCGGAGGAACAAATTATTATGGACAATTTAACAAGTCTCGGATAAGTACTGGATACCGGTGGAGAGACTTGCTAAATAAGGCCAAGACCGATCGCGGTTGTAGTGCCGATGATGATGATTGCACGTTACAACCTCGATATTCCCTTAGTGCAAACATATAAAAACTGGAACCAAAGTATATTGAAACATATATGTCTAAAAGCTTAGCCTTATCATTGAGTTTATTCTGACACCATGGTGTAATTGATAAAAGAAAAGAGGATTTGTTTGCTATAGTATATAGTATATTGTTTGCTATGCTACAGTATATGTGTGGGTTAAGTGCTGGGTTTTGGGAGGCTGGAATCTGAAAACAAGAGTATTTATTTCCATAAAATTGAGGCAAGTTACAGAAACTGGAGTTAATTTCAAGTAAAGTTGGGTCTGTACGGACTGTGACACCAATGTTCCTCGTATTCTTACAGTCGGGCAGTTTCTGTCGACATAGTTCGAATATTAACTTTAGCGAATGAAAAACTTGCCAACACCTGAGTGTTACTAAAATTAGAGGCTTAGTTTGGTCGATTTAACTTACTAAAACTAAGTAATTAGTACATTAGATGACTCCAAAAACGTGTCCTTTCTTTTCTTCCGCCAAGTCTCCCAACCATCTGTTGTTTTTATAATCGTTTAGTTTTGACATTGAAACATTGACTCCAGAAATATGTCCTTTCTTTCCTTCCGACATGTCTTCCAACCATTTGTTGTCGTATAAACATACAATTTCAAAACAGCAATCATTTCGTTTTGACATTGAATCGTGGACTACTTACTTTCCGTGATAAATGAACTGCAAAACCCTCACATCTGCCTCTTCCTTACTTTTCATCTCATAAACCACATCAATTAGTTTAGGTCCTTCCCTGGGTTTATTTGTTGAGTCTGTGTTGAGCTGCCCTACAACGAACCTCGAGATCATGACCAGTGATCCATTTATTGGCCATCCACAAAACTCCACTTAACTCAGACAGAATACTCTCCCTCGAGCACTCAGAACAGGGTGTTTAAATGATTAACGGCCATTTAAATCCGGCGTCAACATTTTTTTTCTCTTTTCGTCATTCATTTTCCTGGGCTCTCACGACGCCTCCTTCCTTATTGGGATCTGGCGACTAACAACTCCAGGATTTATTGTTATGACTGTGTTGTTTTCGAATAACCAATGTTTGTTTTCCAAGCTTCCACAAGTTGATCGAGTGCCTCAGGGTTCAGTATTTCTCTTCAGTCCTTTTTCCATGCATGTGTTTGTGTACTTTGTTATTGTTCTTTTATATTTCCTCTCACACATGCTCGCGCAGGTAACAACTGCAGCCTAGGGGGTTACCCCGTCGACGACCGAAGAAATGGTTTTTATGACGCACACTGGTTATCAGAGGCTCGTTTGCAGCGCTATTTTGTACCCCAAAGCAATAATTATCCGAAAATATTAATGAATTATTTGGAAAGGGATCTCACAGGCACACAATGCAGCTGACGCGCGTGTATACATCTCAAATGGGCACATTTTTATGGGTTATTTCGGGAATGGGTAAGTGTTGCATAGGCGCCACGCATCCCTAGGGTCTGGACTCTTACGCAAATTAGTATGCAATCAGTTGATTAATTTCAAGAGGAAATATGAAATGAATCTAGATGCACACTAACGTAAATGTGGTCATTTCCATGCTACCAATGATCGCACACCCTTTTTTGGGTACAATAAATGGTTAATGAGTGAATTACATGGCGCTAACTGTGGTAGTCACGTCTCAGTGCACCCACGTAGTTAGGTGATCGGCTTAGTTTTCAGTGCAACCCACGTCATTCCTATTGATGATCGGCTTAAGTAATAGAAGTTATTAGGAAAAGAAGATATTCCTCCAAATCGGCCTTTAAAGGGAAGCCATATTTACCTGCGTCAGTTTTGTCCCGGCTCTAGGGAGACATTGTGTGCGCGATTATATAAGAACCGTACGCGACAGTAATAGCTGATAAGCCCGGTGAGCATCACTAATATAAAGGGACAAAACCTATATGCAAAAAAGCAAAAATAAACTTAAACCCTTCACACGATACCCAGAGACACTCTCCCATAGAAGATCTTAAGGCCCGCCAGTGATAAAGTCTTAATGCCAACTAATTTCGAGTGTTCGTTCTAGAAAACAACTCTTTCGAGTGATGCTAATCTGAGAGGCTGCCGCTGGCCTGGGCCAGCTCTTCACTGATCCGATAAAGATGATTTTAACGCGACCCTGCAGTGGGTAATGGTCAATAATTTCAGATTTTCGTATTCACTTTGATTTGATTAAAGATGCCGCCACCGATCGCCGAAGAGTCTTAAAAGAAGTCGCAGTCATCAGACAGTGGGGTGAGAATGGTGACGGTTCGTTTTGACATCGAATCTTGTATTGGGTGATGATGACAAGTACAGGATTAGTTGTTGACGAAATTAATTAAAAAAGTTTTCCCTTTACCTCTTCAGTGAGACGATAGGTGAATGGATGCAGAGGCGCACACACAAGGTGGTATCCGACACAAGGGCAAGTCTGGGAGTCTAACGCGTCCTGGGTTATTAAATTAAGTCCGAATACTGAACTTTGTCACAGTGGACAATGGCAACTAATTTAATCGAGTAATAATCTAGTCAATGAAGCGATTACCATCGCTCCAGGAGTCATAGTCCCCCAAGTTGAGTATCAGCCACCTAGAGCAAGTACATCTTTAGGGTATCGGATATATAAGTGCAATATGTGTTTAAGTGTGTTTAATGTAGACATACAAGGGTATATCTGGAGTTCATGGCCCAAATTATCCTAACTTTGCTTAAGTTGTCCTACAACATTTACTCTGTAAGTACTCGTTAGAGTTGATGAATTGATTTCGGATCAATTTAAGACCCCGTTAAAGTGTTACCTGGTCAGCTGGAGTGGCTAACGAACTATGTTTAGGTTTACTGAGAAAACAAAATAAATGTCACATCGGTCTGATCACATTGAAAGTAAATAGCGAAGATGGCGGGGAATACAAAAACATTGCACAAGAGTTTTCAGGATGCTAAGAGGGCCAAGAGGACCAAAAGGCATACAGGAGAAAGGGAGTGAGTTAAAGTTAAGAGGCCGATACACAAGATTCACAGAAAAAGAATTGCAGAAAGATGGCCTTAGAATAAGAACCACAGAACGGGCAGCACAGGAAATGGTCAATGACAAAGGCTTGATGAAAATATGGCCTTAGAAAAAAAGCTGCGGAAGACACACTACAAAAAAAACATCAATGAAAAATGGTAGATTAAAAACAATCGACAAATAACGGTCAACAAAAAAACCTTAATCAAGAAGAGCCAGTAAGAAAGGTTCACAGAGAGAGAATAGCAAAAAAGATGTTCTCAGAAGAAAGAGTGCGGAAATGCACTGCAGAAAAAATGGCGATGAAAAAGATTCACAGAAATAAGATTTCAGCTAGATGATAGTGTGGGGGTTCTGTAGCGGTTCTACGAACCACACAACCCACTATAGGTGGAGATGTCCTTTCCGCCAAGGATCATACTCACCTTTATCCAACACACGTGCCCACAGACATCATCATCATCGGCACTACAACCGGGATCCGGTCTTGGCCTTATTTAACAAATCTCTCCACCGGTCCCGATTTCGAGCCGATGTCATCCAGTTTAGCACTCCCAGGCTCTGGGCGTCCTGGTCTACGCCATCCCTCCATCGCAGACAAGGTCTGCCGCGCTGTCTCCTTCCATACATCCTGCCACAAAGGACTTTCCGCGCAGGGTCCTCTTCGCTCATTCGAGCTAGGTGTCCCGCCCACCGGAGTCTACCGAGCTTGATTTTTCTTACAATATGAGCTTCAAGGTAGATTGCGTACAACTCATGGTTGTAGCGTCTCCGGAATCGTGCCCACAGACACATGTCCCAAAAGTCCTTACTCCCACCTGAAACAGAAAGTAACATTTCACACCCCAACATTAAATTCAATAGCAGAAATCAATCGAACTGAACGTTCAAAAGTCTCTAATATTGAATTCAATACATCCATCCAATGCATCCATTCGATTCATCCATTAAACGCTTTTCTGAAAACAAACAGAATAATCTCCTCATGTAGCTAATAGCAATTAGCACCATAAATTCCTGGCAAGATCCCAAACCGACAAGCGCACGCGTGTAAACAAAGGCCTAGCGATTCGCCCGCCGACCAACAATCCTTCGATCATAAACATCGTAAATGCCTATCCCACGCTAGATGTTTATGATTAGGAAGTGCGATCTACAAACCAAATCCCACGGTTCGTAAGCCAGATGGGTAACGTAAACAAAGCCCATGATAGGATCAAGAAAGAAGTGGCTGCACGTTTGATCCTTCGAAACAAGATCCCGATAAGAAGTTGGCATCGAAAACTAAAATGGAAATTTTCTTGGATTGAAGATAAGAGACAGATAGGATGGATAGGAAAATTTAGATAGGGCAGTCTAAATAAGATAGTCGAACGGAGAGGAACCCCACAAGGAGGTCGGTTCGCGCGGTAGTATTTAGGGAAACATAAAGTAACGGTTCAATGAGAAAAATACTCGCTGGCAAGGTTACAATAAACGACGTAGAGCGTGGGCGCGATTTCTGCTTTTAAAAAATGCTTATATTAGTTTATTCATCTGCGCATTCTAATTCTAATAAAAGCTTACTGTGCTTCCAAGTGTTTAACGTAGAGTGTACAAAACGAGAACAATAAAGATTACATCTAGAAAAACAATTTTCTCCGTGTTTCATTGTGCTGTTTCGCTCCGTATTGTTCTTTTTGTTAGCAGTCTTCGGCGGAACACCGCAGCCAAACAATCGTCAACATAAAGGACAAAACACCCCGCCAAAGTTCTTTAAGGCATCCCCAAAGAACCACCCATTCCCTTTAAATTAACCTGTCTTCCACTTATCATGCAAAGTCTTTCTACTTACCTGCAAATGGGCAGCGTAAGCTACCCTTCATCATCTTCCACCTGAAAGCAACCCTTGCATGCATATCATCGAATTTTTTAGATTCATAATACATGAACCAATCCATACCCCCTATCGGCTCAGCTCGTCAGCAATTATATTATAATCAATAAACACACGCTGGCCAGCGTACTTTGTGACACAGCTGTAGCCGATATTCTTCTTACCATTTCATAATTACTGACACTTTGCCACCGTCGGAGAGATTTCTGTTGACTTAATGTCAACAAGATAACTTTCCTCCATCGTGCGCCAGAATCATACGGCTGAACCAAACAAAAAATGAAAGAAGTCTGTAAAACCATGTCTTCAGAAGAAGGGTTCCGGGAAGAAGACCATAGAAAAAGATGCGGTGAAAAACGGTTAGACAAAAAGAATAACAAAACGATGGCTACAAAAGAAGAACTGCAGAAGGAATACAACAAGAAAGCAAAAAATCGATCAAAAAGGAGTTTAATGAATAAAGGCTTCCATGGAAAAGGTTCGACCTCAGTGAAAAGAATAGGTTCCAGGAAAATAAGAAATATGTCTTCAAAACAAGGATCTCAGGAGGAGAACAGCAGAAATATGGCCAATGGAAGAAGTTCGTAAAAAGATGTCCTCAGAACGAGATCTGCTGAAAATGGGGGACAGAAAAAGAGTCTGTGAAAAACTCTCACACAAGGAGGATCGCAGAATGATGACTTCCAAACAAGAACAGCAGAAGGAATGCCACAAAAGAGGTTCGGAGAAAAAAGTTCGTAGGAAAAAAGTTTGCTCAAAAAGGTGCGATGAATAAAGTTCAGTGAGGTAAGGTTCAGCGATTAGAATGGTTCACATGAAAACGATGTAACAAAGATGACATCCAACCGATGACTGCTGAGGAAGTTGATAAGAAAAATGAGTATGAAAAGGCTTCTATTGAAGAAGGTCAATAAAAAAATAGATTATGCTTCACAGCTTCACAGAAAAAGAATCATAGGATCAACTGGATTGTAGCAGAAACCCACAGAAAACAAACTCAAAGATAATGTATTGCTGAAAAGGGGTGATATAAACTTCGCAAATAGATGTCTTCAGGATAAAAGCTGTAGAAGTCGGACCACAGAAAAAGGTGCGGTGAAAATGTTCACGTAATGTGGAGTGCAGGAGATAACATTAAAGCAAGAACTCCAGAAGGTAGATGAGAAGAAAAATGGCCGATAAAAGAAAACTCAATCAAAAACGATAAAAAAATTATTCCTCAAAACGTTCCTCAAAAGGTTACACAAGGGATGAAATAAACGCAGAATTGTGTTCGCTGAAGTCTTTCATTGAAGTGTACACAAATACTAAAATCTATTAAAGTACTTTAGCATTGGTGAAGTATTAAAAGGATTTGACAAAGCTTTAAAGGTTATTCGTGGAAAGAACTTAGCTAGGGAAGACAATGCAGTCGACCAAAATTGTTCCCTGCATATTTTCCAATGACCACAACTAGCGATTTCTCCTATATGCTACTTAAATTTTTAAACATCTCCGACAACTTTGATTCCTTCTTTCGTCTACGAGACAATATTAACATTATGTACTAAACAAGAAGGGGGAGAAGCCGCCGCCACTTAACTTGGAAATCGTTGTACACACATCATTAAACACCCGAGGCAATCCAAACATCTTATCCCTAATCTTTCGGAAAAACATTAGCGCCACTGCATCCAACTTAAATACAGAAAAAAAGGAGCAAGCAAACAGACACTCAGCAGTGACGCATTGGACTCTGTCAAGTGTTTGTCAATATTTGTGTCTCGCCAACGATTCTAACTGACACCGCTAGGTCTTGCTGCTCTTAGAGAAACCGCTCAATGCACCCACATTGTTTTCGTGGCCGGAAATCGTAACGTTTGCCTGACAATCACTTTACTCCCGAATCGTATCGGTTACTCCAGACAGATTAAGTTTAGGACGTCCCAGAAGCAAGGTGCCAAGAAAACACCTTTTAATTCAGATACAAGAGTGAAGTGACTGCTTATGTTCCTCTTCTGGTGCGGCGGCTGCTGTTGGTGCTGCTGATGTTCATTTACCATTCTGCAGATGTTCTCTCTGATATCTGCCGAATCCTCGACGCTTGGGTGAACAAACAAGTGGCTGAGATACAAAGGCAAACACCATTTGGAATGTGTTGACAAATGTGTCATCAGCTTATTGTTGAGAGTCTTAATTGAAAATGCGGGCTTCGACTTGAATTTAGTCATGCTGACTCTTGAAGTCCACAGTCAAACGTGAGGCCGACACAAATTGATAGCTCTTCAGGTGGTAGAAGTAAGCTTCTGTTTCCGGTGGCAATAATAGTTAAGATAGGTCAGTTTGGTGGAGGTCTGTCTTGATATCAGATCTCGGAAGTACAAATGTCCACAATGCCACAAACTGCCATAAAACGTCAAACTGCCATAAAAAGAAGGAGCCATAAATCGAGCGGCACCTTTTGAAGATAGTTGCGTAGGTAAATCAGCGGCGAATTTGCCTAATGATTTTCGCCTCGATTCATACAAAGTCCATAAAATGTTCGAGGGCATTGTTTTGATGTGATATCAAAATAAGCGCTTTCTTGCCTAAAGTTTTGTCTGGGAAATCTATTACAATTGAAATTAGACTAGCAGATGTCTTTATGGAAAAAAGATGAATGATCTTACAATTTGATTAAGGCAATGACTTCAGAAATTTATTTGAGATTGCCCGACATATCTTGGCCAACATTGAGTGAAACAAATTATTAGTCATCCTTGGAAACCACTGGTATCTCTTTGTTCGTGAAGTCAGGGAGTCGACTTCTATACCACACGCGGAGCGTAGGTTGATATACCATACACAATACAACATGCGAATAGCATGCTTAAGGTTTTCGATATACAATGACAGTAATAAATAAAGCAAATTAAAAATTATTATATATGCAATCTCAATTACATATCTTCCATGTGCGAATGTGGTAACTGGGTAACACATACTTTACTGAGAGCAGCACTGGTTGATTAGGGCTTATTATCTAATTAAAAAATGATTGTTTATAATATTTAATATTAATCCCAAACATTTTTCTTCTCGAGAGACCTTACAGGTGTCCAATCTTATTCACAGACTATCAAAGACTTAAATCACCATCAGTGAATACGATATGATTACGACTCTGCTTATTCAGATATTCAAATAAGAGATCATTTTATAATCGTTGAATGTTCGGTTTTCCTTTTGTTCTTATTTAATTCTAATCATCATCATCATCGGCTCTACAACCGGGATCCTGTGTTAGCCTTATTTAACAAATCTCTCCACCGGTACCGATATCGAGCCGATATCATCCAGTTGGCACTCCTAGACTCTAGGCGGCCTGGTCTACGCCATCCCTCCATCGCAGACAAGGTCTGCCGCGCTGTCTCCTTCCATAAATCCTGCCACAAAGGACTTTCTGGGCAGGCTCCTCTACGCTCATTCGAGCTAGGTGTCCCGTCCACCGGAGTGTACCGAGCTTGATTTTTCTTACAATATTAGCTTCAAGGTAGATTGCACAACTCATGGTTGTAGCGTCTCCGGAATCTTCCTCCCTCACATACGGGGCCAACAATTCTCCTTAAGACCTTCTTCTTGAACTCGGCTAAGAGCCTATTATTGAGCACCCAGGTCTCGGATCCATACATGAGTACTAGTAAGACCATAGCCTTGATAGACCATAGTACGATTTGTTGGATTTGATCAGCCGTTCGCGTATTTTTTCTTCCATATTGTTATCGGCTGAAACTATTGACCCAAGGTAGTTAAAGGATTGCACTACTTTAAATTCGTGCTCCACTACCCTGATAGTTTGACCAACGTTAAGTATTCTCTTCGCAGAAGTTGCCACCATGTACTTAGTTTTTCCCTCATTAATGTGCAGTCCCAGTTTTTGTACCGCCTGCTCGATCTGGGCGAAGGATTCCTGTACAGCTGATTCGGTTCTACCGATTATGTCGATGGCATCTGCGTAGGCAAGTATCTGGCTGGACTTGGTGACAATAGTTCCTCTTGTTGTAACGCCAAAATCACGGATTGCTTTCTCCAACGCCAGGTTGAAGAAGACGCAGGCCAGACCGTCCCCTAGTCGGAGTCCATTATATATGTTTATTGGTTTGGACAGCAATCCCGCTATTTTTACTTGACTAGTTACGTTGGTCATTGTCAAGGTACAAAGTCATATTAATTTGTTTGGAACGCCGAATTCTCTCATGGCATTATATAGTTCTACCCTGGCTATGCTGTCGTAGACGGCCTTAAAGTCTATAAATATATGATATAATGGAATCTTAAATTCCTGACATTTTTCCATCGCCTGCCTAAGGGTGAATATCTGATCAATTGCTGATTTGCCTGGGGTGAAGCCACACTGCCATTGACCAATGATGGCTTTAGCGTATGGGGCTATCCGGTCTTGTAGGATAGTGGAAAGTATCTTATAGGCGGTACTCAGCAATGTTATACCGCTATAGTTGCTGCACAGTGTGATATCTCCTTTTTTATGTATGGGGCAAATTATACCACGACGCCAATCTTCCGGCATATCCTCTTGCCGCCATATGTGCACCACGATCTCATGAATTGCGTGATGTAACTCTGTCCCTCCTTGTTTGATCAGTTCAGCTCGTATGTCATCAGCTCCAGGGGCTTTAGTTGATTTGAGCTGTCTAATGGCTTTTACAGTTTCCTCAATGCTTGGTGGCGGCAGCATTTGCTCTTGATCTTGCATTGGTGGAGGCTCCAATTCTTCTGTGAGCTGACCATTTAGCAATTCATTGAAGTGCACTTCCCATCACCCCAGAATGCCTTCAGGATCGGTGATCAGATTACCCTCTTTATCCTTGCACTAAGTGCAGCGTGGTATGTACCGCGTCATACTGCTTATTATTTGGTAGAACTTCCGCGTCTGGTGCGGACCTCGCTATCTACATTTCTCTATTTTACAGACAAGGTTTTTCTTCCAGGCACTTTTCTTTTGTCTGTGAAGTCTTCTTTCAGATCTTCTGAATTCTTTGTATTTCTCCTCGCCCACCCGTGTCCTATGAGATTGTTGCATTGCCCGGTATGCAGCATTCTTACGCTCAGTCGCTGGTTTGCACTCATAATCAAACCAGTCGTTCCGATCGCTACGACTACTGCCTAAGATCCAGTTAGCAGTACTAATGACAGTATTCCAAAGGCGTGTCCGTATCTCTTCTACGCCGGGCATTTTGGCCCCAGGACTTACTCTCCCTCCGTCGAGCTCTTCGAGGGCGAGTCTTAACACATGACCAAAGGTGTTACTGGTATTCTCATTGCGTAAGG
Organism: Microdon myrmicae; assembly: GCA_963931805.1. Classification (NCBI taxonomy): domain Eukaryota; kingdom Metazoa; phylum Arthropoda; class Insecta; order Diptera; family Syrphidae; genus Microdon; species Microdon myrmicae. The sequence continues at coordinate 98,308,276 of OZ007501.1, read as the reverse complement.
CAGCCGTGCTGATTCGAACCTGATCCGCGGATATAATACGTCTCCGTAAGGCAATCCGCGCTCGGAAAACTGTACCAAAAATATAGTGATGCGAGTTTACGTTGGCACTTCGATACGTTCGTACCGTCATCAGGCTCGAGGAGTGGCAGCGATCTAACAACACGTGGTCAATTTGGTTGCGAGTGGCTCCATCAGATTATACCCAGATGGCTTTGTGGATATCTTTACGCGGAAACCTGGTACTTGCAACGACCAAGTTTTTCGATGCTGCCAGTTCGATGACTCGTAGTCCATTGTCATTAGTGTTCTCATGCATACTATGGGAACCTGTGCAGTGCCTGAAAACCGGCTCTCGACCTATTTTTGCATTCAGATCACCAAGAACGATTTTCACATCGTATCTTGGGCAGGCATTGAGGGCCCGTTCGACGTCCGACGTGCTTTAATTCTGATACAGTTACGGAATCTGAAATTGCAGGCGGTTAGGGCGGTAAATGAGCTCTAACCTCCTTATAGGAAAGACTGGGCACTTATCTGTAGTTTTCACTTAATATTGACATAACAAATTTGGAATGATTTCGATGAGAAGGAAAAGATGTATTTCGAAAACGGATTTATGGCATACTATCTAAATGACATCCATAAAAAGAAGATTAAACTCTCCTTTACCGTCTTCAAACGATCAACCTTATAAACGGTTATCACACAAACATCATACCGGAGAATTTTAGGCTGGAGTTCGTTTACTTCCAACTGTCTTGGGAACGTGTGTATCCTGATTGATAGAGATATCAGCAACCAATATTGATTGTTCCTGAATTTCTCTAGGTGGTAATTGTATGGGTGCTCACCTACCTGGCGCACTGTCACAAGCATGCGTGGTTCGACTGAAGAACAATGACCAGTGATTATCTGGTGGGGCAAATGCTATAAATTCACTTAAAAAACACAAGTTGGGTTACAAAAATTATAAAGTTATAAGATCGTCTAAACTCAACTCAAAGGGGTGGAGTCGCCTTGCTAATTAAAAATGGTCTGCAACACAAGGTCGGGTACAGCACAAATTTCAGGTGCTGGAAGCCTGCATTATAGACATCCCTTTGAAAAGCCAAAGGCATCTACCAGGCGTATGCATACGTTCCCCCTGGTTCTTTGGTAAAAGATATACATATTTTTCTAGGGAAATTTTTTTTTTTTGATTCAAAATATTGACCATCGGCACATCTTTCAGGTAATTTATGAATATCACGCCAGAAAAACTGCTTGTCTTTCGCAGCAACCCATTCATCGAGCCATTTTCGCTGAAGTGCTGCTCTGCGAGCGAGTACCCCATTGATGCGAAGAGGTGATAGTCAGATGGTCTGGGGAGTACGGTGGGTGCAGAAGGAAGGAGTACGGTGGGTGCAGAAGGAAGACCCATCCAAGCGATTTCTAGGTGCCTTTCACTAGTTTGGCTGGAAGAGCTATATCGCAAACCTACAATAGTGAGGGTAATCAAGTCGCGAATATTAAGATGGACCGAACATGGGGCAAGAACGGGCAACGATAGGACCGTGCGTAGAATTCTTCACGGTAGACCAACCTGAAAACGACCGACAGAACGGCCGCGACACAGATGGGAAGACAAAATTAGGTTTGTCCTTGAGAAAATCGGATTTCGGTCGTCTTTCGATTAATGCGGGCTTTAAATTAAGCATTTGTTGACGATACCATTGTGTATTGGCGGTTCGTAATACACACTACAGCTTTGGTCCCACCAGACACAGAGCATGGTCTTCTTGTGGAAGCGATTGGGCCTTGGTGTTGAAGGACCGGCTTCGCCAAGTGAAACCCACGACTTTTTCTCTTCGGGTTTTCAAAATAAATCCATTTTTCGTCACCCGCCACAATTCGATGTAAAAATGGTTTCCTTTTGTGGAATTGAAGCAGCATTTCACAAGTGACTTTGCGATTTTTCATTTGACATTCATTCAAATCGTATGGGACCCCTTTACCGAGTTAATTGATCTTCCCTATTGCCCCTAAACGTCTGCTTATTGGTTCTTGTGACACATGTAATGCTTCTGCAGTTGAGTTTGAGTTGGGTCTCCTGTAATTGCTCGTCTTCACATTTTTGTGGTCTACCAGAGCGCTCACTGTCTTTCACATTGAAATCACAACTTTTAAATTGTCGAAACAGTGTCTCACATGTTCTAAGTGATGGAGCGTGTTCACCATATGTTTCTACCAGCAAACGATGGCTTTCAATCCCCTTTTTTCTTTTGACTAAATAAGAAAAGCAATGTGTGCCGCTAATGTTCTTTTTCAGGCACAAAACTCGACATGATCACTGAACGATAAAACAAAGACGCTCGGTTTGGCGGACTCAACCTGTGTGTGTTTGTAGTTATATCTCAGACGAACAAATGACGTATGTGTCAAATTAATATGCTGCTGATCTTTTGCTGGCACCATCTCTTAGTTAAACCGGAAAAGCGTATACCTGGTATACAAAAGGATACAAACGAACAGGCAGAGTATTCGTGTGGCTCGGCTGAAGAATGATTCATTGGGTTTACCCGCAAATCTTAGGAGTGGCCCATGAAACACGTAACGCTTTCTTGCCGTTCTAACCTCGGCCACCCCTAATGGACGAACGAAGTTAAAGTACTAAGAGCACGGTGCTTACTATCTCCCCTGGTATGTCGAGATCAAGGGGAAGAGCTGCTTTACAAGAACTCCTTGATTACTTAAAAAAGTCGAGGCGGGACCTAAAGATGGCTATAAAAAATAACAGACCGAGATGTATCGAAAACATCTGTGCAAAGCTGGACATAAACCCTTGGGCCACCACTTACAGAATGGTTATGCCAGGACTAAGGGGATCATCATAATTATCAGCACTACAACCGGGATCGAGTCTTGGCCTTATTTAGCAAGTACCGAGGCTTGTTAAATTTTCCATAATAATTTGTTTTTCCAGACAAGGTTATTAGCCTTGCGCCAGACTAAGGGGATACCCCACGCATAATTTGTCCCGGCATGTTGCACTCAATATTAGAACATCTCTTTTCTTAGAGACCCAACACGAAGTGGAACGTTGTAATAGATTCTGACACCGAGGCCATATCAGCGCTGTTGGCAGAAGCGATGCAAAGAGCATGCAAAAGAATACGCGAGAAAAAAAGGGTCCGAGCCTGACACTTCCCAAAACAAAGCGTTCAAAACTGCACTTGAAACGAGACCAGAATTATTCCAAGCCGCGATGCAGCAATGTCTCGAGTTGGAAACATTGCCCGATGAATGGAAAATTCAATACCTAGTACTCTTGCCAAGAGGAAAGAATAAACTACCAGGTAGCAATCGTCCTAGCACCCCGCATGCGTCCTGGATACAATGGGGAAAATACTGGAGAAGATTATATATGGTAAATTGCTCGCCATAGCGGGAAACAACAAAACGCTATCGGATCATCAGTATGGCTTCAGGAAGACGCGATTGATCATCGATGCCATTAAAACAGTGGTCGATATGGCCGAAGCATTAAAAGGTAAAATGTGGAAAGGAGAAACAAATAAGTACTATGGTGTGGAAACATTTGACATAAAAACGCATTTAACTCGGCTAATTGGTTGTCCACCAGAAGAACCCTTACTCGAAGGAGCACTCGACCCTATCTTCTAACAATCGTCATAAGCTGCTTCAACAATATAAAGCTTATGCACGATATAGACGAGGACAGAAAAATCGATGATGTATCAGTAGGAGTTCCTCAAGGGTCAGTAGTTGGCTCCTGTGGAATATTAAGTACGATGGAATTATTGGCTTCGCAGGCGACATTGAGGTTGTAACAATAGCTAAACGTATAAACGTGGTAGTGGACCCAAGGAGCAATTCGACTAATTAAAGATTCGCTACAATCAATCCGCCGAACTGAAACTAGCCGACTACAAAATGGAGGCAGTCCTAATAACTAGTGAAAAGCTTGCGGAATATGCTAACTTCCAGACCGCAAATCAAAACATACGATCGAAGGATGCGGTTAAGTAGTTGGGATTCATGCTCGACAAGGAAACTACGATTTAAGACTCATGTAGAGTATGCGACTAAAAATGCCAAAGGCGTACAGGCAGCCTTATCCGGTATATTACCAAATATCAGCGGACCATGATATAGTAAAAGAATTATCCTGTGAAGGGTGGTCACATCCGTACTAGTCTATGCCTCTGCCCAGTGTAGCAGAGTACCAACAAACAAAGCAACTGAAAAAAATGACGAAGCAACCCCCAAGCTTTTCTTCATTAGGGGCTATATGCGGTTTCAGAGCGATCTCCAACGATGCAGCATTTGTTACAGCCGATATACTCCCCACAGATATACTACCTGGGTAGATGCTTCGGATCTATAAAGAGACAGTCGCAATGGATGAAGTGTCTGGCGAAATTGCGGCGATCGAGCTAGAAGAAGGAGAAACTTTTATTGTTTTATGGCAGAGCACGAGCTTAGAAGACTGGTTGACCTGTAAACTCATCCCATCCATCGAAGTTTGGACAAAAGCGCTCACAGGAGAATTACAACTATCTCCCTACGTAGTTCCTCTCATGATATGCTGCGCACCGAAAATATTTAAACCACATGCACGACAGTTCACTTCTCTATCCACAATGCGAAGAATGGAAAGAGGATGTTAAACATGCCATTTTTGTACATAGCCACTTCGTTCAATGAAGAAATCACCTCCCGAGGCAAGGGCATCCCGTTCACCATATGATACGGTCAGAGAAGTGAACTCTGTACTCTAGGAACTCTGGTACAGAATAAGCTGCCCGAACTCGAAAGAGTAACAAAAAATTACTGACGGAAAGCACTAAGAGACCAGCCTAAAGGGCTAACAAGCCCCCGAGGCCCCCATGCCAAAGGTTTCGAACTCGAAAGAGTGGGACAAAATTACTCACGGAAAGCAATAAGAGACCAGCCTAAGGGGCTAACCAGCCCCCGAGGCCCCCATGCCAAAGGTTTCGAACTCGAAAGAGTGGGACAAAATTACTCACGGAAAGCAGGTGGTGGTCGAAACCAGCCTAAAAGGCTAACCAGCCCCGAGAAGGAAACCCCAAAGTCTGTACCGCGGGAGAGTGGTAGGAGATGAAAAGGTGCGTTTTAGTACGTTGGCGCAGTGCATGCCAAAGGTTCGGTCCCGGGGTATCTTTAGAAGATTACACATCGCTTGACCCAACCATAAGAAAAGGTTGTGCTCTGGTATTTAGAAACACTGATTTCTTGAATGATATTCGGGATATTTATAACGGAATAGAAACCGAAGTGTCATCTGCTTCATTAAAATAAAATATATTATCGGTATAGACTTTAGAAAAAATCCACTCACGTAAAGGCACCGCGATGGCCCGTGGGTCTCACTTACAAAGGCCGATGGTATCTTAGTCATAGAGTATTTTCGTCTACAATATCTCTTTTCGTAAACATTGTGCCTTAGATAAGGAAGCATTAGTTACTAAGAGTCATCGATTTATTAGAAACAACACAAGGTGATACTCGGGACATTTGTTACTGAACAAACGCGAAAGCCTCGTCTTCCGCTTTTACCGAGAGTATCTTCTCAGAAGTCAGACACGTTTAAAAAACCGGACGTAACCTGTAAGTATGCCGCATACTTTTGATTAGAGGCGATGCCGTTTTCTAATAGACCAGAAACTTTAACTGAACGCATCCCTAGAAATTACGCTCCACAGAGCGAAACATCAGTAATGTACCAGGTGTACCAGTGTGAAGTGAGCGTCAAGATACAAATGTATCGATAGGCAACGTTTGTTGTGAACGAGCCCATATATTTTTCTTATTTGGTTGCTATGACATCTGTCAAACATATTAAGCATGCACCAACTCATTGTACAAACAACATTTTTTTTTAATCTTGTTAAAAATGTCGAACTTTGTACCAGAAAATGATGATTTGCGGAAAGCATTAATTTTTTGTTTTCATTTGAAGAAAAGTGTTGCAGAGTCGCATCGAATGCTTGTCGAGGCTTATGGTGATCATGCTCTATCGGAAGCAACATGCAAAAGATGGTTTACGCGGTTCAGAGATAATGATTTTGATGTGCGAAATGAAGAACGTGTAAGACCACCAAAAAGGGTTGAAGACGCCGAATTGCAAGCAATATTGTATCAAGATGACACTTTAGGCCAAAAATAAATGGCACAAATGTTAAATGTTGCACAGCAAACAATTTCTGGCCGTTTAAAAGCTGTGGGGAATATCCAAAAGTGTGGAAACTGGGTGCCACATGAATTGAATGACAGGCAGATGGAAAGGCGAAACACCACATGTGAAACGTTGCTTCTACGGCACGAAAGGAAGTCAGTATTGCATCGAATTGTAACTGGTGATGAAAAATTGATTCATTTTAAAAATCCTAAACGCAAAAAATTATGGGTACATCAAGGAGAAGCGTCAACATCGACTGCAAAGCCTGATCGGTTCGGAGAAAAGACAATGCTCTGTGTTTGGTGGGACCAGAATAGGGTGGTGTATCATGAACTTCTAAAACCTGGCGAAACTGTTGATGCGCAACGCTACCGACAACAAATGATCAATTTTAACCATGTATTGATCGAAAAACGACCAGAATGGGACACAAGACACGGAAAGGTAATTTTGTTGCATGATAATGCTCCGAGTCATACAGCAAAACCCGTCAAAGAAACAATTAAAGTCGAAAATTGGGTCTCCAAATGGTTGGCCTCAAAAGACGACCGGTTTTGTTGCCGTGGTATCCACAAATTGCCAGAAAGGTGGTCGAAATGTGTAGAAAGCAATGGCCAATACCTCGAATAAAATGTTTTTTACTTTCCCATTTAAAACTAGTGTTTTATTAAAAAAAAAATCACTTCAGATCGGTACACCTGGTACTAGTTTCGGATCAATTGTTAATAATGTGTTCTGATCTAGAAGTTAATGGTAGAACGTTTCAAACTGGCGACGACTTAGTCATGATGGAACTTTACGCAGAATCCCTTCGGATACCCATAAAAGTATGGACCATAGATAAATACCAACAAGCCAATTCAATATTTTTAACCGCAGAAACACACTGGTTTAGAAACATACCAGTTGACTCTAAGATATTAAACAAATATTTCTTTAAAACAACATCCAAATTTTTCATGACCACCCTGTTAGATCACATGGTGCAGTTCGAAGTGCATAACCAACCACCAGGAACGAAGAGCAACAACCATTAATAAAACCTACAGTCAGCCATATTTTTTTCCACGTGTTCGCAGGACTTTCCTACTTGCCTTTCGTTCCCTTGCTTGGTTTAGTTAACATGCATTTATTCGCGCACACTTACGCATCCGCGCGCACGGCAAGGACATACCAAGGGACGTGTGTAGTAATTGTGTCCGTGTTCTACATTCCATATTCTCTCCTGGATTTTTCTTTGCTATAATTTTTTCCTTACATCCTCATAGCCCGTTTCTAAAAAGGATGACGAACATATAAAACTTGTCAACTACACATAAGTGTTGGTGTTGGATGTGCTTGCGTGTGTTCGTGAAGGACAGCCCATGTACGTTGAACTTCCTTTTCCTGGCAGACATTGTGCTCGTACCCGAGGGTGCTGTACACATTCAGGTACAGAGAACCACTACCCTCTCATACAGCACTGCATCACGCTCCTTGGTAATGTGTGAAATGAAAACGGAATCATCTAAGCCAAGGATCTCGAAATTATCCTCAAGTGCTGGATGATGGGGTGGTGGATCGTTGAATAAAAGGACTTTCTGCTATCGATAGGTACTTCAAGAACAAGCGCACGGATATCTTAATAAGATTTCAATACTTTCTGTTCGATGTGCTTCCTTCTGTGTGTTTAATCCTCAATTGGATAATCCTGAAACCGAGAACACCAACCCCTGGTATTACACGTCAATAGAATAGAAAATTAGAACCTTTGAAAAAAAGAAAAACACAACAGAAAAATAATAGGGAATGTTTTGAGGTTGCACCCTCCTCGAATGTTTCGATGATAGATGCGATTGCTGCCAGCGATATGATAGTTTCAACCTAAGGATAAGAAGGATACAGCCACAACGAATGGCCTTTCATTTACAGGATCTTGTTTCCCCTCAATGTGAAAAGTGCGCATTAAAAAAAAAAAAAACAACGAGAGCAAGAGCAGGAAAAAACAGATGCCACCGCAGAGATAAATCGACTGTTAATTTCTATCAGATAGTTGTATCGGTGGGATCGTGATACCCAAGTCCGCAGGACTATTGTATCGACTTAATTTTCATTAGGAAAACTTGAGCAATAAGCGAACCATAAGGAATGGCGAACTCGAATTAAGAGAGGCTGCTTAAAGATGATGTGTCCTACTTAATGGAGAAAAGGGCATCCTTGGCAGCCCATCAATTGCCAACTTCAATATCCTTTGGCATTAGCATGAGCAGTAAGTTCTTTTTTGATCTCCCCGAACCGTGTAATTTGAAGGATGCCCTGTATTATATCCATTTTGTGTGCCTTAGATTATCCCGTCATTAATTTTGGTCCGCATTGGACGCATATCTGTTACGGGCTATAGTCACAGACGCATTTATATATATATATATATATATATATATATATATATATATATATATATATATATATATAAACTCCTAAGACCTTCCTGGATAGATGTGTTTAACCTCAACGTATCCCTTGGATAACAAAATGAAATATCCTGTTCACTTAAGGATTTCTTCAACCGGCAAGTAAGACCTTATAAGACGTGTAGAACAACGACAGCAGGCAGTCCTTGATTTTGACTAAATTTACTAGATGTCCTTCCCGGTGTGTACGTGCTACTAGGATATGGCTATAGTCTCCATCCCATCGCATCCCATATATTCCTATTTGTATCAAGTGCATTGACGGCAACACGAGACGACACAATTAAAATGAAAATAACGGTCGGATGAACTGAGCTGAACTGAACTGAGCATATGTATGGTACAGTCGAATGTCGACGTGTGTGCGTGTGTTTTTGGGCAAACGTGTGTCCCAAAAAAGGACATCCCATCCCAAAAAGTGTAGCAAAAGCACATACGAGTGTATGCGGATCGCTTGAAAAGCAATTCAAACAGAAAATCAAAGAACTACTCGTGCACTCCACTGATGTCCTTTTCGTTTCCATCATCGTTTATTATGCTTTTTTTTGTTTTGTTTTTTGTTTCTCCTTGCTCCCCGTCCCTCTGTTTTATTCTATCTACCACACGAATGTTCTCTGTTCCACTCATGTGTTCCTTTTTATGTTTTTGAGTGCTCCTTCCTAAGTTAATTTCGGGTAGTGTAGTAGCCATTTAGGAAGTGCCTTGTGGACGTGTGTGCAAGTCCCCCGAATCCAGGACCAAGTGAAGATGGCAGAATAATTTACTTCATCTAATAGTTACTTCCCTTATACATATGTGCGCTTTTGAATTATTAAAATCGTGTATCCTTCCTCAGGAATAGATGCCGTATGCCGCAAGAAGACCAACGTGCAGATAAATCGAAGGGGAGGAGGCCAACATCAAAAGGACACGTAAGTGTCAGTAGCACATTTTTAACGTTCAACCTATTTTCTTGTACTCAAGTTGTGGTCGTAAAAATAGTCTGGCGTGGGGAGTGCATTACTCACAAAGGATCTTAAGCAAATCTGGATATATGTTTTAGAAATTTTAAAGGCATACATGACTAAGTTCCGTCTCAGTTTGTGGTATTGAGGGACGAATTTCAGTGGGACCAGTGCGCTCTATGTCTTCTATGACTAAAAATTTGCTATGGATTTAGGACAGATTAGCTGATCATATCTTAAACTGATAAAAGTGGAAACAAGTTTCAGCTGGAAGCGGATACGTATTAATGAAATGTGGAAGTAGGGTGGTCGGACTTAATAGGGAGTTTTAATGAAGCCATGTTAGTAAGGGTATGAACTTTGGAATTCTCGTGGTAGGCTAATTGATACAAGGCGTGGGTATATCGTAGTGGCTCTCGACCACGCTACCTTCGAAGTTTCTCGCCGAACTACGCCACTTTCGAAGTTTTCGTAACTTCTAACTGGGGTTGCTAAGAGAAAAGATCTCGGTGAACTATAAGAATGCAGGTGCAATTGAAGAATGTAACCTATTGGATATATAATTTATTGTATATTTACGCGTCCTAAAAATTACTTCACACGTTTGATGCATCAATGCCACCACAAGTCAACATGAGCGGAGACATAGATGACTACCCCACCAACACACTGGGTATGTTCTTCACTTATAACCGCCATAAATGCACAATCGAGGTTTATTCGTTTTTTGGCACTTGAAATCATTATGTAATTTCACATACATTTTCTCTAAACAACGTGAGCGTTAACGGGAAAGTTTGGAACAGAATTGTAGGACTGTACGCCGTTGTAGGGCGGTAGTGAAGAACATGATTCAAACCTACGATATGAAAAGGTTGGAACCAACGGCCGTGTGTTTGTAAGATGTCTCAAGTCGCGCTGGCGATCTTCTCGATCCTCTTTTAGTGCTCTGCTTTTTACCACTAGTTGCGTCTGTGTAATCTGTTGGAATCGCTACAGATTGGCGAGAACGCCAGCTGCGACTGCCCAAACCACGGCAAGTTGAATTAGCCGGCATTCATCGTCAAAAACTATGGTCAGGCTTTAGCCCACGCGATATGACTTTGCTTGGTATATAAATTCCCGATGTATATATAGTTCGATTTCGATTGTGGCATATATAAAAGGAGGCTCAGCATCGTCATCTGGTTGTTTCGAAAGAGACAATTAACTTGAAGGAGAACTTCAACAACACAATAGGTAGGTTTCAAAGAAGAGGAAAGTATGTATTTTTCAAGAAAGAGTAAAGTGAATTTAATGGGGTTGTAATAGCAGATTAGCTATGGCCATAATATTTTTGGCTACATAATAATTAAATAAATATTTTTACCTTTAAATGATATTTTAATTTGTTGCAGTTCTAATTCGAATACAAATTTTCAAATCGACTAAACAGTTTTGGAACGTGTTTGTCATTTGTTTTTCTAGGTAATAATCTTAAAGTTTTTCGAAGTTTTTAGATTGGATTTGTTTTCTATAGAATGGTATATCTATCTACTGTTTAAAAAAAAAATTTACGAGCGACGAAAAACTGTATATTGTGCGACCGAGTTGAAATGAACCATAATTGAGGCACTTGTATTAGCAAACTATAACTTGTAACTTGCGGAACATATTTCACCTATTTACGTGGCACAACTTGTAATATCCTTGGAACACGTTTGGGACACGTGGACCATGCATTTATATAATATCAACTTTTGGGTCGGCTTGAATTATCAAAATAGTTTCACTTCTTCTTCTACGAATTGTCACTGATGCTAATGTTACCACGGTCGACTACTGAGGTTTCATGAAAAAATTTGACATTTATAAACCTTATCGAATCCTATATGTTGTGGAGCATGCGGTGGATTATGTTGTGGAATATATTGTCGAAGATGTTGTGGGATATGTTATGGAACATGTGGTGAATTATGTGGTGGCACATATCGTCGAACCTGTTGTGGGACGTGTTTGGAAAATGTCTGGGACATCTTTAGAAGTTGCTTGGAACAGGTGGACCACGTCTTATATAAACTTATTAAATGATCTTGAGTTATCAACATAGATTCACTTCCTCCATGAATTTACATAGGTGATGCTTATTTGTTCTTTTACTTGTGAACCAAGGCTCGCAACCACAGGTTTAATGAAAAGTTCGACATTTATATCCTTTATCACAACCTACGTGTTGTGGAACATGTAGTGTATTATGTTGAGGATCACGTTGTGGATAATGTTGCGAGGCATGTTTGCGACATGTTTGGGGCCCCGCCGCCTCAATAATGGAATTGGTAAAGACATTATGTCAAGTGTTTGAGCGTCCAAATGTAGGTTCAGCTGACAACAACTTGCTATTGTTCCGTTCGGTTCAATTACTGGGTGGTAGATTGGGTCTCAAAACCCAGTCGCCGGTGAAATACGAACCCATTAAACTATAGACTATGTGAAATGGTTAGGAGAAAACATTTATCATGTTTCTCAGCTTGACTGACGGATCCGGTCGAGAAAAAAACTAGTATCTCTGGGCGACCACTCAGGGCTATAGGTTCGCCTTTTCCGAGGGAAGTCATATAAAAAAAATCATTGGGACATATCTGGAACATATTTGGTACACATTCGAGAGATTCTTGAGCCATCTTGGGGATACCTATAAGACATCTTTGGAAGATCCTCGGAACATCTTTCGTAAGCGTTTGTGCCACGAGCCCCGTATATATACAATAAAAACTTTTTTTTATTTTTCACTTTCTGCGTGAATTTACTTAGGTGAAAAGACAACTAATGATGTTTCTTGAAATATTCGACATTTATATCCTACATGTTATGGAGTATGTGGTGGATTCTGCTGTGGCACATGTTGTGGGATATGTTTACGCCATGTTTGGGGCATGTCTGGGACACCTTTATGAGACAATTGGGGCATTTATGAGACACCTTTAGGACAACCTTGGAACGTCTCTGAGAAGCTATTGGTACACCATTGGAGTAGCTTTGGGATATCCTTGGGGCAACTTCGGGGTACCTTTGGGACATCTTTTGGACATATTTGTGTCACCTTTGCCTTTTCATTGGGACACCTTTGCAACTTTTTGGGATATCCATAGGATATCCTTAGTATATTTTTGGGACACACCTGGGGCATTTTTGGGACATCTTTGGGACATGTTTAGGACAGCCTTGAAACATATTTGAGGTACCTCTGGGGCATATTTTTGACATATTTGGGACACTTTTGGGGCACCATTGAATCGCCCTTGCGGATTTTTGGGGATATCTCTGGTACGTCGCTGGGACATTCTCGGGGCACATTTGTGACATCTTCGAAACACGTTTGTTAAATTTTTGGGACACCTCTGGGACATCTTTGGGATATCTTCGGGACATACTTGGGACACCTTTGGGATATATTTGGATATTTTTGAAACATTTTTGGGACACTATTGAGTCCCTTTTGCGGCTTCTTTGGGACATACTTGGGACATATGTGCCGTCTCTAACAGATACACACACAATACACAAGTAAATAGTAAAGAACATCGAACGGAAATCGAATAAGATAATGTATCAGAGCCGCATACCATAGCGATAAAATAACAATTCACATTAGTGGAATATACTTGCGTTTAAAAATCGAATTCAAAACACGGCCAGTAGCCTGATGTGTTACGCTTAGCTTCAAGTTTTGGTGATTCTAACTGCCATAGCGTCACACGTTCTTCACTACCAATCATACCAAGCGCTATACATCCTTGGTACATGCTTTGTATACATCCGGGATACATCTGGGACATATCCGTAAGATAGCCTTGTTACAACCTTGGGACACATCTGAGACATATTTGGGGCACAATTGGAGCGTGATTTGTACACACTTGGGGTACTTTTGGGGCACCATCGAGTCTCCTTTGCGACTTCTTTGGGATATCCATAGGATATCCTTGGTACATCTTGGGACACAACTGGGATATATTTGGGACCGCCTTGGGACAACCTTGGAACATCTATGGCGCACCATGAGTCCCCTTCGCGACTTCTTTGGGATATCCGTAGAATATCCTTGGTACATCTTGAGACCTTTGGGACATAATTGGAACACCAGTGGGACAACCTTGGAACATCTTTGGGGCACCATTGAGTCCCCTTTGCGACTTCTTTAGGATATCCGTAGAATATCCTTGGTACATCTTGGGACACAACTGGGACATATTTGGGACACCTTTGAGACAACCTTGGGGCATCTTTGGGATACCATTGAATCCCCCTTGCGACTTCGTTGGGATATCCGTAGAATATCCTTGGTACATCTTGGGACACAGCTGGGACCTATTTGGGGCACCTTTGGGCCGACATTGGAACGTCTTTGGGGCACTATTGAATCCCCCTTGTGACTTCTTTGGGATATCCATAGAATATCCTTGGTACATCTTGAGACCTTTGGGGCATAATTGGAACACCAGTAGGACAACCTTGGAACATCTTTGGGGCACCATTGAGTCCCCTTTGCGACTTCTTTAGGATATCCGTTGAATGTCCTTGGTAAATCTTAGGACACAACTGGGACATATTTGGGACACCTTTGGGAAGACCTTGGAACATCTTTGGGGCACCATTGAATCCCCCTCGCGACTTCTTTGGGATCTCCGTAGAATATCCTTGGTACATCTTGAGACCTTTGGGACATAATTGGACCACCAGTGGGACACCTCTGGGATTTCTTTGAGATATCTTAGGAAGATCTTGCGACACGTTTGGGACATGTTTTGGGCATAGTTAGGATACTTTTGGCGCGTCATTGAGACCCCTTTGCGGCTTCTGCGACATCCTTGGGATATATTTTGGACATCCTTGGGACACCATTGTGCCACCTGCGCAGTTTTTTTGGGATATCGTTTAGACATCCTTGCTAAATGCTTGGGACCTTTTTGGGACACATTTGGGACATCTTGCGGGCACGTTTGGTACATTTTTGGGACACGTAAACCACGCGGAAAATGTTGTAGTTCATATGAAGAATGTTGTGAAACGTGTAGTAGAAGATGTTGTGGCATATGACAAGGGATATGACGTCCAATTTTTTTTTTTAACTTTATTAGTTGTCATCTGATTGAATGTACACCAAACAAAACTTGTAAAAAGAACTGGGAATTTGTCAAAACGACATAATTTTTTTTCTTCTAATTGAAGAAAATTAAAGGATTTTAAGAAATACACAAATGTCAACTGAACTATCTCAAATTTTCTCTATGGCCTCGTTTAAGGGGGACTATGGTCCCAAATCTGTCGAACAATGAATCGAAAGTCGCTCGAATATGGGCTTGTGGTGTTTTGCTCAATTAATGAAAAGGGTGATATTTTTAGTAGCGACTTTGTCCTGCAAAATGCACAATACCGAGAAGATCAGTGGATATGAAGTGTAGCTGATTGACTTCTAGTCTAGTTTAATATGCAGTCAAAAATTTAATAAACCAAGTCCTTCTCCCTAAATTTAATGAAATAGAAACACTATCGGGCAATATGAATAAACATGTCAATACCAAAATTATATAAACATTCAATTCCAGACATATTTAGGTGTCTGAAGAACATGGAGTTTGCTATCTTAACATTATGTTGATCTATCTATGCTTGTGAGTCATTATTTTCTGAAATGAAATTAAAAACTCGCGTCGATACGATTTGCCAGATGAGATCAGTTCAGCTTTCATTTTGTTAAAAATAACAAAGTAGAGCTTAATATGAGATATTTTGTATCTAATTTGCAACAGTACAAAACACACGATTAAATAAATGTAGAACAGTAAGATTGCGATTGCTGTTCAATTTCAGGTTGCCAATAAAGAGTTTATATTTAATAGCATCTAATTTTATTTTTTGTCCATTAAATCATCAAGTCAAACGTTTTTGATGACACATTATTATTTCCTTTATAAAAATTGCCACAATCACCAATAAAGTTTCGCCATCCCTGCATTCGTGAAATTCTGAAAAAAAAGTTACGCATAAAAACAAGCATTTCGAAATCTGCCGTGATGATAAATTCATCACAGAATTAAATTTTCCGTCAAGTTGATTTTCATGTGAACAGTCAGCGGGGTGGCTTTGGCACAATGTGCAAGTTGCTCCTTGCGGAATGTAGGATATTAAATTTTTCTTCCTTGGAATGCTCCAAATCAGCCACTTACTCGGTGTCCCAAATTGTGATTCCAGACAAATTTTTCTGTCGCATTGAATTTGTCAGCAATGAAAAGGAGCTTGTGACCCATTAGACCCCACCCCGGGAGCCAGGTGGCTTAGGAGGTAGGCCGAATTCCGAGGAAGGCCTTTCACACGAAACTCTCATTCTTGGTTGGAATTACATGGCAATGAACACGGAATAAAATTACATTTCGCAGTCCTCGCTTCGCGCTTTGGTCTCTCAGGGGGTTTTCTAACGTCTTTCATTAGTTTCCCTCGTTTTGTTGTTGTTTTGCTTCACTTTTCTAACTATTTTGTTTTATTTTATGTGTATGTGTGTTATTTTTTTTTTTTTTGTGGTTAATTTTATTTCGGATCCGTGCCTTGAGGTCCTTTGTAACCTTTTGTTCAGCGGTGCTAAATTTTTCGACACCCAAAGTCGTGTCCCCGCCTGCGAGTCGACGACAACTGCGACCACCTTTTCGACGGAAATTAATGACCCATAGTTGGTTTTTATTACATTTTAACCAGGATAATTAGATTCATGTCAAACACAGTGGCGAGCGCGCGGGTAACGCGCTAAAATATTATGTAAATTAGATTTTTGTCACGAGGCTATGATGGCTGGCGAGGCGTGGGAGTGGTCGCGTTTGGAATGTCGGTGTCGAGGAAATACCTTTCACCTTTCTAGACATGGAATGCAATCCAGCGTTGGAGTGTTGATTACCGCCAGTTCCTTTTGTGTCGGCTTAATCTTTTTCACTTTGAACGACATCCTTAAGGAACTGGTGAGCGGAAAATCTCGTAACCACATTGTCTTTTTGTTAAGTAGCATTCGGGCTCAGTTGATGGCAGCTACTGTTCACCTGGGAACCTTTTTTCGAGTTGAGTGTATTTAGTTTTCTTATCTATTGTGTCGGAAGGCACACATACGTGGCTTGTTGTCCTTTTGAGGTCCTGTGGTATCGTCGTCGGCGGTAGCACACAGGACTGCAATTTACGTGGTGCGGTTTATCCAAGGATGATAATTTTGCGATTAGTATGAATGGTTCATTGAAGCCTAAGACCACTTTGTTGTTAGATTCTATGTTCTAGTTGTGTGTGTATGTAGTAATTCAATGTTATGCTGTCAACAACACGGCAGGATATTTTGTCGGGGCGCTAGCAGTTGTTTGTTCTTCGGTCTCTTCGCTATTTCTCTATAGACTTTTGTTGCTGTTTTTTATTTTTGTCTTATATTTATGATCCATTGTCCTGGGATCCTTTTGTACCTGCTGGCTAGTACTTAAAAAGATCCCTGGGCGCAACCGACAGAGATATGATGATCGTAGTGATCATTCGCCGAACAATATACACGTAATAAGGATCAATGTCGACAGCGGGTACGAGGATAATAAATTTGTCTTCATCTGTCGAGTCGAGGATGGGTTCCCTTTGTCCCATGTCAAGATTAGATGATGTTTTGAGATAAACACGTAGACAACAGAAGGCGGGACTCGATGATGCATTGTCAGTGGGATTCATTTAAATTTGATCTTTGCCGAGTCGATGGCAATCCAATAGGCCTAAAGGGTGATATGAGCCCAGGAGACCGATAAACATACTGGGTAATTATGGGTAATATATCATTTGAAGTGGAAATGTGAATCCATGAGGTACTCATGACCACGCCGAGGTCAGCTGAGGTATGAGGTCAAGTTTGGGAAAATTATCTTTGATCTGCCTTTTTAATGACGATAGGACTCATAATTAAAGATATGCGAATGGGTATCTAAAACTGTCACGAACTTGTACGATTTCCTTTGAATTTTTTGTTTTTATTTAACAGAGTCTTTGAGATTGGATTTGCTTGTAAGCTTGTGATATGAAGTCTCTAGTATTGTGCCTTGTAGAGCTGATGTTTTGAAGTTATACAAGAAAGGATAGTTGGGCTAGACCTTTAACTCCAAGCGAAAATCTCCCTAAAAAAATACTAACGATGTATTGAACCAAAAAAAAAAAAATGTTGCACTATAGAACTCTCTTCCAACACGAGTATTTCCAGAACACTACGGTTTGTAAATGTTCAAGAAAAATCATAACATATCTGCATAAGAAAGCATTGTCGCAAGGCTCATGAGAAAAGTACAGTGTTAGAAAAAGGAAAAGAGAGCCAAAAAAGAGCGGGAAAGATCGAGTGGGGATGGGAGTGCCTTATGAAAAAGGAAAAAGGGCAGATTGTGATGGACAAACATTTTCTTTGTGATCGTCAAGAAAATTTTAGAGAAATTGCATTTTGTTCTTAGTGAAAAAAGGGTATCGACAAGAAAAGACAAATGAGAAGGGTGGGGGGGGGGGGGGGGGGGGTATAATTAGAGCGGGGGTAGATTTAAAAAAAGTATACTGTTCAAACTAATTTAGTATATTAGAAAAGCCATGTTACTAGTGAAAAGAAAAATATAAAATGTGGGAGTTTGAAGGAATATGTGAGACGAATGGTTTAATAAAAGAGCAATCGAAATAATATGGGAGATTTAATATTTGAGGCGCCGGGCTTCTGGGTATTTGAAGATATATTAAATATCATCATCATCATCGGCACTACAACCGGGACCCTGTCTTGGTTTTATTTAGCAAGTCTCTCCACCGGTATCCGGTCCATATCCGAGACTTGTTAAATTGTCCATAATAATTTGTTTTTCCGGGCAAGGTTATTAGCCTTGCGCCACATATAAAATATCAGGGAGATTGAAAACATAGACAAGACAGTGATGTAAGAAATACGAGGAGAGAAAAAAGAATAAAGTTATATTAGAGAGGTTCAAAAAGAATACTCGTACAAAACATTAGATTAGTACAGAACACCTATCTAAGTATATAAACAACGGACAGAGAGAGAAAGACGGAGAGAGTCGAACAGAGGGTTTGGGGAAGGAGAGAGAGGGTGAGCCATAAAGATAGGATGACAGAGGCATTAAATAGAGTTAATAGATAAAGAAATAGACTGCGAGAAGGATTGAAGAATAAGACGCCGCAGACGGCATGGGAACTCCGTCTTTAGGTCGCCCAGGAAAAGAAAAAAGAGCGATAACAATAGCGTGAGGTATTAGCTTCAGTTGTGAATCGCTGTGTATGTTATAAAAATAAGGAAAAGAAGCAGCGAGTGAAAGGGTAACGGGGAAATGTTGAAGAAACATGAGATAGAAGAAGAGTAGGGAAGAAGCACGGCAGAAGTCGAGGGGGAACAAAAGAATTCGAGAAAGAGCAAGAGCAAGAGAAAAGGAAAAAAAAAGAAGGGAAGAAAGGAGGAAGGTAGAGATCAAAATAACGCACATGGTAGAGAAACTGAAGAATCATAAAAGCCAATGAATTTAGCAATGTGCTCCAAAATTCCAGAATAGTACCTTCAGTACGGAATCATTGGGCATTTCATCATCATCATCATCGGCACTACAACCGGGCGACGGTCTTGGCCTTATTTAGCAAGTCCTGAGGCTTGTTAATTTGGCCATTTCAGAGATATGAAAAAAAAATCACGGGGGAAATGGGGGAAATGGGGAAGAAAGAGAGAAAAGTGAAGAAGCGCGAGATAAATGGAAAGTCGGTATTAATGGAAGACAAGGGCCGGGGGGGGGGGGGGGGGGGGGGGGTATTTCAGAAGAATTACAAAGAAGAATGCAGGACAAGTGGGAAAATAGGAAAAAAGCGAGAAAAGTGAAAAAGTGTGAGAGAAATGGAAAGCCGGTAGTAATTGAAGGGGGTGTAAGAAAACAAGAGAAGTAATCTATGTATGACCGAGATAAGAGAATAATATAAATCATCTAGGAACAAAATTTGCTTGGGGGGAGATAAACAGGTAGCTTTTAAGGGATGGATCCGTAGTTCCGCTGATTTATCATGTAGGTAGATCTTTCGCAGACGATGGATTGTGTTACGATCGAGAAGTCACGCGCACCCAAGAAGATCTCTTGCGGTTCAGTAGGGCTATTTCCCACAGAGACCGGGATGATAATATTAAACAGCACAAACAGTTCTGGTGGTTGAATGGCAAGTAAAGATCAATGTCAATGTCGGTAGAATAACAACATCATCACCTAGTTTATACAGACTTAGCCTTTCTAGACTAAGAGTAGAATAAGATTTAAGTTAAGTTTTATATGCAAATTTAAAAAAAAAGATAAATTAAGTTAAATTTGAAGCAAAAAAGAAATTGGCACACCATTTTTTTTTTGTTTTTGTTTTTTTTTTTGTTATTTGTATAAATTAAAAAGAAAAAAAGTTCTGTTTCCAAAAGGCAAACTGTACGGCAATAGGCACATTACGTTTAGCTTAGAGCGCCCGTGTAAGACCAGTAAGTTATAATATAAAATAATTAAACTAGAATTTAAGCATTTTTTGTAATTTAGAATCTAAGAAACAAAAAAGGAAATAGAGAATGAAAAAAATTAAATGAAAAATAAACAGGTAGCTTGAGGGATTATATAAAGCAATAAGTTAAATACTGTATGCCGTGCTAGGTAAGAGGAACAGACTGATAGATAGTGACCCTGTTGCAGTATGCAAGTAGTGGTGACGAGAGTATTCATTGTAATACTTTTTTAAATAACTCTCCACCTTCTACACGCTGAGTATTAGCTTGTGCCACAACCATTAAACCCAACATCTATTACGTTTAGTTGTGATATAGTGCTCTACAAAGCCCCACCATTCCCTTCCTCCCCATATATTTCATTTTATCAATTTCCACATACACATACATTATACTCCTATCATCATCATCATCATCAGCACTACAAGTAGGATCCAGCCACGCCCTTATTTAACAAGTCTCTCTACCGGTATCCGGTCCTTATCCGAGCCTTGTTAAATTGTTCATAATAATTTTTTTTTTCCGGGCAAGATTATTAGACTTGCGCCAATTATACTCCTACCCATATCCCCAAATCAACATCGAAGCCAGCATCAAAGAAATTGAACCAAGCGTTCAATTGTAGCACATCGGATTCAATTCCCAGAAATTCCTTCAAATCCAAACATCACTACGCATATCTTCATACGCATTATACGTTAAACGAAACAAATGTCCATTTGGTTTGCATACGCACAATTCCTATAATCCTTATCTCTATATGCATCGTAGTCAGACGCTTATTCTCTAAAAAAAAAAAAGATTCAATTTCCCACCCCGTTCCCCAGTTTCTCATATAAATGATGATTTGTATAAAAGTGCGACTGATTTTTAATTTGATGATCAGTCTCAGTTGCCGTATGAGGGGCAAGGACGCCAATAAATTAATAATTTTCAATAGTAACAGGGCAGTTTAATATAAAGTAAAAAATATATTACTTAAAATATACAAAACAAATATAAAGTATTTGTTTTTCTAATTGAGTCCGACCGATTACCATGCCCCTATTCAACAATCGGCCGTCACACTTGCCGGAGGCCGGGGAAGCACCGTGGCGACCGCAACGAGCAACTAGGAAAAAGTACTGGAGAGAAGGGGACAGATAATAATGGGGAGAAGAAAGACAAAAGAGATCAAGTACAAGGAACTGGAAGAATAATAACGAACTTCTAGAAAAATGACGATTAATTCAGTTCATGGTGGAAAGGATATTATCGTAACCAGTACAAATTGCACGAAAACGGAGCTAATTTGCAAGAAGTAGAAGACGACATCACACCGAGGACCGGAACAAGGAAACGTGAGTACTTGCAATTAAATACATTTAAGACAGAAGGAACGACAAACATAATTGATTGCCGAGTTAAGATAATATTGTATTATCTGAAGTACGCGTGCGTCAAAAGATTGTCGGTGAATTAGGAAAGGACCAGTTGCAAGGAACTAGAGGCAAGTTGGTGACATATCATACAGATTAATTTTATCTCGTGGCAGAAGTGTTCCAGTCAACCAACCTACGGACGGATTGAATAATCTCATCGCAGTAGTGTTCCACGCAACCAACCTACAGACGGACTGAAGCATCTCATCGCAGCAGTGTTCCAGCCAACCAACCAATACACGGTTTTCGGCATCGCATCAATGGTTCGGGCGAAATACAACTCCAACACAGCACAGTGAGTAGGACCAACTATATTCCGTGAATATAGATAACTAATAAAGTAAAGTGAATTATTCAATGAATATTAACTCCGCCTTTAATTTACTACTTCGGGAGTTTCTTTCCAACAAAAGTGTACAGTCCACGAACAGCACACCACAACAAAGTAAAAAACAGTCCCCATGTGGTTTAGATTAGCAAACCTATTTTGTATTATCTCAGGTAACCAAGGAAGTATGTGCGATTTTTAAAACGGGCGGTACTTTTCATGTCATAGTAATCCCGCTCCACCGCTAAAGGTACATGTATTAGAGCTTTTCTGAAAGCCAATGTAGAGAACAAGTTGACACTGACTGTTCAGAAATTCGTAGTTAAGTTTGCTCTGTCCAACGCAGTTATTAGGGCTTGTTTACTGTACGAGTTCAAATTCACTGCAAAATGTGCCGAAGCAGCAAGAAAAATATGCGAGGCGTTCGTAGAGGGTATGCGAAGCGTTCGAAGAGGATACTGCTCAAAAGGGGTTTCAGACCGTTTCCACTGGCGATGAGATGTGGCGTTCCTAACAGATACACAAGCAATTAACGAAGAACACCGAACGAAAATCGAATAAGAAAATGCATCAGAGCCGTATACTGTAGCGATAACATAACAAATCCACAACAGTTGGGTGTACTTGAGTTTAGAAATCGAATTCGTACACGCGGCCAGTAGCCTGATATGCTAAGCATCAATTTTTGGTGATTCTAACTTTCATAGCGTCAGTTCGAATCACACGTTCTTCAGTATCATCGCAAACGCTATAAGACTATTGACGATAAACCTCGATCGGGTAGACCAAAATCTCTCAACCTGGACCAATTAAAGGCAGCAACTGAAGAGGATTCCACCCAAACGGGTCAGGAACTTGTTCAATGGTTTGGGGTACACGATGAAATAATTCGTTACACTTGCATTAGCTTGGAAGATGAATAAATAGTCCCCATGAACTGATTGGTGCGAATCGGCTCCAGGGACTCAATAATTGATCTTCCCTGTGATCTTGATCTTCACTAGGAACAAGAATTGTCCAATTTTTGACCGAATTTTGACTTATGACGAAAAGTGAACGATGAACTGGAACAGAAAACGACCGCCCCATTGGCTTTCGTTGCACGACCACAGCATTAGAGTGTTAAACCTGCTTTTTATCGACGGAAAGTGATGTTGGATTGTGTGGTGAACTAATGGTGAGATTGAGCATTCTGAGTTTACCAAAGTGGTGTACTCAGTTCAATTGGACAAAGTAGGCGAAGAACTCGCAAGAAAATAGCCAGCACTCATGAATAGGAAGGGTGTTCTTTTTCACCAACCCCACGCAGTGCCTCATGCGTCAAGGATCAGCCTGGAGGTAATTTATTTCACTAGGCTCAGAACTTTTACTCCAATTTTAATATTCACCAGACGTTGCTCCGTCGAATCACCATATCTTTTTGGGCTTGGACAAATATATGCGTGATCGGCAGTTAAAAACACAAGTTTTTTTTTAGTTCCGGGAAAAAGATTTGTTCAAAAATGGCATCTACAAGCTTGTAAATAGATGTGAGAAGGTTGTAGAATCGGATGGTGGATATTTTACCAAATAAACATTGTGTGAGCGAATTTTTTTTGGTACTTTTCTCTTCTGTAATGAAGCCGCACGCGCTTTCTTAGTTAACGGATATATCGAGTGGGAGATGCTTGGCATGCATCCCTATAATACTGTTTCGATAACTGCTCTCTGGGCCTTAGTTTTGGAAAGCTACCTATGATGATCCAGGGAAGGTTCTCAAAATCATGTTTACAGTATGTTGTCAAGGACTACAAAAGTTTATATGATTCTGATAATGTATCACCATCTCACAACTCTCTCCCAATTTCATTATGCACTCATTTAAGGTCTTTTAACGTCGCACTACGGGGGGTATTACTGATGTATGTGCTAGATTGGGTGACAGGGATCCGAAAAAGACGAAGGTAGCGCCCCATTGAAAAGAAAGCAGCAATTGGAGAGAGGTAAGTTTGTCGAAGAAGACGGTCTTTGAAAACAAATGGATGGAGTGAAGTTTGGAGAGTAGAATGAAACATAGAGAAAGGGAAGGGTGTTAACAAATATAATACAATACAAATAAAAAATTATAACATTAATAGGAATCCAGGTAGGAACTTGACTTTTTTGTCGAATTCAACTTTATTGGAAAAGAAAAGAAAAACAACTGCTTACTTTAGTATTTTGCCATTTAATGGGTAGATGATGAATACATTCGCAATAGAAAGATGGTGGTTTCGAAGCAAAATAGTCATCAAGCCATTTTCGGAGTGTAAAGAATGTGAACTCAAGAAGGTTGGCTGTGGTTGATCAGTTTACTTATACAAAGATTAATAATCGAAATGTTCATCATTTCTGTCTGTAGTCTTTTACGATTTATCAGGTAGATGATGAAGACCTACAGGGCTCCTCGATAGTGGTTAGTATATCCGCCTATCATGCGGGAGACCGGGGTTCGAATCCCCGTCGGGGTGGCTCTGGCGCAAGACTCAATGACCTTGCTAAATAAGGCCAAGATCGGCTCCCAGCTGTAGTGCCGATGATGATGATGATGAAGACCTTGGCGATAGAAACGTTGTAGTTTCGAAAGAAAATACTCATCAAGCAATTTTCGCACATCTTCAACTTTCGTAAACCGCTGGTCCTTTAAATAAGACGATTTTGATTTGAATAAGTAGTGATCAGAAGAAGCCAAGTCTGGAGAACACGCCACATGCTGGGCAACTTCCCAGCCTAAAGAGCAGATTTGTTCCTGGGTTGGTTTTGCTGTATGTGGACGAGCATTGTCATGCAGCAACATCACTTTGCGCCTTCCTTGAGCCGTAAATGGACTTTTCTCTTCTATAGCACCACTTAATTCGACCAATTGGGTCTGATAACATTCAGCTGTAACAGTTTGGCCAGGTTCCAGAAGCTCGTAGTAAATGATTCCGTTCCAATCCCGCCAGACACAGAGTAACACTTTCTTAGCATGAATATTCGGTTTTGAAACTGGTGTTGATGGTTGGCCTTGATCAACCCATGCTTTTCTGAGTTTATTATTGTCGTATAGGGTTTTCCAATAGGGTCTTGACAACTTTTTTTCGGTAGTAAATTTTTATAATTTGCAGACGTTGTTCGTTCGTGTACTTAACCATGACGAAAATGTTGAGTTTACTGAATAAATTGACAGTGATAGTTCGATGATTAGTGAAAGAGTGCGTTCATCAAAGTTGTCAAGTCCCTATTGGATAAACCCGATATAAAATCCACTTTTCATTACCCGTAACTCGTTTATGCAAAAAATTCCTTCCTTTGTATCACGAAATCAAATTCGTGCAGTAGTCAACTCTACGTTTTTTTGTTTCCTTCCCTTGGTTTATGAGAAACCTATAGCATTTGCGACGATAGTGAAGAACGTGTGATTTGAACCGACACTATGACGGTTAGAATCACTAAATGATAGAACGAATGCTCAACACATCAGACCACTGCCGCGTGTTCGAATTCGATCGTTATTCTCAAGTGCACTCAACTGATGTGGAATTGCTGTGTTATCGCTATGGAACACGGAGCTGATAGTTTGCTTATTCGAATTTCTTTCGTTCTTCACTTTGTGCTTGTATATTGCGTAACGGTTAGAAACGCCACAGTCATTTTTCTTCTTTCTGTATCTTTTCCATTGCATGCAATCGAAGTGATATTACTTGGGGCGAAACTCCTACTTATTGTGCTCTTCTAGATTTTGATATGGATTTTCATCACAAATAACATATGTTATATGGTCAGGGTGAATGAGATTCTGACGAACCAAAACTCCACTATTATAGGTCAACTCGTGTTGTGACGAAAGGAGACAATTCCACTGAGTTTTCAATTGAAATCGGTGAAATTAAACAAGAAAAATAGGAAACTGTGGCTTTTGCCAGGTTATTGCACCGCTTCGTGTTTTACTTCCATTTCCGTGGGCCTCAGGTGACAAGACTATGGCAATCAAATAACCGATCAAGGATAATTAAGGGACCCTACGATACAGAGTGGGGAAGTAATTCCGCGGGAAAGGGGGGGGGGGGGGGGGGTGGGGTGAAAAAAAGATAGATGAAAACAAATTGAAAATGGAGATGAAGAAAGAGCAGAATCGAGAGGAACTGTTTGATTTTTGAATTTTTGAAATAAACGAAATGAAAAAAATGTCCAAGAATAGAAAAATAGAAAAGCAATCACAGAAAAGGATAATGAGTAAAGTAAAAAATTAAAAGAGCACTAATAGGAAAAAGTGCGATGAGGAGCAAGTTCATTTAAAACCAAGTGAGTGCGAATGGCGCAAGGCTAATAACCTTGCCCATAAAAATAAATTATTATTGGAAATTTAACAGGCCTCGAGACTTGCTAAATAAGGCCAAGACCGGACTCCGGTTGTAGTGCCGATGATGATAATGAGTGCGAATTTTAATTGGTATAATCTATTTGTTATAATGGGTATAATATAATTGTTAGGTGTGAACTGTTAACGTTTCTCATCGACGAGTGATTCGAAAAACGTTCTAGACGAATATCAAACGCAAAAACAAAAACCCGCATTATATACAAATCAGCAAAGTACAGCAGTGGGAAAAATTTACGTTTTAATTGAATACGAAATGTAAGTGAAAAAATTGTCTTACACATAAATCAGCAGAGTGTAGCGATGCGTGAATTTTGAGGAAAATTCTGGGATCGCTACACTCTGGAGAACAAATCCCAGAGAACCAGCGTTTTCACTAATTCTGTTTTGTAAATTATCAAAGTTCTAAATATTTTATATATACATTTGTGCTAACTCTAGAAATAATAGACCCGATAACTGGTTTCACCCGGATATGTAAAGCCTTTTAATAAGTCCACATGAAAGGTAGCGTTCGAAAATCTTTGAAACACACTCTTTCCCACTAAAGATCCAAAGAGTCTGAATAAGTACATTCCAAGTTTGAAAATCTTTGAAACACACTCTTTCCCACTAAAGATCCAAAGAGTCTGAATAAGTGCATTCCAAGTTAAAGTCCTATGCCATCTCCGAAACCAGTTGGTTAATGTTTCTTGTCACCTTCTGATGACACACGTCGTCTCCCACACAGCCGTCTAGGTGTATGATGGATTCAAGGCCCGCTTAATAGCCATTGCCCCCATCCATGGATCGAACTGCTTTTGTTTTAATTTGCCTATGAATACCCTCTGGTGTACTTAGCTATAAGATGCTAAGCGCATCAATACGCCCGCAGAGCCAGCGTCAGCATCGGTGTCGGTGCGCTTTCCATATTTTCATAAAGCTAATTCCACGTTTGATCTTAAGCCGCCACCTCTGGCAAGGGGCTGATGCTGTCCGGTCCCGAGCTAAGCGGCGGCAACGGCACGCATTTACGAGACCCCCCCCCAATATGAATAAAACGGACCGCGCGTCGATAAAAATGAAATAAGATGAAAGTAATGTACTTACTTACAAATTTATTTATTGATGATCATCGGCTGGCGGCGATTGCACTATCCGGTCGGCTGTTGGTGCGGTTCGCCTGAATCAGCTAACCCAGCGTGCTGGACTTCAACATCTATGACATGGCGAATGTATCTTTTTCTGTATCTTTTTACTGTTTTATTAGAGCACAACTTTGGCGAATTGCCGACTTGAGCGTGTAACAGTGGGAACGATGCTTAACGAGAAGGTGCTATTCGCGCTGTTCTTCAGCCCTCCCGCAGATACGGTGGTCAATGCAGTACCTTCGGATAGCCGTTGTCTAACCGTTTGATATCCCTCTTGCCCTTTCTTAAACTACCACAGATTCTTGAACATGGCAAGCGATTGAGTGGGCAGGAAAACTCGCTAACCACTTGTTGATATTGGCGAATCGCATAATCTATCGTTTTATTTACGACGGCATACGACGTGTGTGTTCTGGGCAGTCTAAAAGAGCCCGACAAAGAATTTCCTTTATATCAAGGCGGTATGTACAATTCGAAACGCGACATAACGGCTAACTGGGTAGCCAGCTATCGTTTAAGGTGTCCAGTTTCCCATGATGTGTACATATTGACGCAGTGACCTGCCTGAACTTTGACGCTTATAGCATGAACATTCTCCAAATAACATTCATTTTACATGGTTCGACCCCTTGAGGCGATAGCCAAGTGGACATCGAAACAAAACGAAACTTTGGCCCAAAGCGCGACAGGCCAATACTATGTAGTGTCCGCCTTCAAACACGCGCTGACCTATAATGGTGGGGTTCTAGTTCGTCAGTATCTCACCCACCCTGGCCGTGTAATATGTGTAATTTGTGATTGTTGCCCTTGTCTGTGAAGTCTCCCACCTGTTTGTTCTTTCCTTTCGGAATATATAATTGGGACGAATATCATTAGACGTAGCAGTACATTCATAAGTATGACTATTTAGACTGAGAATGAAGGCAAGGCACATATACAATACAATCGTAAGTTGCTAGGCAGGGATATGATTTTTGGATTAAGCTGATTAACTGCATGGGGGGATGAGAGCGAAGATACAGGGCAAAGTCTCTGATTGCTTTCAACCCGGAGAAGGCCAGGACGATCCTTGTGCCTCTTGAAGCCAAGTTGACATGCAGTCTCCACGTGACACCCCTGGATAGCTACTTTTGTGCCCGCCAAGTAGTGAGCTCCTGAGGAAGGTTGGCGCAAGGCTAATAACCTTGCCCCGAAAAATAATATATTATGGAAAATTTAACAAGTCTCGGATATGGACCGGATACCGATGGAGGGATGTGGGGTTGGTGGAGTTGGATGCCAGGCATGGGCACTGATTTACTCTCTCCCAAGCTAAAGAGTTCACTAGATGACACACCTGAGAGAAGCAGAACAGCCGTTGACTCCTATGGTTGAGCGGACACGGAACAGCAAAGACAAACACTCTGGTATTGTTTATTCTCTATTTTATTTTATTTTTAACGTTGAACGTGGTATTTATTTAAAATATAAACTGTTGACACTGTCTTTTAAAATATGTGCTATAATGTTACTGGTGAAATTGGTTTAACACCGCGCACCGACCGTGTACAATTTCTTACAAGGTGACAATAGATAATATTAACAATGACACACTTCGAAATAAGCTTAAGCGTGTATCCTCAATCACGATGGCTCTGACTCGCACGAAGAATAGCGTGTGTACGCTTAAGAAGTTTAAATCTGACTCTTCGATGCAACTCACATCCATCAGATTCAATGCCCGTGAATTACATCGATAGAGGAGGAGCAACACTGATCCATTTGACTGTAGCCATTGGTGATCGCGTAAAAAGGGTATATGTGAGAATTTCCATTGCTGTGTAGGGCAGGTTCGATGCCCTGCGATGAAGACGATGAACGGCGGACACCTGATTAAACAAACGCACGATCATCAGGGGCCACGGCGATGTACCCATACATCGTTGATGATGTATGCCAGGGAACGAAATAGATTTCTGTTTCAAAGTAAACAAAAACGCTATTTCACAGGTCAAATGGTGGCACGCATAATGTGCATGATGTGCCTATGTTACAAAGGGGTCGTCATTGTATTTGCTTAAGATTCCGGGGAAATACCGATGTAGGCAATATCTACTGGTGTCAACAGCTCGACCAGAGATTGGGAATCTGTTTACTTTAGCCAAATGGCTCTGAAGCAAAATGGGAGAAATTGGTCCTGGACGTTAAGTCCACAGAAAACTCGACGACGGTGGGTATGGATTGTTTGTTCGGGTTGCATGATGGGTCTTCATGGGACATGAACGTCAAATCAAATGCATGGCTGGATAATGGTTAGAGAATTGGTCACACTAAAGCGGACCTTAGGGTAGGATGGACTGGTTCATGGAGTATGAACCAGAAAAGTACAGAATGTATGTATGCCGTCGGGTAGATTTCTTTTCAGGTATGATGCTGCAGGGGAGCTTACGCTGCCCCTTTGCAGGTAAGTAGAAAGGCTTGCTTCGAAAGTGGGACACATGTGAAAGGGAATCGGTGGTTCTTGGGGAAAGCTTTAAAGAACCTCCACAGGGACTTGCTAAAAAAGGCCAAGACCGGATCCCGGTCGTAGTGCTGATGATGATGATGATTAACTGCATAAAATACACTGTCTACCGGCCTTATCCTGGTTATTGATGGCCGTCCGAATAGTCCATTGCATATATTGACAGAGCGTATTTTGATCATTTAGTGAGATACGGAATACCGATCTGGTTAACATGCTAGCTACCTTACTAGCTAGGTTTCTTAGGTTTCTTGTTACATTTCTGCTTTCCTACTGACATGTTACTGTTAAATTCCGAGATAGCTGTTAAACGCATAAGATAGCGGGTAGCGAACATAAGAAATCAGGGTCCACTCCTCATTGAGCGATGATCTGCTTCAATTTGTTGTGGTCAATCCGTGTTTCATCTATAATTATAGAACGGCCTACAACCTCACATCTTCGGAAAGATGTGCCTAAAAAGTGAATATTACCGTGATTTGGCCAATTTGTTTCTGACTGTACACACAATTCACTCACGGAAGTTTAGTAATACTTATATATAAATATCGCTTACCACTTGTTGATATTGGCGGATTTCATAATCTATCATTTTATGACGGCATACGACGTGTGTGTTCTGGGCAGTCTAATATCGGAAGGAATTATGAGGTACCATTACAGGTCAATACACAGAGTGAGTGGGAAAAGAGGGAAAGTACAACTAAAGGAAGTATCTATGTACATTGGTTTTGAATATTTGGTATAATCGAAGACCATGTTCCATGCGCGCAAAACGAATTTTGACTGTAAAATAAAGAGGAAGAGCTAATAGAAGTATTGACGTATATTGGACTTGAAAGACTGGAATAATTAGACGGAATGTTCCACACGCGCAAAAAATTGTTTGAGGCACACTCTACTATAAAAGTACAGTTTGAGAGGATGGGGAAGAGAGATATCGATGTACGTCCGATATCATTGACTGAAAAAGGCATACGAAGGCAGAGTATTCAATGCGCGAGTGATTCGGCTGAAGAATGGTTCTCTTATTCGTCCGTAGGTTGGAGGTTCATTTTTAAAGTAAACCGATGCGCATTCTCTGTTTGACAAGTCCCATGGGAACATTTTTGGGGAAGTAGAATCCATTCACTTCAACTGAGAAACAATGCTGATCATTTCTATATAAAAGTGGGTGTGCTGTGCCCTTGTTCGAATGCTGATACAGAAACACTTGTGGTTAAGGCCCCTATGACCTTTATTGATTACTTTTGTATCATATAAGGCACGTGAAGTGCTGGATCTGAGCCAGTTGTCGTTCGTACTAGCGAATTTGTGAGTATTCGAGAAACATAATGCGTTCGAAGGCAAATTCGGTTCATGAATTAACCCGTGCGATAGAACACAAGCGGAGCTGCTATAAGAGCGCGAATGTTTGGTAGCTTTCATCGATGATTGATTAGGGGAGGTTGAGTTTTTGATATTATTCAGAAACATACAACAACTTCAATGACATGTCAAGTTGTATAATTGTTTCTACTTCCCTTTCTGATCGTGCCAGAAATTTTAGGGTTGAATATGTGCACTGTCATTGTCCTTAGCCCACTTGAAATTCCTTCGGGTTTTCTTTATTTTAGGTGATTTATGCAATCGGAAGCACATTCCGCCAGTATATAGACCTTATATTCGACTTGAGCTCGTCTTAATTCTGTGCGGAGTATTGTGTGGCAGACGTATGGTGTGCAGGCGTACTGCACTGGGTTCCCTTCTTCCTCCATCATACGTTCTCTAAACACCAAAAGCATTCTCCTCGCCAGAATTGTTCCCGAACAGAAAAGAATGAACGATAACACCCAGGAACTGCTACTTCAAACCTCGATCCCGGCCTTTGGAAGCCACCTGTGATCTCGCCGGCACGGTCTTCCATGCGGATGTGAGATTTCGTCCGGTTGTAGGAAGGCAACCGGCCCGGACGGAATACGAGGGTTGCCTTTTATATTTCGGGATTAGAGAACAAAAACAAATATTGATCATCGAAAATTACTTTATTGTTTTTCAAAATATTCCCCATGAAAATCTATACACTTTTGCATGCGGTTGAACCAATTGTCGAAGCACTTTTGCCACTCTGATTGAGGTATCTCCAACACATGCATTCTAAATGGAGCAACCGCTTCTTCAGGTGTCGAAAAACTTTGACCTCTCAGTTTGTTTTTTACGTACGGGAATAAAAAGAAGTCATTCGGTGCCAAGTCAGGACTATACGGCGGATGACCCATCAAATCGATGTTTTGGGTGCTCAAAAATGCAGTTGTCGCAGCCGATGTGTGAGAGCTCGTATTGTCGTGGTGAAGAGTGTTCCGCCTTCGGCGGTTGGCTTTCCTGATTTCTTGGAAGACAACTGGCAAACAAATGGTTGTGTACCACTCAGAATTGACTGTTCTTCTTTGTTCTAGTGGTACGGTTGCGACATGTCCAGTTTTTCCGAAAAAACAGGCGACCATTTGCTTGGAAGTGCTTCGTGCGCGAACAACTTTTGTTGGATTTGGCTCATCTTGAAACACCCAGACAGTCGACTGCTGTCTACTTTCGGGCTCATACGCGTAAATCCACGATTCATCACCTGTCACGATGTCATAGACGTGTTTCGAAGCACCGCCACCGTATTTTTTGAGCATTTCTTTTGACCAATTGACACGAGCCTTTTTTTGGGCGATTGACAAATTGTGTGGGATCCAACGCGAACACAGTTTTTTGACAGTCAAATGTTTATGCAATATTGAATGTATGCTGGTCCCACTAACGCCTAAGGTTGTCTCAATCTCACGATAGGTCACATGACGATCTTCCAATATCAGTTCGCGCACAGCATCAATGGTTTTCGGAACAACAACTGATTTTGGACGACCTTCACGAAATTCATCTTGGAGTGAACTACGACCACGATTGAATTCACCGTATGGTCCTTGATGGAGCTTCATCGCCAAAAATTGAATTAAGTTCATCCATGCACTGTTGCTGAGTTAATCCAGGCCGAAAGTTGTAAAAAATAATCGCACGAAAATGTTGACGATTTAATTCCATTTTTGGGCCGAGATGAATCTTTTAAGTTACTGTAAACAACACAAATAGCGCTCGTATGTCAAAACGTTCTGAGTGCGTATAACCTCAAAAATGTCCAACTTTACGACAGAGCTGTCAATTGCCAAATCCCAAAACATAAGAGGCAACCCTCGTACCAGCAATAGTCCTTAATAACTGCGCTCCAGAACTATCACCGGTTCTTGGCAAACTCTTCCGCTTATCTTATGCACGGAGGACCTTTCCTGCCTGCTGGAAAATCGCTCGAGTTCAGCCAATCCCAAAGACGGGAAAAAAGTGTCTCCCACAAAATTACCGTCCGATAGCGTTACTATCTATTTTATCTAAGGTAATGGAAAAAGTCATCAGTACGGAGTTAGTTAGGTATTCGGAGTGCAACGGACTTCTGAATGATCGTCAATACGGATTCCGTGGCAGGCGGTCCGCAGGATGCCTTTTGATACTTATAACCGATATATGGACATCTGCCATTGAACGGCATGGTGAGTTAATGCTGGTCGCACTGGATATATCCGAGGCTTTTGACCGCGTCTGGCACAGGGCATTGCTGAGCAAACTTCGTTCATATGGACTTTCCCAACAGCTTTGCGACTGGACGAGGAGCTTCCTCGAGAATCGATGGATTCGGGTTATTGTAGACGGCGACTCTTCGCACATGTATCCTGTTGATTCCGGGTGCCCCAGGGTTCTATTTTGGCCCCAACTTTGCTCTTGCTTCACATAAATGATTTGTTGGAGATAACGGATAACAAAGTGTTCAGTTTTGCGGATGATAGTACACCTGTTTCCTCCTTTTCGAGTGTTCAGCCGCTTGGTGCATCTGCGTCGCATCAGCTGAGATGTAGACAGATTGATTCTCTGAATCAGAATCTAGATAGGGTCCTGCAGTGGGGAAAGGCCAATCTCGTCGACTCCAATGCAGCGAAGACACAGTATACAACATTCACAAAGAAAAGTGGATCATCGGTTCCACAGCTGATGATGAATGGCCGGGCCCTCGAGGCTGGGGAGAGTTTGAAATTGCTCGGCGTCACGGTCTGTGGGAATGTATCATGGCATAAACACGTTTCGAGTATCGCCAGGTCTGCCTCAGGAAAACTGAGCTATCTTTCTAGAGCCAAGAAATATTTTACTCCGGCCCAACTTCTTCTCCTATATAAATCCCAAATTAGACCCGCGCTCGAATATTGCTCTCATGTTTGGAGATCGGCTCCTAAACATAGCCTCGACCTACTTGAGAGCATACAGAGACGAGCGATCCGCCTGACCGGGGACTCGATGCTGACGTCGGGACTACAGTCGCTATCACATCGAAGCCGCGTAGCCGACCTCTGTCTGTTTTACAGATATTATCACGGGTGCGGTTCTTCGGAGATTCTTGGCATTGTTCCACGCAATTCGACTTATATGCGCTCCACAACACAATCCGACGGATCGCACCCATTTGTGGTTCATCTCCCGACGGCGCGAACATCCCTGCATCAGAACTCGTTCCGTTACAGAGCGGGGGAGCTGTGAAACGCCCTTCCCACGCGAGTGTTCCCGGAGCGTTACAACCTGGAACTGTTCAAAAAGAACTGCAACCGTTATTTGATGGCATCTCGGGGCGCCCACTCGGCGCTATAGGTTCGCCTCTCCCGAGAGAAGTCTAATAAAAAACAAATAAAAAAAAAATTGATTGGTGATCACCACCTTTTTATTACTTTAATTCTTTGGTTTTTTTTCACATTTTCATCATCATCATCATCATCATCATCATCGGCATTACAACCGGGGGCCGGTCTTGGCCTTATTTAGCAAGTCCTAAGGCTTGTTAAATTTTCCATAATGATTTATTTTTTCTGGGCAAGGTCATTAGTCTTGCGCCTGAGGCTCCCCGACGGGGAATCGAACACCGGTCTCCCGGGTGACAGGTGGGTATACTAACCACTATACTATCGAGGAGCCCTTTTTCACATTTTACACTATTGCATTTAGACCGGAGTCATAAGAGAAATTACTTTTAATATTATTGCTATTTACTTAATCTGACTCAAATAGACCTTCATTCGCGGCTGAATCTCGCGTCCCGCAGTGCTACCGGAGTGGGGTTGGAGACCCGACCGACTCGGTCGTGTGATGGAAAAGGGCTCCCCGAAGATTGAATTTCAACTTGTCTTCAATCATCGGTTAAAGGAGAGATATGGAGGAGAAAGGAAATATTCTATTTAGGGTGTGGCCACCAAGGAAATGCGATCTTTCCTTACTGCTGTGACCAATGGACGGCGATCTCCTTATGCAGTGGTGTGGATGTGTGATCGTACACATCACCGTGTTTATCGATGCTTTCAGCAAAGGATAAACGAAACCTGAAACGAGGGCAAAAGAACAAAGGGATCGTAAAGATCATTGTTTACGCTGTGCATTGTGGCTATCATAGACGGCAATTCATCGGAGAAGTGGTGCTGAAAACAAATAAGGCCATCATTACAGTCGTGGATGAGTGGTTCAGGTGCGTTAATAGATGCATCGCCATTAGGAAAAGGTGCTAATGGGTTTTAAATGTTTATGGCCTCTCTGACTGCAGTAGGAACCGAGTTCTTGTTTGTACTAGGAAATGCTAGAGGATTCGGTTTCGATGACAATGCTTCGGATGCGGTAATTGTTTGTCAATTGGACAAACGAATCGCGGGTCGGTTTGTTGCAGCTGTATAAGCAAGCTGTCCGACATAGCATTTTAACGATGACAAGGGTGCCAAGTGGTTTGGGATTTATGATGCCGTATGATGTGAAGAATTCTTTACAGGAAATTTGAATAACGCATTAAATGCGTGAATGCTGTGAGAATTCTTCTTGGGGATTTCAGATAATGCGTTGAATGCATTAATGTCCTTGGAAAAGGAAATGTTTTCAGGTGCCAATGCGATTGCATTGGCGGGAAACAATGGAAGTTGGGTTGTAATAATGGGGGGTTCTTCGGGCAAGCTTACAAGAAGCCCCACAGTATTTCGCATAGAAAGCGGCAAACAATTTCCTATTGCTGTCAATAATGTGGGTTCTTTCTCCAAAGGAGTAACTGTGGGTGAATTTAGTGGACACTAGACTTCGCTAATCCGGTGTTCATGAAGGGTCCCCCCTTCCTCCGAAACAAAAAAATTTATTGCTACCGCGATCCCGGCATCTTGTCAAAAACAGCAGTAAGCAATGAAAAGTCAAATTCCGGGTTAAAATAAAATCCAGAGAATGGCAGAAGCCAATAAAAAATACATACATCTAGGCAGATAGGAATTCGTAACAACGGCATCAGAAACTGTCTATATTTCACCCCGTGAAAGAATCGTGTATCTGTGCTTGAACAAATGGACATAGGCTGCAGAGAATGTGTGCCTAGAAGCAAGGTTATTGCATTGGTTGTCGCGAAACTTCTATGCAAATTATTGTTAATGTTTACGGATGTTTTCGCCACGAGAACTCGGGGTTGGAATTGGACCTAGTTGTAACATCAATGCCAGTTCAAATCCGCCACTATGTGGGGAGAGCAGAGGCACTTAATAACACACGGGAGATTTTATTTTGAAATATCGGTGGCAGCGAATGCTTGAATATCACCAATGTGATCGGCTTTATAGGTTTCACAATATACAGAAATTTTACCTTAAGCTATGAATGTTGCTCTAGCTTACGCGAAACTCCCATGCCACTAGCTTAATTCAGCAATAAATACCGATAACGCATTGAAGTCGAATGTAAACCTAAGGCAATTGATTAATGAAAGTGGCCACTATATTGAACCACAAGTTGATAAAGGTGTGTGGGGACCGATTTGTTAATTAAATATGTAACATAAATTGTTTATTAAATGTATAACATAAATAAATGTGTAATATATTGTTAATTAAATGTTTAACACAAAAACAAACGAACAGCGACAGAAATCCGCCACTCGTCCGGAGACATCAATCCTAGTTCTCCGAAAACACTCTTGTCGGAAGCGAATTTATAGTGTTCTGGGACTATGGAGTGAAGAATGTGATTCAAACTCCATGACCAAATTAGAACCAAAGCATAAACACATTAGACCATGGCCGCCTGTTCATGAGGATATGCTTAGCTGCTAGTTAAGCGGATTGTTGCGGTAATAGCTCTGGTATTATCACTGATGGTTTTTTTTCCATGTATGTGATGTGTTCTTCAGCTGAGTTGCGTATTCGTGTGTGTTTTTTTGGAACGGCGGCAAGACTATCTCTTCAGTAACAATGTTAGGGTCATTTTATACGCAAAACGAGGGCACGAGTGAGCCCAATGGGTTGAACGAGGCAGTGACGTAAAGTCGTGGTTTACTGTGGGAAAGTTTTTATTATGTATACACATCACTTTGGATCACCAATTATAGCGTTTTGCAAGGAACTTAATTTGAACTTACGCTATAAAAACGTTATTCCCGAGTGTACGGGAATGTGCTACTTAACGTATGATATCTCTACGTTGATTGCTCTGGTATCGTCTACGACAGTATAGCCAGGGTAGAATTATATAACGCCATGAGAGAGTTCGGCATTCCAAACAAATTAATACGACTTTGTAGCTTGGCCATGACCAACGTAACTAGTCAAGTAAAAATAGCGGGATTGCTGTCCAGTATTGTCACCAAGACTAGCCAGATACTTGCCTACGCCGATGACATCGACATCATCGGTAGATCCGATTCGGCGGTACAGAACTCCTTCACTCAGATCGAGCAAGCGGCACAAAAACTGGGACTGCACATTAATGAGGGAAAACTAAGTAAATGGTAGCAACATCTGCGAAGAGAAAATCTAACGTTGGTTAAACTATCTGGGTAGTGGAGCACGAATTTGAAGTAGTGCAAGTACCTTTGGTCAATAGTAGCAGCCGATTACAGTAAGGAAAAAGAAATACGCGAACGGCTGATCAAATCCAACAAAGCCTACTATGGTTTATCAAGGCTCTTTAATACCGAAATTTATCCAGAACATCCAAGCTACTACTGTACAAAACCATGGTCTTACCAGTACTCATGTATGGATCCGAGACCTGGGTGCTTAATAAAAGGCACTCTGAACTCTTAGCCGCATTCGAGAGGAAGGTCTTAAGGAGATTTGTTGGCCCCGTATGTGAGGGAGAACGATTCTGGAGACGCTACAACCATGAGTTCTACGCAATGTACCTTGAAGCTGACGTTCTAAGAAAAATCAAGCTTGGTAGACTCCGGTGGACGGGACACCTAGCTCGAATGAGCGAAGAGGAGCCTGCCCGGAAAGTCCTTTGTGGAAGGATGTATGGAATGAGACAGCGGGGCAGACCTTGCCTGCGATGGAGGGATGGCGTAGACCAGGACGCACAGAGCCTGGGAGTGCCAAACTGGATGACATCGGCTCGAAATCGGGACTGGTGGAGAGATTTGTTAAATAAGGCCAAGACCTGATCCCGGTTGGAATGCCGATGATGATGATGATACATATATATTATATATATATATATATATGTGTGTGTGTGTGTGTGTGTGTGTGTATACATACGAGGGTAGGCCAAAAGGACGGAAGAACAAAGCAGTGGTGTGGCATTTCAGTTACACACACAATGTACAAACAGATACACACACAGTGTACAAACAAATGGTGAAGAACACCGAAAGAAAATCAGATAAGAAAATGCACTAAGCAATAATAGCATAGCAATTCCACATCAGCTGAATGTAGCTGAGTTTAGAAATCGAATTCGTACACGTGGCAGTGGCCTGATGTGTTGAGCATTGGTTACATTTTTAGGGATTCTAACCGTCATAGCGTCAGTTCGAATCAAACGTTCTTCACTATCGTCGCAAACGCTATAGTGGGCTGTTAAAGGTGAACGGGCTGCAAAGAAGGCAAAGACGGTGAAATCAGTTGAAAAGGTTATGGCTACTGTGTTTTGGGCTGCACGTGCTATTATCATTATTGACTATCTGGAAAAGGGACAGACGATAACTGGACAGTATTATGCATCATTATTAGGTCAGCTAAATGAGAAAAATAAGAAAAAAATAAATGAATGAAAGAATAAATCATTTTCTAAAGACTTATTGACCTGTCTTCGCATCGTTGAGCATTTTTAAGAATCTAAATTTTACTCTTATTTATGAATTTATGTTTAGTTTTCACAAGCTATGTACAAAACTTAAGTCTCTGGTCTCGTCCCAATAGCGTTTGGGATGACACAATCGATACCTTAGGGTAACACTATCGACATCCGTACTAGCTACGCCACTTTATGGAGAATGGGGTAAATTGGCGCATAAATGGCCTAAAATTGATTATATTCACGCAAAAAAATTAGCTAATTTGTACATATACGTTTTCTAGAAACTATCGGTGAAGTACTTTTCGTATATTAAAATCCCGAAAACACATTTTTGGTTAATTGTCACACTTGTTGTGCCCTTTAAATAATTGGTCTAGCAGATTAAAAACGAAAATCGCCTGCGTTCTCTAGAGTAGAGTTTATTAGAAAAACCAGTCTAAGCTATCGGTCGAATTGGTAAGTGGAACCAGGTAACCCGGTTTTGTTTAGAATTCTCACGATAGATAGCACTTCAAAAACTTAAACGTTTATTTCTAGAGACAGGAGTGTAAGTTTTGCTTTCTTGACGGTTTATGCTCAAACATGGTTTCCAATTAACCATTAAGAACTTGACCCAGTTCGGGGAGTGTTTCTTTTCTTAGTTCCTAAATATATGAAACAATTACACACATACTTTTGAATTAGAGATAACTCAACTGCAATTAAGTAAAAATTACTAAGTTTGTCATTGTTGGAGTTATAAGTACAGCAACATGGAGAACTTAAAATATTTTTTTTTAATAACATCCTTTATTGGATATGAATAGTACAATCTTAACAATTTAATTTAATACTAGGTTTAAATTGTAAATTTAGTTTAATTAAGTAAAACGTGTAAGGGAAACGTAAAATGCATAACAAATTAATTGGTTATAAACCATAAATGTTATACAACCCATTAATTCAAATCAAAAGTAGACACTGCCATATTGTAAGATATAAAGGAAACAAAAGATTTACTTGTAAAAGCCTAAAAAATTAGGAAAGTGGATAATAAAAGATTATTTCCTTTCATGTCAATTTAAACCCCACTCGTTATTAGTTATAGATTATTACTATAGACTCTTCATTCCGATTGCTTTTTCTCGGCGAAACCACCTTTTGGGAATCATCCAAATCCCACCATATTGCAGATTCCAGTCGAAACAAAAAAGAGAAAAGATGTTTTGTACCACCATCAATTCACTTTCATAATTATCTTCGACGCCCATTTCGATAACAATCAACACCGATAACATTTAATCACCGCCTAACAGAGCTTTGCGTCAGAAACTTCTGCCGATTGTTATTCAAAAATTTCTTCTCCAAATGATTCTTTATGATATGACTGACATTGAAATCACTCGTCTCATGTCCAACATATTAATTTACATATTTAATTTTATAAATAATTCACTAATCGAAATTAATTTATATTCAGTCTCTCCTAGTTACACCCAAAGCAGTGATAACCGTTGACTTTACATTTCGATTGCCTAATGAACATGTTCCGAAAACGAAAGTTTCTCTCTTCGAACCATTGAATACATCAACAGATAAAACATACGCAAAATCAAGAGAAAAAAAGAAACATTAAATAAATAAACAAACAAAAAATAATTAAGAAACAGTATTCAGAAAATAATTTATGCGTTAATAACTATCGATTTGTGTAGTGGCATTGAATATAGATGGACATTAACTAAAACAACATTAGAACTAAATCAAAGCCAATAAATAATTTTCTCAAAATGAATTTTTTCCCAAAACCTTGATCACGTGAATTAATTGGAAAATTTAAAAGAAACGTTTTTATGAATAGTCGGTATGATTGTTCGGAATTCATTTAAATTTAAAATCAATAACAATTTCATTTTGTTATTAAATTGTTTGTTTTTCAGTGAGAGTGTTGTTGTCGTTTGGAGAAAATTATATTGAGAAAATTTCTTATATCAGTGTGGCTGCATCTGTTATTCAAAAATGAAAATTCTTTTAGGATTTTCAATAAACAGATAAAACGTACAGTACTTACAAATCCATGTTTATCACTAATATTATTCGTTAGTTTTAATTTATGAAACGAGACGACTTTTTGCATCCACTGTTCGCCTGTCGTCGGTGAGTCTGGGTGTATATACATTCGTTTTGGCATTTCTGGATCTGCCTTACCAGCAACCATCCATCGACTGAAAATAAAAGGAAACAGATGTTTTGGGTTGTTACTTTGTACAATCATTTTTGTATTTTATTTAGTTAGATAACTTAAGATGACGAGTTTAATTAATATCTTTTAGTAATTAATTGTTATAAATTATTAATTAATAGTGCGGCCATATTTGGTCCCGGTTCTCACTAGTTTCGAAATAAATTTGTTTATACAAAAGCCTCTTAATCAAGGGAATCGACAATATAAGGGAAAACTTAGATACATCGGTTTCACCAGAGATGTATCAATTGCGTTAGGATACACGATAGTAGCGGTTAAAAGCTTTTATCTGCAGTTAGGTATCCGCAATCCTCCTATTTTTGAAAAGTTGTTGCAACTGGTACACAGATGCGGTTGCTCTAAATTGCCGGGCATTTAAAATCCAAAGTATTATACAATAATTAATAAAATCCACCTTCTGAACGAAGCCACCCATTGCACCCAAGAGTTTAAAAACATTCATAAGTAAACTGCTTAAGTGAAAGAAAGCAGCAGCCAAGTTAGACCAATGATTTAGAATTCTCTAGAAATTTCAATGGCGTCGGTTTTTGTTGTTGTTCGTGGTATATGGATCAGTAGGCTTCGGTCGTACTATGTCATTTTTGTTTATTTCTTCTCCAAAATTTAAAAATTCTGATTTGTATTTTAACTCATACATAGGAATAGACAATAATCAAATAACAGTATTTTTACGAAATTTAACTAAACGATATTTGTTGTTTCGAGAGTAGTCATCCTAACAAGATATGAACACTCTGGAGACCGTAAAGCGTTTCTTCTTGTCGCGTCTCACCAACATTTTTAAAAGCTGTTATTTCTACAAAGTCAAGTTGTTAGTTATATTTATTGCCGCCGATGTCACGAAATGTTTTCAGTAATTTGTTATTGAGAACTCCTCATTGTCTGAGCCTGGACATCAATAACAGCTCCAATCATAGAGTGACTTGTTGCCATTTGTGCCACACATGAAAGCGGGAACACCATGCTGAAACAGTCGAATCAGCAGTGATTACACGACTGAATCAGGCACAAAGAAGGTAAAGATAAAATAAATATCAAACCTTGTGAATATCGCTCACGACAGGAGAGATATTATTGTAGTTTGGAAACGTAAACTTTGGGGCCCTTCAA
Organism: Microdon myrmicae; assembly: GCA_963931805.1. Classification (NCBI taxonomy): domain Eukaryota; kingdom Metazoa; phylum Arthropoda; class Insecta; order Diptera; family Syrphidae; genus Microdon; species Microdon myrmicae. The sequence continues at coordinate 98,265,878 of OZ007501.1, read as the reverse complement.
ACAATCGCTGATTACGCTTAAAGAGAGCGATAGTAAAAAAGGAAGCGTTCTACATATGGTGACATGATTTTCGAGGAAGGCCTTGACCAAGAGTGAGTCCCAAAACAAGCGTCTCATAATTCAGAAGTGATAAACATCCATATCACGTTCGCATCGTCAAAAGATCTGGTAGTGAAAAGCATGATGTTCAAGCACAAGCAGATTCATAAAGCCACATGGATATCACGAGACGGCGTAACGCGTAACCAAATAGACCACTTCCTCATAGACAAAAGACACCACTCGAACATCCGTGACGTAATATAATACAGAGGAACAGATTGCGACTCCGATCATCTTCATCGATGGGCAAAATCAGGAGCCGGCTCGCAGCAAACTCACATGTGCAGTCACGGGAGACGAGCAAAAAGTTCGACATTGATAAGCTAAATGACCTCCGCACAGTGGCTGAATATCAAGACGAACTAACGAATAGATTTAGCATCCTAGAGAACGAGAGCAGTAAGGAAGAGGAAGCCAATAGTGTGGACACTAAATGAACATCGATCAGAGACACAATCAAACAAACAACCCAAAAAGGTATTAGGATTTAAGAAAATAATTAAGCCCGAACCTTGGCTTGACGATGAGTGCAGACTGTAAACGGCTTAGAGTGATCCACTTAGAAAGATATGATGAAGTCAACGCAAAAAGATACGCGACGATTTGGAAAGAGACAATAAGATTTTTCAAACGCAAAAAAAGCGAATGAGGGAGGTCACGGATCGAACAAATGTTAGAAAATGCAAGAGTAAAGAATATCAGAGGTATATATCATCATCATCATCATCGGCACCACAGCCGAGATCTGGGTGTGGCTTTATTTAGCAAGTCCATAGGCTTGTTAAATTTTCCGTAATCATTTGTTTTTCCGTTCTACAACGGTTAACTCAGATGAAGTCTGTTAATAACTGGCAAAATTGTCTACTGACGTTTGTATATATTATCATTTTGGAAACGCATGTCTTTTATCTACTTTTATCTACTTTTATCTATTGTCCACGATGTGTAGGAATAGCTACACTGAGCTGCCTTTAAATATATTTATCACAGTCTTTCGCAAGAAGTTTAAATATACTGAGCAGATGGTTAGTTTTTGCCTAGTTTTGCTTTCACTTAGAAAGACTCAACGCAGAAAGATACGCGACGATTCGGAAAGAGACAACGAGATTTTTCAAACGTAAAAAACGTGAATGAAAGAAGACTCGGATCGAAAAAGTCCTAGAAAATGCCAGAGCAAGGAACATCAGAGATACATAGACATAAATTCAATTAGAAATGGCTACCGAGGGAGAGACAAAATAATTCGAGACGCAAACGGCTGTCTGGTAACAGAAACAACCAATATCGTGACATGGTGGAAGCAGTACTTTGAAAACCTGCTCAATGTGCGCACCCATCAACCACAAATAAACTCACCAGACGTACAAACAGCCGATCTTCAGGTCCCAGAGCCCTCTTTCAACAAAGTTGAAGGCGCTCCCGGAGTCGACTGCATAACGGCAGAGCTTGTGAAGCATAGAGGAGAGGCAACCGCTCGAATGATCCACCAGCTCATCCAAACAATATGGGATAAGGAAGTCACTCCGGAAGAATGGAAAACCTCAATAGTCGTCCCCATTTTCAAAAAAGACGACAGATCTGACTGAGAAAAATACATTGCTCCCAACGACGTACAAAATACTAACAAACGTCATACTGGCGAGAATCACACCGTTCGCAGAAGAAATACTGGGAGACTACGAGTGCGGATTCCATAGGAACCGGTCAACGAACGACCAAATGTTCACTGTAAGTCAACTGCTGGGAAAGAAGTGTGAATACGGAGAGACGGTTCACCAACTTCACGTTGACTTCAAAAAAGCCTACGACTCAGTCACAAGGCAAACACTTTACCATATTGTAGTTGAGCTGGGAATCCCGATAAAATATGCCGCCATTATTCAAATTTGTATGAACGAAAACAAAGGGCGAGTTACAATAGAAAACCACCTCTCAGAACCATTTCAAATCCGGGACGGACTAAAACAGAGGGATGGCCTCTCACCATGTCTCTTCTTCCTCGAGTATGTCATCAGAAAAGCACAAGATGACAACATGACCTCATTATCCCTGAACGGGGTCAGACAAGTGCTCGCATATGCGGATGACATCGCCGTTTTGGGCGATAATCTAGAAACTATAAGTAAAAACTGGGAAATCATCATGCAAGAGGCAGAAGAGGTGGCCCTAGAAATAAATGAAGACAAAACAAAATACATGATTACGCCGAGAGAAGGTGGACCTCAGAGAACACATATAAACGCCAGAGGCAAGATATTTGAAAAAGTTAAAGAATTTACATATCTGGGAACGATACTGACGGCCAGTAGCAAAATGTCGAAGGAAATAAATTAAATATTGCATTCCGGCATCGTTCGTTTTTTTTTTTTTTTTTTAATTAGTCTTCTCTCGGGAGAGGCGGACCTATAGCGCCGAGTGGGCTCCCTGAAATGCCATCAAATAACTGTTGCAGTTATTTTTGAAGAGTTGCAGGTTGTAACGCTCTGGGAACTGTCGCGTGGGAAGGGAGTTCCACAGTTTCCCCGCTCTGTAACGGAACGAGTTCTGATGCATGGATGTTCGCGCCGTCGGGAGATGAACCACAAACGGGTGGGATCCGTCGGATTATCTTGTGGAGCGCATATAAGCCGAATTGCGTGGAACAATGCCAAGACTCTCCGAAGAACAGTATCCGTGATAATATCTGTAAAACAGACAGAGGTCGGCTACGCGCCTTCGATGGGATAGCGACTGTAGTCCCGATGTCAGCGCCGAGTCCCCGATCAGGCGGATCGCTCGTCTCTGTATGCTCTCAAGTAGGTCGAGGGTATGTTTAGGAGCCGAGCTCCAAACATGAGAGCAATATTCGAGCGCGGGTCTAACTTGGGATTTATATAGGAGAAGAAGTTGGGCCGGAGTAAAACGCAGTCAGTATACTGGTGAAATCCAAATTTCTATCACGTAGCACGAAGGTCCGTGTCTATAGAATCATAATCATGCCGTTTATTCTATACGGATGCGAAACATAGGCTCTCACAAAAGGGGAAGTAAACAAATTTGGCGTATTCGAGAATAAAGTCTTAAGGAGTATTTTTTGCGGTAACTATAACGAGGAGGCAGGACAATGGAGGAAACTCCACAACCACGATTTGAAAGAGCTATACCGCAAATCTACAATAGTGGGAGGTATCAAGTCGCGAAGATTAAGATGGGCCGGACATGTAGCGCGAATGGGCAACGATAGGACCGTGCGTAGAATTCTTGACGATAAACCAATGGGAAAGAGACCGGTAGGACGGCCGCGACGGAGATGGGAAGACAGTGTTAGGTTTGACATTGAGGAGATCGGATCGACTGTTCAAGCGTGGAAGGAGAGTACACAGGACAAGGAACGATGGCGGAATCGAGTCGGTGAGATCATGAACTTCCGGGTTCCTACAGGCCAATGAATAGAATAGTAATCTAGCTTGACCTAATTAATATTATAATAATTTAAATATGTAATGTGAATTAGGGAGTATAGGGATTGATGGTTAAGTAGATACCTAGGCGTGGGATCTGGTCAGTTGGTGGTCTCGGGTAACTCTCTCCGATTGTTCGTTAAAACGCAGAATATTGGAGAATTATTGTATGTTACAGTATTTGAACTGATTGGGTGCCAGCTCGGTGTTATGGTACACTACCTCATTGAAGTCATTACCCAATCTTCCAGAGGTGAAGAGAGCTCCGGCGTGGAGACAGTTCAGGTAGCGAGCACTGTCAGCCCATATGTGAGCTGCATACATTATAATGGAGGTGTTGAGACTGGTTATCAGTTTCCTTATGTGGGGGCGGGGTCCACCAACATTGGGTACCAGTCTCGCCAAAACTTTGCGTACTCTTGCCTTTTTTTCACCCATTTTCCTCAAGTGTTCCTTGAAGGCCAACCTGACAACGGTATAATACCAAGATATTTAATATAGGGACTGGATCCGATTGTTTGTCCTTGTATTTCCAAATCAAGGTGTTCAACTTTCCTATGTCTCCTTATTAAAATTGCCTCCGTCTTATGTCCAGATAGTTTCAAGTCGCCCATATCTAGATTGCATTTAGTGCTCTGGATTCCTTGGGAGCATACTCTGGACATATTGCGAGAGCAGTAAGTTCGTCCTATGACCAAACTTTCGGGGCTTATTATCCAAATACTCTGCACTATGAGAGCGTGCGTCGCAACGGCTCTGTTCTACCAGAGGCGTTCCTTAATTTGGACATGAAAGGACTTACACCGGATAGATCCGGAATTGCGCAGATGTAACCTTCAAGTAAATCATCTGTAGACGGGCGATTGTGCTACGGCCGGGAAGTCACGCGCACAGAAGAAGAGCTCTTCCGATTCAGTAGGGCTACCTACCACAGAGACCGAGACGATCATATTAAACAGCACCAACAGTTCTGGTGGTTGAATGGCAAATAAAGATCTGAATACCAATGTCCGTAGAACAACAGTATCATCAGCCAGCTTACACAGAGTTAGATTTTCTAGAATTAGGGTAGTATAAGATTTAAGTTAAGTTCTTTTAAATAGATTTAAATAAAATAGTAGTAAATAAAATTTTAAGAAAAAACAAAATTCGACACAAAATTTTCCTAATTTTTCTATGTCATACAAATAGTCATAAATACAGCCGCAAACAAAGTTCTGTCGACGAAAGGCAAATTATACAATAGTCATGTAATGTTTCGCTTCGAGCGTCTGCGTGCGACCAGTAAGTTATAATATTAGATTATTAAGCTAGAATTTTACCGTTTTTTGTCTAGCATATAATTTAGGGACTAAGAATATAAAACAAAAATAAAAAATGTTGCATTAATGAAATGAAATTACCTGGGAGCAAATATTCTCCAGTTCATCTAGATGCTTACGGCCACGATCGCCAAATTATTTGCGTACCCAATGATTCTAACTCCTTCTGGTACATTGACCCTGAGACACCATCATACATGATATTTCATAACAGCGGATCTAATACACATCCCTGAGGGACACCCACTGTTATTTTATATTGCTGTGATCCCTCATCTGTGTCATAGAGCTGTGTCATCAAAAGTAAGTCGGTCCTAGATTTTGAGATTTTCACCCACGTAGCGACTTAGAAGTATCATCATCATCATCGGCACTACAACCGGGAACCGGTCTTGGCCTTATTTAGCAAGTCCTGAGGCTTGTTAAATTTTCCATAATGATTTGTTTTTTCCGGGCAAGGTCATTAGTCTTGCGCCAGAGGCTCCCCGACGGGGAATCGAACCCCGCCCTCCCGCGTGACAGGCGGGTATACTAACCACTATACTATCGAGGAGCAATACACTGCAATCACCATCTCTATTAACTTACAAGTATACCCCAGTTAATTTTCGCCATCTTTTACGCCGTAACTCTTCGATATCTTGGCTTTTTTTTTCGTTTTTCTACCCATTCCCCAACTTTCGTTGTTTCATTTCACCGCCGCGAACTTTGCATCCTTCTTTTTCTTCGACAGGTTGATCCGACGCGCTCCACTAAACTCATTCATATCCTATGTCATAATCATTGGTGTAGGTGCACGAGTCGTAGGATTTTTTGTGCCACTTTCCTTCGACAAATTCTGACACGCCTCAGACCGGTTTTGTTAACGAAACATTGCCTCTGTATTTACTCCGACTCATGGGAGCACATTGATGGCGTGATCACAGGCAAGGAACCTGTCAACCCTTACGGCTTGCAAGGAACCTGGGAATCTAGCGAACTGGGGCGCGAATCGGCAGCACGAACACACCGACGACCCTATTCCTATACCCTACTTCCACTGCCATGGGACTATTTTCTGTTCATATTTGTGAGTTTCACACCCAACTTTAGTGAAGATCCGCCTCACCCCAGAACCACGGAACTAAAGCAACTGACCAACTTCTACTTTCGCGTAAGTGCCTTTTCAATGCTTGCTAAACGGTGCATGCCACACACGTATCAAGGCAGCGTCGAACAGCAGCACGCCTCATCACAGTTATGTCTGCGTACCGTTCAAAGTGTGGAATCGCCAGAAGCCGGTTATCAGAATCAATGACTTTTTGTCCACGTGCCATCATCGACATAAAGGATTTTATCCTTAAATATCAAACACAATTGTGGATAGAAAAAAGAAGTTAACACATTGCAGCGAGAGCATTCCATATTTGTGTAGTTCGACTGAAGAATGATCGATATAACAGAATGAAACAATTACTGCATTTTTTTTTACTGAGTTTATAATGGGAAGACAAAACCCACACGATCAGTACAATAAGTCGATTTGAAAGCATGGAAGTGGACAATTTTTATTAGCGGGCTTCGTTTATGGATTTTCGTTGTTAAAAGCTCCGGTGTTACACATGTCACATGTGAGTATCGACAACTCACGTTCGATTGGAGTGACAATAAAAACGAATGTACTGCACAAGACCTAGAACATTTTTAATACAACACGTTTTTCAAAGTTTTAGTGGCAAAAGCTGGCAATGCTCGACAACTATGTGGCTACAGCTTACTCGAGGTCTAAAATGCTAATGGTTAGAAAGTGACTATAAGTTTTACTTACCTGTTATGAAATTTGTATCTATAGTCATCAGCAGCCACGATGTCTAGCAGGAGGATATATTTCGCTTTGGCGTCGAGGCCCGACACTCGAAACTTCATTTGAGGGAACATTTGTCTGGAATGGAACCGAAGAGAAAAGTGTTTAAAACTTTCATTTTAATTGGAATCGAGTGCTTATAAACAATACGAAAACCTTTGCATTGGTAGTCTAGATATAAACGAGAGGCAAATGGATCTGAAATGTTGGTTTAACACAATTCCTACGTCCCTAAGCTAACAGTGCCGAAAAGATAGAAATAAATAAAGAACAAGAGGAGCTGCAGAAAAGGGAAGAAACTTTGTGGACCTCATCGTTCATCCGTAATCCGTATCTCAATTGATTGTTTTCCATGGGCGGTTGCGGGCATTTCCCACCCATATAATTACGATAATATTGGCCCCTATCTTGGCCGCCAAGCGCCAAGGTGCACAGACTTCATTTGTCCAATTTGTGTTGCAGCGGGGAACGGTAATCCTTGTTGTATAGTTGAGCTCAGCATCACAACAACAAATATGAAAATTATAACTTTGGGCCAACAATCACTCAATCTTAAACCAACAACGCGTACAACATGATCATAGCGCCAGTGATGGTCGCAGTGTCGGTGGCGGCAGTACCAGTGTTCAGGTCATGAATCAAATTTAACGAACGGACGTCGTCTGCAGTCCATTCGTCCGTCCGTCCATCGAAACCAGAAGGAATCCGAAATCGAAAAGCCAAGGAACACAATAAAAAACAACAACAAGAAAAGTAATAATAAATCGATGCAAGAATGACGAAAAAAAAAATCAGAACACGGATAAGTTTGGGGCCAGAGTACATGGGGAAAAGTGAGAGATGCCCAGCAACAGCAGCAACAGCAGCAGCAGCCCTCCCAATAAACTCTGGCATTATGAAAAATTCCTTGGCTCGATATTATTGAAGACTTGGCGCCAGTTGGCTCCCCATTTCATTTTTCCGTGCTTCGCAGGGCGGCAAGAGGTTGCACTGATGACGACAGCACAGTCCGCGTCTGCGTCCACATTTTCGTCCAAGTCCACAAGAGCGGCGGTGATAGCAAGCACGACGACGAACACGATGACGGCGATGGTGATGGCAATAAGAGATGCTGGCTGGCGCTGGAAATGGGAAGTGAAGAAGATGCTACCTAACTGCCTATTACCAATCTGGTTACTTCCACTCGCATCTCCTCTCTCTTTGATTAAAGGATCTAATGACGACTTGATGGTAAGGGGCGCGACACCAAACAGCAAGCGGCGACGATTGCATGGTCCAGCCACACGCCCGACCAAAAGAAATTGGTCTCCTCTGCTGCTCTGGCAACAACTCTGTCAATGAGCTTATTTGAAAGAAAGCCAGACAAGAGTAACGCTGCAAGTCAATGTGGCCCGAGTCGAATTCTGTTCAGTTAACAATTCGATCGGCACCCCACCTTTAACACGTCGTGGGCCCTCTGACACGACATTCACGCTTGGCCTCTTGGTCCAGCGGCCGATCTACCCATTCGGACCCGTCTTGAACTGTTTGCAATTTCTGACCAAAAAACGTTCAGTCGTCATTCCTGACGAGTATGACAACATCCTTGTTACCAATTTGAAGGAGGAATGTGGCATTTCCGCACTCCGGCCCTGCTGCAATGCAACCGGGCCAGATAATCAGCTTCCAAAATGCCTTGTCTTACATTGAAGAATGAGTGTAAAGTGAGGGTTTCTTCATTTTTATTTCTGGTCTTTGGATCCCCTTCGTCTTATCACCGCTTCTTCCATTTCTTTGATTCCTTTTCTTTTTTATCCTTTGCTTTTGGACATCAGATATCTCTGTCGATCACGACACCGGTGATGATTTTGATGATGATGATGATGATGACGACGACGACGACGATGAGAACTGATGATGGGTCTGTGCGATGGCTCATTGGTCGGTCATCAATGTGGCGACAGCGTTGGAAACATTGTCGTGAACAAGCCACCACCACCCTGGCCAAAGGATTGACCAGAAAAAGACTATCTACGAACTCGACAACTCGATAATTCGATGATGTGGTATTATGCGGACGTTTATTCATTAATTATCAGTTTGGCTGCTATGAAATTGCAAAGATTTCCTGTGGAGATGGTTCTAGGTTCTACCTTGTTTGTCATGGTTTCCCGGGAACTAGGATGCACATATCCCAAGTAGCTGATGTGAAAGATCCTCGCAGAAGATGATAAAGTTAACATTGTAACGATAAAATGCTGTTGAAGAGATCGATGGGAATTATTCGCTTTGCGGACAGAACTCCCGGTAGGTGGTAGACAGACCATGATATGCAAGGAGGTTTTTAATGACATGAAAGGTTTTATATACCATTTAGCGTGACTCATACCGGGTATTAAAATGAACTTAATTCCGAAAATGACAGAAAGGTATGCATCCCGTTGTACTTCCTTAAATTGTATAGCACAAAATCAATAAGTATAGCTATCGATCGCTTTTGAGTGTAACATTATATTTCAATTGGAGCAACCTGCAGTAGACATCGAACTTTATAGCCATCAATGGAATGTCCTTTCCATTTATTTCTGTACGTAAAGCCGAAAGTTATAAATTTTAACTAAACGTTCGCAGTTTTAAAATCCACATATTAATATTTATACTACCAGTCTTAGAATGTGAGTTTTAGACGAGACATATTTGACTATTTTGACATACACTTTAAGTTATAGATTCCGATTTTTAGACTGTAAGTTTCAACAGGTATTTATGTATGCGTTAGTTTGGGGAAAAACAAATACATTATTTTTCAGGAGACGCTATGCTCGTAAAGCATTGATTGATCCAACAAATGCAGACGTTGGAAAAGCATCATGCTGGAAAATCCGTCATCGTTTTTTGATTGCTGTATTCAGTTATCAGACATAGAGTGAAAAATGCGGAAGTTGACAAAGTCAAATCGATTGTTACAATTTTGCTTCGGGGCAAAATGTAAGTTAAACGGGTGAAATAGTAAAAGGTGGACCAGATACCGTCATACACAATGACGGAAAATTTAGATTTCAACAATTCCGCTCCGGTCAAAGATGCATCTCGTACAGGCAGGCCCGTGGTCATAAATGTTCAAAACACCATGGAAATGATAAAAAAACCCAACATGTTAGTATTCACAGGATCGCTCATTAGCTGAAGATCGACCGTAAAGTCATTGTAAACCGTCCAGCTGGATTTAAAAAGATGCTCCACGTTTGGTTACCACACGAATTAGCACAAAAAAAAACATGTTGGATCTGAATTCCATTTTGGTCAAAGGTAAAAAAATCGACCCATTGTTACGTAATAAAAGCCCCCCTAAATGATTATGCTAATTCGCGCCATTCATAATTCCCAAACTGCAACAGCATTGCACACACATGCTATGAGAGCATATCACGCACGCACAAGACCCTTCCCAACAGGGTTTCCGTTGGCTTTCAATGACACCTCCAGGTCCTTGAGTAAGGATAAGGATGGTAAATAGAAAGGTGGAGGAAAATTGCTTCAATTCTCGGAGAGCAAAACGCAGAAAACGACGTTGCACACTTTCGATCCTGTGACTATGGGACGAGTATTGAGGAGACCAGACCTGACTATCATATTCAAGAAGGGAGCGCACAAAGGCTATATAGAGCGATCGGGAAACGTAGGGACTAGAGAATTCTTTCGACCAGCGTTTCACAAAACCAAGGGCAGAGTTGGCCCTGAGCACAATATCATCAATATGTCGGATGAAGTTAAACTCCCTATCACATAAGATGCCAAGGTCACGAATCGATGTACATGTGATATCTTTTGGTTGAGTAGTAAATAGGGACGTCCCGAGGAAGGGGGGCGATAGAGTGACATTTGACAATATTTAGTTCGAGGCTGTTGTTATGGTACCAAGTCGAAAAGCTGTCTAGATGCATTTGGGGAAGTGATGAGTCGAGAGGAGAGCGGATCGTTTCGTAGAGTTTAGTGGCGTGCGCGTACAGGGAGATGAAGGAGTGCTTGATACTGAAGTCTACGTCATTAATAGTACGAATAAATATTAGGGAACCAAGATGACTGCCCTGGGGAAAGCCAGAAAAGATTTGGAAATCATGGATCTAAATCTAACACGGTAGGTTCGATCGTTAAGATAAAAAGAAATCCACTTGATCAGTAGGGGTTCGAATTCAAGGGAGGATAGTTTATAGAGGATGAGATTTTGGGAGATTTTGTCGAAGGCCTTGCAGAGATCGGTTGTGATTCCGTCGACTTCATTGCCATTCTCTAAGGCAAGTAGAGTGTGAGATGAGAACTCAATTAGATTGGTGGTGGTCGACGTACCCGTAAGGAAACCATGCTGTTTGAGTGGGATGATGGATTTGCAGCATAAAAAAATGCGTTGTAAGGAATGCCTTCGAACAGTTTTGGAACTTGTGACAGTTTGGCGATGAGACGGTATTTACTAATATCCTTTTTAGGCCCATTTTTATGTATGGGGGTGACAAAAGAGGATTTCTTAATACTTAGGAAGACACTTTGTGTAAGCGATAGATTAAAGATCTTTGAGAGCGGGTGAAAGAGACGAGGAACATTTTTTTAAAAGGACAGCCGGGTGTCCATCAGGTCCAGGGCTGAACTCGTCTTTAAGTAAGTTTGATTTTTATTCAACTAGGTGATGCTGAATAAGTTTAGAGATGAAGAGGCCGTCTTTGAAGTAAAACGGGCTAGGCTCGAAGGAGTTGTCCGTGAAGGACTTTTTAAAGAGCGAAGCGAGAAGATTGGCAGTAGCTTGTGGGTCGGTTGAAGTAATCATGTAGCGTCTCTAACAGATACACACACAATACAGAAGCAATAGTGAAGAACACCAAACGAAAATCGAATAAGATAATACATCAGAGCCGTATACCATAACGATAACATAACAATTCACATCCGTGGAATATAGTTGAGTTTAAAAATCGAATTCAAAACACGGCCAGTAGCCTGGTGTGTTACGCTTAGGTTCAATTTTTGGTGATTCTAACTGTCATAGCGTCAGTTCGAATCACACGTTCTTCACTATCAATCCCACACGCTATAATCGTGTCATAGGAAATGGAATTGGGATAGTCGTCAGATTCTCTTTTATAATTAATAAAGAGGAATAAATATTTGGAGTCACTGCTTAGGTTGTTTTGTGTTCTTGTGAGGTAATTGTGGTAGAGGGAGTTGTAAAGCTCGGTGAATTTATAAAAGAAACCGAGATAGTTGGAGTAGTCCAGAGAGGAACGTGTTCTTAGGAAAATGTTGCACAAATTATTCCTCTTGTTCCAAGGAATGAGGAGTTAGCAATTGTACCATGGAGGCGATGAAACCGATAGCCTATGTCGAGAATAGGGGACATATAGGAAAATGGGATTGTAGATTTCCTTATAGAGAGTGGCAGTAGCTTCTTCTACCTCTAGATGATCAAGGCGAAATTCGATTCAGCGAAGATGCTCATTTAACAGCCGAACAAGTTGACTGTGGGGTGGTGAGGGTGGCTAAGCAGTCACGATAGCAGGGTATGAAAAGTGTGTGTGTGGGGGGGGGGGGGGGGGGGCACATATATTGTCTAAAACATCCGTGCCGCAGCGTATCAAATGTACCTCACGTGTAGTCTATTCGTCCATTTTTTGATATCTAATACTATTTCGTAGGTCTTTCTTCCTGTGACAGCTGTGCCCTATTTCTATTGTCATTGGGTAAGGCTTCGCTCGTGGATAGCCTAGTCTCGTAGTAATTCTCGATGGATGAGAGGGCGGGAGGACTAAGGGCAACTGAGATATAGATGATACCCATCAACGAAATTTCACGTACTGTATTAATATATAGTATTGAAAATTCATATATTCAGTATGGCTAACCTTGGAAAGGAGTATGAAATGTCACCGTTTTTTATTGTAGTTAACTAACTATTGTCTGAGTATTACCAGATGCAACATAAACTGTTGGAGATGTATGTCTTTAAATACATACTGTGAAAAGAGGTTGCAAACTTTTTTAAACAACTTGTACATAGGAATGCTACTCCAGTAGCTTCATTTTAAGAAGACCCCTGGGATCCTTGTAAGGGATAGATACCCTGTAAATTATATTGTGGCTTTAAATTGGTTTACATTCAAGAGTTGTTATAAGACGGCTCATATTAGTTAATTCATTCCTTGAAGATATAAGGATCTGTATATATAAGTGGAATGTTTTGGCCACTAGCAGGTATATACCTGGGGACAGTGCTACCCACTACAATATTATTTGGCTTCACTTACGGTTTCTTTATTATTTAGTGGGTCTATTTGTATATTACGGGCGCAAGGCTAATAACCTTGCCCGGAAAAACAAATTATTATGAACAATTTAAAATGTCTCGGAAAAGGACGGGAGACCGATGGAGAGACTTGCTAAATAAGGCCAAGAAGGAATTCCGGTTGTAGTGCCGATGATGATGATGATTTGTATATTACGTCCACGACATTAACGTATATGTTGATTTGTTTAGTCTCCTTTATTTATTTTTCTTCATCCAATGGAGTTCAACTCCCATATTTGGTCAGGCGCATGCAAAACAGCACTACACGTGCTCGATAGGATGCAAAAACGAGCAGTGAAACTTATTGGGGCTCAGCCGTAAGTCGATCAATTCCGTCGTTAGAACACAGGTGCAACGTATCATGCCTATCTCTTTTCTATAGGTATTACCATGGTCGTTGCTCAACTGAACTTGCTGAATGTGTTCCGCCCCTTCAGACATTTTCCCGCGATACTCGTCAATCTGTGAATGCGCATCAGTTCACATTGAAAGTGGACTTCAGGCGCACAAATAAACATAGAGTCATTCTTTGGCCGAACCACACAAAAGTGGAATGTTCTGCCTGATCATGTGTTTCCTGGCCGTTGTGATGTCCAGACAATCAAGGCCAATATACATCGACACCTCCTTTCCTTATCCACTCCCTCCTCATCCGCCCGCACTGTGCTCTGACATTTAAGGGTACTTCAAAATCCCCTTTTGTGCGCGCGTTTGTGTAAAAAAAAATTCTCAAATCATTTTCACAATAAAGGAAGAGTTGTCTAGATTGACGATTTTCTATATAATTACTAAAGACGGTTTATCTGCGGCCTTGAAGGCTGACATTCATGTATTACGTGTTTCTATAATGTGGGCACATTTTTCCGCATATCTGTTGGCAGTGTGAACGGCTCATTTTTCTAAAAGTCGAAAAGCATTTATTTCAGAAGAAATGGAGTGAACCTTTTAGGCAAAATTACAATGAATGACTATGCAGACGGAACCATACGCTTCCAGCAGGAACACCGATGCCAAACAGGCTAGCGAGGAGTAACACACAAATATCTACCAGCCCTAATCCAGGGCGTTACGCGTCATTGTGCCCATTGGATAGTTTGCAGCCAGGGATATACCGACTGCATTATAACGGCGCCTCTCTGACACCGAGTTGAATCAGAGCAGTAAGTAAACCTCACCATATCAAAACGAGACTCTGGATGACTCCTGGAAACAAAAATGACTCTTGGAAACAAAAATGAATGAAAACAATAAATATAATGAACACAAAAAACCCGGTAGACGTAAGTGCGATGCGCTGACACTACCATAAGGCAAGAATTCATCAAGACTTCAGCGACCCACCAAAAAAATACCTAGACGAGTCAGTGAGGTTATGAAGTTATAGGGTATTGCGACGATAGTGAAGAACGTGTAATTCGAACTGACGCTATGACAGTTAGAATCACTAAACAAGTAACCAATAATCAACACATCAGGCCACTGCTGCTTGTACGAATTCCATTTCTAAACTCAAGTACACTCAACTGATGTGGAATTGTTATGTTATCGCTATGGTATACGGCTCTTATATGTTTTCTTATTCGATTTTCTTTCGGTGTTCTCCACTATTGTGTGCGTATCTGTTAGAAACGCCACAAACTCTAGGGTTTAGACAGGGCACTAAAAGTAGTTAATAGTAGGAGCAAAATTGCAAACGTGATAATAGGACTGTGAATGGGCATTTTCAGGGATGCGTCTTATTTTGTGTGAAGACAACTGGCCTCTCTATCAATTGAAAATTGATCTCGTTAGATAATTCATCGTGCGTCTGTGGAATTTATATCACATTCCATTGTTGTATTCTAAAGCCTAAAGTAAATTAAAGTCAAAACTAAAGACACGTTTCATTGAATTTTAATTATATAAACATATGTGTGGATCAATATTGTCAGTGCAGTTATAAACCATACAAACAATAATTCATATCACATTTCATTGTTGTATTCTAAATTCAAAAGTAAATTAAATTCAAAACTGAAGACAACATAACAAAAACAAAACCTTAGTATTTCAATTGGAAAAAGGAAAACGTCATTCTGCAAACAGCGACGTAAGTACCATTGTATATATAATATATTGTTACAAATTCAAAACCGACACACTTGTCAACCGTTAGCGTGACCTCATGGCGTCGCACCGAGCCTTAAGCCAACTAATACGACATCAATACACCGATTCTGGAGCCATCTAGAGGAATACTGGAGAATACACAAAACTGACAGAAACGTCAGAAGCAGACGGAACGACAAAAAGAACACACGTGTAAGCAGAGATTCAAAAAGAGAGCTAGAGAACACGTGATTGAGGAATTTAACGGAGGAAAACAGAGGTTGTCCTTAAAAACATTGAAGCACTCTTGCGATCCAGTGGTCGAACTCGCGCAAAGGAACGTATAGTTTTAAACTGGACATAGTTTAACGATCGTGTGCGGAGTAGAAACGTAACAATATTATTTATTGTGTGCAGTTTAAATTAGCAACACAATTTCTTAAACGAATGGTGACTGGAGATGAGAAATGAATCATATTCGACAATAGTTCACGAAAACGATTGTGTTCAAAGGACAGTGCAACCACTTAAGCGGTGGCCATCATTGCGAACGCATTTCTGCCCAAAATCTAACAAGTACAACCCAACAATCACCAACAGATTCTTAATACTTTTTCAAATTCATCCTCCATCCATTTTAGACATTATTCGCCGGATTTTTTATATAACAAATTGAGTGTTCTCCCAACCATTGTCAACTTTATATTTCATTAACTTTTCTCGGATAGGTCTGCCAACTCGAACAAACTTTTAATAGTTTTTCAAATTCGTTTCCCATCCATTTTTGAGATTATTCTTTAGTTTGTTTCAAAGATGTAGCTCCTAATAGCTTGCTATTATTTCGTTCACGTTTTGTTGCCCTTCTCATACATCAGATTATAAGTTGTGAAAACGTTTCACTAGTTTTTGAAATTTGTGTGTCATACTTCTCAGACAGCACTCTCAAGTAACTTACTGTCCTGAACATTTTTCTTCAATTTGTCTGTCATTTCGATGCAATTACCGACAAATATTTAATGCGGTTTCAAATTCGTTTCTCATCCGTTTTGATATTATTCTCCGGATTTGCTCAGAACAAAACGCATGTACTTCCATTTATTGGTACATTTATATTTCATTAACTTTGCCAGAATGTCTGCCTATTTCAACAAATCGAATTCGTTTTCCTCCCGTTTTTGACATTATTCTCCAGGTCTTTCCACAACAACATGCGTGTATTGGGTTGTACCACATGATATGTCCGATTTTATAGTACAAATTAGAAAGCCAATATTAGTTTGCCGTAAATTTGTATTCAATCAAAATAGGGTCCGTTGGCATCTATGACATTCTTCCAACTTGTTACAAGGTCATATATCCCTTTTTCGTAGAAGTGCTGATTTTTTGACGCAATGAAATCTTCAAAGGCTTTTATGACCTCTGCCCGGCTCCGGAAGACCTTCTGCCGCCAATATGAATCCAGATTGCGAAAAAGATGGTAGTCCGTTTGGGAAATTTCAGGGGAGTACAGTGGATGCGGAAGTATTTCAAACCCCAATCGCAACCATTTTTGCACCGTTACTTGTGAGGTATGTGATCAGCATTGTCATGCAAAAGGGTCGAGCCGTGACTATTGACCAATGCAGGTTGCTTTTCAGCCAATTTGGCACGCAATATGTTGATATCCTCACAATATTTAATAGCGTTTATCGTTTCTCTTGGTTGAAGAAATGAAAAGTGGATTGATCCTTTCGATGTCCACCAAATTGTCACCATAACCTTTTTTGGTTGTCATTGGGGATACTGCCATGCTTTGTGCAATCTCCCGCACTGATTTCGTTGGTTGCCATTCCACCGTTGCTTTTAAAACATCGTCGTCAACTAAGGTTTCCGGCTTCTCTCGTGGTTCATTTTCGAAGCTGACATCTCCCGAACGGAACTTTCCAAACCAACGTCGTATAGTCGTCGTATAGTGTGATAGCTTACCGCTACATCCACAAATGCGTCTTTAATGTTTTTCATTACCAAGGACGCATTATGTCTCTTTTTAAACCCATAAAGGAAGAGGGTCCGAATTTGAACTGCTGACATCATGGTAAACAATTCCTAGAAAACAAAACTGTATTTGTACCGAACCCTAAAATTCTCACACGTCAAGCACACGTACCACTTTACTTTATAAGAAGAGAAAATTAAACGTTCTGGCACAGATGCTCACTGGAGAACTTCTTATTTCAGAGTGCGGAAAAATCGACATTTCATGTGGTACAACCCAATACTTCCATTTATTGCTACATTTATATTTCATTAACTGCCCCCTCATATGTCTGCCAATTCCAACAAACCTTTAGTGGTTTTCCAAATTCGTTTTCCTCCCGTTTTGGAAATTATTCTCCATATTTTTCCTTAACAAAATGCGTGTACTTCCATTTATTATTACATTTATATTTAATTAACAGCACCCGCATATGTCTGCCAATTCCGACATCAAACTCGTTTTGCCCCCCTTTTTTGACATTATTCTCCAGATTTTTCCATAACAAAATACGTGTACAACCATTTATTGTTATATTTATATTTCATTAACTTGTCTTCCCATTCCAACAAACCTTTGGTGGTTTTTCAAATTCGTTTTTCTCCCGTTTTTGAAATTATTCTCCAGATTTTTCCATAACAAAATGCGTGTACTTCTATTTATTGTGACATCTATATTTCATTAACTTTTCCCGCACACGTCTGCCAATTCCACAAACCTTTAGTGGTTTTTCAAATTCGTTTTCCTCCCGTTTTTGACATTATTCTCCAGATTTTTCCATAACAAAATGCGAGCACCTCCATTTATTTTAACCTCAATTTTTCTTTAACTTTTCCCGCATATGTCTTCCAATTCCAGCAAAATCTTAATAGTTCTTCACATACGGTTGTCATCCGTTTTTGACATTCATCGCATTTTCCCAGAACAAATTGGTTGTATTTTCCTTTATTTTTATCACAACATTTCAATAACTTTTTCCATAGGTATTCAAATTCCAATATTTTCAAATTGGTCCTATCCGTTTTTCACATTATTCTCCGGATTTGTCCAGATCAAAATGCGTGCACTCCCCCACATTGTTACCTTAATTATTTCACTAGCTTTTCCCGCATATATCTTCCAAATCCAGCAAATTTTTAGTAGATACTTAACATTCGTTTACCATCCGTTTTTGATATTCCGCGGATTTTTATATTACTAAACTGTGTGCATTCTCCTTAAATATTTTACTAATTTCTCCCGCACAGGCCTTCAAATACCAACACAATGTTTGCAGTTTTTCGAATTCATTTGTCATCCGTTTCTTACATTATTCTCCAAATTTTTCTATAGAAACTTGTGACTTCTAATAGTTTTCTTCATTGTTACTTTCGTATTCCATTTGCTTTGCCCTGGTTCAATGTGGTACTCTCAACACTTTTTTTCTTTTTACTGGTACGGGAAACAGGGCCTCAAAATGCAAACGTAATAATGAAAACAAGTATTCGGACTAGCGTTGCTTTGAATAAATTCGAAGAATAATGTCAGAATTGTGTGTCAAACGAAATTGAACATTTCGTACCCATTTCTGATATTATTCTTCGGATTCTTTCAAAACAGCAAGTCCAAACAACTTGTTATTGTCACGTTTACATTTCGTTACCTTTCCTCCACGTCAGCTCACAACGTCTGACACATCTTTAATAGTTTTTTAAATTAGTTTGACATCCGTTTCTGACATTATTCAAAGGTAACTTCCGATCCTGAATATTTTTCATCAGTGTCACTGTGATTTCGCTTCAAATTCTGATATTTTCTTCTAGATGATTGCAATCTCTGACGGTGTTTTAATAGTTTTTGAGGTATAATTAATATATATAGTTTGTAAAATTCATTACTTATTCGTCTTTATTCACCCGAGTATTCCAGAACAAAATGCCGACACACTTAGTTTTACTTTAAAATCTCACTGTTTTCCCGCATGGGTCTGCCAATTCTAACAAATTTTCAATGCGATTTCAAACTCGTTTCTTATCCGTTTTTGACATTATTCTCCGGATTTGTCCATAACCAAATGCGTGTACATCCATTTATTGTTACATTTATATTTCAATAACTTGTCTGCCAATTCCAACAAACTTTAGTGGTTTTTCAAATTAGTTTTCTTCCCGTTTGACATTATTCTCCAGATTTTTCCAGAACAAAATACGTGCAGCTCCATTTGCTTTAACCGTAATATTTCTTTAACTTTTTCCGCATATGTCTTCCAATTCCAACAAAATATGTGTAGTTCTTCACATACGGTTGTCATCAGTTTTTGGCATTCACCGCGTTTTTCCCGGACAAACTGCTTGTTCTTTTTTCTTTTTACTGATACGGGAAAAAGGGCTCCTAAATGCAAACGTGATAATGGAAAAAAGTATTCGGACTCGCGTTGCTTTGAAAAAGTTCGAAGAATAATCTCAGAATTGTGTGTCAAACGAACGTTTGGTACCCATTTCTTATATTATTCTTCGGAATCTTTCAAAACAGCAAGTTCAAACAACTTGGTATTGTTATGTTTACATTCCGTTACCCTTCCTCCACGTCAGCTCGCAACATCTCAAAAATGTTCAATAGTTTTTTAAATTAGTTTGACATTCGATTCTGACATTATTCCCAAGCAACTTCCGATCCTGAATATTTTTTGCTGTGATTTTTTTGCAAATTCTGATATTTGCTTGTTCGTTACTGTCACCTCTGACAGTGTTTTAATAGTTTTTGAAGTATAATTAATATACATAGTTTGTAAAATTCATTGGTCATCCGTTTCTGGCAGTATTCATTGGACTTTTCTATAACAAGATACGGGCACTCCCCTTTATTGTTATTTTAATATTTCACTAACTTTTCCCACATGGGTCCGTCAATTGCAACAAATTTTTAATACTTTTCCAAATTCGATTGCCACCCGTTTTTGACATTATTCACCGGGTTTTTCCCTGCCCATATGTGTATCCCCTTTATTGTTACCTTTCTGTTTCACTAATGTTTTCCGCATTAACTCACTCCAACAATTTTTTAATGATTTTTCAAATTCGTGAACCATCCGTTCTTGACACTATTCACCGTAATCTTTCACCAACTTTTCCTGCATAGGTCTTCAAATTCCCACAAAATTTTAATAGATTTGAAAACCCTGCTCCGTCGCTTCACACAAAGTTTTCGTTACTAGGCAAGGAGTGGTGTAGTCACTCCAGCAAATTATGAACACACAACTGCAGTGAACGCAGCCGACAATAGGGTAGATAAAACTCATCACTGTCTTATACCAGAGCATTAGGGCAGCAAGCACAGTACTTAAGAAGCCAACAGGGGCATCCTCCTCTACACGGGGCTATAGTCTAGTGCGTAGACACTTTAGTTTTAACCTTTCTATAATGTGCATTAATTTCATGACAACTTGGTGAAATAGTACTTGTGTTCAGATTAACCTATGCTCGATGATTTCGTTGGTTTGTTTTTGAATGTTTCCATGGACGCTATTTTGAGGTCATGATCTGTCTGCCAGAATATTGTCGCATTTTCATGTATTCATTGTCGTATACAGGCATATACCATTGTGCACACCAGATGGTGGAATACCCCTTCGAACACTGTTTCCCCTTCTAACGCGTTCAATATTACTTGAGCCAAGATGGCGAACTTCGTCTTTTTTAGGTGGTAGTGGGAATCCTAGCAAATATTGAGTTCTCAAGGATAAAATGTTTAGCAAAACAAAAATACAATACAAATTCCATCTTTGACGACCTCAGTTGATAACACGCAAATGTAAGGAATTATTGTATTGTCTTTATCAAAGTATGTATTCAATGTATCTTAGAGTTCGCAATGATTTCTTTTAACCTTACAAAAAAATTCAGTCGGAGTTTGAGATCTTGGATATCAAATCGTCAAGAATGAAATTTATGGAAATTATACTACCTTATACAATAACCAAGATGGAAATAATAATAACGAAGGAAAGTATTTAATCTAAACATACAGGTCGAATAGAAGATGGAAAACAAAACAAAACAACTCAAAACTTCGTCGATGATCTGACCATACATCATCTTAAGAGCACTATCAAGCGAATCGAGTTTAGATTTCCAGAACACCTAACGAAGCTTACAACTCAGCAGAGATCAGTACGGCTAAAGTCGAGATAAAAATCGTGCACGTTGTGTGGACTCATATAAACCTCAGTTCGTTCCCAGGGTATCCATCCAACTACTATAAGCATAAGTCTCCGAATTTTATTATTAAAGAAAATATTAACAGAGATAACAACACAATCTCGAACAATCAGAATGTACACAAATTGGATGCCTCTTTGAAACTCTTATCCCCATCCCGACATTTCTCCGACTTTCCCACAACACCACTGCTGGGCAATCATCTAAGATGATCACGCTGATCCAGTAATAAAACAAATCTCCCGATAATTATGTGCCCACTACCCAACGTCTAGGTCAAATCTGTTCCAAGGATCCGGGGAAAGGTCAACCGTCAGCGATCATAACTCATCCCAAGAAAAAGTCGTCCGACACACCAAGGAGAGATACAACTGATCGGTGTCTGAGTAGCAGGCCCGCTGTGCCAGACTTCCCGACAAGCACTTATCGGGCTAAATGGCGATCGCGTGATTTATGAAAGCGACGACACTGAGCTGCGATGAAATTTCGGTTGATTAGGGAACATAAATCAGCCGCTTCTGGCCTAAGAAGTGACAATTTTAATGAATTGGTCTTCAAGCAACCGGAACCTTAGGCGAGACTGCGCCTTGCTACGCTTCGCTCAATGTTCTAATTGTGTCCTCTTCTAGCCTCGACTTCTGGCTGGAATAGATTATAATAATTTCAATGATCAATATACAATGATAACGGACAAAGTATGGTGTGGCTTTTCTGTTTTCTGATTACAGCGACATTCGAACCGGAAATCACCGACTCAGCGGGATCCATTCTTCATTACAATTCGTCTGCGAATTATAATGATTCATAGGCACAGACATAGCCAAGATTTGACTGATTCGTTTTGCAGAATCTTTGAATCATTGAAACCAAAATACCACCCATGGGGCTACAGAACTACCCAGCCATGCGTGTATACAGTCTTCACTGCCCACACCTAGGCTGGATATTTTATTCCACGTTCATCATGGGATCACGATGAGCAGGAAAAAATAAAAGTAATTGCATCGAAAGTGACAGGTTTATGCGTTGGAATCGACGTACGACAGAGCTGTGCTGGAACACCCCCACTCTGGCGAGGTCATCCTTCTCTATGGTGCCCAGCTCCAACCTTCTTCTATCAACGACTGTCAAAACTGCGACCACCATTGCAGGGAGTACATATTTTCTTTAATCACATTTCAACGAGTTGCGGCGCGATTGGCATTTAAAACCCCCGCGTACTAAAGTGTGCGTGCCGAACGGCTGGGGGCTGCGTCAAACACGGCACGCAGACGCTTCGCTATTCGCGACGCTTTTCTTATTTTATTTTCCAGCTCTTAGCCGCTAATGGTCTACAGAGCGGAGTACCCAGGTCTGGTGGGAGTGGTGGGTGTTCATCTTAGTCCAAAGAGCTGATTGAAGAAGGGGCCATAACTGATGATGGTTGATATTTATTTGGGGTACGTGATTAACATCTATAAGCAGCGATCAAGTTATGAGTGCGATAACAATTACGAGACGGCTAAAGGAGTATTCGGGTAATGAAATCAACGACGTTTTGGGATGTGAGCCAGCAGTGCTGCATAGAATCCGCAATTAGTAACATGCTATGGGAATTCAATGCCTTGCGAAGGTCATACGACTGCATAATGATAATGAAGAATGTATGCGACTGAGTACATGATTAATAGAAAGAGAATTTGAGACAATATTTTATTATTATATGAGCGCGTAAAAAGGATTTTGTGATATCCTGTCAGAGTACAGTGCGATTGGAAAAAAGTGAAACTATAAGGAAATGGATTATCGATCTAAATTGGTATTAAATGTGAAAATATTGTCAACGCGAAAACATCACGTCTTACAGAGCATTGCGCACTTGTGTTCTTCGACTTAAGAACGATTTGGGGAGGCCAAAAGTGTTGACCGTAATCGTTCTGGAGATGGATAGTCTGTTTTTATATTGATATTGTTTCGAAAGGCGTTTGAAATTCAACGCCTTCGATACTTGCTTTCTTTACCTCTTCTTCCGCTCGTAACATGCTTTGAAATTTAAGGTTAGGTTACCTTCAACCAATATAACGACCAAAAGACACAGAGGATAATCTGAGCAGCAATTAAAAAGATCTAACAGTAACATTTGAGGCACAATTCATTTAAAATGCAGTTCCTAAACTACCGGTACAAGCGAAATTATCAGACCTATAAATTAACTTAAAAACGATAAACCCTCTCAATAGGCATTCAAAGCTTTGGAAAATTGCGTATCTGAGGCAAATTGCGGGAGTATAAAAATTAATGTCATCATCAGTGCTGCACGAAAATCAACCTGGAAAGGCAACTAAAGTTCCACAATACTGTTGTAAAAATTTCAAGTATATGGACTTCTTAGGTAAAGACCAAGTAATCACTGCCCCAGCTGAGTAAAGAAGTCGGAGCAATACTGACTTCATTATTCATTGAGTGCCACACCCCCAAAAACTAAACGAGTTACCTCAATTAAATTGGTAATACCAATCTCCACATACAGAACTAATTAGAGGAGTCTTTTGGTCTAGAGTGAAAACGGTGTTATCAAAAACTTGCTCAATATGTAATACCTCATTCAATAAGTTTCCAGCTTGACACGTAGGTGGCACTACTGTTGCATAGACTCATATGATTTCTGGATAGCACTAACCGCCAAGCAATACGTGTCAAAATTTCAAGACAATCTAACGTTCAGTGATTTTATGAAGCAACTTTATTTTCAAAACCATGAAAAAAAGGATTTCGTGTATTAATCAAACATGGTTTTTTATGAGAAAAAATACTGTTAAAGCCAAACAGTGACTTGGTATGGGTTATGGAGACTCTATACCAGCGAAATCAACTCTTAATGGCTTGCCCAAAATCAGAGGTTGTTTGGTAAAATATAACAAAGTGTCCTCAAGATGCAGGTCGGTTCAACGAGAAGCACTCCGCTCCAAGACCTAGAGGACTTTTGCCGTCAGCAAAAAAAGTAGTCAGACCCAAAACAGGGTCTCAATCTACTCAATGTTAATACGACCACGCCTTTCGAGTGGAAGGATCCTATTGACTTTATTTACGATGTTTCTCTTATATATTTGACCCGAGCTAGGTCGAAAATTGATTAAGGATCTGAACAGAAACAGTATGGATTGGGGTAGGACTGTAGTGATCCTAAATCACTACTCCCATCCAAATCCCCAATATTGCCAATACTCCCATCCAAATCCCCAATATTTCCTATAATCCAAATCCAAATTCCATATTGAATCATATGAGCGATAAATTAAACCAAAAGTTAATTTATAGCACATTGATTCAATTTCACATTAACTTACACCCCAATCTAATTGAATCATATGCACGATAAATTTAAACCAAAGTCCATTTGTCGTGCATTCATCCAATTCCCAATAATCCTGACATCATAAAATGCTTAACTCCAAATGCATTTCATGATTTCCCTTCCAGGAATTTATTCAAATAAATTTCTAGTCACTTCCCAGAACCCAATTCCAATTGAAGCACACAAAACCTTGTGTGTGCTTCTTGGAATTTTTCCAAAAAATTTTTTTGACAAATCCCAAAGACAAAAAGAATAAAAGGGCAGTACATTTCAATTTCACGATCAGTTAAGTTCTAGAAGGCCGAACCTATGGTCCAATGTTCAGTCACGCCAAATGCGAAATTCAATGTATCAAACTAAAAGAAACTTAATCGATAAAGGTAAAATAAAAAGACAGTCTAACTTCAAGTTAAAGCCGGACGTTTTCATTTCCGCGGAATATTCTATTGGTGGGAGCTCGTGCTCCCCGTGCGCGGATGTATCTAGTTGAAACATCTTCTACAAAGTAAATAGATCTTGACACTTTATTGCGGACCCTAGTACGGGAACCCCAATGACGGGCGGCACCCGTGACCAGGGGAAAATAATGTACTCACACCCGGAGTGCCCATTGGTGCCATAACAGGAGACTCCGCCTTCCCTGCTAAGGAGTTTACGAAGACCGAGCCCTATGTCCGGAAGCCCCCACGCCAGACCAAAGGAAGTTGCGAGGGCACACCTTTCACGCCGTCGACTCCAACCGATAAACGGCCCCCCAGTAGAACACCCCAAAGGAGATGACCCAACAACATACACAAAAGGAGGTAAGCTAAAGTTCTTAATTCAAAATATAGCACCTCAACAGGACCTACTTATTCAAAGTCGTGATTGTAGTCGCTTTCTTTTGTTGAGAACAGTGCCCGACCTGCACTTTCACGGTTGCTTACATTTTCTGGCCCGAACGTCGAAACCATGGTTCGGGTTGAAACTTATAAGACGAGTGGAGGCGCCGCTGCCGCAGCGTCCGAGTTTTCCAAAAAGTCGGAGCGAAATTGAGACAATGCTTCATTTGTAAAATCGGTACTAGTCTGAAGCAGCTCGGGAATCCGTAAAAAATGACACGGCGTTAAAAATCGTACGACTCATGTCCGAATGCGAAAATTTGTTTTCTGGAGTTCGGGAGATGTGCTGTGTAAGAAGAGACTGATGTAGTGCACTCTCGAGTACGTAGGCAGAGGAACGAGAGAAAAAACGGAAAATGCTGGGTTCCGACAGTTCGCATGTGTTAAGGGTATTGGTGATGACCCCACTAAAGGTTATATCGTTTTGCGACAGTAAAGAGAATGCGATTCAAAATCACGCTATAACGGTTAGAATCACAGCGAAAGGTAGGACCTAAGCCTCAACACATGTTACGGACGCTGAATTATTTGAAGAACGCCACAACACAAAGCGGATCAATTCCTGAAAGACGGCACAGCCCTCGGCGTGTGGAATTGCTGGAAAAGTTCTGGAAGATGTCGGAATCGACAGTGTGTTGTTAGACGCCGCCATAGCCCCTATAGCGTGTTGAATTGTTAGGGAATTAGTGAAAGACGACAGAAGGAGAATCCACGGACCTGTAAAAGGTGGACGTGGTTGTTTGGCCACTTCCATCGCCAAAGACTATTGCGTTTAATTCCACACCCAACACTATTGGTAAAACATAAAGACCATTGCGTTTACTGCCACACACAACACCGAACGGTCTTGTATGATTTCTATTTTAACATCCCTCCGTCCGTAATTGTAAAACGCATGTACTAACCCTATAGATACTGTGCTATATAGATCCCTTTTTTTCAGGTATCCCGAGATCGGGCATAACATTCTCTTCGATGTGGGGGATTCTGGTTATCGCAAGACAGTCAGAAGAGAGGGACATAATGAAGAACATGCTTGCCCCTGTCTCGCAAGTCGGGCTTCCCTCCACCTTCTTTTTGGTGGGTTTCATTCTTCCTTTATCATCGATAGGTTTTAGTCCCAACTTTTCATTGAAATGAAGACTCTTCTCAAGTAATTCGAGTCAGTTCGAGTCAAGAAGTTCTTTAAGTCGAGTCAATCAAGTTAAATATTGTTCGGTTCAGTTCTACATCAAAACTGATTGAAAACTCTGCTTCTAAGCATACCCTCGACCAACTTGAGAGCATATAGAGACGGGCGATCCGCCTGATCGGGGACACGGCACTGACGTCGCGACTGCAGTCGCTATCACATCGAAGGAGAGTAGCTAACCTTTGTCTGTTTTATGGATATTATCACTATTCACACACTATTCTCCGTGGTATTGTTCAGCACAGTTCGGTTTATATGCATTCCACAAGATAATCCGACGGATCGCACCAGCTTGCGGGTAATCTTCCACCGGCGTGATCATCTCTGCATCAGAACTCGTTCCGTTACGGAGTGGGAAAGCTGTGGAAATTCCTCCCCGGGCGAGTGTTTCCATATCGTTAAAACCTACAACTGTTCAAGGAGAACTGTAGCGTCTCTAACAGGTACACACACACTACACAAGCAAATAGTGAAGAACACCGAACGAAAATCGAATAAGAAAATGCATCAGAGCCATATACCATAGCGATAACATAGCAATTCACATCAGTGGAATATACTTGAGTTTAAAAATCGAAGTCTAAACACGGCCAGTAGCCTGATGGGTTGCGCTTTGGTGCAATTTTTGGTGATTCTAACTGTCATAGCGTCGGTTCGAATCACACGTTCTTCACGATCATTCCAAATGCTATAGAACTTCAACAGTTATTTAATGGCATCTCGGGGCGCTGACTTCGCCTCTCCTGAGAGAAGTATAATAAAAAAAAGTATTTTTAAATACATATACAAATACAAATTTTTATCTGAAAAGACAATCACTGAGCCAACTAGCACCGGAATTATGTAGTCCACAATACAAAAAAATGGGAAGCGAATGTCACGTTGGGATTATAGAAAATGGATACCCGTAACGTCAACAAATCAGACCACAACCCACTACCAATCTCGACTCCTATGTGCTACTTTAGAATTTGTTATTTTAGCTGCTATGGTATAAGATGCCACTACTTATTGGCCTCTAGCAACCCGAAAGGTCATGACCTCAGTAACCCGGCTACCCCACCGTTTCCTGTCTTGTGCATTTCCCCCCCCGTTTCGCCACCCTTCCTAATTCCTTCAAGAGTACGCTTTCCATCATCTCACATCCGTTGCGGCCTCTCCATCGGTCTCTTTCTCATTGGTTTTCCGTCATTTCCGTCAATTCTACGGACTGTTATTTTGTTACTCATTCTTGTTGCATGCCCTGCCTGCGGCGTTTCTAATAGATCTACACACACTACACAAGCAAATCGTGAAGAACAACACAGAAAAAAATCGAATAAGCGAAAGCATCAGCTGTATACCAAGCAATAGCATAGCAATTCCACATCAGTTGAGTGTACTTGAGTTTAGAAATCGAATTCGTACACGCGGGAATGGCCTGGTGTGTTGAGCATTGGTTCAATCTTTTAGTGATTCTAACCATCCCAGCGTCGGTTCGAGTCACATGTTCTTTACTATCGTCGCAAACGCTATAGCCCCTTTTTATGGTATTGAGGATAATTTCATACGGATACGGCGAGAGAGGGGTTTTTTTCCTTTCTTGTTTCTTGTTTTCGTTTGTGTTGTCATCTGTTTAAGCAGTAAATATCTACATTCGCAGACTTATTTCACAAAGCCACGTTCGTAAAGTATATGATTCTAGTAGTTTATTTTTTGGTTTTTCTTTTTCTTGCTTCACTGTGGGTTTGCGTGTTCGTGTGTGTCGTGCCTCTTGAAGTCATCACACTATTCTCTCTCTCTGACTTTAATATGATTGATTTCGTGACTGGAACAATGGACCTATGGGTGTAGAAGGCCGGAGCCGACAGAGTTAGCTCAGTAAGGAAGTAATGACACAAGGCCCTGATTTAATCTGGGAAAGTGTGAGCTGTGTATCAGAGAATCGAACTCACATAGAATCACTTGACAAACGCAAAAACGATGCATCATATATATGTATTAGTTAACATACTGTTCTGGACTACAAATTTGTTATTCCTCCTAGACAACACGAATTTCTTACTGACTGGTCAACAACAACCAACTTCGTCGAATTTACATCATTCTCACTATCAGCCCTATAGAGTATCAAGGAGGTCAACATGTTACAACCGATATTAGCAGGGGTTTCGGCAAGTTTTCTTATAAACTTATACCTTTTAAATTGTCCACACTCAGCTTTGAATCAATTCGGTTAAAGTGGATTTCTTTTTACTTGGAAGATAGACTTTATAGTCTTCGTTCTGGATATTCAATTCCTTCCTGACTACCTCTGGAGTCATTCAAGGCAGTCACTTAAGCCCCCTACTTTGTGTACTAACCATAAACGATGTTGATACAGTCATCAAAAACTCTTTTTCCATTTTTTTCTTCTGTTCTATGTATATTTTTCATTTTACCCTATTTCTTACCAGACAAAAAATGCTTCAATTCCAGGTTATTTATATTAAATCTTAAGTTACTGGTGCTCAGCCGACACTCCGAACTAAACATGAGCTGACTAATGTCATAGATTGTTGCCTTTGGGCCTTATCATCAAGTGCTCCTCTGCGTCTCTCTATGCTGATGATAGAAAATTCTATAAGCCTCACATTTCACTACTTGATTCTGCACTGCTACAAACAGATCTCGACACCTCCTTGGTTTGGTGTCGTAAAAACTGCTTAGGGCTTAATATCGCCATATGCCATTTCATAACTATTTCACGAAAGCGAATATCTTCTCTTCACCGTGCCTACTACCTTCATAATCAAACGCTTACCACCGTCTAACCGATCCACCACCTAGGTATTTGATGTGATAAGGAACTTAATGTCGTCTCACATATTGAGGAAGTGAAGCTTCAGGCCAACTCAATGCTTGGGTTTGTAAAACGGTGACCTAACTATTCTTGAACCCTTGTGTCACTTGATCTCTCTACATTTCCCTTGTCCGTCCACTGCTCGAATATGCTACTCATAGTGGTCCCTCTACCACCAGATAATTTGCAGAATCAAAAACATTCAATGATGTTTCTTACGTTTCGCTATCTGTGCATTGGGATCAGAAAACCCTCTTATTCTGCGGCCTTACACCAACCATACCAAATTAATTAAACTGAAAACCCGATATTCTATCCATTCACCGACACCTCTCTGATTCAATCGACTGCGCTAATCTTCTTAATTGAACTTCATTACGCACAAACTCCTACAATATACGTAATTCTTGCTCACCCTCTGTCATGACTGTTGAAGTCACAATAGGATCATAAAATAAATCAGATTCTGAATCAACCAAACCACGGGAACTGAAATGCAAAGTAATTCAATATTATTTTGCACTTTGCATTCCCGCACAATTATCTGAAAGGAAATGCAGGGTTATATTGTCTTATTTAAAATTGTGGAACATTTTGCATTCCAGCACGGTAATGAAATGCGAGGAGATGCTATTTACTAAGAAGTGTACAGCACCTTGGCCGGAATGTATTGACTCGAATGTAAGAATATGGAGTAAAAGAAGGAGAATGCTGTGTAGAAGAATAAAGATATTTTTTCTTGAATGTTTTCTGTTGTCTGTGTTAGCCCGCATACTTCTGGGACTACCCTCTTAACTAAGTAGCCAAATGCATACCTAATTAAATAAGTAAGTCAAAAAGCGAATGTTTTGTATACCTTAATTGATGGTCCAACCTACGCCGCAGTTGTCATTTAAACCCCTTCATCAATGCGCCACCAAACTACTTGTGCCGCAAGTCAGGATACATGTTTCCTATAAGCAAAATTACACAACCTACGTAGAATAAGTTTGAAATTACCTGAACCCAACAAAAACCTTTCTACAACTTTATAGTGCTCAAAGTGGGAAAAATATAAAGGTCAATTTACAATGTAACAGCCCAAGCTTTGTCCTTCTCCAGTGCATCTCGAAAACTCTCTCACTACTTTCTTCTCTCTCCACCGAGTACAAGTCTGTGCCCTTTGCGTACATCAATCAATCAATTGATTCGCACATTTCACACCAACGGCAAAAGTACGTCGTCCGCTCAACACAAACGGTAATACAAAAAACTCTCTTTACAAGTCACCTGCCAACCGGGTCGACGGTTTGTCCGAATTTGTTAAATTCTTCTCAGCCACACCGATAACAATTGACATTGATGCATTCCGTTGACATTTTATTCATTAATTCCACTTCCTTCCCAAATAAGGAAGCGAAGCCCGAAGGCACCATCAAAATTCATCTTCGTCCAATTTGACACAGCACTTCACAACTTTCATCGATTTGATAAGATTACCGTCCCCTCTGGTTCATTTGGAATGAACAATTTCTGTACCATGTCCTCGATGTCCTTTTTTTGTAAATTGCAATACCAACCACCTTGTCCGTCATTGGCTCCCCCGAAGCAACAATTGACCTGCAGCCGACTTATCGCCCGTTCCCGATCGAAACATCTCTGATGTCCGACATTCAACCCCAACTAAAGGGTGTCCTTTTTTTGCGATAAAGATATGTAAATTCCTCGTCGACGAGAATTTGATTGCGAAATTTGCAGAAGTTTTATAAGAAAATAATCGAGCGACAGGTGCTCGGTGAATGGAAATTCATTTGACAAATAATAAATTCACAAAATGTTACAAGTATCTGCTGATCCAGTGATTCGGTGATGCGGGTAGATGTTTCTGTGTGCGTCGGCACCATCTTCTGAGTTGGTATTTTTATAATTAAAGATTTGATTTAACGGCGGCATTTATTGTTGGTTTTTCTTTTACTCGCCTATTTCTTGGGTTCTTTTAATTTTATTTGCCTTGTCCTTAATTAACCCGACAGGTGTATCCTCGGCACATAAAAACGCATGAGGTAGCTAGCGCCAGGCAAACACAGCCGGCGAATGTGCATTAGAACTAGGTACGAGAAAGGACCAAGATCTGTGAACAAACAAACAGCGGTGCGACATTTGTGCGTGTGATGCCGCCCTACCTGGGCGAGCGGCTCCGAAAAATAATTGTAGTTTCTTTAACGTTGTTGTATCCTTGTTCTGTGTGATAACAGACAGACAGGACGAGTGGTGAACGCCTTCGAACAAACATTTTATTTGTTATTCGCCTTCCATTGGCGATTAGAGATGTTTATCGACGGCACTGCAACTGACAGCACATTTATTGACGACGGGGGTGGCCGACAACCAAAGAAAATATAATAAGCCGCGTAAATGTGGTTAAATGGTTTATTCCCGATACGCGATGTATGAAGTTATTAAAAGTCGATTAAGGAGGATATTTATGATTAGGAACGCCCCTGTTAATGAGGGAATGATGGGCATCGGTTATTGACGAAGCGGACTTTCAATGAACGATTTTTATTGTCTACCCTTAGAGAAGGAACGGTCAATAGAAAAGAATGTGTAACAGGTGAGGAGCGTGGCGCCAATTTGCAGTCTACACTGCGACTTGTTTTAAGGCAATTTTCAACAACAACAACAAAAAAAGGCGTTGGAAAGGTATTATCCTTCCACGGTCTGATATTGTACGATTTAGAACTACGCTCAATATTGCTAGAGTTAAACATGCATTACGGGAATATGTCTACAACGGTTAACTCAGGTGAAGTCTGTTAATAACTGACAAAATTGTCTACTGACGTTTGTATATATTATCATTTTGGAAACGCATGTCTTTTATCTACTTTTATCTATTGTCCACGATTTGCAGGAATAGCTACACTGAGCTGCCTTTAAATATATTCATCACAGTCTTTCGCTAGAAGTTTAAATATACTGAGCAGACGATTAGTTTTTGCCTAGTTTTGCTTTCACTTAAAAAGACTCAACGCAGAAAGATACGCGACGATTCGGAAAGAGACAACGAGATTTTTCAAACGTAAAAAACGTGAATGAAAGAAGACTCGGATCGAAAAAATCCTAGAAAATGCCAGAGCAAGGAACATCAGAGATACATAGACATAAATGCAATTAGAAATGGCTGCCAAGGTAGAGTGAAAATAATTCGAGATACAAACGGTTGTCTGGTCACAGTAAAAAACAATATCGTCACAAGATGGAAGCAGTACTTTGGAAACCTGTTTATTGTGGGCATCCATCAACCACACGCACTAGACGTACATACAGCCGAGCCTCAGATCCCAGAGCCCTCTTTCAACGAAGTTGTCCCGAAGTCGACTGCATACCGGCAGAGCTTATGAAGCATGGAGGAGAGGCAACCGCTCGAAAGATACACCAACTGATTAAAACAATATGGGGTAACGAAG
The DNA here is from genome assembly GCA_963931805.1 of Microdon myrmicae. Taxonomy (NCBI): domain Eukaryota; kingdom Metazoa; phylum Arthropoda; class Insecta; order Diptera; family Syrphidae; genus Microdon; species Microdon myrmicae. The sequence goes on along the minus strand of OZ007501.1, from coordinate 98,232,883 downwards.
TGACTCCGGAAGAATGGAAAACCTCAATAGTCATCCCCATTTTCAAAAAAGACGAAAGATCTGACTGCGAAAACTACAGAGGAATATCGTTTCTCCCAACCACATACAAAATATTAACAAATGTCATATTGGCGAGAATCACACCGTACGCAGAAGAAATACTGGGAGACTACCAATGCGGATTCCGTAAGAACCGATCAACGAGCGATCAAATGTTCACAGCAAGGCAATTGTTGGAAAAGAAGTGGGAATACGGAGAGACGGTTCACCAACTGTTCGCGGACTTCAAAAATCCTACGACTCAGTCACAAGGCAAAGACTTTACCATACTGTAGTTGAGCTGTAAGTCCCGGAAAAATATCCCGCCCTCATTCAAATTTGCATGATCGAAAATAAAGGGCGAGATAGAATAGAAAACCAACTCTCAGAATCAGTTGAAATCCGCGACGGACTAAACCGGGGGATAGCTCCTCACCATGTCGTTTTAACCTTGTGCTCGAGTACGTTGTTAGAAACGTACACGTAGACAACATGGGCGAATCATCCCTGAACCGGGTTCACACAAGTACTCGCATATATGGATGACATCGCCGTTTTCGGCGATAATCTAGAAACTGTAAGTAAAAAATCACGCAAACGGCAGAAAAGGTGGGACTAGAAATTAATGAAGATACAACAAAATATATGATTACGGAGAAAGCAGGTGGACCACAGGGAACACACATAAACATCAGAGGCAAGATATTTGAAAGAGTTCAAGAGTTTAAATATCTGGGAACAATACCGACGGCCAGTAACAAAATATCGAAGGAAATTAACGAAAGACTGCATTCCGGCGGAACACCGCAGCCATCAACATTCGACTTAAAGGACAAAATAAATCCGCCAAAATACCCTCGACTCATTTGAGAGCATACAGAGACGACCGATCCCCCTGATCGGGGCCACGGCGTTGACGTCGGGACGACAGTCGCTATTACATCAAAGTGACGTAGCTAATCTTTGTCTGTTTTTCGTACCGTTCTTCCACGTAGTTCAGTTTAAATGCACTCCCCAAGACAATCCGATGGATCGCACCATTTTGCGGTTCATCTCAAAACAAATTCCGCATATTTGAGAATGAAATTTTAAGGAGTATCTTTGACGGTAAATATGATGGAGAGGCAGGATATACCGCAAACCTACAAGTAATCAGGTCGCAAAGATTAAGATTGGCCGGACGTGTGGTGCGAATAAGCAACGATGGGACCGTGGTTATAATTCTTGACGGGAGACCACCGGGAAAGCGACCAGTAGGACGGCCGCGACGGATATGGGAGGAGATCGGATCAGATGGTCAAGCGTGGAAGGAGAGTGCACAGGATGGCGTACGATGGTGCAGCCGAGTCGATGAGTTCATGAACTTCCGGGTTCCTGTAGGCCAATAAAGAGTAATAATATAGTAGTAACCTCCTGATGGCGCGAACATCTCTGCATCAGAATTCTTCCGTTACAGAGTGAGAGAGCTGTGGAATTCCCTCTCCGCGCGAGTGTTTCCGGAGCGTATCAACCTGCAACAGCTATTTAGCGGTATCTTGGGGCGCTGAATCGACGTTATAGGTTCGCCTCCCCTGAAGGGAGTACAAAAAGAAAATCACAAACCTCACTGAGATTGCTACTGTACTCAGAGTTTGCCTCAATTCCCCTTCCGGCAGACATTAAAGCGTCACCAAGTCTAATCTGGCGCAAGACCAATGTCCTTGCCCGGAAAAAACAAATCATTATGAAAAATTGAACAAGCCTCAGCGACTTGCTAAATAAGGCCAAGACCAGTTCCCGGTTGTAGTGCCGTTGATGATGATGATGAAGTTGTATAATAAAATACGACAGAGGTACTGGTCACCGTCCACCGTCACCGATATTACAAGATAAAAAAGCAATGTGACGATTGCCGACTATTAAAGATAACCTCACATTCCTGAAATGAAGCGAACCAGCAAAGGTTTAATGTGGGAAACAAGGTTATGATTAGGTTCAAAAATCACAAGGGTAAACAGTTACCCACTTGGAAAGTCTCATCACAGGAGTAACCGGACCAGACAATATGACCATTAAAGTTGGTCAAAAGACAATGATGCTTCATAACAATAGACTGTAAGCATATTTCAAGGATGATTAGACTTGATCCCCATCCAAAAAATTTTGAAGATCACGAAGGTCGCATTTTCATAAATAACAAAATGGATTGAAGTTTGGAACGTACAAGGTGTCCTACAATGCATGCAAGATGTATATTTAGATTTCTATCTTCAAATTGTACTTTCTATCGATTCATAACTATATTATATAGGGATACGAATAGGATAGCGTATCAGGCATGTACCCTCCGGTGTTTTCTTCACATATGGACATTTCTTTGTCGAATTTTTACATGACGTTTTGCATAAATGAGACATTAATACGACACTCATACATTTTGTGAGATAAACCTTAGACTTCAAAATATCACAAAGATTAGAGTTTACCAACGTTAAGTCGCTTGATCTGGGCGGTTAATTGTGATAACCAAAAGGAAAACTTTTACGAACTTTTGGTAGCCGACTCATTACCAATTTTTAATATTCCTGAACTGAATTAATGTCACGCTGTCTTCTTTTTTTTCATTGGCACCAGTTGTAGTTCAAATTTGAGTAAGGTTCAAATTTTCAATAAATGTTGGCACAACGTTGTACGTTTTTGCAAAAAAAAAGTTAGACGGTTGGATTATTTCTCTTTTAAAATAATGGAGTTGGACTACCAGAGTCGCTCCTACAAATTCATTCTTAACTTTCGTCTGTTATCAGATACTTGAAATCAGGCATTTGATGCTTCTGATAAGCTTTTCTCGTGATGCACAATCATTGAAGCCTATAAGGTCCCTTACCCGTCATTAAGTCCGTCGTGTAAGGGTCAGTTAAGATTAAAACATTGCGTGTGAAGCACTCAATTGAGGTATAATAGTGTCTCTTCCATTTTATGTACGTCCTTCCTTCTAAAACACTCGACACACCTCCCCGTCGATGATCTATTATCTTGGTAGCTATATATACTTGGCAGAACTATCGTCTGCAGACGTCATCCTTTTATTCTAGACCACCTTCTCGAACAAAGCATAGGAGCACACGCATACTCTCGTCCATCTACTATCTTGCATTTTGTGAATCAATCTCGCTGTCCTATCCTGTTCACCAATTGCTCTCTCTTTTAACATGGGGTTTTCACAAAATAACAACAACAACATCGACTACAACATAATACCCCATCATCGGCCGACATCGGAGACATCGAACATAATGCATCTGCATGTTAGCGATAAATCCTGCAGATCGCGCACTATTACCAATACGCATTATGCCACACATCACCAACACCGCGTTATCTGTGGTAGGTATTCCGCCGCGTAAGGTACTCTCTGGTCTTGACTCTTCTCCGTGGGTCCACAACGTTGTGCCTAAAGCACACCTCCTTGTCCGTGCGTCGTATAGTTGTATCAGATACTTACAACGCGATTGAAGTTTTGCTCTTTGCCTTGTTTGTTAGCAACTACGAGCAACATGTGGCAGTCCGGACGCCGCGTAAACCTTTTACTCGCCATCCCCCCAATGGCTGTATCCTTTTCGGCTTGTTCTGTAACAGCTCACATGGAGCACGCGGGCACCACGTGTGGGTTTCGAATATCTATCTGATGTGTTTAGAATTTGTTCCGAGTTATGAACATTTCACATCCGACAATTCATTCATTCAAGTTATCAGTTAGCTCCACCAGAGATGGAGGCTCTGGTCGTATCTAGTGATGATGACGACGCTTGCTGATTGTGATGATTGTGGCAAACGTCCCACCACCAGCACACTCCGGGAAGTACACAAACTGTAATTGGGAATAAAATTGAAGCTCCAATCGTTGGGCAGCTTTTGAGTATATAGCGTGTGGGTGGCTCACCCTGGTGCAGAAGTATCTGGAGGATACGTTATATGTGTAGGAAATTTTATTTCATGGTGCGCATGACTGAATTGTGTCGTTGTTATAATTATACCGAATCGGAGGGAAGATGACCAACACTTGAGTGCGAATTCATGTCTAGAAGTGGGTGGACGAATAACATGGAACATCAATATACCACCCAAGAGTTAAGGTGGGAAGTCATACAATACGATGGCGAATGAACGAAATGTTAAGCTGAAATCGGTGAATGATTCGATTTATTGCGGAATCCGCAATTGATACCTTACGTGGAATTCCTTAAACTGAGGTCTCGGATTTACGGATTGATGGCATCTGTTGTTGGTTTTCATTGAAAAGCATCAGCCGTAGTTGACTTTTAATCATCATCATCATCATCATCGGCACTACAACCGGGAGCCGGTCTTGGCCTTATTTAGCAAGTCCTGAGGCTTGTTAAATTTTCCATAATGATTTATTTTGTCTGGGCAAGGTCATTCGTCTTGCGCCAGGGGCTCCCCGACGGGGAATCGAACCCCGGTCTCCCGGGTGACAGGCGGGTATACTAACCACTATACTTTTAATAAGAAAAGGAAATAAACCGCATAACAATTTGGGTTTCGTCAAGTCTGTCTTTGTGGATATATTTAGAGCCCTGTTAAACGAATACGCAATGGATAGTCCTTACGATATGTGGCGAAAACTAGATTGTAAGGACATTTATAATCTTCTGACGAACCACAAAACCTGTGAAATATATCAATTTAGGTCAATAACATTGAAGTAGAGATGTTACTGGTTAGCTGTTGGAGTCGTGGCGATTTCAACAGACACAACCACGTGAACAGCCATGACTACAGAAAAAAATATAGCACCGAGGAAAAATCGAAAAATCAAGAAACTACCGAACATCAGGCGTAAACTACTGAAATTTTTGTTGCCGGACGCTAATTCCATAACTGCCTTCTTATTTTATTTTAATTTGTATTTAAATAAAATTAAACGCCAACCTAGAGACTGATTTTGAGGTAATAAATTTCACACTGAGCATTAAATTGCTGGTATTCAGAACTTCGGATGCCAGTACAGACATTAAACTCAACATTTAAAAATGCACCACAATTTATTTAAATCGTCGTCGATATTTTTTTAAACAACACTCATAGAAATTTCAAGAAGAGTTGAAGGGATTTGTCGCGTGCTTGGAATGGAATTTAATCCAGAGAAAGAATCAGAACCTGATTGAAGAAATTCTTGGAAAAGAAAGATAATGAATTGTATCTGAAATTTTAAACTGTTTAATAAATTATATAATAGATGTAGATTAATACATTCTGTCAAAATATAATATGCGCTAGTTCACTAAAAACAACACAAAACAATTTTCCATCAATTTGTTTTTTCTTTCTCCTTCATGATAGGTTCCATTTGAAGAGGTACATTTTCTCCAAAGGACAATCTAGTCATCCACACATTTTGTATAGGTATATTCCTTGCTCGCTTCAGTTCCTTTTTATGTCTTCAATCGACTCAAAATGGGTCCCACGAACTAATAATTCGAGAATAGGAAAATATGGCACAAGGCTTATAACCTTGCCCGTGAAAATAAATTATTATGAACATTTAACAAGCTTCGAGACTTGCTAAATAAGGCCAAGACCGGATCCCGGTTGTAGTGACAACGATGATGATGATGAAAAGGAAAATGTCACAGTGTACCATAACTGGAAAATACGGTACGTGCTGGATTGGTTATCGGGCGTATCGTGATGGTACAAGATTCAAAAGTTGTTCGGGCACAATCCTGTCTTTTCCGGCGGATATTCTCTTCGTTTCTCAAACTCTCTATGGCGCTCAACTAATATTTTTCATTCAATGTTTCACCCACCGCAAGAACTTACTCTTGCTATTGTGCAATTCGGTACAATTACTGAGTAGTAGGTCCAACCACCCGGTGAGCATCTTTCAGAGCTTGGCTGATGGACCTGTGGGGAGGAAGTATTGTGACAAACACGGACACTCCGTTCATCTTCCTCCTCCATCATAAATTGTTCTCCGAGAAAAACGCCGAACCAAAAGAACTAAACGCCGCCACGTTTGTCCACAGCCGGGAGGATGAAAAGTACGCACTGGGAGAGAAACACAAGCGAAATTCCACAATGCCACGTTCACAACAGGAAAGGGAAACACGCTGATTTAGTTTATTCCGTGTTATTCTCTAAATAAAAACCACTTTGTTCTCAGCCATTATCAAATATGTTAGTGTTTTTATACTTCACTTAAACTTATTATTAATTTTAAATTGATTTATTATAAATTGTAAACACTGTGAAACACTTGACACGACCTCGGTGTATCTACGATTCTCCGCCACGCGACAGAGAGCGGGAACGGCAACATCCGTGCTCGTCTGCGGATGTAATAAGACCCAAAGATTCAACCCCCGTTTTGGGTGAGTCTGTGGTGTGGTGGTAGATATCCTCTCCACTAAGGATATGTATTTACTTACCACCAGAGAAACGTAAAGTCTCTCTTGGTGGAATAGAAAACCAGATCTCGTAATGGAGATCATGGTGGTATGTGTGTGATCGTTCAGATCTGTGTTGTTTACTCATGCGCGAAGGCAATGGAAAAACAAAGCAGACAGGCGGCAAGGACAAAGGAATCGGGGCGATCATGGTTTATGATGTGCATCGTGGCTAAATAAATAGACGACGATGCATCGAAGAGACGTGCTAAAAGCAAATATGGGACGAGGGCATCATAAAAGTCTTAGATGAGTGATGCCCTTGTGTAAATAGGCGAATAGCCATTGGGAAAAGGTACTAATGGGTTGGTGAACGAAACGACTCCCTTGTTGGATTTGTATATGCGGGGAAATTCGTTTGTGTGAAACGGATTCTATATTTGCATTGTGTATGCTTTGAATTCAATCCGGCGGCTATGCGCGAAGTCGATGATTGTTTGGAGATTCAAACAAAGGAGCATTTTTGGGTAAAGTGCTTGCAGTTGTATCGATAGTTGCAAGTCATTGCGAAGAAGATTAGATGGTTATACAATGACGGTTTGTATATACCATCTGTGTCAATTGTACATGGCATTTATGGCGACGCCAGGATCGAACTCTAGTGTGAATATCTATACTAATTGGAAATTCGGTTCTGGGTCACTAATGCAGAGATGCATTGATACATGTATGAATGTCCTTGTAGGACAAATTCTTTGCAGGTATTTCCAGGTAATGCATTGAAAGCATTAATTATCCTTGGGAAGGAAATGCTTTTGCTGCGGGGAGATTGCGGTGCAGGTGTGGGAAGGTTGGAATTTGCCTGGCAACCGAAGGTACCGAAGAGGTTTTGGTTTTATGCACCTGTATAATGGAAAGAGTTCTTGTAGGGAATTTGTATGCGAAGAAATGCATGAAAGGTAAGAATTCTTTTACAGGGACTTTTAGGTTATATAAATTTTATCTCTTTGATGCGTGAAGCATTTAAGGTGCTAATGCGATTGCATTAGCGAAACTTATATGGTTGGGTCGAAGTTATCGGGGTTCTTCGGGTAAGTAACAGTGGAGTTTGGCGGAACCGCCACAGACCCGGTCGAGAAAAAAAAAATAGCATCTCAGGCCACTGACGCTATAAGTTCGCCTTTCCAGGGAGAAATAAAATTAAAAAAAACGTCCGAGTAAATACAGTCAAATATTAAAGAAAACATTGAGCATACCCCTGAATTTCGTGCGACATTGATGTGGGTTTTTCGGATTTGGATCATTTGAATAGCAGCATTTCGATGTCTGTTGGCTTGCAAGCCATACTCATACACTCAAATCTCGTCACCTGTTATGATCACCCAATTGACTCTTTTAACATGTCTTCGGCACCTCTACCAGGTTTTTTAAGACAAGCCATGCTGGCGGACATTTAATGGACAAAACACCACCCAAAATGTGGTGAACTAATTTGTGAAAGATGAACCGTTATGTGTGGCGCAAGGCTAATAACCTTGCTCGGAAAAACGAATTATTATGGACAGCAGGATTTGATTTGTGGATATAACATGAGTTATATGGTTTCAGGAAGATTAGGGATTTGAGATCATTACACTATCATCGGTATCCATTGACTTAGTCGTCACAATGAATTCACATCATCTCTGTAGGTTAGACAATTCTCACCTTTCTCTTTCAATAGCATTCCTTCACGGTTTCAGTAACAAACTGAAAACACGAAGACTATGTAATAAGTACCCGACTTTAACATCAAAAAGTCACAAAACTTATTCTGTCATTCACAAACTAAACCACGCACCAAATGGACAGTGTGACAGTACTGTTCTGAATGATTATGTTTACAATAATTTCCTGACCTAGACCGAGTATTTATGCGGTTGAATACACAGTGACAGAGAGCGGACGTGATATACAGCCCACATATCTCATTTTTATCATTTGTAGTAGTTACGATAAACACAGCGAACTGTTAAATCCGTGAGATCTTCAGATTGTCTAATCCAATGTTGATATACCCGTTTGAGAACGTTACACAAAATTATTGTGTGTCTTATATCTAAAAAAGCATTTTACCGCATCCCCATTTTTGTATGCTAAAGAACTTAGGTTGCTGCGTAATAAATATAATACTCCACTGGACACATGAATCTCGTCTAGATACTACCTCGACCACAACCCCTATCAGGAAACATATTTGCGTGTTTTTACACTATGTCAAGCCCTATACTCCGATTATATTAGCACAATACAAACAAAAGTTACCAACTATCTGCAATTTATTAACACCAATTCTAAATCAACCGATTACCCTTCCACTCTTAAACTAACTGATATTTCACTCAAATCGCTGCGAATATATTCGGAGGCCTTTATATGAAATTCTTCTCCTATCAAGTGGTAAAGCTGGACAATACATATTTCTAATATCTAACTAACAGCGGGCAAACATCTCTCGCAACAACATCAACGAAGGTGACCACGCTTATGAGGGGGTTCTCTATATTACACGGAGAACCAACCCACAATTTCAACCCAATTTCGCCTGCTAACCGCGCATCCCCTCGACCGCAATTCCTTCCGTTGGCCTATTTCACCTGAAAAAGGTATACCCCAAAGGCCGCATAACCTGAATTCATTATTCTATGCAGATAATGCATAATTGAATTCAGCCCTTTCTAGCCATATGGCAACATTAATCATAAACCATATAAAATTTCCACCGGAAATCACAATTTCATGTTTGGTTAGCAACAGCAAAGTCTGGGCAAGCGATGCTGTTGCTATATAGCGAAACCGCAGGGGTAATTTCAAATTCTTCGGGTTTGTTTCTCGCGCTGATACTATCCCAAGCCAACGCGCATCCTTCGACCTCCCCCAGACACGCTATTCGCTGGGGAGCAATAAACTCAGTGTTCAGGTGAATAGCACAAAAAATACTTTTCACCCCATTCCATTTCCCCTTTTCAGAGTGCATTGCACTCTGAGATCAATCCAATAACCAAACTGGGTATTCGGTCACCATTGATTTTGCGTTCGTTGCATGCAAAAAGCAAAATCATCCCCGGGATCGTCACGCTCTCCTTTTCGATTCTTCCATTTTCTCTAAGTCCATTGACTAGTGAATTAACCCACAAGAGTTTATTCACCTCGGTGGGGGCGGGGGGGGGGGGGGGTAATAGGAGAGCGATTGGTTGATCGTTATATAGAACCCAAGAGTCAAATTTCATCCCTCATTGGGAACAGTCGTAATTCAACCACTATTCGGTGCGAGTCGTCTTTCTGTCACCGCCACGTGTGCATGCTGGTGCACACATCCCCAGTCGAGTTTACCCTATAGTTTATAACTACCAATTGGCTTAGTGTTAGTGGAGTGAATTTAAAGGATTGATTAAATTTATTGACTTCTATGTTTATTGGTGCCTCATACCACCTCCCCCGCAGGATTAAATGATTAAGAACGCTAAAAAACAGTCAAACGGTAAACCTTTAAAAAGTTATGTGAAAGGTCGAGACTCTAACCAATTACATCTTCAGATTACAAACTATCCATTAAGACAATGTATAAAATAAAATATCCTAATCAAAATTAAATCTAATTAAAACAACATCAAACGAGTGTTTATTCTTATCTGTACTGTGCTGAGTCCGTTCCAATTCCTGCGCGTTCTGCCATGCCATGATTAACAATAAAATAATATTAAGAAAACAGTGTGTTCCATTTCCACTTTTCCTGGGTGAACGGTTTTCATCGGAATAATAATGATAGGGATAGGAGTGAATCCGTACCCACGCCGGCACACCCTACTTCTCCTCCCCACAGAGACTAATCATCTCACGAACCACAGAAGCTGGCGGAATAACAACAAAAATATGCTTTTAGATCCAATCCAAGTAGTTAGGATACGCCCTCAAATTTCATTTTCAAATATACAATATACGTTGAAACGTCCCTACATCACCCTCATGGATTTGACATCTCGTCGCTAAAATATCTGACATACCTAATCTATTTGAGAGTATCGTGTAGAATACAATACGTTGCATGTTCATGAGCTTCAACACTATACAACTGTAAACCTTGTTTTGACATTGATAGATCCTGAAAAAGAGCTTAAGGATGCATTCGTATTAAAATACAAAATCATTATGTTCCTTTTGTAAAAGCTTTTATATTTATTGTTATTTATTACAAGGGTATTGTTATGGCCCCACAGTGTTATACTATTCATGTTCATTCTTATAATGTTCATCATCATCATCATCATCATCATCGGCACTACAACCGGGATCCGGTCTTGGCCTCATTTAGCAAGTCCTGAGGCTCGTTAAATTTTCCATAATGATTTGTTTTTTTCGAGAAAGCTCATTAATCTTGCACCAGACTTATAATGTTCACTCTTATACTATTCACCCTTATACTACGACTATACTTGAATACTGTTCATCTTTATGCTATTTACTCGGGTGCTATGAACTCGTATATCATTCACTTTTGTACCATTAAACCGTATAACTTTCGCTCTTATACTATTCATCCTTACACTATTCAGATTCATATTATTCACTCTTATACTATTCACTTTTATACTATTCACGTTTATACTACTCACTCTTATACTATTTACTCATAGGAAAAACATGCAAAGTTAAATAATTTTTAACGACGCGCACCCCACGACTGTCGAAAGACGACCGATTCGTATGTGTCACTGATATTATAATTATATTGTTGTGGATCTGTACATGTAGCAACTGTTACATGGCTTTGTGTTTTACCCCCGCGGTATTATACCATTCGCCCGTCTACTATGAACTCTTACACTATTCGCTTTTATAAGGCGAACCCGCAAACGTTCATACTGTGCGCCCCCTTACTACAAGCTTTTATATTGTAAACTATTATACACCAATTTTGTATACCGCTAACTCGTATACTGTAAAGTCTTATGCTGCAAACTCTTTTACTGCAAACGCTTATCCTATGAACTCGTATAGTGAAAAGGCTCATACTGAAAACTCGTATAGTGAAAACTTATACGGAAAACTCTTATACGGAAAACGTTTACACTGAACACCTTTATACCGAAAACGTTTATATTGAAGACTCTTATACTGAAAACTCACATATTTCGAACTCTTCGGCTGCACAGTCTTTTACTGCAAACTGGTATGCTGGCAATTCGCATACTGTAAAGTCTTATACCGCGAACACGTACCGGAAACACGTATACTGCAAACTATTATACTGAAAACTCGTATACTGCGAACTCTTCAGTTGCCAACTATTTTACTCCAAACTCTTATACTATAAACTCGTATACTGCAAGATCTTATACTGCAAACTGTTATTGTTTGCGTTCGAGCGAGGGTCGAACGCAACTTCCACGAACAATGGAGATTGTTGTGGGCAAAGGTGATGATTTCTGACGTAACCAGGTGGCCTCTCCGCTGGAATTTACATTTTCTACGGAACTTCCCAATACCACGAGATGAATGTTGGGCCAAAGCAATGGCGTCAGCAACACTGATTCCTGAAACCAATGGTTAGTTAAAGTGGAAAATGAGAATACCTTCGATGAATTGCAGCTCTCCCAAGAAATAACCTTCCTCCAGGATACATTAAAAAAACGTGGTTTCTTTACTGTTGTTATAAATGAGCTTTATTGGTTGATTATAAATATTTCATTGGATAATTGATGTGAGCTGTTTCACTCAAATGGTTAACGCAGAAAAGTTTGTTTATTTTCCTTGACAACCAAAGAATTTATTGTCTGTCAGCTCGTTGCTGACATTTGTTATTCTTTGGTTGCTAAGGGATGCATTCAGTTGCGAATTCGCTGGTTACATCCAGTGCGAATCCGCAACACGTATACTCCAAACTCCTATACCGCAAACTCTTATACTGCAAACTCTTATACTGCAAACTCGTATACTGTAAAGTCGTATACCGCAAACACATATTAGAAACACGTATACTGCCAACGTTTATACTGCAAACTCGTATACTGCAAACTCTTATACTGCGAACTCTTTGACTGCAAACTATTATACTGCGTATTCCCATGCTAGAAACTCGTTTACTTCAAATTGTTATATTGAAAAGTCGCATATTGATATGCCATAAATTATACTGTGGATCCTGTGTATACGGTATACCATATATAAGTCCCTTACATGAACAATTCTTATATTATTACCTCTTATAATATTCATTGTTATGATATTTACTGTTATACTATTTGTGTTTTGCTATGGTGCTATTACACTACTTCATTCAATATCTGACTCTATATTTCGACTGATCGAGTCGGTTTTTCGAACAACATTATTATTTACTTTCATTAACCATTAACAGTATGTTTACAAGAATTTAAAAACACACGAGAGATTATACGTATCCACAATGTCCTTAGTCACATTACTGTAAATGCTTTCAGGAATCGCGGCGTTTTTCCGTGAAGAGTTTCATTATACTCGAGTACTCCTATGCACATCTCTCAGGAAGAGTTTAAACTTTTCTGTAGTGGTTAACTTGAGGCCGACACTTTGCTGAGCAGATTAGAACAAATAAATATATAGGGGACGCGGTTAGGGCCTATGATTATTGAAATTTTTTGTGTATTTTTGCAATTGGTGCGAAAGTTAGAATTTAAAAAGTTACTCTCGAATTAAACGGATATATATTGCGATGTACGAAAGCAATCAAAACTGATGTAGATACTTGAAAAAAGAAACATCGGAGGTGGCGAAGCCATCTAGTAATTACATAAATAATTAATTAAATAAAAAATAGTAAATAAATTAATACGTAATTAAATAAAAAATAGTAAACAAATAAATAATTAATTAAATAAAAAATAATAAATAAATAGACGGCGAAAAAAACACATATGCGCGGGTAAAGCAGATTTTGCCAATTAAATTCCTGAAATAATACCGGACGGTAGATATATACGGAAAATAGGTGGACAGAATAAGTATATACTGGTGACCCGTGCCAGTATATAGCAAACATTAGTAGATTTTGCTAATTGAATTCCTGAAATAACACCGCACAGTAGTTACATACGAGGAATAGGTGGACAGAATAATTATATACAGGTGACCCGAGTCACTATTATCTCACAAAAATAACTACAAAAAGCATCATAATTAACTAGACCGATGTTGCTGAGTGATTGGGGCACAAAATATACCCTCCGTATTGTCGACTACTAAACGCTGAGAGCCTCTCATAATAAGCCTAAAATCGGTAAACATCCATCGTTGTACTAAATATGAATGATTAATTCCCTTGACGATAAAACGGACGCTTCTTTCTGATATCTTTTCTTAGGTTAGCAAATACAACAACAACAACAACAACAACAACTATAAACAAAATAAACATGTGTTGAACCATTTCATCATTTCTTATTGTATAATTGACCTCCCAGTCTATGTGCCATCTCCAATTCGACATTTTTAATACCCAGTCGTACACAAGATTTTCATCAGTCACATCCTGACATCCCTTCATTTTACATCTACTGGCCGATGGAAAGGAACAAATGGTTTCCGATTTCGTTAACTGACCGGAAACGCCTTTGACACAGAAAATTAAGTCCAATCAGGGTTGTACTTCAAGCTTCATACGCATTCGTCAAAAAGGAGACTTGAAGCTGATCACAAATAAATAAACAACCAAAAACGGTCAAGAGTGAGACACAAAACAACGAAAATTAAATAACCAACAGGAGAAAAAAAAAACAGCAATCGACCGCCGCCAACGTTGCTTCTATTGAGACAATTTATTCACATGAGCACAACACATCCTCCGTCGAATGAAAATTAAAAACGCAAAACAAAACCAGAAATCAAATGACAAACGGCCCTCTGGCCAACCAACCAAATTCAACATCATCATTCAATTTGAGGTCCCCAAAACAACATTGACGTCCGTACCCTGATCCTCTTACCCACAGTTTGGTTATTGTGGATATATGTCCCTCATCCATCATGCATCGGTCGTGGCCATCGCGCCCATCATCATTTGAACATATCACGGCCCATCGTTCCTGCGGAACATGACAATCATTGCCAATTGTGTGATTCTTCTGCGCCTCTTTTGTGTGGATGTTTTGTCTTCAGCAAAACGTTCGCTAATAATGAAATCAGACAAAGCGTTTAGCCCCAAGAAAGGGTCAGCGATATTATTAGCTCGGGCGGGAGATATAGCCCATAGTATGCATACGAGTGTAGGGGAAAAGGATCCTTCACGTCAACTGTGCACCACACGATTATCATCTACCTTCATTCTTGTTATCGTGATCATCATCATCAACATCAATGCAAACTTCAACATAAACATCAGCATTAACATCAACATAATCGGCATCATCAACATCCTCGTTATCTTCGTTATCATAGACGTCATCATCATCAACATCGTGATTATCGTTGTCGTTGAATCGTCCTCATTATCCTCATAATCAAACTTCTCGTCGTCGACATCGTCATCGTCACACGACGGTCATGAAATAATTATTGTAAAACCCGAAGAACATGGGCCACATGAGTTACCTGATATGAGATGTAAGTGCAGAGTGGATGGCACCAAATTAAGCTCACGGCTCTATCACTCTCGTTGGCTAGGAGCAGCAATGAGCGCAAGGGATGAAAGTGCAATTGTAAGCTTGACAATGACGTAAAGAATACCATCTTAACCTGTCAGATGAGCGTCCTGCGTCAAGGAAACTGTTGGAATTGTTGGGCTAAATAAGCTGCTCCCGTTTTTTCATCATCATCATCGGCACTACAACCGGGAACGGTCTTGGCATTATTTGGCAAGTCCTGAGGCTTGTTGAATTTTCCATAATAATTTGTTTTTTCCGGGCAAGGTCATTAGTCTTACGCCAGAGGCTCTTCGACGGGGAATCGAACCCCGGTCTCCCGCTCCCGCTTTTTAACAACTGTTAAAATGTCATAATCTGAGTATCCATGGAATTTGCCTTAATGTGGAGAAATCACTCTCAACCGATTTATTTACAACCTAATCAATCCTACAGAATTCGACCTCACGGCGAGACTTTCAAATTTGAATAATTATAAGCTGTAGTAAAAAGAAATCCCTTATTTTTCCACTACATGACTTTAGTAACCTGTATCTCGCGTAATATAAGTGCGATCGAGTTGTGCTTCATGGCGTTAGAAAGATACGATTTCGTACTGAAAAAGCTTTTTAGACGGCTTTGTAAGTGCTTGACCCAGTTTTGTTTGAGCGCGCGTTAAATATGGAGACTAACTAACGCTATATTTTATACTTTTTCTTCACTAAAGGCCAAAACGCAAGGTAGGCATCTAAAAATGTGAATTGTGTTTATGTTTACTGTAACAGCTAATCACGGCCAATTTTGGTTTCGTCAATCCCGTTTCCATAATTTTGATTTCAAAAATGCACACGTTCTGAAATACCAATTGTGAACAATCTCGATAAAATCATGGCGATCGTCGAGTCTGTCTGGCTGATAACGACCTGGTTCAATCCAATGATTTAGCGAATGTAACGATTCATTAAGAATATGGTATTATATATATTTATATATGATTATTTCACACTTATATATTTATTATTACTTCACACAAATCCCTATAACGGTGGCAGGCTTAATCCCAGGGCCCAAAACGCCTACTGAGAAACTGTGAGGGTTCTTTAAGGCATTTACAAAGAACCATTCATTCCCTTCAGATTAACCTGTCTCACACTTACCACGCAAGTCATTACACATACCTGCAAATGAGCAGCGTAAATTACCCCGCATCACCTTACACCTGAAAACTTAAGCCCATGGCAAGATTACCCATCTTGCCGTGGCATCAACCTTTCACCTCGGAGCATGCTTGCAGCCAGCGTATCATGCCCCTGAAATCTAATTCGGTTACCTTATCAGGTAACCAACATGAATCCCCGAACATGTCAATGCGCAATGCTAAGATGCAGTTTCTCATGCACGTGCATGACATGTTCATCCTCGCCTTATCTGCTGAACCATCGGTCGATCGTTCAAACAACAATCTACAGCACAGCCCATTGCTGGCTGCCTACAGGGCTGTTTTAACATAAACACACACCCAACACATCGGCCGATGGGACGGTGGCAATCTGCGTACAAGCGAGTTGACGCTGTACGCAGTGGCCAATGAGTAAACATACAATGTTTCTATGTCTATTGGGTTTTCAGCAGCCGCAATAAATTTCCCAGGATCGGCCACCAACCGACCATGGAATTGGATACAATCATACCCATGATCGTGTCCCTCGTCATCTTCCTGTGAAACAAACATGCTCACATCCATTCTGGTCTCTAGCCATCGTGGGCAAATTTTCTGTTGACTTAACGTCATTCAAAAATCTATCCTCTATCGTACGGTGGCAATACACCCAGCACCTACACCGACCATCATCGTTTGCATGTTTGTTTTTCCTTTCCTTCGCCCAACACATGTTTCGTTTGTCTTTCTTTCCAAGAAAAAGACATTCAACTCATCTGGACGATGTCCATGAAAACCTTCCAATGGGATGCAAACCGTTTTTCATTGGTCGTTGGGGCGAAGGAAAAATTGCTTTCCCCGCCGATGACATGAGTGAAAACTCATCTCAGGCACTGAAGCTGGGTCAATGTCATCCAAAGAGGGAGTCAGATTTCAACACCCGAAGGCAGCACACGAGTCGAGCGTTCACCGCGCCCGCGTTGTCATACGCGAGTCCAGTAAATAATAAATTTCTATTCAAAGGTAACGCTTATGTCCAAAACAAATCGGTTACATCCCAGTGAATGTTAAGTGGTTATCTTATTAAGACGAACGTTTAAATGTTTACTCAAAAACAGCATTGTATTAGACTGTAGTGATCGTTAAATTGCCGACTAATATAGTAATACATCAAAGGAACAAATAAAAAAAATAATAAAAAAACATTCAACAGAACAACGACATCTGTGTTTTCATTTGACATTTTTCTCTAGTGCACAGTCTCCAGGAACTCGAGTGCGGAGGTCGGTGTTCGTTGACTCAATTTTCATTGATAATCTCCTGTGAACAATCGGTGGTGTTTTTGCTCAACCTGCGTCCGTGCCGGCGCCCCTAGCAAAACCAACCCACAATACCACTCCATACAGACTGAAATGTAAATCCCTAACGAGCATTTACATTAGCGACTTATTAGATGCACTTCCGCAGGCTATTGCGTACCCAGACGATCTCATAATTTACAGAACAGCTCCGAAAGTTGAGATCATAAATAGTTTAATACAGCGAGACTTCAACAACGTGCAGCGCTATTGCGATGACTGGAAACTTAAGATCAACTTCCAGAAATGTGAAGTCATCCTATTTAGAACTCCATTATATAAAACCACGAACGACACAAGGAAAAACTGGCGAAAGCTAGTTATCGTGGGACCGCATGGAGATAAACTAAACCAAGAGTTTAGTTAAATACCTTGGCATCTGGCTAGACCAATATCTGTATTTCAACAGACATGTAGAGGCTGCTCTGGTCAAGGCTAGAAAAACGTTTGCTATGACAAGGAGGCTATTTCACAGTAGCCAACTTGACCGCAGGGTTAAAGTTACATGCTACATGACGCTAATCAGGCCAATGCTCATATATGGTTGTCCAGTATGGTTCAACATAGGCCCAAAATTGATGGAAAACATTCGGTTGTTCGAAAGGAAGTGTCTGAGAACCTGTCTCAGATTATATCGAACACCGGAATCGGAATACAAAAAGTACTATTCAAATGAGACTTTATATAATGAAGCCTGCATAAATAGGGTGGATAATTTTATGATTAAATTAAACAGAGGACATATTGCGAGAGCAATAATAATTTTCGGGGCTTATTATCCAAATACCCTGTACTATGAGAACGTGCGTCGCAACGGTTTTGTTCCACCAGAGGCGTTCCTTGTTTTGGACATGAAAGGACGTATACAGGATAGATCCGGAATTCCGCTGATCTATCATGTAAGTAGATCATCCGTAGACGGGCGATTGTACTACGAGCCGGAAGTAACGCGCACCGAAGAAGATCTTCTGCGCTTCAGTAGGGCTATCTCCCACAGAGACCGGGACGATAGTGTTGGACAGCGTCAACAGTTCTGGTGGTTGAATGGCATATAAAGACCTGGATACCAAAGTCGGTAAAGAATAACAGTATTATCAGCCAGCTTACATAGACTTAGCTTTTCTGGAATTAGGGTAGTATAAGATTTAAGTTAAGTTAAGTTAAGTTTTTTAAATAAAATTATATAAAAAAAAAAAGAAAAAAAAGTAGGTTAACTTTTAAGAAAAAAAAAACAAAAATTGTCGACACAAAGTTTTCAAAATTTTTCGTTGTCATTTCAATAATTATAAGTACTCCCACAAGCAAAATTCTGTCGCCGAAAGGCAAATTATACAATAGTTAAGTAATGTTTTGCTTAGAGCGTCTGCGGAGGACCAGTAAGTTATAATATAAGACAATTAAGCTAGAATTTAAGCATTTTTTGTCTAGCATGTAATTTAGAAACTAAGAAAAGAAAAAAATGTTTTAAAAATGAATTGAAAATGTAACTCCCTAACCATCCTTCAGAGCTCGACTGATGGACTGGTCAGAATAGATAGTACAGTAGTTAAAATAGGGGGTAAGTTTGCCGCCATCATACCCTAACACCGCATCATCCAGTAGATTCCCCGAAATAATTACGAGAAAGTTACTGTAGTCGGAATAACTACATACGCTCATGGTTGTACTGACTACGAGGGTTGCCTCTTATGTTTCGGGATTTGGCAACCCTAGCGTTGCAATCCGGCAATTGACAGCTCTGTCGTAAAGTTGGACATTTTTGAGGTTATACGCACTCAGAACGTTTTGACATACGAGCGCTATTTGTGTTGTTTGCAGTAACTTAAAAGATTCATCTCGGCCCAAAAATGGAATTAGATCGTCAACATTTTCGTGCGATTATTTTTTACAACTTTCGGCGTGGATTAACTCAGCAACAGTGCATGGATGAACTTAATTCAATTTTTGGCGATGAAGCTCCATCAAGGACCAGTGTTTATCGATGGTATGGTGAATTCAATCGTGGTCGTAGTTCACTCCAAGATGAATTTCGTGAAGGTGGTCCAAAATCAGTTGTTGTTCCGAAAACCATTGATGCTGTGCGCGAACTGATTTTGGAAGATCGTCATGTGACCTATCGTGAGATTGAGACAACCTTAGGCGTTAGTGGGACCAGCATACATTCAATATCGCATAAACATTTGACTGTCAAAAAAATTTGTTCGTGTTGGATCCCACACAATTTGTCAATCGCCCAAAAAAAAGGCTGGTGTCAATTGGTCGAAAGAAATGCTCAAAAAATACGGTCGCGGTGCTTCGAAACACGTCTATGACATCGTGACAGGTGATGAATCGTGGATTTACGCGTATGAGCCCGAAAGTAAACAGCAGTCGACTGTCTGGGTGTTTCAAGATGAGCCAAATCCAACAAAAGTTGTTCGCGCACTAAGCACATCCAAGCAAATGGTCGCCTGTTTTTTCGGAAAAACTGGACATGTCGCAATCGTACCACTAGAACAACGCAGAACAGTCAATTCTGAGTGGTACACAACCATTTGTTTGCCAGTTGTCTGCCAAGAAATCAGGAAAACCAACCGCCGAAGACGGATCACTCTTCACCACGACAATGCGAGCTCTCACGCATCGGCTGCGACAACTGCATTTTTGAGCACCCAAAGCATCGATTTGATGGGTCATCCGCCGTATAGTCCTGACTTGGCACCGAATGACTTCTTTTTATTCCCGTACGTAAAAACCAAACTGAGAGGTCAACGTTTTTCGACACCTGAAGAAGCGGTTGATGCATTCAGAATATATGTGTTGGAGATACCTCAATCAGAGTGGCAAAAGTGCTTCGACAATTGGTTCAAACGCATGCAAAAGTGTATAGATCTTCATGGGGAATATTTTGAAAAACAATAAAGTGATTTTCGATGATCAATATTTGTTTTTGTTCTCTAATCCCGAAATATAAAAGGCAACCCTCGTATAAAGTCGAGCGAGTTAAGGATAATCAAAACATAAACAAAGCATCTTATAATCATCATGGGTCAAAACATAAACAAAGCATGCTATAATCATCATGGGTCAACACATAAACCACACGGCACCATGACCCAAGCATTCTATCATTACTACGGAAAATCTTATCTCCGCTCATGGTACCATGACCCAAGCACTCTACCATTACTATGGGAAAGCTTATCTCCACACACGGCACCATGATCCATGCTTCCCATAAATACTATAGTGGGACACCAAGACGACGCTTAGTACTTCTGGGAGCAGCCATCGACATTGCCGCAACTTGTCGACGCATAATATTAGTGTTAATGTTGTAAATAAAAGTCCTAAAATATTAGTGTTAATATTGTAACTTAGTATTCTAAGGTGTTCAATAAATAATAAATTTTTAAACCAATTTGAGCACAGGAACTTAATTAGCGCGACCGCTATCCAAGCCGGTTCTCCTACTCTTCATAACCGAACAACAGCCACGCACAAGATTATCTAGCTCGCAACTTGTTTTTAAGCAAATAAGTAATACACTAACCACTATACTATCGAGGAGCCGAAAGTCACTTTACCGTAGTTTAATTTCATTTTTAACTTTTACCGTAGTTTAATTACATTTTTAACTCCATTATTTCTTTTACATATAGATATATCTATGTCCAATTTTTCTTAATTTTATTACTATTGCAGTGATCCTAAATCACTACTCCCATCCAAATCCCCAATATTACCTATAAACCCCTCGCTTCCCTATAGTATTTTTACTAGGAAGGTATTCATACTTCAATTTGTCCTTGCGCTATTTCGATTTCACGCCACTTATTTAGCTCTGTCTTTAAACGTCTTTCTGTGTGACTCTTTCTTTGTCTCCAATTTCGACTTTCAATGACACTTCTCTACTTTACTCTTTCCATTTTTCTTTCTTTTTTTTATAACACGTTTTTCGTGTCTCGCTTTTTCTATGTCTCTCTTTCCATGCCGCTTGTTCTGTACCACTCTTTCTGTGTCACTGTTATTTAATTCTGAGTCGGTTTTTTGGATCGTCTTTTCTGTGTCGCTTTTTCGGGTCGCTTTTCTTCCTCGGTTTTTTATGTTTCTTCTTCGGTGTCACTCTTTATGAGACATCTAAGTCACTTCCCTCACATCTTTCCATCTGAGTTTTCAGATTTTTCGTAAATTATGTCGCTTGTTCTGTAAATTTTCAGAGTATGATAATAAACAAACATATAGAACTGGCCATGTCTTGGATGAAATGCTAAAAAAAAAAAAACCATAATGAGCCAAAACCCAAGTATAGCAGCTCTACCTTACATTACAGCTCAAATTAATTAAAAGCTCTCGTAATGAATTTGAGTTTTATAAGTGGTAACCGTTTTACATGTATTCACCGAAAATATTATATTAAAATGTCTTTCAATTTCCGTACATGTCGCGACAAATTGCTTCCATAAACACAATTATCTTCAGAGTGTGCGGAAATTACTTTAATCAAGGTAAACTATATTCCTATTTCTTTTATACAATTTCAGATTTACGACCCGAATACCCCCAATGGTGATAAATTCGCCACACTCTAAAACAAAACTCAGTTTTGATTAATTGCTTTTCATTTCAGTGGCATCATCTCGATCGAATAGTTAAGAACTTGAAGTTAGCAAACGAGCTGAAAATAATGAGCACCAATAAAACCTCACCCTGAAGTTAACATAACCACGTAACCACACAACAGCATGGAACACCACAAACCGAAACCCAAAAAACCCTAAGAACCAACAATCGAAACACGTTCATCTATCCAAGGATACAAAACAAATGCCCACCAAATACCAAAACCAATAATTACCTCGACTCGGAGCCAAGAAGGCAGATGCTTTGGCAACCTAAGTCCCCGAGGCTGCCTTCAGCCAAAGATAATTTCCCATCTACCAAACCCTGATTCAGGTCTTCGTGTGAGTCTCCCAGTCTTTCCATTCACAATATCTATAATCATCAGCACAAAATAAACACACTAATCGATCACTTGCTCAACAAGGAGAACAAGACATCCACGGGGGGATATCCCTCCTAACAAGGTGTTGATCTTGTCCGAGGGTCTTAGGTTTCTTCAGATTGCTGCCAGGCAACTGAACATTATAGCACACCACAACGCCGAGAACAGTGTGAGTATACGAGTATATCTCTGCCAAGTAATTAATGGTGCCAATAACGACAGCGATAATAACCATATCTGCGTTCAGCATCTCGTATATTTGAGTCAATTTAATCGCGCTTGAACTAACAGATCAACAATTACGTTTGGAATCGAGCCTACATTCTACGCAAGGTGCAGTTTCCTGGCCATGAATAGCTAGTAAACACACAGCGCCGCGTTAGCGCAAACACTTCAATTGAAGACGTGAGAACCGGTCCAGCCCGTCCTGAGACACGAACTTGGTAGCGGAGACACTAACGATGATGGAGACTATTGCGAATGCTCACGCAAATCTAATAACTCGCTTCAGCATACCTAAGTTTGGCTACGCACAAAATGACCAGCGATTGCGCCGAACACCTCCTGTCGATGTGATTTAATTAATTCGTCAGGTATGTGAGTGAACGCATTGGATTGCCGATCCAGGAAATCTGATAATATGCCTTGACATTTATGGCAAAAGTCGTGGGGTGCTCTAGGGACAGGTGCCCATCGGCACCTTCTTACTAATACCAAATCTGGAAATCCTTACACGAAAACAGAACCGTCAAGATATTGGCTGAGGTATGAGGAATGCTCGCAGTACGATAGTAGTTTGGAACATAGTCTCGCCTTACGGGCGAACTCGAAAACGTTGGATTGGTCTTATTCAAAATGGGCAGAAGAGATTTTCTAATGGGATTTGGCAAACAAGAATTGCAATGGCCTACTCCAGTAAGGAATCCACCATAAACCATGTAACTCTCCGACGGGGGGGTCAGGCCGATATTAATTAGAGTTAGGGTGGGGGTGAAATGGTCAAAAAGCGCTCCGAGGTTTATAGACAGCCTCTAAGTCATTGAAACAGTGTTAAAATATAAGGTACCCATACTTTGCGGGTCCCCCGCTTGATAGAAATTTTGACGTGGTGTGGGGGGTTAAACTACAGTGAATCTGTCAGGCTATGCTTCCAGTAGGACCACCCATATCAGACAGGCCAGCGGCCAGTTACACACAAGGATCTACCACCCCTAATCCAGGCTGTTACGCGTCACCGTGCCCATTGAATGGTTTGCAGCCAATGGTATACTGGCTGTATTATAACGGCACCTCTCTTACACCGGGTCGCATCAGAGCAGTAAGCAGACCTTACCATATCAAAGAGGAGCTCTGATATGGCGAATTGTTCCCACGAAATGAATAATCAATATACAAAAAATAATCTCACGGAAAACCCGCTAGGCGTAGGTGTGATGAGCCGACACTACCATAAGGGCACAAATCATCAAGAAAACACCGACCCGACAAAAAGAAGACGTAAGAAAAACCGAAAAATCGGGATATACGCGTCGACACGTGGAATGTTCGAATGTTATATAAACCAGGCGCAACACAGACGGTCGTAGAAAACGCGAAACAATATAAAATGGACATCGTCGCACTTCAGGGAATCCGACTCCTACATCAAGTAATCGAAACCAACGGGTTTGATGGATGGTTGCAGCCAGGGGTATACCGGATGTATTATAACGGTACCTCTCTGACACCGGGTCGAATCAGAGCAGTAAGCATACCTTACCATATCAAAGAGTGGCTCTGATATGGCGGACTATTTGAAACCCCAAAACTCGTGGGAACAAAAATGAATAATCAATATACAAAAAACAATTCCACCAAAAACCCGGTAAGTGTAGGTGTGATGAGCCGACACTACCATAAGGGAACAAATCATCAAGAAAAGACCGACTCCGCAAAAAGAAGACGTAGGGAAAAACGGAAAAAGCGGAATATACGCGTCGACACGTGGAATGTTCGAACGTTAAATAAACCAGGCGCGATACAGACGGTCGTAGAAAACGCGAAACAATGAAAAATGGAAATCGTCGCTCTTCAGGAAGTCCGACTCCCACATCAAGTAATCGAAATCAACTGGCGTGTGGAGGTGCCGATACACAAACCTCGGAACCGCGTTCATCATAAGCAAGAAGATTACCCCCCATGTAAAAGATGTGAAATTTATTAATGACCGAATGCCGGTGCTAAAAATACAGGGCCCATGATACAATTATGTATTTATAAACATACACGACCCAACAGAATCAAGGGACGAAGAAACGAAGGATACGTTCTACGAGACCCTAGAGGAAGTATTTGATGGGATCTCATCATTCGATGCTAAAATCCTCCTCGGGAACCTCAATGCGAAAATTGGAAAGGACGATATCTTCCAACCAACTATAGGTAAAGAAAGCTTACATGATGTTTTAAATGATAATGGAATTCGAATTATCACGTTCGCAGCGTCAAAAGATCTGGTAGTGAAAAGCACGATGTTCAAGCACAAGCAGATTCATAAAGCCACATGAATATCACCCGACGGCGTAACGTGTAACCAAATAGACCACTTCCTCAGAGACAAAAGACACCACTCAAATATCCTTGTGGTAAGATCATATAGAGGAGCAGATTGTGACTCCGATCATCTTCTAGTGATGGGCAAAATCAGGAGTCGGCTCGCAGGAAACCCACATGGGCAATCACTGGAGACGAGCAGAAAGTTCGACATTGATAAACTAAAATATCTGCGCAACAGGGCTGAATATCAAGACGAATTAACGAATAGATTTAGCATCCCAGAGAATGAAAGTAGTGAGGAAGAGGAAGCCAATAGTGTGGACGCTAGATAGGCATCGATCAGAGACACTATCAAACAAACAGCCCAAAAGGTATTAGGATTTAAGAAAACAATTAAGTCCAAACATTGGTTTGACGATGAGTGCAGGGCGAATATCGAAGAACGTAAACGCCTCAGAGTGGTCCACTTACATAGGTATGATGAAGTCAACGCAGAAAGATACGCGATAATTCGGAGGGAGACAATGAGACTCTTCAAACGCCAAAAACACGAATGGGGTAAGACTTGTATCGAAAATATCCTAGAAAATTCCAGAACAAAGAACCTCAGAGGTATGTATGTCGGCATAAATTCAATTAGAAATGGCTACCGAGGGAGAGCCAAAATAATTCGAGACACAAACCGTTGTCTAATCACAAAATCAAACAACATCGTGACAAGATGGAAGCAGTACTTTGAAAACCTGCTCAATGTGCGCACCCATCAACCACAAATAAACGCACTAGACGTACATACAGCCGAGCCTCAGATTCCAGAGCCTTCTTTCAACGAAGTTGTAGACGCAATAAAGCGATAAATAAGGCTGTGACGTCTCTAACAGCTACACACACAATTCAACGGCCAAATAGTGAAGAACACCGAACGAAAATCGAATAAGAAAATACATCAGAGCCGTATACCATAGCGATAATATAACAATTCACATCAGTGGAGTATAGTCGAGTTTAAAAATTGAATTCAAAAACACGGCCAGTAGCCTGATGGGTAACGCTTATGTTCAATTTTTGGTGATTCTAACTGTCATAGCGTCAGTTCGAATCACACGTTCTTCTTCTTTATTATTCCAAACGCTATAATCGGTGACTCACCGACGTGATCTGTACACACAGCACACACTTTCCCATAGTAAACACACACGATTATGACTTCCGCATAGAGCACCAAGCACACTCGCCTGCTCCGACGTTCTCTCGTTCGCTTCGTCGTTCGCAAACGAAGCTGATCGTAACGAAGTTACTGAGGAGGAAGTAGTGTAGCGTTTCTAACCAGATACACACACAATACAATAGTGAAGAACACCGAACGAAAATCGAATAAGAAAATACATCAGAGCCGTATACCATAGCGATAACAAATCAATTCACATCAGTGGAATATGTTTGAGTTTAAAAATTGAATTCTAAAATACGACCAGTATGAGCCTGATGGGTAACACTTGGGTTCAATTTTTGGTGATTCTAACTGTCATAGCGTCAGTTCGAATCACACGTTCTTCACTATTATTTCAAACGCTATAAGGCTCCCGGTGTCGACTGCATATCGGCAGAGCTTGTGAAGCATGGAGGAGAGGCAACCGCTCGAAAGATCCACCAGCTCATCCAAACAATATGGGATAAGGAAGTCACTCCGGAAGAATGGAAAACCTCAATAGTCGTCCCCATTTTCGAAATAGGCGACATATCTGACTGCGAAAACTACAGAGGAATATCATTGCTCCCAACCATATACCAAATACTAACAAATGTCATACTGGCGAGAATCACACCGTACGCAGAAGAAATACTGGGAGACTACCAGTGCGGATTCCGTAGGAACCGGTCAACTAGCGACCAAATGTTCACAATAAGGCAAGTGATGGAAAAGAAGTAGGAATACGGAGAGACGGTTCACCAACTGTTCGTTGACTTCAAAAAAGCCTACGAATCAGTCGCAAGACAAAGACTATACCATGTTGTAGTTGAGCTGGGAACCCCGAAAAAATGTGCCGCCCTCATTCAAAGTAGCATAAACGAAAACAAAGGGCGAGTTAAAATAGAAAACCACCTCTCAGAACACAATCTTTTGGAACCAGCTTCGACCGCGCCGATATAATCTTCAATACCAGATGTGAAATTCGGCCCACGTGTCATTACTCTCCCTGGACTGGATTGTAAAAAATCAACTGATCCGGATGGAATTCCATATAGGTCCTATAGGTCAATAGTATTACTGTCTGTGTTATCCAAGGTGATGGAAAAGGTCATCAATGCCGAGTTGATTAAATACTTGGAATGCAATGGACTTCTAAATGATCGGTCAATACGGATCATATAGCTAGCGGTCCACCAGAAACCTTTTTAGGCGTGTGACTGATATATGGAAGTCTGCAATTGAATGACTTGTGAATCAAGAGCGGTCGCATTAGACATCTTCAAGGTTATTGGCCGCCTCTAGCAGGGCGTCGCTAAGCCAGCTTCCTCCATACGGACTTTCCCAGCACCTTTTCGGCTGGACGAGAAGCTTCCTCAAGAATCGATCAGCTCGAGTTGTTGCAGACGGCGTGTATTCGGATCTGTATTCTCAAGGTTCTATTTTGGCTCCAACCTGGTCTTTTTTTCACATACATTGTTTACTAGAATCAACAGGTGAAAAAATATTCTGTTTTGCGGATGAGAATACACTTGTATCCTCATTTTCGAGAGATCGGCATACTAATGCATCAACGTCGTACCAGCTGAAATGTAGCCAGATCGAATTCCTGAATAGGAATCTGGATAAAATCCTACAGTGAGAAAGGTCAATCTCGTCGACTTTAACGCAACGAAGACACAATATTCAACGATTACAAGGAAAAATTTATCATCGATTCTACAGCTGATGATGAATGACCAGGGCCTTGAATCTGGGGAAGGATTCAAATTCCTCGGCATCACGATGTGCGGGAATATCTCGTGGCATAAATTCCGTTCTAATATTGTCGGGTCCGCCTCTAGAAAATTGAGTTATCTCTTAAAAGACAACAAATATTTTACTCCGGCCCAACGGTTCTCCGGTATAAATTTCAATTTAAACCCGCGGTCGAATTTTGTTCAAATTTTTGCAGCTGATCTAACCCTACTTGAGAGCATACAAAGATGGGTGATCAGCCAGATCAAGGAAACATCTCTGACATTGGGACTGAAGTCCCTGTAACATCAAAGGCGCTTAGAAGACTCTGTTATCACGGAAACTGTTCCTCGGAGATTCATGGCATTTTCCCACGAAATTTGGTGTACTTGCGGTGCACAATCCGACGGACCCACCAATTTACGATTCATCTCTCGACGGAACCCACATACCTCCACCAAAAACTGGTTCCGTTACGGACGATTATCTTTATTTTCTCATTTCGCTGATCTAGTAATAACGCATAATACTGTCCAGTTACCATCTGTCCCTTTTCCAAAGAGTCAAAGAAGATAATAGCACGTGCATCCCAAAACACAGTAGCCATAAACTTTCCAACTGATGTCACCGTCTTTGCCTTCTTTGGAGTCCATTGTTTTGACTATTCTTTCGTCTCGGGAGGGTAGTGTTGCATCAATGTTTCATCTATAGCTACTAATCTGCACAGAAACTCATCTGGGTTGCGGCGCATGCGCTCTAAAAGTTGTCAGCTGAGAACAAATGTGGCACCCGTCTCGCAGATATTTTTTCTATACCTGATTTATCATGCAAAATTGAAACATGAAACAAACTGCAAATTGCCAGATACGTAGTGAGGAATGATGCTTACTAAAAACATACCATAAACGATGCTATATGTATATATATATATATATATATATATATATATATATATATATATATATATATATAGAGTGCGTCATCATTTATGTCGGTATGTAAACGTTGAATAACTTTGACATTTATCAACCGATTGACATGAGTAGACATGTTTCTGAAAGGCCAATTGAGTACAATTGTAACCATGAATCACTTTATGTCGGAACGACACGCCGAAATAGTGTTGCTGTGGAGGGCAAATAGTCGTTCAGTTGTGTGAACTCAACGTGCATATCGTCGAAAACATCGTGGCCAACAAGCACTGCTGGATGTGAGCTTATTCTTTTTGTCCGTAATTGTACGAAAAAGGTCTAAACGGTTACTGGTTTCAACAGGCAGTCCGCCATCTCATACTGGAGAAGAAACAATGCAGCATCTGCAACGAAAATTCCTTGTATGTGTACTGTCAAGAAATGGTGAGATTAAATGGGCGCCCAGTTCTCCAGATTTGACCCCTGCGCACTTCTTTTTGTGGGGTTATTTGAAAAGCAAAGTGTATGCCAGCAAACCTCAACCATTGACGAACTCAATGCAGACATTCGTACCGAAATCGTCACCAAACACCCGAGATGTTCGAAAGAGTGATGGAAAATGCAGCAAAAAAAATTAAATTAAAAACCCTCATATATGGAAATCAGTTGTTTTTTTTTAAGTTATTCGGTATTCACATACCGACATAAAAGATGGCGTACTCTATATAAATAAATATGTATAATATATATATACATAAATACAAGGCAATATCTTGCACCGCATGAAATGTCCGATTTTAGAGCAATAACTTAAAAGCTAATATTATATTTCCGGAAAATTTTATTCAATCAAAATAGGATCCGTTGGCATATATGACATTCTTCCAACGTGATACAAGGTCAGATATTCCCTTTTCGTAGAAGTGTTGACTTTTTGAGGCAATGAAATCTTCAAAGGCTTTTATGACCTCTGCTCGGGTTCGGAAGACCATCTGCCGGACATATGAATCCGGAAAATATCATGGGAGTGCGGTGGTGCGGAAGAATTTCAAATCCCAACTGCAACAGTTTTTGCACCGTTACTTGCGAGGTATGGGGTCTAGCATTGTTATGCAAAACGATCGGGACGTATCTATTTACTAACGCAGGTTCCTTTTCAGCCAATTTGGCATGCATTATGTCGACTTCCGCACAATATTTGATAGCGTTTATCGTTACTCCTGCTTGAAGAAATGAAAAGTGGATTGGTACTTTCGATGTCCACCAAATTGTCACCATAACCTTTTTTGGGTGGAGATCGGGCTTGGGGTGTGTTTTGGTTTTTCACCTGCATCCAACCACTGCTAAGGTCTATTGCGGTTATCATGCAGAACCCGCTTTTCATCACAGGTGACTACCCGGTGCAAAAGCGGTTCAGTTAGGTTTCTTAATCTAAGCGGTACACAGATCTCCAGGCGCCGTAATTTTCAGGATTGGTTCAGTTCATGAGGTACTAACTTATCGAGTTTCTTTACCTTTCCTGTGAGGGAAAGATGTCGACTTATTGTCATTGGGGAGACTCCCATGCTTTGTACAATCTCCCGCGCCCATTTCGTTGCATCCGCATCCACCGGTGCTCTTAAAACATCGTCGTCAACTAACGTTTCCGGTTTCCCACGTGGTTCATTTTCGAGGCTGAAATCTCCCAAACGGAACTTTCCAAACCAACGTCGTATAGTTCGTTCGTTCACCGCTGCATCCTCAAATGCGTCATTAATGATTTTCATTGACAATGACGCATTGTGTTCCATTTTAAATTCATAAAGGAAGAGGGTTCGAATTTGAACTGCCGACAGCATGGTAAACAATTCCTAAAAAACCAAAAACTTTATTTGTTACGAACCCCAAAAATTGTCACACGTCAAGCACGCGTACCACTTTCCTTTTAAAAAAAAGAAAATTTAACGTGAACAGATGTTCACTCGAAAACTTTTTATTTCCGACTAAGAAAAAATCGGCATTTCATGTGGTGCAAACTGAATATATATATATATATATATCTATATATATATATACATATATATATAACATATATATATACATATCATCATCATCATCATCATCATCGGCACTACAATCGGGAACCGGTTTGCCTTATTTAGCAAGTCCTGAGGCTTGTTAAATTTTCCATAATGATATGTTTTTTCCGGGCAAGGCCATTAGTTTTCCGCCAGAAGCTCCCCGACGGAGAGTCGAACTCCGGTCACCCGCGTGACAGACCACCCTCATATATTATAAATATATGTATATATATATATATATATACATATATATATATATATATAAATATATGTATATATATATATATATAAATATATGTATATATATATATATATATGTATATATATATATATATATATATATATATATATATATATATATATATATATATATATATATATATATATATATATATGTATATACGAGGGTGGGCTGAAAAGTTTTCGACCACAATGTGAAGGTAGCAGCTACTGAATGTAGTTTGACAGTTACTCACCAAAATGTCAGCCATTTTAGACACGTAGTTTTTATTTGACAGTCGTTTGAGTGAGTCGATGTTAGTGTTTTTGTGAAAATGGACAAAATTGAGTATCGAGCTATCATTAAATTTTTGTTTTGAAATGCTATACGCCTTCACAAGTCAAAGATGAGTTGGACTCTGTGTAAAGGGACTCTGGACCATCATTTACCACAGTGAAATTTTAGGCACCTGAATGTAAACATGGCCGTGAGAGGTTGGGAGACGATGGACGTTCGGGTTGTCCAAAAAGTGCAACAGTTAACGATAACATCACTAAAATTCACCAAATGGTGCTAGTCGACTGTCGAATTATAGGGAGAGAGATAGCAGAAGCTATGAAAATGTCCAAAGAACGTGTTTGCCACATATTAAATGAAGATTTAGGCACGAGAAAACTGTCTGCGCGTTGGGTGTCGCGTTTGCTCACGTTAGACCAAAAACGTGTTTGAATGAACATTTCCAACGCTCTGTTGGCGCAGTTTAGACGCAATAGATCCGAGTTTTGGCGCCGATTAATTACTTTCGATGAAATTCGGATATACCATTTTACGCCCGAACCAAAAATATAGTCAAAACTGTAAACGGGGAACCGGCTCAAAAAAAAAAAAAAGAGCAAAAACTGTTTTTTCGGCTGGAAAGTGATGGCGACTGTTTTTTGGCATAGTCATGGAGTTATCTTAATCGATTATTTCATAAAGGAAAAACCATTACGGGATCATACTACCCATCATTACTTGAACAACTGGAGGCAGAAATTGCGGGAAAACGGCCGCATTTGCGGAAACAGAAAATCCTGTTTCACCAAGACAACGCGCCGTCTCACACTTCAGCGGTTGCCATGGCGCAAATCCACGAATTACGGTTTCAACTGCTTGACCATTCGCCTGACTCCCCAGATCTAGCCCCAAGCGACTTCTTTTTGTTCCCTAATCTAAGAATTGCGCTCGGAGGACAGAGCTTTTCGTCAAATGAGGAGGTAATGACCTTCGTGAACAGTTATTTTGTAGAGAAAAACGCCGAGTACTATTTGGACAGGTTAGAGAGCTGGGAGCATCGCTGGCAGAAGTGTTACAAGGAGAGTATGTAGAAAAATAAAAATAAATTTTAAGAAAACATGTCTTGTATCTTTGTTAGGTCGGAAACTTTTCAGCCCGCCTATGTATATATATATATATATATATATATCCCGACGGGGAATCGAACCCCGGTCTCCCGGGTGACAGGCGGGTATACCAACCACCATACTATCGAAGAGCCCTTATATATATATATATATATATATATATATATATATATACATCATGAAATAAATCGGTATAGGTGGCTATCTCCATTTCTCTTGATTTCCATCCGATATTCTCTTTCCCACTATGGCCCTCTGTTTCGCAATACCCACGCTCCCTCTTTCAGTCTCTTTCGCTTGTGTTCCTGCGTTTTGATAGTTTCTCTCACTCGGCCATATTTCTCTTCCTTTTATCACATTATCTTTTCTAGGTCCTCTTTCTCTATGTATATTTGACTGTAACATTAGGTCTCTTGCTATTTATCACTTTTTCTTTAGGGATATAATTTGTAACTTATGTTTCATTTCTTGTGTGTACTTATATCTTTAATTCTTTCATGACATTATGGTGTTCTTTTAACATTATTGTTCTATTTGTTTCCCTCTCTTTTTTGAAACCCCCTATTTCCTCATTCTCGTTCGGTGTCTAGCGCTTTGTCGCTTTCCAGTTCCCTTTTCCCTGTATTCATATGCAGTCATCGTTTTCTTATTCTTCTCTTTGTCACGTACCATTTGCGTTATCTCTCTCAATTCATCTTCATCCTCTTGTTTTTTCACCTCGTTGCTTCTCCTAAGTGGTTTTGAGGTCCTTTGATATTCCCTTTCTCCATAATTACCCACCTCTCCTCTTTGCTCTCCATTTGCCACCCCCTCTCACTCACATTCTCTCTCGCTCTCCCTCTCACACTCTTTCCGCTCTCACTCAAACTGTCTCTCGCTCTCTCTCCACCCCCCTCGCCCTATCCCCCCCTCATTTTTGTTGTTACACAAGCTAGTGTCCACAAAGATTTTGTCGTGAGTCAAATTAAAGCATAAAACTATGTTTTTCAGTAAATCCTTTTTCACTGCTTCTTACAGATCTTCTTAAAAAAAATTTTTATTAACTTAATTTATGTTGTCCTTCTTATCCAATATGTCATCTAGCTTATAGCCAATTATAGGCAAATGCCCCAGTTATATCTCACAATTATGCCCCAGATTGTTATATCGGTATCGCCCTGTCTCTATCTCTCAATGTCTCTAATCCCTTTTTAAGCGCGTTAAAAAAGCGGCTTCTACGTCTTTAAAATGACGCAAATGATATACATTTCAGAAGATTGGCCGTTTTATGACACCGTATAAAAAGAGGCTCTATTTTATGCCTAAACACTTTTCCAGCCTCATTTTATGTCACCGGCGCTTGTTTTATATTTGCTCCTATAAAAAGGGAGTAATTTTAGGTTTATAAATGAATCACAATTTTTAAGTCTAAAATGAGGACATTTTTCTGACCAATTTTAAGTCTATAAAAACAAAGCGGTTTTCATGCTTATAAATGGTTTTCCAATAGGAACTTGACAACTTTTTTTCGGTAGTAAATTTTTATAATTTGCAGACGTTGTTTGTTCGTGTACTTAACCACGATGAAAATGTTGAGTTTACTGAATAAATTGACAGTGACAGTTCGATGATTAGTGAAAGGGAGCGTTCGCAAATTAAATTCAAAGTTGTGAAGTTCCCTATTGGAAAACCCGATACTATAATGAGGAGATGACTTTTAAGTCAGTACCTCTAGATAACAGCAATTTGCATCCAGCTTTTGTCCACAGCCAAGTTTTTTGCGTTCTTTAATTTAGAGGTTTTTTGCACACCATCCAATATGACAGTTTCTGGCAATCACCAAGAGCTACGCCGCTATCGTAGTCTATATCCCTTTCTTTCTTGTGTTATATCCTTTTACTTCTTACTTTCGCTTACTCTTGCTCGTCCGTCTCTCTGTCCATCTTTCTTCTTTTTACTGCATTTCTCCCTTATTTCGCCGACCTTCCTCTTCTTCGCCCTCATGCTATCTGTATCTTGCACACACTGCAGATTCATTTGATTCTTTCTTACCATATGACTTCTTTTGTCCTCCCGCTAACCTGCCTCACTCGACCCACTAAATACCTTCAAACACCCTCTATCTCCTCCATTCACCCATTCCACTTTCAGACTTATCAAATAATACCGTCAAAGCGGGTTTGCACACAGCCCCAGAGTACCCTGAAAATGCTTCACAACACTTATCGACTCACTGCTCATATCAGTATGCAGCTCATCACATCGACAGGCAATTCCTCATGTCGTCAGCAATTTAACAACATTCGTTTGGCCGCATTTAATTGTACAACAATTAATCTGTTGGCCAAGTCTTCATTAGCTCCAGCACTTTTTCCCGCCCTGCCACCCCAGCCCCATCCATCAGTTGTGCTGTTTCGCCCGCATTCTAAGTGCATCAACGCTCGTCGCTACACCGAACATGTAATGATTAATTGTATTTCACACTGATGTGCTCGCATCTCTCGATGCGAGTTTCAGCTCCGACTACCAGTTGTATTCCAATTCATTTCACAAGCCCAAACCAGATATCAGGTACACACTCGACGGGTATACCAGGCTGCCAACAAAACAGTCATTAGCACGAAATCCAAAGCAACTCCACCACCACTACTGACGCCACCACCGCCACCACCACCAGCGCAGTAAACCCCGTCGGAATAATCAGGCAACCACCAAACAACAAATTATTATATTACGACCATAAGCGTGTTGTTTGGTTAAAAATGGAAGATGAGAGCTTAGCAGAGTCTGCACAGGCTTCCTTTCCTCTAGTCTCTAGTTTAACACGCTCCGCGTGGGTAAAAAGTGTTCAGGGTGCAAAAGCAAATACACCTGGCGCTAGCTTGTACTTCGCTCTATGATCCTCCACCTCCATCCCCGCAGTTCTCATTCCTGGGAGTAATTCCTTTCTAAAGACTTGATTCTGAATTCCATCACTCACAGCAGCAGCACCAATTCGCCTTAAGTTTATTTGATCGTTCATTCATGGCTCAGCCGGGACAACCCTCGCCCTTACGTAGTAAATGCAACTCTTGATTCCACTCGGATGCAAGTCGGGTCAAACGTGAGATATTCTCCGCTCCTCATATTTCGCCCCGCGCCACCTGCCCTATCAACAACTTCTTGATAGGCCAACATGCATGCTACGACATACCCGGTGCCACCGGCAGCATACACACACTCCAGCACCTAGGTACCTCATTGTCTTACCCATGTACCTGGATTTGTTTCGTCTTCTAATTAATTAAAAGCACATTTCGGATTTAACACCATTAAGAGTCGAATTTTCTGGGCAGAGGGCGCAACGCGACGACAGCCGAAAGAAATTCCTTGAACACATGCATCCATCCGTACTCATGCTTTACATGAATTCGCGTTGTTCCTTGGCTCGGGTCCGCCGAGCGATGGGCGCGAAAAAAACTGCACGCACACTTTCATATACCGCGGTGGTATGTTTTTTTTCGCACTCTAGTGTACTCAAGTTCTCGCATTCGGCGGCTGGTGTACACTCTTCTCGTCAAACAGAGTTGCCAGCACCTTTTTGTTTTGGTGGAAAACTGCAGCCGCATAGAAATTAAAAACTGCTTTAATCTGATTTCTGGATGCAGTTGTTGTAAAATAATGCAAGTTCGCACAATGTAGTAGAAACTAGAAGCGCTAATCTTCTGCAGTACGGTATTTGTTCTATACAAATGAATGACCTTTGATGGAAATGACTATATACTTACAGAAGGGTGGACTCTAGTATTATTATTAATGACATCCAAGAGTTTTTGAACAGACTAATGTGTTCTTGGTCAGAAGGTGGCAGAATTAAATAGTTTTCTCGCGACAAAATTCTCAAGTAATGTGTTATATCAAGTTTGAATGATTAAAGATTTCATTCAACTGTGAAATTAGCAAGCCCAATGTATAAGATTGGGTGTGTTTTTAAGAAATATCGAATATTATACGGAGAAAATTGTCGAAACAAGTGTGATCTTTGTATTATCGATCTTGATTACAACCATACTCAATGATTACATTAAGTACCGCCAAACACTGCTTCGCGGAAATATACACACGGCCGAAGATAATTTTTCAAATTAATTAACCTGAGAACCCTGCAAGAATGCAAATTCTTGGTGAATTTCCTTTTCATTCCCCGGCTTCTCTCAGGTTCGGTTAACTGCACTAAACCCCTCACTCCTCAACTCAATTATATTCAACACAAACCCTCGTAACATGCAATTTCTTCGCACCCCCCCCCCCCCCCCCCACTCCATTGGCACTTCTTCCGGTTAAATGAATGTTGCAAAGACTCAACTCGATTTCTGATTTCAATCTTAGCACTCCCACCCTCGAACGCCACACTCTCAATCTCTCTCATTGACTTCCTCTATCCCACTCTTCAGTGAGAAAGCGATCACCAACTACAAAGTGCAAGACAATATTAAGCGGGGGTATAGCGTTTGGGATGATAGTGAAGAACGTATGATTCGAACTGACGCTATGACAGTTAGAATTACCAAAAATTGAACCAATGCGTAACACATCAGGCTACTGGCCGTAAAATTCGATTATATTTTCTTTTTTTCTTTTTAAACTCAAGTATATTAAACTGATGTGAATTGTTATGTTATCGCTATGGTATACGGCTCTGAAGCATTTTCTTATTCGATTTTCGTTCGGCGTTCTTCACTATTTGCTTGTGTATTGTGTGTAGTTAGAGACGCCACACTTCTTTTTTTTTTTTTTTTTATTAGACTTCTCTCGGGAGAGGCGAACCTATAGCTTCGAGTGGGCGCCCCGAGATGCCATCAAATAACTGTTGCAGTTCTTTTTGAACAGTTGCAGGTTGTAACGCTCCGGGAAGACTCGCGTGGGAAGGGAGTTCCACAGCTTCCCCGCTCTGTAATGGAACGAGTTCTGATACAGGGATGATCGCGCTGTCGGGAGATGAACCACAAACGGGTGCGATCCGTCGGATTGTCTTGTGGAGCGCATATAGACCGAATTGCGTGGAACAATGCCAAGAATCTCTCTACAATCCAGTTCACGTAGAATGCGTTGAATAGTGCGCGGACGAAATCTCACATCCCGCATGGAAGACTGTACCGGCGAGATCACAGGTGACTGCAAAAGGTCGGGATCGAGGTTGGAATTCGCGGAAAATAAATTCGCGAACACATTAGCTTTATTCTTTGGATTCGTGACTAACGTCCCGCTGTCTGTCACCAACGGGGGGAAAGAGGAGGAAGCAAAGTAACTGCTGACAGCCTTTGCCATTGACCAGAAGGAGCGCGAACCAGTTGGGCACCGAAGGAGCTTATTGATCACCCTGTCGTTGTGAGCCTTCTTCGCGGTATCAATCGCCTGGTTGCACACGTTTCTGATTCTAACAAAATTCGTTCTGTTAACATCGGTGGGATTGGAGCGCCATTGCTTAAAAGCTCTATTTTTTGCCGCTATAATCAGCTCGCATTTTTTCTCAAACCACGGTTTATCAGACGAACTTCGTTTGATGGAATGTGGAATATACATCTCCATCCCCAGAAGAATAATCTCTGACACCGACTCCGCGCAAGCGTTAACATCGGAGTTTCCGAAGCACATCTCGGACCATGGAAAGGATGCGAAGAAATCTCGCATATCGTCCCAGTTAGCAGCCCCATACTTCCATACATGGCGAAGCTGCCTAGGCCCGTTTTTCGCTTGGTATGGAAGTGCTTGCGCGACAGATACCAAGCAGTGATCTGAGTTTCCCAGTGGCGCAGAAACACTACTCCCTTTTCAGTAACTTTGTTACGATCAGCTACGTGTGCGAATGGCGGCGCGAACGAGAGAACACCGGAGCAGGCGAGTGTGCCAGTGCTCTATGCGGAAGTCGTGATCGTGTCGTGAAGTTCTGTTTACTATGGGAAAGTGTGTGCTGTGTGTACAGATCACGTGGGTGACCAATTATAGCGTCTTCACTATCAGAACGTGTCATTCGAACTGACGCAATGACAGTTAGAATCACCAAAAATTGAACCAATGTGTAACACATCAGGCCACTGGCCGTTCTTGGAATTCGATTTCTTTTTTAAACTCAAGTATATTCCACTGATGTGAATTGTTATGTTATCGCTATGGTATACGGCTCTGATGCATTTTCTTATTCGATTTTCTTTCGGTGTTCTTCACTATTTGCTTGTGTATTGTTTGTATCTGTTAGAGACCCCACAGGGGTATCGAAGTGTTATCTAGCCGAACAAAGCATTTCCTATCACTTCTCATCTGAGCTTACATTCCCTCGAACGTACAGGATGGGCCAACTTAGACGAGCCCATTGAACAACACTGTAAGTTTGATATTTTTTGTCTGACAGCTTTTAGAGAGCTCGTGTTTGAAACTTCAGCCATGGGAGATTATTGGCGTATATGCCAATGGAATATTTTGAGATTATTCAGCTGTTCATTCAAAAAATCTTCCCAAGTGTGAAAACTCAAGGTGCATGAAGAAAAAAAATTAAAGTGAAAAGTGCGTCTTCAAAACACAACATAAAAAGGGTGCGCGTAAGAAATTTGTCTTCGAGTACTGTTGTTAATCTCAAGCGTCCGAGATGATCCAACACAAATATACAGGCTACTATTGAGATTTCTTCGAAAACATCATCTCGGTGTTGTTCTGTGCAGTTGGATATCAGACGACCCACTCTACGGGACTTAATTCGTGTTTATGTGAAGGTATACCTATTCAAAATTCAACTGTCTCAACGACTGTTAGTCGACAAGGCTCCTCGCTTGGCATATGCGAATTTCGTAGCCCAAAAGCCAGAAACCGAGGAAGTTTTTTGGCAGAAAATCATAATGAATCAGTTAAAGGGAACTGTTAACATTTCATGGTAACCGGAATTATTAACAAAGAAAACTATTTATGATACGGTGGCGTTTCTAACATATACACACAATAACAATACACAAGCAAATAGTGAAGAACATCATCATCGGCATCATCGGCACTACAACCGGGATCCGGTCTTGGCCTTATTTAACAAGTCTAAGGCTTGTTAAATTTTCATAATAATTTGTTTTTACGGGCAAAGTTACTAGCCTTGCGCCAATAGTGAAGAACACCGAACGAAAATCGAATAAGAAAAATGCATCAGCCGTTTACCAAGCAATAACATAACAATTCCACATCAGTTGGGTGTACTTGAGTTTAGAAATCGAATTCGTACATGCGGCAATGGCCTGGTGTGTTGAGCAGCGGTTCCATCTTTAGTGATTCTAACTGTCATAGCGTCAGTTCCAATCACACGTTCTTCACTATCGTCGCAAACGCTATAATTAGTGACCCCGACATGATCTGTACACACAGCACACACTTTCCCATAGTAAATAGAACTTTACTACTACGATCACGACTTCCGCATAGAGCACCGGCACACTCGTCTGCTCCGACGTTCTCTCGCTGACCCGTTCGTCTCTAGTGAACCAATCCTCAACATATCAGGCCACTGCCTCGTGTACGAATTCGATTTTTTAAATCAAATATGCTCAACCGATGTGGAATTGTTATGTTATCGCTATGCAATACGGCTCTGATGCTTTGCTTATTCAAATTTCTTCCGGTGTTCTTCAACTATTGGCTTATGTACTGTGTTTATATCTGTTAGAAATACCACAATACCAGAAACCTGGATGATCAAAAATTTGCTGTTTGGCGTGGTGTTTGTGCTGATATGGTCATCGGGCCGTCCTTCTTCCAAGATCAACGAGGTCAAACAAGTGGTTAACCAAGTGCGCTATCAAGCTAAATTGACCGATTTTTTTTTGAACCAATTCTTCATGAATGTGATATGGATCATTTTCCACAAGACGGTAGTCCGCCATTATTCCTGATTGTTTGATGTCAGAAAATGATGATTTTAACTGCTCTCCACCACCGCTATCATCACCACCAGTGCAGTAATCCCCACCGGAACAATCAGATAACCACCGATTTGACGCCCCCAGACTTCTTCCCGTGGAAATACTTGAAATCAAAGGCTAATATCACAAATCAAGAGCTTTATACGAACTTAAAGCCAACATCCGCCAGGAAATAGCCACCATATCGGCCGGAACACTGCCCGAAGTAATGGAAAATGTCCAAAAACAAACTTATTAATCCATTCGAACTCCAGGCAATCACTTGCCCAATATTCTATTTAAAAATTAAATGATTTTTACTTGAACAACAAAAACAGCTATTTTTTATGAATGTTCTTTTCAGAAATATTGGTGCTCGCCTAAGGGGCAACCTTGTGTATCATATATTATACGAAGTGCGTGCTTAATAGGGAATTTCGAGCCCGAATTTCAATTTCAAAATCACAGTACGAGGGGAAAAACAGGTAGAGGGTAAGGAAAGGATGAAGTATGGCGCGGCGGCCCCAATAGATTACGCATCCGCAAGTATAGTAACAAGCGCAGCACCAAACCGAAATTGAAAGAAAAATCATCA
Organism: Microdon myrmicae; assembly: GCA_963931805.1. Lineage (NCBI taxonomy): Eukaryota > Metazoa > Arthropoda > Insecta > Diptera > Syrphidae > Microdon > Microdon myrmicae. Next base: position 98,191,782 of record OZ007501.1, on the reverse strand, counting down.
GTGCCGTATACCACAGCATTAACGTAGAAATTCCACCGCTTTAATAATCAGTTGAGAGACTCCTGTGTACACGCGGCCGTGGTTTGATATGTCTATGCATTAATTCTAAGTTTTCAATGTGATTTCGAATCACGTTATTCACTACTTCTGAGGTGTAATTGCGTTGAGATTCGATTGAGATTAAGAATCGAACTAATTCTATTGTCAAGTATTGATAAATCTGCCTGAAGGTTTCTCTTTAACAACAAGCGGCAAAACTGTATTTTAAAGATATTGAATTCTCTGTGGGTTGATAATCCCTATATTGTTGAAATCGTCGAAGGTTGAGCAAGCTCTGGTATTTGACAATGAGTTTCGAAGAGGCTGGTTAAGTGTGTTCGAAAGATTACGAGTCACTCAAGATTCGATAATCAGCAACATGTGACTTGGTTTGAAGTAATGAAAAAGAGTTCGAACCTTGAGTAATAGGGTAACAGTATGGATCTCTAGAGAACATCACTATTTATTTCACATGATGGATTGCTGATGTTATTCAGAGCCACCCGCAACCACTTGCCCATTTGAGTGAGCCGCCTCCTGAAATATCGGCTTCACTTAATGTGCATTTCTCCGTGTTTAATCAACACACTAAATTGTTCATGGGTACCTACAAATATATACACAACCTGGAATACCTAACCCCACGAATAAAATCATACTGTTCAGATTTTCACAGCTGAAAAACCTCGGCAATAGCACACAAAAAAAATTTCCCCTCACGGGACAAATATGGCTAACCATAAAATAAGCAAAATGGTGAACTCGTAATTCTTCAAACAAATTGTAATTAAATTTGTCTCGGGTTATTTTAAGAGGGAACGCATTCAAATTCTATTTTTCATATACTCCAGATCCGCCTACCAGCGCTACGAGGTGCTCAAAGTCCCAAACGGAAGGCGTTTCCGGTTTATTCCAATTTAAAGTTTTTGATTTCTTTCGGGCATGTTTCATCACCAGCTTACATATGCTTATATTGTCCATTTTTACGTAAGCTTGTTCGATAATAAAAACGTCCCATAACCTAATCCGTTCTCATTTTAGATACAAATAATGTATACAAAACTGTCCTCGACATCGTTGGTCATGAATGAACACAAATGTAGACAGAAGTTACTTCAGATCGGTACGCACACATCCCAAAGCAATAAACAAGCGCCGGGAATCAATCAGGAATTGCGTTTATATATTCGTCTTCAAATCTTAGATAAGTAAAGAATGTTTATGCGATAGATTACTTTCGCAGGTAGTCTAGATAGGGGTAAAACGAATTTAAAAATATGCTTATATATCAATACGGTCAAACGTTAGAGAGAGAGTCTACGATAAACCGACAACCGGAATAGTTATAAAGAAATCGAAATTCAAAAGTTGATCTAAGGGGTAATATAAAAAAAACACAAAACCCATTGTGTGCCTAAGAAGCCGGGTGGCGATGATACAGCATGATTTTCATACCAGCCGTCGGTTCCTCAGTTGCTGAACAGATGCCTTACATATATTTTAGCAGTAAATTTTGACGCTCGGTAGTTCTTTGACTCTTCGTTGTCGAAGTTTTCGTCGGAGAGTCGAGTTTTAATTAAATAAACGCTAATTTTACTTGTTTGCTTAGCAACAGGGAGATTTTGTGCGCGGCTATTAGTTGGTTTATGAAGAGGAGGGGAATCGACTTGGACAGCAGTCGCGCTCGACTTTGTCGTGAGTAGAGCCATGAGCGAGCAAGAGGTACATACGTCTGTTGCGCAACGGATTATTATAATATTTTTAACAAATGAAGGCATTAAACACTCGGACATTTTTTCTCGATTCAACATCATTATACTCCCGAGACGAAAATGGCAAGTAGGGGGTGGCGAAGGGAGGATTAAAACTGCTCAGTGAAGACCAAAACTCGTCTCTCAATCGGAAAAGTTCTTGCAAGGATTCTTTTCGACTTAAAGGAAATTTTAATGATTGATTTTCTTCACCATCAACGAACAGTGAATGCAGTTTACTACTGTCAGTTGTAACAGTCAGCAAAAACCCCATATCGAAACAAAAGACGATGTATGCACATTCGAGATGTTATCCTTCTTCATGGCAACGCCAGCCTCACATCGTATGCTTGACAAGGGATACATTGGAAGAGACGGTCTGGGAAACCCTCGAACACCCTCCTTATAGCCCAGACTTGTCTCCCTGTGACTATTTTTTGTTCACACTCTTAAAGGAATCACTTGGAGGAAAAAAAATCGAAAGTAATGAAGAAGTCGATGAGCGTGTGCGCAATTGGCTAACAACTCGCTCTAAATCTTTCTACGAACAACGGATATTAAAGCTTCGAAATCGGTGGCAAAAGTGTAGAGACCAACCAGGAGACTACCCGCATTTAAAACTCGGTACGAAGAAGATAAAAAAATATATTATATATAGCAACGGAAAATAAAACCTAAATTTTAAATGAATTGATTAAATTTGTTTACTTTATAATTGATATACAAAAAAAGAACTAAAGAACTAAAGATTAAAATTGTTTTTGTTTCACATATTATTAAAAAGTTTTATAAACTTGGGGTAACTACGCGGTCTTTGTTTACTCGTGTTGGGCTCGGCAGCTGCTCCGACAAAATCTTAAAGTCATGTTCTCCATGCAAATGAAGGCGAAAATTAACTTATACGCGAAGTTCACGTTAAGTGAATCCGCTTATGATTGAGTGTGGGAGGGGGCACTGAATGAGGAATCAGGGGTAGCAATTTTAAGATGTAAAGTCCGCTTGGATTAAGAAATATAGTCCCTTATCTATTGGATCAGCGTATCACCAACTCTATAGTAAATCAATTTCGACAATGTGACTATCTAAGAGATGTATTCCGATTCTTCACTGTGTTTACCACAAGGACGGAATAAAATAACAAGAATGTTCCTTTCTTTTCTTTTTCATTGCCCTTCTACTTTTCGTTTAACTATAATTCGATAACAATTCAAAATTTATTTCATTGAGATTAAGTACAATAAAATTCCTTCGATGGTCCAAGCCGCGTTTCAAATAATCTAAAAGTATCTATACTCATCAAGCCCATCCTAATCCCCTGCTTGGTAGTAACCTCGACGGGGTGCGGGGCTTAAGCACAATGAATCACTCAGGCTATGCTGGCGGAAGCATATGCTCCCAGTAGGGCCACCCATGTCAGACAGGCTAGCGAGGAGTCGCACGCAAAGATCTACCACCCCTATCTCAAGGTGTTACGCATCACCGTGCCCGTTGGGTGGTTTGCAGCAGGGGTATACCGGCTATATTATAACGGCGCCTCTCTGACACCGGGTCGAATCAGAGAAGTAAGCACACCTTACCATATCAAAGAGTGGCTCTGATATGGCGGACTATTATTGTATAATCAATATACAAAAAACAATTCCACCAAAAACCTGGTAGGCGTGGGTGTGATGAGCCGACACTACCATAAGGGAAGAAATCATCAAGAAAACACCGACTCGGCAAAAAGGAGACGTAGGGAAAAACGGAAAAAGCGGGAATACGCATCGACATGTGGAATGTTCGAACGTTATATAAACCAGGCGCCATACAAAACGCGAAACAATATAAAATGGACATCATCGCGCTTCAGGAAGTCCAACTCCCACATCAAGTAATCGAAACCAACGGGTTTACACTGGGGTGTGGAGGTACCGATACACATAACCTCGGAACCGGGTTCATCATAAACAAGAAGATTACGCCCCATGTAAAAGATGTGAAATTTATTAATGACCGAATGCCGGTGCTAAAAATACACGGCCCATGATACAATTATGTATTTATATACGTAAACGCCCCAACAGAATCAAGGGACGAAGAAACGAAGGACACGCTCTACGAGACCCTAGAGGAAGCGTGGCGGTTCCGCCAAACCCCACTGTCTACTTACCGTAAAACCCCCATAACATTCAGCCAATTTCCAAACTTCACGAATGCAATCGCATTAGTACCTGAAAATGCTTCACGCATTATATAGATCAAATCTATAATCTTAAAGTCCCTGTAAAGAAAACTTACCTTTTCATGCACCTCTTCGCATACAATTTCCGTAAGATTTCTTGCTTTACTTATCTGGAATTCGGTTTGCATACAATGTAACCGTCATGACATGGACCATAAATATTGCGCCGTCTATTTTCCCAGCCGCGCCATGTGTACAACAATGCTCCCTACATACATATTGGCTGGCGACTTACACCCAGGGGACTAAAGCAAATACGCATTCCGTGTCTCTTGGCATCAATTAAATCCTACAGCATAAACAAATGCAAATAGGATTTCAATACCTACCCTTACTAGCGATGCCATAAACACCATTTCCCAGTAACCTAGCTATAACCAATTAGCACATTTCCATATCGCATCGTCGTCCCTTGTGTTTAGCCGCGACCCACATTTCCAACAAAGATCCCATTAGAATCCGACGAGTTCGGTTTTATTTGCTCTACCGAAATCGAATCCTATGAATGCACTTCATGCCCTTTCTTTGTTGTAGGTTCTATCCTCGGTGAGTCGTTTTCCATCCACCGACCGCCGTGGTCACGCGATCTCCAGCTCCTCGTTTCGCTCTAGGGGACGTAAATATGCTAAGTCGTGTGAAGTAAGCGTGCTTTCAATTAATGTGAGTTTAACGCCTTATATGTTGTTTCTGTGCGTCCTTTTAATCGTGTGTGAAGTAAAGTCGAGTGGCATCGCGTGAGTCTGCTGCCCGAGTTCTAATTGTTAAGTGGAATTATCAATCCCGCACACGCAAAATAAAAAACATTAATAATAACAAACCTGTGCGTCAGTGTTTTATTTGTTCGGGTGATGACTTTCCGGGTGAACAGTTTTCTGACCGTGTTTGGTGGAACATTGTCGAAACTTTTAGTGACGGTGGGACGAAGTAGCACCTCGTGTCGTACGCCGGCACAACGACTTCTAATCCCCACAGAAGTATTTGATGGGATCTCATCATTCGATGTTAAAATCATCCTTGCGGACGTCAATGCGAAAATTGCAAAGGAAGATATCGTCCAACCAACTATAGCTAAAAAAAGTCTATAGAACGTTTCAAATAATAATGGAATTCGAATTATCACGTTTGCAGCGTCAAAAAATGTGGTAGTGAAAAGCACGATGTTCAAGCACAAGCAGATTCATAAAGCCACATGGATATCACCCGACGGCGAAACGCGTAACCAAATAGACAACTTCCTCATAAACAAAAGACACCACTCGAACATCCTTGACGTAAGATGATGTAGAGGAGCAGATTGCGACTCCGAACATCTTCTAGTAATGGACAAAATTAGGAGCCGGCTCGCAGCAAACTCACATGGGCAGTCACGGGAGACGAGCACAAAGTTCGACATTGATAAACTAACAGACCTGCGCAACAGTGGCTGAATATCAAGACGAATTAACGAATAGATTTAGCATCCTAGATAATGAGAGTAGTTAGTAGCAGGAAACCAATAACGTGAACACTAAATGGGCATCGACCAGAGACGTAATCAAACAAACATCCCAAAAGCAATTAGGATTTAAGAAAACAATTAAGTCCAAACCTTGGTTTGACGATGAGTGCAAGGAAAAGATCGAAGAACGTAAACGTCTCAGAGTGATCCACTTAGAAAGATATGATGAAGTCAACGCAGAAAAATACGCGACAATTCGGAAAGAGACATGGAAACTTTTCAAACGCAAAAAACGCGAATGGGAAAACACTTGGATCGAAAAAATCCTAGAAAATGCACAGAGCAAAGAACATCGGCGGTATGTATGCCGGCATAAGCGCAATTAGGAATGGCTGCCGATGGAGAGCCAAAATAATCCGAGACACAAACGGCTGTCTTAGCTCCTCGATATACATTGGTTAGTATACCCGCCTGTCACGCGGGAGACCGGGGTTCGATTCCCCGTCGGGGAGCCTCTGGCACAAGAGTAATGACCTTGTCCGGAAAAAAACAAATCATTATGGAAAATTTAACAAGCCTCTCAGGGCTTGCTAAATAAGGCCAAGAGCGGTTCCCGGTTGTAGTGCCGATGATGATGAAGACAAACGGCGGTCACAGACACAAACAATATCATGACAAGATGGAAGCAGTACTTGGAAAACCTGCTCAATGTGCGCACCCATCAACCACAAATAAACGCACCAGACCTACATACAGCCGAGCCTCACTCCAGAACCGCGAATTGGAAAAGCTATACCGCAAACCTAGAATAGTGAGAGTAATCAGGTCGCGATGATTAAGATAGGCGGACATATTGTGCGAATGGGCAACGATAGAACTGTAGCGTCTCTAACAGATACACACACAATACACAAACAAATAGTGAAGAACACCGAACGAAAATCGAATAATAAAATGCATCAGAGCCGTATACCATAGCAGAGCGATAACATAACAATTCACACCAGTGGAATATATTTCATTTTAAAAATCGAATTCTAAACACGGCCAGTAGACTGATGGGTTGCGCTTTGGTTCAATTTTTGGTGATTCTAACTGTCATGGCGTCAGTTCGAATAACACGTTCTTCACTATCATCCCAAACGCTATAGAGCCATGCGTAGAATTCTTGACGGTAGACCAACGGGAATGAGACCGACAGGACGGGTGCGACGGAGATGGGAGGACAACGTCAGGTTTGACCTTGGTCAAGTGTGGAGAAGAGCGCACAGGACGGGGAATGGTGGCGGAGTCGAGGCGGCGGGCTCATGAATTTCCGGGCTTCTACAGGGCAATAAATAGTAATAATGTCCATCCTAATGGTTTCTATGATACCCCAGCATATCACGCGTTTTTTTTCCATACATTTTTCCCACACATTTTTAAACACACAAAACCTAAGGGTAATCCATGTTTTTCATGGATTCCTGCAGGGCCTTGAATAAGGGTTTGAACAAACAAACAAAATATTCAAGGAGCTGGTAAATGTAAGGTGGAAGAAAATTGCAAAACTGACAAAAGGGCTGTGGGGAGGAGTATTGTGCCAGACACGGGCACTCGTTTCACTCCTATCCCCCATCCGTCTGTCACTAAAAGCTTCGATAATGTCCCGCCAAACACTGTCAGTAAACTGTTCACAGAAAAAACGATCGCCATAGCGGAGAAGAAAACGTCAAACACCGGACAAGTGAAATACACTGCTTAATGTTGTAACAAAAGGTTCTTTTTTATTTTTTTATAATCTACTTGCATAACTGTTCACAATCTAAAAGAAAATATTTGACACTGATCTTTTGTTAAGTTCTTATATTAGAAAGAAGCGGATGGGATAGAGCAGATAGGCTCTTTACACTGTTCATCTCACTTGCGATGTATATTTTTTATTCTCGACATTATACACCAATAGAACGGGTAAAAGTTTTAACACTGACAGAAACCCGATCACTACTTTGGAAATTGAACGCGTGCTCGCATCGCTACGGGCAGCGGGAGAAAAACCACCCGACCGGCACGGTCGGGTAATGAAAAACGGCTTAACGATATTTAATCGTTTGAGGTGAGTTTTCCCGAGAGAGAAAGTGTTTCTCTCGTGGTGAAAACAAGGAAAAAAGAGTTGGCAATGTGTGAGTGAAGATCACATTGGTTTTTTTTATACACAAGGCCATGGGAATGAACCTGAAACAAAGAAAGGAAAAAGGGATCGTGGAGTTCTTTCGTTATGTGAGAAGGTTACTGGGAAACGAATCCAGAACTATGTAGGATAAAAGGAATTTATGATCTGAGAGTTCAACTGAGTAAACAAGTTGCAACCCATTAGATGGTAGGTGCATTTGGGATACTAGAATGATTGAATTGTTTGCGTATCGCCAGAATGCCTGATGAAGGTCAGCGGTCTTTTGTTTACTCATGATGCGAGTTAGTGAAATAGTCTCAACGTGGATGGTGCTAATTACATGCAGCTGGTGTTGGACTATTTATCGCTGGCTAAAAGGGTCGACAGCCAATGTGTGCATAGATAGTTTTTATGTACACATAATGAGGCTGGGATTAGCCAAATCAAGGGTAAGATTCCCTGATATGCGGTCGTATGATATGCTTACCGATCAATTTTATTACAGGGAATTTATGATAAGGTAAGAAAGAACTCATACAGGAATTGCATGCGAAGAGATGCAGGAAAAGTTAAAAATTCTCTTATTGAAGCTTTTTAGATTATACCTTTCATAACCCTAAATACGTAAAGCATTTAAGGTGGTAATGCGATCGCATTCGCGTAATTATGTGATTGGATGGCAGTTGTGGGAGTTTTGTTTTTTAGGTAAGTGAACCGTGGGGTTTGGCGGAACCGTCACAGGGCTGCGAATGGATATTTTCGGGGATTCGTCTTGTTTCGTTTGAGGTCACAACTAGCATCTGGATTGATTGAAAATTAGTCTCATGTTTCATAATTCGTCGTGCTTCTATGAAATTTACTAAAGAGGTGAACGAAGGTGTTACTAAGACGCAGTTAATCGTCTTTGAAAAAAACAGATTAAACGAAATTTACTAGAGAGCTAAACAAAAGTGTTACTAAGATATAGTTAAACGTCTTTGAAAAAATAGATTAAAGGACATTTACTAAGGAGCTAAATGAAACTGTTACTAAGATATTGTTAATCGTCGTTAAAGAAACAGATTAAATGACATTTACTAAAGAGCTAAAGTAAAGTGTTACTAAGATATAGTTAACCGTCTTTGGAAAAACAGATTAAACGACATTTACTAAAGGGCTAACCGAAAGTGTTGCTAATAAGTAGTTAATGGTCTTGTAAAACCAGATTAAACGAGATTTACTAAAGAACTGAATACAAGTGTTACTAATAAAGCCAAAACTATGTGCAATTAAATTAGCAAAACAGTTCCCATCACCTTGGAATATTTTACGCCTGACATCAAGATCCGTTGCCCACAATTTTGAAATCCTCAACGCCCTGGGTCGATCTGCAGCCAGAATAGGCATAATGTTACCGTGTCAATGTAAATAACGACGGGATTGCAGGGCTGCAGTTCCCATCACATTGGGATAGCCTGTGCCTAAAACTAGCATCAGGTGACTGTCTGTCTCAAAGTGAATGCGATGGTGCAATCTGGTCAAAATTTCAAATCATAGAAATGATCGGAGTAGACCAGCATGTTAGCAGTCGCCACATCACTCATGAGCTATAGATCACATCAAACAGTTGTATTCAAAAATCACATGCCATTATTATACAGCATAATGATTATTATGATGAAAAAGTAACCTCATTTGTTTTACTATAGAGCTCTCATAACTCACGCCTGAATTCTTAATTTTTTTTTTTTTCAGTGTATGATTAATTTCTTTCAACATTTTGTAAGACTTATTACCTGATCCAGTTGAAATTTATTATATAGAGTTTAAAATTCCCTTTTATACGCTCGATTGAATTAAAAAAACGTTCGTCAGAAGTGAAATGGTCTCCTTCAACAAACAATCACAATCTAACCAACTCATTACTTGGTAAATATATTTGCATTCTGTCCAGTGGGTTATGTTATAAAGCGCACACACCTGTTGTCCCTGTCTTGCCACTCTCTGTATTTTACACAACCACGTGCATGTCAATGTGGACGGACGGGCATGTCAGACACTCGGCGGGCAATTTGCGCTTGAATTGATTTTATTTGTAATTTCACATTCCCATGCTCACACATACTGGTGCCCTGTCAAGTGCTTGAAATGGCTACGATTTCCGTATTCTTTTGCTAGCATAATCAGTGTGATTGGCAACCCCAAACACCCAAGCCCCCTGACCATTCTACCTGTTTCAACAGCTCAGCACACCCTCACCTATAACCCACCCCATCCAACCTACGTCTATCTATTCATTGCTTTCTGCGAAGGTGTCGACTCCAAATGATCACACATTTGCACAAACTGAAGATTACGTGTCAGGAGACATATTCACTGATTCATACAATCGCTCGAGAATGCAAAATGACACCAACAACAAGGTGCGACTCAATGAGTTGATGCGCTTGTCGACCAACAACTGACGACTGACGACTGACGACAAACTGGCGACTCTTATCCGTGACATATGTGAAACGCCAGGCAAATTCATAATTAATTAAGCGGATGGGAATCATAGCAACACCTCATCGTCTAACACCTGCAACAATAACACCGTCGGGGAACAAAGAAGAAGACAGCGAAACGGAAAAAATACGTAACAGCAAAACGTAAGAAAATCAATGGAGAGTCAGTGTCGATGAAAGTGGCATTGGTATTAGTGTGGTGGTGACTTCCATCTGCACCCCACTTGAATGCACTGACAACAGCACCGCCAGCATTGCCACCCTCAACCCCCCACCTAACCCCTTTACTTGTTCCCCTTAACTCCCTAGAATTCCAAACAAACAAAAGCCCACGAGAAGTGTGAATAATGCCGGCATTAAAACGCGCTGTACAACTTGCGGTTGCTTGCACGCACTCTATTGATACTGAAAAAAACAGCCAACGTACATCTAAGCCTTGATATACACCCGGTGCAAGAAGCAGGGGATGGTGGGCGCTGCAGCGCAAGACCCCAACGCCATGCATGCAATCTCGTTTATGATAAAAACAAAACAAAACAACACTGACAAGACAAAAAAAACTCGCACATGAAACAAAACAGCAACAACAAAAATGACAACAGACAAAACGACAACGATAACGACAAAGAACAGAAACAACAGCAATAATAAAATATTGACGCACGAGAGATGATTGGGAAGAAAGCACTTGCGATGCGGGTACTGGTTGTGAAGTTTCTGCACGTCAGCCGGACAGTGCGTGCTAAAGTGGCCCGCAAGTCATTTAATCCATCAGCGTCCAGAAGTCGGTGCACTTGTCCCCTGCAGGAGACGTGAGTGCGAAGACGCATTTGTCTTAAGCGACACTAAGCCGCTTGCGACTCTAATGCTGCCGGATTGTCTATCTAAGCTATGATCGAACTTGTCAGATAATAGCCTCGCTTACCATTCCCACGAGACGATAAACATACAACTTCCGTCTGCTTAATGATGGTGACAATGTTTACTGGATTGCGCCAAAAGTAAACCCTGGATGTGGAGTTTCTTAAGCTTAAAAACTTCATCGTTAAGCTTAAAAAGAAACCGGATGTATCTTATTGGCGAAAGGGAACAAACAGGCTGAATGATTGAGATACTAAGAGGCTTAATAAAGACAATAACTTCTGGTTCGAAAATATCACCGTGAATTTAATATTGCAGCCAATGAAATGAAAGCTTGTGGTGTTTTCCGATGGTAATGAGGAACATGACTTAGAAAAGATTGGAACCAAGGCTCCGATGCATCAGACCACGACCGCATATATACGAGGATATTTCAATTGTTTTTGCTACATTAATGCTCTGGATTTTTTCACTTCTCCTTTGTTCTTTGCCATAGTGGGTGTAACTTTTCGGGATCCCCAATAATAATGTTGGGCTCCTCGATAGTATAGTGGTGAGTATACCCACCTGTCACGCGGGATACCGGGGTTCGATTCCCCGTCGGGGAACCTCTGGCGCAAGACTAATGACCTTGCCCGAAAAAAACAAATCATTATGGAAAATTTAACAAGCCTCGGGACTTGCTAAATAAGGCCAAGACCAGTTCCCGGTTGTAGTGCCGATGATGATGAATAATAATGTTACGATAACTTAACACGGAGTGAGCGGAGACCTGGCGTACTATGGTTTCTTGTGATCATCGTCGAACATAAAATTTCAACTCATAGAGGGTCATTTGCGTTGTGTTTTTTTTTTCTCAATTTCGAAATTCACTCACGAAACTTCGAAAGTGACATCGTCCAGAGAAAAAACTATGAAATCTACACGCAGCACAATTTAGAGTCGCACTAGTATTCTCCCGCCAGTGACATAGTCATGAAAACGAAAGATCTTGTAGCGTTTCTAACAGATCTACACACAAGCAAATAGTAAAGAACCAATACCGAAGGAAAATCATATAAGGAAACCATCAGACCCGTATATCATAGTGATAACATAACAATTCCGCATCAGTTGAATGTACTTGAGAATAATCGAATTCGAAAACGCGGCAGTGGTCTGATGTGTTGAGCACTGGTTCTATCTTTTAATAATCCTAACCGTCATACCGTTGGTTTGGATCACATATTCTTCACGATCGTCTCAAACGCTATAATCTCCATACCCGCGATGCGGATTGTTACGAAGCAAAAATGTGACGTTCTGTCGTCTTCCACCTTCGGCTTTTTTTTATTACACTTCTCTCGGGAGAGGGGAACCTATAGCTGCGAGTGGGAACCCCGAGATGCCACCAAATAACTGTTGCAGTTCTTTTTGAACAGTTGTAGATTGTAACGTACCGGGAACACTCGTGTGGGAAGGGAGTTCCACAGCTTCCCCACTCTATAAGGGAGCGAGTTCTGATGTAAGGATGTTCGCGCCGTCGGAAGATGGACCGTAAACTGGTGCCATCTGTCGGATTGTCTTATGGGGCGCTTGTTGGCCCTTTTCCGCAACCTGGGTTTGTGCCGTATCGATCAGATCCTATCTGTCGCTTTTCCGAAACCAAATATCGTCATAGCAAACACACTAGGTCATACTGTATGTGGCCGAGGAAAGAGTGTTTGTGCCCCGTGCTGGCTATGTCCTCTTTTCTATAAGACTTCGTCCATGGTTCTATTGCCACACCTATACAGGGTCGGCGTTTTAATAGTGGTAGACAGTGTGTCAACGCTGACATGATATAAAATCTTGATGAATCGAAGAACAGGCAGCTAGTGCTTCTTAGTGTGTCTTAAGGCTGGTCGGCGTTTGTAAGATGGTAAGAAGCAGACCTCAAGGATTCGAGGGAGAGGTAGCTGATGCCTTAAGATTAGATTTCGACGACGGCACGGAGCAGAATCTGCAGCAATTCGAGCAAGACGCTGCGGGTGGTTCACTTGTCATGTCTTAAGACTGATCGGCCTTTCGACACCGGGACGGAGCAGAATCTCGGCGATTCGAGGGAAGGGCAGATGGTGGTTCTCTTGTTGAAGTTTAAGACTTGTCAGCGTTTTGACTCTGACATGGAGCAGAATCTTGGAGATCCGGGGGAGGCCAGTTCTCTTCATCATCATCATCATCATCGGCACTACAACCGGGAACTGGTCTTGGCCTTATTTAGTAAGTCCTGAGGCTTGTTAAATTTTCCATAATGATTTGTTTTTTCCGGGCAAGGTCATTAGTCTTGCGCTAGAGGCTCCCCGACGGGGAATCGAACCCCGGTCTCCCGCGTGACAGGCGGGTATACTAACCACTAGGTCAGTTCTCTTGCTGTTCCTTAAATCCGGTGGGTGTTTCTATACTGCCATAGGGCAGAATATTGGTGATTCCAACGGGAGGCTTCTGACGCTTCCCTTGTTGAGGTTTAAGAATGATCGCTGTTTCGACGCTGGTCTGGAACAGAATCTCCCGTGATTCGGGCAAGACACAACTCAGGCTTCTCTCGATATGCCTTAAAGATAATGGGTATTTCGAGGATTGCACGGTGCAGAAATTGGGAGAAAGGCAGCTCACGCTTCCCTTGCTCTACCTTAAAGATGATCGGCGTTTTGACACTAACACGAAACAGAATCAAGGTGATTTTTTTTCACTAACGCGCACAGAAAAAGAGATTTTGGTGTACCCTTAAATGTTAGAGCACAGTGGGAGCGGAAAGAGAGGAAGTGAATAAGAAATGGAGGTATCGATGTACATTGGTATTAAATGCGCGTACATTACAGCTCGGAGGAAACACATGATCAGATAGCCCATTTCACATTCGTGTGGTTCGGCTAAAGAATGACTCTCTATATTTATTTGTGCGCCTGAAGCTGACTTTCAACGTGAATTGATGCGCATTCTCAGATTGACAAGTATCGCGCAAAAAATATCTGAAGAGACGGAATACATTCAACAAATTTCAGTTGAACACCGACCGTGATAATACCTATAGAAAAGAGATAGGCATGATACGAAAGGCCAATGTTCTAACGACGGAATTAAACGACTTACGGCCGAGTCCCCAACAAGTTTCACTGCTCGTTTTTGTATCCTATCGAGCATGTGTACTGCAGTTTTGGATGTGCTTGGTCAAATATAGGAGTTGAACTCCATTTTGGAACTAATATACGCCTTGTAAATAGTGGGCAGGTTGGATGGAGTGAATTATTTTTTGCACCTTTTAACGAACCCCATACATTTGGCCGCACTTTTTGCAGCGTTAAATATGTGGTCGCTCCAATTAAGAGTCGAATTAATTCGAGTGCCGAAGATTGATAGCTCCTTGGCTTCGTCGATGCAAATGCCGTTCATCGACAGTGTATTTATTTTGGCGTTCAGCTTAGACGACAAGAGACAGCACTGGGTTTTTAAGGGACTGAATTCTACTCGGTTAGATAATTCCATTGATATATCTTGTTGAGGTCGGAATTTAATGTATTAAACATAAACTGTTGATTGGTAATGACGTCCGAAGAATTTGGTGGGGAATGTGCGTATAACATTTAGGGGGACTCCAAAATTCCCTTTACTGTGCACGTTTGTGTAAAAGAGTACAACAAATTCAACGTGCTATCATCCGCAAACTAGTAAATTGGGTTGTGGGTAATGTACAAGAGATCATTTATAAATAAGAGGAAGAGAATGGGTGAAAGTACCGAACCTTGGGGAACACCTGCATTAATTTGATGGGAGACAGATTTGACACCATCAAGAACCACTTGGATTGAACGGCCAGAAAGATATTCTTTTATCCATTGGATCAGGGAATTGTCCACTTCATATGAATGTAATTTTGAAAAGAAGGACTGGATGGGATGGCCAGCCGAAGGCCTTTAGAATATCCAATGCAACAACCTTGCTTTCACCGAAGTAGTGGATGCAATGGCTCCACTTTTCGGTAAGGTGTGCCATCAGATCCCCTGTGAACATGTTGCTACGAAAGACATATTGGTGGTCGTTGAGGAGATCATTTGATTCCCGATATTTCGAAGGTTGACGATTAATCAGTGATTCCATTACCTTCGAGAGAGTAGAAATTAGTGCTATGAGTCGATAAGAAGAGAGGGACGATTTGTTCCCTTTTTGGGAAGGAAGATTCGGGGGACGGGCAGCTGACGCTTCTTTTACTGTGACTTAGGGGTGGTCGGGGTTTCGACGCTGGCACGAAGCAGACCCTCGGTGATTCGAGGGAAGGGCATCTGCCGCTTCTTTTACTGTGACTTAGGAGTGCTTCACTTTTCGGTGCAGGCACGGATCAGAGTCTTGGTTATTTGAACGAGTGATAGCTGGAAATATTCATGGTGTGCTTTAAGTCTGGTCGGCGTTTCGACACTGGCCCGAAGCAGAACCTCGGTGATTCCAGGGAAGGGCATCTGACGCTTCTTTTACTGTGACTTCGGAGTGCTTCACGTTTCGGTGCTGGCAGTGATCAGAGTCTTGGTGATTTAAGCGAGTGACAGTTGGAAATACTCATGCTGTGTTTTAAGTCTGGTCGGAGTTTCGACGCTGGCACAAAGCGGAATCTCGGTAATTCGAGGAAAGGTCAGCTGATGCATCGTTTACGGTGACTTAGGGGTGGTCGACGTTTCGGCCCTGGCACGAAGCAGAGTCTCGGTGATTCGAGGGAAGGGCATCTGCTGCTTCTTTTACTGTGACTTAGGAGTGCTTCACTTTTCGGTGCTGGATAGATCAGAGTCTTGATGATTTGAACGAGTGATAGCTGGAAATATTCATGGTGTGCTTTAAGTCTGGTCGGCGTTTCGACACTAGCCCGAAGCAGAACCTCGGTTATTCGAGGAAGGGCATCTGACGCTTCTTTTACTGTGACTTAAGGGTGGTTGGCGTTACGGCCCTGGCACGAAGCAGAGTCTTCGGTGATTCGAGGGAAGGGTGTCTGACGCTTCTTTTACTGTGACTTAGGAGTGCTTCACGTTTCGGTGCTCGCACGGATCAGAGTCTTGGTGATTTGAGCGAGTGACAGTTGGGAATATTCATGCTGTGCTTTAAGTCTGGTCGGGGTTTCGACGCTGGGACAAAGCAGAATCTCAGTAATTTGAGGGAAGGGCAACTGATGCATCTTTAACTGCGACTTAGGGGTGCTTCACGTTTCGGCCCTGGCACGGAGCGGAGTCTCTGTGATTTAAGGGAGGGGCAGTTGGGAATATTCATGGTGTGCTTTAAGTCTGATCGCCGTTTCGACACTGGCCCGAAACAGAATCTCTGTGATTTGAGGGAAGGGCAGCTGACAGTTCTCTTTCCGTGCCTCAAGTCTAGTCGGCGTTTCGACGATGGTACGAAGCAGAATCTCAGTGATTCGAAGGAGAAATTGCTGAGACTTCTCTTACTGTGACTTAAGATTAGTTGGCCTCTCGACGACGGCACGGAGCAGAATTTCGCGTGATTTGGGCGAGAGAATGCTGACGATAATCTCGGTGATTCCAAGAAAGAACCTTCAGCACAACCGCGCTCTTGGGACACAGTCTAAATGGGTGCGGAACCGCCCAGGGACTTGATTTGTGGAAAGTTGTTGGACCACTTTGGGAGCGGTACTAATGCCGTGAATTAATGGAGCATGCTAGCATATGTTTCTAGAATGTGTTGAAGAGGCAGACTTTAATAGTTTTGACGGTTTCCACTAACGCAAATGAAAAGTCATTTTTATCTATTTTTCCAGGTCCTTTCCTTTCTCTATTTATAGTACAAAGAACAACAGAACAACAGCAACACTTGCGACAACTAAGCCATATAAGGACGATAACACTACCAGCATTGTTAGGTATCCGAAGCTGTGACGAGCGGCAAAGTGGGGAAATAAGTGAGAAACGATATGGTGAACCGGGGTTGTATATCAAATAGGGACGGTTGTCGGGTCCGTTCACTTGATGTGTATGGTACTCGTAATTTGCACTTGCACGAGATGCTTGCGGGCGATTGCAGTGCTGCCAACATCCTCTCGCCTATACGTTTAGAACAGCACAGCAGTTAGTGGCTAAATATGGGTGGGGGCGTGCCTGGTCGCGGTGTCATCTATTGACAAGGTAACAAACTACTGTACGAAACGACAAAGTCAGCTGAATGCCAAGAGCAAGGGTGAAGTCTGAAGTTGGTTTGAAGATCACGCGTTTGCCACGTTTTTTAAACTAAAACACAAAAAAAGAAAACTTATCGCGGTGTTAAAGTATCGTCTCAGCTATAAGAAATGAAAACGAGGGTGTATCGTCATTCTTGAAAACCAATCTAGTAGGATCACATCGGGGTTAACAATTATAGTGTTTTTCAAAATTAAAAAAACAAACCTAATTCGAATGAAGCTATGGAAAGTTCAAACCAAAGCACTGACGCATCAGACTACAACCACATACATGCAACGATGTCTTAACTCACTTTATAAGCTGTGCGATTTCTTTCTAAATGCTCTGGGATAAGACGCTGATAATTTTTTCGAACCTGTTTCGGTGTTCTATTCTTCACTAGGGTTACGTGGGCGTAATCGGCTTAAATCTCTATAGACGTACCGGTACGAAGAGCATATTCAATATTGGTCTTAGTGGAACAGAATCGACTAAACTAATATTGCACGTTACTGACTGCGACAGTATCGGCACCAAAAACATCGTTCACAGTTTTAACTATATGACCTGCATTTTTACCATTATTCAGGTAAAGTTATAACATACCGAGTGTTTTATAATTTAAAGAGGAAAGGCCTCTTTTGATCTTCCTCTGTTGATAATCGTTCCTTGCGGCCTATAGTTCGTCAGGGCACATAAACCCGTGACGTGATTTTTCTAATTGGCGCCTAGGATCCTTAACCTATGCGTCCAGCGTGGAGTTCAATTGGTGATCCAACAACAATTGAATTGCAGCTTGTGGTTGTAGCTCAAAAAATGGGGAATTTTCAATCATAAATTTCCGTAATGATCTCGTGCCATCGGTGGTAATTACTATAAAAATAATATAACTAACAATGTTACACACTCTTTAAAAGGAACAGTTTTTAATTATTTTAATGAAATACGACAAAAAACGCTTCACATTGTTCGTAATATTGGAAGACTCGTGTTTTTAAATCGTCCAAGTGCACGGAAATAAACCAACCCTTCTCTGTTGCTCTCTATTTGATGTATATCCTTTTACTACTGACGTACACGAAATCTACCGTAACAAAACAACTCTATTGAGAACATGGCGGACTTCGAGTGATGCCAGACCCAGTAGAGTTTATGATGCAATAACGAAAATGGTGAAAAATACTTGAATTAACACCGAGTTTTCTCTTTATTAACTGCTATAAGCACCCTATCGTTGACAAATGAACCGAGTATCCAAAAACCTCTCAATACATTTTTTTGCTTACGAAATGTCACTTTTATAATGAGCAGAAGTCGAAATTTGTTTGACCAATACTTTATGAGGTGTCTATCATTGCAACCATCAAGCGTAAAAATAATTGATTTCTTTTTACCCAAATTATATAACTAACCGTGTGCGTGTTTTCACAGCTTGACCAATAGTGTCGCGTGAGTGCATAAAATCAGCCCTGGAAGACATTATCATGAGCATAATATGACAGTCAGGAGTGCCAACAGATCACTGAACAATTGGCATCAGTGCAGCTTTAAAATTGCTATGTTTATAAAAATAGATTCTCTGCATTTTTTAAGCAAAATTACATTGAAAACCTTAAGGAAAGACTCTATAAAACTTGGCCTGCGGACTACCTAAGCTTTAACCACGAATTGTCGATAATTTGTGCTCAGTTTACAGGTTCTTTGTACAAAGTCCAATTATCTAGATAACTTCCTTCCCCCAAGGAGTCATTTCCGTTCTAAAAATGAAAAGAAAATTTAATTTTCTTCACCAAGGACGTGAGAAATTTCACACATATAAGGCGGATAGTTCGTCTACGGCTCGGTGAGAATGAACATACAAGTCTGTCGTGCGACTATTATTTACATTTCAAAGGATCATAAAAGGACCAACAACGATTTTAATGCGTTTTTTTTCTATGACTCTGGCCCACATCCACCTTCGTGGAATACCAGCCGCAGGTAAATGTTGCTTTCATAAAACGTCGCGTTCTTTGAGTCATACGAGGAGGATTTCCTTTTCATAGAAAACGCAATTGGCCGACAGCGCCAAGGATGAGGTCTGCCCCCTTTAGAAATGTTCATTTCTTTTCTTATATTTCGTTGATTTTTTCTACTTTCTTTTGGTAACTGTTGTTGTTACTATGTTTTTGTTACTGCTTTGTTGTGGAACATGAGAAGGGAATAGAAATGGGAGAGAATAGGGGAATGAAGGGAAATCGCTTCGAACTACACAGAGGCAAACATATTTGCGTATTAAATTTCTTGAAATCCCTTTTTGGCGGCACTGCCATCACCAGCGGCAGTAGCATAATCCAACCAAACCAACCCATCACCATCCATAAGGTTACCGCCACCGCCACCACCAATTCTGCTATCTTTCATGCAGCTCCCGCTTCCACTTCAGTCTTCCCTGACACTGTCTTATCGACACATTGTATGCGAAAGTGGATCTTTGGATTTTTTTTTCTTGTTTTTTTTTGTCGAAATATCCCTTTTATCCGCCTTGACACAGGCATCGATATAATATCCCTATCCGAAGTTGTTCTTTAGAAATCCTTGCTAAGAGTGTTCGACAATATAAGAGGCTACCAGGAGACGACATTCGACGAACGTTACCGCTAACGTGTGCTGTCGACAATGATGATGAACAAACTGACTAAAGACAGATATACAGCAGGGGCTGTGTGACGAAAGACATGCATGCGGACGGGGAGCATATACTGTGGCTCAAGCACTTAAACGCACTTTGGCGAGTATCCGTTTGACACCCTTTCTGTGTTTGTTACCGCAATAGCTGCAGCTTTACCGAGCGCCAATGTGACAATCTGCTTTAACAGTTTTCCTTCTGCGGCTTCGCCTTTGGAAAATCAACAATCCTATTAGAGAGGAAAAGTAGAAAATGTATTAAGAAAAAAAAAACCAAAAAAAAATATAAATAAATGGAAAAGAATAAAAATAAAATAAAAAATAAAAAGCGAACTGAACCGACCGCCAAACGGAAAAGCGGCGAACAGGTACACAATCAACAACACGAGGAAATCATGTTTCTGTTAAGCCGCTGCTGAATGTTTGTTCGCGACACCCTCAACGTGGATGAGTGTACTTTCAAGCGATAGATACGTGTTTGTTAAATGGATTTATATAATACGCGCTAACGCGTACTATAAGAACTTGTAACCGTCCTAAGGACAAGGAAATCAAAATTCATTGTCATGGAAGTGGCGAAGTGCTACAATCATCCAATGAGTGACTACATACGACTTCATGCAAAGGATTTTAACGGAATGTAGACTATCAATAGATTATCAATAAAAAGGCAGAAGGTATTGTACAATAATTTTGCTGGTTCATTTTACATTCTCCCACAAATTATTAATTTACGTTTGACACTTCTGCAAGCAACATGTGGAATAAAATAGTTGTCAAAATAGAACTGAAACAGTATTGAACATCATTCGATGCAATATTACTAGATTGTTCAATAAAAATTAAAGCCTTTTTGATTGATTCGTCACATTGCATAATCTTTGGATGTCATCTATGTACTGTTCGTATTATTATTAAACACATATTATTGTACAATCATCATCATCATCGGCACTACAACCGGGATCCGGTCTTGGCCTTATTTAGCAAAATTTTCCATAATTTATTTTTACGGGCAAGGTTATTAGCCTTGCGCCGAATTATTGTACAATATATTGACAAAATATTGATAATTTAGGAGAGGGGATTTATGAGATAAGCCAGTTATAGGGAGTGGCCAACCCCAATGGGATTAGGGTAGTAGATATTATGGAATGGATATATTATAGATTAGAGTAGTAGATATTATGGAAGGGATATACATGGGTACATTGGGCTTCTCGATAGTATAGTGGTTAGTATACCGCCTATCACGCGAGAGACCGGGGTTCGACTCCCCATCGGGGAGCTTCTGGCGCAAGACTAATGACCTTGCCCGGAAAAAAACAAATCATTATGGAAAATTTAACAAGCCTCAGGACTTGCTAAATAGGGCCAAGACCGGTTCCCGGTTGTAGAGCCGATGATGATGATGATGATACATGCGTAAACTAAAAAGTTTCCGACCTCAACGTGAAGATGGCAGCACTCGCCAATAAAGGCTAGTGAATGTAGTTTTGACAGTTACTCACCAAAATTTCAGCCATTTTAGACAGTAGTTTTTATTTGACAGTCGTTTGAGTGAGTCGGTGTTAGTGTTTTTGTGCAAATGGACAAAATTGAGTATCGAGCTGTCATTAAATTATTGTTTTTGAAAGTTAATACGCCTACACAAATCAAAGATAAGTTGGACTCTGTGTATGGGGACTTTGCACCATCATTTACCACAGTGACATTTTTGGGCAGCTGAATTTAAACGGGGCCGTAGACGCTTGGGAGGCGATGGACGTTCAAGACGTCCAAAAACTGTAACAACTGACAATAACATCCCTAAAGTTCACCAAATGGTGCTAAACGACCGTCGAATTAAAGTGAGAGAGATAGCAGAGGCTATGAAAATGTCCAAAGAACGTGTTTGTCACATATTAAATCAAAATTTAGGCATGAGAAAGCTGTCCGCGCGTTGGGTGCCGCCTTTGCTCACGTTAGACCAAAAACGTGTTCGAATGCACATTTCCAACTCTCTGTTGGCGCAGTTTAGACGCAATAAATCTGAATTTCGGCGCCGATTAATTACTTTCAATGAAACTTGGATACACCATTATACGCCCGAAACAAAAATATAGTCAAAACAGTCGACTGCAAAGGCGGAATCGGCTCAAAAAAAGCAAAAACTGTTTTTTCGGCTGGGGGAGTGATGGCCACTGTTTTTTTGGGATAGTCATGGAGTTATCTTAATCGATTATCTTCAAAAGGGAACCCCATTACAGGAGAATACTACGCATCATTACTTGAACAACTGAAGGCAGAAATTGCGGAAAAACGGCCACAGAAAATCCTGTTTCACCAAGACAACGCGTCGTCTGACACCTCAGTGGTTGCCATGGCGAAAATCCACGAAGTACGGTTTGAACTGCTTGACCATCCGCCTTAGTCACCAGATCTAGTCCCAAGCGACTTCTTTTTGTTTCCTAATCTAAAAATTGCGCTCGGAGGACGGAGATTTTTGTCAAATGAGGAGGCAATCACATTCGTGAATAGTTATTTTGCAGAGAAAAACGGCTGGTACTATTTGGACGGGTTGAAGAGGTGGGAGCACCGCTGGGAGAAATGTGTAGAGTTACAAGGTTAAGTTTCGTGCCAAAAAATTAGTCCTTGCGGGAAAATTTATCGCCCTCTTTTGTTCAAAAAGCCCACAGAATTCTCATTGAGACTGACAGAAACAACACAGAGATTGGTTTACACATTCCATAAATAGTGATGTCAATATTGTAGATGTTCTGTTTGGAAGCCGCCTTAAGCCATAGCTTATCATTTCCCTGAAAATGCGACAAGCCACAGTTTAGTTTTTAAAGTTTAGTGGGGCTACACCCCACTTATTAGTTTAGAATGAACTTACAAAAAGATTCTCAGATTTTACACACGAACTAAGTTAATTAATAAGTTAAGCACAATGACGAGGGTTGGGACGAGAGACGAAACGAAGTTAGAGGGCGACATTTAGGTGGCGGTATTTTAGAGCTGTTTCTGGGTAATACACCATTCTCCCAGTCCTCTTTTTCTCTCTTTGATTTTTTTTTTCCTTCTTCTATAAATACTCTAGATATTAAGTAAGTGCGTATGCTTATTTATACTGCTTGATTTAAGCCAAATAAATGAGGGTTCGGCCCTCACTAAACTAACTAACTAATTAACTATCAAAAACTGGATGACTTGGAGTTGACATTTCGCAGCATTCGGGAGATGGGTTCGTTGGAGCCGTAAGCCACATTATGGAGAGAATACAGAACTGGCATGCTATGTTGTGGGGGTTTATGTTGAATTTTTCAAAATTGCGAACCAAATTTTCGCTTTCCGATTCTTTTCTTTTAATTACTTAATTAAACCCAGAGAGCTAACCCATTACTGACTTTAGTAAACCCAACTCACTCAACGAAAATCTTTTTCTTTCGAGTAAAACTTGACCACAAAAGAGGAGAGAAAGGTACACAATGTTTGCTTTGTGGCTAGGGCGTTAGAATATACTCAAAACTAGGTCGACTTGTCGTAAGAGGCACCTAAGGTCCGAGTTGTAGGTGGGGTCGCAACACCCTATCGCCCGGTGAAATAGCACCCATCACGCAATAGGCTCCGTGAAATGGTGGGGAGAAATCCCTGGCTATCTTGCGGAGCTTGTCCGATGGAGTGGTTCGAGAAAAGGTTTGTTTAGGTGGTAACTCGATCCCAAGGTGAGATACCACCCAATCACGCTGTTCATTCCGCGATATCGTAGTATGGCTGATGTCCCGGAGTGATACGGAGATAAGTCATTATGGTGCCTTCTGAGATAAAGAATTCCGGAGGTAAACTAGTTCCCCATTCTAATATCCGATGGGGACTATGTCAAGGGGAACATTATGCAAGTGTTTTGAAAAATAAATTAATTTTAAGAAATTCGTCATCGCGTAATCGGGTTCGTTCTCGAAACTCTGTCGACGTTCGACTGATAACGGCATTTTGTAACATCAGGAGCATCAGTTTCACCAATACGAATGCAAACGCCTTCTACCAATATTTGCAAACAGCGAAACCTTAAATCCTTGCCCTAACCGACACCCACGTCGTCTCGTTAACTAATTCGACATATCTTCGTTGCTCAGGATCCGAGCTGCATTCGAGATTTCATTTTAAGGAGGGAGTCTCTGTCTTCACGCGATCCGATCTGGCTTATCAAAGAATGGAGGTATCGCGTAATGCGACGATAGTGAAGAACGTGTGATTCAAACTGACGCTATGGCAATTAATGCTCAACACATCAGGCCACGGCCGCGTGTACGAATTCAATTTCTAAACTCAAGTACACTCAACTGACGTGGAATTGTTATGTTATTGTTATGGTATAAGGCTCTGATGCTTAGCTTAGTCGAATTTCCTTTCGGTGTTCTTCACTATTTGCTTGTATATTGTGTGTGTATCTGTTAGAAACGCCACACTACTCCCTCCTCAGTAACTTTGTTACGATCAACTTCGTGTGCGAACGACGGAGCGAGTAACGAGCGAGCGAGAGGACGTCGGAGCAGGCGAGTGTGTCGGTGCTCTGTGCAGAAGTCGTGATCGAGTAGTAAAATTCTGTTTACCTATGGGAGATTGTGTGTCGTGTTTATACAGATCACGTCGGGGTCACCAGTTATAGCGTTTGCGACGATATTGAAGAGCGTGTGATAAGAACCGACGCTACCACGGTTAGATTCACTAAAAGATAGAACCAAAGCTCAACGCATCAGGCCACTGCCACGTGTACGAATTCGATTTCTAAACTGAAGTACATTCGGTTGCTGCTATATTATTGCTATGGTAGACGGTTTTAGCGGATGTGCTTTTGGTGGTATTGTTCTTCACTATTAGTCGTGTGTATCTGCTAGGAACGCCACAGCACTCCCTTTCCAGTAACTTTCGTTACGATCAACTTTGAAGTGCAAGCAGCTGAGCGAAGAGCGAGCGAGAGAGCGATCGAGAGAATGTCAGAGCAGGCGAGTGAGCCAGTGCTCTGCGTAGAAGTCTGGTAATTGTAAATGGTAAAGTTCTGTGTGCTTATGGGAGTGTGTGTTATGTCGTACAGATCACGTCGGGTCTCCATTTATCGCGTATTGCAGCGATAGTGAAGAACGTCTGATTCAAACTAAACAAGACGCTATGGGGATTAAAATCACTAAAAATTGGCCCAATGCTCAACACATCAGCCCGCTGTCTCGTGTACGAATTCAGTTTCTAAACTCAAGTACACTTAGCTGATATGGAATTGTTATGTTATCGCTATGGTATACGGCTCTGATTTATTCGAATTTCCTTTCGGTGTTCTTCACTATTTGCTTGTATATTGTGTGCATCTGTTAGAAACGCCACAGAGGCGTTATAATCCGATTATTTGGGCATCACGTGGTGAAAGGTCGTGCAGGGTAATTCTGCTAAATTTCTTTATTTTAGCGCTCCCTCGCTCCCTCGCTTCCTCGCTCCTTGGCTTAAATTAAGTTTTTTTTTGTTTTCTTTCTTGTATTTCTTTTATTTATTATTCTTTAGTTTTACGTTAGTTGTTAAGTCTTTCTAATGCTTGTATTAACCTTCAAATACGAGGGTGCTGCCCTCACCAAATTTAAACTCAAAATTTCCCCGAATGACAATCGACCGGTGACACCTTTCTTTTTTGATACAGATAAACCACCTGGCTTCTGAAATTGTTGTCCTTGGCGATTTTAATGTGCACAATTCCGGTTGGCTGGTACATTCTAACAAAACCGAGGAGACTGAGGCTGAATTTGTAACAGTACTACATATTAATTGTTTGAACTTGTGACAAGATCTAATGATACAGGGTACTCGTATACCAACTGAACTACAACAAATTTCACACTGTTATAATTTCCAAGCAACTGGTACCACTACTCGCATATTTTACCTAACGACAGATAGTTTTATTGTTTACATGTGTGTCAGGTGCTTTTAATATTAATTGTTTGAAAACAAAAACATTATCGGTAATGGAATTCAAACAGTATACAATGATTGTGCTACATATGGCTCGTTACCAACCGCTGTGTTGTGGGTCGAAAAAAAACGGGCTATCGTTAAAAATGATTAGCAAAGCAAAGAGGTGAATTGAACGAAATCGGAGTCCTAGCGGCAGAGAAAATATTAAATTACGGCGTTTTGAAAAGTCTCTATCAGATATTCACCCTTAGGCAGGGGATGCAAAAATGTCTGGAATTTAAGATTCCATTATATCATCTATTTATAGACTTTAAGGCCCGCCTACGAAAGCATAGCCAAGGTAGAACTATATAATGCCATGAGAGAGTTCGGCATTCCAAACAAATTGATACGACTTTGTAGGTTGACCATGACCAACGTAACTAGTCAAGTATAAATAGCGGGATTGCTGTCCAAACCAATAAACATCTTTAATGGACTCCGACAAGGGACGGTCTGGCCTGCTTCCTCTTCAACGTGGCGTTGGAGAGAGAAATCCGTGACTCTGGCGTTACAACAAGAGGGACTATTGTCACC
The DNA here is from genome assembly GCA_963931805.1 of Microdon myrmicae. Taxonomy (NCBI): domain Eukaryota; kingdom Metazoa; phylum Arthropoda; class Insecta; order Diptera; family Syrphidae; genus Microdon; species Microdon myrmicae. The sequence goes on along the minus strand of OZ007501.1, from coordinate 98,165,475 downwards.
AAGTCCAGCCAGATACTTGCCTACGCAGATGACATCGACATCATCGGTAGAACCGAATAGGCTGTGCAGGACTCCTTCACCCAGATCTAGCTCGAATGAGCGAAGAGGAGCCTGCCCGGAAAAACCTTTGTGCTGGATATATGGAAGGAAACAGCGCGGCAGACCCTGTCTGTGATGGAGGGATGGCGTAAACCACGAGGCCCACAGCCTGGGAGTGCCAAACTGGATGACATCGGATCGAAATCGGGGCCGGTGGAGAGATCTGTTAAATAAGGCCAAGACCGGATCCCGGTTGTAGTGCAGATGATGATGATGAAAAGTCTCTAAGACCATCCTATCTATTATGCGATTAAAATCGAAAAGATAGTGAGTAAAAAGTTAACGGCCTGACCTCTCAAAGGTATACTAACAAAGCAAACGACCCCGGGAACTTTTCACCCCACCCTCGTATAGAAGTTTGAAACTTGAAACGCGTTTTTCTCCAAACCATGTTTTTCACATTGGTCTCCACGATATCTCAAAAACAGCTCGATGGATCGGCTTTTTTATTTAAAGTAAATAACATTTATTGGAGTCTGAACCTAAATTTATTTTTTCTATTCAACGTTAAAAAGTAACAACAATAAAAATGCGAAAGTCGCTACCTAAAGTTTGCATGTCCGCCATTTTAGAAAATTTCGACTACAAGAGTAGCTAGGTGAACACTAAATTTGAGGATCATCTTGAAATGCATTAATCTTAGTATACTCCGACAGACGAGATACTTGACACTGCTTGTGAAGAAATCAGGGAACTTTTTCAAGGTACAACATTCCGCTCCCTATTCAAAGCTCACCATCGAAATCTCTTAGAATGTCCCCAATCTAGTAACCTCAAAAAAACATTTGTCCGCTCACTCTCCTCCTTGATGTTAGATCTGTTAAGGAATCATCTATGACCATCGGCATCGCACTATTTTAAATCATTTCGGGTATCAGCACCTCAAAAAACGATCCCATTTGTTCGAATTCCACCGAAAATCACGACTTGAGATGCAGAGCCTTTATCCCAATACCAGAGTACAGTCATCTTAATCCATCAAATGTCCACTATCCATTGCCGAAATTCACGCATTATTATCTGTTGAAGGTTCTTTATCTCGAATATCTTTTGATACCCGAGTGAATACTTAATTTGCAATCCTTTTAACGAACTCTTACACTGACCCCCGACGAGGATGAGGAAGAAGAGAAACATGCAGAGGTAAAAGACCAACGGTCAGTGTATCAGGCAGCCACGAAACCAAATAAACCAAAGTAATCGAACAACAACAAGCCAACACGATTCTCGAAATGACCCGCCTATTTGGCGCCAGAAATATCAAATATTTTTGATTGCCCATCGTTTTCTTTCATTCCTTACCCCGATCGCGTACCCGAAGGACAGCCCGGTGTAAGGGGGCTCGCGGTGCAAGCCTTGAAGAGCATTTCCTTCTCGTCACCACTACAATCCGCACACAATCACCTCAAATACGGCCACAGTTCATGGTATCGCTCGTATAAGAAGCGAAATCAAAGCGGGTGATGAGAGGACGTAGATAGCCTCCGCAAGAACCGGCCAAAGAGAAAAAATGTCAAAAACAATGAAAACGGTCCGACGATTTTGACAAACATTTCCTAGATTACCAGCGACAGATCAAAGGAAGCGCTAAGCGCAGTCTTTTACATTTTATCCGTTCGCGCATTTACTGCTTATGCCCTCTCGCTCTATATCAGAACACAGACGCATAGTGCCAGTCTCGCGGGCGCGCACACAGCCACACAAATACACACTCACCATAAACGCAAACAAGCCAGTTGCTATCCTTTGGAATGGCACAGAAACTGGAATTTGGCAGAACGAGGATGTCCCCATTTGTCGGGAGACGCTTTCCACCGAAAAATTAATTGAATCACTGATTCAATCGGCTGCCGACGCTTTGTAAAATGTCAATCTTAATGTCCTGCCCACAAAGATATTGATTTCGGTCCCTTTATCTAGGCGCACGGATGTGCACGTACCACTCCGTATTGACGAAGGTCACCCCGTGTAGCACGAGCTTCGGCTAATCCTCTCCTTCAATCCGATCACCCTCGACTCGTCATTTTCTTCCTGTGAAACTGTCCCAATAGTTCGCTTACACTTGAGCGGAACAAATTTATGCAAACCGGTACAAAATGCCCCTGGGTATCGGGACGAAGACTGGACTCCCTAATTAGGGTCCCAAGACTCGTCATTCGCCAATGTTACTAATTAACGTTCGTGTGTGCGTCTAAATTTGGACTAGAAAATTTGTAAAGATGATTTCCGGGTGGCGGTCACGGTTTGATGGATTTCTTCGAAGGGCTCACGCGCCTCTATCCACTTGTTGGACTAAGCTAATTACGAATTTCTAATGAACCCACTTAGACCGTATTCGAGTAGATGTGTCAGGTGAATTAGTTATGTCTGTTGGAATGTCTTGCTGACTTGTTATGATCGAACGCGACCATAATTTTTGGTCAACCGAGGCGCTATTTGCATAAAGTAATTGAAGAAGCTTTGTTTTTGGCAGAGCGGCTTGGGCATAATAAGCAGGCGCTAGTCTTTGATATCGTGTTTGGAACGATAGACGTGTCGAAGACGCTCTACAGATGACTACGCAATGCGCAACACCAACAACAGGTAAAGGCATAGGAAATAAAAAGTGTTTCTGTTGCCGATTATAGGGATTTCTGCGACCCTGTGGCATAAAAGATAGATAATATTTTCGGTGTCGGAAAGTACAAAAGTTCCGACCATATAAAACATCGATTGGTTACGAAAAACCGTTTCCTTCTATAAATCAAACAATCAAACACATCCGATATTGCTTTGAAATTTGTTTATAAGAGGGAGAGTCAAGTTCAGAAATTAGTTTCGTCGAATTTGTATTGCTGTTATCTAAATAGGAAAGAAGTGTGAAGATGTAAACAAATTGAAAGACACAGGAAGTTTAAAAGTTTTCATTAGACCAGAAAATGTTCAATTAGTATTCCTGTAGAGTCTATAAATTGAAAAGACGGCACACTGTAGTGCAATTGATCTTCTGAATTGTAAGTGGACTTGAAGGAACTGGAATAATACTAATGGCGTATACAAAGGTGACTTAAAGATCTACATATGGTCAGAAAATTTCATTTTGAGTTCGTGCGAAATCTATAAATCATGATGATTCCATTTAGACGGGAAATAAGCTTCAAGGTCGTTAATGGGCTTAACAAACTAGAAATAATAATTAAGACAAATATAAAATTTGGCCTAAAAACTCCACTTATGATTAGGAAACATGAATTCAAGTGAAATATCTAAATCGGGACAAGTTCATACTATACAGTGATTATTCTTTTGGTGGGAAATGAGCTGCAGCATTGTAAACGGTTCTCAAGGAACTAAAAGCAGATTTAGAAGAATTGTAGGCGGTGGCCTAAAAATCTTCCTCAAGCCAGAAAATGCCAATTTAGAATTCCTGTAGAATCTGTAAATGGAGAAGATTGATGATTTCATAAATAATCTTCAAGGGTGTTAGAGGATTTGGAAAACATCTGATAAAAATAGTGAGAAGTAAAAAAGGAGGCCTAAAATTGTTCATACGATTCTGATCATGATATGGATTGAAGTAAAATATATAAATCGATACGAATTTAAACTGGAGAACAGTTGCCCTCTCTGTAGGAAAAAAAGGAATTGAAATAAAAATAACACCGTATAGTGAGAGAAATTTGGAAATCGGAAGGAGTGTAGTAATTACGATCATTGACGAGTTTGTGTACGTGAGATATAATTCCCTGGGATATAACAAGGTTTCACGGAGTCGCATTAAAAAATCAAAAAAAAAAATGAATAAAGAATGAGAAGTAAGTTCCAATAAGACCAAAAGAAATTAGATAACTTAATAACAAGTAATTTTGGATTATGATTTTCAACCAATAGCTCTTATTCCGGCAACAAAATGATGTACGATTAGAGTAGGTTGCAATTCACATGGTAATAACCCGTAGCCCAGAAAATGTGTATTTTAAGTTTGAACAAACGACACGATAGCTGATGGTTTCTTCGAGTCAAATATAAACACTCAAACTACGACTTTTGACGTTTTCATATTTAAGAAATGAGTTTCGAGGGTAAGATAAAACAAAAAATAAAAAATAGATGAATAAAAAATTAGGAACAAGAACCAGAAATAGGGTTCACAGATCTCCGTAAGACCAAAAGGGGTTGAAGAATTAAGTAACTAGTACTTTTGGGTGATCATTTGAACCAGTAACTATTACTATAGCAACAGCGTACTGTCCGATTTGAGGAGGCATTGAAGGGCACCAATTTACATTTAATAAATTGTAGCCAGAAAATACATATTTTAAGTTCTAGTGGACTAGAAATGACGAATTGGTCAAGGCAGGAAATAAGCTTCAAGGACATCATCGGGTTGGAAGAAACTGAAAGAATGACGTACAAAAATGGTACGACAAACATCCTTATTAGTTCAGAAATGGTAAAGTTTTACTTCAAGCGAAATCTGAAAATCGCAGGAAGTGCAAAAATAACAGCGATTAAACATTTGGGGAAACTGAAATAATGACGTAAAAAGACGATTGCGCAAAAATCCTTATTAGGTCAGAAATAGAAAAGTTTTAGTTCAAGTGAAATCTGAAAAATGCAGGAAGTGCAATAACTACAGCGGTTAAAAATTTGGGGAAACTAAAATAATGACGTACAAAAGTGGTAGCACTAAAATCCTTATTAGGTCAGAAATAGTAAAGTTTTAGTTCAAGTGAAATCTGAAAACCGCAGCAAGTGCAACAATTACAGCGGTTAAAAATTGGGGAAAACTGAAATAATAATGCAAAAAAAACGGTTACGCAAAAATCCTTATTAGGTCAGAAATAATAAAGTTTTACTTCAAGTGATATCTGAAAATCGCAGGAAGTGCAAAAATAACAGCAATTATAAATTTGGGGAAACTGAAATAATGGCATACAAAAACGGTAGCCCAGAAATTGCACGGACTCGGAAGACACTAGTTTACCTGACTACGCAGAGGCTTGATCATCACACTGGCCGTTACATTTTAGGGTGTTACTACTGAATCCCCTAAATACAAACAGCTTGACATCTTCTTGAAAACACGCATCCTAGGCCTGGAGTTCTGCTCAAAATTAGAGGAAAGCAAGATCAAGGAGCCGCATAAAAGCCATCAGCCATCTCCCCAACTCGATATTGCTACCAGCCGTGTCCCACATCTCGGTACATACAGCATCACAGTCATCTCCGAAGCCATTTGACATTGCAGCTAAGAAAGCCGCTGCTTTGCATGAGGTGTCGCAAAAGAATCGCCGGTGAATGCGGTCACAATTAGAGCACCCAAGCCTAAGAGAGTGGCAACGAAGGTGGGATTCTTCCACCAAATGAAGTTGGACCCACACCATCATACCAGATATAGAAGCATGGGTGAAAAACATGACGAGCTGAACTAGGACCTGACCCAGCTGACATGGTTGCTTTCGGCAATACTTGCGCAAGTATAAGTATGTCAGTCAACCACACTGCTTGTACTGCGAAGGCCAAATAGAAAATGCGGAACACATACTCAGATAGTGGCTGAAATTCGAAACCATACATATCGTTTTATAGAGACATATGAGACGGACAGTTACTTCAATAGGACTAACAGAATACATGCTAACAAATGATATTATATGTGACGTAATGCAGGAGTTGCTATGTGCCTACCGGAATAACAGGTGATTTTCGTCCCAGCCCCCCGACGGAATATCTAAAAGAAAGTTCCGCGGGGAACAACGGGAGTATGGGCTACCGGGAGGTGGTTATAGTCGGTAAAAGTCCGGCATGCCTCTAGATCGACCACTGAAACCAAAAAAGTCTTCTCCGCGGCAATAGGCTCTCTGCAACACCTGTTGTGCGATCAATGCTCTATTAAGACTTGCAAATAATGTCAAGAAAGACACAACACTCTGCTTCACATTGATACTACCTTAATGTCTTCCTCATCACGGCATCCAGAAGTGGGTACGAAACTCAAATCGCAGACGGACAGAATTTGGGAGTCTGCTCGCATACCATTGTGGCGTTTGTAACAGATACACACACAATACACAAGCAAATAGTGAAGAACACCGAACGAAAATCGAATAAGAAAATGCATCAGAGCCGTATACCATAGCGATAACATAACAAAATCCACATCAGTCGAATTTACTTGAGTTTAGAAATCGAATTCGTACACACGGCGGTGGCTTGATGGGTTGCGCTTTGGTTCAATTTTTGGTGATTCTAACTGTCATAGCGTCAGCTCGAATGACACGTTCTTCATTATCATCCCAAACGCTATACCATCAACGCTCCTCCTCAACAGTCGATGCTGCTCGCTACCGTTTGAGTGATCGTTAAATGGAAACTCCAAGGCAAGGATGAAGTTCGTGCTTAGCGGCTACGCCTCTGACGTCAAACATCATTCCAGTTTACGGTATCTGAGGTGTTCGCTGCCAAATTGCAAAGGCGCAAGCATCGATTACCAAATTATCATCATCATCATCATCGGCACTACAACTGGTCTTGGCCTTATTTAGCAAGTCTCGAGGCTTGTTAAATTTTCCATAATAATTTACTTTTACGGGGAAGGTTATTAGTCTTGCGCCACGATTCCCAAATTGCCTGGCTTTAAAAGCTTTCAACATTCGACTCTCGACGTTCTCATCTTGTTGCATCTTTCAAATTACGTGCCGTTACGACGGGTGTCGGCACAGGGTCTCTCATTTGTAGCCATTCTAACTAAGAGATCCGAATATTGGCTCAAACGACAACGTAGATCTTATGATCGAAACTGATCTTTATCCGGCGCTTGTTCTTGAAAGGTTGAGGAAAACCCCTATCTCAATGCTGAGGCTACCCAATTGGCATGGAACCTTATGGATCCCTCGAACCCATCATGCTAAAGCGCGATCTCTGAGCAACCATAAAATCAACATCAATTGTGAATTACATAACGTTTTGGAAAAGTTTTGGATCCAAGAAAAAATCAGAACATTTACCTTAACAGCCGAAGAAGAGAAATGCGAAATTCACTTTGCTTCAACTCACCGACGTGATGTACATTGTCTATTTCGCCTACCTATCAAATCCAACTCAGATCAATTGAGTGACTCTGCGACTACAGCTCACAATGCGTTTCAGCGAAAGGCTAAGGGGTTTAAGCGTCAACCTCAGAACCATGAGTTATACACAGAGTTTATGGAAAAGTATATCACGCTCAACTATATGGGCGAAGCGAACATCGGAAAGACGGACATCTCCCAGTGTAAATTCCATACACCCTATTACAGAGTGTTAAACTTAATTGATCAGAATCAATAGATACGCGTGGTGTTCAATGAGCCCGTCAAATAAAGATTGGTAAGACGAAGAACGGAGCAACACTAATAGACTGCCTTCATGTTGGGCCCAAACTTCAAAATAATATTTTTTAAGTCTTCGTACCTTGGCGCACTTCATCGACACATCTTCTCGGCAGACATTGAGAAGGTGTTGCCTCAAAAGCAGACTGGCAACCAACTCGTCACTGCCAACAAATCTTTTGGAGATCTAATGCTACCGAAGACATTAACTTCTACTCGTTGAATACGGTTATATATGGCCTCGAAAGCTATCTATATCAAGCAATACCTACTCTCAGACAGCTTGCGTAAGACGACGGTAAATAATTTCCTACTGCGACTTAAGTGCTGATAAACTATTCTTACGTGGTGACATATTTGTTGGCTCAGATATACTGCATGGGCTGAAAAGTCCCGGGATTTTTCAGGAGGTTGCGCCACCAGAATAAAGATTTCGAGAGACTAATTTGTCACTGGTTTATGTATGAAGTTTCGTGATATTTTGTCCATTCGTATACAAGCTACAGTCATTTGAGTGACGCTACTTTCGCCTTCGAAAAAAAAAAAAAAACAGGAATATCGTATCTTGATCAAACAATGTTTTTTGATGGGAAAAACTTCTGAACAATCATTGCAATGGTTGCAGAAATGTTATCCCATATCTGCTTCTTCGAGAACAACAGTTTATCTGTGGGTTAGTGAACTTAAAATGGGGCGCATAAGCACTGAACACGCACCTCGCTCTGGAAGCTCAAAAGAGGCTATGAATGCGGAAATCGTAAAGCAAGTGTACCGAACCGTTTTAAGTGATCGTAAACTGAAGTTCCGCGAATGGGATGAAGCCATGGGCATCACAAAAGAACGGGTGGGATACATTTTGTACGATCCTTTGGAGATGAAAAGCTATCGATGTGATGGGTACCGCGTTTGATGATTTTGGAGCAAAAACAGCAGCGCGTTGATGATTCGACGCACGGTTTGCCATTGTTGCAGGTTAATCGAATGGGTTTTTTCGACGTTTTGTAACCACGGATGAAACATGGCTGAATTGCCACATGCCTGAATCCAATAAAAGGCAAATGCTCGGCCGAGAAGGTTATGGGCTCCGTTTGTCGGAATGCACATGGCATAATCTTCATTGAATACCTGCAGAGGGGAAGAGCAGCCAAAGGAGAGTATTATGCGGGGTTATTGGACAAACTGAACGATGAAATAAAAAAGGGGCCAAACGGCCAAGGCTCGGCCGGTACGGTTATGGCCTCTGTTTTTTGGGGTGCGCATGGCATAATCTTCATCGATCACCTGCGGAAGGGAAGAACAGTCACAGTAGAGTATTATGCAGCGTTATTGGACGAACTGAACGAAGAAATAAAGAAAAAAGCTGTCATATGGCGAAGAAAAAAGTTCTGTACCCTCACGATAACGTACCGTCACACACGTCCTTGAAAGCGATGGTCAAATTGGACCAATTACGATATGAGTTGGTTGCTGACTCCAGACTTGGCCCTCAGCGACTAGTATCTGTTCACAAACGTCAAGTGCTGGCTCCAGGGGAAGAGATTCAGATTGAATGAGGAAGTCATCGGGGAAACCGAGGCATATTTCGAGGGCTTGAACGTGTCGTACTACGGAAAAGACATTCGAATGTATAGCCCTCGAAGGCAACTATGTTGAGGAATAAATATAACTTTGCCCATAAAAAGTTTGTTTTCATTAAAAATCCCAGGACTCTTCATCATATGTAGTACTACAAGAAGCTTAACCATTGAAACAGAGCTTTTCAGCGTTACTGTTCGCGAGCGGTTTTCCGCTTAATAAGTGGAAATGAAGTGAGCAATCGCTACTTCCCTCACAATCATTAGTACAAGATTCCTGTTGGAATGGCCTCCGCGAAAGCGTTCCATTCTCGGAACCCTATGGCAACTCCAGGAAGATTGCCGTAAATGCTATCCCCAGGACCAATCTGGTAATGCTATCAGTACGAAAAGAAGAGCACCTTCGTTCATTGGACGACTTCCGACGGTTTTCCCCATCGTCATCAAATTTGAAGGTTTATGCAGAACCTCTGGCCATTGGGATTAACCTGGGACGATTACTTACCAACGATGCTACAGTGTTGTTGGCAAGACCTCATCCCAGATCTGCAGCAACTGTCCACGCTCCGTATCCCAAGATAGATTAGGGCTTATTCACACGCCAATACCTCTATGGAATTCTGGTGTTTTGCTCAGCTATGGTGTCGTTATCTAAGTAGATCCGCATGATGAATTCTCGGAATTGCGATGTTACATTCTCCGCTCCAAGACCAAGTCGGCCCCTCTGAAGCAAGTTTCATTACCATGCCTGGAATTTTGCACCGCACTACTGGTGACGTGCTTGATGAAACATATCATCACCATTAGGTCAATATCGAACATCCCAATACACCTCTGGTCAGATTTTACAGTTGTATTATCATGAATTTGTTGTGCACCTTACAAGTGAAAGGGGTATGTTGCGACATCCTCAGAGATTCAAATCAACCTTCCGGGTGCCTACTGCCACCATATTGCCGGTACACAAAATCCTTCACATGACGCGTCTCGAGGAACCTCGAGCAATGCTCCGAGTTTGACATTAGCTAGCCACCCCTTGGCCTTGTAAACCAGTTGAAGTTCGCAGTGTTAATTTAGAGAGTCGCCCCAAGACAAGGCACATTGTGGGGTACGAAGTTGATGTACCGAACACGGGCACTCCTATCCACATCATATTTGTCCGCTGGATAACGTTCACGAGAGTAAAAAGGAAACACTGGAGGTTTTATTGTTCGTTAATGTTTTCTTTAATTTTCTTTTAAACATTTCCGTATGCACAAATATATTAATGAAATTTACTGCTTTGTTGAAGCAAATTAATCGACTTTTAGTGGCAAATTAATTGAAACCGATTTATTTTGAAAGGCAACGCGTTTCTCTTTCTGAATTGACTAACGGGACACTATGTTCGTCTGACAACATTTCTCTTGCGTTCTGACTCGAGCGTGTGCACCAGCGTGCACACGCCACGGTAGTTGAATAACGACTGACTTGAATTACGGATGAAGATAGGATTTTTTGATTTTGCACAACGATCAGCCAATGGTAATCGCGCTCTCCTGTGTTAGCCTCAATTCTCGACGCTCATCGAGGTGGATAAGTACTTACGTACACATTCGACGTCGATGGTCGTAGAAAGGATGAAGATATCCAAAGGAAAGCACAATAATCCAGGATTGATCTGGCTTAGTATGCGTGTATTAGTGCAGTCTCCGAGGTGTCCCACTGACCCAGTGCGATGTCTGTGGTGATCTCGGAGTGCATTGAACTGTAGGGAGGCAGTACCGTGGAGGAGAGGAAAATGTATGTGAAATGAGATCGTTGATCCCAAGCGAATTGATGGTCTGGGAAAAGCCGAAATGTCGCTACTTTGGCTAGGGTAATATTATGGTGTGAACCAAACTCGAATAATTTGGAATTACCCCAGCCGTTGCATGATTATGCAACAGCGTCGTTTGATTCGACTTGTTGTTGCTAACCTCATTTCGGAGGAACGTGGGAGGCGCAATAAGGCCCCCAAATTTCATATAAAACGCGTCATTGGTGAAACGCTCCTCACTTTCGAAGAGCTCTCTACCCTGTTGGCCCAGGTGGAAGCATGCCTTAATTCGTCGCCACAACCGAAAGTCTGAGTTGAACCAGTGAATTAAGAGGGAATTTGAAAATTTAGATTAGAGGTAAATTCTCTTCTATTGTCATTATAAGCAAACAAAGAAAACTTTTTCAATAACTTATATAACTATATGATATATATTAGATATTTCTTATATAGTGCAATAATACTAGAAGTGTTTCTCTGTAATAACGAAGAAGCAACATTCAATGTCATTATTCACACAGTTGTTTCTTGGTTCTATATGACATGTGCACTTCGTGGTTTACATCGCTAAATCCAATTATACAAAGGATACTTTCCTTACATGTATATAACTACATAATATCTAACACTATATATATATATATATATAATATATAACGCTATATATATAATATATAACACTATATATATAATATATAACTACATACCTAAGCGCTATAGAAAATAGTGCTATGAAACACTCTTAGAATATCTTCATTCGCTGCGATAACAACAACTCTAGGCTTCTGTGACTCTTTGGGCTATAAACGGGCACGAAAAGGATTTTGTTATACCCTTAGACTTACAATGTATTCCTACGACATTGTGGCGACATATGAAGGGCGGAATTAGATTCAAGAGATTATGACCTTACGTGGGTTGTGAAGCCATTGACGAATGCTATTGAATCAATTTTGTGCGAAGTAGTTTTCCTAGGCACAAGTTATCCTCCTCTTATTTCACCTACCTTTTCAAAACGAGCTCATGTTAAAAGCGTTTGTAAAAATGAATGATCATATATCATAAAAATGCGTGAAGGAACAACATGAACACAAGTGCATTGCCTTTCGGTATACTGTTGCCTTCACACATCAACTATAGAATGTGTGGGGTGTTCTGACCACACCACATGACCGACCCTCTTCTGTGCAACAACTCAAGTATATTAGTATCAAATGAGTGGGCGTTAAATTCATCCATTTTATATTCTTAAAGCTCCTCTCGAATTAGGTTTCTATTGGAAGACTGAAAAGTCAATTAATTCACATTGATTGCCCAAAATTTCCCAAAAGTGGTACGCCTCCCACGTACACATTTGTTCCAGACATTTTCCTAGAAAAAGTTATAAAAATACGATCCCCTATCATGCGCAACAAGGATGCACCACCGGGCTCAAGTGTCCCACGTCACCGTGTCTTCAATCGACTGCTTGGATCGTTTGCTCGCGGAATACTAAATGTATTTTTATTTATTAATTTTCATTTTTGGTTTTATTTGTTTTTTTTTGTTTTTTCATCTTCTGTTCATCAAAAGTGAAACAGACAGGCAAAACCGAATCAAGGAGAAAATTAAATTTTTGTATCTGAAACTGGCGGAGACACCTCACGAGTGCATTTAAAACTATGATCACATCACATTCGTCGTCTTGTGTCTTTTGTGAGGCACATCACGAATTTTTTTACCGCCCTCTTCGAGTCCCCTTGTGAATACACAGATCCCGCACTTTGTCGAGTTGAGCTGGGGTGGCGGTGGCGACATTATGATCCAATCGTCTTCATCGACGCCGAAAATCCCTGCCATGAAATAAACTTATGGATGGGACGAAAATTATGAAACATTTCATATTTGTTTCGGTGTCGCGTCCTTATTATGTATTCCAACTGCGTGTCTCTTCATTTTTACTCATAATGGTGGATTGAGATCAAATATTATGGGAGAAGGACCGACTTGGTGTTTTGAAAGGATGCGGCGGGCAGCGAACACTTTCGGTACCCGTATTTTTAACTTATATAACTATTTCGCTAGTGTTGGTCGTTGTAGAGTACAACGAAACGCCTTATTCAGGTTTCTAGGGCTGTTATCTCAGAATATTCATGGGTTAAACATGAAGATTCAATTTCGACAGCTTGTACAAAGGGAGGATTTCGCCCCTTCTAAACTTTGCAATTCTCCAAATGCTACAAGTGAAATATTTCAAACACAAACCTTTGCGGCTGAATTAACTCCCTGTTGGAATGACTCACCAGCAAAGGTTTTGAAGTTTTCCAAACGTTGTCAAATAATTGCAATACTATAATATATTTCTACTACCAAACACGATTTTATAAGAGATATCTAAAGTACAAATTAGCGTAGCACATGTTTCGATAAGGTAGCTCCCCACTGACAACTTTAAATGAATTCCGACAGAGTTTTGGCTACTTTAAGAGTCTTTGTTGGTTCCTCAGGCAACTGAGAGTTCACCTTGTTCAATTAGGCCTTTCCTCATTTGCTCTAGGTTGTGTTTTAAGAAAAGAGAACGAATTAGAATATTCAAAAAATCTATTTGTTTTTTTTTTTTGTATTGTGATATTCCCAATAGTATCTTCACGAATCAACTCCTACAATTAAAAAAAAATTACGGGCTATTTCTCCACTCCCCCACATATAACACTGGGAACAACCATCAGCCAGAAATTAGTTATAACAATTAAAATCTTTATTTATTTTTAAATTAACTTCATCTCCTTCAAAGTAATGGGTATGCAAATAGAAACTCGGCTTTTTGTTTGTAAAATTCCACTTTACTGGAAAAGCTGCTTATAACGGGTTTTCCAATAGGGACATGACAACTTTGAATTTAATTTGTGAACGCACCCTTTCACTAATCATCGAAATGTCTCTGTCAATTTATTCAGTAAACTCAACATTTACATGGTTAAGTACACGAACGAACAACATCTGCAAATTATAAAAATTTACTACCGAAATTTGGAGTCAGTGACCGCAACTTTAAGAGCGTTAACTCCAATTTTCGGTCGTAGTTCTCGCCCTAGTAAACAGGCAATAACAAGTTTAGTGCAAAAATTTGGGTCTATATATTCGTTGTGTGATGTTGCCGTACCAGTGAGACAACGGGTTGGTCGTTGTGTGGAAAATATCGCTGCCGTTCAGGCGTCCGTAGCAAACGATCCAAATCAGTCAATTCCACGGGGTTCTCAAGAATTGGACATCGCCCAGACCACTTTATGGCGAATTTCGCGTAAGGATTTTGGTTTACACCCATACAAGATCAAGCTGACTCAAGAATTGAAGCCTGTGATCCATTTGAAGCGACGTACGTTCTCCGATTGGGCTCTGGAAAAGATGCGCCAAGATGATGAATTTCATCGCAAAATCATCTCCAGTGAGGAAGCTCATTTTTGGCTCAATGGGTTCGTCAATAAGCAAAACATGCGTTAGTGGTCGGGTGAAAATCCACATGTGCTTCATGAATCACCACTTCATCCACACAAAAAAACTGTTTGGTGCGGTTTGCATGTCGCCGGCGTCATTGGACCATATTTTTCTTCGACGATAACGATCGTCACGTTACTGTGAATGGCCAACGTTATCGCGCCATGATTACCGATTATTTTTGGCCTGAATTGGAAGATTTGGACTTGGGCGATATGTGGTTTCAGCAGGACGGTGCCACAAGCCACACAGCACACGATGCAATCGATTTATTGAAGAGTATGTTTGATGAGCGTGTTATCTCAAGAAATGGCCCAGTCGGTTGGCCGCCTCGTTCGTGCGATTTAACGCCTCCAGACTATTTTCTTTGGAGCTACTTTAAGTCATTGGTCTATGCCAACAAGCCGACGACGTTGGAAGAGCTCAGAGCCAACATTGAACGCGAAATAGCGGCCGAAATGTGGGGCCGAGTCATCAAAAATTGGGTCCAACGAATCGACCGCTGCAAACGTTACCGCGGTGGCCATATGAACGAAGTCGAGTTTCATTCATAAATATTTTGATTGTGCTTCAATCCGATAATAAAGTTTTTGAAATATCCCAAATGGTTTGCGTTTTATTTTAAAAAAAAAGTTGTCAAGTCCCTATTGGAAACCCCATTATAAAGATTGATTGATATCGCTGGGTGAGAAACTCATAACTGTTCCGCAAGCTCTTCTTGAGTTTGACATGGATTTTCATGCAGTAAACTTTGAAGTTCTTCGTCGTCAAATTTTTTTACTGCACCTGGACGTGGAGCGTCCTCAAGACTAGAATTTCCTTCACAAAATCTTACAAACTCCTTTTTTACTGTTGAAAGACACAGAAAGTTCACCCATAGTCGAATTAATCAATTCCATAGCTTGAGCCGCATGTTTTTCACTTGAAAACACAATAGAATGCAATGGCGTAAATGACATCCATCTCTTATACAACTGACCCACACGGAATGACAGCTTGTAAATGACTAAAACTTAGTCATACAAGCATCCCTGACAAAGGTACTTATATCCAAAATGTCGAGCAAATTGGATGTGTTTGGTGTGTTTTTAACCCAACCAACTTCAGGGCCGAGGTTATACTTGCACGCCTATTATTTAGTTAGTATCCAGTACAATACACATACTTTCAAAAAAGTACCAGTAATTGATCATTTAAAAGCCCCCGCAGAGATTGTCAAAATTCTTTTTGTCGCTAAGCTAGCACAACTAACCCCTCTTCTGACATAGACTATGAGTGGGGTCTGTCATTTGGTTTCTTTACAGTACGAATTTCCAAAATAGTCTTCAATTCTCACCGCGAATTCTTTTTTTATGTGTTCTATCGACTGAAAGCTGTTGCTCGAAGTGATACCATAAGTTTTAGAAAGAGAAAAATCTCAGCCGGTGCCAAAACAGCTGAATACAGTGAGTGTGGAATGATAATGGTCGGATTGTTAGTGGAAAGTTTCCGAAGAACCGATGACTTTTTCAAAAAAACAAAAATGTTTTTGGAACCAATCGACATTTTTCAGCAATAGAACACCTTCCACAGCAACGGTGTTCACTGATCCAACTGAAATGTCATGTCTCTTATTGTAATCAACTAATTGATGTTGTATATCAGTTTATGTTTGTGGTTCATCTCCAACGCCTTCTCGATGTTTTTTTGAATATTCTATGCCAATCATAAGTTCATGTTTTCGACATACTCTCGACACCGAAGGTATTCTGCAACATGTTCAATGTTTCTGAAGCAGAAACTTGATTTCGGGCACAGAATTTGATGCAAATCCTTTATTTCTTTTTTTACACTAACGCGCGCACAAAAGGAGATGTTGGAGTACCCTTAAATATCAGAGCACGGTGCGAGCGGACAGAGAGCAAGTGGATAGGGAAAGGAGGTATCGATGTACATAGGTCTTAAATGGCTGGGCATTATAACGACGAAAGATCCAATGCGACAACCTTGGTTTCGCCGAAGTAGTGGATAGAATAACGCTAGTTTTCAGTAAGGTACGGTGATTTGAACTGAGAGCCTGTTGCTACGAAAGCCATATTGGTAGTCACTGAGGAGGTCATTTGATTCCATATATTGGTACCACATGAAATGTCCGATTTGCGCTCAGAATAATGTTAGAAACGGATGACAAAAGATTTTGAAAACTACAAAAATTTGGTTGGTATTTGAAGACCTATGCGGGAAAAATTAATAAAATATTAAAGGAGAGTACACACAGTTTGGCAATAGAAAATCCGGGGAATATCAAAAACGAATGGAAAACGAATGTTAAGTATCTACTAAAAGTTTGCCAGAATTGGAAGATCTGTGCGGGAAAAGCTAGTGAAATATTAAGGTAAGAATGCGGGGGAGTGCACGCACTTTGTTCTGGACAAATCCGGAGAATAATGTCAAAAACGGATAGGAAACCAATTTGAAGACTTACCGAAAAAGTTAGTGATATGTTGTGGTTAAAATAATGGAAAGTACAACCTGTTTGTTCTGGAAAAATGAGGTGAATGTCAAAAACGTATTTGAAGAACTACTAAAATTTTGTTGGTATTGGACGACATATGCGGAAAAAGTTAAAGAAATATTAAGATTAAAGTAAACGGAAGTGCTCGCATTTTGTTATGGAAAAATCTGGAGAATAATGTCAAAAACGAGAGAAAAACGAATTTGAAAAACCACTAAAGGTTTGTTGGAATTTTCAGACATATGCGGGAAAAGTTAATGAAATATAAATGTAACAATAAATGGAAGTACACACATTTTGTTATAGAAAAATATGGAGAATAATGTCAAAAACGGGAGGAAAACGAATTTGAAAAACCACCAAAGGTTTGTTGGAATTGGCAGACAAGTTAATGAAATATAAATGTAACAAGAAATGGATGTACACGCATTTTGTTATGGAAAAATATGGAGAATAATGTCAAAAACGGATGAGAAACGAGTTTGAAACCGCATTGAAAATTTGTTGGACTTGGCAGACCCATGCGGAAAAACAGTGAGATTTTAAAGTAAAAATAAGGGGGAGTGCACGAATTTTGTTCTCGAAAACTCGGGTGAATAAAGACAAACGAATAAGCAATGAATTTTACAAACTTTATATTAATTATACTTCAAAACCTATCAAAACACTATCAGAGATTTAATTTCGTTTGACACACAATTCTGAAATTATTCTTCGAACTTATTCAAAGCAACTCGAGTCCGAATACTTTTCTTCATTATTACGTTTCCATTTTGAAGCCATTTGCCCCGTATCGGTAAGAAGCAAGAAAGTGTTGAGAGTAGCAGATTGATCCAGGGAAGAGGAAATGGAATACGAAAGTAACAATGGAGAAAACTACTCGAAGTTGCAAATTTCTATGGAAAAATCTGGAGAATAATATCACAAACGGATGACGGACGAATTTGAAAAACTGCAAAAATTTGGTTGGTTTTCGAAGACCTATGAGCTATAAATTAGTAAAATATTAAAGAAGAGTGCACACAGTTTGGCAATACAAAAATCCGGGGAATATCAAAAACGGATGGAAAATAAATGTTACGTATCTACTAAAAATTTGCTGGAATTGGAAGATCTATGCGGGAAAAGCTAGTGAAATATTAAGGTAAGAATGCGGGAGAGTGCACGCACTTTGTTCTGGACAAAACCGGAGAATAATGTCAAAAATGGGAGGAAAACGAATATGAAAAACCACTAAAGGTTGGTTGGAATTGGCAGACAAGTTAATGAAATATAAATGTAAGAATAAATGGATGTACACGCATTGTGTTATGGAAAAATCTAGAGAATAATGTCAAAAACGGGAGGAAAACGAATATGAAAAACCACTAAAGGTTTGTTGGAATTGGAAGACAAGTTAATGAAATATAAATGTAACAATAAATGGATGTACACGTATTTCTTATGGAAAAATAGGGACAATAATGTCAAAACCGGGAGGAAAACGAATTTTAAAACCACTAAAAGTTTGTTGGAATTGACAATTGTTAATGAATGTAGCAATAAATGGAAGTATTGGGTTGAACCACATGAAATGTCCGATTTTAGCCTAGTCGGAAATAAGAAGTTCTCAAGTGAACATCTGTGCCAGAAGGTTAAACTTCCTTTTTTTATAAAGTAAGTATTACATGTGCTTGACATGTAAGAATTCTAGGGTTTGTAACAACTACCGATTTTTTTTCCAGGAATTGTTTACCCTGCTGTCGGCAGTTCAAATTCGAACCCTCTTCCTTTATGAATTTAAAATGGGACATAAGCGTCATTGGCAATGAAAAACAATGACGTATTTGAAGATGTAGCGGTAAACATACACACTATACGACGTTGGTTTGGAAAGTTCTGTTCGGGAAATTTCACAAAGCATAGGAGTATCCCCAATCGCAATAAGTCGACATCGTTCTCTGATAGGAAAGGTAAAGAAACTCGATAAGTGGGTACCCCATTAACTGAACGAGTCCCAAAAACGACGGTGCCTGGATATCTGGGCATCGCTTAGTTTAAGAAACCAAACTGAACCATTTTTGCAACGGATAGTCACCTGTAATGAAAAGTGGATTCTGTATGATAATCGTGAAAGACCTGGGCAGTGGTTGGATGCAGGTGAAAAAGGAAAACACACCAAGGTCGATCTTCATCCAAAAAAGGTTATGATGACAATTTGGTGGACATCGAAAGGACTAATCCACTTTTCATTTCTTCAACCGGGAGAAAAGATAAACGCTATCAAATATTGTGAGGAAATCGACATATTGCATGCCAAATTAGCTGAAAAGGGAACTGCGTTGGTCAATAGGCACGGCCCGATCCTTTTACATGACAATGCTAAAATCGGACATTTCATGTGGTACAACACAATATTTCGACAGTTGACGGTTAACGAGTGAATCTATTACCTTCTAGAGAATAGAAGTTGTTGCTATTGGTCTATAAGAAGAAAGAGACGAATTGTTGCCCTTTTTGGAAATTGGCTGAATGTTCGCTGATTTCCATCTGTTTGGGGAACGGCCAGTAATATAAGACAAATAGAAGAGTTTCCGCAGTAGTTTAGCGAGTGAAGAAGAACATCTCTTTAAGATAATTGGGGAAATGCCATTCGGACCAGTGGATTTCGTTGCGTTCAACTCCTTTAGTCGTCGGGCAACAGTATGCGTTCGAAACTGAATCTGCCTCATGGTGTGCTGCTTATGCAGTTGAGACAGAAGTGATGTGTCAGTTCAGTGCAGTGTTGAGTTGGCTGCAAAGTGTCCAGCAAGTAGATTCGCCTTCTCTATTGCCATGGTGATGGAATGATGAGGAGACCGAGTTTTGGACGTTTTTAATGAATGCCCATAAGTTTCTTCTACCTGTGGGAGAGTGTAGTATTTGTTATATCACTCTTTGGTCATGAAAGAACTTTGCGCATTCAATATCTGCATTGCAGCCATTTCTAGCTCTCTTGAATCTTTTTCCGGTTTTCCTCAGGGTTTTTTTGTTAATATTGTACAAGCGGAAGCTCAACTCTTAATGGTTTCTCTGCACACGGAATCGAACCACATATTTCTCTTTGGTTTGATGTTCTTAACACTGTGTTCTTTACGCTACCTTTACGCTACCTATCTTTATTTTTTGCACCGCATCGTATATCGTCATTCATATCCAAAAGGAAAGAATTAGTAACTGTAGATGAGACATGTATACACCACTACACTCCCGAGACGAAAGAACAATCAAACCCCAAAGAAGGCAAAGACGGTGAAATCAGCTGGAAAGATTTTGGCTACTGTGTTTTGGGATCCACCTGCATCCTATCCATATTATCTTCATTGACTATTTGGAAAAGGGCCAGACGATAACTGGACAGTATTATGCGTCATTATTAGGTTATGAAAATGTAGTGCTCCAAGAAACCCTACCATTTTCCTTCCACATTTCCTTTTCCCTCATATCCATAATGGATACTAATCGAATTCACATCCAATATCGTATATTCGTATCCCCAAATCTACGCTGAATTCAATGTCAAGCAAATTGAACCAAACGTTCGATTGTCGAACATTGAATTCAATTCCTTAAATCCAAACATCAAATGCATATTTCCACATGCATTGTATGTACAATCAAACACATGTTCAAACAAACCCATGTCCATTTGATCCGCCGACACACAATTTCGACATCACAATGCATACGCATTGTAACGAGATGTTTTACGAGTATAACATGCACAAATAGACCCAAATTCCCATCCATATTCTCACCCATTTCCCATGGTATCTGACCCCGTTTGAAGTGCACTGTAAACTCTTGTTTGCATTTGCCAGACATGCTAATGGATAGCAAAAAAAGCTCAAAAGGGTCTGAGATAAGAGGCGATGTGTCCAGAGTTCGAGGAAGAAGAAAAAGTAGAGGAGAAGGCAGTCATTGGATAGCTCAAGTGATATAAAGACAATAAAGAGTACAGTAAAAGAATCAGAGTTTGTTTTACTACGGATACAGCTGTGAACGGAGTTTCTTGGTGACTGCGTTGGTTTCGTGGTGTTCGAATGCATAGTTTAACTTTTTCCTATTACTTCTCAAACAAAGTTGTGGTACGCTGTGTTAAATGACATTATAGAATAGAAAATAGTGCATCTGGGTTCGATTAAATCTTTCCGTGTGTGTGCATCTATAATTGTAGACAAAGTATTCTAAACTGAGTAGTATTAATCCGCGTTTCACTTGTACATGTGCGGCCCATCCCATAGTGGTTATCTAGAAGAATTAAAGACGTGGCTGTGTATCCACGTATCCATAGTGGGACCAGGACTCAACACACAACAAGCATCCATTCAGGATCCATCCTTGGCTTCTCTTCCTCGTTTAATCGAGAAGCACAGAAGTGAACCGCACGACAAGAAAATAAAAGAAATCCGTCCTCATTTTCTAAAGACTTATTGATCTGCCCTCGTATAATCAGGAGAACCTGTAGGTGTAGAAGGAAGTATTGTGCCAAGACACGGGCACTTGATTCACTTCCTTCCCAGTTATTGTTCGCCGAGGAGAAATGTTCACACGAAGGAATAGATCACAAAAGAGAATACAACCGATCACAAAAGAAAACACACTGGTGTACTTTTAACGTGAATGTTCTTTATTTGTTCTTTATTATTTTTTATTTTTAAGAGAGCGGGTTAACAATGATAATCCTTGCACTTAACATATATGTAGCTCATGCTTCACTTCAACGTGGTTTTTTACTGCTAATGAAACGAACGGATATGGATTTCTAAAAGCGGTTTCCCGAAAGTGATTTAAAACTTGTACTCGACGGGGAATATGTTAATTAAATCTGACTCTCACAACACGATAACCTCGACTTCTCTGCTTGGCTGTTAAAATTGGACTCCACGATGCAATCCGCATCCGTCAAATTCAACGGTGGTGGATCACATCGATGTGGGAGGAGCGAGTAGGCTCAACTTGACGCCGGTCAATGAGCGATCACAAAGGAATCGAATGGGAGGATTCCCCATGTGTCCGTATAGGACAAGTACGATGCCCCTTAGCCTGCATATCGGCAACGACGAAACTGCACCTGAAGAAACATGGACGAGCATAATGAACTGCAGGCATTGTGTTTATGTAATGCCGTTGTAGGCAATACATTCTTCGGTGGCGATAGGTCGACCGAAGATTGGGGTTTATTTGTTTTAGCCGTATGGCTCTGGTGCTCTAGAAAGGAAGAAATTTTGTTGGCATTAAGTCAACGGAAATCTTGCCGACAGTGGCCAAGGGTCACGTTGGATGTTATCTTTTTTGGGTTAATATGCTGGCACATGGACATGGTGGTGAGGAATTTGACCTGCAGATGTGCAGGCTAACGTCTCACCCAGGGCAACCATGGACCAGCGGTTAGTAAACAAAACAAACGCAGTAAGGTACTGTGTGTTTGCTTTGCTTTGCTGTGGGTCATCATAGGGCATGGCATGGGTAAGATTGTCTAAAGAATGATCATTTCCATGCCCAAATTCCATGATGGGTTGATAACCGATGAAAGGGAATTGTCGCAAGTGTTGCGAACCTCGGGATAGGAAGAATGCGTTGTTTATTCATTGGCCATTGCGTACAGCATCAATTAGCTTGCACGCAGATTGCCAACGTTCCATCGGTCGGTGTGTTGTTTGTGTTAACACAACACTAGAAATTCCTGTAGGCGGCCAGCAATGGTTGCGCTGTAGGTTGTTGATTATACAATCGACCGATGCTTCAGCGGTGATGGGAATAAACATGTCATACACATGTAAGAGGAAATGCTTCTTGGTATAGAGCATTGGCCTGTGCATGAATCGATGCTGGTTACCTGATGAGGTAGCCGAATTACCTTTCGGGGTTTATGATGCTGGTGAAAGTTTGATGTCATGGCAAGATGGTAATCTTGCCATGAACTATATTTTCAGCTGTAAGGAAATGCTCATTTGTAGGTAAGTGGGGGACAGGTAATTTATGGAAATAGGAAGTTCTTTGGAAGTGGGTTAAAGAACTCCCACAAACCTATAAAGAAAGAGTTGTAAAGATAACAATTAACTTGGTTGAGAAGAGTATTAAAAGAAACAGGACTAGAGTATAAAGCCCGACATAAGTCCGTCACTACAACGCTCAGCGTTATTTTGTTAGACTAGTTAAACGTTTTTTGGAAAGTACTGGATGGAAAGTTTTGCCTCCCCTGCCGTATTCATCACATCCTGCTCCTTGTGGCTACCACTTCTTTCGATCAATGTAAAATGCCTTTACTGAGATGTGCTTGTTTTCAGTTGGGGATATCAAAAATTTTTTTGAGATGTTTGGCGGCATCAAACAATCCATAAAGAGCATGGGCGATGGGGATTGCTTCCGCTGGACAGCACTGTTAATAACATATTCCATCATTTGATCATCGAAGTAAATGCATATCCTCAACAAAAAATATGAACTTTTTAAGTTACACACCAAATATAAGTTAATAAATGTAATACAACAAATGAAAAAAAATAGTACTAATAATAATACAAAATTGCAAAACAAAGACTTTTAGTTGTGTTGGCAGCACACAACAAAAACGTCTTTCGTCTCTCGGTTCAACACCGTCTGCGTGAGAGAAATAATGAAATCGTGTGTGAGATTGCAAGTGACCATCAACAAAAATGGACAATATACCAAAGATGAAAATTCACTTTTTTTTTAAGGAATGCATCATTCCATTCTCTAAAAGTCGAACGGAACTATGGGACAATCCAATACATTGGTTTCGACAGAAGAGTCAGAGAAATAGGAGAGGAAGTGTCAATGCACATAAGTCTCGAATTCTTATAGGTTCTAGTTATAGAACGTTAGAATATTTTTTATTTTAATTTATATTTTTCGAAAGAATGTTGTAGGCATCCCACAAGGTTCTATTAAGTTACCGACTCTTTTTGTATTTTAATATTTTACTTTCGTTTAAGATGTTTTGGTTAATTCTTAAATACTAACGTATCATTAAATCCAACACCATCATTTTGGAATGCCTTGCAATTATTACTGCAAGTGATATATCATGTTCTTAAGGCCAATTCCCTATCCCGCAATCTGTTACAATAATACAGCAATAGCAACTAGGTTCAATGATCTACCCTCAATAAAAGGTACATAAATGGAATGTTGACATCACAGTACAGCCTTAACAAGATATGAATCCTGCACCGTACCTTTGATGTGAAAGACACTCTTCAAGAACCTTTACTGAGTACGTAAAATAGGACTAGATACTATATAATGGAAGTAAAACAGATAGTATTATACTTAAAACAGTGTTCGCTTCCACTTGATGCAACTAGTGAAAAACATAAGTAAGGTACGACTTCTATATAACTATTTTTACATCATCATGCGCTCACGAATGACTTTATTAACACGCTCAAGAGGTAAGCCAGCAAAACTGAAAGTTGTAACCATCTAAAGATTAGAAGGAATCCTTAAAAATAAAGCGCGAGCAATTTCAACATCAAAAGTTGTAAATTTTTAGAACTAATTTGTTATTTCAGAACACTCTCTGGTGTGAGTGACTAGCTATTGGTATCCTACAACTAGTAAAGATACCCTTTGATGGAGCTGCATATTTTGCAACATATAGTAAAAGACATTAAAACCAAATTGACAGAATATCTCAAAAATAGAAAACGTTTAAATTACCAGCAAAGACTTTTCTAAATCCCATTAAAATGAAATTGCATTTAAATCACGTAACCATTTTCTAAGGAAACAAATTCAATAATTCATAGGCACCATCAGAAATAGATTTTTCATTTCCCACATATAATTCGATAAAACTCTAAAATCCGAAACATATAATCCTTGTCTGGAACCGCCCATAGCATTCGAGGCTCATCAAAAGCATGTTGTTAGTTCCCATCAATGATTCCTCGTGCTCCGAATATCATTGACTTTCGCAGCCGGTTGTGCTCTTACATCAAAAACCATTATCGGGTACGTCATTCAATGTGGTTGTTCGTTTGTTATTATAATCCCAGTTGTCCGCCTGGCCAACAGTTCACAACATCGTCGAGTTGAATTATTAATCGCGTGATTTGTGCGTTGAAACATCGCAGATATATGCCCAATTCCATCACAACTTTCTTGCTGCCCTGTAAATGTTTAATAACGTGAATTCCAGGTAAATTTCATCACACGTTCTGGGCTCCACACAGTAACACCAACACACCAACCAACCCTCGTCGCCTATCGCCTATCGATCGACTGTCAATAATTGTACTTCAGCGATTAATATCAAACCCTTCCTCAAGTAAACACCGTTTCAATTCGAATCAACCCACCATCACCTTCACCCACTTTAATAGCTGTCATGAATGAATATCTTGTCCACAGTAGGCTGTGAACTGCCTCTACTGCCAGGAGGGGTAAAAACATTGTGAGGCATCTTATAAAATCTGGACTTTCTCCCATACCCATTTACAGCACAACTTCTCGGGGTGAACGAGAACATCTGTTGGGTTGGAATAAAAGGACCATCATTCGAACTAACCACGACTCAAAATAACAGCAGGCAACAAATTGTAAATTTATAGCCGCACCCGCTATACTATTATTACCGCGTCGCCATTCTCTACGCAGGGGACCCCTGCTCATGACCCATAAAGCTAGGCGGGTAGGGCAGGGCCGTGCAGTTAGGTAGCACCCCATGTTCCACACGTTCATTAAACTCTAATTATCGGTTCTGTGAAACTTCGTTGTTTGTTTGGTTTTCCGTTTTTCGATACTTTTGACAAACTCGCCAAGTTATCACTGACAGTCACCAACAGTTGATAGTACTCTGGAAAAGTTTCCTTCATTGGGAATAGAGAATTTCGGCCCATCATTACTTCCCTATCGTCCTTTTTACGTTGTACTTTTACACGCACCATAAGGTGGACGGACTGCCACAGATACACCCACTTTGTGGAGCTTTGTTATTCATAATTAAGAGTTCATTACGAACTTGTACAGCGGCGGCCCTCGGACTAGCTAGACCATTGTTGTTATTACAAACTCATGAGTCGGGACATTCTGTGGCAATTCACATCTTTCAATAGGTGAACGGATTATCCATTTAAGTTGATTAATCGTGAAATGCACTTAACGAGTTACGTCCGTTTCGCGAATTGCACAATGGGTCGCGCGAAATTTTCAACACATGCACAGCATTATGCGGCGCGAAATTTTGCGCTACTGTCCCAGCATGGGTGCCCCGACAACGGCTGGCGGAAAAGTCTGTCAACATTTCAAAAGTGGCGAACCCATGAATACGCACTCCCCATAGACACGATGTCAGAATGCATTTGATAAGGGCATAGCAGAAAATTTATATCATATTCGCGAATGCAGCGGCTTAGCAGGCGTCCAAGTAAAGGCGACGGATAATTTAAATGAGGCTGATGATGAACACCGATTAGACAGTTAAATTCTGCCCAACTGTTACACTGTTAATAGAGAAAATTGTCCATACATTACATACTGATCAAAAACTGTTACTCTACTTCATAGTTACCTAATATATTTAAGTATTATACTTGAACACCTCCTAGAAGTAAACAACTTATCTTTAGACGTATCGTAATACTTACAAAAGAAACCCCATTTAGAGACTGTTACAACAAAATTAATTCCATTTTGTAGGATTAGTCACTTTTAAGGGTACAAATTCACTGTTCCACGTTTGTTGATCACAGGTCACTTGGAAGTCTATAACACTGCTTATTGGGCAACAATAACACAGTCGGACAACGTCTGATTTATGTAAAAGTTCAGAAAAGGAAAGCCAACTTTTAAAGTCTCATGAAATAAGTTTAAATTTTGGGACAGACCACACGAAAAATTCCTTAACAGATTTTTCTATGAAGTTTAAAGGCACCACTGATGAACATCAATTAGACCGAAAAATGCTGCCCTTAATTTGATGCTAGTACATTTAGATCTGTGAACGCTTTTTTTGTCAAAAAATAAGTATAACAATTGCTTAAAGGAAACATGGAAATAGTATACCCTTATATAAAGGTGTTATACACATTGAACCATCATGTATGTACTTAGAAGAGACCAATACACAACCCTATTATCGTCATCATCGACACCACAACCGGGATCCTGTCTTGGACTTATTTAACAAATCTCTCCACCGGTCCCGATTTCGAGCCGATGTCATCCAGTTTGGCACTCCCAGGCTGTGGGCGTCCTGGCCTATGCCATCCCTCCATCGCAGATAACGTCTGCCGCGCTGTCTCCTTCCATACATCCTGCCACAAAGGACTTTCCGGGCAGGCTCCTCTTCGCTCATTCGAGATAGGTGTCCGTCCACCGGATGTTTTTTGATAGACCAAAGTGGGGTTTTTTTGGATTCGATCAGCGGTCCGCGTATTTCTTCTTCCATATTGTTATCGGCTGATACTATTGACCCAAGGTAGTTAAAGGATTGCACTACTTCATATTCGTGCTCCGCTACTCTGACAGCTTGACCAAGGTTAGGTCTTCTTTTCGCAGATGTTGCCACCATGTACTTAGTTTTTCCCTCATTAAGGCGTAGTCCCAGTTTTTGTGCCGCCTGGTCGATCTGGGTGAAAGAGTCCTGGTCAACCGACTCAGATCTACCAATGATATCGATGTCATCTGCGTAGCCAAGTATCTAGCTGGTCTTGGTGATTATACTCCCTCTATTTGTAATTACCGAATCGGGGATTGCTTTCTCCAACGACAGGTTGAAGAGGAGGCGGGCCAGACCGTCCCCTTTCCGAAGTCCATTAAAGATGTTTATTGGTTTGGACAGCAATCCCGCTATTTTTACTTGAATAGTTACGTTGGTCATGGTCAACCTACAAAGTCGTATCAATTTGTTTGGAATGCCGAACTCTCTCATGGCATTATATAGTTCTTCCCTGGCTATGCTGTCGTAGGCGGCTATAAAGTCTATGAATAGATAAGATAATGGAATCTTAAATTCCAGACATTTTTCCATCGCCTGCCTGAGGGTGAATATCTGATCAATCGCTGATTTGCCTGGGATGAAGCCACACTGATATTGACCAATGGTGACTTTAGCGTATAGGGATATACGATCTTGTAGGATAGTGGAGAGTATCTTATAGGCGATATTCAACAATGTTATACCCCTATAGTTGCTGCCCACTGTGATATCTCCTTTCTTATGTATGGGGCAAATTATTCCACGACACCAATCTTCCGGCATCTCCTCTTGCTCCCATACGTGCACCACGATCTCATGAATTGCGTGATGTAACGCTCTCCCTCCTTGTTTGATCAGCTCATCTGGTATGTCATCAGTTCCGGGGGCTTTATTTGATTTGAGCTGTCTTATGGCTTTTAATGTTTCCTCAATGCTTGATGGCGGCAGCATTTGGTCTTGATCTTGCATTAGTGAAGCCTCCAATTCTTCTGTGAGCTGACCATTTAGCAATTCATTGAAGTGCGCTTCCCATCGCTCCAGAATGCCTTCAGGATCAGTGATCAGGTTACCCTCTTTATCTTTGCAGAAAGTGTAGCATGTTGTGTACCGCGTCATACTCCGGATTATTTGGTGGAAACTTCCGCGCGTGGTGCGGACCTCGCTCTCTACTTTTCTCTATTTCACAGACTAGATTTTTTTCCAGGGACTTTTCTTTTGTCTGTGAAGTGTTTTTTCAGATCTTCTGAGCTCTTTGTATTTCTCCTCGCGTACCCGCGTCCTGTGAGACTGCTGCATTGCACGAGATGCAGCATTCTTACGTTCCGTCGCTAGTTTGCACTCATCATCAAACCAGTCGCTCCGATCTATACGACTACTGCCTAAGATGGAGTTGGCAGTACTAATAACAGTATTCTCAAGGCGTGTCCATTTCTCTTCTACGCCCGGAATTCTGTCCCAGGAGTTACTCTCCCTCCGTCGAGCTCTTCGAGGGCGAATCCCAACCCATGACCAAAGGTGTTGCTGGTGGTCTCAATGCGTAAGGCAGCCGTGTTGATTCGAACCTGATCTTCGGATGCAGAACTTCTCCGTAAGACAATCCGCGCTCGGAGAACAATACCAACAAGATAGTGGTCCGCGCCGACGTTGGCACGTCGGTACGTTCGTACCGTTATCAGACTCGAAGAGTGGTGGCGATATACCAACACGTGGTCAGTTTAGTTGCGAGTGGCTCCATCAAGTGATGCCCAGGTGGATTTGTGGATATCTTTACGCGGAAACCTGGTACTTACAACGACCAAGTTTTTCGATGCTGCCAGTTCGATGACTCGTAGTCGATTGTCATTAGTGTTCTCATGCAAACTATGAGAACCTGCGTAGTGCCTGAAAACCGGCTCCCGACCTAATTTCACATTCAAATCACCAAGACGATTTTCACATCGAATTTTGGGCAGGCATTGAGTCCCCGTTTGACGTTCTCGTAGAACTGTTCTTTTTCGTCGTCAGGGAACTCCTCTGTAGGTCCGTGAACGTTTATGAGGCTTGTGTTCTTAAACTTGCCTTCCACGGGAAGAATGCATAGCCTTTCGTTTATTGCATTAAAGCCGATGATGGCAAGCTTCAGGTAGAAGACCTGTGGCATTTCTAACAGATACACACACAATACACAAGCAAATAGTGAAGAACACCGAACGAGAATCGAATAAGAAAATGCACCAGAGCCGTATACCATAGCGATAACATAACAAATCCACATCAGTTGAGTGTACTTAAGTTTAGAAATCGAATTCGTACACGCGGCCAGTAGCCTGATGTGTTAAGCATTGGTTCAATTTTTGATGATTCTAACTGTCATAGCGTCAGTTCGAATCACACGTTCTTCACTATCATCGCGAACACTATAGGCCTACCCCGAGCACATGGTGTTTTGCATGATAGCTGTAATAATAAATCCTATATTCGTTTGTTTGAATAACACCACTCCCCGTCCATCTTATTTCTTGTAATGCTGCTATGTCAGCTTTATATTCGATCAGGGCATCGGCTAGCTGCTGTGCAGCTCGAGTTTCGTATTGTGAGCGGACTTTCCATGAGAAAATTCTCTAATCGTTTAGCCATTTCCGTTTTCGTGGTCGTCGTCGTGTATCCGGTCCATAAGCGAGGCTTGTTAAATTGTCCATAAAAATTTGTTTTTCCGCGCATGGTTATTAGCCTTGCACCAACTTTTCTCTGCTTTTCGCTGCATGCACTGGTTTACTACTTGGCGGGTGACAAAATACCTATCCGGGGGTGTCACGTGGAGACTGCATCTCAACTTGGATTGAACAGAGAGAATGATCGTCCTGGCGTTCGCCGGGTTGAAAGCAATCAGTGACCTTGCCCTGTGTGTTCGGTTCTACCTATTATACAGCTTTTAAAATGAGAGGAATGTACTGGCCGTATAAGAATATATAAGCTCTGAAGTGTTACAACCACTTGAAATTAATTCCTTTTTGACCCTTTAGCTCTAATTTAAGGGGGCGTGTACCAAAATCTTTATTTTGCGGGCGTTGTTGATCAAATGTCACTTGGAAGAATATAACACAGGCTATTGGACAACACCAACACTACCTTTCGATTACCTAACTTATTTAAACACCACAACATTTCCTGAAAGTAAACCTCGAAGAATTTCAGCTTTTTTTTTATTTGACCTAAATGACCAGAAAATACAACCCAATGGCACAGTACTTTTATAGTTTGACTCCCATGGAATAAGTTTCAGTTTTGTAACTGAATATCAGATTCATAGTATAGTATTACATAAATGATCAGAGGGAACACATCTGTTAGACTGAAAGACTCTGCGATTAATCTGGTACTACGAGGGCAGTTTGATAAGTTAGTGGCTTTAAAAATGCAACACAGCCATCTATAAATAGAGTACTGTCAAAGTTTGAGCAAGCTGCGTTATTTAGTTTGTGTTTGACAGCCATTAAAAGCAGACAACCTCGCGAATTTTAACCTTCGACCAGGAATATGCACGGGTGCACTCGTGTGTAATCACCATGGCAGAAATCCACAGTTTGGGCTACGAGCTGCTACCCCAGCCAGCGTATTCTCCAGATTTAGCCCCATGCCACTATTTCCTGTTTCCAAAGCTGAAGAAATGGCTGCGCGGTAAGAGATGTGGGTCGGTCATCACGGAAACGAAAGCCTATTTTGGGGGCCTTGAGGAAACGCATTATTTGGAAGGAATTAAAAAATTGTAAAAACGTTGGACTAAATCTATCGAGCTAAAAGGATTCTATGTTGAGAAATCAAATGCTTATTTGCCGAAAAAGCATCTTTTATTCCAAAACTCACTGACTTATCAAATTTCCCCCGTATTTGCAATGCGCGATTTAAATTCTCGGCATTTTGTTATCTTTCACATCAGTTTTCAGATTGGGTTATGACAGCCCGCGTCAAAAGCCACAGTTAAAATAAATTTCTGCCGCGGAACAGTAGGCGCGATCACAATGTACTGATGAGTTAAGAGGTCATCACAGAAACGAACGCCTATTTGGCGGGCCTTGAGGAAACCTATTATTTGGAAGGGATAAAAAACACTCTTGATTGGGTGCGCAAAAGAATGAAAGAGATTCAGTCATGAAAAGTTTAATAAAGTGAATATTTGTATACCACAATATGTTGTATGAAAATGGTTTGGTGAAAACAAGATGAAGCTCCACAAATGGTGGCAAATCGAATTTTAACTTGAAAATGTCCTACAATGTGCTTGACTGGATTATGGGAGTACCGTCCATTGTGAGCCAATGCCACTGCGGCAGTTGTTGCAATCAAACCTCTACTCCAGCAATACATGCGGTTGGTACGAAAATTTAGAAAAAGTTTCCGAAATTACTGATTAGGAAAGGTGTGTTTGATCATAAAAATGCACACATCTTTGCCAACCTGAGAAACATTAGGCACCTTGGCTGGGAAAATTATAAGTCATCCGTGGCGTTTTATGATGAATTGAAGAATGTGGTTCGAACCTACGCTATGAGTAGATTGAGATCAAAGCATCGACAAATCAGACTAGAACAAGTTCCAACTCGCTATATGAGCCGTGGATTGCTACACTAATCTCTGACATCTATTTCTTCTTATATTTTTTTTCGATTCTCTTTTGAGATCACTATGGATTTACGTTCGCATGGGTTTGTGGGGTGCGAAGTCTATGTGCCGGCGTACGAAACGGGGTTCTACTCCGTCCCCATCACTAATCAAATGTTCAGCCGCGGGAAAGCAAGTCACAAACACCATCACCAAGCAAAAGAGAAAACACATCGTCGCGATTCGAAGTCCTCCACTTGTTGACACACTAAATAATCCTTACCCACGCATTCCGCAGTACTGCGCTTACTGCGACTATCCGCCGAGGAGAGGAAAATAAAACACTTAGATTCACTTGTTTTTCATCATTATCGGCACTACAACCTGGAACCGGTCTTGGCCTTATTTAGCAAGTCCTGAGGCTTGTTAAATTTTCCATAATGATTTGTTTTTTCTGGGCAAGGTCATTAGTCTTGTGCCAGAGGCTCCCCGGCGGGGAATCGAACTCCGGTCTCCCGGTTGACAGGCAGGTATACTAACCGCTATACTAACGAGGAGCCTATCACTTGTTTTTGTTATTTATTAATTAAAAGGTTATTTCGTTGATGGTAACCAATAATAACGTTTGGATTTATTAAATGATAAAACATGGAGCACCGGTTGGATATCAATTTATTTAATTATTAAAAGAAAAGTTCGCTTGCAGTTAATTTAATTCCGAACACTTTAGTCTTCGCTACCGCTTTAAATGTCGGACGAGCTAACAAGTCAACCAGCGCTTTACAAACGACCCTTATAAACGCATCTCCGCAGCCGGCGGAGAGCGGGAGTGACGCGTGATGGTAAAAGACTTACCGAGGATGAAACTGTGACATGAATTCCATCCTAGGTTAGGGCTAAGAAACAGGGGAGAGAGAGAAAAACTTTTCTCTTAGGGTGCGGCTACTGTAGGAAATTCACTCTTTCAGTGCAATGGTGTGTGTGCATGGTTCTTTCATGGATGAGAACGAACCTAGAACAAAGAAAGGGCACAAGTGCATTCATAGGATACGATTTCGGTAAAGCAAATAAAACCGAAATCGTCGGATGCTAATGGGATCCTTGTTGGAACATGTGCGTCGCGGCTAAAAAAAAAAGGGACGACGATACGATGTGGAAATGTGCTAATTGGTTTTAGCTAGGTTACTGGGAAATGATGTTTATGGCATCGCTAGTAAGGGTAGGTATTGAATTATTTGCGTATCGCCAGAATGCCTGATGAAGGTCAGCGGTCTTTTGTTTACTGATGGTGTGAGTTAGGGAAATAGGCTGCGTCGATGGCGCAATGTCTATGGCCCCTGGTGAAGGTTACAAAGTATGTAATTCAAATACTTTTGTTTACAGGAATTCGTCTAGGGAGATTTGCTTGACACCGAAGGTGCCGAATTAGTTTGAGATTCCTTATAAGGTTAGAAATAAATCTTACATTGCATGCGAAGAGATGCATGAAAGGTAAGTTTTCTTTTCCAGGGATTTTTAGGTTATATAAATTTGATTGTTTTAATGCGTGGAGCATTTAAGATGCTAATGCGATTGCATTAGCGAAAGCTTATGCAGACTGGGTAGCAGTTATTGGGATTTTTTTAGGAAGGCAAACCGTGGGGTTTGCGGAACCGCCACAGGTTTTTTTGGGATTGTCACATATCCAACGCATAGTCCTAATATTGCAACGTCCGATTGTCATTCATTCCCATTACGGCGACACTGTTTCGCCATTTTAAAATTGGCCTGAAAAGAGTACTGTAAAAAGCACCTGCATTCGTTTTCAAAAATTAAACCTCGAAAATCTGCACTAAACGAAGAATAGTCCTAGCTGAAAACCTACAAAAGATGGTCGATAAGAGATAACTCTTTAATAAAAAGAATGTTATTTAGTTTTGACTAAAAACATAACAACGCGTCCTTTTTTCTCCCCTATCGCATATATTGTTTTTGGTTCCTTTCATGCTTCTTTTACATAACTTTCCGCTTAAACTTTGGTTTTGAATATAGTTAATATATCAGAGTTCCTGGTTATTCGAAAAATCAGAGAAATCGAATCTATTTGAATTCCCTTAGCAATAAGAAGTTAGAATAAGAGGTGAAATGACTTTCTATTCCATTCTGGACAGACACTCCCTGTTATCCGAATTATATTCGATTCACAACATAATATCCCCCTCAGCTCGGTAAGCCCAACAATCACAACCGTACTAAATTCCATTCATCAACATACTCTATCATGTCGACATTCAATCGTCGACATTCCATTGGCTTAGATTTCGTATATAATTTCATTGACGGGCGTGACGTTGACCGTTTGACACAAACAATCTTAGAACTCACAGCACCTTTTCGTGGTGGGAAAGTGCATATCATCATGTCCATCTATCATGGGGGTAATCTATCATCTCGTCATTACACCACCAACCGAATGGTAGAGTGTGTAGCACCGAAGCTTGAACAGTCCAATCACAATGAATAGCACAGGCCATGAAACTGCGCCTTGAGGCCATCAATTAGACAAACGAAAAATCAACAAAAATTTAAACATCATTAAACAAACCGTCTGGCTAGTTGGTAGATACTTTCCCACGACGAATATTTCGATTTATTACCTGAATAAATTTTCAGATTCGACAGCACGAAGGATGATCTGTGTGTGCCTGGACTGTCGCCCTTCTCTTTGTGTGTATACACGCACAACACTATGTGCGATGGTGTGAAGCGGTTCACTTTCCTGACGGCAAAACAGCTACTTAAGCACATGCCTGCTTAGCTTTCAATGTGAGGTTACTGCTGGAAGGCTCTTTTAAATGGAGGGCCATAGGAAACGAAAGGTAAGGAAAGGCACAGTGGCGTGTCAATTCATCCCCAAGCTCCTGAGCCCCATTAAAGTGATAGTCTCTGAGTGTAGGATGGAAACGCATCATCTTAATGACATTTGCTGAAGGAATGTGTATGTGACGTGGGCGAGGGGTACGACGTACAAGTACGAAAAAAGCCTTACGAAAAAGTGCACCTAAAACACAAGTTTTCGAACAGCATGCATTGATGATGGGAAAGGATACACCCGGACGACGGGAGGTACAATCGGTATTGTGCGAACCATTTGAAGGACCATTCATTTCTCTTTTGAGTGCTTAATAGCGTAGATACTTGGACACAAAAGTATCTATGGTGAGAATTCATTGAAACTGGTGAACTAGATTGAGTATATATTTTTTTGTTACATGGATATCCTTTTCAGCGGGGGTAATTGAACGGACTAAATGCTCTTTTCAGTTGTAGGGGTTGGAAGTTTTAAAAATATACTTTAATTCAGTTAAGTCGGAAGTACCTGCCTGTAGGCAGGCCACTTCCTAGAACAACAAGTGTGAATATTTTCCTTTTTTTCAATTCCATGTTTTTCACATTTACACTTGCCACCCCTTGCATTTCGCCCCTATCAGTGTCCTTCTCCCCGCAGCATCCTCCTTCCATGAATCATGGTTATGCTTCTATAATAGCAGAACACCGTATCCCCTGATGATGTTCAAGAGGGTCTGTTGGCTTTACTAGGTCTATTCGGTAACATGGTAAGGATTGCTCTACTCTGCGTCCGACATTGTCTAGAAAATGTTGTGTTGGTATTGCTGGCACCTCTGCTCCCGCTATGCACTTATTCCAATTGAGTTCAGCGTGTAAGTTGCCACAAATGGATGATGGAAGTGCACGTAAAATGAAAAACCAAAGGAACGAAAATCAACAACAACAAAAAACTGAACTAAAAAAAAAAAAAACACCACAGGGCTGTGAAAAACAATTTTTGAGAAAGTTTTATAACACTTTTCAGTTCTCCACTTTTCAGTCGGGCGCACTTTGTTAGCGCGGCCGGCCGGGTGAGCAGTGGGTGGCCAAGGGTGAGGTGTGATTATTTTGCACCCACTGTTGCTCCTGATGGCGTATTTGAATTTTTGCGAGCGCACACACAATAGGCGATCCCCGTCGCGCGTGCCACACTGTAATAACGGAGTGTAATAAAATCACCATAGAAAGGTGATTTGTTTGCCCGAGAATCGTACGTAGTCGAGCGCGTTGTTTGTGGTATCCGGAATCGCCGAATCGGGATCATTATGATCCCAGGATATGTGTACATCGTTGACTGAAGTGTGAATAGGTGCTCCCAATGAAAGGTGTTGCGTGATGTCTTGTTTTTTTTTTTTTTTTTTTTTTCTCATTGGTGTTCGCTTTTTTATGATTTTATGTACATATGGATATCGCCCGATGTACATATGAGGGTGTAGATATGTTTTATGATTTGTGTGTACTTTGGTGAGGAATTGAATCGTTTTGCAATATGAGTGTGTGAAGTGTGTTGTTTACTGTCAGGACATGGTGTGGCGAATGAATTCGAACAGAGGTTATAGTGCGTTACACTTTGCGTAACAAAAGGTAAACAGACCTAACAAATGACTGATAGTCACGAGTTCATTCAGGAAAACACTTATGGGATGTTCAACGCAGTTATATGGGAACGAATTTGCCTCTTGTTCTTAATTTTTGAGGAGATGACAGAGAACTGTCGACGGCAATAACTAACTCTGTGATTAATGTGCATCAAATGTAATCGAATGATTATTCTTTATATCGGGACTACAAATAAAGTCGGTCCGTTTTTTAAAGATGGGTCTGGCTGTTAAGAATGTTTCATAGTGACAACACCTTTTGATGGTGTCAGAGAGGTTAGAAATCTGTCAATAATATTCAGTTTATATCGCATTGGATTTCATATTGTGTTAATTAAACAGCATAAGCAGGAAGTATTAGTTGTCTGCTTTAATTGAAAGAAAAGTACAGCTGAAGAACGTCGAATGGGTGTGGGAGTGACAATGGTAACAATCTTTCAATTGAAAAATTATGTTGGAAATGGTTTTGACGTTTCAAGAATGGTGATTTCAGCCTTGAAGACAAGCCCCACTCTGGACAGACAGAAAAATTGGAAGATAAAAATTGGACAAATTACTTCTTAAAGATCCAAGTTGTCTAGAAGAGGAGATTGCTGAATCACTGAGAGTGACTCATTAAGCCATTTCCGTGCAATTGAATTCCATGGGAATGATTCACAAGAAAGGCAATTGGCTACGGGATGAACTAAACCCGAGAGACGATGAGAGGGAATTTTTCACTTGCGAACATTTGATTCAAAAGCAACAAATAAATGTTTTTTTTTTATCGGAGTGTGACTGGGGAAATGGATACACCAATTGCAAGAAGAAAAAATACTACGAGTCAATCGCTTCCATCGACCTCAACATCGAAGCCGAATATTAATGGTTACAAAGTTACGCACTGTATCTGGTGGGTCAAAAAGAGTGTCGTGTACTATGAGTTCTCGCAAACTGACGATTCTAATACGAGCGATCGGTATAAAGTACAACTGATTCACTTGAGCCGTGCATCAAGAGAAAAACGACAGGACGAGTAAAAACCTGACAAAGTTTTCATTCTGCATGACAATGTTCAGTCTCATGTTGCAAAATTCGTAAAAGATATTTCGAAACACTCAAGTAGGATATTTTTTAGCACCCGCCGCACTCCGAATATTGGTCCTTCTGATTACTGCTTGTCGCAATGGATGTAGCAGATCACCGGTTCACTTCTTTCGCAGAAATCGATTCACTTCTTCACTTCGCCAAATCCTTGCGGAAGCTCTTTAATCTGTCCTGTTCACCTGGTCCATTTCAAAATAGATGAAAATTAAGAACCAGTTCCCAAAAAAGAAAAAAGCCGAAAAGTCGTCTCCCTGTTTCTAGCTATCCAACTTCTATATTGTCAGATGTTATGAAGTCCCCGGTTACCCAACAATTTTCGAAATACACTCTGTCAAAAAAGTACCGGGAATGGATTTTTAAAAAGTCCGCTTAAAGGAATTGTCATATAAAATTGTTCATTCACCGCCTGACCTTCTGGGAAGATTTCTGAGTGCACAACACCGCGGTAATCAAAGTGAATGGTCAGCATTACCCAGACTTCTGATCGACCCCAACGTGTCTTTTTTTCCTGTTTTTTTTTTTTTGTTTTCCGTCTTTGGCTCAGTTATAAGGCGCCATTCCGAGGCTTATTGAGTGGTTTGCATGTCAATCTTGTAAATCTATGTCTAATCACCAGTTATAATGCGTTCCATGGATTTGAGGCCTTCCGGGACGTTTACGCAGTTAAGTTTTTGAAAAGAAATTCAGGAAAAATGAATGACAAACCGAGCACTGTAAACAAACTAAATGACAGATCGGGGTCACGTCAGGTTAGAGGACAGTTTTGTCAACTTAGCGACAAAAAGAATTTTAACAATCCCGCGGGGTTTTTAAATGATCAATTCGCGGTACTGATAGAATCGCGGTACTGATAGAATCTTGTAAATCTATGTCTAATCACCAGTTATAATGCGTTCCATGGATTTGAGGCCTTCAGGGACGTTTACGCAGTTAAGTTTTTGAAAAGAAATTCAGGAAAAATGAATGACAAACCGAGCACTGTAAACAAACTAAATGACAGATCGGGATCACGTCAGGTTAGAGGACAGTTTTGTCAACTTAGCGACAAAAAGAATTTTAACAATCCCGCGGGGTTTTTAAATGATCAATTCGCGGTACTGATAGAATGTATTTCGTGAGAAACGCAAACGATGACCAAGCCAGTATTGACGTGGTCGGTGGGATTGGCAGCGAATCATCTACTATGAGCTGTTTTCCTACAGCCAAAGTCTTAATTCGGACGTGTACGGTCAAGAATTGAATCCTCTGAAGGAAGCAATCGCCCAGAAACGGTCAGCCTTGGCCAATAGAATTCTTCAGATACCCGGGGAGGTTCTTATGCATCCACCTTATTGTCCGGGCCTGGCACCAGTGATTACCGCCTGCCCCTGTCTATGAAAAATAATTTTCCTGGTAAAAAAGAGAAGCTTGTGAAAATCGACTGTCCCAGTTTTTTTTCCCAACAGGGATGAGGATTTCTATGAGAGAGGCAAAATGAAATTACTGTTGTAGCAAATCTTAGGGAGTGCGTCTCTTTGTCCTTACAAGGATGAGGGTCTCTTTAATAGAGCGCTTCCTAGTTGCTCGTTGCGGTCGCCACCGTGCCTCAGGGGCATCCGGGAAGAGTGACGACAGATTGCTGAATACGGGCCTGATATTCGGCCGAATCCAATAAAACGCAGGTATTTGAATTTGAAAGTATTTTTATTAATTTCGATATTTAGTTTATGTGATTGGCGTTCTTAAACGTCGGACGCCAACCTAGAGACTGATCCTCGAATCTGAAATTCATCACCCTTATAAATGAAACCAAATCGAGACTTTGTATCTCGAAGAGATCGAATTCAAAGCCAAATCTCGATCTAGATACTTTGGCTGGAGCCAAGTGTTTGTTTTTTGAGATAAGAATTCGGTTAGGCAAGTTCTCGGACACATGAGCGTGAGTATGGAAATTGAACATCTGGTTGGTGTTATGTTTGCTTTTGTTAGAGGATCATAGGAAATTGATGTATATGAATGATAAACGAATATTTGATTCGTTTACCAGAGATTTTGCTGGATTGGGATAATGTATTTCTGGATTAGTTGGATGATTATGAGGTTTGGATGTACGTGTGGGGGAAGGAAATGGTAGGGCATTTCAGAACACTACATTACCTTCGAAACGGCAATAAGTTATCGGACAAAACCTATATCGGATCATTCTAACTATGCTAAATAATGCCTTCAATTTCAATGCATGAATTTCTTTTAACTACACCTAATATACGACTGCATTCCGGCAACGCTAGTTGAAATCCAAACTGGTATCACGTAATATAAAGCTCCGTGTTTATAGAACCATAATCATGCCGATTGTTCTATACGAATGCGAAACATCGCCTCTCAGACAACGGGAAGAAAACAAATTCCGCGTATTCGAGAATAAAGTTTTAAGGAGTATCTTTGGCGGTGCATATGACGAAAAGGGAGGACAATGGAGGTAACTCCACAACCACGAAATGGAAGAGCTATACCGCAAACCTACAATAGTGAGAGTAATCACGTCGCAAAAATTAAGGTGGGCCAGGCATATAGCGAGAATGGATCAGATGGCGAAGAATGGAGGGAGAGCGCACAGGACAGGAAATGTTGTCCCATCTGAGTTAGTGAGGCCATGAACTTCCAGTTCGTACATGCCATTAAGTAGAAATATTGTGAAATGCTGACTCTGCTATGTACTCTATTGTAAGAAGTATATATATATATATATATATATATATACTTTAATAAAGTTCAGTTAATAATCATCCTTAAGGGGCAAGGCTAATAACCTTGCCCACAAAAATAAATTATTATGGAAAATTTAACAAGCCTCGAGACTTGCTAAATAAGGCCAAGACAGGATCCCGGTGGTAGTGCCGATGATGATGATGATGAATAATCATCCGTCGGCTGGCTCTTATCTATCTCGTATTACAATTATTATTCTCCAGTCGGAACGCGGAAGTTCATAGCCTCACTGACTGGGTTACGCCATCTTTCCCTGTCCTGTACACTCTCTTCCCAGGCTTCGACCTCTGATCCGATCTTCCCAAGATCACGCCTTCCATTTTTCTCTCATCTTTTCGATGCGATAACAGGAAGAAAATAAGCAAAATAGAAACTTCAAAACCAACTGACCCTGGCAAAATGAAGTATAGGAGTAATGTACGAGGACAGGTCAATAAGTCTTTAGAAAATGTGGACGATTTTCTTTTATATTCTCATTTAACTGACCTAATAATGATGCATTATACTGTTCAGTTATCGGCTGTCCTTTTTTCAAATAGTCAATGAAGATAATACCACGTGCATCCTAGAACACAGTAGCTATAACCTTGCCAGGTGATTTCACCGTCTTTGTCTTCGTTGGAGCCCATTCGCCCTCAACAATCCACTGTTTTGGCTGTTCTTTCGTCTCGGGAATGTAGTGGAGTATCCATGTTTCATCTACAGTTA
Source organism: Microdon myrmicae (assembly GCA_963931805.1). Classification (NCBI taxonomy): domain Eukaryota; kingdom Metazoa; phylum Arthropoda; class Insecta; order Diptera; family Syrphidae; genus Microdon; species Microdon myrmicae. The sequence continues at coordinate 98,124,630 of OZ007501.1, read as the reverse complement.
CTAATCTGCGCAGAAACTCATGTGGGTAGCGACGCATGCGCTCCAAAAGTTCTCAGCTGAGAGAAAAGACGGCACCAATCTCGTGGATATTTCTTTCATACCCAATTTATCATGCAACATTGAAATATGATACACATTGAAAATTGGCAGACACCTAGTGAGGAATGATGCTTACTAAAAACATACAAGTGTTCCCGGAGCGTTACAATTAGCAACTGTTCAAAAAGAGCTGCAATGGCTATTTGGTGGCATCTCAGGGGCCTGTGGCATCTCTAACAGATACACACGCAATACAGTAGTGAAGAACACCGAACGAAAATCGAATAAGAAAATACATCAGAGCCGTATACCATAGCGATAACAAAATAATTCACATCAGTGGAATATACTTGAGTTTAAAAATCGAATTTTAAACACGGCCAGTAGCCTGATGTGTTACGCTTAGGTTCAATTTTTGGTGATTCTAACTGTCATAGCGTCATCTCGAATCACACGTTCTTCACTATCATTGCAAACGCTATAGGCCCACTCGGCGCTGTAGGTTCGCCTCTCCCGTGAGAAGTGTAAAAAAAGCCAATAGCGATGCTACGAGCGGCATCGTAGGCGTTTCTAAGTACTTATTTACCTGTCCTCGTAGTTTATTTTGAAAACGACAATTGTGGATGTTCCGCCACAGTAAAACACCACCGAGGGTGGGAAATTTACCTCTTTTTTCCTCACTTATTTGATCCTATTATTCAAAATTTTAAAAACAATTTCAGAAAATTATGTTTAGATTAGAGATACAATCGCCTCGGTATTCCGTTTTGTAAGTTGAGTAGTTTATAACGTTTATAAAGTTGTAATTAATTTTCAACCGTACATTTCAGAACTTCACGATTTTCTGAGCCCGTTAGACACAGAATTGGCTTGGTATTCAATTGCGGAGACTGAGTAGTATAAACTCAATTGATCCTGTAAAATGCTGGCACATTCATGAACCTATAAGTCGATATTTCAAAAGATTGTCTTCACTGCAAGCACAGTTGCCTCTGTATTCCATTGCAGATGTTGAGCATTTTCTTCTCTAAAATTGACTCGTTTTGGAACTTAGATTTCTGAAGTTCAATAGATTATATTCCTATAAGAGACGCCTCTGTTTTCCATTGTGGATCTTGAGCAGTTTAATAACATTTTCTCATCTGAAATCCTGCTTCATTTTAGTACGCATGTTTTAGAATCCCAGAAGATTCCTTTGAAAGACTATTATCTTTGTATCCCATTGCCGAATAAAAATATCTCATATTGTGGTTTACGATCCTTGTGAATGATCACAAGGTTTTTGGTCACGACTGAAACATTATTGCATCTACATTCCGTTATAGAGGTTTGAAAATGTGTTCCCATTTAATCCTTTAAAGTCACGAGAGTAGGTCAATAAGTCCTTAGAAACACCCACAATGGTGTTAAATGCGAATGGGCTCCAAATAAGGAAAAGACGGTGAACCCAGATGTAAGGGTTATGGCTACTGTGTTTTGGGATGCACGTGGTATTATCTACATTGACTATTTGGAAAAGGGACAGACGATAACTAAACAGTATTATGCGTCATTATTAGGTCAGCTAAATGAGAAAATAAAAGAAAATCGTCTTCATTTCCTAAAGAAAATGTTCCTGTTGACTGGAAAGGATGATTCGTTAGTTACAAGTACATTGCAAAAAGTAACTATAAAAATATCTGCTTAGAACGGAAGGGAAGACAAAGTCTGAAGGATTGACCTGCTCTCGTATGTTTTCGAACATTTTCTCGGAATTCCGAACTCATCAGTGATATTAGTGTTGATTAATTATCGACCCAATATTTCAGAATTTCACGATCTTTTGAGAATATCAGAGGCGCAATTGCCTTAGTATTCCATTGTTATTATTATTTTATTATTTATTGGCCTGTAGGAACCCGGAAGTTCATGACCTCCCTGACTCGACTCTGCCATCGTTCCCTGTCCTGTGCACTCTCCCTCGACGCCTGACCAGCCGAACCGATCTCCTCAAGGATTGAGAATATAAAAAAGCTTTGTCACATTCATGTAAAATTCGGATACATTGTGAGCCCAAATCATAGTTTTCAGAGGTTTTAAACACTGGTGTGTCATAATTGTCTTTGCGTTTCATTCCAGGGCATATACAGTTTTGTCTTTTTTTGTTTGGAAAGGAGTAGTTGCATTCGAGAGGAAAGTCATCCGGGCAACTTTGGTCGTAGACTTGTCTCTATAGGGTGTACAAGGATGAGATTTACGAACAGTACCACAGCGTGGACGTAGTAGACAAAATTAAACTTCAAAGACTTCGGAGAACAGAATATCTAGCTCATGTACATGAAAAAATAAAATCCTTTTCGATCATTTTACCTTCGTGGGGAATGACAGACCGAAACCGCACGCTTTCACTTAAGGAATTGTATTGGCCGGAACACAAATGGCATTGGGATTATTAACTCGATGAGAATGACTCGAAAACGAGAGTGTTTAAAAAGCCATTACTGTGGGTTAACACTGGATTCCGTTTGTCAGTCAGATAAAAACAAATACAATTTGAGTAGTATTACTTATGTGATTTATCTGAAGTGAAATGCGTTCTACATTTGACACATTTCCGAGGATCAAATCAGGTAAACTCCATTTCCCACAATGTTTATTAACGTTCCTAAAATATTTGGCATAAAACGCAACCATTCCAATACATTCCACGAATTTAACCGCGGGGCGCCACAATCTGTCAAACTCAAAGCATTAGCTCAACGCGATAGACTATGAACTATGATTATCTAGCCAAAAAGTCAGACACATTCGAATTATTTGCAAGTCAGAAACTTCTATTTAGTAACAATTTCCATTGCATTCTTTTCATCACATCGTGAATAAAATACAAACTAGGAAGGATATGAAAAGGCACCTCATTTAAATGAAAGAATAGGGACGTAAATGTCTTACGCAAAAAAAATGCACTCCGTTCGTCACTCAGTTCTGAGGGGCCGAAGCAATTACCGCTGATTACGTTTCCACTTATTTTTATCAATATTAATGGGCCTACAAAGTATGAGGGGCCATAACAGCGGTGTTCTGGCTCCTGCTGCCACGAGATCAACACCGATGGTGATAATTAATAGAAGATAACACTTAAGTACAGCTATGAATGAAGGAACGTGTCACGAGAGAAACCTACTCAGCCTGATGACTTGTTTTATAGACTACAGCGCAAATGCATTACTGCAGTTGGAATGTAATTGGTCAAAGGCGGTAAATTCGTGCTTCAAGCAGCCGTCATTGATAATTAGATAAAGATATATGAGATAGGGTAATCGAAAGGCAATTACATCAAGCGTTGCACACGTAAGTTCTGGTTAAAGCGCAAGTTATAGGAAATTATTGAGCAGACTCGTCTGGCGCCCGAGCGGCGGACGTGGTAATATTTTTTCCAGAGTTAAGAAAATAGCGTCGGGCTGTTCTAATCTAACACATAACTTCCAGACTTGTCAGGTTACAGCAAAGTATCGCATTGATCGCTTTAATGACTTCTACTATACTCGTATCATAGTCGAGGTGGCGCTTTTAACTTACTTGTAGATATCGAGATAGAATTTTGTATCAATCTGGAGTCGTTCTCTAACTTGAAATAGAAAGAACACTTTTAAACAGTTCTACTGTTTAGAACACAATAAGTTCGTATTCTAAATACGAGAGTATTATAAAATATTGAAACAATTTGATATAAAAAACGGCTGGTCGCTAATTTAAAATAGGGAGGGAGTCTAGAAAACCAGCTGTCTGGAAGCTTATGAAGTGTTACGTTAAAGCATAACAATTTCTTTAAAAAAAAATTCCAGATTCCTCACGTTTTGAAAGTGGGAAAATAACGGGTTCTTCAAACCTTCAATAGTGAGAGTAATCAGGTCGCGAAGATTAAGATGGGCCGGACCTGTGGCAAGAATGAGCAACGGTAGGACCGTGCGTAAAACTCTTGACGGAAGACCAACGGGAAAGAGACCGACAAGACGGCCACGACGGAGATGGGAGGACAATGTTAGGTTTGACCTTGAGGAGATAGGATCGGATGGTCAATTGTGGAAGGAGAGTGTACAGGACAGGGAACGATGGCGGAGTCGAGTCGGCGAGGCCAAGTACTTCCGGATTCCTGCAGGCCAATTTCTTGTAATAAATAGTAATGGGTTCTTCAAAAACTTAAGGCCTCATATTTTTTCAATGAGTGGTGTATTAGAAATACATTACATGCACCTCTAGATAAACGTGACGAAAACGTCAAATTTCTATAAACTGTTTTTTTGACATTTAACCTAAAAATAAAACAAACACTGACACAATTCGGTAGATTTTCGCGCATTCAATTTTGGTTCAAAAATAAAGATTTTCGAAAAACATATTCGCCATACTGTGCGTTACTGCTTCACAAAAGGCAAGAAAGCAACTGAAACAAGGAAAAAGCTGTGTAACGTTTAATGAAATGTTATAAAAAAGCCAGAAATGTTCTAAAAACCCTTAGTGCTTAAACTGGTTCACTCGATTCCGTAGGGGGATTTTTCAGTATATTTGACAATAGTACTAATTGCCTAATTAACTATAGAGTCTTATATGAGTAAGTTAGCCCATTATCCAATCCGGACATACATCAGAAATGTTAATTGCTACTCGTCGGCTACTGGTATTGCTCATTTGACTTGATCTGCTAAACGTACTAAAATGATTGATAATCAGGAAGAATTCTTTGGTAAGAGATTTACAAGATCACCAGTGATATCAACAGCAAACTTGGATGAGGTGTTCCTGGAACTGTGGTTACTAAAGTTTTTAAGTTAACTTAGGAGGATAAAATAATGTTGACAACAATAGCATTTACTACTGTAATTATTATAAGAAACGAAGAAAGGCTGTGGCGGTTCCGCCAAACCCCACGGTTCACTTACCTTAAAAACCCCCATAACTGCCATCCAATCATATAATTTCTCTAATGGAATCGCATTAGCACCTTAAATGCTTTACGCATCTAGGATTATCTAAGGTATAATCTAAAAAGTCCCTGTAAAAGAAAACTTACCTTCATGCATCTCTTCGCATATAATTTCCTGTAAGATTTCTTTTCTACCTTTTCAGGAATCCCAAACCTATTCCGGGCCTTCGGTTCCCAGGCAAATTTCAATTTCCCACACCTGCCAATCTCCACCCAGCATACCTGAAACATTTCCTTTTACAAGGACATTTAATGCATACAACGCGTTAGATAAAATTCCTAGAAATAATTCTTTAAAGTGCATATGGCATCATGAGTCCCAAGCCAGTCGGCACCCTTTGTCTGTGTTAAAATCATATGTCGGGCAGCTTGTTTTGACAGATGCCATAAATCATATTTCTACGCATGTAGGCATGCATAAGATCCAACTCATCGTTTGTTTTTCCACTAACAAACAATATTCAATTTCTTTCCCTGCCGCAGCTAATTACCCGGCATATACAAAGGCATGGAAGGGATTCGTTCGGCCACCAATCCCATTAGCACCCTTTTTCCCCAATGTCGATAATAGCGACGACGCATCGCGTAAATAATGACCCGCATTACCAACGACCCATTTGGTCATTTCTCCCTTTTGACTTGGCCGCCTGTCTGCTTCGTTTACCCATTGCTCTCGAGCACGTGTAAACAACACAGATAGGAACGATCGCACACATACCACCATGATCTTCATTACAAGATCTGGTTTCCTATTCCACCAAGAGGGACTTTACGTTTCTCTGGTGTATTGTAAAAACGATATCCTTAGTGGAGAGGATATCTACCACGACACCACAAACTCACCCCATAGGCGAATCATCTCTGCACGAGATGATTATCGTTGAGTCCTTTATCAGCCGCTGACCACAATTGCCATGCCACGCCCGCTCTCCTTGGCGTTGCGGAGATGCGTTAAATTTGAGGTCGCGAGTGTCTAAGCGTTTGATTTTTTTTTATTGTATCGCGTTTTAAAAAATACAATGTCAGTTAAAGAAACCCTATCGTGGACACTTAATAACGTAACTCTAAGTCAACACATCGTACTGTAAATCGCGAATGTGAAACAAACTCGACCAAAAATAAATTAAAATCGGCTGATCAACAAATTAAAACAAATGTTTTATTTTCCTCTTCCTGACGTGGAGCTTCGCTTGTATTTTGCCCTCCTGTGCTGCAGTTTCCGGGATGTTGTCGTTACCCTTCCGCGTTTGATGAACAGTTTCCTTTCAGTGTTTGACGAAACAGTTTTTGGGACATTTAGTGACGATTCGGTTTGGCGGAACCTTGTCCGAACTGCGAATAGTTAGTTGGACGAAGTAGAACTCGCACCATGCCGGTGCCACGGCTTCGTCCGCCACAAGGCTCTGTTTGTGTACGGATTTATTTGAAACAGCAGAATTGGGCAAGGAATACTGAGCTTCCAATAGATAGCGAAAACATTAAGGGAATCGGTTCCAACTTCACCAATATTAGTTTGGACATGATCACAAACTCTTCGGGTCAAACGACTAGTCTATTGAATATAAGGTTAAGGTCCTTCTATGTGATTTTAATGCAAAAATATGAAAGCAAATCACCTTTGGCAATACTATTAACAAACGCATTTATACTACATGGGCTGAAAAGTCGCCGAATTTTTCTATATATGGCACTTCTAGAAAATGAACATCATTTCAAGGGGCTCGTCTGTCACTAGTTTATGTATGAAGTTTCATGACATTTCGCCCATTCGTTTAGAATCTACAGTCATTTGAGTGACGCTACCATTGCCTTCGTAAAAAATCAGGAATACCGCCTCTTGATCAAACATTTGTTTTTTAATGAGAAAAACTTTTGAACAATCATTACAATGATTGCAGAAATGTTATCTCACATCTGCTCTTTCGAGAACAACGCTCTATCAGTGGTTTAGTGAATTTAAAAGTCTTAGATGAGTGATGCCCTTGTAGCGAGTCTAACAGATACTCACACAATTCACAAGCAAAAATAGTGAAGAACACCGAACGAAAAATCGAATAAGAAAAAAAGGTGCTAATGGGTTGGTGGACGAAACGAATCCCTTGCTTGCATTTTTATGTGCAGGGAAATTCGTTTGTGGGTAACGGATTCTATATTTGCATTGTGTATGTTTTGAATTCAATCCGGCGGCAATGCGCGAGGTCGATGATTGTTTGGAGATTCAAACAAAGGAGCATTTCTGGGTAAAGTGCTTGCAGCTGTATCGATAGTTGCAAGTCATTGGGAAGCAATTCAGATGATTACACATTGACGGTTTGTATATACCATCTGTGTCAATTGTACATGCATCTATGACGACGCTAGGATCGAACTCTAGTGTGAATATCTACACTAATTGGAAATTCGGTTCTGGGTCGCTAATGCAGAGATGCATTGATACATGTATGAATGCCCTTGTAGGAAAAATTCTTTGCAGGCATTTCCAGGTAATGCATTGAAAGCATTAATTATCCTTAGGAAGGAGATGTTTTTGCTGCGGGGAGATTGCGCTGCAGGTGTGGGAAGGTTGGAATTTGCCTGGCAACCGAAGGTACCGAATAGGTTTTGTTTTATGCTCCCGTATAATGGAAAGAATTCTTGTAGGGAATTTGTATGCGAAGAAATGCATGAAAGGTAAGAATTTCTTTACAGGGAATTTTAGGTTATAGAAATTTGATCTATTTGATGCGTGAAGCATTTAAGGTGCTAATGCGATTGCATTAGCGAAACTTATAAGGTTGGGTCGAAGTTATGGGGGTTATTCAGGTAAGTAACGGTGGGGTTTGGCGGAACCGCCACAAGCTCTCATTCATACACAAGGTACGATACTCCAGAGACAACGAATAAGGTTTCACCAAAAAAATCGACATTGTAACCCATATCCATTCCACAACCCGATCCATACGATCCGCACGATCCACACGACCCGCATGACCCACGAGATCCACACGTTCCACAATATGCTCCATGGGTTCCGCAATACGTTACACGCGATCCACGACACGTTCCAGACGCCCCACGTAATCCCCAATATGTTTCACGCGTCCCACAACAACAACTGTTATCAGGACATGAATGCTTTCGACAGTATTCGTACAGCTATAAACATGTTGGTCACCTATACTGCTAGTAGTGCGAAGGCAAAGTATTAGAAGAAAGTGTGGACCGTTTACTCAAAGTGTGTGTGAGATTGGAGACCACACGAGTGACATTCGATAGTGTAGCAAAAGCACCAGCGGCCCATCGTAATGGCTAGAGTAATAGATAGACTCCGTCCAGCCCCGCGATGGAATATCTAGATAGATAGTTCCATCGGGAACGACGGGAATATGTGCGCCGGGTAGGCGCGGGGGGGGGGGGGGGGGGGTCGTTGGTCAAAATCTCCATCCATGCCGATCGCTCCAGAGGCACTTTTAAATATTTCCAACTTTCTCCCAAAAAAAAAGATAATAATAATAATAAAAACGACTAGAAGGCCGTTAATCCGACATGCACTTGGATCGGCCCAGAGGTATCTTTTCAAGAGTTCTAACTTCCTATCGAAAAAAATAACGTTCCACAACAATAACCTAATGTGGAACGTGTGGTACACCTTGTGAAACATGATATGGAATATAATGCCAAACTTTTTGTAAGACCTTATTAATTGTCTCCGGAATGCCCTCGGGTACGTACCCACAAGAGCTCGTAAGAAAATATAAAAGAGTCTCACCCTCGTACGATCGCGGTATAAGTGGAACTTATAAAACTGGGATGTATTTATACAGGGCAGGATGGCCCTTAGTTATGATCGCGGTTCGTTTCGCATATTTTGAAATAATATATAGCCGTGTTGTTGGACACATCAGTCCATGGAATTTAAAGTCTCTATGTAGTCTTTCACAAGACTGCAGCCGGGCTTTTGCCTTCAAGTATCTTTCGTCCTCGTGTTGGTTTACGAGCCATTAGTCAAGCATCAACCGCGAAGACTCTTCATAGACGGATCGTGATGTTTAAGACAATCGAGTCCACAGTAAGAATAATGCATGAAGGAAATCATTTGGGCAACACAATTTTTTTTTAATCAATGGTAATATTTGTAAAATAGCAAAAGTCTACAATCTGTATTCCATGAGATAGTTGTTGTGGTCTCAATTAGAGTTGCGTTTTCAATTAGACAGGTTGCCCGTCTTCGAATGCTAGAGTAGGTCGAGAGTATTCCTAGGAATAGAGCGCCATTGTTTAAAATTCGTTTCAGTGGGTGCTGAAATCCGTTCGCATTTCTTATTAAACCAAGGTTTACGGGATGGATTTCGTGCGATAGAATGTGGAATAATAGATTTCGTTTGATGGAATGTGGAATATGAAGTTCCATACCGAGAAGAATAATTTCGATAATTGAGTCTGAACATTCGTTTCCAAAGCAAACTTCTGACTACGGAAAGTTGGTAGCGCCGTAGGCTGCATATGCGAGACTGCTTAAGTTGGTTAGTCGTTTGAGATATAAGTGATTGCACGACCGATACCAAGCAGTGGTTGGAGTTCCCCAACAGGACAATCCTTTTTTTGGAAGAAATACTTGGCTTGAATGATAGAAATAGAATCAGCGTGTTCATATAATCGGTTTGGTTATCAGGCAAATGCCAATAACTACGTTTAGATAATAAACTTAATATTTATCCCCGCAATATTTCGATAATTTACGAAACATGGAATTAAATTCAGGAGGTTCTAGTGTTAATGCGGGTATTGAAAACTATAAACTTCGAAAGATAAAGCGAGGACAACTAATTATTGATAAGTTGAGAAAGGCCGAAATATGCTCCAACTTTGTACTTCTCTCGGATCATCGATGTGAACAGATGATGCTTTTCTGTAAACAAACAACCGATTCACCACTTCTAGTGTCAATCTGGTGTAGGTTCTTCTAAAAACCGTTTTTGAATCACTCAATACAATAATCTTATCTAAATTACTGATACTATCAAATCGGTGACACAGTATCAACCAAAATTTCCGTCTTCCCGAGAAGAGAAGTTGTCTAGATTAACATGATCAAAACATTTCAATGTCGCAGTCGGCGGAAGGCAGAGAAGGGATGCCGTCAAACTCGTTCATCAAGGGGCGTGTGTCATTCTATATTTTAACACAAATTCCAATTTATTTTTGTTACCTCTCGCCTTATAAACAATTAAAAATGGCGAATTGGTATTTTCACAAACCAGTTTCAACACAAATGTGACAGGCATAAATTTCGTTCATTGCTTTCTAACCGCCCTGATTTACCCCCCCAATGAAGTTGTAGATTTTGTTTATGGATTAGATGGTGAGCAGAATGGATGCTTTAAATTTATGAAGACGGAAACAAAACAAACTCTCGTCGGGTAATTGCGCATATATTACGGAATCAACAAAACCAGATTGTAGTGACGTTCAAAACTGACCTTTGGTATTGTAAAACGCGTTGATGGTGAGACATGTTCGGGTACGCCTTGCAGTTATAATTTGTTATGAACTATGGCACTATATTAGTCATCTCAGTGATCTTAGAGCGAGAAGTTTTTGCTTATTTGTACAAAACACGCGTAGAAAAGGGCTTTTTAGGTGCTGTAAAGGCTGTACGAGGGTTGCCTTTTATATTTCGGGATTAGAGAACAAAAACAAATGTTGATCATCGAAAATCACTTTATTGTTTTTCAAAATATTCCCCATGAAGATCTATACACGTTTGCATGCGTTTGAACCAATTATCGAAGCACTTTTGCCACTCTGATTGAGGTATCTCCAACACATGCATTCTGAATGCAGCAACCGCTTCTTCAGATGTCGAAAAACGTTGACCTCTCAGTTTGTTTTTTACGTACGGGAATAAAAAGAAGTCATTCGGTGCCAAGTCAGGACTATACGGCGGATGACCCATCAAATCGATGTTTTGGGTGCTCAAAAATGCAGTTGTCGCAGCCGATGTGTGAGAGCTCGCATTGTCGTGGTGAAGAGTGATCCGTCTTCGGCGGTTGGTTTTCCTGATTTCTTGGAAGACAACTGGCAAACAAATGGTTGTGTACCGCTCAGAATTGACTGTTCTGCGTTGTTCTAGTGGTACGGTTGCGGCATGTCCAGTTTTTCCGAAAAAACAGGCGACCATTTGCTTGGAAGTGCTTCGTGTGCGAACAACTTTTGTTGGATTTGGCTCATCTTGAAACACCCAGACAGTCGACTGCTGTTTACTTTCGGGCTCATACGCGTAAATCCACGATTCATCACCTGTCACGATGTCATAGACGTGTTTCGAAGCATCGCGACCGTATTTTTTGAGCAGTTCTTTCGACCAATTGACACGAGCCTTTTTTTGGGCGATTGACAAATTGTGTGGGATCCAACGCGAACAAATTTTTTTGATAGTCAAATGTTTATGCAATATTGAATGTATGCTGGTCCCACTAACGCCTAAGGTTGTCTCAATCTCACGATAGGTCACATGACGATCTTCCAATATCAGTTCACGCACAGCATCAATGGTTTTCGGAACAACAACTGATTTTGGACGACCTTCACGAAATTCATCTTGGAGTGAACTACAACCACCATTGAATTCACCATACCATCGATAAACACTGGTCCTTGATGGAGCTTCATCGCCAAAAATTGAATTAAGTTCATCCATGCACTGTTGCTGAGTTAATCCACGCCGAAAGTTTTAAAAAATAATCGTACGAAAATGTTGACGATTTAATTCCATTTTTGGGCCGAGATGAATCTTTTAAGTTACTGTAAACAACACAAATAGCGCTCGTATGTCAAAACGTTCTGAGTGCGGATAATCTCAAAAATGTCCAACTTTACGACGGAGCTGTCAATTGCCAGATTGCAACACTAGGGTTGCCAAATCCCGAAACATAAGAGGCAACCCTCGTATCTACACGAAACGTCAACTCACAACTCACTGTTATCATGCAACTTTATATTAAAGATATGTTCTGCTGTAAATTGTGAAAATACCACATGTGAATCGTTCAAAATACCGCGTCCGTCAGACATTTACATCAAAAACCGAATGCCTCTGGCTATCTTAATAATGATAATCGTTAAGGCCGCCTGAAGAGAGGATTGGGACTGTACAAACCAGAGATAAGTGATATATTGTTGGACTCCAACGGCTACTACCACAAATATTTATTCGTCCACAGAATAATCGAATTCACTTAACGTGAATTCCCCCATGTTGGTTCATTTGTGTTTATCAAATTACTTATCATTATCATCATCGACACTACAACCGAAATCCGATCTTGGCCTTATTTAGCAAGTCCCGAGGCATGTTAAATTTTCTGTAATAAGTTGTTTTTCCGGGCAAGGTTATTTGCCTTGCGCCACCTTCAAATTACTTATGGTTACCTATAAAAGTGTATAAATCCAGAAACGCAGAAGACACATATGACGTCAATGAGAAAAGTGTCAGAATCTGAGGCATATCAGATAGCTGATACAGCCTACAGGACGAAAAGTATATTGGTAAAATTAAATAAACGTTCAACCTGAGGTATTAAAAAGCTTTTGCTTTGATTATGATCCCGGTCCAATTTCTTAATTTCTGATAAGTAGGGTTAGAGCGTTTGCGACGATAGTGAAGATCGCGTGATTCGAACCGACGCTATGACGGTTAGAAGCACGAAAATATTGAGCCAATACTCAACATATCAGGCCACTGAATTCGATATTTAAACTCAAGTACACTCAACTGATGTGGAATTGCTATATTATTGCTTGGTGTACGCCTGATGCTTTTGCTTATTCGATTTTTTTTTCGGTGTTGTTCTTCACTATTTGCTTTTGTCTATTAGAAACGCCACAGGGTATTTGATATTTAAGATGATTCTAAAAGTATTACGGGGGCTCTGGAATACTTGACAGGTCAAAAAGTGGCCACTTTTTAGCAGACCAGAGAGTTTTCCCAGAAATGGTTTATTCACAAAAGTTTCTCCTCGTCAATCCAGGCATCTAAGATTCCTTCCTCTAAATGCGAAGGCAGAGGAATGTTACAATTTTTTATGAGGAAAATTTACGATTTTGACAAGATCTTATTGCTTATCTCCGACATAACGTATGGATCGAAAATTTGCTATTTTTGCAGAACTAAATAAATGTTCACATCAAGTAATCAAGGGAATTTAATTTGATCGTAACCCCAGTGGAATTTCATATTTTTTCATAAGTTATCGTCATCATCGGCACTACAACCGGGAGCCGGTCTTGGCCTTATTTAGCAAGTCCTGGGGCTTGTAAAATTTTCCATAATGACTTTTTTTCCGGGCAAGGTTATTAGTCTTGCGGCAGAGGCTCCCTGACTGGGAATCGAATCCCGGTCTCCCGCGTGACAGGCGGGTATACTAACCACTATACTATCGAAGAGCCTTTTTTCAAAAGTACGAGCTGTGAATATTAGGAAAATAGAAGGTTAATTCTTGAATGTGCTTTACAGACCGAGAAGTGGCCACTTTTTACTAGACCCAAAAGTATTTTCGCTATCTATCAATGAGGTAACTAAGACTGCTTCTTCCGATTGCGATTCCGGTGAAATTTCATATTATCGGGACAAAAGCGGAAGGCGCTTGGGAAAATCAAATAATTTATCATTTTTTGTCTGAAAACGAATTTCGCAACAGTAAATAAATGCTCACCAGAAGGTCCTCAAAAGTATTTTCATTGATTCACATTATTGATAACCTGTCCATCTTAGAAAAATCTGGTGGCAAGTCTCTGGTGTACATTACGGACAGAAAAATGATAACTTTCGAACAGACCAGAAATTGTTTTCACTATCTCTCGATGAGGTGTTTAGGATTATTCCCTTTTATTCTGATTCCAGTGCCGCCTCAACGGCTGAATTCGTAAGAAGGTTGTGTCTTGCGTTTGATTGTGCAAATCTCGGTTCAGCTGACGACTCTTGCTGTCGTGCAGTTTGGGACAATTACTGAGTGGTAGAGAGGGTCCCAACGCCCAGACGCCCGCTGAAATTCCAGCCCGTTAAGCTAAAGATTTCGTGAAATGGTTGGGAAAAATCCTTGACCATCTTTTGGAGGTTGCTGATGGACCCAGTCGAGAGAAAAACAATAGCATCCCAGGGCGCCAACTCAGCGCTATAGGTTCGACTTTCTTCATCATCATCATTATCATCGGCACTACAACCGGGAACCGGTCTTGGGCTTATTTAACAAATCTCTCCACCGGTCCCGATTTCAAGCGCCGTCATCCAGTTTGGCACTCCCAGACTCTGGGCGTCCTGGTCTACGCCATCCCTCCATCGCAGACAAGGTCTGCGGCGCTGTTTCCTTCCATACATCCTGCCACAAAAGACTTTCCGGGCAGGCTCCTCTTCGCTCATTCGAGCTAGGCCTCCCGCCTACCGGAGTCTACCGAGCTTGATTTTTCTTACAAAATTTGCGTCTTCGCAGATTGCGTACAACTCATGGTTGTATGGTCTCCGGAATCGTCCTCCCTCAAATAGGGGGCCAACAATTCTCCTTAGGACCTTCCTCTCAAACGCGACTAAGAGTTCAAAGTGCCTTTTATTGAGCAGCCAGGTCTCGGATCCATACATGAGTGCTGGTAAGACCATGGTCTTGTACAGTAGTAGCTTGGACGTTCTGGAAAAATTTCGGGATTTAAAGAGCCTTGATAGACCATAGTAGGCTTTGTTGAATTTAATCAGCCGTTCGCACCACGATCTCATGAACTGCGTGATGTAAAGCTGTCCCTCCTTGTTTGATCAGCTCAGCTGGTATGCCATCAGCTCCGGGGGCTTTATTTGATTTAAGCTGTCTTATGACTTGTAATGTTTCCTCAATGCTTGGTGGCGGCAGCATTTGGTCTTGGTCTTGCATTGGTGGAGCCTCCAATTCTTCTGTGAGTAGATCATTTAGCAATTCATTGAAGTGCACCTCCCATCGCTCCAGAATGTCTTCAGGATCTGTGATCAGATTACTCTCTTTATCCTTGCAGTAAGTGCAGCGTGGCCTGTACTGTGTCATACTGTGGATTATATGGTAGAACTTCCGCGCATGGTGCTGACCTCGCTCTGATATACCTTACGTACAGAAAAACTACCATTTTTGAACAAACCAGAAATTGTTTTCGCTATCATTTGATGAGACGTTTGAAATCTCTTCTTCTGATTGTGATCCCATTAGCACATCAATGGTTATTAACTACAGTTTAGTGGAATCTCGGAGCGCCCACTTGGTGCTATAGGTGCGCATCTCCCGAGAGAAGTGTAATAAAGAAATACCCAAGCTTGATGTCTTTGACTGTGAATCCAACAGAACTTCACATCACGTAGCGAAAATTTTCTGTGACTCTCAGAGAGATTTCAAGGCAGAATCGAAAAGACACGTATCATTATTGAATATTATTATTATTATTATTATTTATTGGCCTGTAGGAACCTGGAAGTTCATGGCCTCACTGACTCGACTCTGCCTTTGTTCTGTGGGGTTCTCTATATTACGCTGAGAACCAACCCACAATAGCAACTACAAATTCGCCAGCAGCAAGCGCATAACACCAACTACAGCCACTTTCGTTGGCTTAATACCACCTGCAGGGGATATCTTTCAAAGGGGCATACACCAGGTAAGGGAAGTAGTTTACCATCCCATAGGCATCATTCATATTCCCTAAATTCCCTAAAATCTAAAAACCCAGTACAAGCATTTACTGCACCACTATGGGGCACCAGCCAAAATTCCCTAAATGAACAATCGTTCGCTTGTATGTTACATAACATGATTTCCTAGATATGAATTATCAACATGCAACATACACCAGGGAAACCAATCGGCGCCCCTTATTAACATAGTTAACCTGCTATACACGTGCGCAGCGTATTTCCATGACTTATTCAAAGTCACCTCAAATTTGTCCAACCGACAAAACTTGTTCGAGTATCTCGCGCCCACCAGCCGAGAAACTAATTCTTCAGCATGGGAACAAGCACATAAGAATTGTACATTGGCCGCCGGGATCGATACGACGCACAATCGTCGTTGTGCGAGTACCCGATTCGCCGTTGACACATATCGCCCTGTCGATGGACAAACAATCTGTGCAGCTGTAGCCACTCTGAATAATGCCCTTCTTCCCATTTCCTTTTGTTCGGTTTTCGTTGCCACGGCCAGGCAACACGAAACATCACGCGCCCTCGCAGTGATCAACTCAGAGAGATCCTCTCTGATTGGTCCGTGCATGAATAATAAGTTGCTATCGAAAAGACGAAAACCCACCCTTAGAGGATGGCGGACTCTGTACGGATCAGTTTTCGTCAGTCGTGTTTACCACCAAGGAGTAAGTCGTAATTCAACCACAGTGCATGTATCAGTCCGCGTTATTACCAATCAAAATTTCAACCCTCGCCGTACGCGTATCGAACCACGTTCAACCAACAGACGGAACGCCACACGGAGTCGTTTATTAAAGAACAATTAATTATTTACATGTTAAAGAACACCACTACCGAGTGATCTCCTTGGTTATTTTGTTACTTTTTATCGTTTATTAATGAACAATTAATTATTACATGTTAAAGAACACCACTAACGGGCGATATCAGTTCTTCCCGACCCCTGGTTATTCTAACATTTATTTATTACATATCAAAGAACGTTTCAATAGACAGTAAATTATAGAGAGATTAATTTAGTTAGGTTACAACGCTCCACCACTTACATTTCAAAATACCATAAATTAATACACTTCAAAGAACAGTAAATCAAAGAGAGATCACCGTGTAGATTAACCTTTATTATATTAGGTCCTTCACATCAAATAAATAAATAATCAATAGACCAGATCCAGAGAGTTTTATTTCTTTTCCTTGCGTAAACGAAGGCCGAAGGACCTCGCGGCCGTCCTCTCGGTCTCTTTCCCGTTGGCTTACCGTCAAGAGATCTATGCAGGGTCCTATCGTTGCCCATTAGCGCCATGTGTCCGGCCCATCTTAACCTTCGCGACTTGGTTACTCTCGCTATTGTAAGTTTGCGGTATAGTTCCTCCAATTCGTGGTTGTGGCGTTTCCTCCATTGTCCTGACTCCTCGTCATATTTGTCGCCAAAGATACCCCTTAACACTTTATTCTCGAATACGCGGAATAACCATAATAAAAGACGACTAAAGGCCGAGTGGTAGATGGGGTCCCAACTCCCCGACGCCCGGTGAAACACCACCCCACCAGGCTATGGGCTCCATGTAATGTCGGGAGAAATCCATGGCCACCTGTTGGAGCTTGGTTGAAAAGGGGACCCAAATGACTGCCCTAAGGAACTCCAGAGGTGCACGAAAAGGATTTGAGAGAACAGAAACGTACTCAATACAGCCGATTGCCCAGGAATGACGAAATCCATCTTGTTAAAAAAGTATCAATTTGTGGGAAATTTTATCGAAGGCTTTAGTGAAATCCGTAGTAACAACGTCGACCTCGCTGCCGCTCTCTAGGGCTAGAAGTGTTTGGGAAGAAAATTCGACTAAGATAATGGTGGTAGATCTACCACTAAGAAAGTCGTGTTGCCTGGATGAAATTGGGGATTTGCAGTAGAAGGTCGAACGACGGGAAGAGAGAACGGAAGAGTATTTTTTAAGGAATATATCGCGCCGAGGGTGAATTCGTCCTTAAGCTGGGTTAGTTCGATTACAATCGTGGGTGGATCAATAAATTAAGAAAGAAATGGACCATGGGAGATATTTGGTAACTATTTGAAATACGTGAGGTCGCGAAGGAGGCGAAGACGGTCGCAATCACATGTGAATCTGTGGCGACTCTAACAGATACACACACAATTCACAAGCAAAATAGTGAGGAGCACCGAACGAAAAATCGAATAAGAAAATACATCAGAGCCGTATACCAAGCGATAACATAACAATTCACATCAGTGGAGTATAGTCGAGTTTAAAAATCAAATTCTAAAATCGCCCAGTAGCCTGAAGGGTAACGCTTAGGTTCAATTTTTGGTGATTCAAACTGTCATAGCGTCAGTTCGAATCACACGTTCTTCTTCACTATTATTTCAAACGCTATAAATCCATTGAGGTTTCCAAGTTAAATGAGAGCGAAGTGGGATGATCATGGGATTTCCGTTTGTGATTAATAAATTGGTAAAACGTTTTTGGGTCAGTTATTAGGTTAACCTGAGTTTTTGTTAGGTATTTTTAGGAAAGCACATTGTAGAGTGCGTTGAATTGGAGATAAGTAGTTGGAGTAGTCGCAGACGGTGCGAATACAGAGGAAGGTAACCCACAGCTTGTTCCGTTTATTACGTAATGAACGAAGCTTGCGATTAAAACAAGGAAGTTTAACAGATCGCAAACATGACGTGTAGATCAAAACATCATCGCTTTTCGGCAGAATTGAAAGAAAAAATTGGATCTTTTTTTGACTGTATGCGTAGTGGAACCCCAGTGACATTTCTGTGAAGTTTAGTAAGATCTAACGGCTAAACCCGTGAAATTATTTCCATTTAGGCAGATTAAAAAGTTAGTTACCAGCTAATAACCTGCAGCCTCATTAATGATCCCTTTTTTAGGCAGAACTTAAGAGTAATACAACATATCATGATTTCCAAGTTACAAAACGCCGCTTTTCTACACAATCGGAAATATTTCCATCTTCCTTTGACTGTGTTTTGTGGAACCCCAGAGACACTTCCATGAAGATTGGGGTGATTTAACGACAAACTCAGTGAAACATCACACTCCTTGGCAGATATTTATCGAGATTTCAGGTAGATTTAAAGGTTATTTCCCGGCAAATATCTTGTGAACCCAGAAAATATGATTTTAGCCAGAAATTAAAAGATTTACAAGAAGGCTCTGGAATCCTCTCATTTTATTCTTGATGCATACAAATTTCACACCCCTTCGGAAAATGTTGCTACTCTTAGTAAGATCCAACAACCGATCACCGACCTAACTTTCTGGCCATGAAATGGCAGAACCGGGAGAATTTGCGCCAACGTTTGACTACAAGCCTACTGGAAATTTTATATTTTTTTCGACGCGAAATTCTATGATCTAACGGACAATCACACTCATGAGTTGCAGTTCAAAAAATCATGGCATCTTTTTGCAAAATTGGGAAAATTGAGGTTTAACAGATCACAAACATGACGTGTAGATGAAAACATTATCGCTTTTCGGCAGTTGAAAAAAAAATTGGATCTTTCTTTGACTGTATGCCTAGTGGAACCCCAGAGACATTTCTGTAAAGTGTCATAAGATTTAAGGACTAACCCAGTGAAACTTGCTTGGAAATTATTTACATTTAGGCAAATTTAAAGGTTAGTTGGGGGGATGGGAACGAACATACAGGGCAAAGTCTCTGCTTTCAACCCGGCGAAGGCCAGGGCGATCCTTGTCCTTGTTCAATTCAAGTTGACACGCAGTCTCCACGTGACACCCCGGGATAGCTACTTTGGCACCCGACAAGTAGTGAATCAATGCATGCAACTACATCCTGAGAAAGGTTGGCGCAGGGCTAATAACATTGCTCGGAAAAACAAATTATGATGGAGAATTTAACAAGTCTCGGATAAGCACCGGATACCAGTGGAGAGACTTGCTAAATAAGGCCAAGACCGGGTCCCGGTTGTAGTGCCGATGATAATGACAAAGGTTAGTTCGCGGCTAACAACCTGCGGGCCCGAAAAATACCACTTTTTAGGCAGAACTTAAAGGACTTACAAAGGACTTGTGGGTGCAAAAATTCGGCCTTTTTCTACACACTCGGAAATATTTGAACCCTCCTTTGACTATACACATAGTGGAACACCAGAAACACTTCTGTATAGTTTAGTACGAGGTAGACTAAAAGTAATGCAAATGTGCTTGCAGAACTCTCTCTCTCTCTCTCTCTGAATAGGCCCGAGGTCGAGCGTTCATCCAGTGTCTTTCGAGAGCGGAAAGTATGGAGGCGTAGTGCTATGACAGCACGACTTAAACAGCGTGCTGCTATCGAATGTTTAACTGCAGAAAAAGTGACTTCTACTAGAATGCATTATCGTTTAAAGGCTGTTGTTATGTTATGATGCTGCTAATAGATCTACTGTAAACCGATGGGCAATACAATTTCGTGGTTGCTAGCCTGGAGAAGTGATACCTGTTGAGAAAGCACACAGCAGACGTCCGATCACAGCCCCAGACTATAATCATCGCAAATTCGTCAACGATTTGGTACAATATAACGCGCGAATCACTCAAGACCGTATCGCGAACCATATTGGATTATCCAAAGAACACTTGGGATACAGTAAAATATCTGCACGGTGGATTCCACGCCGTCTCACAGACGAGAACAAATGCTATCGATTGGAATGTTGCGAACAATTTTTGCAGTGCTATTGTGACGAAAAGACGACTTCTCTTTGAAAATTGTGACACGGGATGAGACATAAGTCCATCTTTACGATTCGGAGGAGAAAGAATTGACATCCGTCTTCCCAACAGCCGATAAAGTTCAAAACACAACCATCCACAAAAAAAAATTCTTTTGACTCTACTCCGGGATGATCATCAAGTTTATGTGACTGATTTTGTGGAACGAGGAAAACGGTAAATTCTTCTCAGTAGATACAGACTCTGAAATAGTTTCGACGTGGAATTTGTCGGCTTAGAGGCAGCCTAGCGCCAATAATCTTGCAACATAACAACACTCGTCCACACACTTCGCCCGCAGCAGAAGAGGCGCTGAGAAACCTGAAGTTTGAACCGATTCCAAAACCTCTATATTCTCCTGAACTCGCGTCATGCAATTCTTATTTTTTTTTTCCTCTGCTCAAGAGAGACTTCAAGAGTAATCATTACACCTCAGACGACGAGGTGAAGGCCGCTTTCAAGCCGTGGATTCGAAAAAAGTCTAAGAAATTTTTCAGTGACAGAATAAAGAAACTTGTTCCTCGTTGGGAGAAAAATTTTAGCCCAGTGGTTGAAAAATAGACATATGATTTTGAAGCTTATGAATTGTACTTTAATATACTTCTGTTCGATCTTGTTATTTTTTTGTTAGTTTTTGTTCGCACTCCCCAGGAATGTGGGCATTACTTTTCAGGCTAATCTCTTTTTTTTTACACTAACGCGCGCACAAAAGGGGATTTTCAAGTAACCTTAAATGTCAGAGCACAATGCGAGCAGATGGAGAGGAAATGTATAAGGAAAGGAGGTCCACCGATACATCGGTATCGATGTACATTGGTCTTAAATGCCTGGACATTACAATGGCGAGGAAACATATAATCAGGTAGAGCATTCCACATTCATGTGATGCCTAGTGGAACCCGAAAGACATTTGTTCGAACTTTAGTAGAATCGAACGACTAACCCAGTGAACACTCACACACTCCTCAGTGAACACTACACACACACAGTTTCTCCTGTGACTTAATTATGCGCTTAGTGGAGCCCCAGAGACACGTCTGTGAAGTTTGGTAAGATCTAACGACTTCTGTGACTTTTAATCAGATTTCGGGTTAATTTCCGGATATTAACCTCCAAGACCAGAAAATATCGTCTTTTTAGGCAAAACTGCAATGTGTTAAAACAAGGCACTGTACAATAAGGCACTAGAATCCTTTCACTTTATTGTTGATGATAAAAGTGTTCAATAAGGCACTGGAATCCATTCACTTTATTGTTGATGATAAAAATATCACACCGTTTCGGAAAATTCTGTTGCTTTCAGTAAGATCCAACAACTAATTACCAACCTAACTTTTAGGTCACGAAACGATTTGCTTTTTAATGGCAGAACCGCAAAAATGTACGCCTTCCTTTGACAGTAAGCCTAGCGCATCTTCAAAAACATGTTTTGATGTGAACTTCGATGAGGCTTAGTAAAATCTGACAGATAATCACACTCATGACTTACAGCCCAAAAAATCAGCACGTTTTTGACAGTTTCGAAAAAATCGAAATATTTATTAGAGTGTACACCTATTGAAATCTCAGAGACACACTTTTGAATCTTAATACGATCTAATGGGTAATTCAGTAAATTTTCACGTTTCTTAACGTGTGTTTTTTTTTTTTTTTTTTGTTGTTTTTTTGGCATATTTAAAGGTTAATCATCGACATTATATGACGGTCGACAATTAGTCGTTGAGCTGAAAGAATTTGTGTTTTTCTCTAATTGTACGCCGGGTAGATGTTCACAGACACCTTGAGAAATTTCACACTTGTTCCTCGTGAAATTCTATGAATCTTAATGAGATCAAACTGATAATCACAAACAGAACTTTTAGGTCAGAAAATTACCGCTTTTCTACGCAATCGAAAAAATGTGCACTTTCCTTTGACTAAACCCCTAATAGAAGGCCAGAGATCCTCGTGAGAAGTTCAGCAAGATCTAGCGGCTAACTCGGAGAAACTTCAGACTCCCTAAGAACTATTTGCTGTGGCTTTTAAGCAGATTTAAAGGTAAATTAGCAGCTAATACCCTAAAGGCAAAAAAATATAACATTTTAGGCAGAACTTAAAGGACCTTCAATACCGTTCAATAAGGTGCTAATAGTGTTGATGTATAAATGTATAAATGTTACACTCTTTCAGAAAATGTTGCTCTCATAGTAATATCCAACAAGTAATCACCGTTCTAATTTTTAGGCTATGAAATGGTTGTACCGCAAGAATTCCCTTTGACTGTAAGCCTTTACCTTTCTCTACGTTGGGAAATTTGACACTCGTTCGACGACAAATTTTATGATTCTTTGCAAAATTTAACGGATAATTACAAACATAACTTATAGGCCAAAAATGCATTCTATGACCTAAATGATAATTAATTACACACAGCCTGCAGATCAAAAAATCATCGATTTTTGACAGAATCGAAAAAATGCATCTTCCTTTGCCTGGATGCCTACTGGAACCTGAAAGACATTCCTTTGAAGTTTAATAAAATCGAACGACTGGCCCAATGAAAGTGCACACTCCTTGACAAGTCTTTCCTGTGAGTTTTAGACAAATTTAGAGGTTAATGCTAATCCCCGACCGAACTTTTAGGCCATGAAATAGTCGAGTTTTTTAATGACAGAACGATATAAATTTGCGCTTTCCTTAACCTAATGGAACTTCACAGACATTAGTATAATTTTACATTCTTCGATGTAAAATGCTATGATCTAACGATTACGGACTCACAACCGCTAGATTTTACCAAACTTCACAGAAGTGTCTCTCCACTAGGCGTACAGTCAAAGGAAGTTGCAATTTTTTTCCGATCAGCAAGGAAGGTCACCGATTTTTTGACAGATTCAGGAAAATTGGCATCTCCCTTTGACTCTGTACCTAGTGGAATCTCAGAAACACTTTGTGAATCTTTATAAGATCTGACGGGTAGCCGTGAATCATATTCCTTAACGAGTATTAACGGCGATTTTTAGGCAAATTCTTCAAATTGAAGGTTGATTACCCACATAATATCCGGGCCGAAATATAGTTGCTTTTGTGGCAGAGCTGGAATAATTTGGATCTCTCTCTATCTGCACGTCTAGTGGAAATTCAGAGACACCTTGAAAAATATCACATTCTTTCGATATGAAATTCTATGAGTCTTGGTAAGATCAAAAGGATAATCACAAACATAATTTGTAAGTCAAAAATCATCGCTTTCCGAAGTAATCGGAAAAAAATTGCAACTTCCTTTGACTGTACGCCTAGTGGAGAGACACTTCTGTGAAGTTTGGTAAAATCTAAGGCCTAATCCACTAAAGCTGCACACTCCTTAGTAGGTATTTGCTGGGACTTTCAGACAGATTTAAAGGTTAATACCGTCTAATAACTTGCAGGCCAAGAACATCTCGTTTTTTTTTTGTTGACAGAATTAACTTTTAGACTAAAAGTAACAGAATTTCCCGAAGGACTTGTTGCAAGTATCACATCCGTGCTTCTCATAAATGAGGAAGAGTAGCGACCGATGACCTGTCCAATCGTTGTTTTGCAGGTGTGTCCTATATCCAGTGTTAGTTTGTGGATATGGATGCATGATATTGGGTGGATACGTATGGGGATATTGTTTAGAGGGTAATATATATATGGCGGAGGCTCCTCGATAGTATAGTGGTTAGTATACCCGCCTGTCACGCAGGAGACCGGGGTTCGATTCCCCGTCGGGGAGCCTCTGGCGCAAGACTAATGACCTTGCCCGGAAAAAAATAAATCATTATGGAAAATTTAACAAGCCTCAGGACTTGCTAAATAAGGCCATGACCGGTCCCCGGTTGTAGTGCCAATGATGATGATGATGATATATATGGCGCGGGGGGGGGGGGGGGGGGTGGTGGTGGTGGTGGTGGTGGTGGTGGTGGTGGTGGTGGTGGTGGTGGTGGTGGTAGGGCTTTGTAAAGTACTACAGGCTGTGAAATTTGTATACTTCAAGAATAACATCTAACAAAATTTAGCGCCGTAATGGACAGTGTTTTAAGCCCTTTTACAACACTGTCCATTAAGGCCCTAAATTCGTTTCATTTTATTGTCGATGTATAGAAATTCTAAGCCCTTCGGAAAACGTTGTTACTTTTACTGAGAACCAACAACCAATTACCGGCCTAACCTTTAGGCCATGGAATGGTCGGTTTTTATTAGCAGAACTTAAAAAATTGGCGTCTTCCTTTGACAGTAAGTCTAGTGGAACTTCAAGGAAGCTTTTGTGATTGTTACTATTGCAGTAAGATGTGTTGGCTACTCAACATAGTAACCTACGTGTCGAGAATTTACCTCTTTTTTGACAGAATTTTGAAAGATTACACCGTCGTTCGATAATGACGATTTCTTTCCTACCCTGCGAGCCTTGTGAAAATTTACATTACTTAGTGAAATGCGGCTCATAGAAAAGTTTAACTGTTATAACGAGCATACGTTCTGATTGTTTCTGGAAGAACCAGAATGATTTGTGCCATTGCTGTAGAAAGAGACCAAAGTTTCTTTCTTTGTCCGTAAACTCAGTGGAATTTTATATTTTTTAGGGAGAACTTTCAGTGACTCTTGGATTGTGTAAACCCAGTTGAAATTGAAATTCCTTTGTCGGAAAACTCAGTGGAATTTTATATATTTTAGGGGGAACTTTCTGTGACTTTTAGACTGTATAAACCCAGTTGAGCTTTAAATTCATTTGTCCGTAAACTCAGTGGAATTTTATATTTTTTAGGGAGTTGTGTAAACCCGGTTGAAATTTAAATTCCTTTGTCGGAAAACTCAGTGGAATTTTATATATTTTAGCAAGAACTTTCTGTGACCCTTAGGGTGTGTAAACTCAGTTGAGCTTTAAATTCCTTTGTTCGTAAACTAAGTGGAATTTTATATTTTGTGAGGAAAACTTTCTGTGACTCTTAGGCTGTGTAAACTCAGTTGAGCTTTAAATTCCTTTGTTCGTAAGCTAAGTGGAATTTTATATTTTGTGAGGAAAACTTTCTGTGACTCTTAGGCTGTGTAAACCCAGTTGAACTATAAATTCCTTTGTCCGTAAACTCAGTGGGATTTTATATTTTTTGGGAGAACTTTCTGTGACTCGTAGGCTGTGTAAACCCAGTTGAGCTTTAAATTCATTTGTCCGTAAACTCAGTTAAATCTTATATTTTTAAAGGAAAACGTTCTGTGACTGTTAGGCTGTATAAACCTATTTAAACTTTAAATTACATTTTCTGTAAAATCTGTGGAATATTATATTTTTCTAGGACAAACTTCTGGCATTCTTAGACTGTTTTTAAGACTAATTATTGATGGAAGTTACGGGTCCAGAATATGCAACCTTGGTTGTCAGAAACGAAGAGACTTGTATCATAATTCAACAACGCACTAACTTCCCTGAATCTAAGAAAAGATACAATAATCTAACAAAATGATACACGGAAATTTCTATAACACTTAATATGATCTTACGGATACTTACAGACGTGACGTGGAGATCATGAAATGATCGCCTTTTGGACAGAACTGGAAGATTCTGTGCTTTCCTTTGATTGAAAACTCAGTGGAAGTTAGCACTACCCAGGAAAATCCTTTGGCGGGAAATTTTATGACGGTTAGTAAGGTGTTACTGATAATCACAGACATAACCTCAAGAGGAACAAGAAACACCCCCCCCCCCCCCCCCCCACCCCCCCCCCCTTTTTTTTTGGGAGATGAGTCTTGCGTCACAGTTCAATAATGCTCTAAGATCCTTGATCATGAACCCAGAGAAAAGTCACATTTTTGACGGGAAATGCAAAGGCGCTTAGTAATGTCTAAGAGATAAACGTAGACGTGACTTGCGTGTCAAGAAACAATCGCTTTTTGGGCAGAACCAGAAAACTTCGCCCTTTCCTATGATAGTAGGTAATACCCAGGACAATTTCGCATTGTTTTGACGGGAAATTCGATGAGACTTAATAAGATCTTACTGATGATCACAGACAGAACTTGTGGGACGAGAAACAACCATTTACCTTTTTTCTTTTTGCATAACCGATGAGATTTGCGTCATAGTTCAAGATTGCTCTAAGATCCTTGATCATGAATCCAGAGAAAAGTCAAATTTTTGTGGGGAAATTCGATGACGCTTAGTAATGTCTATGTCTTCTTTTTGCCGAGTTGGTGTTTTATTGATGACTTGCGCAAAAGGGCTGAATATCAAGAGGAACTAACAAATAGATTTAGCATTCTAGAGAATGGGAGCAGTGAGGAAGAGTAAGCTAATAGTGTCGACACTAAATGGACATCGATCAGAGACACAATCAAACTAACAGCCCAAAAGGTATTAAGATTTAAGAAAACAATTAAGTCCAAACCTTTGTTTGACGTTGAGTGCAGGGGGAAGATCGAAGAACGAAAACGCCTCAGAGCAATCCACTTAGAAAGATATGATGAAGTCAACCCAGAAAGATACGCGACGATTCGGAGAGAGACAATGAGACTCTTCAAACGCAAAAAACATGAATAGGAGAAAAAACATCCTAGAAAATTCTAGAGCAAAGAACATCAGAGATATGTATGCCGGCATAAATACAATTAGAAATGGTAACCGAGGGAGAGTCAAAATAATTCGAGATGCAAACGGCTGTCTGGTCACAGAAACAAACAATATCGTGACAAGATGGAAGCAGTACTTTGAAAACCTGCTCAATGTACGCACCCATCAACCACAGATAAATGCACCAAGCGTACATACAGCCAAGCCTCAGATCCCAGAGCCGTCTCTCAACGAAGTTGTAGACACAATAAATCGATTGAAAAACAACAAGGCTCCCGGAGTCGAGTGCATACCGGCAGAGCATGTGAAGCATGGAGGAGAGGCAATCGCTCAAAAGATCCACCAGC
Source organism: Microdon myrmicae (assembly GCA_963931805.1). Lineage (NCBI taxonomy): Eukaryota > Metazoa > Arthropoda > Insecta > Diptera > Syrphidae > Microdon > Microdon myrmicae. The sequence goes on along the minus strand of OZ007501.1, from coordinate 98,097,281 downwards.
TCATCCAAACAATATGGGATAAGGAAGTCATTCCAGAAGAATGGAAAACCTCAATAGTCGTTCCCTTTTTTAAAAAAAGGCGACAGATCTGACTGTGAAAACTACAGAGGAATATCATTGCTCCCAACCGCATACAAAATATTAACAAATGTCATTCTGGCGAGAATCGCACCGTACGCAGAAGAAATACTGGGAGACTACCAATGTGGATTCCGTAGGAACCGGTCAACAAGCGACCAAATGTTCACAATAAGACAACTGCTGGAAAAGAAATGGGAATACGGAGAGACGCTTCACCAACTGTTCGTTGACTTCAAAAAAGCCTACGACTCGGTCGCAAGGCAAGGACTCCACCATATTGTGGTGGAGCTGGGAGTCCCGAAAAAATATGCCGCCCTCTTTCATATTTACATGAACGAAAACAAAGGGCGAGTTAGAATAATAAACCACCTCTCAGAACCATTTGAAATCCGGGACGGACTAAAGCAGGGAGATGGTCTATCACCGTGTCTTTTTAACCTTGTGCTCGAGTATGTCATCAGGAAGGTACAAGACGACAACATGGCCGGGTCAACCCCGAACGGGGCAACACAAGTGCTCGCATATGCGGATGACATCGCCGTTCTGGGCGATAATCTAGAAACTGTTAGTAAAAACTGTGAAATCATCATGCAAGCGGCAGAATTTAAATATCTGGGAACGATACTGACGGCCAGTAACGAAATGTCGAAGGAAATTAACAAAAGACTGCATTCCGACAACGCTAGTTGGCACGCAGTCAGTGAACTGCTGAAATCCAGACTGCTATCGCGTAATATAAAGCTCCGTGTCTATAGAACCATAATCATGCCGATTGTTCTATATGGATGCGAAACATGGGTTCTCATAAAACGAGGAGAAAACAAATTCCGCGTATTCGAGAATAAAGTTTTGAAGGGTACCTTTGGAGTTAATATGACGACGAGGCAGGACAATGGAGGAAACTCCACAACCACGCATTGGAAGAGCTATACCGCGAACCTACAATAGTGAGAGTAATCAAGTCGCGAAGGTTAAGATGAGCCGGATACCCGGCACGAATGGGCAACGATAGGACCGTGCGTAGAATTCTTGACGGTAGACCAACGGGAAAGAGACCGGCCGGACGGCCGCGACGGAGATGGGAGGACAATGTTAGGTTTGACCTTGAGGAGGTCGTATCGAATCGTCAAGCGTGGAAGGAGAGTGCACAGGACAGGGAACGATGGCGGAGTCGAGTCGGTGAGGTGATGAACTTTTGGGTTCCTACAGGCCAATAAATAATAATAATAAAATAATTAGTAATGTCTAAGGGATAAACGTAGACGTGCCTTTCCGATCAAGAAACAATCGCTTTTTGGGCAGAACCGTAAAACTTTGCGCTTTCCTTCGATTGTAAGCAATGCCCGGGGAAATTTGACATTGTTTTGACAGGAAATTCTATGACGTTTAATGAGATCTTACTGACAATCACAGACAGAACTTGCGAAACAGGAAAGGACTGTTTTTATGACAGAACCGGGCGACTGCGCTTTGCTTTTTTAAGATTGTAAGCCCAGCAGAATTTTAACAACACCTATGGAAATGTCACATTATTTTGAAGTGAAATTTGATCACGCTTAGTACGATTCAACTCATAATTGCAGACATAACTTGCGGATCACAAAACAATCCATTTTTAGCAGAAGCGAAGTGACTTGTATCACAGTTCAATACTGCACAAAGATCCTTGATTTTGAACCGATTTTTGATGGGAAATTCTATGATGCTTTACGGATAATCACAGATGTGATTTGTGGGTAAGAAAGCAATCGCTTTTTGGCAGAACCAGGAGACTTTATGCTTTTCTTTGATTATAAGCCCATCATGCAAGCGGCAGAAGAGGTGGTCCTAGAAATAAATGAGGACGAAACAACATACATAATAACGGCGAGAGCAGGTGGAACTCAGAGAACACACATAAACATCAGAGGCAAGATATTTGAAAATGTCAAAGAATTTAAATATCTGGGAACGATACTGATGGCCAGTAACGAAATGTCGATGGAAATTAACAAAAGACTACACTCCGGCAACGCTAGTCGGCATGTAGTCAGTAAACTGTTGAAATCCAAACTGCTCTCACGGAATATAAAGCTCCGTGTCTATAGAACCATAATCATGCCGATTGCTCTATACGGATGCGAAACATGGGCGCTCACAAAACGGGAAGAAACGGAATTCCGCGTATTCGAGAATAAAATTCTAAGGGTTATCTTTGACGGCTAATATGACGAGGAGGGAGGACAATGGAGGGAACTCCACAACGACGAATTGGAAGAGCTATACCTCAAACCTACAATAGTGAGAGTAATCAAGTCGCGAATATTAAAAAGCGCCGGATATGTGGCGCGAATGCGCAACGATAGGGCACTGCATAGAATTCTTGACGGTAAGCCAACGGGAAAGAGACCGACAGGGAGGCCACGACGGAGATGGGAGGACAATGTTAGGTTGGACCTCGAGGAGATCGGATGGGATGGTCGAACGTGGAAAGAGTCGAGTCGGTGAGGTTATGAGCTTTCGGGTCCCTACAGGCCAATAAATAATAATAAAATAATAAGCCCAGCGGAATTTGAGGGAAATTTGACATTTTTTTGTTGGGAAATTCTATGACGCTTAATAAGATCTTACTGACAATCACAGACGGAACTTCCCGAACAAGAAAGGACTGTTTTTTTGACAGAACCGGGCGACTGCTCTTTCCTTTTGTAAGATTGTAAGCCCAGCAGAATTTTAACAACACCCAGGGAAATTTCACATTATTTTGCAGTGAAATTTTATCAAGCTTAGCACGATCCAACTCATCATCGCAGACGTAACTTGTGGATCACAAAACAATCCCTTTTTAGCGAGAACCGAAGTGACGTGTGTCACAGTTCAATACTGCGCAAAGATCCTTGATTTTGAACCGATTTTTGATCGGAAATTCTATGATTATCATCATCATCGTCGGCACCACAACCGGGATCCGGTTTTGGACTTATTAAGCAAGTCTCGAGGCTTGTTAAATTTTCCACAATAATTTATTTTTACGGGTAAGGATATTAGCCATACGCCAGAAATTCTATGATACTTAACGGATAATCACAGACGTGAATTGGGGGTAAGAAAGCGATCGCTTTTTGACAGAACTAGGAGACTTTATGCTTTTCTTTGATTATAAGCCCAACGGAATTTAAGTAATACTCACGGAAATTTGACATTTTTTTGACGGGAAATTATATGACACTTAATAAGATCCAGCTCATAATCACAGACATAACTTGGCGATCAAGAAACAATCGTTTTTCCTTTTTTTTTGGCCGAACCGATGAGACCTGCCTCATAGTCCAATAATGCTCTAAGATCCTTAATCATGAACCCAGAGAAAAGTCACATTTTTGACGGGAAATTCGATGACGCTTAGTAATGTATAAGGGATAAACGTAGACGTGACTTGCGGATTAAGAAGCAATCGCTTTTTGGGGAGAACCGGAGAACTTTGCGCTTTCCTTTGATTGTAGGCAATACACAGGTAAATTTCACATTCTATGATGCTTACGCTATCTTACTGATAATCACAGACAGCAGTTCCGGAACAAGAACTGACTGTTTTTTTTTTTGACAGAACCGGACGACTGCGCTTTCCTTTTGTAAGACTGTAATTTTCATATTTTTTTGACGGAAAAGTCTGTGACCCTTAACACTAAACCTACTGACATATTATATATACTTATTTCTACCGATGGCGGTCAAATGACCGCTTTTGAAATAAACATTATAGTCTTTTCCAGTTGATTGTAATTAATACAGAATTTAGCATAAACAATAAACACAAAATAATTATCATACAATAATTATAAAACATTTATTTTTCGGGCTCTCAAAAGCGGTCATTTGACCGCTCTGGTAGGTTTAGTGTTAATAAGGTCTAACCGATAATCACATTCATGACTTGTGGGCAAGGTTTTTTTTTTATTTATTTTTTTTTAGGCAAAACCGGAAATCTGCACCTTCCTTTTATAGTAAATCCAACGGAACTTCAGGGATTTTTCCGTAGCTCTTAATAAGAGCTGGCGCAAGGCTAATAACCTTGCCCGGGAAAACAAATTATTATGGAAAATTTAACAAGCCTCGGGACTTGCTAAATAAGGCCAAGACCGGATCCCGGTTGTAGTGCCGATGATGATGATGATTAATAAGAGCGAAAAGTTAAACATTGATGTAAACTGTTAGTCAAGGAACTGCCGCTTTTTAACAGAAGCAGAAAGATTTGCACTACCCTCCACTACAACGGCCAAAACAAATTCTTTTGACTTTGAACCTAATGGAAATTCATATTTTTTTAATGACCAAACTTTTTTTCTTTATGGAACTTGACATTCCTTGGCTAGAAGCGCCCGAATATAAGCTTCAGTGAATCTTAGTAAGATCTAACGGCTAACCCGCTTAAATTCCACATTCCCTGGGGTATATTTTCTCTGACTTTTAGACAGATTTGAAGGCTAACCACCTGCCAATACGCGTCGGGCCGGAGAACTGTCACACTTTTTCATCATCATCATCAGCAACTACAACCGGGATCCGGTCTTGGCCTTATTTAGAAGTCCTGAGGCTTGTTAAATTTTCCATAATGATTTGTTTTTTTCCGGGCAAGGTCACACTTTTTCGGACGGACGGAAAAGCTGTATGACATTCTTCAATAGGCGAGAAAATGCTTTCATTTTATTCTGCAATCAAGAAGATTTTACACTTTTTGACAGAAAATTCGATGATTCGGTACAATCCAATAGCTAATCATCAACATAATTTGCGGGTCATAAAACGGTCGCTTTTTTTGGGCGGAATCGAAAAAATGTGTACTAATATTCAATTCGGCGAGCATAATACCCCCGTTTGGCTGTAAACTATCATCATCATCATTGGCACTACAACCGGGAACTGGTCTTGGCCTTATTTAGCAAGTCCTGAGGCTTGTTAAATTTTCCATAATGATTTGTTTTTTCCGAGCAAGGTCATTACTCTTGCGCCAGAGGCTCGCCGACGGGGAACCGAACCCCGGTCTCCCGCGTGACAGCCGGGTATACTAACCACTATACTATCGAGGAGCCTTGGCTGTAAACTGTAAACAATGGAAATTCAGATTTTTTGACGAACGTCTAACTATTTTGAAGATTTAATTTCTAAGATGTTCTGCTCGATAATCTGCAGTGGCTAAATACTTGATTATTTCGGGGTGCAGAAAAACTCACGGCTTCACTCAAAAAATGTTAAAAGTTCTCTCTTTTGATTACGATAGCAGTGAAGCTTCGCATTCCTTGACAAGAAACTTTCGTAAGTCTTAATAAATTCGAACGGCTAATAACCTAACTCGCGGGACAAGAATTGGTCGCGTTTTTGGCAGAACCCCAAAGGTTTAAAGCATAGGTTCAATCATCATCATCATCGGCGCTACAACCGGGAACCGAACTTGGCCTTATTTGGCAAGTCCTGAGGCTTGTTAAATTTTCCATAATGATTTATTTTTTCCGGGCAAGAGAAAAATTCCTTTCTTTGACTGTGAACAAAATGCACTTTATGGACGAGAAATCTCTTTGACTCTTAGGAAAATCGAACTACTATAAGGATCAACCTCTTTGAAACATCTAACAGTTCGGAAGTTCCAGCTCCGGATCATAGAAATATTTTGTCTATACGATGTTCCATCCACTAATCCGTGGCCGGCTAATTTCTCGGCATTTTGGCTAATCAACCCACACTTCAACGATCGTCCAATAAAAAACCAAGGAATTCTATCTTTTGACTTTGAACGCAAAGAAAATTAATATTCCTTGCCAAAGAACTGACGGGACTCTTATTTAGGCCTAACGATTAATAAATAACTAAATAAAATCGCAAACCAAGACATCGGAGCTTTTTTGACAGAACCGGAAAGATTAGCACTGACGTTCAATAAGGCGACTAAAATTTCTTCCCCTAGCTGGAAAATCACATTTCTTGAGAAGACATGTCCATGATTTAAGAAAATCTAACTCTCAGGAGGATCGGCCCCTTAGAAAGGTCTAACAGATACAAAGAGCCAGTCTTATGAGGTTTTAACCTTATGGATGAGTTGGCCGGTAATTTGCAGTCGGGTAAGCGTATTTATTTATTTATTTATTTATTTTGACCCGAACAGACCACCGCTCCAAAAAGTCCTCTTTTTGGGTGTGATCACAGCGATGGTTGATATTCCCTGGTGTAAAATATCTCCAACTCTTGGAAATATCAATCAATAATAAAATTTTCAATTTGAGAACCTATCACGGCTAATGAACAAAAAATTCGGCGTAATTTGATAATAGTGTAGTTTAAGATCGTCTCTTCTAATCGTGATCTTGGCATTTCTCATGGGACTATATATATATATAGTGATGGAAAATATTTTATCGACCCGCTGAGAAACAGGGAAAAGAATCTCTAGTCTCAACAGGAAAATGTTTATTTTGAGCCAAAGCAGTAGAGAAAGTTAACGGAAAACTAAAAGGCACATTTTAGATTGTCATCGTATACTAGAATTAGATTCAATTCACCTTCCACACCAAAAAGAACTTTTACAAATTACCAGGTAAGAACTAATCGCAGGACCGAAGTATAACCACCGAACCCAAAACACGGTGTGCTGTATCGAAATGCCGACGGCAAAAGTAACATGTGTAAAAATCTCGACTTACCTGCCACTTTTGGTGATGACCATCTCGGTGCCGAGCTTGTGAAACTTCTCCCAGAGATCCTTGCCCTCGAGAGTGACTTTAGGGTCGTCCACGACCCCATCGTCTTCCGGTTGCAGCGCTCTTAATGGTCGCATAGCTGGATGTAGTTGGTGAGCTGCTACTGAGGCTAATACTACGTCTTCGGCGGTGGTGTACGGCGTTCCCAGCGGATGATGAGCGTGCGGATGGTGCGGAGGAAATTTGTGTAGTAAACCACTAGAATATAGACTAGGATGTGGTCCTGCCGGACTCCCGGCTAGAGCAGCTAGAGCGGCCGCAGGGAAATAAGGTTGCTGAGGCAGATGTCCTAAATGCGGCGGCCCTGGTACCGGAGAGTGATGTGGGTGATGAGGATGATGGGCTAAACTTGAAGCGGCCGCAGCAGCCGCCAGTGCTTGATGGGCTTGCAGTGAGGAGACGGTATTGTTGTTGATGTTGTTCACTTGATTATTGTTATTATTGCTGTTGGCGGAATTGCTATTATTGTTACTTGTACCGTTGTTATTAGTAGACGCTGAATTATTATTATTATTACTGTTGTTGGTGATATTTGGAGATAATTGAGGTTGTTGTCCGCCAACGGGTGAGGATTGTCCGCCGCCACAATGCAGTTGTTGTTGTTGTTGAGCGGCGGTAAGTGACGGTGTCAGAGACGCCTGCTGCTGTTGCTGTGAATGAAGTAGAGGCGATGCTGGTGAAATAGACGCTGCAGCGACCGTTGCTGATTGCTGTTGATTACCCGCCGTCAACAGCGATGACACGCTGAAGTCAGTGGGTCGAGAAAGCTGCAGGAATGGATGATATGCCATCCCATTTGCGAACCTACTGATTGGATCTTCAGATTGGTGAATGAATTCTTGAACGTCGTATCTCATTACATTACACTTTAGGGACACCAAAAACAATTTTTAACACACTACAACTGGAGCACTCGTTTCTCCTTCAACGCAGGAATCTTTCTTGGGACACTTTTTACCCTTTTTTTAACTATTTATCTTTTACGTATCTTGTTTTTTATTTACTTTCATTTCAATCATGAACTTTTGCTTTGAAATTCTATTACAATTTCCTTTTGGGGTTCACACTCAGAATGTTGACATGTTGGTTAACTGGAAATTGAAATTTGTTGTTGTTTTGTTTTGATTGTAAAACAGGCAACCGACCAAAATGCTCACAACACATGAAGATTAAACGAAGGCGAAAACCGCAAATTTATCGCGACAATGAAACACAAAACTTATTTGAAAACGTAAGCATAATATACTCTGTCGAAGGTTGGTGAATTAGAAGCGATACAATCCAACCGAACGCCCCCCGCGAAAAGTGCTACAATCGACGATTAAAGGAAGCAGGAAAGAATATACAACAAACGTGGATAGAGAAAAAAATATAAACACACACGATATGAACTTAACGCCGGTCGCTTACGAACTGGTTAACACATACGATCTCCAATACAATGCAACCCCTATGTTCGAGCTGTTAACCAGTTACCAACACGTCCGTAAATCCCGGCACACATTCGCACGCTCAGCGTGAAGAAAAACAAAACACCACCGCCAGGCCAACACTATCGCTCTCAGTCAGCTCAGCAAAAACCTGGTCTTGCTTTTTTCTTCCTCTTTGCCATCTGCACTCTAGCCCATTTGATAGAATAGCAAAGTGACAAAAACGAAAATAACAAAACAACAGAAAACAAAACACACAAAATCTCAACCTACCACCAGTCACCATTCACCACCATCATATCAATTCGTGCGGCAGTCCCTCGCACTCTCTCTAACCAAGGGTAAACACTGGACGGAGTACAATTGTCACATGCAGATGACAAATGAAACAAAAAAACTCCCCAACAATAAGAAAGAAGAAGAAAACAAGCACAACACGTCGGCTGGAGCAACAGCAACAGCAACGGCACAGCCGAACAAGAAACCACTCAAGAGAATTCTAATAAGACTTGACACCAAGCCGCCACGGATTATAGCTTCACTCACACATTCTCACCTTCGGAGCATTAACAGGGATTTTAGGAGATTTGCCAGCCACCCCGTTCACTCTATTTGGCGTGGTTGGGCGATGAGCGAGACCGGTCCAACGGCTCGTAAAACGGCAAAAACAACCCGGCCAAGAAAGAAAGAAAAAGTCCCCTAAGTCTGACCATTGTGCTAGATTTGAATTGGCACGGGTGTGTGCATGCCAGGTTGGGTGTGTGTGCTGTGTATCATTAGCTGCGGTTAAACTTGTCGCCCTGCCATCCCAATAGCAATGAGTGCAAGCAGAACAGAGATAGATAATGTGGAAAGAAATGAGAAACAACTCACACACCCAATGTCGCCTAAGAACAGCACAAAAATGGTGACCAACCGGGTTTAGTTTGACACCACTCCCCCACCATGTGAGAAATCGTACAATACACCGCACCGATTTGCTGGGGAAATAAGAGACAACCGCAGAACGAGAGAGATGCCACTGAAATTGTCGCACTCCACTCATGTCGTTGCTGTCACCCTTGTGGTCGTCGTCCACGTTTCTTCGTCGTCGCTTGCCATTCTGTCAACCTGTGTGTCATCTTTGGTGTCATCCGCTTGACGTGGGCCGCAAATATGGCTAACTTCTGAGACTTGGCACCGCATAGGCAGCATTAGGCGGCTTGGGATGTGTGTATATATACATTTGACCAACTGGAGTGGGGGGCGCCTTGTGTATATTGTCTCACTCGTTATGGGCTGGCACTTTGTCACCAGCATATCAAATGGGGTGGGATAATTCGTTCCACCACAGCACCGAAACGGTCGGGAAATTAATTCGTGACTCGCCGCCGGGATGACTGTCGAATTTCCGACTCAAAATATAATATTCGTTACGTATTCCACATGCGACCAACGGTGTGGTGAATTCGGCTGGAATTTCTATTCTATTTTCATCTTACATCGCACACACGTGTACTGGCATTGGTGTTGAGAGGATGCTTAGTCAAGGGCTAGTCCGTAGAAGATGTTCACACTTTCTATTGCGCCATCGAGGACTATGCGAGTAATCCTTGACTTTTTGTAACATTAGTATTGGCTATATAAGTCATAAGTACGTATTTATTTATGTATTCTGTGGGACAGCATTTTCCAGTGGAGTAGAAGGACTTACAAAATAAGGTCGTCGTTTCGTAAGTCCTTCGAACCAGCCAGTCGCCTGGCTGTTGTAGGTGTCTTATGTTCACCCGATATGCTGAGCTCGGTGGGAATTCTGTGTAGCGATAAATGCTCCTAAAGACGTTTTGGTCAACTTTTGAACCTGTCCTCTGATCGAATTTGCGGCCTTAAGTTCTGTTGGAATTGCTCAAACGGTATTCTTTCCAGAAATCCTTTAGAGTAAAATGTATTTTTTTTTTTTTGGTTTTATATTTTTACTTTTTTATTTATTTTGCCTTAACATACTATGTACTTATTTATTTATTAACTAACAAGCTTATTTGTTTGTTTATTCAGAACTGTACAAACGCGTTATGTTTTGTTAAGTTATTTTATTGTCTCTCTCGTAATTAGTTTGAAGGTCGGCCCATAGAACAACATTTTTGAAATTATATATTATATTGTGCTAATTTAAACCAAGGCGTGTTGAACGACAGCTAAACAGGTTCCCCAAAGCTTGTTGGTACTCAAGTATAGAGAGAATTCATTACGAACCGTCTACAAAACCCGAAGATTCGTAATTGGATAAAACAGTTCCGTTTCTTAAATTCATTTCTGGACAATTTTTTTTTTCAGTCGTCATGTGACAATTGTATGGAGCCGATATTGTGTAAAATCGTTGTGGTCCTCTAAATATTTTGAGTACAAATGGTTTTATTTTGACAAGAGCATCACTGCTTCCTGGTAACTTTTTATCTACCGTTTTAAATATCTGCGAAATTGCTTAAATGTTTTCTGTCAAAAAGGGTTTTTTTTATACTTTTATTTATGTAACTGTTATATTATTAATTAATTTTAAGTATATACTTATCCATTTATATATTTATATATTTATGTATTTATTTTTAATTAATTTATATATATAGGGTTTTCCAATAAGGACTTGACAACTTTTCTTCGGTAGTAAACTTTTATAATTTGCTGACATTGTTCGTTCGTGTACGTAACTACAATGAAAATGTCGAGTTCGCTGAATAAATTGACAGTGAAGGTTCGATGATTAGTGCAAGAGTGCGTTCACAAATTAAATTCAAAGTTGTCAAGTTCCCTATTGGAAAACCCGATATTATGAATACATTTTTTTTTTTTTATTTTGATTTACTTATTTATTACTTAATTATTTATCTACTGGTGGATTTATTTATTTATTTAATTGTTATATTATTGATTTATGTATATACTTAATTATTTATGAATATATACTTATGAATTTATATATTTATACATTTGCTTATGTATTTATTTTTATTTATTTATAAATATGTTTCGAATATATATATATATATATAAATTATTGATTTATTTATATATTGCTAAATTACTTATCTACTGCTGGATTTGTTTATTTATTTAGTTGTTATATTATTGATTTATGTATATACTTAATTATTTATAAATATATACTCATGCATTTATATATTTGTACATTTGCTTATCTATTTATTTTTATTTATTTATAAATATGTTTTGAATATATATTTAAAAAATTATTGATTTATTTATTTATTGCTGAATTACTTATCTACTGCTGGATTTATTTATTTATTTAGTTGTTATATTATTATTTTATATATATACTTAATTATTTATATATATACTTATTATTATATAGTTGTTTTATTTATTTACTTAATTATTTATACATATTTACTTATTCATTTATACCAGGTGTACCGGTGTGAAGTGAGCGTCAAGATACAAATATATAGATGGGGAACGTTTGTTGTGAACGAGCCCTTATATTTTTTTATTTAGTTGCTATGACATCTGTCAAACATATTTAGTATGCATCAAGTCATTGTACAAACAACATCTTTTTTTTTTTTAATCTTGTTAAAAACGTCGAATTTTGTACCAGAAAATGATGATTTGCGGAAAGCATTAATTTTTTGTTTTCATTTGAAGAAAAGTGCTGCAGAGTCGCATCGAGTGCTTGTCGAGGCTTATGGTGATCATGCTCTATCGGAAGCAACATGCAAAAGATGGTTTCAGCGGTTCAGAGATAATGATTTTGATGTGCGAAATGAAGAACGTGGAAGACCACCAAAAAAGTATTCACAAATTCCCAGAAAGGTGGTCGAAATGTGTAGAAAGCGATGGCCAATACTTCGAATAAAATGTTTTTTACTTTCCCCTTTTAAATTTAGTGTTTTATTTAATAAAAAAAAAACGCTCACTTCATACCGGTACACCTGGTATATTTATACATTTGTATATGGGGGGATGGGAACGAACATACAGGGCAAATTCACTGATTGCTTTCAACCCGGCGACGATCCTTGTCTCTGTTCAATCCAAGTTGATATGCAGTCTCCACGTGACACCTCTGGATAGCTATTTTGACACCCGCCAAGTAGTGAACCGATACATGCAGCGACACCCTGAGAAAGGTTGGCGCAAGGCTAATAACCTTGCCCGGAAAAACAAATTATTATGGCAAATTTGTCAAGCCTCGGATAAGGACCGGATACACGACGACGACCACGAAAACGAAAATGGCTAAACGATTTAAGAATTTTCTCCTGGAACGTCCGCTCACTATATAGAGCTCGAGCCGCACTGCAGCTAGCCGATGCTCTGTCTGAATATAAAGCTGACATAACAGCATTACAAGAAATAAGATGGACAGGTGGTGTTATTCAAAGAAACCCTGTGCTCGGGGTAGGCTTTCTAGTCAGCCAAAAACTGACGCCTGCTATCATCGGCTTTAATGCAATAAACGAAAGGCTATGCACTCTTCGCGTGCGAGGCAAGTTTAAGAACATAAGCGTTCATAAACGTTCACGGACCTACAGAGGAGTCCCCTGACGACGAAAAAGAAGAATACTACGAGAACGTCGAACGGACCCTCAATGCCTGCCCAACCTACGATGTGAAAATCGTTCTTGGTGATTTGAATGCGGAAATAGGTCGGGAGCCGGTTTTCAGACACTACGCAGGTTCCCATAGTTTGGATGAGAACACTAATGACAATGGGCTACGAGTCATCGATCTGGCGGCTTAAAAAAACTTGTTCGTTGCGAGTACCACTAGTATCACTATCTTGTTGGTACAGTTTTCCGAGCGGGGCTTTGCCTTACGGAGACGTATTCCATCCGCGGATCAGGTTCGAATCAACACGGCTGCCATACCCAATGAGAATACCAGTAACACATTTGGTCATGCGCTAGGACTCGCCCTCGGAGAGCTCGGTGGCGGGAGAGTAAGTCCTGGGGCCAGAATACCGGATGTAGAAGAGAAATGCGCACGCCTTAAGAATACTGTCAGTAGTACTGCTGTGGGGGTTCTCTATGTCACACGGAGAACCAACCCGCAATTCCTACCTAATTTCGACTGCTAACAGCGTGTCAACATAGCCCAACGTCCCATTCAACTTGCAAGAATACATTTCCCAATCTGCAACAGCATCCATTCTCAAATCCGCAATAGCATACATTCCCTAAATTGCAAAGAACTCATTTCCCAATCTGCAATAGCATATATACACCAAATCCTGTAACAGAATACAATTTAAATCGTCTCCCTCATCCACATCAAATCGCATGCATTTTTCGCAAAAACCACTTCGGTTAATTTCCTAATTAAACTATATTTCTCGCTTCCAACCAAGCAGCATTAGTTTCCCCGAAAACCATTTCGGCTCCCATCCTACCTAAACCATCTGAAATAATACCAATTCTCCTTACTGGCAAGTCACTAGCACGATGCGTTACATTTCCACAAAACAACCATCGCAGCGACCAAGACCCATGTTCCTTTGTCTAACCGACAACCCATGCCCATACATGGTCATGCCCCTGAGACCGATTTCCCCGTATACACAGCAACAGGGGAAGCTAATCCAGCCTGTAGGGCAGAAATTCCACGAAACAAAATTTTCTATGTACGCATAGCAGCCCTTCTTCATGTTCCTCGTAAGCGGCAGTGAGTTCACTTAGCGATGACTCCACTGCCACGACACCCTGAACAGATTCTTGCATTCATTCCCACAGTCGCTTCACAACCACCGCTGCAGGCACACGCGCCCCAGCGTCGTCCCACCGCCACCGCCGTCGGCCACGCCGCGTTGCACCACGCGAGATGCCTCCCTTTTAGTCAGTCGATTGTCAACCGCTGAGGAGAGCGCACAAATTGGGGTCGGGGTTTTTACACCAGAGTGTATATCAGTTTGCATCGAGTTCGAGTAACGTCAAGCGCGTTGCGAGTGCTGTATCTTTCCGACTCGGAGAAGGTTAGTTGTTTTCTTCCGAGTAAACCCTACGAAATAGGATGAGTTTAAGCATCCTAAATTGACAGTATCCAAACACACAAGGGGGTACCCAACCACCATAGGCAATAGTCCCTTGATGGAAAATAACATTAAGTACGTACGAAAGTGTCCAATAGTTTTCCTGTAAAAAGGCCAAACTAATCCTACTAAACGTACTAGTAAAAGACAAACCGTGAACAATAAACGATTTTCAAAAACAACATATTGCTGGTGTTTCATTTTTGCGTTTGATTCTACCATTCTCGAGAACAATTCACGGCAGATTATCGTTGGGGATGACCCTGAACCCGTGCCGTACGCCGGCAACCACACCTTCACCCACACACTGCCAACTCCATCTTAGGCAGTAGTCATAGAGATCGGAGCGACTGGTTTGATGATGAGTGCAAACTAACGACTGAACGTAGGAATGCTGCATACCGGGCAACGCAGCAGGGTATGCGAGGAGAAATACAAAGAGCTCAGAAGATCTGGAAAAATGCTTCACAGACAAAAGAAAAGTGCCTGCGAAAAAAACCTTGTTTGTGAAATAAAGAAAAGTAGAGAGGGAGGTCCGCACGGTACACACCACGCTGCACTTACTGCAAGGATAATGAGGGTAATCGATCACCGATCCTGAAGACATTCTGGAGCGATGGGAAGTGGACTTCAATGAATTGCTCAATGGTCAGGTCACAGAAGAATTGGAGGCTCCACCAATGCAAGATCAAGATCAAATGCTGCCGCCACCAAGCATTGAGGAAACATTAGAAGCCATAAGACAGCTCAAATGGAATAAAGCCCTCGGAGCTGATGGCATATCAGCTGAGCTGATCAAACTAAGAGCGACAGCGTTACATCACGCAATTCGTGAGATCGTGGTGCAGGTATGGGAGCAAGAGGAAATGCCGGAAGATTGGGGTCGTGGAATAATTTGTCCCATACACACGAAGGGAGATATCACACTGTGCAGCAACTAAAGGGGTATAACATTGCTGAGTACCGCCTATAAGATACTCTCCACTATCCTACAAGACCGGATAGCCCCATACGCAAAAGCCACCATTGCTCAATATCAGCGTGGCTTCATCCCAGGCAAACCAGCGATTGATCAGATATTCACCCTTAGGCAGGCGATGGAAAAATGTCTGGAATTTAAGATTCCATTATATCATCTAATTAGAGGCTTTAAGGCCACCTACGGCACCATAGCCAGAGTAGAACTATATAATACCGTGAGAGAGTTCTGAATTCCATACAAATTGAACGACTTTGTAGGTTGACCATGACCAACGTAACTAGTCAAGTAAAAATAGCGGGATTGCTGTCCAAACCAATAAATATCTTTAATGGACTCCGACAAGGGGACGGTCTGGCCTACCTCCTCTTCAACCTGGCGTTTGAGAAAGCAATCCCCTACTCTGGAATTACAAATAGAGGGACTATTGTCACCAAGTGCAGCCAGATACTTGCCTACACAGATGACATCGACATCATCGGTAGAACCGAATCGGCGGTACGGTAATCCTTCACCCAGATCGAGCAGGCGGCACAAAAACTGGGACGGCACATTAATGAGGGAAAAATTAAGTACATGCTGGCGACATCTGCGAAGAGAAGACCTAACATTGGCCAAACTATCAGGGTAGTGGAGCACGAATTTGAAGTAGTGCAATCCTTTAACTATCTTGGGTCAATAGTATCAGCCGATAACAATATGAAAGAAGAAATACGCGAACGGCTGATTAAATCCAACAAAGCCTACTATGGTCTATCAAGGCTCTTTAAATCCCGAAATTTATCCAGAACATCCAAGCTACGACTGTACAAGACCATGGTCTTACCAGTACTCATGTATGGATCCGAGACCTGGGTGCTTAATAAAAGGCACTCTGAACTCTTAGCCGCGTTCGAGAGGAAGGTCTTAAGGAGATTTGTTTGCCCTGTATGTGAGGGAGGACGATTCCGAAGACTGCGATGGAGGGATGGCGTAGACCAGGACGCCCAGAACCTGGGAGTGCTAAACTGGATGTCGTCGGCTCGAAATCGGGACGGGTGGAGAGATTTGTTAAATAAGGCCAAGACCGGATCCCGGTTGTAGGGCCGATGATGATGATTTATCTAGTGCTGGATTTATTTATTCATTTAGTTGTGATAAAAATGTATTTATTTACTTAATTATTTATAAATATATCCCCCGCTTGGTAGAAACCTTGACGTGGTGCGGGGGCTTAAACTACGATGAATCACTCAGGCTATGCTGATGGAATTATACGCCTTCAGTAGGGCCACCCATGTCAGACAGGCTAGCGAGGAGTAACACACAAAGATCTAACGCCCCTAATCCAGGGTGTTACGCGTCACCGTGCCCATTGGACGGTTTGCAGCTGTATTATAACGGCGCCTCTCTGACACCGGGTCGAAGCAGAGCAGTAAGCACACCTTACCATATCAAAGAGGGGCTCTGATATGGCGGGCCATTTGAAACCCCAGAGTGATCCAATGAAATGAATGATCAATACACAAAAAACAATCTCACAAAAAAACCGGTAGGCGTAGGTGTGATGAGCCAACACTACCATAAGGGAACAAATCATCAGGAAAACACCGACTCGGCAAAAAGAAGACGTTGGGAAAAACGGAAAAAGCGGGATATACGCGTCGGCACGTGGAATGTTCGAACGTTATATAAACCAGGCGAGATACAGGTGGTCGTAGAAAACGCGAAACAATGTACAATGGACATCGTCTCGCTTCAGGAAATCCGACTCCCACATCAAGTAATCGAAACCAACGGATTTACACTGGTGTGTGGAGGTACCGATACACATAACTACGGAACCGGCTTCATCATAAGCAAGAAGATTACGCCCCATGTAAAAGATGTGAAATTTATTAATGACCGAATGTCTGTGCTAAAAATACAGGGACCATGATACAATTATGTATTTATAAACGTACACGCCCCAACAGAATCTACGGACGAAGAAACGAAGGACACGTTCTACGAGACCCTAGAGGATGTATTTGATGGGATCTCATCATTCGATGTTAAAATCCTCCTCGGGGACCTCAATGCGAAAATTGGAAAGGAAGATATCTTCCAAACAACTATAGGTAAAGAGAGTCTACACGACCTTTCAAATGATAATGGAATTCGAATTATCACGTTCGCAGCGTCAAAAGATCTGTTAGTAAAAAGCACGATGTTCAAGCACAAGGAAATTCATAAAGCCACATGGATATCACCCGACGCCGTAACGAGTAACCAAATAGACCACTTCCTCATAGACAAAAGACACCACTCGAATATCCTTGACGTAAGATCATATAGAGGAGCAGATTGCGACTCCGATCATCTTCTAGTGATGGGCAAAATCAGGAGTCGCCTCGCAGCAATCCCACATGGGCAGTCACGGGAGACAAGCAAAAAGACGAACTAAGGAATAGATTTAGCATTCTAGAGAATGTGAGCAGTGAGGAAGAAGAAGCTAATAGTGTGGACACTAAATGGACATCGATCAGAGACACAATCAAACTAACAGCCCAAAAGGTATTAGGATTTAAGAAAACAATTAAGGCCAAACCTTGGTTTGACGATGAGTGCAAGCCGAAGATCGAAGAACGTAAACGCCTCAGAGTGATCCACTCAGAAAGATATGATGAAGTCAACGCAGAAAGATACGCGACAATTCGGAAAGAGACAATGAGGCTCTTCAAACGCAAAAAACGCGAATGGGAGAAGACTCGGATCGAAAAAATCCTAGACAATTCTAGGGCAAAGAACATCAGAGCTATGTATGCCGGCATAAATTCAATTAGAAATGGCTACCGAGGGAGAGTCAAAATAATTCGAGACGGAAACGGCTGTCTGGTCACAGAAACAAACAATATCGTGACAAGATGGAAGCAGTACTTTGAAAACCTGCTCAATGTACGCACCCATCAACCACAGATAAATGCACCAAGCGTACATACAGCCGAGCCTCAGATCCCAGAGCCGTCTCTCAACGAAGTTGTAGACGCAATAAATCGATTGAAAAACAACAAGGCTCCCGGAGTCGACTGCATACCGGCAGAGCTTGTAAAGCATGGAGGAGAGGCAACCGCTCAAAAGATCCTCCAACTGATTAAAACAATATGGGATAAGGAAGTCACTCCGGAAGAATGGAAAACCTCAATATTCATCCCCATTTTCAAAAAAGACGACCGATTTGACTGCTAAAACTACAGAGGAATATCATTGCTCCCAACCGCATACAAAATATTAACAAATGCCATACTGGCGAGAATCACACCGTACGCAGAAGAAATATTGGGAGACTACCAATGCGCATTCCGTAGGAACCGGTCAAAAAGCGACCAAATCTTCACAATAAGGCAACTGCTGGAAAAGAAGTGGGAATACGGAGAGACCGTTCACCAACTGTTCCTTGACTTCAAAAAAGCCTACGACTCAGTCGCAAGACAAATACTCTACCATATTGTAGTTCAGCTGGGAATCTCGAAAAAATATGCCGCCCTAATTCAAATTTGCATGAACGAAAACAAAAGGGGAGTTAGAATAGAAAACCACCTCTCAGAACCATTTGAAATCCGGGACGGACTAAAGCAGGGAGATGGTCTATCACCGTGTCTTTTTAACCTTGTGCTCGAGTATGTCATCAGAAAGGTACAAGACGACAACATGGCCAGATCATCCCTGAACGGGGTCACACAAGTGCTCGCATATGCGGATGACATCGCCGTTCTGGGCGATAATCTAGAAACTGTTAGTAAAAACTGTGAAATCATCATGCAAGCGGCAGAAGAGGTGGGCCTAGAAATAAATGAAGACAAAACAAAATACATGATTACGGCGAGAGCAGGTGGACCTCAGAGAACAAATATAAACGTTAGAGGTAAGATATTTCAAAAAGTTAAAGAATTTAAATATCTGGGAACGATTTTAACGGCCAGTAACGAAATGTCGAAGGAAATTAACAAAAGACTACACTCCGGCAACGCTAGTTGGCACGCAGTCAGTAAACTGTTGAAATCCAGACTGCTATCACGTAACATAAAGCTCCGTGGCTATAGAACCATAATCATGCCGATTGTTCTATATGGATGCGAAACATGGGCTCTCATAAAACGGGAAGTAAACAAATTCCGCGTATTCGAGAATAAAGTTTTGAGGGGTATCTTTGGAGGTACATATGACGAGGAGGCAGGACAATGGAGGAAACTCCATAACAACGAATTGGAAGAGCTATATCGCAAACCTACAATAGTGAGAGTAATCAAGTCGCGAAGATTAAGATGGGCCTGACACGTGGCGCGAATGGCTTTTAAGCAGTGGCGCTCCAACCCCATCGATGTTAACAGAACGAATTTTGTTAGGATCAGAAACGCGTGCAACCAGGCGATTGATACCACGAAGAAAACTTATAACGACAGAGTGACCAATAAACTCCTTCGGTGCCCGATTGGTTCGCGCTCCTTCTGGTCAATGGCAAAAGCTGTCAGCAGTAACTTCGCCTCCTCCTGTTTCCCTCCGTTGGTGGCACACAGCGGGACGTTAGTCACAAATTCAAAGGATAAAGCTGATGTGTTCGCGAATTTATTTTCCGCGAATTCAAACCACGATCCCAGTCTTTTGGAGCCACCTGTGATTGCGCCGGTACGGTCTTCTATACGGGCTGTGAGATTTCGCCCACGAATATTCAACGCATTCTAAGTGAACTGGACTGTAGGAAGGCAACCGACCCGGACGGAATACCAGCAATAGTCCTTAGGAACTGTGCTCCAAAATTATCGCCGGTTCTTGGCAGACTCTTCCGCTTATCTTATGCACGGTGGACCTTTCCTGCCTGCTGGATAATCGCTCGAGTTCAGCCAATCCCAAAAACGGAAAAAAAGTGTCTCCCACAAAATTACCGTCCAATAGCATTGTCTATGTTATCTAAGGTGATGGAAAAAATCATCAATACCGAGTTAATTAAGTATTTGGAGTGCGACGGACTTCTAAATGATCGTCAATACGGACTTCGTCGCAGGCGGTCCATGGGAGACCTTTTGACACTTAAAACCAATATATGGACATCTGCGATTGAGCGGCATGGTGAGTCATGGTGAGAACGAAGAGCTTCCTCGAAAATCGATCGATCTGGGTTGTTGTGGACGGCGAGTGTTCGGATCGGTATCCTGTTAATTCGGGGTGACCCAAGGTTCTATTTTGGCTCCAACCTTATTTTTGGTTCACATAAATGATTTGTTGGAGACAACGGATAACAAAGTGTTCAGTTTTGCAGTACGCTTGTTTCCTCCTTTTCGAGTGTTCGGCCGATTGGTACATCTACGTCGCACCAGTTGAGATGTAGACAGATTGACTGTCTAAATCAGGACCTAGATAAGGTCCTGCGGTAGGGAAAGGCCAATCTCGTCGACTTCAATGCAGCGAAGACACAATATACAACATTCAGAAAGAAAAGTGGATCGTCGGTTCCACAGCTGATGATGAATGGCCAGGCCCTCGAATCTGGGGAAAGCTTGAAACCTCACGGTCTGTGGGAATGTATCGTGGCATAAACAGATGTCGATCATTGCCGGGTCCGCCTCCGGAAAATTGAGTTACCTTTTTAGAGCCAAGAAATATTTTACTCCTGCCCAACTTCTTCTCCTGTATAAATCCCAAATTAGACCCACGCTCGAATATTGCTCTCATGTTTGGGGCTCGGCTCCTAAACATACCTTCGACTTACTTGAGAGCATACAGACACAAGCGATCCGCCTGATCGGCAACTCGGCGCTGACGTCGGGACTGCAGCCGCTATCACATCGAAGGTGGGTAGCCGACCTCAATTCAAGTCAATTATTGTGATACGTTATAAAAACACTAGTTAGTGTACGCCGAAAGGCATAACAACAACAAAAGATTAATAATGTATAATTTAGAGTGCTTGTGAAGAGCCAGTTAGTTAATGTAAGAATAATATTTGTAAAATATAATTTAACATTTAGTTTTAAGTAAAGCCTGTAATTGAATTGTAAATAAATGTGGAGATAAAACAAAAAGCTAGTGTGTGGTGGCACCAGAAGCAGCTTGACCCGATCGGGCACTCTTGATGTCAAGAGGAGCTCCCCATGCACGGCTCTGGTAAGTCAGAAATTTGCTAATTTATTGCGTTGATGGCTCCGTCGTGGAAGGGCTCCGGAGGATGTAGCTCGGTGGTATTTATCTCTGCTGCAGGCGTCTGCGGTCTATTATCACCCGTTACACCGGTAATGCTCCTATAAGAGTTTACGACCTTAATAGGTTCGTTCCAGCGGACTCCAATTACTGAAGTTTTACAATCAATACCAAGTGACCCGTCGTATTAGGTTGTTTGGAGACGGCCAACAAGAAGTTGGACTACAATTCTAATGGGATACGTTTGATATTTGCCTCAACCGCGTGAGTCGGAATTGACTTGTGGGGGTTCTTTACGGCGCGCCCGCAGAACCACCCATTGTCCTAACCCAACTCCCCATTCCCAACCTGCAATACATTACCAATCATAGCCTCTTATCTGCATACGAGCAGTTCAAAGCCATCCTTCATCATTTCTAACCTGAAATATAAATCCATGGCAAGATCACCATCTTGCCATGGCATCAAACGATATCAAGTCATCCAAAACCATTCCGATTCATTTTTACGAACCATTTAGAAACTCGATCGGTCCCTCTGGTCGGCAACATGTCCATCAAACACACAGCAATCCTCCTGTGTTTACTTGTTCCAACAATCCGTTAGTCCAAAAGACAAGCCAGGAAAGTTGCTTGCTTGCACATCTGCAAGCCAAATTTCCCATGATCGGCTGCCTAAACTGATAACCGATCATCGAGTTGGACACGACCATCATTGTTATCCAAACAATCATATCAACGGCCGTGTCCCACGATCCGTTTTTCTAAATCAAACAATCTCCATATTAGTCCTTATCGCTGGCATAAGCGATAAACAACCATCGAGTTGGACGCGACCATAATGTTTACTCTAAACAATCTTGCAACAACCGCGTCCCATGTTGCATTAGCTAATGCAACCAAATGTGCATCTTAGCGCTCGCCTTTCGAAATAGCGTTTCTGTATATACAATATACAGAAATCTATCTCTGCCTCCGGCATACCCCCTATCGTTTACGATAGCAATGCCTTCAGCCGCTGTTGAAGTTATTTGAACACCTGCCTCCTTTGATTCCCTTTTTCACATCCAACCGCCGATGCATTATCATTTGTCCGCACTTCCAGTGTTTGGACACCCAACCAAATCTGCACGATCTCAATGGGTGTCCTTCCAATTAAACCGAACCGATTTCTCATTGGTCGCCACCAGAATGAAATTTCGGATTTGCTTCTCACCACAGCGGTGGGAATCCACCCCAGTGCGACTGGCGATATGACTCGTCTCCATGGTTCGAAGAGTGAGATCTAAACTACCGCCGCGTGCGCATGCGCACGAGGCATATTTTAGCTACAGGTCAGATTTCGTCAGCTGAAGTGTGCGCGTGCGCCATAGAATCGAAGCGAGTTTGGCCTTTTTTTATTTGAATCAATCGGCGGTCAAGAATTCGAGTGTGTTCACGCGAAGGAGTCAGATATTCTAGTTCGCCTCATTGCTAATGTCTATCAAGTGTTACTTAGTGCATATCCTCAATCCACACCCAATCGATGTATAAAGACAAAATAGAACTAAATAGAGAATATACTAGTATACCTCATTATCAACCTAAGATTGTGTAAATCGTATTAAGGAGAAATAAAAATAAAGGATTCAACAGAACTGATCATTGTTGTGCGTTTTATTAGTGACTATCAGTGGAGGTTTAGTTAATACAGTGTCCGTGCCGGCGCCTCGACTAAACAATACCCACATTGCTTTTAGCGACGATGGGAGTGGAGGGGAACCGTGCCGTACGTCAGCGCAACCTACTTCTTCCCCACAGACTCCCTTTCATTGTTGCATCTACGTCGGGGCTATCTACAGATCCGCTTTCTGAAACAGGATGATCCCTTCCTGTCCGCGTGCACCTAATTATTTCCACCAATCTTCCATAGACGCTTTTAGATGTTTGCAAATCATGCCGCAGGTTCAATTCGGTACTAACGATGTTCAGAGTTTAGTTGAGTCTTACGTCGTCTTCATTCTTCTTTTGTCATTAGAAAGCCGGGTTGATTTGATCTGCTTCGGTTTACAACTTCGTTTAGGCTAGGACCTACAACAATGGTCAGACGTCACGCCATCTCACTTGATGTTAACCACACTGGCGCTGCCTGTTGATCTGTCAGCCCAAGTCGTGCGATCGATTCCCGCCTACGCCAATGGTATCTCGCCCTGTTGCTGGCCAGCATTGTATCGCAGTGCTCCCTCGAACAACCATTACTGCTGAATGTTGATCGATTGACGTCACTCACCTACGCTAACGGGAATCCGGTTCCTATGAGCACTGGGAAGTCCATTGCACTGACCACCAAGAGGTGATGCCCTTCTGCGGTTGTGCCCTTTCGCCGGTACCCCCCCCCCCCCCCCCCCCCCCACCATTCTCAATCATCTCCTTGATCCCACTTAATTTCAGAGTCGCCGTTAGAACCGTCGCAGCTGAACAATAAGATTCAGACATTTTACCGCGATACCCGTCAATCTGTGAATGCGCATCAGTTCACCTTGACAGTGGAATTGAGGCACACAAATAAACATCGACAGTCATTCTTTAGCCGAACCACACGAATGTGGAATGTTCTGCCTGATCATGTGTGTTTATGTGAGCATGCGGAGCCATTTGTGCGGTGCCGCCGTTCTTTTCATTCGTTGCATTTCAATGCCACGTCCCAGCCATGAGTATGTTTATGGGAGCATACTGAGGCATCTGCCGCCGTTTTTCCATTCATTTGAATGCCACGTCCACGCCATAATTTATGACTGGGCAATAACATACTGTTCAACGTCATACCGCCATCACGACCAGATTCCTCCAAAAGGGATCTGCATTTGTCCGCAACCGGAAAATTCCAATTTGCCATGAGCAAACGCGCTCGACAGCAGAGGTGATAATTGAATTGCCGCCACCTCTAAAAGGACCGCTATAAAAAGTTCTTTGTACAGGAACTTGCGTTCCTTTTGTTTTTGCATCCAATGATTTGTTGTGTATATTTGTAAAGAGGCTCCTCGATAGTATAGTGGTTACTATACCCGCCTGTCACGCGGGAGACCGGGGTTCTATTCGCCGTCGGGGAGCTTCTGGCGCAAGACGAATGGCCTTGCCCGGAAAAAACAAATCATTATGGAAAATTTAACAGGCCTCAGGACTTGCTAAATAAGGCCAAGACCGGTTCCCGGTTATAGTGCCGATGATGATGATGATATTTGTAAATGCCGATTGTCTTGCGGCTTGGTTTTGTATAACGCTCTGTTAAGAGCAGATAATGTTTAATGTTTAGATGCTACCTTTGTTGTTTGTATCTTGAATTTCAGTTTTAATGTATGTATTGGTAATGCTCTGTTGCGAGCAGGAATGTTATATTCATTAAGTGTAACAATGTTAGTGTAAATATTTTGTATATGTAGGATTTTAAGAGAAAAATAAAATCAGAATGCAACCGACCACCCCGGTGTATTCATAGCTAACCATTGAATTTCTTCTTAATTTCCGGGTTGTATCCGTTGAGATATTTAGTGGCGTTGCGCCCGAATATTCTGGATTTTTTTTAGATGTTTAGTAGCGTTCCGCCCGAACATTGACACAAAATTATCGCACTAAGGGTGTTACATTCTAGTGTCCAGTAGGGCTTCGAAGTAGGCAAAAAAATATACATCAGGTCAAAAGAGGCCTGATATAAACAATGTGTTTCCTGCTCGTTGTGATGTCCAGACTTCAAGACCAATATACATCGACACCTCCTTTCCTTATCCACTTCAT
Organism: Microdon myrmicae; assembly: GCA_963931805.1. Taxonomy (NCBI): domain Eukaryota; kingdom Metazoa; phylum Arthropoda; class Insecta; order Diptera; family Syrphidae; genus Microdon; species Microdon myrmicae. Next base: position 98,072,115 of record OZ007501.1, on the reverse strand, counting down.
CTCAGACTTTCAAGGGTACTTATAAATCCCCCCTTGTGCGCGCGTTAGTGTAAAAAAAATGTATTCTCCCTGCTAACAGGGTGAGATTTTCAACTCAAAGATGAAATATTTATTAACTTAATGTGATATAATAAGCTGTGAATGTCAAACATTATTAACTACACATTTCGTCCTTGCTAAACTATGACCTCATCATATATCATGCTCATCATATATCATGTTCTATATAAATAACAAAGTTTAACGTAAAAATCAAATTGATTTTCGAACACAAAAAAGACTAAGTCAACATCTTACTTGAGCAATATCAATTGGTCGCCAAGTATATTTTCAAAGCATCACTGTGTAATATTTGCAATACAATCAAAATATACCAATTGCACAAAATTTCAACGTAGGACACTTAGAAATCAATGAAAATTTTACAATTATAAGAATCCTGGTCTTATGTCAAGCAAACACCCGAACAAAACAAATCCCCTATAAATATCCCCATAAGCGTCTAAAACTCCCCAAAAATCCGCTTAAATAAGGATTCGAAATAAACGGTGGAAGCCTTTCAAAAACCCACCTTAATGTTGCAAATGACTTTTTACTCAAAATGTAATGAAAAATAATTTTTAACTTGTATTTAACGACTTGGGACTGGAGACATTGAGTTCAAAGGCCTTTCATTATGGGTAGCAACAAACTCGCACACCACAGTGTGTGGTAAGTCGACTTTCAATTGAATAAATAAATTTCCTTTTTACACCAAGCCACACACCACACAGTGGTAAGTTGATTTACTTTGAATTTACTTGCACGAATGAGTTGTTCTTAGTTTTTATTTTATTTTATTTTTTTATTCACCTTATTCCACCTCGGTGAGGGGAGTTCATTGCGAATTGAATTAATCACATTTTTAACACCCCTCTTCGTGCTGCTCAGGCATCCTTCATCACACCTAACATATTCCCCCAGCCAACCTGAAAACCATTAAACTATGCTCATTCAACAGAACACGGATGCTGTGGAGCTGTGGTGAATTTTTGTGTTTTGCTCTTTGACTTTTTTCTTTCGTGTTTCTTTTGTTATTCCCGCGTGCTTTTTTTTTTTTGTTGTTCATTTTGTTCAACTTCTTGTCAATCTTTCACATTCTGTGTATCCAGTGAATTTCGCATCGCGTTTTGCTTTTGATCTCTCTTTAGTACTTTTGCAAGTGTCGTGTTTACCATAGCACCTACGGTGTTGATCTGGTGTTTGACTAGCGCCTATTTCAACCCCCATATTCCTTGGCACCACCACCATCTCGAATTGCTGAGAAGGAACGTACGATGATGCAGTTATACACTTCACTTGGGGTCGGGTTCATTTGGCTCGGAGTAGTGGTGTAATCGTAATGAAGTTGGTGAAGGGCTGCGAGTGTGTGCACGAGGAGCGCCCTGTATGGACGTCTGTCTATCTACTACTCGGGGCAAGTACGTTGTTTGTGTGAAAATTCCACCCTTAATCGGTGTCATCTTTTGCACATGAAATCCATGAGAGATAATCAGTAAAAAAGGACGGAGGGCGCAAATCCAGTCAAATGTGTCTGCACACCCACTATCTCCACCTAATATGTTGTCAAAGTGTGGGAGACTTCATAAGACGTGACGCGTTCAATGTGTTTGGCTGCCGTTGTTGCTGTTGCTGCTGCTGCTGCTGCTCTTGTGGATGCTGTTGCTTCGGATGCTCTGTTTTGTCGCTGCTCGCACACACACCAAAGGTGTCATATGAAGTTTTATCTTTTCCTCCTTTTTAGTTTATGGACACTTGGATTGAGTAGATCCGGGGAAGGTCGGAGTGAAGATTTCTTTTAAATAGCCAGCACAGGCGGAAGGAAGGCGCGACATCTTTTGATGTCTCTTTCTGAGAAGAGGTGAACTAAATGGTCTCTTCAGCACACATCACATAAAGGATCAGCAGGACACGGGAGCTAAAATATTTGATCTAAATAACAAGAGAATCCGAGGCGACAAGTACGACGAGGACAACGATAATAATAAGAGTGCTGATGGCAAACGACTGACAATGAAAAGGACGAAAACTCCAAGGAACACGACTGCCACGGCATAACACACGTTGACAATTGACAGTCTCTGAAGTGAAGTGGTGTGAATTGTGTGTACTTTAGGCCACTCCTTCGTGTTGTACACCTCGTGTGCGGAACGGATTACGATGAGACCGATTGGCAACCCTCAGCCAATCACTTGAGTAAATATCTCCGTTTTGTTCCCAACTTTTTTCGTCTCTTATTTTTCTTTATCCTGTTTTCTGTCCTTTTTATTGTTACTTCGGCTACATCGGCTCGATGCCTTACCTTGGTGTGAGGTGCTGGAGTTGCTGTACTCTTGGGTGTCCGTCGTTGACCGTCTTACTCTTTTTGGCTTTACTCTCGTCTTCGACTTTTTCGTCTTGTTCTTATTCTTCTCATTCTTTGCCTGTTGGCTTTCGTGAATCCGGCACCGCTGGCCAGTTTATTATTTCTTCCCTCACATGTGTGTGCGAGGGACTTTATGTGCTCAGATTTCCATTCCACCTACCGATTTTCTTTCGGTTGTTTGTTGGGTTTTTCCTTTTTTCTTGTCTCCTGTTTGTTTTGTTTTTGTTTCCCATTGTTTCTCGTTTTGTGTACTTTTCCCTATGGCTGTGTGTTTAATTGCTTGAGAAAAAAAATGCCTGGGATGATCTGTGGAGGACGCGATGGTGTAAATGCCAATGGAGTTGAGTGGGCCCTGACTAAGTGGTGTCTGAATATTTTTATCGCTGCCGTGATTGGGAAATGTAGCCCTGATAGATCTGATCCCTGCCGCGCTCATCCTTGTGGACCTTGAAATGCGGGTGGCAGTTGAGCGAGTCTTTAAACGGCGAACGAATACAGCGGAAGAACTCGTTCAAGTAAGGACATAAATAAGATGCTTGACACTTGTTTTTTCCACGTAGTGTCTGATGTGGGGCTTAAACAAGGACGCAATACTAGTCTTCCAAGGATCGATTAATGTGTTTAAACAATGGAAAGAAAGCAAGGATTTGGAAAACGGCCTTTTTGAGACACTTAGGGCGAGATGTTTGAATTAGCGGATATTTAAAACGTGTTTTTGACGCAATGGTTTATTCCAACGCTTTATTTTATCTTAATTACTCTGCACTTCAATTTTTAAGTTGACATAACCGTACGAAGGGATAGGACCCATAACTATTAGAAATAGTAAAGTGTCCGCAGACGACCAGTAAGTTAGAATTTACTTTAAATAAGCTACAACTTGCATTTGTTGTCTAGCAAATAAGATAAATATAAAAAAAAGAACAAAATAAAAATGTGCGTAAAATGAATGATAATGGAATGTATTAGAAATGATTTTGTCCTCTGACAGGACTGTGAGGTTCAATTGTATTGTACTGTGTGAATTTTTATAATGACTGCGATTAGTTCCTGAAAATTTTTTCACAAAATACAGAGACAAAGATTTGAAAATCGACAGCCGACAAGTTACGTCAAAGCCCCCAAAGATTAGCATACAATGGTATACAAAAAGATGTTTTGAGAGAAAGTGGAGGACAATGTGGTTCTAGAATTACGACACATAAATAACACAATGTGGTAAATGTCGGTCTGAAAAATGCCCTTCCGAGAGTTAGTGTTTTAACGGATTTAAGACATGAGGGTCTAACAGGTAAGGATAAAACCATCGATGCCAGAATTGCGATTTGGAAAAACGAAGCCCTAGAACACAAAGACTTCTAGACTATAGTCTGAGAGATTATTCCCTGGAAGGCAAGGATTTGAAAAGCGAAAGCCTTGAGAGAGAGGGATTTTAAATATGAGGGCTTAAAAAAGAATAGTTTGACAGTCAAAAGTCTACAAGTTGACGGTAAGTGTTGCAGCCTGGATTGACTCAACATATATATTGTAGTTTTTAGATAATTTAATTTATACTTTTAGTATTAATTCGTTGTATTTGTTTTTGTTATTAATTGTTAACTATTAATTCGTTATAATTTTGTAGTTACCTGCATGTTTGGCAGCACTGTTAGTGTTCGTTACTGCCATTTTTGTTATTCAGTTTTTAGTGTCATTGTCATGTAAATTAGTTAGTTTTTCGTTCGTTTCGTAAATATTGGTCTAGTTTTTTCGTTCGTTGAATCCAACATTAGTTTCGTTCGTAAAAATAGTTTGGTATCCACATATTAAATAAAGGAGAAATTTGTGTTGAACGTTATGTGTCGTTTTTTATTTAAATCGTCGTTCGTTTCGCATTTCGAATCTCTCCCGGTAAACGCACCGGGATTCAACAGTAAGAAAGACAAGCTCTGGAAAGGCAACCTCTAGAAGACAAACTCTGAAAAGACAAGCCCTGGAAAACCAAGCTTTGGAAAGGCAAGGACTCGAAAGCAAAGACTTGGAAGACAAAAGCTAAAATGGAAAGGTCTCCAGACAAGGCTCTAAAAAATAATGTTTTGACCGACAGAGCTCTAGGAAACAAGGGCCCGAGAGCCAAGGGAATGATATGCGAGAGCTGAAAAGAGAACGGTCTGTAAAACGAGGGTCTGAAGGACAAGGATCTCAGAGTCAAGGCTTTAAAAGACGAAGACTCGAAAGACAAGGGTCTAAAAAATAAAGTTTTGACCGACAGAGCTCTAGGAAACAGGGGCCCGAGGGGCAAGGGAATGATAGGCTAGAGCTGAAAAGAGGACGGTCTTTAAAACAAGGGTCTGAATGACAAGGATCTCAGAGTCAAGGCTTTAAAAGACGAAGACTCGAAAGACAAGCGTCTAAAAAATAATGTTTTGACCGACAGAGCTCTAGGAAACAAGGGCCTGAGGGGCAAGGGAATGATAGGGCAGAGCCGAAAAGAGAACGGTCTGTAAAACAAGGGTCTGAATGACAAGGATCTCAGAGTCAAGGCTTTAAACGACGAAGACTCGAAAGACAAGGGTCTTAAAAATAAAGTTTCGGACGGCATAGCTCTAGGAAACTAGGGCCCGAGGGGGAGGGGAATCTGAAGAACGAGAATTTGGAAGAATAGGCTCAGAAAAACAGGCGAGTGGGGTATAAAATGAATGGATGAAATGGGGGCAGAACCCTCATTCATTTCGCTTAGTACAAATGGTTTAAATATGAAAATAAACTTACGAACCAACCTAAGAACGAAGGCATGGGGGATTAGGAAGGACTTGTAGGGATTATCTTAAAATTAACTTAAAACTGATGAATGGCGAACTAACGAAGGTGGAAAGACGATGGTGTAAGTGGGCGGACAGAGTAGGGCGAGAATAGATCGGAAGCTTAGGTGTGAGTATAAGGATGGGTACGGATTATGTGGGTATAAGTTGATGGGGAGGGGGGGGGGGGGGGGGGGGGGTTAAGAACGGAAGCTGTTTAACTGCAACGAGGTGGAATAAGAGGTTGTGGGTGTTCTTTTAAGCTTGCCCGAAGAACCCCCCTTATACAATCCAACTTCCATTATTTCCCGCCAATGCAATCGCATTGGCACCTGAAAACATTTCCTTTTCCAAGGACATTAATGCATACAACACATTACCTAAATTCCTAAAAAGAATTTCACCAACAATGGCATTTTTCCATGCATCAACGCATCGGCAAAATTTTCCCAACAAAGAATTCTTAATGGAACAAACATCATATCCCTGAAAGAGAATATATCGGTTACAGTACCATGTAACCATCATAACCAGGGATAATGGTCATTGCATCGCCTATTCCCAGCCTCACCATGTACACAATAAATTTCCCTACATACACATTGGCTGGCGACCTTTTCACCCAACGACGAAGCAACTCCTAGCAGCTTATTGACGCAGCTGCATACAATTAGCGCAATAGATGCTACAACCAAATTCGTCAGCACGCATCAGTGCAAACAATAGAATTCGGTTCTTTCGCAGGCATTCTGGCGATGCGATAAACAATCCAAATTGTTTGTTGTATCCCAATGCATCTACCATCTAATGAGTTGCAACTTGTTTATTTAGCAGAACTCTCAGCTCATAAATTCCTTTATGTCTTTCAATATTTTCTGGATTCGTTTCTCATGATCTCGCGGCATGAGCAAACAGAAATTAATTAGCACCCAATGAGGTACAGCTTGTTTACTTAGCCGAACTCACATCTCATTGATGCCCATTATTCCGTTTTGAATTTTCAGCTTCGTTCTCATGGCCTTGTCCCATGAAAATAACCAACGTTCACACATACATGCATACCACCATGATCTTCTCTATGAGATCCGGTTACCTACCCCAAAGAGAGACTTCACGTTTCTCTTGTAATAGGAAACGCATCCCTGAATCAAGAGAGCATGCACCACTGGCCGAATTTCCCTTACTAGCGAATTCACATCGCTGAGTCTCATTTCATCCACCGACCACGCCGGTCGGTTTTTTCTCCCGCTCCCCGTAGCCTTGCGGGAACGCGAACGCGTATCGAGTCGTATTAATTAAACACAATATTTGCACTTAAAAGTAATTTTTCTTGTGACCCGAGTATAAGCCATCCAAGTAGAGTACTCTGTCTTACTCGTCTCGTCAGTGTAATCAAAATCCGTTATCTGTAATCTAATTAAATGTAGTAAGATTTGTTGTGAATAAAAAAGAACCTTAATAAATTCAATAAAAGTTAAGAAATAAAATTCCAAAAACAAGACTAGTGTTTTTTCTTGATTTCTCTTGTGGTGATCGTTTGTTCTGGTTTTCGATCTTCCCTCGGCGACGTGCAGTGTTTCGTCAGCGAACTCTATCGTGGGGACGGAGTAGAACCCCGCACCGTACGCCGGCACCACGACTTCGCCCCCCACAAGTTTGCCCACCGTAACATTCGCGAGATGGGTTCATTAGAGTATGGAGAAGTGTAATGGGTAGGCAGGTAGTAGAGATGAGGGTTCCGCAGATTTTGGGGGTTAGTATAAAATGTAATGGAGGAGAGCAGGATTGTGCAGCTGATTGAACCCGAGAGAAGGTGGTGGATGAAGAGGATGTCGGCATAAATTCTGTGCTTTTCAAGTGTGTTAGGGTTAATTTGGAGGAGACGGTTTGTGTATGGGGGTAGAACCAGAGAATTTTCCCGATTCAATCTTCGGAGGGCAACCGCAAGAACGACGTTGCACGCTTTCGATGTTGCGAACATACGACCTTCTGAAAGACAACGGTCTGAACGAAGACAATTTGAACGACTATGGTTTTAAAGACGAGTTTTTAAAGGTGAATGCTTTCAAGGCGAGTGCTTTCAAGGCGAATGCTTTCAAGGGGGATGCTTTAAGGCAAGTCTGAAAAACAAATATCTGAAATAATAACGTCTGATAGGCGAGTGTGCGAAAGGCGAAGAACTAAATAAAGAGTTTCTGAAAGGCAACGTCCCCAAGACGAAGTTGATATGGATGTGAAAGACATAGACGAGAGTCTAAACTATGTGGGTTTAAAAGGCGAGGTTCTGAAAGATGAGAGTATAAAGACGAATGTTTGAAAGACGAAACCCTGTAGGGTAGAATTCTAAAAGACATGGGTCTGAAAAATAAGTAATTAAAAAGTAAGGGTTTATAAGATGGTGGTTTCGAAGAATGGGAATAGGAATATGGAGAATTAGAAAAGGTCTAAAAGGTCTCACTTCCCAAGGCCACACGCTAAATGCATTCTTTTGCAACGTATCCAAAACAAGCACAGCACCTGGCATTCTCGCACGGTCTCATATTACGCATGCAGGAGTCTGGAAGGCTGGTGTCTAGAAAGCTGGTCTCTGTAGGGCAAGAGTCTAGAAGGCAAGAGTCTGGAAGGCAAGAATCTAGAAGGAGAGAGCCTGGAAGGCAAAAGGCTGGAAGGCAAGAGTCTGGAAGGCAAGAGTCTGGGAGGCATATGTCTCGAAGGCAAGGGTCTGTAAGGCTAGAATCTGGAAGTTAAGCATCTGAAAGTAGGAGTCTAAACGACAAGAGTCTAAAAGACAAGAGTCTAAAATACAAGAGTCTAAAAGACAAGAGTTTAAAAGACAAGAGTCTAAAAGACAAGAGTCTAAAAGACAAGAGTCTCAATGAACAAGAGCCTAAATGACAAGAGTCTAAAAGACAAGAGTCTAAATGACAAGAGTCTAAAAGACAAGAGTCTAAATGACAAGAGTTTAAAAGACAAGAGTCTAAAAGACAAGAGTCTAGAAAACAAGAATATGGGAGGCAAGCTTACGGTGGTAGGGTTCTGAGGGAAAAGAATCTAATAGGTAAGGTTCTAGAAGGTAAGAATCTAGATGGCAAGAGTTTGTAAGGCAAATATCTGGAAGAGGTAAGAGTATGGGGCATAAGAATGCGGCAGGCGAGAGTCCGTAATGCAGGAGTCTGTAAGGCAAGTGTTTGAAAGGGAAGAGTGAGGAAGGGAGATGCTTTGAAATCATTAGCTGGGAAGTCAACAGCTTGAAGACAAGAGTTTAAACGGTAGGAGCTTAAAAGGTGCGACTATAGAAGACAAGAATTAGGCAGGCAGGAGTCCGTAAGGCAAGAGGATGGAAGACAAACATCTGGGAGGCAAAAGTGGGAAAGGCAGAAGCTTTGAAGTCATGAGCTGGGAAGGCAAGAAGTTAAAGGCAAAAGTTTGGATTGCAGGGGTTTTGACGGCAAGTGTCTGCGAACTGGATTTCGGGAAATGTGGCTCTAAACAATTTTACTGGATGCTAAGTGTCTGAAAGTTGAATATGAAGGCCTATGATCTAAAAGTTGAAGATCTAAAGGATCAGAATCACAAATATGTAGTCTGGAAAATCAGGGTTTGAAAGATAAGGACGATTGGCTGGGAAATAGGGGGTGGGAAGTTGAATTTTTGACACTTGGGAGCCTTGAAAACTGAATCTTCGGACTACCGTCTGAGAAAGCCGTACATGAAATTTGGCGGGCTAAAACTCTAAGGTTTGAAAAACGTACGTGTGAAAAGAACTGGGCTGAAAAATAGGGTGGCGTGGGTGAAAGTGAACATAAAGGGCAAAGTCTCTGCTTTCAACCCGGCGAAGACCAGGACGATCCTTGTCCCTGTTCAATCCAAGTTGATATGCAGTCTCCACGTGACACCGCTGGATAGCTACTTTAGCACCCACCAAGTACTGAAACATTGCATGCAGCGACATCCTGAGAAAGGTTGGCGGAAGGCTAATAACCTTGCCCGGAAAACAAATTATTATTGACAATTTAACAAGTCTCAGATAAGGACCGGATACCGGTGGAGAGACTGGCCAAAATAGGCCAAGACTGGATCCCGGTTGTAGTGACGATGATGATGATGATGATGATGATGATGATGATGATGATGATGATGATGATGATGGTGAAAAAATAGGATCTGAAAAGGGAAGTTTTGAAAAATGAGAGTCTGAAGAAAGGGGATCTGGCAAAGTAGGCTCTGATAAAATATGCTCTGATAACATTGTGTGGGACGTGGTCGTGGTTCGCTGATAAAACACTGCACGTCGCCGAGGGAAGATTAAAAACTGGAACAAACGATCACCACAAGAGAAATAAAAAACACTAGTCTTGATTTTGTAACTTTATTTGGACGCTGTTATTGGTGCACATGGTGTACTTAAGCTCGAAATCGTTATTGGCAAATGGTTGATTGTTTTATTGTACGTACAAGAAAATATTTGTATTGTTTTAACACACGGCACAGGAATTCGCTTAAGGCATAATTATGTAGGGTACAGCGGACTAGTAACGATAAACAACAGATGTTTACTCACACTTTGACTATTGTTCGCGCACCGTACCGTGCTCTCAACCGACCCCTGGAATGTATGAATTACGAATCGATGTGCGCGCACTCAAGGATGGAAGAAGACTCAACGACTCAACCCTCGTTTTTTGGGGTGAGTTTCGTGGTGTGGTGGTAGATATCCTCTCCACTAAGGACATGTTTTACTTACCACCAGAGAAACGTAAAGTCTCTCTTGGTGGAATAGAAAACCAGATCTCGTAATGGAGATCATGGTGGTATGTGTGTGATCGTTTAGATCTGTGTTGTTTACTCGTGCGCGAAGACAATGGAAAAACAAAGCAGGCAGGCGGCAAGGACAAAGGAATCGGGAAGATCGTAGTTTATGATGTGCATGGCGGCTATGCGCGAAGTCGATGATTGTTTGGAGATTAAAACAACGGAGCATTTCGGGGTAAAGTGCTTACAGCTGTACCAATAGCTGCAGGTCATTGCGGAGGAAATAAGATGGTTATACAATGACGGTTTGTATAACATCTATGCCAATTGTATATAGCATCTAAGGCGACTCAAGTGTCGAACTCTAGTGTGAGTGTTTACATTAAACGAGAATTCGGTTCTTGGTCGCTAATGCAGAGGAGTATTGATGCCTGCATGAATGCCCTTATGGGTGAAATTCTTTACAGGAAATTCTAAGTTATGCGTATGTATGATTGGGATCTGAGATAAATTTGGAAAGAATTCTTATGGGGAGTTTTGTTTCGAATGAATGAATGCAGGTAAGAATTCTTTTCCAAAAGCTTTTAAACAAATAAATTTGATAAGCTTAATGCGTGACGCATTTACGGGTGCTAATGCGTTTGCATTAGCAGGAAATTATGAAATTGGGGTAGCAGTTATGGGGGTTCTTCGGGTAAGTAACAGTGGGGTTTGGCGGAACCGTCGCAACATATGCTTTGACAAAATATGCTCTGAGAAAAATGGCGTGGACAAGAAAACATTGACAAAAGAAACTGACAAAATAGGAACTGATAAAGAAACTCTGACATATTAGGGTATGACGGAATATAGGCAATGCTAATAGAGGCTATGGTACAGTAGGCAAAAAAACGTTGACAAAATAGGCACTGATAGAGAAACTTTGACATAATAGAGTATGACGGAATAGGCCTTGATAAAAGAGGCTATGACACAGTAGGCACTGATAAAAGAACCTCTGAAAAAGTATGCTCTGACAGAAACCGCTTTAACAAGATAGGCTCTAACAAAACAGGTTCCGATAAAAAAATCTCTGATAAGAGAAACTCTCACAAAGAATGTTCTAATAGCGAATGTTTAAAAGACGAAGATCTCAGCAATTACGATCTGATCGACGAAGTTCTAAAAGGTAAGTATTTGAATATTAAAACAAACCGGAGATCGTACGTAGGTATCCCCAACTTACACGCGATCATCAACAAAAATGGAGAAGGAGTAAAAGATCCAAGTAAAATCCTCAAGCGTATATTATGATCCTAATGCGATCCGTTAAAGTGTTGTAACATCAAATCATATACGCGTTAACACGACTGTTTGGTTTTACGAGGGATTAGGTAAATTACAGCTTCATGCTTCAGAACTTGCCATCGATGATGGCAGTGAAAGCCTTAGGCCAAAAAATGCCCACCGACTCCGCTTAAAACATTAGTTATAGACATCGAAAGGAGTAGTTCGACGAGTTGGTAATCCGCCATAATGCTGCATGCTGAGGAATGTAATATCACCAATAAACAGGGGGACGCATAAAACACGAAGAATTCAGATAAATTCGAAGGCAGTTTCAGAAACGAAAGAAGAACGGCTTTGAAGCAAAGTGTCTCCTTTGAGCTGAAGGCATGCTGGCACACAAACTATATTGACGTAAGACACGGAAGCTTCCCGGAAACTATATAGTATGATGCAACTCATGATACACTGTACATACAGACAGGACACGGAGAATTGTTTCGGCGAGGGATATCTTACGGTGAGCATTTTTTTATCGCTAAATGGCTTAGTGACGAAGGCATTGAAGACACTACGCAAGAAAGGTGTTGATCCTTTGCTGCTGTCTCTAAGGATAGATGAAGTTAGCAGAGCTGTGAACCAACTTAAAGCCAACATAACTAATAAATGGTGCTCCCATGTAGAGGAAGAGCTACAGTACGTCAGACGATTCATTAACAGATAGTACATGCATGAAAGTTATACTCATCACATAAATATTAATTTATATATATAATATATATTAATTTCGATTAGCAAACCAGAGGGCAACATTCTAAATAGTTCTCAAATTGAAAATGTTACAAGTCTGTTCGATAAAACATATAAATATAAAATCACTTACAATCAGTCGCTACTCGATTGTTTACTCTTCAACTGCTTCAATGGAATAAAGCCATCACTTGAACCTACCCACAATCGCGTGCTTTCTACACGTTTTATAACTTTACCCATCTGAATAGTTATTGAAACCCATTCATTGGACAAACGCGTTTGGTGACATAGTGGTACAGGAATATGTCAACCAGAAGTGATGGGTGTTTTTATGTCAAGATGCATTTATTATAAGTTTATGATTTAGTCATAAAATCGTTTCAAATAACAGTTTTCTTGTTCCAAGCTTCTTATTAGCGTTTGTTAAAAGCTTGCGCTTGTTTGATATCACTCGGGGAATTTTGAGTTGGAGGTGATTAATGCCGATAAATGCCTACGTCTCTGTTGATGAATGAAGAATATAATTCGATACAAACCGGTCGTAGGTTTGAAATGAATTTACCTAGAGACCATTTAGTTATTATAACGTTGTGTGGTTAAAGGCAATTTTATCTACTCGTTCCTAAGCAAAAGCCACACAGGGAAATGGGTGTCTCCACTGAGGGATGTGGGCATCTTCCTTGCGCCGTCATATACCACCCAACTCAAAGGTGTTGTGTGGGTGCCTAAAGTATTTTCAATCTAGAAGAGATGAGATGAGATGAGGATCACCGCCAATGGTAGGAATGCGATTCATAAGCAATTCAATTTTAAGTAGTACCCATTACCTCGGCTATATCTTCCATTGTACCCGACTGGTATTATGCCCGCTGTTCTGTGATGGTCATTTGAAAGTTAATGAACGAATCAAGTTTCGCCACGTGCTTTTTCCCATGAATCCTTTTTAGCATCAAAAATACGTTTCACCTGTTAGTTACCTGTGACCCTTGGGCAACGGGGAATGGTTGTAATTAATTATAACCGTTTCACGCATAGGTATGTACCTATAAGTTACTAATTTGTTGATGATCCCCCAGATACTTTTCAATGCCATGGTGAGGTTTCAAATAAATGACGCCACAACCACGAACTGAAAACTTAATTAAATGCCGCCGAAAACCTCGAACACAGTGAAGGCATTGAAAACACAACGCAGACGACGAAGACTCCGTAGACAGCGAGTTATTTTAAATGTGATGAAGTGAATGGATTAGCATTTATCTGAATTTGATTGTATCCGTGTCACTCATTAGCTACTGGGGGGCGTATTTTCGTAATTAAAAGTCAAACTTGATTTGGAAAACAAAACACCATGGAATGTGCTGTGGGTCGCAGGTCTACCTGGGTATGAGCTTAGATAGCGGTGTGGATGGAAAGACCGTTGAAATTAAAATAATATCTGTCGAACGTGTAAGGTAATGTCTAGGTGGTCGACTTGGTGGTTCGGAATTTGAATTAGGATTAAAAATTGTTTACAGGAACTTTGGATATCTGGTAGGATAAGCCGAAGTTTCGAAAACTCATTAAAATAGACCCGAAAGATGGTTTGGCGGTACCAACTTGATAATGTATAATTGAAGTCATTGCGAAAGACGATTGCAAGGCTTTGGTGGAATAATAAACTTTGTAAATTATCCATCCATTCAAATTATATTAATCTAACAGTTATGGATGCAATATAAGATAATTAATAAAACCGAAGGAGAGTGTATAATTTGGTTAAATTTAAAATATTGTTAAATAAATAAATATATTCGTGAGTTCACATTTATTGATCGACTCGAAAGTTTAGAGAAAACATTGTGTCATGGCTGAGTTGTTTTTTTTTGTAGGGTTTGACCTAATTCTGGAATGCCAGAGGGCAGCCATCTCCGCTACATAATTTTCATATTCTCCATTAACGCCATCATTCCCGTTCTGAAAGAGTCGGTTTATCTATCTTAATATCGAATAAAAATCATCATTTGGTTCCAAACTGACTTTTCGATTTGATGTTAAAAGAATCTTCATGAGCCTGAAATTTTACATGTGAGACACATTAAATGTATCATTGTGATATACTACAAATTAAAGCATATATGACAAACTCCCTTAAACCATCTCTGTCACTCCACAGCCACGGCTTATTTTTACTCGGAACCCGGTTTTTGGGCGAACCGAAGCACACGAAATGGTATTTTAAGACCGCCTTCAATGACAGTAGGTGCTCAACAATAAAGAAAACATGAGGAAAGAAGGTATCGGTAGCCTTAAATACGTGGTGATTATAGGGAGGGCTATATGATCAGGGAGATTATCACACAAATTTGCCGTTTGGCAAAAGAATGACTTTCTGAATTGAGCTGCATGTCAGAAGTTAATTTTTAACACGAGTTCATACTCGCTTTCTAATAGACGGGCATCACGCGGTATATTTGGAGCGATGGATTGTATTTACCAAGTTTATTTGGGCAAAGATCAGGATCGGTTTAGAAAAGAGGTAGACAATAAGTTTCATGTATGTTTGGTAGCATTGAAACATTTACGCCTGGATGCCAATGAGTTTGAATAGTCTACTTACGCCCTGTCGGGCACATATAGCACACTTTTGGATCCGCCTGTTTAATTATGGGAAATGAATTTTAGTTTTGAACGAATATACATCTTGTAAATGGTTATCAGGCTGAATCGACTGAAGTACCTTTAAGAAACCCCATCAACGACATCAGCGACGATCCAAATTCATTTTATTAAAAATGGACCTAAGTTTAATTTCTTTTTAATAACAACAGGCAGAGCTGAGTTGCCGCATTGAATTCTGCTCGCTATTATAATTACCATTAGTACATCACGCTCAAGTTGGAATTTAATGAGTTGAATACACCCTGTCGTTTGATAATGAAGTTCGAAGAAGCTCGATTAAGTATGAGAAACTGTAGGTGCTGCCATCAATAAAAACGTGAAAGGACAAAATTTTTTATAAAAACGAAAAATAAAATGGGTAAGTGTACGGAGCCGTGCGGAACATCAGTATTAATTTATATTAGCAGGCATATTTGACGGCAAACTCAGCAGCCACAAAGATAGTCTGTTTTCCACTGAATCAGTGTATCGTCAACTCCGTTGTGAGGCAATTCCAACAATAAGGCTTTGTGGCATTTCTAACAGATACACACAGTGCACAAGCAAATAGTTGAAGAAGAACCCAGAAAGTAAATCCAATAAGCAAACCATCAGAGCCATATACCATAACGATAACATAGCAATTCCACATCAGTTGAGTGTACTTGAGAATGTTCGATGTCGAAAACGCAACAGTGGTCTGATGTGTTGAGCTTTGGCTCTATCTTTCAGTGATTCTAATCGTCATAGCGTGGGTTCGAATCACATGCTCTACCCTATCGTCGCAAACACTAGAACTGGTGACCCCGACGTGATCTGTACAATACAATGCACACTACCATAGGCAAAAAAATATAACTACTACAATCATGACGGCTCGCTCGCCTTCTCCGACGTTCTCTCGTTCGTTCGCCCCTCGCTCCGTCGTTCCCACGCGACGTTGATCGTAACAAAGTTACTGGGGAAAGAGTAGTGTAGCGTTTCTAACCAATATACACACAGTTCACAGGCATATATTATAGTTTTAGAACAACCCCGAAAGAAGAAGGTAGCGCTACCATAGCAATTCTACATCAGTTTAGTGCACTGGAGAATAACGATCGAATCAGAAAACGCCGGAATGATCTGATGTGTTGAGTTTTGAATGTATCTTTTAGTGATTCTAATCGTCATAGCGTCAACTCGAATCACATGCTCCTCACTCTCGTCGCAAACGTTCTAGTCTGATTTATGCTTTTGAGATTGACACTGCAACTCGCTTCGTCGGAAAAGTAGACCTTCATCAGTTTTTTGTCGATCTGTGGTGGCTCTGTGGTATCCCACTACATAACCCCATTTAGCATAATTCAATTAACAGAATATTAATTCAATTCATATCGCACGAAATGCGCTCTTAATCGTCTGCTCTTTAATTCCCTACCCATGACGCGCAGTCATTTCCCACTCAAGCTACACACTATCGAATCACGAGTAAATTTTTTTGCACCGTATCGTATATCGTCATTCATATCCGAAAGCAAACACCTGGCATGGGAGATTCTCTGGTTATTGCTGGCGCCTGCAAAAGTGCAATGGAATATGACAATTACCGTACGCCAAGAGGGAATTCTCATAAAAATGCTGACGCCTACGAAAGGAAGGCACATGGATAATGACGAATTGCCACCGGTAATAATTACGAAAATAATGATGAAGCGAATTGCTTGAACCAAGACCATTACACTTTAAGTGGACCAATTAACTGAAATATCGTTTAAACGAATATCAGTCAAATGACTCGTACCAGGTAAATGTACCCGATATGGGTCGAAGTCGGCTGAGCGGAACTACGGCAGTGTAAACGACTTGTGTTCGGGGTCATGCCAAGTGGAGAAGAATAGAGTGCTTCGTCTGCGATTCTCCACCAAGAATTTGGCTATAAAAGGAATGGTTGGAAAGAAAATAACTCAGAATTAACTTAAATCAGCAAAGTAGAGGTTACAAGATCTCATTTAAGAAGTAACCAAATAAAACTTAGTATAAATTAATTAATAATAGTAAAAAGGTCGCGGCCTTGCATAGGTAAAGCGGGCAGTTTTACTAAATAAATAAAAGATTAAAATAAATAAATATATTAATAAGAGGTTACAACAGTATTTTCCTTCATAACTGTCTGCTCAGCAACTCTTCCCTTTAATATTAAGGAAATACGGTTGCGAGGCGTTAACAACTCTAAAGAATGCCGCTTTTAATGTTTAAAGTTTAAATTAATACATTTTCGCGGCTGTAAAGTTACAGAACCCACCATGTGAATAGTGCCAATCGTGCTTTCTCGACAGTTTACGAATACTCACGATTGAACTGCGACAGTGAGAGAAAACAAGAACAGATTCGTGGTAAGTATTTTGAATTTTTCAGAAATTTCGATAGCGTCGGTTTTTTTTTAATTTTTCGTGAAGCCCGAGACAATTATTTTGGATACTCAACTACGTTGGAGGTTTTTGTGCCATTCATTTGAATTGATTTGAAATATTAAATATTTTCCGGTGTTCTGTCGTTCTACAAAAAGAAAAAAGAAAAAGGGAACAAAATTATCTTCTCCGGCTCTTATTTCAGCGGTGAGCACATTACAAACCGCCAATGACCAGAAGCTTATGAAAACCCAAATTGACAATCGCTTAGGAATTTCCAGATTTGTTTCCCCATATTTCGATCGTCTAATCAACGTCTCATAAACAAATAGCAGGTAGTGCTATAGATCGCTATGAAGGGGAACATACTTTGTCGCCCTTTTTTGATGTTAACGAGATATTCGCTAACTTGCGCACTGCTTTATTTAGTGAAAAGGAACATCTCTTCAAACGTACAAGGGAAATGCCATTTTGATCGGTGAACTTGTGAATGTTCTTAGAGTCTTCGGGTGACAGTAAGAGTTTGAAAGCGAACTCGGCACCGAGTATACGAGATGATTTGGTCAAGGAGAAAAGTGCTATCTCCCAAAAGGAAGCTAGTATATTCGATTTGTCTATTGCTTTGATGATTAGACTGCCAAAACTATAACCGATGGGTTCAATAACTACGAGCAATAAAACATAGCCTTTGCTTAAAAATGTCAACAACCTGTGGTATTGTAAAGTAGCCACGAAGGAAAATCCAGTGTCAGTCTGGTGGGGAGAGTGGTAGGAGGTGCACGGGTGTGTTTTAGTATGTAAGCGCAGCGTTGTATTACATACTGTACAACTCGGTAAATCGTCCATGCCAGAATCTCGGGCTCTTGGTATCTTTGAAAGATAACGCATCCTTTGGTGCAGTGGTAGCGTTACACTAACGAAATCTGGGACAAGGATGTCGGTAAAAGTGTACGTTGACATAACATTAACTTCTATTCTGTCGAAGTTTATGGAGTCACCGATTAACCGTGAACAAGGGCGAGTCCTAATACTATAATAATAAAAGGAACTATCAATTTTTGGCCCTAAAATGAATTCGGCTCTTATTTGTTGTGGTCACATATTTGAAGCTGAAAAAAGTCCGACCAAAGAGATGCATCGCATTAAACTCTCCCAGAATTTACCAGAGAAGCTCATGTCACCATATAGCAAGCCAGATGGAACACAACCAGGCAAGCCAGAGGGAACATAGGCCTAAAATTAATTCGACACATATTTGAACCTACGAAAAGTACGACCAAAGAGACGCATCGAATTAAACTCGCCTACAATTTACAAGGCGTGATATTCGTTTTAAACTGGAGTACAATTCCCATATTTAGTCTAGGGTAATCTGGGCATGTCGTCGTACCCTACTTTTCTGATAATACTCGAGCTCGCGGTTGAAAAGAGATGGTGAGAGATCATCCCCCTATTCTAATCCAAGGCGGATTTCAGTATTATGGAGTATCTTTGGCACTATATGGGAATGGGACAACGAGGGAAACTCCACAATCGTGAATTAGAAGAGCTATACCACAAGCCAACAATCGTGAGAAACATCAGGCCAAGGAAATTAATATGGACTGTACACGTAGGGAGAATGGGCTACGACAGAACCTTTTATAGAACTCTTGACGGAAAGAGATCGGTAGGAAGGCCCCAAAGTTGATAAGAAGACAGTGTAAGACGTGGTCTTGCGGAGATTAGATCCAGTGGTATGGCGAGGAAGAACAGTGCACAGAACAGAGAACGGTGGTCTAGCCGGATTAGTGAAGTCATGCACCTTCGGCTTCTTATAGACCAACAAATAAATGGATAGATAAAATGTAATACGTAAAACAATGCTGCCTGTGGTCAGAGTGGGTCTTAAAAATATGTAGTGGAACATATTTGGGACACAGGTGCAAGTCTTTAAATACTCTCCCTATAATATACATGGGTGAACTGGAAGGTTTCAGGCCTCAACCTGAAGATGGCAGCACTCGTCAATAGTAGTAATGTAGTTTTGCGTCTGCTGACACTTACTCACCGAAATTTCACCCATTTTGGACGTCCCGTTTTTATTTGTCAGTCGTTTGAGTGAGACGATGTGAGTGTATAGCGTTTTGCGACGATAGTGAAGAGCGTGTGATTCGAACCGACCCTATGACGGTTAGAATCACTAAGAGATAGAACCAAAGCTCAACGCATTAGGCACTGCCGCGTGTACAAATTCGATTTATAAACTCAAGTACATTCGACTGATGTGGAACTGCTATATTATTGCTATGGTACACTGCTTTAATGGATGTGCTTTTGGTGGTGTTGTTCTTCACTATTGGTCGTGTGTATCTGCTAGAAACGCCACAAGAGTTTTTGTGAAAATGGACAAAATTGAGTATCGAGCTGTCATTAAATTTTTGTTTTTGAATGTATGGGGACTCTGCACCATCATTTACCACAGAGAAGTTTTGGGCAGCTGAATTTAAACTTGGCCGTGAGAGCTTGGGAGACGATGAACGTTCGAAACATCCAAAAACTGCAACGACGATAATTTCGCTAAAGTCCACCAAATGGTGCTAGACGACCGCCGAATTAAAGTGAGAGAGATAGCAGATGCTATGAATATGTCCAAAGAACGTGTTTGTCACATATTAAATCAAGATTTAACCATGGGAAAGCTGTTCGGGCGTTGGGTGGCGCATTTGCTCACGTTAGACCAAAAACATTTCCAACGCCCTGTTGGCGCAGTTTACGCGCAATAAATTCGAGTTTTGGCGCCGATTAATTGCTGTCGATGAAACTTGGATACACCATTATGCGCCCGAAACAAAAATACAGTCAGCAAATGGGGAATCGGCTCCAAAAAAAGGCAAAAACTGTTTCTATTTGGCTGGGAAAGTGATGGCGACTGTTTTTTGGGATAGTCATGGAGTTATCTTAATCGATTATCTTCAAAAAGGAAAAACTATTACAGGAGCATACTACGCATCATTACTTGACCAACCGAAGGCAGAAATTCCGGAAAAACGGCCACCACCTGTTTCACCAAGACAACGCACCGTGTCAAACCTTAGCGGTTGCCATGGCGAAAATCGACGAACTACAGTTTGAACTAATTGACCATCCGCCTTACTCACCAGATCTAGCCCCAAGATACTTATTTTTTCCCTAATCTAAAAATTGCGCCCGGAGGACCAAGACAGATGAGGCGATCACCTTCGTGAACAGTTATTTTGCAGATAAAAACCCCGAGTACTATTTAGACGAGTTAGAGAGATGGGAGCATCGCTGGAAGAATACTGTATGTAATTATGTAGGAAAATAAAAATAAATTTTAAGGAAAAATGTCTTGTATCTTTGTTAGGTCGGACATTTTTCAGCCCACCCTCGTAGGAGCAAGGAATCTTGCCTATCTCATTTCTACAGATATTCTCAGTGACCTCGGTGAATGAATTTTCTTGTGACATCTATCCAGTCGGAGAGTGTACATCAGTTTACGTTGAAAGTTGTTTTCAGACGTAAAAATTAACGTAGGGAAACCTTCTCCAGCCGAGCTGCGCAAATATGGAACACTCTACCAGAACACATGTTTACTAGTCACTATAAAACCCAGGTAATCAAGACCAATCTACAGCGTTACCTCCTTCCCTTGCTCTTTTCCCCTTCCGTCGCTCACAATGTACCTTAGCATTTAAGAATATTTCAAAATTCCCTTTTGCGAGTGCATCTCTGTAACAGTTCTGCATACGTGATTCAATTCATGTGCTTAAGCTATTCTGGAAAATATTGCCGCCTTAACGGCTGAGTTGGTAAGGAGGTTGTATCTTGCGTTTGATTGTGAAAACCTAGGTTCAACTGACGACTCTTGCTATTGTGGAGTTCGGCACATTTACTGAGTGGTATGTAGGATCCCAACGCCCATCCGCCCGGTGCAAGACCACCCCATTAAGCCATATGCTTCGTTTGGGAGAAATGCTTGAGCATCTTTCGGAGCTTGGCTGATGGACCCGGTCGAAAAAAAAAATAGCATCTCAGGGCACTGGCTCAGCGCTATAGGTTCACCTTTCCTGGGAGAAGTAAAATAATATAAAATTATGGAAAAGTTGGATGGTTTCAAAAGTCTCGGAAAAGGTAAATTCGACCAAAAGGTTTCATTGCCATATACGAGGGTTGCCTTTTATATTTCGGGATTAGAGAACAAAAACAAATATTGATCATCGAAAATCACTTTATTGTTTTTCAAAATATTCCCCATGAAGATCTATACACTTTTGCATGCGTTTGAACCAATTGTCGAAGCACTTTTGCCACTCTGATTGAGGTATCTCCAACACATGCATTCTGAATGCAGCAACCGCTTCTTCAGGTGTCGAAAAACGTTGACCTCTCAGTTTGTTTTTTACGTACGGGAATAAAAAGAAGTCATTCGGTGCCAAGTCAGGACTATACGGCGGATGGCCCATCATATCGATGTTTTGGGTGCTAAAAAATGCAGTTGTCGCAGCCGATGTGTGAGAGCTCGCATTGTCGTGGTGAAGAGTGATCCGTCTTCGGCGGTTGGTTTTCCTGATTTCTTGGAAGACAACTGGCAAACAAATGGTTGTGTACCACTCAGAATTGACTGTTCTGTGTTGTTCTAGTGGTACGGTTGCGACATGTCCAGTTTTTCCGAAAAAACAGGCGACCATTTGCTTGGAAGTGCTTCGTGCGCGAACAACTTTTGTTGGATTTGGCTCATCTTGAAACACCCAGACAGTCGACTGCTGTTTACTTTCGGGATCATACGCGTAAATCCACGATTCATCACCTGTCACGATGTCATAGACGTGTTTCGAAGCACCGCGACCATATTTTTTGAGCATTTCTTTCGACCAATTGACACGAGCCTTTTTTTGGGCGATTGACAAATTGTGTGGGATCCAACGCGAACAAATTTTTTTGACAGTCAAATGTTTATGCAATATTGAATGTATGCTGGTCCCACTAACGCCTAAGGTTGTCTCAATCTCACGATAGGTCACATGACGATCTTCCAATATCAGTTCGCGCACAGCATCAATGGTTTTCGGAACAACAACTGATTTTGGACGACCTTCACGAAATTCATCTTGGAGTGAACTACGACTACGATTGAATTCACCATATCATCGATAAACACTAGTCCTTGATGGAGCTTCATCGCCAAAAATTGAATTAAGTTCACCCATGCACTGTTGCTGAGTTAATCCACGCCGAAAGTTGTAAAAAATAATCGCACGAAAATGTTGACGATTTAATTCCATTTTTGGGCCGAGATGAATCTTTTAAGTTACTGTAAACAACACAAATAGCGCTCGTATGTCAAAGCGTTCTGAGTGCGTATAACCTCAAAAGTGTCCAACTTTACGACAGAGCTGTCAATTGCCAGATTGCAACGCTAGGGTTGCCAAATCCCGAAACACAAGAGGCAACCCTCGTAAGGTACGTTCAGCAAGTGTACATAGGTTCAACAATTCTGGTAGGTGTCTAATGTTTCCCCAGGTTTTTATATATTGTGCCCTATAATTTTTAGTTGTCATGCTAAGCACAACAAATGGTTTGTTTTACCATGTAAGTAGTCATTATAAATTATTCCATTTCTCATG
This sequence comes from Microdon myrmicae, assembly GCA_963931805.1. Taxonomy (NCBI): domain Eukaryota; kingdom Metazoa; phylum Arthropoda; class Insecta; order Diptera; family Syrphidae; genus Microdon; species Microdon myrmicae. The sequence continues at coordinate 98,049,503 of OZ007501.1, read as the reverse complement.
TATCATAAATTTAATTTAGTACTTATGAATATCGAAATAAGTAATTTTTGTCACATTTTAGAGTACGAGTGATTCATGGCTGATTATTGATCGTTGCGTTTTCGTACTGTGAATCTTCCATGGTCAATCACACGTCCAACATCGTTTTATATGTATGCGCTTGGGTCTTCCCAAAATGTTCATGAAATCTTTACATAGTTTTTCGTTGCCTCCATGTCCTTATTGACAAACAAAAGAAAAAAGGAACATGTTATCCTTTTGCAGAAAAATGGCGGTAAACCATAAGGACGATCAACTTGGGCCTGAGAATAGGTGAAAAACAAGAGAGACAATGCGCCAAAACACATATCACTGCCGGTAGCCCATTTCCAATAAAATGACAAGCAAAATACATAAAGGATAAAATTGCTTATTCCATTCAACCCCCCTTCCAACTACTGCCCATTTACCGAGTAAGACAAATTGTAAACGGCATAAGCCAGAAAAAATTCTCCGTCCCTATAAGGATGCTGAGTTCAGTTTACCCACATCTTAATCTACAGACTGCAGTGACGCTAAGGAGGGAATCAAAGCAAGGACAAAGATAAAAAAAAACAAGGAAGTATGACAAAAAGAACCGAAAGATAAATCGATTTGCCATTAAAGAGGACGGATACAAAAATTTGTACAAAAAACAACCGAAACTTTCGAGAACACCCACACTCCAACATTACAGAATACGAAGCGACCAAGTCCACATTTCACTATTCAAAGGTTCACGTTAGGCGGATTTGTGTCCTTTTCTGTTCGGACACTTTCAGGGTGACTTTTGGCTCGAAAATCCTGGACACATAAATACAAATACATACAAGTGAAAAAAAGCTAAAATCAGGAACAAGAAAAAAAAACAACACTCATGGATCCCAGGAATGGGACAGCAGAATCGCCTCAAGAAGTCCTCTCTTGGTAATTGCTTTCAATGAAACATAAAAGAAGGGAAAGCATTGAACAGCAACAACAATAACAACAATAGTAACACCAACAGGCCGAGGAAATAAATGAAATGAGATTTGAAGTAAACTCCTTATCTTAGCTTCAATATCTAACTCCCACCACCACCACATTCTATGGCAAACTAGAGAGATTGCGTAACGCATCCCAGTGGGTGGATGGATAGAGTGGCTACGATTGTGGCACATAAAACCGAACAGCACTTTTGTGGCGTACAGGACGAATATCGACGATTGCGTTCAACCATCGACGAAGCAACGAACATTTGCTTCCTTCCTCTTCGTTATCCTGAGAGAATCCGCGAAGATTTGGATGCTCTGGTGGATGGATGGTTGGGCAGGGGGGAGGCGAACTATGATAAGAGCACGTTCATCGTTTCGCATCAACTTAAGAAGTCAAGTTTTCGTTTCACTGAAACCCCCTCCAGGGCCAGCCCGCGTAAAACCATCGAAGGTCTTGAATGAGATGAGTCCTTCGAACAATTTCTTTTTGGTTTATTTATTTATTTCTTTTTTTTTCTGGCTCTGTTCCCTTTCTTCGGAAGTCCTTCTCCAGAGGGTGGATTTCGATAAATGCCCCCAGAGGCAAGCCACGTACACACAGTGTGCGTAAACACAAACCGTTATTTCACTGAATGCTCTCTCCCCATCGCATCTTCTGTTGTGTTCATCCCTCCCGCAGATGGACGGACGTGTTGTAATCCCATTCTGAAGGAAAATTTCATAGATACTCCAGAAAATTCACGAGAATCAATTACTTACTCTTGACGCCACCATCGCCAGAGATCATGATGGTGGTGGAGGCCGAATTCGCGGCTTTTAATGGTGCGTGGTGGCACTCAGTAAGGGCTAAGGGAAGGGGCGGTGGTGATTGTCGAGGGTGGAACGCGAGAAAGAGGGCGATAAATGAATGGGATTCCATTTCACTGAGCTCTGCTACGAGGATATTCGCGTTCTCAATTGAATTTATCGGCGAATGATAAGATTTGCTCGCTGACGGAGTAAAGTTTCAGTTTCATGGTTAAGTGCAACGCGACATGCGAAGCACCAAATACAATTAATAAATCAGTTGCAGGTATTTAACGCCAGCCCGTGTCGCTGTGGAATGCGCGACATTTTGACGTGAATGCATCCGTCCATCCCACTGGCGTGACATTAGTTAACAGCCGGTAGCGGAATGGTTTGGCTTGCGAATGCAATTAGCGGTGAGCTGTGGCTTGTTATCTGCACGGCTGTTGGATTTAATTTGTGATATTACAAATGATTGTCGTTCTCATTTAGTTTGGCTTGGCCATTGTCGGTGGGCACAGGTGTAGGAATTGAAAAATCATGACGACCAGAAAATAGAGGCACCGGTAAATAGTATAGGTGATAAATCGGTCTCCTGCAATGAGTGTATAATTTTAGAAACCCAACCACGACGGCATTGGTTTGCTATTGACATTACAGTGTTCCGTGTTGGGGGTTGAGTCATTTAACAGTGAAAATAGGTGCCACGGTAGTCGGATGGAATAAAATAAAAGGTATTGTCTGCATTATAACTATGACCGAAAGTGGTCAGTGGTTTTATTGAGGTAGGCGCCTACAGTAAGGGAAACAAAGACTAATCCACTTATCATATTAAGTACGTATTTAAAGAATTCAATAATGTATATGGGGTTTGTTTTTAATCTGCCTTCTTTCGAAACTGAGTGGTGTTACTAGGCTTGGGTACTAAATGGTTTCATTAGTCAATTACGGATTAACCTGAAAGGTTGTTCAGATTAGCCAGTTAGGATATTGCTAAGCTAAGTTTTTTATATTTTTTTCAATAGTGCACAGTTACGTGCGGTTTCCGCCACCCCATCAATGAATTGTATTTAATATAATATGTTTTAATGTAGTTTGATGGTAAGGTGGTGGAAGAATTGCGCGATCCACAAGTGAGTGTTCGAACACGCCCCGATTCGAGTGTGGATCGTGGGCGAGTTCGAATTCTGTTTTCGGAGTGGACGTTGAGGGAGAGCGAGGGAGAGAGGCCGCAAGAAATTTTTGGATTCCGTTTGTCTTGTTTTCGTCAAGAATACCGTGAAAAAGTAAACAGTTCGAAGAGACAGTAGATTTCCGGACAGTTGAAAAAAGAAAGGAATCGAAGGGTCAAGGAAGAAAGTAGTGCCGCAGCGAAAAACAAAAAGGTTTTTCGGTAGTTTTTAAAGAGTAAAGAAACGAATCTGTGATCGTTGTTCTTTGTTGGTTACATATTTTGAATTGTTTAAAAGTTCGGTGTACAGTCAACCAGATACAGAACGAAAAGGACGAGCAAAATGAGTCCATGTAAAATACCCATACGTTAATTGTAAAATCAACCAAATTTAAAATAAAATGATAATTGTGCTCTGGATAACACCGAATAGTGTTTTAATTATATGATCACTAAAGTTGAAACCTTAAGCCGATAAATCATGGCTCAGCAACAGTTCGCTACGCGGAGGAGCTATATAACCGCCCATGGGAGAACCGTTTGCCGAACCGAAACTTTCCGGAGCGGACTTCTTGGGTGACCTATATTTATAATCCCCATACGTGGAGGAACGTAGAAGATGATCAGCAGAACATTCGACTTTGGCCCTCTACACCAGGATACCCCCTTGAGGAAGTGAAGAAAATACCGTGTGTCGAGTAAAAACTCAATGGCGAAATCTTACCAATCGTATGGAAAATACCAAAGCGTCTTATTCTGATGACCAAATAGCCGTTGATACAACTGAATCACAGCGACTTAATTGGGCAGCTATCTAGCAGTTTTGTGACCTGATCGGGAACCGTTGCCGAGATAGTGTCCTTGAAACGACAGGTAATTAATTATATTTAAACTAAAATTTCTGTGACCAGGAAAAACGTCCTTTATAAAAGGTCACAGTATTGAAAAATCATGACGACCTGAAAACACCATGTATAGCAGTGCTTATTTATTTGTTTTAAGGTGTACTTCGTTTTATTTCGTAATTACATGTTTTGTTTAAATAATCTTATATATCCTTCTGCATTATTAAACTTTCTCCGGATAACAAAAACTCTTTACTCCGTCAGGAGATCACTAATCTCTGTACTGTGCCTGCAACTCAAAGATAAGATTGGTGTAATCGTCATGACCGCACGAAGAACCAAGAATTTCCCCCAGTGTATAACAACATTTTGTTCAACCCAACTATGAATTATGAACGAAAAACAAATTGTCCTGCTCATTGTGGTGTTCCGAACAGATCGATAAATTCTTTTAAACTGTCAGGTGATGCGAGGAGTTTTTTCCACACTGAGCATTTTTATTATATAATAACAGGTCGGCTGAAAAATTCGTAAGCTAACATAGTAAAGCACATATTTTTGATATGTAATTATCGCTGTTGAAGGTCTGGCCCTTTTCAAGCCAATCAATGAATATTATACCTTGCGCATCCCAGAATACTGATGTCACAACCTTGCCAGCCGAATGCTGCGTCTTTCCATGCTTTTTTTTACACTAACGCGCGCACAAAGGGGATTATGAAGTACCCCTAAATGTCAGAGCACAGTGCGAGCGGATGGATAAGGAAAGGAGGTGTCGATGTATATTGGTCTTGAATGTCTGGACATCACAGCGGCCAGGAAACACATGAACAGACACAACATTCCACATTCGTGTGGTTCGGCTAAAGAATGACTCTCTATGTTTATTTGTGCGCCCAAAGTCCACTTTCAACGTGAACTGATGCGCATTCAGATTGACGGGTATCGCGGGAAAATGTCTGAAGGGGCGGAACACATTCAGCAAGTTCAGTTGAGCAACGACCGTGGTAATACCTATAGAAAAGAGATAGGCATGATACATTGCGGCTTCGTTCTAACGACAGAATTGATCGACTTGCGGCTAGGTGCCCATTAAGTTTCACTGCTCGTTTTTGCATCCTACGGAGCAGGTGTTGCGCAGTTTCGGACGTGCCTGACTAAACATGGGAGTTGAACTCCATTTTGGGACGAATATACGCTTTGTAAATAGTGGCCAGGTTGGATGGAGTGAGGTATCTTTTGCATCTCTTAAGGAACCCCATACATTTGGCTGCACTTTTCGCAGCTTCAAATATGTGGTCATTCCAGTTAAGAGTCGAATTAATTCGAGTGCCGAGGATTGATAATTCCTTGGCTTCGTCGGTGCAAGTGCCGTTCATAGACAGTATATTTACTTTGGGGTTCACCTTTGACGACAAGAGGCAGCACAGAGTTTTTATGGCATTGAATTCTACTCGGTTAGATAATCCCCACTAATATATCTTGTTGAGGTCTGAATTCAATGTATCAACCATAAGTTGATGGTTGGTAGAGATGTTCGAAGAGTTTGGACGGGAGTGTTCGTATGAGTATGAGAAACTCAACGTGATATCATCAGCAAATGGGTGAATTGGGTTGTGAGTAATTGACAAGAGATAATTTATAAAGATGAGGAAGAGAGTGGGTGAGAGTACCGAACCCTGGGGAACACCTGCATTCATTTGATGGGAGACCGATTTGACACCATCAAGAACCACTTGGATTGAACGCTCAGATAGATAGTCTCTTATCCATTGGATCAGGGAATTGTCCACTCCATAGGAATGCAATTTTGAAAAAAGGGCTGGATGCCAAACTCTGTCGAAGGCTTTTGAAATATCCAATGCGACAACCTTGCTTTCACCGAGGTAGTGGATGGAATGATTCCACTTTTCGGTAAGGTACGCCATCAGATCGCCTGGGGACTTGTTGCTACGAAAGTCATATTGGCGGTCATTGAGGAGGTCATTTGATTCCAGATATTTCGAAAGTTGACGGTTGATACGAGATTCCATTACCTTGGAGATAATAGAAGTTACTGCTATGGGTCGATAAGAAGAAAGGGATGATCTGTCACCCTTTTTGGGAATTGGCTGAATGTTCGCTGACTTCCATCTATTTGGGAAACGCCCAGTAGAATAAGACAAATGGAAGAGTTTCCGCAGTGGATTGGCGAGTGAAGAGGAACATCTCTTCAAGAGGATTGGGGCAATGCCATCCGGACCAGCAGACCGAGAAAAGTATATCAAACGAGATGGGTTTCAGCTGAATTGACGGGGCGGGATGAAGAGCCTGATGATGAGCAGAATGAAGATGAGTCCGAGATAGAATATGATATGTTCACAGATCCTGCGGATGAGGAAATTCATGTGTTAGAGATGATAATTATAGTCATGAATCTCAAGAGTGGTTAGAAGCGGTTGCTGAAAATGTTAAATCAGTAATTGAATAATTTTAATAAACTACATGAGTGTAGTCATGAGTCATCCATGAAAGTCGAAATTTAACAAAATGATACGCGGACACTGATAAAGCGACGCGAAGGTAGAAATCTTGGTACACGTGTAGTATCCCACTACATAACCCAATTTACCGTTAACCACTTAAAGCACACGATGCAACCAATTTAATTCTTCCCACAATCACTATCACATATCTAATTAACATAATACAATTGATGTTCATATCGCACATGCTGCTCATAATATTCATTTGAGTGCCGGCGGTGCCACCTATGGCGCACTCTCACTTCCCAAGCTGCACGCTATCGTATTTGCAAGCACTGCACCTGGCATGAGACATTTTCACACGCTATCAAATTGCAAAAACATTTTTTGCTTCACAGCCGAAAACAGGTGTCACACCTGCCGGCGCCTTCAAAGGCTATTAGCGTACCGTTTAACTGATCTGCGAAAACCCAGATATAGCGATGAAATGCAAATCGATTGAACGCTACGAATGGCTTGAATGTGGGCCATTGTACTTTGATTGGTTCGATCGAATGGGAAAATCAATTGAGCAACACAATTGCTTAAGCCAACGTCGCTGCACCTAAAATGGGATAATTAAGTGGCGATGGTAATTAAGAAATGCGGATGACTCGTGCTAGGCGATTGGACTCAATACAGGTCATACGGTCCTATCGAATTCCAAGCGTTTGCGTTTCTGCGCCAGTAATTTGGGTATATAAAGAGTGTTTGCAACGGAGTAAAACTCAGAGGTAATTTAGTAGCCCTAGTGGACCTTTTTCCCTAAAATAATTGAACAATAGAGTTAATCAGAAGAGTTAATTGGTAACCAGACTCACAAGATTACCCCAGTAAAGTAGTAAAACAAAAAAACCAATGGTGTAATAGCAACATAGAAAAATGGTAAAACTAAAAACCAAGAGGAAATAAATTGGAATTATTTTTAAAAAAAAGGAATATAGTTTTATTTTAACTTTCGGCTTACTGGCTCTTCCCTCGCAATTGAGGAAGCTCGGCGAGCTGCGTCCATAATACATGCAAAGTTGTGCTGCGAAATAAAATGATGTCAGGCGAGGGTTTAGAGCGCAGAAAAGCGAGCATTGTAGCACGGGGACTTACTCAGCGTGAGAAAATTGACTTTGCTGAAACACTTGCGCCAGTAACTAGGTTAGATTCAGTGAGATTATTAATGGGTTTGGCAGCGGGAGAAAATCTGAAAGTTTTTCAACTGGATGTGATTTCTGCGTACCTGAACGGGTAGCTGGACGAAGAGATTTTCATGGAAACACCGGAGTACATTGAGGAGGCGCTAAGTGAAATATTGCGAAAAGATAGCAACAGTGAAGTGGGTGCCAATGAGATCGTAAGGTGTCTCGTGAATTAGGAGAAGGTGAAAAAGTGCGTCGGTTGAACAAAGCGCTGTACGGCTTACGTCAAGCCGGTCGCCAATAGAACAATAAACTGGACCGAGTGCTTAGACATTTAAATTTTAAATCAACGGCGAATGGTACATGTTTGTATTATAACACAAATAAGAGAGAGAGCGTACATTTGGAGTTATGTATGTTGACGATATTTTGTACTCGTCAAACAGCGAGAAAAGATTGCCAGGGATTCGAGCGGGACTGGGTAAAGCGTTCGATATTAAAGATTTAGGTATTGCAAGTTTTTGTCTCGATTTAGAAATCAAACAAGCAGCCGGTGAAATGTAATTAAGTCAAGCAGGGTATGTGAGAGACTTATTGAAAAAGTTTGGTATGAATGAATCGAAACCAGTAAATACACCGAGCGAGCCACGAACAAATCTGCCAATTGGAATGCGCGTATGAATGAGTATTAAAAGGAAATTCCATACAGACATCCAATAGGATCGTGGTTCTAAAAAGAAAATCAAAGGGAAATGCCATATAGAACACATAATTCTTGTGTGTTCGGATAAAAAAAAAAAAAATTAGAAAAATTTATATATTGCACAAATAGCACAAATTTAAAAGAGGGATACCTCTTACATATAGATTATTATCATACACTATAAGAAACAAAGGAGGGACAGCGTTACATCACGCAATTCATGAGATCGTAGTGCACGTGTGGGAGCAAGAGGAGATGCCGGAAGATTGGCGTCGTGGTATAATTTCCCCCATACATAAGAAGGGAGACATCACACTGTGCAGCCACTATAGGGGTATAAAATTGGTGAGTACCGCCTACAAGATACCCTCCACAATCCTACAAAATCGGACAGCCCCATACGCTAAAGCCATCATTGGTCAATATCAGTGTGGCTTCAGCCCAGGCAAATCAGCGATTGATCAGGCGATGGAAAAATGTCAGATTCCATTATATCAGCTATTTATAGACTTTAAGGCCGCCTGCGACAGCATAGCCATGGTAGAACTATATAATGTCATGAGAGAGTTCGGCATTCCAAACAAATTTATACGACTTTGCAGGTTGACCATGACCAACGTAACTAGACAAGTAAAAATAGCGGGGTTGCTATCCAAACCAATAAACATATTTAATGGACTCCGACAAGGGGACGGTATGGCCTGCCTTCTCTTCAACCTGGTGTTGGAGAAACCGATCCGTGACTCTGGCATTACAACTAGAGGGAGTATTATCACCAAGTCCAACCAGATACTTGCCTACGCAGATGACATCGATATCATTGGTAGATCCGATTCGGCTGTACAGGATTCCTTCACCCAGATCGAGCGGGCGCCACAAAAACTGGGACTGCACATTAATGCGGGGAAAACTAAGTACATGGTGGCAACATCTGCGAAGAGCAGACCTAACGTTGGTCAAACTATTAACATAGTGGAGCACGAATTTAAGGTAGTGCAATCCCTTAACTACCTTGGGTCAATAGTATCAGCCCATAACAATATGGAGGAAGAAATACGCGAACGGCTGATCAAATCCAGCAAAGCCTACTATGGCTCTTTAAATCACGAAATTTATCCAGAACATCCAAGCTACTACTGTACAAGACCATGGTCTTACCAGTACTCATGTATGGATCCAAGACCTGGGTGCTCAATAAAAGGCACTTTGAACTCTTAGCCGCGTTCGAGAGGAAGGTCCTAAGGAGAAATGTTGGCCCCGTATGTGAGGGAGGACGATTCCGGAGACGCTACAACCATGAATTGTAGACGATCTACCTTGAAGCTAATGATGTAAAAAAATTAAGCTTGGTAGATTCCGGGGGACGGGACACCTAGCTCGAATGAGCGAAGAGAAGCCTGCCCGGAAAGTCGTTTGTGGCAGGATGTATGGAAGGAGACAGCGCGGCAGACCCTGTCTGCGGGGGAGGGATGGCGTAGACCAGGACGCCGAGAGCCTGGGAATGCCAAACTGGATGACATCGGCTCGAAATCGGGACCGGTGGAGAGAGTTGTTAAATAGGGCTAAGACCTGATCCCGGTTGTAGTGCCGATGATGACGATGGTAAGAAACAAAAGTAATTGTACGCCGAAAGATATAAGACAAAAAAATAGATATTGTATAATTTAGAGGCTTGCGAAGAGCCACTATGTAAAATGTAAGAATGATATCAAATAGAATTTAACATTTAGTCTTAAGTAAAATCTGTAATTGTATTGGAAATAAATGTGGATTTATGGTAAAACAAAAGAAAAAGCTATTGGGATCATTGGTATACTTGGTCGTTGCAACGAGACCAGATATCGCATTCACTGTAAACAGATTAGCACGGTTTAATATAAAATATGGCGAACTGTGTTGGAATATTTGAGAGGTACACACAATTCAAACGCTGTAGAGGAAAAATAAACTCGGAATAGTTACTCAGGTGCAGATCACGCAGCAGTTGTAGAAGACAGAATATCGTATACGGGATATTTGTTCGTATTGAGCGGTGGGGTGATTACCTAGCGGTCATCTAAACAGAAGACTATCACGATTTCGACAACAGAAGCCCAGTATGTAGCGCTGTTAGGGTCTACTCGAGAAGTGACATATTTGAGAAATTTAAGGGGAGGTTCTCATCTGAGAGCCCCAAAAAAGGTCATTTTCTAGAATTTTTTTTCTCATAGAAGGAAATAAATAATGATCTCAAACTTTTTGTCACTTGTTGAATATATTTTAAAGTACAAAATATTTTTTTTTATTAAAAAATATAGTGACAATAACGTCTTGTAATTGTAATTTGACCCTCTCAAAAAAAGGTACCTCACTGTTGGTCACTCTAGCACCTGCAAAAATTATCAAAAATCAATAATGAAAGAATTTTCATTAACTATATAGTCATGAGTGTAGTCAAAAGTCATCGATGAAAATCGAAATTTAACAAAATGGCGGCTATTTGAATTTTTAAATACGGTTTTCACCATTTTTTCTCTCTGTAATGTAATGTAAAAAAAAAAATTATCCAAATATCATCTTGGTTGTAGTAGGAGCTCCAAAGACTCAAATCTTCTTTAAAATATAAAATCAAAATGGGCCGTCAAGTAGTTTTTGAAAAATCTTGCCCAACAATTTGAAAAATATGATTTTTCAGGAAACGCGATTTTAATAACGATTTCTCTGAGTTAATGTTAAAATAAAATAATGAGTATAGAGTCGTACCCTCGAATTTTTTCGGAGTTATAGCATATATGCGAAATCTGGTGGTATTTTTGGTAACTCAACTTACCATAGTATGGATATATGGCCGCTCAATTCAAATTTATTGATGTAAGAACTACCGCTCGATTTCAATTTTTCGACTAAAAAGGTCGGCCCCTTTTTTGTTTCATTACGTAAAAAAAAAAAAATTCAAACAAACGTTTTTGGGAATATATTTTACATATATTTATTATAAGAATTCTTGACGGTAAGTCAACGGGAAAGAGACCGACAGGACGGCCGCGACGGAGATGGGGGGACAATGTTAGATTGGACCTCGAGGAGATCGGATCGGATGGTCGAACGTGGAAGGAGAGCGCACGGGACAGGGAAGAGTGGCAGAGTCGAGTCGGGGAGGTCATGAACTTTCGGGTTCCTGCAGGCCAATAAATAGTAATATAATTTATTACAAAAAAATGAAAAAACAAAATCGATTTTTTGGTCGATCCTGATGAGAATCTCCCCTTAATGGTTGATATGAAAATGTTAGAGCTTACAAGGTTGTTACCGCGGCCAACGCATTTTAAACACATGTTGAGTATTGGAATGAGTGTTAGTTGAGAGTGCGAGAACGTCGAATTTGACGAAGGCGTGTTACTGTCAAATTCACGTTCTGTAATATCGCGCTTTGGCAGCACTCTGTTAACGTTTTGTGCAAGGGTGCTGACTAAGTTGTGAGTTTTCAAACCATCGACCAAATTAATTTGAGTGTGACTTATTAGAGTCACTCAGTCGTGAGACTTTGCACGAGCACCATGAATTAACTGCTTTATATTAATTCGTTCAATAAAGTTTCCTTTTGCTTTTTCCTAAATCTGAGTTATCCACTAAAGGCAATTGACTTTAAGCCATAGTCGAAATCGATTGGATTTTTCCGTCTATAGTAAAGAAAAACTTAAGCAAAATTGTAAAAAGCCTGCAGCAATATTGTTTTAAAAGCAGTAAATCAAATTCATTTAAATTAAAGTTGAATTAAATCAACTAAATTAAATGGGATTATTAAAAGAGCGAAAACTAAAACATAAATGACGAAAAAGCAAGTGGGAAGCAGACTTTCACGTTCCGAATGTAACAGACTCTGGTGAGTACGTTTTAAAAGTTAAACGGAGGGAGGCGATTTCTACGCGAGCAGTTATAAACGTATAACAATCATAAGATGATTCTACAATGGAATTGCAAAAGATAATTATTATAGAAATGCTCAAAAATGTTTATCTCAAAGGTTCCTTCACTCAAAAGATTTTTATAGAATAAAGAGTTCTGCCATCCATTTATTTAGACGGAGGAACGTAATCTCTAAGATAGCTTCACGAATTTACCTGTTTATTAACCGGAATATTGAGTCAAACATTTCCCATGATGGAACTTATAGAAAATGGTGCTCATAAAATAAAGAGCTAGTCCACTTTCCAAAAGTTAATCCAATTTCCATTGTCCTAAAACTTTTAAAACATTGTAAGAGGACACAACCAGTACCTAACCTTGCAAGAGAGTCGGTAGCGAATTCAACAGAACCAAAAGAGAATCGAAAAAATCATCGGCGCTACATATCAGAGAATTACCGTAGCAATCATAACTTATGTAGCGAGTTACGACATTCCGCATATCCGTTTTGGGATAAGTTGGTGCTTTAGTTCTAAACTTTTCTCGGCGTGAGTTCAAATCACGTTCTTCGCTGCTATGCAAGATTGTATAATTATAGTCTATGCCATTTGATGATATTGCTTATCAACAGTAAACTAAAAACTCAACAACACGAAGAAATGGTAACATAAATAGTCAGGTGAAGATTCCCTCGAGTGTGACTGCTGTGCAGCGTATTTTGATTGATTTGGCAAAGATAGGACCTACCGGTGGCTTGTTTTATAAGAAAGGAAGACCTCTAAGGCTTTTCATAAAATGAAAGGCGAAATCAAATTCTGGAAAACAAGTTGTCAATGCGATACATAGGCAAAAATGATGTGATAAGGTCACACCGAATTTTGCAAAGTGTAGAAAACGTTTGCAAAGAATGAACTGTGATCTCTTGTGATATAAGTTGTTAAAGCATCGTGGGAATAAAGAGAATTTTATCAAACCTTCCCTGAAAAAAGAGCAGTCCGGAAAACATTTACATAAAATGAAGGGCGCTGTTTTGGCATAACGGAAATAAAGAAGATATAATCACGTGTACTCTACACGGTGGAAAATGGATACGACTTTGAAAGAAATTTAGTCGGGTGTGAAAGAAAAGTAAACTAGATACACAGTTAGGTAGTCTTTTCGTTAAGGGTGTCCAAAGACCGAATGGTGCTCAAAAAACATCGGTGTCGGCAAACCCACCACATACTTATTTTACTTGACCATTAACAGGTTGTTTTAAAATTTATGAGTGGTAGATTTACATTCACTTTAACGAACTTGAATTTGAAAAAGAATTATGACAATAAACCGGCAATAGCAGATAAAGGGTGAATGCTTAGTAAGCCAAGCTAAGGCATGTGACAATTTGTGCTTGTCAAATTCTATGAGGTGTTCACCTCCACCACATCCATTAGTGGTTTCGTGCTAAGGTATTATAGCGTTTGCGACTAAAGTGAAGAACGTGTGATTCCAACTGACGCTATGACGGTTAGAATCACTAAAAATGCAACCAATGCTAAACACGTCAGGCCACTGCCGCGTGTACGAATTCGATTTCTATGCTCAAGTACACTCAACAGATGTGGAATTGTTATGTTATCGCTATGGTATACGGCTCTGATGTTTGCTTATTCGAATTTCCTTTCGGCGTTCTTCACTATTTGCTTGCATATTATGTGTGTTAGAACGCCACACTACTCCCTCCTCAGTCACCTTGTTAGGATCAGCTTCGTGTACGAACGAGCGAGCGAGAGGACGTCGGAGCAGACGAGTGTGCCGGTGCTCTATGCGGAAGTCGTGATTATAGTAGTAAATTTCTATTTACTTATGGGATATTGTGTGTTGTGTGTATACAGATCACGTCGTATTGTTGCGTTAAGCAAGGATAGTGAAGACGGTGATTTGAACATACGATGAAACGGGTGAGAAGCGAAGCCACGAAGCAACAGGCTACTAGCCGCCTGTACGAGTACGATATTAACCTCAACGAGAGAAAGTGCCGCAACCTTCAAGAAACGGGCGAGTGTGTCGGGGAGGGTAAAAGTATAAAAAAAAAACTAAGAGCGTGTTGCCGGGAATCCTTTATTGTAAATTTATAATAAATTAAGTCATATCGCAACAAAAAAAAATAATAAAGGTGACTTATATTCCTAAGTAGTGTTCGGCGAAACACCTACATCGATAGATGAAAAATCCGCCAAAGTACCATTGGCATTACTTACCCTCTTGGGTAAGAACAAAAAACCAAGGTCGTCATAGTTAGACGAAAACAACGTTTCGGTGAACTGCATAATTTGGGTAAGGTGTAATACATAATTATGAGTTGGGTGTTTAGTCGCTGTTTTTTATTACTCCACCGATGTCTGGCAGATGGTTTAAGCAGTAAGTGGTGATCGAAATAAATAGATCATAAACGTTATAAAATTTGCGGCGGTTATTACTTTTCGCCTGCAATAGGAAGAAATCTGAAGTTTACAAAATGCTCTCAAATATTTATGGTGAGGCCACTTAATGAAATAACTTATCGTGAGAGATGTTAGCACTTCAAGAACGGCGATTTTTACGTCAAAGGCAAGCACGGTGGTAGAAAAGAGCATACCTTACTTAATAAAGACTCGTTAAAAAATTAAGGAGAATTGGCACAATCATTGGGAGTCACCGAAGCAAGCCATTTCAAACCATCTCAAAATCATTGGGATGGTTCAGAAGCAAATAAAATATAAGTTAAAGCCGAGCGATGTCAAGAGCTGTTTGAAAGGCAAAGACGGAAGATTCCAGATTGCTAGATTGCGAAAAATGAGTTCATTACGATAATCCCTAGCACAGAAAATCTTGGATCGTTCCCGGCAATGCTTTCACGTCGATGGTCAAACGTATGCTCAGCATTTAATGGGACTAACACGGCGTAGTGTCTCATGAGGTGTTAAAACCGACTAAAGTAATTATAGGTAATCTGTATCAAACGCAATTGATGTGCTTGAGACAACCATTGAAAGGGCATTTTGCCCACAGTATAATGTGAGACATGACAAAGTGATTTTGCAGCATAACAACGTTCGAATTCATATTGGCCCTGTGAGTAGGGCTTTAGAATATACTCACAGCTAGGCCAGCTTGTCGTAAGAGGCGACTAAAGGCCGAGTGGTAGCCGGAGTCCCAACGCCCTGTGCGCCCGGTGAAATACCACCCCATCAAGCTTTAGGCTCCATGAAATGGTCGGGAGAAATCCCTGGCCACCTTTCGGAGCTTGGCTGATGGACCGGTTCGAGAAAAGGTTGGTTAGGTGGTAGTCGGTCCCAAGGTGAGATACCACCCCGTCACGCTGTACATTCCGCGATATCGCCGAGAGAAATCCTCGACGGTGTTTCGAATGTGTGGCTGATGGCCCGGACTGACACGGGGATAAGTCATGATGGTGTCTTCTGATATAAAGAATTCCGGAGGTAAACTAGTCTCCCATTCGGATCTCCGGGGGGGACTATGTCAGGGGGAACATCATGCAGATATCATGATAAATAATGGAACTTTGAGAGGTTCGTCATCGCATAACCGGGCTAGCTCTCGAGGCTCGGCCCACGCTCGACTGGTGACGGCATTTTGTAACATCAGGGGCATCGGTTTCACCAATACTAATGTAAACGCCGTCCACCAATATTTGCAAACAACGAAACCTGATATCCTTGCCCTAACTGAGACCCAGGTCGATTCGTCAACTGATTCGACATATCTTCGTTGCTCAGGATACGACTTACATTCGAGATTCCGTTTTAAGGGCGGTGTCTGCGTCTTCGCACGGTCCGATCTGGCTTGCCAGAGGATGGAGGCGTTGGAACCCAATAATATGGACATCATATGGTTGAGGGTCGTACTGAGGAATTCCGTTAAATTTCTTTGTTGTCTTTACCGCTCCCCGAATGACGATCGACCGGCGACATTTTTCGAACATCTTTCATATACCGTCGACTGGATACAGATCAACCACCCAGCTTCTGAAATTATTGTCCTTGGCGATTTTAATGTGCAAAATTCCGACTGGTTGTTACATTCTAACAGAACCGACGAGGCTGGGAGGCTGGCGGAGATATTTGCTGTAAGCCACAACTTGACTCAACTCGTGGGAGAGCCAACGCGAATACCGGATGCCCGAGGCGATTATGCGAGCACCCTGGATCTGTTTTTGACATCCGAACCGAGTATTTATACCGTAAAGGTTTCTGCGCCACTGGGAAACTCAGATCACTGCTTGGTATCTGTCGCGCAAGCACTTGCATACCAAGCGAATAACCGGCCTAGGCAGCTTCGCCATGTATGGAAGTATGGGGCCGCTAACTGGGACGATATGCGAGATTTCTTCGCATCCTTTCCATGGTCCGAGATGTGCTTCGGAAACTCCGATGTTAACGCTTGCGCGGAGTCGGTGTCAGAGATTATTCTTCTGGGGATGGAGATGTATATTCCACATTCCATCAAACGAAGTTCGTCTGATAAACCTTGGTTTGACAAAAAATGCGAGCTGATTACAGCGGCAAAAAATAGAGCTTTTAAGCAGTGGCGCTTCAATCCCCCCGATGTTAACAGAACGAATTTTGTTAGAATCAGAAACGTGTGCAACCAGGCGATTGATACCGCGAAGAGGGCTCACAACGACAGGGTGATCAATAAGCTCCTTCGGTGCCCAACTGGTTCGCGCTCCTTCTGGTCAATGGCAAAGGCTGTCAGCAGTAACTTCGCTTCCTCCTCTTTCCCTCCGTTGGTGACTGACAGCGGGACGTTAGTCACGAATCCAAAGGATAAAGCTAATGTGTTCGCGAATTTATTTTCTGCGAATTCAAATCTCGATCCCGGCCTTTTGCAGCCACCCGTGATCTCGCCGGTACAGTCTTCCATGTGGGATGTGAGATTTCGTCCACGCACTATACAGCGCATTCTACGTGAACTGGATTGTAGGAAGGCAACCGGCCCGGACGGAATACCAGCAATAGTCCTTAAGAACTGTGCTCCAGAACTATCGCCGGTTCTTGGCAGACTCTTCCGCTTATCTTATGCACGGAGGACCTTTCCTGCCTGCTGGAAAATCGCTCGAGTTCAGCCAATCCCAAAGACGGGAAAAAAGTGTCTCCCACAAAATTACCGTCCGATAGCATTACTGTCTATTTTATCTAAGGTAATGGAAAAAGTCATCAATACAGAGTTGGTTAAGTATTTGGAGTGCAACGGTCTTCTGAATGATCGTCAATACGGATTCCGTGGCAGGCGGTCCACAGGAGACCTTTTGACACTTATAACCGATATATGGACATCTGCGATTGAACGGCATGGTGAGTCAAGGGCCGTCGCATTAGATATCTCCAAGGCTTTTGACCGCGTCTGGCACAGGGCATTGCTGAGCAAACTTCGTTCATATGGACTTTCCCAACAGCTTTGCGACTGGACGAGGAGCTTCCTCGAGAATCGATCGATCCGGGTTGTTGTGGACGGCGAGTGTTCGGATCTGTATCCTGTTAATTCGGGGGTGCCCCAGGGTTCTATTTTGGCTCCAACCTTGTTCTTGCTTCACATAAATGATTTGTTGGAGACAACGGATAACAAAGTGTTCAGTTTTGCGGATGATAGTACGCTTGTTTCCTCCTTTTCGAGTGATCGGCCGATTGGTGCATCAACGTCGCACCAGCTGAGATGTAGACAGATTGACTCTCTGAACCAGGATCTAGATAAAGTCCTGAAGTGGGGAAAGGCCAATCTTGTCGACTTCAACGCAACGAAGACCCAGTATACAACATTCACAAAGAAAACCGGATCATCGGTTCCACAGCTGATGATGAATGGCCGGGCCCTCGAGGCTGGGGATAGCTTGAAACTGCTGGGCGTCACGGTCTGTGGGAATGTATCATGGCATAAACACGTGTCGAGCATCGCCAGGTCGGCCTCAGGAAAACTGAGTTATCTTTTTAGAGCCAAAAAATATTTTACTCCGGCCCAACTTCTTCTCCTATATAAATCTCAAATTAGACCCGCGCTCGAATATTGCTCTCATGTTTGGAGCTCGGCTCCTAAACATACCCTCGACCTACTTGAGAGCGTACAAAGACGAGCGATCCGCCTGATCGGGGACTCGGCGCTGACGTCGGGTCTACAGTCGCTATCACATCGAAGGCGCGTGGCCGACCTCTGTCTGTTCTACAGATATTATCACGGGTGCTGTTCTTCGGAGATTCTTGGCTTTGTTCCACGCAGTTCGGTCTATATGCGCCCCACAAGACAATCCGACGGATCGCACCCGTTTGTGGTTCATCTCCCGACAGCGCGAACATCCCTGTATCAGAACTCGTTCCGTTACAGAGCGGGGAAGCTGTGGAACTCCCTTCCCACGCGAGTGTTCCCGGAGCGTTACAACCTGCAACTGTTCAAAAAGAACTGCAACAGTTATTTGATGGCATTTCGGGGCGCCCATTCGACGCTATAGGTTCGCCTCTCCCGAGAGGAGTCTAATAAAAAAAAAAAAAAAATATTGCGAATGTAGAAACATTGAAATGGGAGCTCCTACACCATCCACCGTGGTCTTTAGACATTGCCTCCTTTGACTGTCATTTATTTCTTTCAAAGACACACAACCTGGCTAATCAGAAATTCTATAAAAAGTAAAAAATTGGATCGATTCGAGGATCACTTCAAACGACGATCATTTTTCCAGATGCTATCATAAAAGGGGAAGAAAGTAATGGCTCGCGATAGACTATATTTTGAATCATAAATGGATGACCAATTTTTTTATATTGAAGCCTTGAAGTTCGGAAATAAAAACGGTGGAAGCAGTGTTACACATTGACTACGAGTGTTATACATCGAAAACCGCTGGAAGCAGTGTTACGCATTGAATACGAGTGTTGTACGTCGAAAACCGGTGGAAGCAATGTTATACATTGAATATCTCTCGTAAACATACCAAAAATACATTTTCGTGCGCAGCGCCTAGTAGATATGCAGGATCAAATAATTGATACATATTTGAAGAACTCAAACTCTGTTATGTTATATAGAATCTTTCAATCGTGCATGTGAGACGCTCCGGCTCATGGTGCCTTCAGAAGATTACACATCTTTAGAAGACTACACATCTGTAGCGTTTGAGACGACAGTGAAGAGAAGGCGATTCAAACGACGATAGGACTGTTAGAATCACTAAAAGGTAGAACCGAAACCTCAACCTATCAGACCACCGCCGAGAGTACGAATCCTATTGTTATTCTCAAGAACATTCAACTGATGATGTGGCTATATTATACGTATATGTGGCTCTAAGGTTTTTGATTGTTTTGATTTTTCTTTTTGGTGTAGCTGTTCTTCACTATTGGTTGTGTGTGTATCTGTTCGGAACACCACACATCCTTTAGTGCAACCATTAAAAAACAAAACAAACAAACAATATTATGACACTCATTGCTTTCTCTGCCCTTTTTGTACGTTTTGTAACCAACCTAGCTTCCCCACTTCCATGTGCGGTTGGATTCCTTTGACATTGTAATGGTTACAATAATCATTACTGGATGTGCAGTATTAAAAAAAAAACCGATCTCTAGTCCCGAAGGTCGACATGTTAGCGCACTGCGGAAACAAAGAGCACATGGTTGCATCTACTTCGAAGGGGTATGAGTGCCACACCACCAACAAATACCTACCTCCCACCATTAGTAGGATTCACTTAACGTGAATTTCCGTATGTTGATTACGCACACATTATTTTACACATGAAAAGTCATGTTAGATGAATCCGATTAATGGTGGGGAGTGGCCAAGTGTAAATATTTGCGAATTGTAAGTTTTGTGTGTAATACGCGGTCGTTCAATTAGTCCTAAGAACATCCAACAGATGGCGCTCATAGTATCGAACATTATTTTTTTCTTAGTAAGTATCATTATTCAGTAAACAGCTGTACGGAAAATTAGGTGTGAGCAAAATCTCGAATGATGTGTGCCCCGTTTACTCTCAGTGGAGAGCAAACCCAATGGTGGGATGATCGACTCTAAGGCTGTTTTGGCTGCACGAAAAATTGGGTGCGAACAAAATCTCGGATGATGTGTGTCGCGTTTACTCTCAGTGTAGAAAAACCCAATGGTGGGATGGTCGACTCTAAGGCTATTTTGGCTGCACGAAAAATTAGATGTGAACAAAATCTCGAATGATGTGTGCCCCGTTCACTCTCAGTGGAGAACAAACACAATGGTGTGATGATCGACTCTAAGGCTGTTTTGGCTTCACGAAAAATTGAGTGTGAACAAAATCTCGGATGGTGTGTGTCGCGTTTACTCTCAGTGTAGAAAAACCCAATGGTGGGATGGTTGACTCTAAGGCTATTTTGGCTGCACGAAAAATCGGGTGTGGACAAGATCTCGGAATATGTGTGCCGCGTTTGGTCTCAGTGGAGAAAATCCTAATGGTGTCATGATCGACTCTACAGCTGTTTTGGCTGCACAAAAAATTGGATGTGAACAAAGCTCGGATGATGTGTGCCGCGTTTACTTTCAGTGGAGAAAAACCCAATGGTGGCTGTACGAAAAATTGGTGTGAATAAAAAGTCAAATGATGTGAGTTACGTTTACTCTCAGTGGAGAATAAACCGAACTGTGTCGTCGACTCTAAGGCTGTTTTGGCGCTTTTCTGTTGGAATCCTGACGGGGTTTTTTCGTCGATTCCTAACTGTGCACGAAATATGAATACACTACTCAAATTTCTAGACAAGCGAACAATCAAAATAGTGTTTTAAATGCGAGCGGACTAAGAAGAAGGCTGAGACGGTGCAATCGATCGGCAAGCTGATGTGATGCACACGGAATCATCTATATCCATTACTTAGAAAAAAGAAAAATAATGATTGAAGAATATTATGAATCCTCATTGCATTGGTTTAAGCCTTAAATAAAAAATGTATATTATAAAATTTACAACTAACTCATAACTAAGGTATAAAGAAATTAACAAATTGGACAAAAGTTGGTGTAAGAGGCAAGACAAGGGTGGTACGAGGATAGACCGGTGATAAAGGCACAGAAGCTTACGATTTAAGTGTGGGGATGGGTGGGGGTATGTAAAAATAAAAAATAAAAAATAAAAAAATTTTTAAACTGAGATTTTTTTTTAAACTTAACGTGTTTTTGAACGACCCTAGTACTTGTGCGACGTAGGTGCAAATGATTGTTAAACTGGGCTGACTTTTCGAAAACATTGCCTTAACAAATATGTATGTGGCTTAGTGGCATATTCATTAATATTCTTTGTGAAAAGTTTGAAAATTATTTTATAGACCGAAAAGGGAAAGTAAATGACTCCAGAACTGAGGAGCCCTTAGAAACTGAAACACCAGCCGCCTACTTTTTTAATAGGAAGTAGAGGAAACGTTGCTCATTGAGGAGTACATATTACGTTCAGTGAATTGATTTAGAATCAATGAATTAGATAACATATATTATTGATAACAAGTGCACAAATGTTAAATGGATCTCCTGGAATAAGTGGAAGACGAAAGGTAGTTTGCCGCTTAGAGAAATTCTTCGAACCTCTGGGGGGAGTGCAATAATTATGTTGTCGACCGGGGAATTTTTCCGATCCCCGGACGGAGCAAAGAGTTTTTTGTCGCCCGTAAAAAAAAGTTTTATAGAACATATCTCAATAATGAATTCAGCATTTAATGAATGTTTATGATAATTACGTCCCATTCCAAAGGAAAGGGACGCTTCCAGGAAGGGAGGAGTAAACAAACGACAAAAAGTACAGGCATTGCACAGTACATTCATCGAGAAGCAGAACATAAAATAAACATAAACACTTCTTAATATGGTGTGAGTGTCAATAATAAATGCGTCAACCTAACAAAGCACACAGAACTCATTTCGGGTGACTGAAAGCGCTTCACGATAGCAGTCCCAGGAACCTTTAATCAAAGTATTATTCTACCCCCTTAATCGTGAGTCCGATACTAATTTTTCTCACAAGTCTTAAATGTATTTTGTTTATCTTTTTCTTAAATGCCGCCACAGTTAAACTGCGGATTGAACTACAGCGCAAACGATAGCTCATTTTAACAATTGTGCCATCGTAATTATTAAATCTCGCTAAAGCAAATGTTTCGGGTATTGCGACGTATGTATATTTGAGTGATGGACAATATTTATATGTAAATGGCAGGGCTTTCTGTTCGATAAAGCCAGATAAAGTCTCACAATCAAAAGTGTCATCATCATCATCATCGGCACTACAACCCGGATCCATCTTGGCCTTATTTAGCAAGTCTCTTCACCGGTATCCGGTCAATATCCGAGACTTGTTAAATTGTCCATAATAAAATTGTTTTTCCAGGCAAGGTTATTAGCCTTGCGGCAAATCAAAAGTGTAACAAGTTATAATACCAAGTGTATTCTTATCCAATATAAATATATAAAATAATACGTGTGTGTAATCGATTTTTTATCCTCTTTAAATAAATTGCGCTTAGGCAAAAAATAAAAAGTTGTGAAGCAGCACTATAATGCAGCAAGCGAAATGAATTTGGAAATATTGTTGTTAATTGTAGTTTTAGCATTTAGCCTGCTGTGTATCTTTTTATAGTGTTTTCCAATAGGGGCTTGACAACTTTTTTTCGGTAGCAAATTTTTATAATTTGAGTCTACTGAATAAATTGAAAGTGACAGTTCGATGATTAGTGAAAGGGTGAGTTCACAAATAAAATTTAAAGTTGCCAATTCGCTATTGGAAAACCCGATGTAACAAAATCCATTTTGAATCTATCATTCATTAGGCCGACCTGTGAGAAGAGTTAGTATCGGACCCACAATTAAGGGGGTAATTTAATACTTTAATAAAAAGTTCCTAGGACTACTATCATGAAGCGCTCTCATTCACCCGAATTGAGCTCCGTTTGGTTTGTTAGGTTGACACATTACATTACTGACACTCCAACCAGATTTCACCGTCATACCCTGTTATTTGCAGACGT
The DNA here is from genome assembly GCA_963931805.1 of Microdon myrmicae. Classification (NCBI taxonomy): domain Eukaryota; kingdom Metazoa; phylum Arthropoda; class Insecta; order Diptera; family Syrphidae; genus Microdon; species Microdon myrmicae. The sequence goes on along the minus strand of OZ007501.1, from coordinate 98,026,481 downwards.
TACACAGTCTTAAGCACATCTCGCTCTGTGTGTCTTTTTGATGTTTAACAATTTTAAAAGTGGAACTGAATTTACTGCAACGAGCCTATATTAAATTTTGCGTAAAGATACGAGAATTTTGTAAAAGTTGGAAAAATATTTCGGTAATGATAATCCAAAGGAAACTGTCATTTTCTAAAGTGGTCGCCAGTCTGTCAGTGATAAAGAACGCATTGGCAAATCCTCAACATTGAAATCCGCCGAAAATATCGATAAAGTGAAACAAATGTTGGTCAATAGCAAACAAATAATTGACCATCAGAGAGCTAGCAGAGGAAATGAACTTTGCTTATGACTCTGTTGAAGTCATTTTAGTTAATGATTTAGATTTCAGTCTTGTTGCAGCAAGATTGATGCCGGAAGACCTAAATGTATTGCCAAAAAGATTGACGTCACAAACTGCATAATTTTCAAGGCTCAATCCGATTCAACATTCATCTAACGCATTATTACTGGAGACGAAACGTGGGGCATATGTGGGACATATAAACCAATCTAGATACTGCTCACAGTTTTCAAGCATTATGGTGGTGTTGTGGTTCATGAATCCTTGTCACCAGATCAGATAGGGAACAAGAGAGTTTTTGAGTAGGACATTATCACCATCATCGGCACTAGAACCGAGATCCGGTCTTTGTCTTATTTAGCAAGTCTCGAGGCTTGTTACATTTTCCATAATAATTTATTTTTTTGGGCAAGGTTATTGGCCTTGCGCAGCCTTTTTCCGGTAGGACACCCAATCCAATAAATGGCATTCAGTGAGTCCAGACCGACACCATGCCATTTTTAATGGATGAAAAAACCGATGCTCACGGTTTTTGTGGATTATGACGGTGTTCTGCATCATGAATTGCTATAAAATCCGACAGCGAATAAGGATGTTTATGAGTAGGATACCCATCTACACCAATCTAAACATAAGACGGGTAATAAAGGCACCTAATGAGCGCAGACTGAAACCATACCATACGCAACCAAGAAATAAGGCACGGTGTTGACTATGATGAATTCTTGCCGTAAGATCAGAGAGAGTGTGAACAAGAACTTTTAATTGGACGTCATACGACTGATGGGTGAAGTTGTTCTCCAAAAATATACCTAATGTGTGGGCAAACAATATCGAAATAAGACACCGTCGCACAATACCATCGTTGCCTGCAACATTTTGACTAAGGATGTAACAAATTGCATCTAACCTCCACCGACTTCACGTGATTTGACCCGCTGCTACTTCTTTCTGTTCAATCGATCAGTCAAAAAAGCACTACGGGGAACGTTTTCTATCAGTCGAGATGAGATAATGGAAAAATTGAAGATGAATCTGATGGCCAAACCAACGCCGAAAAAAAAATGGTTCGAGGATTGGATCAAGCCCTGGCATAAGCGGGAAACAATATCATTTTTCATATATAAACTTGTTCAGTTATTTTCATTCACCAATTCTAAAATTGTTCATGAATTCTAAAAATGTTCTGAACAAATTCTGGAAACTTGTTGATGAAGGTGGGATATTGCCTATTTTTAATACGTAATATGGGTAGACAGTCTAGAAAACGCAACATAAATTGCAGTAGAAGTATTTGATAACTATTCTGATTGGAATATCATCATCATCATCGGCACTACAACCGGCATTCGGTCTTGTCCTTGTTTAGCAAGGCTTGTTAAATTTTCCATAATAATTTATTTTTACGGGCAAGGTTATTAGCTTTACGCTGCTACTGATTGGAATATAAGTTTTAAAAAATAGATATATTAAGTCTTCCATTATAAAGTTGTATTGTCAAATTATGTCTAATGGAACCTGTAAATAATTTCCGCGATGTTTTGTCTGTACACGACCTATAATTCCTAAATCAACTATCTAGGAAACATTACGTTCACAGCGACGTTATTACCTAGTTCAGTCTGAAGGCGGGTTTGTCAAAAGTAGGGACTGATCTTAAACGATAAGTCTACGTAATACTGTCTAATAGACCTAATAGAATATGGTTCCATGTCAATTAATTGGTAATAGAGATTGATTTAGATGACTTGGATCACTATAGCATCTAAAGGTGTGTTCAATTCTTCGCTGAATCCGTTTTAGTAGCCTGTTTGATAGGGAGATTGGGTTATACCATCGATTACGTCTACGTAGGTTCAATTCATGATTCTAAGATATTTTGGCATTTGGGGAATAATAATTTATTCATGTATCCATTTGCCGAGAACATAATTCATTTTAAAGATTGTTGTTATACAATGTCAATATAAAGAAAAACGTACGTGTACAAAAGGGAATTGCTTAGTTTCGTCAAAAAGGCGTATTTAAGAAAAAAAGGTATCATCTGTTTTTCCAAATGGAAGCCGCATATAATTTTATCCATACTCTAATGTAGAGATTTACTCTTTAAAAGTCAGACTTTGGAGAGAAGATGAGCTTATCTTACAGACAAAGCGAATTTGTAAACACCTGCCTAGTTGGAAGAAATTTGACAGACAAAACCCACCAATCAATCTAGTTTAGAAAAACCTGCTTAAAACTAAAGAGACCCGAAACCATCTATCTAATAGGCCATATCGCAAAATCAACACCCGAAACGCAGTAGAATTAAGAGTTGACCAAACAACTAGTCTAGAATAATTTGTATAGTCCGAAATTGCCCCCCAAACCACCTAGTCAAGACTATCGAAAATGCTGGTCAAATTTAACAGCACAAAATTCTGATAGCTGTGTCCCAAATTAATTTATGCAAATTCATCCGTCAGCAGAGATAAAAATCTACAAAACAAATCGATTGGAGTGTTGTGAGCCAATTGGTTGGGCCAGCCGCTATGGCCTTCCGGGAAATTTACCTTTTTCACACTTGTCTCGGGATATTACACACACACATTCACAATCCGTATCTCATTTTAATCGGTTCCCACAGGATCTCAATCCGGTAGACATAAATGGACACTCGTTTCAAAATTATCTATTCGATTGTGGCGTCAGCTTTCGCACAATTCAGAAATTTCACGCTCGACCGCGTGTCAGTGATTTTGGAAAGCACTCTTTTGAATGTCGGCTCGCGTCGGAAAGTCGGAAAACGCACAAAAAAGGCCTCTGAATACCATAAAACACTAAAAAAAAAAGAACTACAAAAGCAAAATCAATCGCACTTTTTGGTGTTTTATATTTTTATTTTTATTTATTCTTATTTTACATATTTTTTTTCTTTCGATTTTTGATGTTTTGCGCGAAGTAAGAGCGGCCAGTTGAATTGCGAGTTGGCCGCATGAAACCGAATTCGCTTATGTAAAAACACTGGCGCGACCGCTGGCGTTGGATGCGATGGCGGCGGTTGTATGATGCTGTGCCCGTCCGAGGGATAATAACAACAAACAAAAATAGTAAGACACTGCGAGAGAGGTGCTCCACGACACTAGCACACGCGGCTGTAAGCTGTGGATAATGATCTGTCACAGGTTCTGCTCGAAAATCTAGACTTATCCTCGCCGGGACGATGGCCACAGGCAGGAGGTGGAGAGCTGGTCCAAATCATACGTTTCGTATCCACTAGTGGTATTGTGATGTTACGATACGAGTTCCCTCTACTACGCTAATCTCGGCTGCGAAAGTATCTCTCGCGAAAATACGAACACGTAAAGTGAGTACAGTGGCACGTTTGGGTCTCGTAACGTACGGCGCCCGCAATTTCTCACTATAGTCGCGTTGGCCTGGCTGAGACGCATCGGGCCACAGTATGCATTGTGCGTGTGTGTGCATCTGTAACTGGTGCTGCTACGGTACGATAATGGGGAGGCAGTGAGAGACCGATACATTTGAATGTGTGTGGTGAATATGATGCGAGCGAGAGCGACAGATAATGCGCATAAGGGGTTGTAAAGATGGGGTGGTGAGTTTACGGTGTATTTCTCACCTCGGATAATTGACCCCAGGTTTATGACTCCGAAAATGTCCTTCCAAAATGCCGATAGAGTGAAACATCTGAGAATGTAGATAGATTGCTAAGGATTGTCAATTGGGGGTTGGTTGAGGTAGTATTTATCACCATGTTGTGGTGTAGTTAAATGCCGAATAATATCCTTAATCCAATAAATGCTAATCTACACTTGGAAAGTTTCTGTTGGAGAGTCATTATTGAGAAGTTTGACAAGGATTCGGTCCTGAAGGAAACCGCCCGTTGACGCACATTAATATAATTGGAGTTTTAAGACTATACCATTAAGGATAGCAGAGAGTGAGCAGTTGTAACGAGTAAAAGTTCTTACGTTGATTTAAAGAGAGGTTGGTCGTTCCGGAGTTGAAGTGATAAAATCTTTGATAGAATTGTGAGTTTGTGAAAGATGCTCGGATAACTGCTGGTTTATTCAAAATGACAGGATCTACTTGGGGCCAATGTTTTTAGAGTTTAGTGGCGATATCACAGTTCTGTATCTCAAAAGTTTGGCTGGAAAGACTAATGAAATATGTGTGAGTCACATATATAGGTTTAATCCTTCAAGATTTAAATATTGGCATACGGTGAGAAATTGAGATTGACATTCGGTAATAAAATTATGAGGAAGCATAATGTCTCTGATGTCACAACTGATGCAAGGACATTAAAAATATGTATTTAGGGATAATATCGCCTTGTGATTTTTCTTTTTTATTGGCTCACGGGGCTATGTCACTGTAGAGAACCGAAAACCGACCACTTCTTTGGTATTTTTATGGATGGGAATAAATGTATTATTAATAAAACGAAGTTTACCACAAATTTCTAACATATATGTATTAAGGTTTTTTTTTTTTCTTTAACAAATACAAAATGTGAACACATGGCTGTTGAAAAAAGGAAATATGCTTTTAAAAAGTTGCTCCGGACAAATATCATGAAGACTTTGATCCTGCAAAAAGAAAAAAGAAATCTTCGTAAACTACATGAAAATGTCAAGAAAAATCGGTACGAAATTTGGAAAATATAGATTTTTGGAAAAATTGCAAGCTGACAGAATGACAGTGTTTTGTTAATAATTTTTATAATTTACAATATTTGGCAAAACCCGAAATCTATCCTCTGCGAAATCTAATTAAGAAGCTGCAGTTAAAGTTTGAACTCAATCGGATAAAAATTGAGAGAGTTATATAGCAAGCCAATTTCTTCGCCGTTCAAATTTAAAGATAATATCACCTTGTCACTTTTTTTCACTTTTTTTTATTGGCTTAAACATTCCTTTAAGTATCCAAGAATGATCAGAAAGTCGATTATGAGGAGGACAAAGTTGTAAGTGGTCCGAGTGGTTTTTCCAAGAGTAGTCCCAAAGCAAAATTAGTGGATTTTCGAGTGCGCGGTCTTTATTATTTTATATATAGATTGTTCAGACACATCTCGACTTTAATTTTGACTATTAGATGTCTCCCCTACGCCAATTTTAAGGCTGAGCAAAGAGCAGTTTGTAGAAAGTCCGTTAAAACTACTACTAACGGTAAAAGCGGAAAGGCAAATTATATCATTATGTTATCCGCGAAGGACCAGTAAGTTATAATATAAGAAAATTAAGCTGGAATTTAAGCATTTTTTGTCTAGCATGTATTTTAGAAACTTAGAAGATAAAAAGAAAATAAAAAAATGTTTAAAAAAGAGTCCAGTTTAAATATGTTTAATTCATTTTGTGTTATATATAAATAGTAATAGTAGTAGTAATAGTAATATGTATGTATATATATATATATATATATATATATATATATATATATATATATATATATTACTATTACTACTACTATTATTATTTATTGGCCTGTAGGGACCCGAAAGCTCATAACCTCACCGACTCGACTTCGCCATTGTTCCCTGTCCCGTGCGCTCTCCTTCCACGTTCGACCATCCGATCCGATCTCCTCGAGGGCCAACCTAACATTGTCCTCATATCTCCGTCACAGCCGCCCTGTCGCCCTCTTTCCCGTTGGCTTACCGTCAAGAATTCTATGCACAGTCCTATCGTTGCCCATTCGCGCCACATATCCGACCCATCTTAATATTCGCGATTTGATTACTCTCACTATTGTAGGTTTGAGATATAGCTCTTCCAATTCGTCGTTGTGGAGTTCCCTCCATTGCCCTGCCTCCTCGTCATATTAGCCGCCAAAGATACCCCTTAGGACGTTATTCTCGAATACGCGGAATTCCGTTTCTTCCCGTTTTGTGAGCGCCCATGTTTCGCATCCGTATAGAGCAATCGGCATGATTATGGTTCTATAGACACGGAGCTTTATATTACGTGATAGCAGTTTAGTGACTGTATGCCAACTAGCGTTGCCGGAGTGTAGTCTTTTGTTAATTTCCATCGACATTTCGTTACTGGCCGTCAGCGTTGTTCCCAGATATTTAAATTCTTTGACATTTTCAAATATCTTGCCCTTGATGTTTATGTGTGTTCTCTGAGGGCCACCTGCTCTCGCCATAATCATGTATTTTGTTTTGTCTTCATTTATTTCGAGGCCCACCTCTTCTGCCGCTTACATGTTGATTTCACAGTTTTTACTTACAGTTTCTAGATTATCGCCCAAAACGGCGATGTCATCCGCATATGCGAGCACTTATGTGACCCCGTTCAGGGATGATCCGGCCATGTTGTCGTCTTGTACCTTTCTGATGACATACTCGGGGATAAGGTTAAAGAGACATGGTGAGAGGCTATCGCCCTGTTTTAGTCTGTCCCGGATTTCAAATGGTTATAAGAGGTGGTTTTCTATTCTAACTCCCGATTGTTTTCGTTCATGTCCATTTGAATATTTTTTCGGGATTCCCAGCTCAACTACAATATGGTAGATTCTTTGCCTTGCGACTGAGTCGTAGGCTTTTTTTGAAGTCAACGAACAGTTTTTGAACCGTCTCTCCGTATTTCCACTTCTTTTCCAGCAGTTGCCTTATTGTGAACATTTGGTCGCTTTTTGACCGGTTCCTACGGAATCCGCATTGGTAGTCTCCCAATATTTCTTCTGCGTACGGTGTGATTCTCGCCAGTATGACATTTGTTAGTATTTTGTATGTGGTTGGGAGCAATGATATTCCTCTGGAATTTTCGCAGTCAGATCTGTCGTCTTTTTTGAAAATGGCGACGACTATTGAGGTTTTCCATTCTTCCGGAATGACTTCCTTATCCCATATTGTTTTGATCAGTTGGTGGATCTTTCGAGCGGTTACCTCTCCTCCATGCTTCACAAGCTCTGCCGGTATGCACTCCACTCCGGGAGCCTTGTTGTTTTTCAATGGATTTATTGCGTCTACAACTTCGTCGAAAGAGGGGTCTGGGATCCGAGGCTCGGCTGTATGTACGTCTGGTGCGTTTAATTGTGGTTGATGGGTGCGCACATTGATCAGGTTTTCAAAGTACTGCTTCCATCTTGTCACGATATTGTTTGTTTCTGTCACCAGACAGCCGTTTGTGTCTCCGATTATTTTTTTTCTCCCTCGGTAGCAATTTCTAATTGAATTTATGCCGGCATGCGAGGTATTCTTTGCTCTGGCATTTTCTAGGATTTTTTCGATCCTGGTCTTCTCCCATTCGCGTTTTTTACGTTGGAAAAGTCTCGTTGTCTCTTTCCGAACTGTCGCGTATCTTTCTGCGTTGACTTCATCATATCTTTCTAAGTGGATCACTCTGAGGCGTTTACGTCTTCCGATCTTGTCCGATCTTCGCCCGGCACTCATCGTCAAACCAAGGTTTGGACTTAATTGCATTCTTAAATCCGAATACCTCTTGGGCTGTTTGTTTGATGCCCATTTAGTGCCCAGATTATTGGTTTCCTCTTCCTCACTACTCCCATTTCTAAGATGCTAAATCTATTCGTTAGTTCCTCTTGATATTCAGCCCTTTTGCGTAGGTCTTTTAGTTTATCAATGTCGAACTTTTTGCTCGTCTCCCGTGATTGCCCATGTGGGTTTGCTTCGAGCCGACTTCTAATTTTGCCCATCACTAGAAGGTGATCGGAGTCGCAATATGCTCCTCTATATGATCTTACGTCAGGAATATTCGAGTGGTGTCTTTTGTCTATGAGGAAGTGGTCTATTTGGTTTCGCGTTACGCCGTGGGGTGATATCCACGTGACTTTATGGATTTGCTTGTGCTTGGACATCGTGCTTTTCACTACCAGGTCTTTGGACGCTGCGAACGTGATAATTCGAATTCCATCATCATTTGAAACGTCATGTAGGCTTTCTTCACCTGTAGTTGGTTGGAAGATGTCTTCCCTTCCAATTTTCGCATTGAGGTCCCCGAGGAGGATTTTAACATCGAATAATGAGATCCCGTCGAATACTTCCTCTAGGGCCTCGTAGAATGTGTCCTTCGTTTCTTCGTCCGTAGATTGTGTAGGGGCGTGTACGTTTGTAAATACCTAATTGTACCTATACATATATATATATATATATATATATATATATATATATATATATATATATATATATATATTTATATATATATATTTATATATATATCATCATCATCATCATCATCATCGGCACTACAACCGGGAACCGGTCTTGGCCTTATTTAGCAAGTCCTGAGGCTTGTTAAATTTTCCATAATGATTTATTTTTTCTAGGCAAGGTCATTAGTCTTGCGCCAGGGGCTCCCCGACGGTACACCATATATACAATCGCGAGTGCCATATAGTAAAAATCGAAATTAGTTAATTGATATACATTTTGTGAATGGAATATATAATTTAACATTCTCTTATGTGAAAATACTAAGAAAAAACAGGGAGGATGAGAGGTAACACACAGGTCAAAGTCTCTGCTTGCTTTCAACCCGGCGAAGGCGATGACGATCGTTGTCCCTGTTCAATCCAAGTTGACATGCATTCTCCATGTGACACCCCTGCATAGCTACTATGGCACCCGCCAACTAGTGAACCAATGCATGCAGCAACATCCTGAGAAAGGTTGGCGCAAGGCTAATAACCTTGCTCGGAAAAACAAATTATTATAGAATATTTAACAAGCCCAAATGGCTAAATGATTTAAGAATTTTCTCATGAAACGTTCGCTCACTATACAGAGCTCGATCTGCACAGCAGCTAGCCGATGGCCTGTCCGAATATAAGGCTGACATAAGAGCATTACAAGAAATAAGATCGACGGGGAGTGGTGTAATTCAAAGAAATGAGAATGAAATTTATTACAGCTGTCATTCAAAAACCATGTGCTCGGGGTAGGCTTTCTAGTCTGCCAAAAATTGAAACCTGCCGTTATCTGCTCTAATGCAATAAACGAAAGGCTATGCACTCTTCGCGTACGAGGCAAATTTAAGAACATAAGCCTCTTAAACGTTCACGGACCTACAGAGGAGTCCACTGACGACGAAAAGAATTCTACGAGAACGTCGAACGGGCCCTCAATGCCTGCCCAAGATACGATGTGAAAATCGTTCTTGATGATTTGAATGGGAAAATAGATCGGGAGCCGTTTTTCGGGCACTACGCAGGTTCCCATAGTTTGCATGAGCACACTAATGACAATGGACTACGAGTCATTGGACTGGCAGCATCGAAAAACTTGGACGTTGCAAGTGACAGGTTTCCGCGTAAAGATATTCACAAAGCCACCTGGGTATCATCTGATGGAGTCACACACGACGCTGCACTCGCAAGGATAAAGAGGGTAATCTGATCACTGATCCTGAAGGCATTCTGCACTTCAATGAATTGTTAAATGGTTAGCCCACAAGAGAATTGGAGGCTCCACCAATGCAAAATCAAGACCAAATACTGCCGTCACCAAGCATTGAGGAAACATCAAAAGCCATAAGACAGCTCAAATCAAATAAAGCCCCCGGAGCTGATGGCATACCAGCTGAGCTGATCAAACAAGGAGGGACAGCGTTACATCACGCGATTCATGAGATTGTGGTGCACGTTTGAGAGCAAAAGGAGATCCCGGAAGATTGGCGTCGTGGTATAATTTGCCACATACATAAGAAAGGAGATATCACAGTGTGCAGTAACTATAGGGGTATAACATTGCTGAGTACCGCCTATAAGGTACTCTCCACTATCCTACAAGATCGGATAGCCCCATACGCTAAAGTCATCATTAGTTAATATCAGTGTGGCTTCATCCCAGGCAAATCGGCGATTGATCAGATATTCAATCTTAGGAATTGAATATCCCATTATATCATCTATTTATAGACTTTAAGGCCGCTTACGACAGCATACCAAGGATCGAATTATATAATGCCATGAGAGAGCTCGGCATTCCAAACAAATTGATACGACTTTGCAGGTTGACCATGACCAACGTAACTAGTCAAGTAAAATAGAGGCATTGCTGTCCAAACCAAAAAACATCTTAAATGGACTCCGACAAGGGGATGGTCTGGCCTGCTTTCTCTTCAATCTGGCGTTGGAGATAGCAATCCGTGACTCTTGCGTTACAACTAGAGGGACTATTGTCACCAAGTCAAGCCATATTCTTGCCTACACAGATAACATCGACATTATCAGCTGTACAGGATTCCTTCACCCAGACCGAACGGGCGGCACAAAAACTGGTCCGGCACATTAATGAGGGGAAAACGAAGTACATGGTGGCAACTTCTGCGTTGATCAAACTATCAGGGTAGTGGACCACGAATTTGAAGTAGTGCAATCCTTTAACTATCTTTGGTCAATAGTATCAGCCGATAACAATATGGAAGAAGAAATACGCGAACGGCTGATCAAATCCAACAAAGCCTACTATGGTCTATCAAGGCTCTTTAAATCCCGAAATTTATCCAGAACATCCAAGCTACTACTGTACAAGACCATGGTCTTACCAGTACTCATGTATGGATCCGAGGAGGCTGCCCGGAAAGACACAGCGCGGCAGATCTTGTCTGCGATGGAGGGATGGCGTAGACCAGAACGCCCAGAGCCTGGGAGTGCCAAACTGGATGACTTTGGCTCGAAATCGGGATCGGTGAGGAGATTTGTTAAATAAGGCCAAGACCGGTTGTAGTGCCGATGATGATGAAGAAAAAACAACTGAAAACATCATTTAAGGAAATGTGTGTATGCGTATATACAATAATAGGAACCTAAAACTAAATAAAAAACTTTCACTAAAAACAAAAGGTGATACAGTATTTACTGGTTTGTGATTTTGTCTATTTACCCTCCGTTATTTGAATATTTTAGTTCTGAATAAATATATTGATTATGTATAATTATGTAATCAATTCATTTACATGCTATTTGTAAGCGTTTTTGTCTTTATTTTATTGAATTTCCCTCCTAATTACACTTCGTTTAATTTGTTGTATGTTAACGTGTTGTACTGAAATGGAGGCCTTGAGTTTTTGAAGACTATATTTTTCAAGTAAAGAAATTCTATATAAATTGAAAGTTTTAAGGAAATATCTATTCAGTTTAATTATTAAACATGTAAATTAAAGCTACATCACTCGTTTTAAACTACTACCGGACTGATCGCTTAATATGCATTAATATGCAATACTGTATTTCAAATTTAGATCTTAAAAACAAAGGATGATGAGGAATTAAAAGTTTCTTCCTTGTAAAACAAACCATGATGCAATATTAAGCCTTTCATTATGGTATGGTATTCTATATAAATGTGACCAAGTTTTTTATTTATTATTAAGTCAAGTTATTAATCTGCAAAATTATGTGTCATTAAACACGTTTTCATGTTTTACAGGCGTTCCTCGGGTTACAAGATTAATTGGTTCCGTGTAACTCGAAACCGTGTAAATGGAAATTCCGATTTAGTATGGCTTAGTACGGTTAATGCCCTGTATATTTCCATTTTTCAAAATCAGGAAGCAGGAAGGATTCTGCAGATAGCTTCATTATATCAGTAAATATATGATAAATACTTGTTATTTTGTCCTTTTTATGAAAATTCGTAAAAACCTGCGTAACTCAAATACAGTGTCACTTGAAGGAATGTCGCATTTTTTCGGTGTAAGTCGAAAAAGGTGCAACTAAAGTACTGTGTATCTGGAGGGATACCTGTATTAAGGGGTTATTCTGGTCTAGAATTGTGAATAAATCGATTCTTTACTCTTTATATTTTCTTATAGTTTATACTTTTAAGAATATGCTATCCAAAGGAAATTTTAAAATTGCAATAATTGGCGAAGTTACAGCTGTTTTAGAAATATTATGTCAGTTGAAGTTGAAATTTTCAAACGCGTTTTTCTCGAAACTGTCTTTTTTAAAACAATACCCACGATTTTTCAAGTTCTACTGAACCGATTTACTTCAAATTTAGTACATGTCTTCTTTATCATCATCATCATCATCATCATCATCATCATCATCATCATCATCATCATCATCATCGGCACTACAACCGGGAACCGGTCTTGGCCTTATTTAGCAAGTCCTGAGGCTTGTTAAATTTTCCATAATGATTTATTTTTTCTGGGCAAGGTCACATGTCTTCTGGGCAAAGTCACATGTCTTCTTTATAGACTTTCCTATTGCATGAACTATCCTCATCCCCAAATTTCTTTTAAACTTTTTTTAGTTCCAACGATAGAGGCATTTCTGTAAATGAATAATCTTTTATTTTTTTTTCAGATTGCTAGGATGGTTGAATCATGGGTATGGTCGCGTGCCAACTTTTTGAGATCACCCACTTTATCAGTTGCTAACTTTTTGAATTTTGAATTTTTTACTTTCAATTTTTTTTACTGTATTCTTGAAATATTAATACGAGGGTTGCCTCTTATGTTTCGGGATTTGGCAACCCTAGCGTTGCAATTCGGCAATTGACAGCTCTGTCGTAAAGTTGGACGTTTTTGAGGTTATACGCACTCAGAACGTTTTGACATACGAGTGCTATTTGTGTTGTTTACACGTTCTTGCTTCGGCAGAACATATACTAAAATTGGAACGATACAGAGAAGATTAGCATGGCCCCTGCGCAAGGATGACACGCAAAATCGTGAAGCGTTCCACATTTTTAAAACGAGATTCAGTGTCTCCAAATTCCACGTACTGAGGTAAACAAGCAGCTGCTAACCAACATTGGCATAGATACAGAGAACGCTATCTTCAATAGTGAGCTCTTCGTGATCGAAGATCCTTTGGAGAAGGCGAGCGCTGTGGGAGCTGTCTTTCAGGAAATGTACAAGGTGAATGAAAGCATTCACCGAAATCATGACCTGGAGGACAGAATTGGACTGAATCACCTGCACCTCCGGAATGAAATTTCACATTGGCAATCGGAGAATCCGGGTTTTACGGAATTTAGTGACGATAATCTGTCAATTGACATTAATGCCAATGGTGGGGCTAATAGCCTTTTACTCACAAGGGAAGGAATCCAGAGTATCTTCGACTCATTAAGAAGCAAAAAGTCAGTGGGAATAGATGGAGTACCTAACATCGTACTCAAGAACCTGCCCCCAAAGGCAATAGATATATACACGGTCCTGTTTAAAACGCGTTGAATAACGCATATTATCCCGCGCGTTGGAAAACGGCTATCATTCAGCCCATCCCAAAAAATGGCAAAGACTGTACAAACCCAATGAACATGCGTTCGATAAGTTTACTCCCAAGCATCAGTAAAGTATTTGAAAAAATCATTAACAAAGCTCTGCTAAAATGGGTAGACGACAATAGCGTTATTCCAAATAACCAGTTTAGCTTTAGGGCGGGTCATGAAACCACACATGCCGCAGCTAAACTGGTCTCCGACATACAATGGAATAAATGTAGGAACCAATGCACAGGGGCCTGTCTGATCGACTTGGAAAAAGCCTTTGATACCGTCTGGATCGAAGGGTTGTATTACAAACTGGTCAGACATGGCATACATAAGCCTTTACTATATGTACTTTACGACATGTCAAAGGACAGGAGGTTCGTGTTCAAAAGTTGTAATGTGACCTCTAATAAAACGTATAATATCAAGAATGGCTTGCAACAGGGTGCGGTACTCTCTCCGAATCTTTTTAACATTTACATTAGCGACTTAATAGATGCACTCCCGCAGGCTATTGCGTACGCAGACGATCTCATAATTTACAGAACAGCTCCGAAAGTTGAGACCATAAATAGTTTAATACAGCGAGATTTCAACAACGTGCAGCGCTATTGCGATGACTGGAAACTTAAGATCAACTACCAGAAATGTGAAGCCATCCTATTTAGAACTCCATTATATAAAGCCACGAACGACACAAGGAAAAACTGGCGAAAGCTAGTTATCGTGGGACCGCATGGAGATAAACTGGAAACCAAGAGTTTAGTTAAATACCTGGGCATCTGGCTAGACCAATATCTGTATTTCAACAGACATGTAGAGGCTGCTCTGATCAAGGCTAGAAAAACGTTTGCTATGACAAGGAGGCTATTTCACAGTAGCCAACTTGACAGCAGGGTAAAAGTCATATGCTACATGACGCTAATCAGGCCAATGCTCATATATGGCTGTCCAGTATGGTTTAACATAGGTCCAAACTTGATGGAAAAGATTCGGGTGTTCGAAAGGAAGTGTCTGAGAACCTGTCTCAGATTATATCGAACACCGGAATCGGAATACAAAAAGTACTACTCAAATGAGACTTTATATAATGAAGCCTGCATAAATAGGGTGGATAATTTTATGAATAAATTAATCAGAGGACATATTGCGAGAGCAATATGCTCGTCCAATGACCTAATTTTCGGGGCTTATTATCCAAATACCCTGTACTATGAGAACGTGCGTCGCAACGGTTTTGTTCCACCAGAGGCGTTCCTTGATTTGGACATAAAAGGGCTTATACAGGATAGATCCGGAATTCCGCTGATCTATCATGTAAGTAGATCATCCGTAGACGGGCGATTGTGCTACGACCGGGAAGTAACGCGCACCGAAGAAGAGCTCCTGCGCTTCAGTAGGGCTATCTCCCACAGAGACCGGGACGATAGTATTAGACAGCGTCAACAGTTCTGGTGGTTGAATGGCATATAAAGACCTGGATACCAAAGTCGGTATAGAATCACACTATCATCAGCTAGCTTACATAGACTTAGCTTTTCTAACAATTAGGGTAGTATAAGATTTAAGTTAAGTTAAGCTAAGTGATTTTACATAAAATTAAAAAAAAAAAAAAAAAAAAAAATAGGTAAGTTAAGTAAGTTAAATTTTAAGAAAAAAAAAACAAAAAAAATTGACAAAGTTTTTCAAATTTTTCTTGGTCTTTCAAATAATTATAAGCATTGCCACAGAGTTCTGTCGCCGAAAGGCAAATTATACAAATATTAAGTAATGTTTAGCTTAGAGCGTCTGCGAAGGACCAGTAAGTTATTATATAAGCTATTTAAGCTAGGATTTAAGCATTTTTTGTCTAGCCTTTAATTTAGAAACTAAGAATATAGAAAGAAAATAAAAAAAAAATGTGTTGTTTACAGTAACTTAAAAGATTCATCTCGGCCCAAAAATGGAATTAAATCGACAACATTTTCGTGCGATTATTTTTTACAACTTTCGGCGTGGATTAACTCAGCAACAGTGCATGGATGAACTTAATTCAATTTTTGGCGATGAAGCTCCATCAATGACCAGTGTTTATCGATGGTATGGTGAATTCAATCGTGGTCGTAGTTCACTCCAAGATGAATTTCGTCAAGGTCGTCCAAAATCAGTTGTTGTTCCGAAAACCATTGATGCTGTGCGCGAACTGATATTGGAAGATCGTCATGTGACCTATCGTGAGATTGAGACAACCTTAGGCGTTAGTGGGACCAGCATACATTCAATATTGCATAAACATTTGACTGTCAAAAAAAATTTGTTCGCGTTGGATCCCACACAATTTTTCAATCGCCCAAAAAAAAGGCTCGTGTCAATTGGTCGAAAGAAATGCTCAAAAAATACGGTCGCGGTGCTTCGAAACACGTCTATGACATCGTGACAGGTGATGAATCGTGGATTTACGCGTATGAGCCCGAAAGTAAACAGCAGTCGACTGTCTGGGTGTTTCAAGATGAGTCAAATCCAAGAAAAGTTGTTCGCGCACGAAGCACTTCCAAGCAAATGGTCGCCTGTTTTTTTCGGAAAAACTGGACATGTCGCAACCGTACCACTAGAACAACGCAGAACAGTCAATTCTAAGTGGTACACAACCATTTGTTTGCCAGTTGTCTTCCAAGAAATCAGGAAAACCAACCGCCGAAGACGGATCACTCTTCACCACGACAATGCGAGCTCTCACACATCGGCTGCGACAACTGCATTTTTGAGCACCCAAAACATCGATTTGATGGGTCATCCGCCGTATAGTCCTGACTTGGCACCGAATGACTTCTTTTTATTCCCGTACGTAAAAACCAAACTGAGAGGTCAACGTTTTTCGACACCTGAAGAAGCGGTTGCTGCATTCAGAATGCATGTGTTGGAGATACCTCAATCAGAGTGGCAAAAGTGCTTCGACAATTGGTTCAAACGCATGCAAAAGTGTATAGATCTTCATGGGGAATATGTTGAAAAACAATAAAGTGATTTTCGATGATCAATATTTGTTTTTGTTCTCTAACCGAAATATAAAAGGTAACCCTCGTAAACATCCTATAAAAAATTAATGGTAAAAATATTGATTGCTTTTTTTTTACAGCACTTCAAAAATTGCATGACAAAAAATTATTAGATAATACAAAATTCAAAATTTTTTATTCGCTAAATATTTATCATCATCATCGGCACTACAACCGGGATCGGGTCTTGACCTATCTTGGCAAGTCTCTCCACCGGTATCCGGTCCTTATCCGATACTTGTGAAATTGTCCATAATAATTTGTTTTTCCGGGCAAGGTTATTAGCCTTGCGCCAACCTTTCTCAGGATGTTGCTGCATGCATTGGTTCACTACTTGGCGGGGGCCAAGGTAGCTATCCAGGGGTGTTACGAATGTCAACTGGGATTGAACAGGGACAACGATCGTCCTGGCCTTCGCCGGGTTGAAAGCAGAGACTCTGTCCTGTATGCCCCCCCCCCCCCCCGCCTCCTCCCACCCTCCAGTCGCTACATATTGCGTCCCGGATATTAGCTTTTTATCAAAATTAACATAATCGATGGAGAATTACCCTTTGTTATGGGTCACATTTTGCGGATACTTCACAAGCACTTATAGGTTTTCGGATCAATATGTAATATATATTATATACAATTTTAGATTGCGCCATTGTTTGTCCTACTTCTTCGCTTGTGTAACGACGAGATTAGCACATGCTCGCACGACACGCAGCTGCAATCTGATGTTTCAATGCGTTGGATCTAATCTTTGTAGGGAGGGTTCGAATCACGTTCTTCACTGCTTCGTAAAACACTTTAATTTAATAACATAGTGATCCTATGAAATCCAGAATGAAAAAAAAAAACAGTGAATTTCAAAAACGTGTTTTGCTTTAAGTTTGGCACCAATCCACCTGAAAAACTTATCCGCGAAAGTAAGCAGTTGGCCAAACCTAATCTTATTAGGCAAAGTGAAATGTGAAAGTCCTACCGAGTTCTCTATCGTTGGAGTGCTACAATAGTTGCCTTCAATTCATCTAACCGTCCATACGTCAACGACACAAGTGCTACTGATCACGGTTTCGTCACACCAAATACCCTGCAGAACCTAGTTAAATCTCGAAGCCCTAAGAAGACACCCGGTATCGACAACATGTCATACCACTTGTTGCGAATGCTTTTTGACTTCTTTATAAAACTTTTATTCTGTTCAACCATGCCTACAACATGGGGCACTTTCCCCAAGCGTGGCAGCATGCTATTCTTTCTCCAAAAGCCAAAGTTGGGAAACCGACATACCACTCCTCAAGCTTTCGTCCCATTTCGCTCCTCACTTGCATCATTTTTTTAATAAAATGCAAACCATTTGAGATATTTCAAAAACATTATTATCGGCTTGAAGTACAATCAAAACAGTTATGAATGGAACTCGACTTCGTTCATATGGCCACCGCGGGCACGTTTGCAGCGGTCGATTTATTGGACCTAATTTTCGATGACTCGGCGACACATTTCGGCCGAAACGGCCGCTATTTCGCGTTCAATGTTGGCTCTGAGCTCTTCCAACGTCGTCGGCTTGTTGGCATAGACCAATGACTTGACGCAGCCCCAAAGAAAATAGTCTAGAGCTGTTAAATCGCATGAACGAGGCGGCCAACCAACTGGCCCATTCTTGAGATAACACGCTCATCAAACTTCATCATCATCATCATCATCGGCATTACAACCGGGATCCGGTCTTGGCCTTATTTAACAAGTATGAGGCTTGTTAAATTTTCCATAATAATTTGTTTTTCTGGGCAAGGTTATTAGCCTTGCGCCAGGCTCATCAAACTTACTCTTTAATAAACCGATTGTATCGTGTGCTGTGTTGTGTGGCTTGTGGCACCGACCCGTTGAAACCACATGTCGCCCAAGTCCATATCTTCCAATTCGGGCCAAAAATAATCGGTAATCATAGCGCGATAACGATGGCCATTCAAAGTAACATGAAGTGGTGATTCATGAAGCACATGTGGATTTTCACCCGACCAACAACACATGTTTTGCTTATTGACGAACCCATTGAGCCAAAAATGAGCTTCGTCACTGAAGATGTTTTTGCGATGAAATTCATCATCTTGGCGCATCTTTTCTAAAGCCCATTCGGAGAGCGTACGTCGCTTCAAATGGTCCATCGGCTTCAATTCTTGAGTCACCTTGATCTTGTATGGGTGTAAACCAAGATCTTTACGCAAAATTCGCCATAATGTGGTCTGGGCGATGCCCAATTCTTGAGAACGCCATGGAATTGACTGATTTGGATCGTTTGCTACGGACGCCTGAACGGCAGCGATATTTTCGACACTTCTACCAACCCTTTGTCTCACTGGAACGGCAACATCATACAACGAATATATAGACTCAAATTTTTGCACTAAACTTGTTATTGCCTGTCTACTAGGGCGAGAATTACGACCGAAAATTGGAGTTAACGCTCTTAGAGTTGCGGTCACCGTCTTCAAATTTCGATAATCATCATCATCATCGGCACTACAACCTGGAACCGGTCTTGACTTATTTAGCAAGTCCTGAGGCTTGTTAAACTTTCCATAATGATTTGTTTTTTCCGGACAAGGTCATTAGTCTTGCGCCAGAGGCTCCCCGACGGGGAATCGAACCCCGGTCTCCCGCGTGACAGGCAGGGATACTAACCACTATACTATCGAAAAAATTATAAAAATTTATTATTCGATAATAAATTTTTATAATTTGCATACGTTGTTCGTTCGTCACTTAACCATGATGTTGAATTTACTGAATAAATTGACAGTGACAGTTCGATGATTAGTGAAAGGGTGCGTTCACAAATTAAATTTAAAGTTGTCGAGTCCCTATTGGAAAACGCTATATATAAAAAATCCATATACGAGAAGCTAAAGAACCTTATCAGTGCAAGGTACATAATACCTGATTACCAATTTGGATTTAGAAGAGCGCACAGCATCACTATGACTCTCAACGTATTTCAAAACCATAATAGGGAACCCATCATCGCAGTGAGCCTGAACATTGAAAAGGCTTCTGACACGACGTGGGTCGAAGGTCTCGCCTTAAAATTATTGAACACTGGTCTCAATAGAACGCTGTGTGGTCTCATCTACTAGTTCGATCGAAACAGAACTGTTCAAGTTCGGGTGAATAGAATGATATCCCGAACTTTCAACGCCGCCGTAGGCGTACCACAGGGCACCATTCTAGAGCCCATACCTTTTGATATCTACACCTTAGGTATTCCTCGCCCTGTGGACAGGAGAGTTTGTGGGTAGTTTTTATGTTGGCATCAGCAAGGATGCAGGTTGCATAAAAACGCCACCGATGTCTGCTGCCAAAATTGTCCCACAAGAAAAATCAAACGCACTGAATTCATTTTAATGTTCCTTTTATTTTGGTGAAAAATCCTTATGATTAAACAATATCGTTCGTTTATTCGTTCTATGGGTTATTTTTAGATTTGCGCGGTGCACTAGGTATATAAGGTATGTACACGACTTTAAAATACAACATCACATTCTTAATCGACAATCATTCTTAATCGGCAATCAATATTATTATCACCCGCACACCAACTATTCGATTCTGTAAAGACGCGACAGAACCTCACATACGTATTTGCCTGGGAGCGAACCTGACTCCTTGAGGTGTTAAATTTTTCTTTTTAAATCAGGCGATGAAATCTGACCCAGAGTGGGAATTCACGTGTAATGAATAGCAGGCGTTATGAGATACGCGATAGCGAAGCCGCCGAAGGGAGAAATAGGTTCCTGTGTCCTAAATAAACATGGGCTGGTGTAATAAATTGGTATTGGGAGCTGCAGGCGTCGTTGAGATAAGCGATGGCGAAAAATCGCCGAAGGAAGAAATAGGTTGTGTCTTAAATAAACAGAAACGCTATTTCGAGGGCCATAAATCTTTGATGACCTGCGCCTGAGAACGAAATAGGTTTTTGCTTTAAGATACACAAAATCGCTATTTCAATGGTCACGATGATATGCACATTGTGTTTGTTTATTTAACAGGCCAGAGCATCGTTCGGCATGATCTGGGGTATGATTGTCTAACGTCAATCATATAAGTGCCCAAATCCCATGATCGGTAGATAACCGACAAAGGAAATTGGTCGCAAGTGTTGCGAACCTTGGGACTGGGGCAATAAATGGATATGAACCGTAGCAAGAACCATCGGCTACAGCTATGTCAACAATTACGCTGGCCAGCTAGTATTTATCTATTATAATTGCTGACAAGCCGAGCCGATGGAGATATGGTACGGTTCATAAACGGCAAAATTCAATGTGATGCATGCCTTAATGAGGTTTAACTTTCAGGTGAAAGTTATTTGAAAGACAGCTTAAGCTGCTCGAATGCAGGTAAGTATTATGGGTTTGGAAGGTGGTTAATTTAAGAGGATGGGCGGTTCTTTGGGAATGTATTAAAGAACCGCCACAAGTTAACCAGATATGCTATGCGGATGATGTCCTAGTGTACACGTCATCCAAAAGTTCTAAACCCGCAACAAAACGACTCAACCGTCACCTGAATGAACTGTATCAGTATTACAGTTGATGGAAAATTCGATTTAGTCCATCCAAAGCAGTAACCATCATTCTGAGTAGTAAACACTCCAACTTACATCTCGGTTTTCACAGAATACTCGAATACAAATGGGAGGTACTACGATTAGACCTCCGGACAGGATGAAATATCTTGGGCTCACTTATACCCGAGAAATGAATTTCATCAAACATGTGACCCACATTGAAAGGGACCTCGGTCGGTCTAATCAACTCCACAACATTTTGAAGTGGAGCAACAAAGTTGACACCAAAGTTAAATTTCTCTGCTATAAGCATCTAATTCGATCTGGAATATCGTACGCCTTTCCCATATGGTCCTGCATATCTGTGGGGGTATGAGTAGGTTTGCCAACACGGGCGCTGGTTTACTCATATCCACATCATAATTGTTCCACCGAACACCGTTCACAGAAGGAGAGAAACTCGGCAACAAACTGTCCACAAGAAGGAAGTGAAACACTGGTTTACGTTTTATTGTTTTCATTGGTTATATGAATCCTTAAGACTTAGTACATGTACGCAATGTTCACAATGTTGAAGCAATTCTATTTGACGGTGATATTTTATTACATTTGTTTACTTGTCTATGTTTGCTGTAATTAGTGTTTACATTTATCTTTACTTTAAAAACATGGTACGAAAATTCACTGACTAAATAAATTTGCACGCAAAAAGGGAAACCAGGTAAGGTAAGCAGCACACATTTCCAACCTCCACTTTAACTAACGTCCACGCAGTCGACTCACGCGATTCGAACTCGACTGCTCTCCTCGGCGTTTGAATTTTAACGCCGGGGTGTGAGCACCCCCCGTACGCACATTACGGGGGATGAATCGCGATTTGACGTGCACTGCTCGATGGTTGGAAGAAGAATCAGCGAGGTTGAATTCCGAGTTTGATTCAATCCTCAGTTCGGGGTGAGTTTGGTGGTGTGGTGAAAAGGAAATAAAATTTTCCTTTTGCCCAGTGACCAATGGGAGAAGATCTCTGGTACATAGATCCTAGCGAGTGTGTGTGTGTGTTGATCGTGTAGACCGATTTGTTTACTCGTGCTGCGAACTAATGGGTGGACGAAACGTGGAAAGGAATTCAAACAAAGGGAAAATGGACCAAGGGCATCATGAGCGAATGAGAGTGTAGCTGAGTAAACAAGCTGTATCTTATTATGGAAGAATTGGGTGCTAATGGTGATTTAAATCTTACACAATGGGAATTGTGTATAGTATCTATTTCCGGCGGGAAGAACCGAATTCTTTGATTGCATTTGTTTATGCTGAAGAATTCGGTTTGGGCGGCTATGCACGAGATGCGGTGATTGTTTGTCGGTTGGACAAACCGATCGTGGTAATTGGTATTGCAGCTGTGTAAGCAAGCTGCTTGCCATTGCTTTTATCGTTGGGCAAAAGGTTGGCTAAACATGTGCATGCAGGAAAACTACTGTGCACATGTGAGACGGAAATTGCCGGCGATGGTGAATCGATAAGATTCTTAATGGTTCTGTGGGGCTTTTCAGGGCCCGAAGAGCCATACATCGCTCGATCCCCACCATTCCAAGCGATGCGACTTACCTCGAAGTCGAACCTTCAGCAAATTTACGTAACCTTGCTACGACATTAACCGCCAGACAGATTGCTGGAATTAATTCAGTTACCCCAGAGGATAACTGACATAAATACCTTTTAGGCAGCTTACCTTTCTTTGGGGGTTTTCTCCAAACCCCTTTCTCCACCACCATACCTGAAAACGTTAAGTCCACGGCAAGGATTATCACCTAGCCGTGGCATCGAAAATTTCACTCTCGGGCATGCATTGCACCCAGTGCATCTCGTTCCCATTACCTATGCCATGGAAACAAAATCAACACGGAGTTCCTAGATTACTCGTTTTTTTTTGTTTGTCCATGGCACCCCTAGCATGCGGCTACCAGGTCTCATCAGTTTGCCACCGCCGACAAGGTTTCGGCTGATGCAAAGCAAACATTCACCAATTACCAGCAATAGCTGGTTTCCTATTATCGGTCTCCACCGATCAGGGACCGCAAACAAGCAACGAATTGGATGCGGCCATCAAGTGTTTACTTTTAACATCTGGCAATGGCTGCACCCTATATTCGTTGCAATACCAAAACATTGCATTCACACCACAGATCGTTTATGGTATACCAATTCCCTATTAACGGCCGCCAACCGTCGGCGGACCTGGGAAATCGCACGTCCATCAACCCAAATGTTGATTTATGGCCTCTCCTAGGGTGACCAGATCTTCGGTTTGTTTTGCTTTTACCCCAGATGGTTCGGTTGCCGGCAAGTATTACACAATCAACTGTGTACACAGCCGCAGGCCCATGCATTGTTTGTATATTCAGGAGATGCAGTTGCGACGCTCGCATCCATCCTCGATCACGGACAATCGTATGCGACGCATACACATACATGCGAAATGTATGCCATATGTTACGGACCGACATTGAGTCCAGCGGACCGACATTGAGTCCAGGTCCCCCCAGAATCCACTAATCCCCCTTTGATTCCCCTCTTTACCCGTAAAAGGAAATAACGCGCCAAGTAGCTAATTTGCATAAACTACTTTATGCAAATTCTACTTGGCGGAGAAAAAAAAATAATAAAATAAAAATAATACATCGAAAATAAATTCGGAAAACTGACAATTCGCCGTCAATCTCCGAACTGTACGAACACCAAGAAGAAATAAAGAAATATATAATCAATTGGAAGTCAAAAAGTACAAAGAGAACAAAGAGAAGATTAGAAAACGCAAGGAAGTGATTCACAAACGACGTGACACATTAAGCAAAGATGGGTCAAATGCATATGTTCTAACAGAAGCCGGCGAGGCAGGTGAAAGTTCGGGCGTTGCGGCTTTACCTATACAAGACTATCTTCTTTCATCTGACGAAGAGGAGATCAAGGAGATCAAAGCAGAAGGTAATAACTGTAATAACAGCTCGTTGATAAATAAAATAGTTCAAGGTGACAAAATTCCTGCAACGAACCAGCGGACCACAACAACAACAACAGCACAGCGACCGCTCAACGGTCGCTCTAACCCAATCACGCTCTAACCCAATCACAGTAAGTCCCACATATTTAATTAATTAAATTGTTATATATAAAAACATAACACATATTCCCCGGTCCAATCACGATTGACTGCCTCGAGTTGATCGTGCAGCTCCTCCCCTTTTACGGTTTTTCTTTGCGATGTCTTTCTGTCTGCGGCGAATGAAAGTCAGTCAGATTTTAGCCGCCGTCGCGCACACATATGCCAGTGGAGTCCAGAACATTTAATAATATCTAAAGTCAATGTTAAACAGTTGTGTTTCTAAGTCCAGAACATTTAATAATATCTAAAGTCAATGTTAAACTGCATTTTTGCTTTGTCCTCGTTCGGCGATAGCGTGTTCCGGGTTTTAATCTTCACTCGACGGCGATCCGTTTCCACC
This sequence comes from Microdon myrmicae, assembly GCA_963931805.1. Taxonomy (NCBI): domain Eukaryota; kingdom Metazoa; phylum Arthropoda; class Insecta; order Diptera; family Syrphidae; genus Microdon; species Microdon myrmicae. The sequence goes on along the minus strand of OZ007501.1, from coordinate 98,001,871 downwards.
AGCGTACTACATCGTGGCCTGGAGGTTGAACCAGCGTCCATGTCGACGCACCTGACACCAGGAAATACCCACAGTTCACGTTGGATGTGAACCGAAATGCTTTTTGAGGAAACTCCATGTTGCCTGATGCAGGGAACTGCTGATGGCCTTGGGGAGGAATATTTTTAGGTTTGGGGATGGGAAGTTAGACTGAAATTATGGGTGGTTCTTCAGGTAAGCTTTAAAGAACCCCTACATATCTTCGGCTCAAATGGAAAGAGTTCGGGTTTTTAAAAGGAAACTCCTGAGAAGATGCATCTACCATTCTAGACGGCCTGATAGTCGCCATTACCCCAACTCTCACCTACACGAAGGTACCTCCATTACCCCGATCGACGGGTGCTTGCTAGAATTACTATGCAAGTACCTCGAAAGCACTCAGAACACCGAGAAACCACTTGTACGGGAGTTTTACGTTCTTGATCCTTCTCTCTTTCGATCTCTTAGAATCCGACCGCCACAATTTCTTCTTCAGTACAAAACTGAAGAAAGCACCCTTCCCAACAACATTCCACTCTATGATAGAGGATTCCTGGACCCATCTCATACGGTCTACTGTTAACACGCTACACACACGCACGCGCAATACAAGACGAAACAAATGCTCGCAAACACACACCGACTACAACACAGATTATCAGGCGCCAAAGACGTTATCTGGGTTTACTACCGCACCCAAGACCTACCCGTCTTATACGATTTCCCTCTCATCATCCTTCCGTCCAGGTAGTTAGATAACATCCGAACTAACCCTGTAAGCACTATCCTTAGATACCTCCCCCTTCTTTTTCAGATATCTTGATTCCGAGCCCAACATCTTCACGGATCTAGGTGATTCTGATTGTCGCAAGATGACCAGACGCCAGAGACAAGATGAAGGACTCATTTGTCCTTGGCCCCATTTAAATCGGTATCCCGCCACTCCCATTATTTTCTATTAATTTCAGGATCTGCACATTGTCGCGGTTTTATGGCAATAAAAAATCAGTGGACTCTTCATGTTATTTGATGTTGGGCAATTCCAACGGTCATTTCTTAATTACCCTTTAATTTTATGAATTTCTTTTGGGAAAATACGTACCTATTCACAAGTAGTATATGTTTCCGGGTACAACATTTCCAACAGGTATGATGAGCGAAAATCAATTGCAAAATTTGTGGCCTCATCCTACTGATTAGGAGTGTATACGACGGTAGTGTGATAAGTCAATGACTTTTTGAATAAAAGATAGTTTATTTTCGGCTAATAAGCATTTTATTACTCAACATAGTCTCCTTTTGTCTCGATACATTTAGTCCAGCGTTTTCTATTTTTTTTTATTCCTTCCTAATGATAGGTGTCCTCAACACCCTCAAATAGGCAATTCGACCCACATCTCTTACCACCCAGCCATTTCTTCAAGTTTGAAAACAGGAAATAGTCACAGGGGGCTAAATCAGGAGAATATGCTGGGTGGGGTAGCAGTTCCTAGCCCGCTTTATGTATTTTACTTGATTATGCTTAATCAGCACCCGAAATTCACTTTTTTCTATGTTCGTTAAAATCCACGAGGTTGCCTGCTTTCAATGACAATGGTCTATTTATAGATCGCAGGTGACGAGAGCAGTGTTGCATTTAAAGTTATTTCGCAGGAAATTCACAAAGTCACCTGACTTATCAAACTACCCTCGTATATGTCAGTTTATGTGTGAACGCCTTCTTACCAACTTACAGAGACAAATTGCGAGCTTATTTAATCTCAGTCTATGACTGATAGCTTCGAGGGCATATTCTCGATACCATATTCCTTATCAAACAAACAAAACGATTACAAATGAGACTAATAATTAGTAATAAATTTGCGTTCTAATCGGTTCAAGTTTAAATAAACAAAAGATTAAAAACTGGTGTGGCGCCACTCCGCATAATTAGCCCTTCCTAGTGTTCAACCGATTTTCTTCGTACAACTCCCAACTTTAGTTAAAAACCATTGCGGATGTATTTTGAAAAACAAAATTCCGCATCAGAGTATAAAATTTAAATCTAATATCTACACATATGCCACAAACACACCACACATATGCGTCAATTGTGGCGCGACGAAACAATAAACAACAATGATTCATGATAATATCAGGCAACATCTCCGCAGGACACCCACCGCGCCAAGGTGAATGTAAGTTCTGTAACTATCTGAGTTTTGACAGGTCCGAGATTGATTGATAGTCATACCAAGGTGTACTACCAGGCCAGTTTCAACATCTCACTTGGCTCCGCCTCCTATTTGAATTGAATTCACCCCATACGCTGTGCTCCCCACTTGGTTCGTGCGCAGATACACCACACTGGAGATGCTTACCACGGATAATTTCTCCTTATTTCTTCAGTTTTCGGAGTATCCACAGATGGACTCCGAAAAAAAGCCCAACAAATGTTCTCTCTGCTGTATGCAGTTGTGTGCGTGCGGGCATGTTCATCGCTTAGGTGTGTAATTGGAAAGGGAAAGGCAACCGAAGAGAATGAAAATTTCGTGATGGACGATGGCTGAGTGCGATCGTATTTCAAGGCGGAGCCTTTGGATTATGGAAGGGCTTTGTGGGACTTCTCTCCATTATTCCTGAAGCTCAACAAACTTATGATGATTTTTGGCGTCCACCTCATCGCTGACATGACGTTGTTGGCATTGCTGTCGTGCTGCTTTAGTACCTTAGCTTCTCCGGCTTGCCGTGACGATGTCCATTGGGACCGTACGTGATTGGCCTGAAAACTAAAATGAATTATGTCTTGGATTCAGACGCGCCTCCTCCCACTGTAGGCCCAAGGCTTGGGAATTTAGAATATGCTTTTTCTGGCTCGTATTGTTGTTTTTGTTGTTATTGTTTTATTCGTTTATGACATGTCGGTTGTAGCGCAAATGATTGCTCCTCGTTCTCCGTCCCCGTTTTGTGTAGCTATTTCTTCCATTTCTTTGTAATTGTTTTGCCATTGTTTACTTTCCGTTTTGGGAGATACACAAAATGTTTCTAGATAAATCATATTTGGCGACTAGAAAGGTGATGTCAAAATTCATCACACTAGGGTAGAAGCGGGAAAACATATGTAGTACTGGGTAATTACTTGTGGACGAGAGTGTAAAAAAAATTGTTCGTCAACAGGTTTTATTTGTGCTGTCGTGGATAATTGTTCATATTTAGTCGCGATCATGTTTGCGATTGTTCTGGATGAGATGACATGCTAATTAATGGCAGATTGTTGAGGTGATGAGTGGAGATTTAGGTCGGTAACATGGGAGCCAAGGGAGAGGTTTAATCTTGTCCCAATTACAGCAAATCAATTTGTTTGATACGATCATAACTAATTGAATTTAATAGCGGGAGTTAAGTGCATCTTGAGGTGGTCTGGATTGCGAATCGTCCTGGATTGATTCTTCATAAAACGTCCTTATTGACTTGAGATGTGAATGTAGTATAAACGCTACGAGGTGGCCTTCGGCAATGACAAGATAAGGCAGTGCATCAAAGTACTCTCAGTTTTGTGTTAAATTATTTTACGGTTCTTACTTATGAACTTTTAAGATCACTTAATGCAACAAAATAGCAGAAATTGATGTGTTAGTTTTATGCAAAGACGCCGTCATACTCAAGTCAGATATAAGCAACCGGTAATATAATGCTTGTTAATTGATTAATTGATTACATACTCAGGGCTCTTCAAATAGAGCCCGGCGAACAGGTGATGGTGCCTTCCTATCAAGAGTGTTAGTACATAAGGTTATAGAAACATCTGGTGGTTGGCTTGCAGCTGAAGGATGTCCAATTATTACTGATGGACTCTGCAACATCCATTCAGCAGTTGACAGAAGAGGGGTTTCGTAGAGATTAAGATGGATTAATATTTCTTATGTGTTCAGAAGTGTTCATCCAGTTCATCCTGTACGGAAAGACAGAAACATTATTGATCTAATTAAGGTTAGTCATTACCCAGACGATAAATCGTACTTTCTGTTCGGTGGTATACTTTACTGACATTTTCGTAAGGCAAGAAATCCATTTTTTTATATATTTTCTTAGAAAATGTTATTTAATCCCTTTAAAATCATTGAACAGAAATTTGTATAAAATCTGTCTTGAAAAAATAGTACAATTATTTCCTAAGTTGTTTGAGTAAAGTGCATCTCAACATCCACACAAGATCTGTAAAGAAAAAAACAACGAAAATAGAGTAAGATTTCAGGACTATTAAAGCGGAGGACAACACAGTGGTAAATCTTTTACCAACACCGAAGAAAAATTCATTCGTAACAAGTGCGATAGAGAATCTTCTTCACTTGCTGGTAAACAAACAAGAAATTAAACACCGGCGTACAGTCAAGGAATTCTTTATTGTTATTAAGTAATAAATAAAACATAACGGAACTAAAGAACACTTCTTAATAAAAACTTATGATATTGTTTTAGGAGATTAACATTAATTAAAACTATAGTCCGTACACTTTTATTTTTATAATAACCGAATTAAACTTTTAAAATACTTTTAGGAAATTCAAAATCTGCGGTAGCATTAACATTAATTAAAAACTATAGTCTGTACGCTTTTATTTTATTGATAAACAGAATAAAACTTTTAAAATACTTCTAGGAAATCCGTCACAAAATACCAATGACCGGCACACTCACTGCGATGGTAGCTGTTTTCTGACTTTTATTATTTAACGTGGAGGCACAACTTGCCTCCACGGAATCCGTGTCCCGATTAATTATATCAACCGAAGCGACAGAACACCAACATTTTCATCCATCGCCCTGATGACCATATAAGGGGTGATCTTAAAAGTTGATCTTAGAAGATGATGTGCACACACACAGATGCGGTTACCTCGCACTCCCATGCTGTGCATGAGCAAGCGGATCCTGGATATAATCATTCCATAACGGGAACATTAGCTGGCATGGTTGCAGCTGGTGCAAATATCTCGACATAGAGATTAAGGTGTTTACACGATCAGCAACAGCGTAGAACATTTATGCTGATCGTTCACATCTTGGCGGCATCTCCACCCAGTCAAATTCTCAATGGTAATTTTCCATTTAGGAGACTCGACTTCCTTGGGCCGTATGCCATCATGTATTTGTCGGTGCGATGACCGATCGATGTGGGCATGTATGAAAAGGAAAATACGAAACATCTCCTGCACGTGAGTTACGTTTTTTCTAAATTACACTTAAGTGAAATAATAATTAAAAAAAACCTTTTATTTTATAAAAATTCATATTTTTATTTTTATTTATATTGGAGTCAAAAAATCGTCTGCTCTTCAGAGAGATGCTTCTAAAACTGAATTTATTTTTACATCAAAATCTTTTCCTAGGCTTGTCTTTCTACATAATATATATTGTATTGCAATTTGCTTAATTGCCTATTTCATGATTCCACGAAGTCTTGTTAATTACTTTTTAATTACTTCTTAGTAGGTTTTATATTTATCATATGTTGCAATAGACATTACATTGCAATTTTAATATTTTAATGTTTCTAGGAAATGTGTAATTAAGTTACACATTTCGATAGATAGGTTTTTTGTGTCGTCGACGGATTCTTTGACGTAACACATTCCCCTTTTAATTCGAAACTCTCCTGAGTTTCGTTTTTAATTCAATTTAAAAATGCTTATGACTATTAGGATTAGAATTATTAAAATTTATTAGGTATTTTCCATTTAACATAATTAATCTATCGTCACATGAACTCTTTAACATTGTTCTATTTTGGTTCATTAACAGTGTGAATTAATTTCTATTTTTTCGATTATCTATTCTTATTTTTAGGTAATTGTTTTGGTATATACACATTTTGGATTCAATTTACATTTTCGTCAGAGTTATAAGTGGTATTATTTACAATTACAATTTTCTTTCTTTTCTTTTTTTTTTTTTTTTATTGAACATAAGTTCTTCAAAATTTTCATTGGTTAGATATAATTGAATGTTTAGCTCTTATCATGTCTTTTGGGATTTTTATTTATAATTTCTTTTGTGTCTATTTCTAATGTTTCTTTAATCTTATTGAAAGTTCTGTTGAGATGGTTATTAATATCTATGTATTATTAAGGTTGGTGATTATGTTATGGTTATTTTCGTCAATTGTTCCTAAATGTTCCTGTCGTTGTGTGGGTCAGTGTTATTACTGTCATTGTTGTAAGAGTTAGCGTCTAGTTGATCTAAAAATTTCGTGGGTCGTTTTATATTTGTCGGGTGTATATTTTCTAGTTTAAGTTTTCTATATTTAGGTTGGTCTTTGTGCCTTAATGCTTTATAGTTTTTTACGTAGCCTTCATCTTGGTTTGGTCTATAGGTTTCTCGTTTTTCATTGCGTTTGTTAATGGTTTTTTCTTTGTAATCTTTTAAAAGTTTTTCTATTTGTTTTTTATCGACTTTTCCTTCTATTACGTCTATTGGCTTTGCTTTAATGACGGCGTGAATAGATTTATTATACCATTCTACACATTTGAAAAGTCTTTCTTGACTTGATAATTTGGATTTTTCGGTTTCCAAAACTCTCTCCTAATGTGTTATGAAATCTTTCAATATCTGAATCGCCTGTATGACTGTGGCGGTTCCCTTGAACGCCACCAACCATCTTCCCATAACCTAAGTAAAAACCCCCGTCTAGGGCATACAACCAAAAATAAAAACAAGTACCGTGGCAGTTCCATTGAGCGCCACTACTTACCTTACAGGTACAAAAGGTAACAGTTTCCTAAAATACACTAAAAGCGTGTACTTACCTTCCATGCCGTACCTGTAACATTCGAGAAACAGGCGAAACATTAATTCTCGCTGATATGAAATTCCAGCGGCAACAAATGCAATATTTTCAAAGCAATTTGGTTTAACAACCAAGCAACCAATATTGCCCGTGCAATATCTACACGATATTCTTTTGCGCGCCAGCTGCACACCAGCAGGAAAAGTTTATCTTGCCTTCGTACAGCATGCCCACCTCGATCGATCACCCGACCGACCGATACATGAGGGCATCCGGCTGACGTCCTGGCAGTCGAATTCGCAAATGGAAATTTACCATCAGAAATCGGCTGCGAGGATATACCAGCGAATTGTACACGATCAGCAATAATGCTTTACGTAGTCGTTGATCGTGTAAACAGTTCAACCCCTTTTTGCCGTTGAGATACTCGCACCTGTTGCGAACATTTAGATGGGACCTATGCTTTGTCTGCATACTTGCGGACGCACACGATGAGCAGCAGAAACAATCATCGTGTGTGTATTTCAACCTCTTTTGTGTTGAACCAAACGCAAAAGGGATATCTTACCAAATATGGTCATCGAAGCCACCTCCGGAATGAAATTTCACATTGGCAATCGGAGAATCCGGGTTTTACGGAATTCAGTGACGATAATCTGTTAATTGACATTAATGCCAATGGTGGAGCTAATAGCCTTTTAATCACAGGGGAAGGAATCCAGAGTATCTTCGACTCATTAAGAAGCAAAAAGTCAGTGGGAATAGATGGAGTACCTAACATCGTACTCAAGAACCTGCCCCCAAAGGCAATAGATATATACACGGTCCTGTTTAACAACGCGTTGAATAATGCATATTATCCCGCGCGTTGGAAAACGGCTATCATTCAGCCCATCGCAAAAAAGGGCAAAGACTGTACAAACCCAATGAACATGCGTTCGATAAGTTTACTCCCAAGCATCAGTAAAGTATTTGAAAAAATCATTAACAAAGCTCTGCTAAAATGGGTAGACGACAATAGCATTATTCCAAATAACCAGTTTGGCTTTAGGGCGGATCATGAAACCACACATGCCGCAGCTAAACTGGTCTCCGACATACAATGGAATAAATGTAGGAACCAATGCACAGGTGCCTGTCTGATCGACTTGGAAAAAGCCGTTGATACCGTCTGGATCGAAGGGTTGTATTACAACTGGTCAGACATGGCATACATAAGCCTTTACTATATGTACTTTACGATATGTCAAAGGACAAGAGGTTCGTGGTCAAAAGTGGTAATGTGACCTCTAATAAAACGTATAATATCAAGAATGGCTTGCAACAGGGTGCGGTACTCTCTCCGATTCTTTTTAACATTTACATTAGCGACTTATTAGGTGCACTCCCGCAGGCTATTGCGTACGCATACGATCTCATAATTTACAGAACAGCTCCGAAAGTTGAGATCATAAATAGTTTAATACAGCGAGATTTCAACAACGTGCAGCGCTATTGCGATGACTGGAAACTTAAGATCAACTTCCAGAAATGTGAAGCCATCCTATTTAGAACCCCATTATATAAAGCCGCGAACGACACAAGGAAAAACTGGCGAAAGCTAGTTATCGTGGGACCGCATGGAGATAAACTGGAAACCAAAAGTTTAGTTATATACCTGGGCATCTGGCTAGACCAATATCTGTATTTCAAAAGACATGTAGAGGCTGCTCTGATCAAGGCTAGAAAAACGTTTGCTATGACAAGGAGGCTATTTCACAGTAGCCAACTTGACAGCAGGGTAAAAGTCATATGCTACATGACGCTAATCAGGCCAATGCTCATATATGGCTGTCCAGTATGGTTTAACATAGGTCCAAATTTGATGGAAAAGATTCGGGTGTTCGAAAGGAAATGTCTGAGAACCTGTCTCAGATTATATCGAACACCGGAATCGGAATATATAATAATAATATATAATGAAGCCTGCATAAATAGGGTGGATAATTTTATGAATAAATTAATCAGAGGACATATTGCGAGAGCAATATGCTCGTCCAATGACCTAATTTTCGGGGCTTATTATCCAAATACCCTGTACTATGAGAACGTGCGTCGCAAGGGTTTTGTTCCACCAGAGGCGTTCCTTGATTTGGACATGAAAGGGCTTATACAGGATAGATCCGGAATTCCGCTGATCTATCATGTAAGTAGATCATCCGTAGACGGGCGATTGTGCTACGACCGGGAAGTAACGCGCACCGAAGAAGAGCTCCTGCGCTTCAGTAGGGCTATCTCCCACAGGGACCGGGACGATAGTATTAGACAGCGTCAACAGTTCTGGTGGTTGAATGGCATATAAAGACCTGGATACCAAAGTCGGTATAGAATCACACTATCATCAGCTAGCTTACATAGACTTAGCTTTTCTAGAATTAGGGTAGTATAAGATTTAAGTTAAGTTAAGCTAAGTGATTTTACATAGAATTTAAAAAAATTTTAAGAAAAAAAAAAACAAAAAAAATTGACAAAGTTTTTCAAATAATTATAAGCATTGCCACAGAGTTCTGTCGCCGAAAGGCAAATTATACAAATATTAAGTAATGTTTAGCTTAGAGCGTCTGCGAAGGACCAGTAAGTTATTATATAAGCTATTTAAGCTAGAATTTAAGCATTTTTTGTCTAGCCTTTAATTTAGAAACTAAGAATATAGAAAGAAAATAAAAAAATGTTTAAAAATGAAAAAAAAAAAAAAAAAAATGATGGTCATCGAAGCGATGATGGAATATGTGGTATTCTGTCGCTTCGATGAGCTAATTTAATCGCGATTCGGATTCCGTGAGGATAGATTGCGCCCTCACGTTAATGTACATCCCTCGTGGGGCGGCCCAAGGGATCGGTTAATTCACGCGTGCAAGTCTGAAATAGCACTTGGTGGAATACGGCAAAGAGCGCCATATAGATGTGTGTCGTGTGTCAACGGATCATTTACGTTAATTAATATTTTTAATCTAATGAATTTAAACTAAGTGTCGTGTAAGAACTCTAATGGCTGTAACGTCAATTAATATTTTTAATCTAATGAATGTAACTTCAGTTAAATACATGCAACTGTATTACCATAGTAAACTAAGTGTCGCGTAAGAACCCTAATGGATGTAACGTTAATTAATATTTTTAATCTAATGAATTTAAACTAAGTGTCGTTTAAATACATGCAACTATATTTCCATAGTTAAACTAAGTGTCGTGTAAGAACTCTAATGAATGTAACGTCAATTAATATTTTTAATCTAATGAATGTAACTTCAGTTAAATATATGCAACTGTATTTCCATAGTTAAACTAAGTGCCGTGTAAGAACTCTAATGAATGTAACGTCAATTAATATTTTTAATCTAATGAATGTAACTTCAGTTAAATACATGCAACTGTATTACCATAGTAAACTAAGTGTCGCGTAAGAACCCTAATGGATGTAACGTTAATTAATATTTTTAATCTAATGAATTTAAACTAAGTGTCGTTTAAATACATGCAACTATATTTCCATAGTTAAACTAAGTGTCGTGTAAGAACTCTAATGAATGTAACGTCAATTAATATTTTTAATCTAATGAATGTAACTTCAGTTAAATATATGCAACTGTATTTCCATAGTTAAACTAAGTGCCGTGTAAGAACTCTAATGAATGTAACTCAAGTTAATTTACGGCAATTGTATTTTACAAATAAACTAATAAATGATCAGAGGTGTGTTTTTTGTCAACCGACCCAAGGTGAGAGAATAGATAAAGACAAACTACCCCCATATGACTATTTGGTTTTGTGAAGTGAATTTCTACTTCTTCTAACATTAAAAATTCCTTGATATTAATTGAATCGAATTGGTTGTCTAAAATGATTAATTTGGGTTTGCCTTTAATGGAAAAGTATAGTCGTATTTTTTCAATGATTGTAACGCTATTTCTGTCTTCTAACTTTAGTATTACTGCATGTTTTGAGAATTTGTCGATAAATGATAAAAAGCTATGTCTCTTGTTTATATATACATCGAGGTGAACTATCTGATTTACGTTATTGGGGGTTTCAGTTATATGGAACCTTGGTTTTATTGGTTTCCTATTGTTGGAGACGGAGCAGCACACGACGGCCGACTAGCAGCCCACGACTGCCGACTGGCAGACTGAGCATCGCACATTTATACTCTGGCTCCTTGTTCCTGTGACAACATGCGAACGAGGCAAAGAAGACAAAAAGGCGAATATAAGCAGCGGTAGTTGTGGAGTTGGTATCAGTACAAGTCAAGCGACCAAACGCTGCACATCAATATTGATAAGAAGATTAACGGATAGATTGGTTATATTTAAATAAATTTGAATTAATAAATCGAGTTTACAAATTGGTCCTTCGAGCCGGATCAAGTCATCGAGGGAAACACAGCAGCTGCCGACTGGACAACACAAGCTGTGCAACGTGGGATCCAAGCGTTTCAACTACAACGCATTGAAGCACACCCTCTGCGACCAAGCAGACAGACGGTCGTGCAGCCTAACCAGCCAGTAGCAAACAGCAGCGCACTCAGTTGCGTAAGCTACAGCCGATCCACAAGCATCGGATTCAAGTAGCTAGTGGCAATTTCGACCCACAAGCATCGAAAGGAAGGCAGCTGAACCACAATGGCTACCAGTGATTCGCCAAGCAAGGCAATGGCGGATCAGACTGTTCCGGCAAGCAAACGAAGACGAGGAGTCCTTAAGGGATTCCTCACGCGTTTGGAGGAGTTCGCGACCAAGGCGAATGAAGTGACCAGAGAGGAAGTCGCATGCAGACTAAGCAAGCTGGAAGACGCGTTTAAATCCTTTGAGCGCCTCCAGGAAAGCATCGAGGAGAACGATCCGGACCTGGACATCCACAGGGAGAACGAGGAGCGAGCAGCCTTCGAGGAACGATACTTTTCGCTGCAAGGCAGACTCACCCAGCGTTTGAACGTGTCAACAACAAGCACGGACGCCACCGCATTGGATACTTCAGGAGACACCCTGGGAACGGCACCTACTACAACGTTAACAGCGGAGCAACCAGGAATGGAGAGGCTGCTTGACACCATGAATGCCAGCCAGAGGCTCATAAACAGCTTGGTGGAACAATTGGGTACGCGATCCACGGAACCGACAGCAATGGATTCTACGAGTGGAGCGACCACCCGAGCGGTCAAATTGAAGCATATCGACGTGCCTACCTTCGATGGGGATTACCAGCAGTGGGTAACGTTCCGTGACCTGTACCAACCACTCATCCACGACAACCCCCAGTTATCAGCAGTCGAGAAATTCCAATTTCTCCGGACTTCGTTAAGAGCGGACGCACTATCAGTGGTTCGCAATGTTCCGGTCACGGCGGCAAACTATCTGGAGGCCTGGGCTGCACTGGTCACGCGCTATGACAAGAAGAAGCTCATCGTGGATGCACATCTACGAGCACTAATGACGATTCCAGCTATGCAATCACCAGGTGCTACGGAGTTCCGCAGATTCATCAACGGCCTCTTCGAGCAGGTTCGGGCTTTGCGAGCCTTGGAGCTACCAGTGGAGCACTGGAGTTGTTGGCTAGTTTTCACCACAGTCGAGAAGCTCGATAGTGAGACTAGGCAGTTGTGGGCTCGAGAAACAAGCAGGAACGAGATGCCGACATTCGAGGAGTTGACTGAATTCCTGGAAGCCCGCCTCACTGAGCTAGAGAGCCTCCCGACAGCGAAGAACTATTCAAAGGGTCACTTTGTTCGGGGCAGAGGTATAGCAGCCGGCCCATCCAAGAAGACGTACTCGCCAATCACATCACCAGGGACGGCTAAGTGCCCCAGATGCGCGCAGCCGCATCCATTGTTCCGATGCAGTGCATTCAGGAATCTCTCAGCTCTACAGCGAGATCAGTTTGTCCGCCGCCACAAGCTATGCAGAAATTGCCTCAGCCCCGACCACAGCATTGACCAATGTGAGAGAGGGAACTGCCGAGAGTGTAACGGGCGGCACAACACCCTGCTGCACCAATCGGTAGACGTTCCGACGTTATCACCAAAGGTTGGACCATCAGACGGATCTTGCGCGACAGTACAAACCCAGGATTCACTACTACCTACAGCAATAGTAACGGTGATGGACGACAGAAATCAGTTTGTTCCATGCCGGGTGCTGCTGGACTCAGGCTCGACCACATCCTTAGTCCGAGAATCATTCATTCAGCAGTTGGGCCTGCGACGCACGCAGGCGAAGGTGAAGATAAGTGGCATAGGGGAAGCGAATCCACAACTCAGCCGAGGAAAGGTCGAGATGCTGCTGAAAGGCCGAACAGGGGAAACAAGTATTCGGATAACGGCATTGGTGATGGGACGATTGACTTCGGATCTGCCGTCAAGGTCACTGAAACATGACTGGAGAAGCTTTTCATCGCTGGCGTTGGCCGACCCGCTATTCCACAAATCAAGACCCATTGACTTGTTGCTGGGTTCGGACACTATCTTCCAGATCCTGCGCGATGGACGACTGATGGATCCCGATAGTAAAATGATGGCGCAGAACACCATATTCGGCTGGGTAATCGCAGGGAGTGGACCAGCTCTGCTCGATCAGGAGCAACATTGCTGCACTGTCACCCAACAAGTCGACCCATTAGAGGGTACACTGCCAATAAATATGCCTACATATAACGATGTCGGCAACGGTAAAGCTGCGAATACGAACTATCAGCAAGCTTCTTATGTTCCGACATCGGTGTATCAAGGTGGAAATGAACTCGGTGTTTCTCCATCATCTTCCACACAACCACAGCAACAAAAATTCCAAAATTATAATTCACCACCTACTTCTAATATAACTCAGCAATCCTATTCCTCTGGCGCCACAAACAGAGTGATGGGCACTACGTACACAACCTCTCAAGTAACAAATGAACCACAGAGTTCTTATCAGATATCTTCACAACCTTATTCAAATTCAGGGACACCGCCGAATGGGCAAATGCAAATTCAACAACAACCACCACCACTGCAACAGCATCAAACTTTGCAACAGCCACAATCGTTGCAACCACAAATTATTCAACAAGAGTCTGTGCCACAACAGTCTGTACCACAACAGTCTGTACCACAACAGTCTGTACGACGACAGTCAGTGCCACAACAGTCTGTACCACGGCAGTCTGTGCCACAGCAGTCTGTGCCACAGCAGTCTGTGCCACAGCAGTCTGTACCACAGCAATCAATGGGACAACAGTCTGTACCGCAACAATCCATGCCACAACAATTTATGGCACAGCGGCATGTCTCTCATCAAACCTTGCCACAGCCTATGACTCAGCAATCGGTGCCACAACAGCATATGACACAGCAAAGTATGCAGCAGCAATCTGTTCCGCAACAGTCTTTGCCCCCACCACCTATGAGGCAGCAATCTATACCACACCAATCTAAAGGCCATCAAAATTACTTATCAAGGGGCCTTAAAGCAAAGGAGCTCACCGGAGCAGAGCTGTGGTGGCGAGGACCCGCTTTTCTGCGAGACAAGGAGCTGAAGTTGCCCCGGACGCCCGCTCATCAAGTCCGAGAGGCGGACACCGGAACACCAGTAGACCTCCAGGAACGAAAGGCATCGTATTTCGTAATACAGCAAGAGGAGCTGTCTATAACAAGAAGAGTCTCCAGCTTCACTCGAACGGTACGAACATTAGCGTGGCGGAAGGCGGACCTAACGTCCATGAGAGCCGGAATTCAAGTATCAAGACAAAGCGAACTGATTGCGTTCAACCCATTCATCGATGACCAAGGTACCCTCAGGGTGGGCGGAAGACTAGAAGCAACAAAGATGGAATACGAACGCCGACATCCACCAATCTTACATCGGCAACATCACCTGGCAAGGATTATCGTGAGAGATTTGCACTTGAGGCTGATGCACGCTGGAAGCCGGTTACTGCTATCCGCAGTTAACTCCCAGTACTGGATCATAGGGAGTCGAGGACTTGTCCGGAGGGTCATCGCTGAATGCACGGTTTGCGTTCGTCACAAGGGACGGGTGCTATCTCAACAAATGGCCGCATTGCCAGCCAGTAGGATTAATCCCACACGGCCATTTAGTAACACCGGCGTGGATTATGGAGGTCCTATCACTCTTCGGACATGGAAAGGACGCAGCGCGAAGCGAGTCAAAGGCTACATCTGTCTCTTCGTATGCTTGCCAACCAAGGCAATACACGAAGCGGTTAACGAGCTGTCCAGCGAGGCTTTCCTGGCAGCATTAAGGAGAGTTCTCGTGCGTAGGGGTTTTTGTCACACTTTATGGAGTGATAATGGTACCAATTTTGTTGGGGCATGCCGAGAACTGCGAGAAGTTTATGAGCACATAAACCGGAAGGCTACCCAGGACCGGATCATGACGGAGTTGGCCACCAACGGCATCACTTGGAGATTCATTCCCCCGGCAGCTCCCCACTTTGGTGGCTTGTGGGAGGCAGGAATCAAGTCCGTGAAACATCACCGGAAGCGAGCTATTGGAAATGCGTTTCTGACGTTCGAGGAGCTCACTACCGTGTTGGCCCAGATCGAGGCTTGTCTGAATTCCCGACCGCTGGTCGTCCTGCCAACAGAGCCTGGCGATCCCGAGGTGTTGACCCCCAGTCATTTCTTAGTTGGAGGACCGGCTATGAGCGTCCCGGAAGTCGATCCGGGAGAGACAACAATCACTTGGCGGTCCAGATGGAAGTACTTGCAGGCGTTGCATCGAGCATTTTGGTACCGGTGGAAGAACGAATACCTCCACACGTTGCAGGCTCGCAACAAATGGTATCATCCGGAACCAAACCTAGGAAATCCGGTCGTGGTGCTTCTGAAGGACGAGCAACTATCTCCGACCTATTGGCCCATGGGAAGGGTTAACGAGCTTCATCCTGGCAGAGATGGCAAGGTGCGGGTGGCAACCGTAAAGATTCAGGGGGGCATCCTTAAGCGACCCGTTACGAAGTTAGTACTACTCCCGGTTGCAGAGGATGAGACGGTTGAACCGACAGTTCAAGGTGGGCGGAATGTTGGAGACGGAGCAGCACACGACGGCCGACTAGCAGCCCACGACTGCCGACTGGCAGACTGAGCATCGCACATTTATACTCTGGCTCCTTGTTCCTGTGACAACATGCGAACGAGGCAAAGAAGACAAAAAGGCGAATATAAGCAGCGGTAGTTGTGGAGTTGGTATCAGTACAAGTCAAGCGACCAAACGCTGCACATCAATATTGATAAGAAGATTAACGGATAGATTGGTTATATTTAAATAAATTTGAATTAATAAATCGAGTTTACACCTATCATATTTTGCTTTATTGCAAGTATCGCAATTGTTAATGTACTTTTGGATATATGTTTTTAAATTTTTGAAATATATAATTTTTTTTAGTCCTTCGTAATTTTCGTTAATTCCTGTATGTCCTGTTTCGTTCCTATGATATTTTGCAATGTATCTATATGTTTTGTCTTCATTCGTCATGTCTTTTGCATGGTAGGTGCATTTATAAAATTTTAACTTTGTATTGAATAGTTTGATTAATTTTTGTTGTACTTTGTTATATATATGGTCAGAAAGTTCTGAAAAAATTCCTATTTTCCCTGATTTTATAAATCTGCGAAATATATCAGTCATGAAGTTGTTTTCAATGTCATTTGTACTTATGTAAATTTTTCGTTTGTCTTCTATAATTTCGATTTCTTTTGTTTTAGTATGTGTCAAAATAATTTGTGTCTGGAATCTATTAACAACTGTTTCTAAGATTGGAAAATGATCATTTTGTTCTTCTTCTTGTGAGTGTATTGTTGCAGCTGTGCTCATGTTATCATTTTGTTCTTCTAAATCGATGGCATTTATTTCTCCTGTGTTTGCATTTATTCTGGATAGAAAGTCTGCAACTTTGTTTTCTGTGCCCTTAATGTAATTTATATTTATGTCGTATTCTCCAAGTTTAAGCAACCATCTTTGTAATCTAGGGTTTATATCTTTCCCTTTATGTTTACTTTGGAGCCATTTGAGAGGTTGATGATCCGTGAGTAGATCGAAAGTTCTACCATAAATATATGGGCGAAAGTAGTTAACGGCCCAAACGTTACCAAGAAGTTCTTTTTCCGTTGTGGAGTATTTTTTCTCATGGTCGTTTAGAGTTCTACTTGCAAAGCTTAGTGGGTGGTTGTCCTGTGTAAGGACTGCGCCTAGAGCAAAATCGCTGGCGTCCGTTATTAACTTAAATCTTTTGTTGAAATCTGGATATTTTAAAATTGGTGCTTCCATGAGCAATCTTTTAAGCTTCTGAAATGAATCTGTATATTGAGGGTCTTTTTTATAAATTTTAGAATTTGTCTTCAAATACTTTATCATACCGTGGGCAACCTTTGCATAGTCTTTAATAAACTTGCGATAGTATCCGGTCATTCCCAGGAATGATTTAATTTGTTTTTGGGTTTCCGGTAATTTAAGCTTTTGTATATTTTCAATTTTATTCATATTAGGTTTAATACCTTCTGTTGTCAGAGTGTGACCTAAATATTCTGTAGTTCGACTAAAGAAATTACACTTATCAATTTGAATCTTCAGATTATGTTCTCTAAGTTTATTGAACACTTTTTCTATATTTACAGTGTGTTCTTCTAAGGTCGTACTAAAAATAAGAATATCGTCCAGATAAACTACGCAAATTCGATTAATGTGCTCTATTAAAACGGCGTTTATTAATCTTTGGAAAGTTGCAGGGGCATTTTTGAGTCCAAACGGCATTCGTATAAGCTCATAATGTCCAAGAGGCGTTGAAAATGCGGTTTTCTTTCTGTCATCTTCTTTGACTAATACTTGATGAAATCCTTTGGCAAGGTCCAAGGTAGTGAAGTATTGTGGTCGCCCTAATTTTTCCAATATAGTTTCTATGTTAGGGATTGGATATTTGTCTGATATAGAAACTGCGTTAAGTTTTCTATAATCGATCACTATTCTCCATTTCTTTTCACCAGAATTATCGATTTTCTTCGGAACAATCCATAATGGTGAGTTGTATGGTGAATTACTTTCTTTGATAATACCTTGTGACAACATTTCTTTTATTTGTCTATTTATTTCTGTTTCATGTATTTGGGGATATCTGTATATTTTTGAGTACATAGGTTTTTCTACAGAGGTTATAATTTCATGTTGGATCTCGTGAGTATGTGAAAGTTTTTGTCCTTCTTGGTAAAAGAGATCTCTATTTTTGTTAATTAATTTTCGTAGTTCCCTTTTTTCTTCCCTATTCATGTCTTCGCGTTCTAATTTTTCTAGTTTTAGTTTAGGTTCTTCTAATGTATGTATTTCCTCGTATTTGAGTGGGCAAGAGTTAATGAATTTCGTTTTTGTGTTATTTATTTCTATGTATTCCTCTTCTAAGTTAATTATTGCTTGCAGAGGTTTGAGTAGGTTTTGACCTATAAGTCCATCGAATGGTTTATTATAAAAAGGAGTTAATTTTCAACTCATATAGCTCTTCTCATTGAACTCGTTTGGCAATGGTGTTATTATCTCAGTGTTTATTGAGATTTGTCCGTTAAGAGTGTTACAGGGGATTGTGTTTTCTAATTTTATTCTTTTGTAATATGGCAGTTTGTCTGAGTTTACAAAAGTGGTTGTTGACCCTGTGTCTATTAGGCATTTTAATTTGTCATTACCTATTGTCAATTCGATTACTGGTACAGTTCCTGTTAAGCTGGTCACTTGAAACTTTTCATGGTTCAAGTTTTGATTTGTGTTGTAGATATGGTCCACTTGCATTGGTTCAACCGAATTGTTCCTTGCCTGGGTGTAATTTCTGCCTGTATAGTTTGTCTGATTTCGTCTTGTTTGATTAGAGTTATTCGGAAAACTTTGGTTCCGGTTTGTATTGTGATGGTATTGTAGCGTTCTACGAACGCACAATTCCGCGCAGGTAAGGTTCCCACCTTCAAAGAACTTACTTACCTGAGAGCGTTGCACGCGCCCACAGACGCGTGCCCCAAAGTCCCACCATAGGGCCTGCAACTCGCAGCCAACGTTGAGACCGACACCAAAAAGCAAGGAACTGAACGTCCCCAAAGCTTTTAATGCCAAGCTCAACATTCGTAAGTCATCATACCTGAAACAAAAAAGAAACATTCAATCCGCCTGCGCCCAGGAACATTCCATTGAATCGGCAATTTCAAACGTCTATGCAATGCAAATTAGCCGACCAACGATGCACGTGCGGGTAGCTGCCATAAAGACCACCAAATCTATCGGCAAAACAAAAAAACGGCAACCGTAATTATCTCAACGAGATAATTCAAATTGTATGAGGTTGAAAACCTACAAGGAAACTACTCCGATCCCACGGTGTCTGTTTGTATTTCACACCCATTAGAAAGAGCTAATGGATTTCGGGTGTATTGACAAAAGTCAAACGAAAACCATGAACCATGCATCCATGCAAATTGCAGGATATCTTTCGGCCTTCGCGCCAGATGTGTTATGTAAATAAGGCGGCATACAATTGATAACCGTCGAACTGAATTTCGACCACCACCACGGATGGTGATAATGATGTTCGATGATGAGCGAGTTTCTTCTTTCAGGAATAAAAAATCTCCCCTGGGACGTGATAACATGCTGCTAACAGAAATTCGGAAGTTCTGTTAGCAGAGCAAGTAGGAAAATTTTTCCATGTAGATACAGATACCAGTTTGGAATCTGGATATCTGTGTGGGCAGACAGGCAGTCTGATTTCCATAGCCATATCGGGTGGTATATTTCGAGCAAGGAAGAGAGATTTTGATCGTCAAGGCGAATAGATAAAGAGAAACGTCGAGGAGGTAGAGTACCGTATCCGATTGATAGTTAATTGGATCCAAGGGTGTAACGTGTGTGTCGTGCGTGTGTTTCGCTGCACTTTTTAATAAAATATTGTACGGGACATTGTTCGAGTATTAAAGAAATAAAAAAGATTAAATCCGTAAACGATCTGTTCGTGTTTATTGTGCTGATTCGCTCCGTGTTCTGGTTGCTTGTATTTTTTTCTCTGGTGCGAACAGTGTTCGGCGGAACATTGTACCAACCCGCTGTTATAAAACAAAATACCGCCAGAGTATGTGTTGTTGGTATTGTAGTTATTGTTATTATGTTGTCTCATTTGGTTGGAATTGTTTCCGTATGTATTGTTATTATTTTGTCTAGTTTGTCTAGAATTGTTTTCGTATGTGTTGTTGTATTGGTATGTATTATTTCTATTGTAATAATGTGTTGGGTCGTTATTGTCTCTTTGTAGGTTTTCTCTATAGTCATTATGTATGGGGTATTGATTTCTATTAAAATGTTGGTTGTTAGGTCTATTTGTTCTATTTTCGTAATTATTTGGTTTGTTATAATGTCTAAGCATTCCTGTTTGTTCTAAAGTATAATATGCTTCTCTAAGTGTTTCTATGTTCCTACTGTAAATTATACTTGATAAATTGGGGTTAATTCCATTTAAAAATATTTTTAGTATAAGGGATTCATTCGACGTTGGGGAAAATTCGCTAGGTTTTTTCTCATCGAATTCGTATTTACCGTTTAATTTGTCTAATATTCTCCGAAGATCCCTAGAGTATGAGCTTGCGGATGAATTGTTACATGTCACTGCTTCATGGTGCAATTTGTGATATGTTTCCCTAATTCCGCAGTTCTTAATTAATTCTGTTTTTATCCCTTCCCACGTGGGATTGGGTCCTAATGTCCTTATGCAATGGAGAGCGGCTCCTTGAATATTATTGCGGACATGTCGTTGATAAATGAAATTTTTCAACGCTTGGTTTTCATTAAAGAGTGGCAGGGTAAGCTCTACGTCCCTCATAAAGGAGGACAAGTCATATCTTCCATCCCCGTGAAATTCTTTTATTTTTCGCGGCTTCCCTTATTAATTCGACTGCCGGTATTTCGTCTGACATTTTTTTTGATTTGTAAATCGATTTTCTATATATTTAAAATTTAAAAAAAGTATTCTTTCTCAATACCACTAATTAAAACCAAAAGACATGAAACTAACTAAACAGTGTATGAATTTATAAATGTACAGTGTATGAATTTATGAATATAAGTCTAATTCTTAAAATAAATGTTGCTTACTTTTATTTCCTCTTTTGTTGTTCTGTTCTTGGTGTTGTACGGCTTCTTCTGCGATTAGAGATGAGGTGGGGTTCTTCTTACCCTTGTTGTTTACGAATTCTTTCTTGTTGTTGTTGTTGTTGGGGTGTTTGTCACCCTTTAATTGTCTTTCTTTTTTTTTTTACCACGTGAATTGACCGTATTTTTCTTTAATAAGCGTATGCAATTTTTTAATCACAACATATATTTTTTAATGCAATTGATTTTATATATATATTTTTTTTTATTGACACATCATAATTCGTTGTCCTTTTTATTCTTCCAGCTGATGATGACGATGCATTGATGATTGATGATGATGAATAATTGTGTTTTATTTCGTTGTTGTTTAAATAAAAAAGTTTTTAATTTTCATTCACAAATTTTAGGTTAATGCTTGTCTTTTTAATTAATTTTTTTCTATTTGTCACTAATTTATTTAATAAAATAGTTCACTGTATGTCGCGTAGATAATTTTTTCGACTTATCATCTTCGGATGATAAGTTGACCGCCTGCGCCAGTTACGCTTTTTCTAAATTACACTTAAGTGAAATAGTAAAAAAAACATTTTATTTTATAAAAATTTATATTTTTATTTTAATTTATATTGGAGTCAAAAAATCGTCTGCTCTTCAGAGAGACGCTTCTAAAACTGAATTTATTTTTACATCAAGATCTTTTCCTAGGCTTGTCTTTCTACATAATATATATTGTATTGCAATTTGCTTAATTGCCTATTTCATGATTCCACGAAGTCTTGTTAATTACTTTTTAATTACTTCTTAGTAGGTTTTATTTCTATCATATGTTGCAATAGACATTACATTGCAATTTTTATATTTTAATGTTTCTAGGAAATGTGTAATTAAGTTACACATTTCGATAGATAGGTTTTTTGTGTCGTTGAAGGATACTTTGACGTAACACGCGTTAGTGTAAAAAAAACACAGTCAGGGGAAGTTTCAAAAAAGGAGTACGAAGCTGCCAGCAAAGCCATGAAAGTTATTTAACAAACACCTGAGTTAAATGTTGACCCGCACTTAATAATGGGAATTTTGGTTTTTCTCAAAGAATCTTCGATTAATTATTAGTCCTTATACCCTAACGGGTTTTGTCTCCTTCAAGCAAAATACCCTCAGATATAATGTAGATGAGCCAGGATTTTTCCAATCTTGGAAGTACTTTTGGAATCCAATGATAGTTTCACGATAGTGTTATTATTTTGTCAATAGTTTTCTTTTTACACCAACGTGCGAGTTAATCTATCACGCTTACTCATCCCAATGATACGTAATTTTCCACAGCTCTATGTTTAAAACCCCATCTGGTAATTCATGTTAAGATAACGATGTAGTAGAGGGTGGGCCATACATTTTTACACATTTGAAATATGAATAGAAATAAAACTACAAATGTTACTTTGTTGATCATTTATTTAACGTAATAAACGTGTATCGAATTTTATTTTTTTAAAATGACATCGTCGAGATGTGCACCATCTCCTCGTTGGCATTCCTGCAATCGACTACGCAAACTTTGCAAAACTCACTGACACATGCTGCGAGGTACGGAAATTTCAACCTCCCGAAGGTTCTCATCGCTTCTTCTTGAACGTAGGCGCCCTGTTTGTTTAATATTCGTTGCCGATCCCGTTTGCTCGAACTTCTTGAACCAAGATTTGATTAAATTAACACTTGGACACTCATTTACATGGCGTAATCCGTATTCAATTCTAAATAGGCGTCGTACAGTAACATAGGAATCGTTGTTTTTGTAAAATTGTTTTACACAAAAAGCACCCTGTCCCGTGAAGCGCTCTATCGTGACTACCATAAAATGGATGAAGCGACGCACAATCCCCCCCCCCCCCCCACATCTAACGGTTTTTAAGAAATCAAGTGTTGCCATTCGCAAAAATATGATGATAAATCTGTCTTTGTTCCATGTTAAGATAACGATGTAGTATAATCATAAGTCTCTCTTTTGTTGATAACAACGTAGTATACATAGTATGTAAATTGTTGTACTTCGATTTACACCCCCTCTCAAACATTATAATATTTCATTAATTTGATTCCATCATCCTTGTATCAGATACTCATATGATCAATCCTCAAAATATTCTGCATACAATGCAATACTCGCCTTTCCCACAAGCAATACAATGCATATAATTAAAATTCGCATTCATTCAGAATCAAAGCCATCTCCACGGGCAATTAATTTATATCGCAGAAGTTGCGATAATTACCCATTCATCCCCACCTTCCAAAGCCAATTATCATATATCAATCATACACTTGTTGTATTCCAGAATACTACCCTTATTAAATTTAACACTGAATCCCCTAACACATCCTTAAAAACTTCACTTAACATATATTACATTCTCACTTAATACATACCATTCATAAACATTCACAATATTACCAGTTACAGCACACTTAATAACCTGCACCTTTTTATTTATTCAAAACATAGCAACTTGGATTTTCGTCCAAATTGTTTGTTGTTAAAAGTCAGATAGAAATAGAAAAAGTTCAGTTCCGAACGAGAGGAGTTCGGAAAAAAGTGAAAATAAAATGAAACCAGATGAAAATAATGAAAAGAGTTAAATTTTAAACATTTTAATTAAAACTTTCATATGTAGACAAATTTAAATAAAACCAGAAAAAAGTTAATATACAGTGAAAATTGGATCTAGTTATCACTAATTCAGTGCGTTGCAACCGGTTTTGTCGGAGTGGTATACAAGAAAGGAGAAAAAATTGGTTAATTAAATTTCGCCAATCTATAAAAGGACTAGTGAATATAGAAAATATTAATAAATCTTCGCTGGAAGAAGAATCGAAAAAAATAAAAGGTCCCCGCTCTTCCCTCATTCCGAGGAAGCACGGCGCCGGACTTCAACACGCTTGACCCACTCCCCAAGGCCACTGCATTCTGCTTCGTATTACAAAAATCAAGCAAGCACCTGTCCATGGGCGTACGGTTTCATTTTACAAATACATATGTTTACAAGTGTGATACACGATATATGATCACAAGCGGTGTCGTCAAAGGCCACCGACGATAATTGAGCGTCGGAAAAGTGTTGCGTTCGACGAAGTAGCGAACACAGCAGTGAGGCGCAATTAATCGTATAATACGATTGGCACACGCGGGCAATGTCCTATAATTGGTTCTCCGCATGGAATTGCTCAATTCTTTGTCGTTGCATTTTTTTGCAGAGCAAGTAAATGATTAATGAATATTGCGAATGGCTTGTGACGGGCGAAAAACTTCCGAATAGGTTACACGTTCTAGGCGGGGAAAATGCATCATCTGCATTAACTTACCAATAATTTGGTATAAAAAGAGGTGTGCAAATGAGTTGCAGCGCAGTGCAGTGTAATAATATAACAAGAAGACTGCAGCCCCGCATAAGTACAGTGGGTCTTCTTGTTTCTAACTAAAACAAATAACTGTAAAGTTGATTACTAACAACGTATAATTAAAAGGTAAGCACTACTACTTATAACTTCTTACTACCGCACTTATCGCTTGCTTCACTTTCTACTTATTACTCGTCTCCATGATCTGTGTGCGACGTATTTATACCGTTCCCTCATTTTGATTCGGCTTTTAGTTTCCGTCCGTTCCATAATCTCGACTTTTCTATTCCAGTTTTCCAGTACTTCCTAAAATAATCTAGTACTTTGTTTCGGACTTTCTTGAAGATTCCAGTACTGATTGTCATATGCGTCACACTACTCTCCGCCTAGTTTAGTTCGTCCGAACTAGGTTCACTGGTCTCCCGGGCTAACAAAAGCCGCCAGTCGGTCGCGATGCACCACTTTCATCTTGACGTTCGGCGGTGGAAGTTCTTCACCTTCTTCCAAATTTTCGACTGCTGTCCTTTTCGCGTCAGCTCTAGCCTGCCGCCATTCTTCCTTTTCCTTACGACGGAATTCCTCTTGCATTTTAGGGATCTCATGCGAATAGTATAAGAGAAAATGCGTGTGCACACCCTTAAGCTCTTCTGGAGTTTGCACATCACGTAAGCGATCTAGATCTTCATCTTTAATTACACGCATATCATCTGGTATTGGAGCATCTGTCGATTTCATAACCGTATTCAACTGGTAGCTCCGCATCTTTTCAAATAACTGGAGAGGTTTGTTCTTTCCATAGATCGTCGCACGTTAATTCTGGTTTCATGTGTTCTTTTCTATAGAACGCAATGAACGGTACCTCTAGCTGTTGATTACGCCTACAATCTAGGGCTTGCTTGATCTTTGCCCCCGTATGTGGTGGCTTACAATAGCGGTCTCGACCTCCAACATCCGTTGATCTTTCTTATTCGGAAACAGTTGATTTACAAAACGCCTGTTTGTAAATCCATTCAGTTTCATCTTGTAGTTTATCGGGTCCCTCTGGAACAGGCGTAACCGGAACTTCGCGCAATTGCATTCGCTCAGGAATATCCGTTTTACGGATTTCATTGTCCAAATCCGTAAAGTGACCCCTTTCCAATTCACTAGGTTCGTATTCGGATTCATATCCGTCCTCGTCATAATTAGTGAAATCCTCACAGTCGAAATCTACACCGAAACTGTCCTGACCTTCTTGCAATGACGCGTCAGTGACTAGAAGTCGTCTTTTCTTTTTCTTCTCAGCAATAGGTCTTCCTTCGTCGTCTACAATAAAATCCTCAGCATCAGACTCCGATTCCTCATCATCATTGAAATGTTTTGCCGCCTCAGTTTCCCTGTGACTACGTTCAGAGCGGCGTTCAACATCGTCTTCGTCGTTGAATAGGTGTTCGGCTATAGCCTCACGTGCTGAACCTTCATCGACGTGCTGTTCCTCTCCATCACTTTCTTCGTCCTGTGTACGACGCAGACGCTTGGAACGCTTTTGCGTTCGACTTTCATTCTCTTCAATAAGGTCACAGTCGTCGTCTTCCAGACGATCGTCCAACTCGTCCTCACCATTGTAAATCCGTTTCGGGGAACGGCCTGAAGCATCAGTGTCTTCACCATTACTGCCGTCCTCTTCAATCGGGTTATCATCGATGAGATCCTTCAGTTCTTCACGTAACACATCATCGTCATCTTCCTCATCTTCCTCACTGCTGTCGGCTATAGCTTTGCTCTTCCTGAGTTTCTTCCTTTCATATGGCTCCAATTCCTCCTCATCCTCAGATTCTTCCACTTCCAAGTCCCAAAATTCTTTCATACACTGCCTTTGGGCATCCAATTTTTCCTTAAACTCTGCAGCTCGCGCGTCCAATTTTGCATTAACGTCTGTAGCTCGCGCATCCAATTTTGCAGCTAGCGCATCCAATTTTGCCTTAAAATCTGCAGCTCGCACGTCCAATTTTGAGTTAATATCGATAGCTTGCGCGTCCAATTTTGCCATCATAATCCTGAACATCTCCGAAATGTCCAACGGTTGCGAACTCTTCTCCGTCACATTGGCACCATCTTGACTCGCTGTATCTTCTCCATCCGGACAGTCTGGCCCAATAGTAAAAACGTATGTGTCGACATCAATACCCTCTTCCTCCATTGCTGCTTGCAGACGCTGTCGAAGAATTTGCTTCTGTCCTCTGTTATCCAGATTCCGGTCCTGAAGTTCCTTCTTCAACTCAGGAACGCGAAGATCCTCCAAATGTCGATCTGACATCGTCACAACACACTTTCACACACTTATTCACTTAAACAATAATTAATCCCACTTCTGACACCAATTGTAGCGAGCTTAGGGTTCGCTGGATTAATTATTTTGAATAAATAAGAGCCGTTAAATCGATTTTGAATTAATATAACACTTTATTAGTCCGTTAATCACAACCGTTACTTTTACCGTACACAACGATTTCTTGACTTATCGCTTCCGTACTTATCGCGTATTTTCCTTCTTACTTATCGCTTGCTTCACTTTCTACTTATTACTCGTCTCCATGATCTATGTGCGACGTATTTATACCGTTCCCTCATTCTGATTCAGTGTTTCGTTTCCGCCCGTTCCATAATCTCGAATTTTCTATTCCAGTTTTCCAGTACTTCCTAAAATAATCTAGTACTTTGTTTCGGACTTTCTCGAAGATTCCAGTACTGATTGTCATATGCGTCACAATATTGTAGTTGAGCTAGGAGTCCCGAAAAAATATGCCGACCTCATTCTAATTTGCATGAACGAAAATAAAGGGCGAGTTAGAATAAAAAAATCTCTCCGAACGATTTGAAATCCGCGATGGACTAAGACAGGGGGATGGTACAAGAGGACAACATGGCCGGATCATCTCTGAACGGGGTCACACGAGTACTCGCATATGCGGATGACATTGCCGTTTTGGGCGATAATCTAGAAACTGTAAGTAAAAACAGTGAAATCATCATGCAATGGGCAGAAGAGGTATTATCTGTTAATTCAAGTATTTGCATCACTTTGTTCTCACTCGTCAATCATAAGTAAGTCCAAAAAGGAGTTTCCTCTTGGATAATATGGTGTACTTGTAGCGTACAATTCTAGGTTATATTCTGTTGCATTTGTTTGCCACCAGTTGAACAGTGCATTACCTCTTGTGTCCGGCGTGATATCACCCCAAGCACTGTGTTTGGAGTTGAAATCTCCCGCCAGAACAAAATAATTGTTTTCCGAGTCTAACTTGAGATTACGAAAAAGGGTATCCATTTCGCTGATAAATTGCGAACACTGAGGAGCTTCAGGTGCATACACGGATACCACGTATGACTTTTCAAAGGTATATCTATAATGCAAGCTTCCAGCAGCTGAAATTTGTGTACAGCTGTGCTGTAAACGACCTTGTGGTGAAGGCCTTTCTTAATTAAGATAGCAAATCCACCCCCTTGTGTGGCGTGTGGACGATCACGTCTAATGACTTTATAGTTTTTGTAGCCCAATTTGTGCCTCTGGTTTAGCTTGGTTTCGCTAGCTAGAAGCACATCGGGGCATTCGGCTTCAAGCAGGTTACCTAGATTATCCCTCCTTTCCACGTGGATTAGTGAATTCACATTCACAGCAATAATTTTTAGTGTTAAATTAGTTGGATAGTTCATTGTGGTATGTTGGGTTGTCTGAGAACAAGGACGAATAAATAATATCTATTCGGGCCGCTTGTTCAGTCAGTTTTTTTTCAAATCCAGCAATCTGTCCTTGTATGGCTAACAGGATTGCTCTTATATCTGAATTTGCCTCTGGAGCGGGCGCTTTTATGACGTTGCGTGAAAGTTCCGCCGCCGTTGTATTAATTGGATTACTAGCCATTTGAGAAAGTGATATGCTAGGTGCGGAAGGTTTTGTGATATTACTTCCCTGTGCCGCGAAGTTTGAGTTTAATGGACTACCGGCAATTTGAGCGAATGATACACTAGGTGCAACGAAGTTATTATAAGAACGAACCTTCATTCGTTTCTCTTCTTCAAGTTGTTTTTTTTTAAATTCCAACTTGGCTTTTAGTTGTTGGAATTTCGGACAACCTCTAAAGTTGGCCGGGTGACAGGACGCAAGATAGTTTACTCCTATCCTGAACCTGTTCTTTACCTAAGGGGCATTCTCCTACGGTATGATTGTTTTGGCACTTTACACATCTAAATTCAGATTCGGACATGGCATCAGTCATCTGTGGGCAAAATTAATCTATTTAAAAAAGACATAAAGCCCAGCAGCTGTATATTAAAAAAACAAAGTCAAAAATAATGTACTTGCTATTCTCCGGCACTCTCAAACAAAATAACACTGGTTCACTATAATTTGTGTGATAAACTACCAGTTTATATTTGTCTCACATTCGTATTTATAGACTGGCGAATTGAACAAGCAAAGACATTAATAATTACAAAGATGTTTCATCATCATCATCATCGGCACTACAACCGGGATCCGGTCTTGGCCTTATTTAACAAATCTCTCCACCGGTCCCGATTTCGAGCCGATGTCATCCAGTTTAGCACTCCCAGGCTCTGGGCGTCCTGGTCTACGCCATCCCTCTATCGCAGACAAGGTCTGCCGCGCTGTCTCCTTCCATACATCCTGCCACAAAGGACTTTCCGGGCAGGGTCCTCTTCGCTCATTCGAGCTAGGTGTCTCGCCCACCGGAGTCTACCGAGCTTGATTTTTCTTACAATATGAGCTTGAAGGTAGATTGCGTACAACTCATGGTTGTAGCGTCTCCGGTATCGTCCTCCCTCACATACGGGGCCAACAATTCTCCTTAAGACCTTTCTCTCGAACGCGGCCAAGAGTTCAGAGTGCCTTTTATTAAGCACCCAGGTCTCGGATCCATACATGAGTACTGGTAAGACCATGGTCTTGTACAGTAGTAGCTTGGATGTTCTGGATAAATTTCGGGATTTAAAGAGCCTTGATAGACCATAGTAGGCTTTGTTGGATTTAATCAGCCGTTCGCGTATTTCTTCTTCCATATTGTTATCGGCTGATACTATTGACCCAAGGTAGTTAAAGGATTGCACTACTTCAAATTCGTGCTCCACTACCCTGATAGTTTGACCAACGTTAGGTCTTCTCTTCGCAGAAGTTGCCACCATGTACTTGGTTTTTCCCTCATTAATGCGCAGTCCCAGTTTTTGTGCCGCCTGCTCGATCTGGGTGAAGGATTCCTGTACCGCCGATTCGGTTCTACCGATGATGTCGATGTCATCTGCGTAGGCAAGTATCTGGCTGGACTTGGTGACAATAGTCCCTCTAGTTGTAACGCCAGAGTCATGGATTGCTTTCTCCAACGCCAGGTTGAAGAGGAGGCAGGCCAGACCGTCCCCTTGGAGTCCATTACAAGAGTACAATAGCAGCTTGGATGTTCTGGATAAATTTAAAGAGCCTTGATAGACCATAGTAGGCTTTGTTGTTTGTTTGTTTCTTCTTCCATATTGTTACCGGCTGATACTATTGACCCAAGGTAGTTAAAGGATTGCACTACTTCCAATTCGTGCTACGCTACCCTGATAGTTTAACCAGCGCTAGGTCTTCTCTTCGCAGAAGTTGCCACCATACACTTAGTTTTTCCCTCATTAATGTGCACTCCCAGTTTTTGTGCCGCCTTTTTGATCTGGGTGAAGGAGTCATGTACATCTACCGATGATGTCGATGTCATCTGCGTAGGCAAGTATCTGGCTGGACTTGGTGACAATAGTCCCTCTAGTTGTAACGCCAGAGTCACGGATTGCTTTCTCCAACGCCAGGTTGAAGAGGAGGCAGGCCAGACCGTCCCCTTGTCGGAGTCCATTATAGATGTTTATTGGTTTGGACAGCAATCCCG
This sequence comes from Microdon myrmicae, assembly GCA_963931805.1. Lineage (NCBI taxonomy): Eukaryota > Metazoa > Arthropoda > Insecta > Diptera > Syrphidae > Microdon > Microdon myrmicae. The sequence goes on along the minus strand of OZ007501.1, from coordinate 97,971,638 downwards.
CTACTTTTACCTGACTAGTTACGTTGGTCATGGTCAACCTACAAAGTCGTATCAATTTATTTGGAATGCCGAATTCTCTCATGGCATTATATAGTTCTACCCTGGCTATGCTGTCGTAGGCGGCCTTAAAGTCTATAAATAGATGATATAGTGGAATCTTAAATTCCAGACATTTTTCCATCGCCTGCCTAAGGGTGAATATCTGATCAATTGCTGATTTGCCTGGGATGAAGCCACACTGATATTGACCAATGATGGCTTTAGCGTATGGGGATATCCGGTCTTGTAGGATAGTGGAGAGTATCTTATAGGCGGTACTCAGCAATGTTATACCCCTATAGTTGCTGCACAGTGTGATATCTCCCTTCTTATGTATGGGGCAAATTATACCACGACGCCAATCTTCCGGCATCTCCTCTTGCTCCCATACGTGCACCACGATCTCGTGAATTGCGTGATGTAACGCTGTCCCTCCTTGTTTGATCAGCTCAGCTGGTATGCCATCAGCTCCAGGGGCTTTATTTGATTTTAGCTGTCTAATGGCTTTTAGGGTTTCCTCAATGCTTGGTGGCGGCAGCATTTGGTCCTGGTCTTGCATTGGTGGAGCCTCCAATTCTTCTGTGAGCTGACCATTTAGCAATTCATTAAAGTGCACTTCCCATCGCTCCAGAATGCCTTCAGGATCGGTGATCAGATTACCCTCTTTATCCTTGCAGTAAGTGCAGCGTGGTGTGTACCGCGTCATACTGCGGATTATTTGGTAGAACTTCCGCGCCTGGTGCGGACCTCGCTCTCTACTTTTCTCTATTTCACAGACAAGATTTTTTTCCCAGGCACTTTTCTTTTGTCTGTGAAGTCTCTTTTCAGTTCTTCTGAGCTCTTTGTATTTCTCCTCGCGTACCCGCGTCCTATGAGACTGCTGCATTGTCCGGTATGCAGCATTCTTACGTTCAGTCGCTAGTTTGCACTCGTCATCAAACCAGTCGTTCCGATCTCTACGACTACTGCCTAAGATGGAGTTGGCAGTACTAATGACAGTATTCTTAAGGCGTGTCCATTTCTCTTCTACGCCCGGCATTCTGGCCCCAGGACTTACTCTCCCTCCGTCGAGCTCTTCGAGGGCGAGTCTTAACGCATGACCAAAGGTGTTGCTGGTGTTCTCATTGCGTAAGGCAGCCGTGTTGATTCGAACCTGATCCGTGGATGCAATACGTCTCCGTAAGGCAAGCCGCGCTCGGAAAACTGTACCAACAAGATAGTGATCCGAGTCGACGTTGGCACCTCGGTACGTTCGTACCGTCATCAGGCTCGAAGAGTGGCGGCGATCTATCAACACGTGGTCAATTTGGTTGCGAGTGGCTCCATCAGGTGATACCCAGGTGGCTTTGTGGATATCTTTACGCGGAAACCTGGTACTCGCAACGACCAAGTTTTTCGATGCTGCCAGTTCGATGACTCGTAGTCCATTGTCATTAGTGTTCTCATGCAAACTATGGGAACCTGCGTAGTGCCCGAAAACCGGCTCCCGACCTATTTTCGCATTCAAATCCCCAAGAACGATTTTCACATCGTATCTTGGGCAGGCATTGAGGGCCCGTTCGACGTTCTCATAGTAATCTTCTTTTTCGTCGTCAGGGGACTCCTCTGTAGGTCCGTGAACGTTTATGAGGCTTATGTTCTTAAATTTGCCTCGCACGCGAAGAGTGCATAGCCTTTCATTTATTGCATTAAAGCCGATGATGGCAGGCTTCAGTTTTTGGCTGACTAGAAAGCCTACACCGAGCACATGGTGTTTTGCGTGACAGCTGTAATAAATGTCATACTCTTTTCTTTGAAAAACACCACTCTCCGTCCATCTTATTTCTTGTAATGCTGTTATGTCAGCCTTATATTCGGACAGAGCATCGGCTAGTTGCTGTGCAGCTCGAGCTCTGTATAGTGAGCGTATGTTCCATGAAAAAATCCTTAAATCGTTTAGCCGTTTTCGTTTCCGTGGTCGTCGTCGTGTATCCGGTCCATATCCGAGGCTTGTTAAATTTGCCATAATAATTCATTTTTACGGGCCTGGTTATTAGCCTTGCGCCAACCTTTCTCAGGATGTCGCTGCATGCATTGGTTCACTACTTGGCGGGTGTCAAAGTAGCTATCCAGGGGTGTCACGTGGAGACTGCATGTCAACTTGGATTGAACAGGGACAAGGATCGTCCTGGCCTTCGCCGGGTTGAAGGCAATCAGAGACTTTGCCCTGTATGTTCGCACCCATCCCCCCACAAAGATGTTTCACCCCATACAAAAGTTGTGTTTAGCCAAATTTTGAAGAGGATTTATAAAAAATCCACTAATCTCTTTAATGTGAGAGTACTTTTACTTGATTCTCTCTCTGATCCATTTAATTTTCATAACAATAAGAACAAAAAAGTCTGTATGGTCACTTTCTTCATGTGTGAATGGTGTTCGCGAGGAGTGTTTTGAAGCTTTAAAAAAAATGTTATGTTTTTTTTTTGTTACTTAAAGAAAGAGAAGATTCTTAAAGAATTAATCCATTCATTTAACTATGCATATTATTTATATTGGGACATCTTTATAATTATTAACATCTTTGCTCTGAGACATGTAACAAGATGATACTGGTATATCATTATGTGCAGGTTTTTACGAGTTCAAAATGTATTGCGACCACAAAGCGAATGCCTACATCCTATAACTTACACAATTTTATAAACATATATAATAACTATCGTGGACCCCATTTTCATTTCATGGACCCCCAATTTTTTTTTTCGCTGACGTAGACCCCTTGCAGGTTGTCATAGACCCCTGGGGGTCGACATGGACCACTTTGGGAATCACTGCTTTAGGCCAATAAATAGTAGTATAGTAATAGTAGTAGGGTTCGGATTAACTTTCTGATGGTGCTCATTTACACGAAAAGGTATTGATGCAATTTGTATTCCAATTATTGAAAACACGCCGGTGACATTTGGATGCATTCGACCTATAACGTCTGTGTTATCCGTGCAGGTACACAGAGCAGTGAAAAATTGTTTCTCTAAGTAGTGCATAATTATCATCCTGGAGATTGTCAAGAGAACTACTTGAGAACACTTAGAACAACTTTATATATTTTTTGTTTGTCTTTATTATCGTTTTTATTTATTTATTTACACGAATTTAGACAAGATTTAAGATCATTGCTGTTTAAAAATAAATAAATCATTGCCGTTTAGTAATAAATAAATAAGTAAAATTTTTATTGAATCAATCTCTTTTTAAATTTTAATTTAGATGGACTACTGAACCCAATATATCAATGGAAGGATATGAAACTGTTGAACTAAAAATAATGTAGGCATACTATACCTAACATAAACTTGCCCGTAAAAATAAATTATTATGGAAAATTTAACAAGCCTCGACACTTGCTAAATAAGGCCAAGACCGGATCCCGATTGTAGTACCGATGATGATGACGATGATGATACCTAAGTATGTAGAAGAAGACAAGAAAAATAAATGTAAAAGGACGATTTTCGAGCAATCTTTTTGGAAAGTCAGGCACTGTATTTCTTTATAATGGACAGCATCTGCGCGTTTGAATACGAAATACCCTACACAAATATATGTCAGGTAATAAAAAAACTACCGAAGACATTCAGTAATAACAGGCGTTCGGGAGAATAAGTGCACGAGACTTATACATGGATCACGTTAAAATTAAACCACAGTATTTAAGTCACTTTTGCTTTATGGAGTCAATTGCAAAATGACTTTGGACTCGGCTGATATAATGCCCTCGATCTGTAGTGGCCATCCACTCGGTCTAGTGCATTTTTGAAGAGCTGCGACACTTTAATGATAGGCGAGGGTCCAGTCCGGTCATGCGATTACCTTTCTATTCAGATGAAGAAATTAGGTTCGAAACGTTCATCTAGTTCTCTTTGTTTCTTCGTGACTTTCCAAGCCTCGTCCTGCTATTAGCTACCATTGGTGAGTGAATACGGCGACACATTACACACGGAAATTTCTCGCTTGACTAACAGGGCATGTTGTGTCGCCCTGTATTGATGGCACGCAATTACACCGGAAAATTGTGATACGCTTGTTTGGAAATGATTGTAAGCGTTTGTTAGCGGCGTGTTAAAGTTTAATTTGGTGTTGCATACTGTAAAGGGGTCTCATTTGTGGCAAATGAACGTCTGTGGTGGTGTTGATGTGGCTGTCGATGAGGGGAAGATAAAACCTCCAGTCACGCTAGGTGGCTCCAAAGAAATAAATGCGGGACTAGAAAAATTCAAGTAGAAACTCTTAGACTGTCGACATTTAAAAGAGAGATTATTTTCTATATTAGATGATATATTTACTGTCCGTGCAAACCTGGTAATTAGCTAGTCACCTAATTAGATCTTGTTATATGAGAAAATAGGTCATGGCTCATGAGTTACTTAAAGCAATTGTAAAGTTAAAAGAGTGTTAAGATTGTTCAGACAGTTTGCTGTATAAAAAGGCAACAGGCCTTACATGTATTCGTCCAGATAAAAGCCTATAACTTGAGGTTTCCCTCGATGATGCTAGGTGCGTCTGTTGTATATTAGATGCTTCCTATAATATAAAAAGTAGATATAATATCATCATCATCGGCACTACAACCGGAAACCGGTCTTGGCCTTATTTAGCAAGTCCTGAGGCTTGTTAAATTTTCCATAATGATTTATTTTGTCTGGGCAAGGTCATTAGTCTTGCGCCAGGGGCTCCCCGACGGGGAATCGAACCCCGGTCTCCCGGGTGACAGGCGGGTATACTAACCACTATACTATCGAGGAGCCCAGATATAATATAAACCACCAAAAATCTGTGCGTTATGATATTACATAGAATAACTTTATATACAATTGGTGTCCACGATCTTCGAAGGAAGTCAACGTTTCATAGGCTTCATAATTAATGAAAAATTAACAGTACCTAATTAACACTGAGTTATCGGTTGAATACCCTAATAAATCAAAAACACTTATTTCTCAACGTTCAAATTACAAGTTTTTGGCTACTGAAGTGGTATAGATACTTCCACAATATTAATTACAAATAAACTTTATTCGTTACATATTTTAAAAACCCATGCGATCTATACATTTTGTAATAGAACGTTCAAATCAATGTTAAAAGCACATAAAAGGGTTCTTAATTACCGGAATACTTGAGTTTATTGACGTCAGACACATGGATTTCCACTGTCGTAAACTCGTAACCCCTTAGCTCGATCAGAGTTTGGATGAGTTCATGACGAAACTCCAATTTATACGCGACGAAATTGCTACTCTTAGGAAATATCATTCCGACTCCACCTTCCATCGTCAAGTCCAGTTCAGAATTGACCAATTATAAGATGGAACCTCAGCTTAAAACCTGCCTATCACTCGCAAATAGGCCTTCGTATCCTCTCCATCTGTATTTCATGCCGACTCCATCTACGGTTTTAATCAATATAACTATAGCTTTGCCTCAATATCTCCATTCCCCCGGAGAATGACTTTTACAGTAAGGTCTATATGACCGATCTCAACTGTACTGACCACCTCAATAAAATCTCTGGCCCACATTTAAGCTCGTACCTATAAATAAATCATGTATTTTCGACAAGAACCAGAAACATAGGATTATCGCTATTTTTTTTTACTATTCATTGGCCTTTAGGAACCCAGAAGTTCATGACCTCGCCGACTCGACTTCGCATCGTTCTCTGTCCTGTGCGCTCTCCTTCCACGCTTGATCATCCGACCCGATCTCCTCAAGGTCTAACCTAACATTGTCCCCCCATCTCTGTCGCGGCCATCCTGGCAGTCTCTTTCCGTTGGTTTTTGACAAGAATTCTACGCACGATCCTATCGTTTCCCATTCCCACTACATGTCCGGCCCATCTTAATCTTCGCGACCGAATTACTCTCACTATTGTAGGTTTGCGATATAGCTTTTCCAATTCGTGGTTGGAGAATTTCCTGCATTCTCATATCATATGATAATGGAAATGATGGGATTATCGCGCGGACTTTCACTTTCAAGTAGTTTGGTGGCAATATGAGCTAACGGGAAACTTCCAACTTCACCCTAAAGACCATAAATAAGACAGGGGAACTTGTCTCAAGGTCAACGAAAACTAAGAAGGTGAACGTAAATAGAAATATTGGGCTACCCTGCGGCGACCCAAACAGATTGGATACATAACCGTATGCAAGATACACAGTGTCATCCCTTCAGACCATTTACATAGTCTAAGTAGCAATTCAAGACATTCTCATGTACACGCGGCCGTTTTTTTTTTTAAATTATCAGACGGAGAGGAAGTATATAAGGAAAGGAGGTATCCACACATCTTCGATGCCTCGACATTACAACGAGTAGGAAACACATGATCAGGTAGGGCATTTCACATTCGTGTGGTTCGGCTAAAGAATGACTCTATATGTTTATTTGTGCACCTGAAGTTGACTTTCAACGTGAACTGATGTGCGTTCAGAGATTGGCGGGTATCGGGAGAAAGTGCATGAATGGGCGCAAAACATTTAGCAATTCAGTTGAGCAACGAGTGTGGTAATATCTACAGAAAAGAAATGGGCATGAGACGTTGCGCCTATGTTCTAACAACGGATGATCGACTTACGGCTGGGTCCACAATAACTTTCACTGCTCCTCTTTGGCATCCTATCGAGCTCGTGCAGGGCAGTTTTTGGGTGCGCCTGACCAAATATGGGAGTTGAACTTCATTTTGGGAGGAATGTACGTCTTGTAAATAGTGGCCAGGTTGGGTGGAGTGAAGTATTTTTTTGCATTTCTTAAGGAACCCACTTTTCGCAGCTTCAAATATGTGGTCGCTTCTTTGGCTTCCTTGATGCAAGTACCGTTCATCGACAGTATATTTACCCGATCCCCAAGCCTTTGATGAAAAGAGGCAGCATTGTGTTTTTAATGATTGGTGGTGATTGGCATGACATACGAAGTATTTGGTCGGGAATGTTTATATGAGTATGAGAAACTCAACGTGTTATCATCAGCAATCGAATAAATTGGGTTTTAGGTTTGGGTAATGCACAAGAGATCATTTATAAAGATGAGGAAGAGAGCGGGTGAGAGCACTGAACCCTGGGGAACACCTGTATTCATTTGATGGGAAAAATTAATTTGTTGGGGAGGGGGAAACTAACGAAGGTGGAGAGACGGTAGTGTAAGTGACAAGATAGGGTACGGCGACGATAGGCCGGAAGCTTGGATGTGGGAAAGTGCACGGGTACGGGTTGTATGTTTAGCGAGAATATTTTTGAATTTATTTATTTATTTAGCTTACTACAAGGGATTTATAGAACTTTCGAACAAACTTAAAATCTAATTTATAAAAAGAGCAAAAGAAAACTGGGCGAGCAGGGGGATACGGAGACACAGAAAGAGACAGGTTAAGGATGGGTGCGGGGGGGGGGGGGGGTAGACGACAGTTCTGTGGGGGCGAAGTCGTGGCACCGACATGGGCGCAGAGTTCTACTCCGTCCCCGCCCTACTTCCACTAAAGGCTTGCACCGAAGAAAACACCAACAAGAAACGAAACTTCGCCACAAGACATGCACCAGTAAAAAAATGACACACACGAATTAATTGGTGATCACCGCTTTTTTATTACTTAAACTGTTTGCTTTTGTTTTACATTTAACACTATTGTATTTAGACCGGGGGACACTGGTGAAATTACTTTTGTTGAATATATTAAACACTACTGTATTCGCAACAACACTAGCCACGAGTCGGGGTACAACACGCGTGCCCGCAACGCTACGGACAGCGGGAGCAAAACGACCGGCTCGGTCGGCGGATGGAATTAGACTCCAAGATTCAATTCGTTGGCTAAGGAAATTCTGGGTGCATTCGCTTTCACTGGTGATAACAGGATCTCATAAAGGAGATCGTCATGGTACACATGTATATGTGTACGTCGGTTCTTTTCATGGGTCGAAGCCGTGATAACGAACCTGAAACACCAAGAAGGGGCATAATGTGCATCCAGGAGATGTGTGTTCGTTGAAATAAACAAATCGAATTTCGTGGCATGCTAATGGTTTGTGTTTGATTATGTGTCGAGGTCATGAGGGATGGATTCAGGCCAATTACGATACAATGGGAAAAGCGACCTATGCATCGTTCGATAACGAGGGTCAGCTGGATAAATAGCAGCCACTCATTAAATTAAAACTGCGTTTAGGATACCACAAACGATATGGATTGTTTATGGTATCGCCAGGAAGACTATGGAGGAACAGCATTCTTTGTTTGCACTTGGTGCGAGTTAGGGAAATTGGCTTCAGCGGCGATTGCGCTAATTGAATGCAGCTGCTTGGGTATTTTATTGCTGGAAGAAAAAGGTCGCCGGCCAACGTGTATAAAAAGGGATTTGTTGTACACATGAATGAAGCTGGGAATAGGCGACGCATGATCATTGGGGAAGTGGTCTATTTGGTTACGTGTTACGCCGTCGGGTGACATCCATGTGGCTTTATGGATTTGCTTGTGCTTGAACATCGTGCTTTTCACTACCAGATCTTTGGACCGTGATAATTCGAATTCCATTATCATTTGAAACGTCGTGTAGGCTCTCTTTACCTGTAGTTGGGTGGAAGATGTCTTCCTTTCCAATTTTCGCATTGATGTCCCCGAGGACGATTTTAACATTGAATGATGAGATCCCATCGAATACTTCCTCTAGGATCTCGTAGAACTTGTCCTTCGTTTCTTCGTCCGTAGATTCTGTTTGGGGCGTGTACGCTTATAAATACATAATTGTACAATGGTCCCTGTATTTTTAGCACCGACATTCGGTCATTAAGAAATTCCACATCTTTTACATGGGGCGTAATCTTCTTGCTTATGATGAAGGCAGTCCCGACGTTATGTGTATCGGTACCTCCACACGCCAGTGCAAATCCGTTTGTTTCTATTACTTGGTCTGGAAGTCGGGCTTCCTGAAGCGGGAGGATGTCCGTTTTATATTGTTTCGCGTTTTCTACGACCGCCTGTATCACGCCTGGTTTATATAACGTTCGAACATTCGACGTCCCGACGCGTATATCCCGCTTTTTCCGTTTTTCCCTACGTCTTCTTTTTTCCGAGTCGGTGTTTTCTTGATGATTTGTTCCCTTATGTTAGTGTCGGCTTGTGGTACTACCCGCACACTTCAGGAAAACAACTTAGGTGACTCGGTAACAAAAAGGTTCTTTATTTCTTTAAAATATGCTTTACTTAATAATCTGACTCCATTAGTGTCTACTTCTTTTATACTACGCAACTTAAAATACGATTTAAATACACGTACAACTTAGTTCACATTTAGAATATAATTTGATTTAAAATACACCTACAACTTAGTTCATATTTAGGATATAATTTGATTTAAAATACAAGTACAGCTTAGTTTATAGTTCTTTAGAATATCGATGGTTGTGCTCGCTGGCCCGCAACTGAATCTCGGCTCTGGTGATCGCGTCCACACACCACAGCGGTTGGAAATCGACTCAGCTAGTAAGGGAGTAAATTGAACTCTTCCCTCGCTCGGCGACCAATGGGAGAAGCTTTCCGACACATTGGTCCCAGCGAGGGTGCACACACACACGATGGTCGCTTCGTTGTTCGTGCTGTGTGTCCATGAGTATGCTGACCATGGATATACAAATCCAACCAAGGGAAGCATTAAAAGAAGTGGTTGCAGCTGGTGCAAACCATCATACCGACAGGAATTTGGATTTACATAGGCAGGCAACTTCGTACAGCATCTATGCCGATCGTGCACATAACGGTGGCGGCTCACAGGGTCGAACTCTCATGTGTATATTTACATTATAGGGAATTCGATTTCCTTTGACAGCCAGTCGCGAGGTATGATATGCCTGTGGGCCGGGCGACCGGCCGACATGTACGCAGATAAAAAGGGGAATATTTCCTGCACGTGTGTGGCGGCATTCATTGGAAGATATTAACATCGATATGGTTCGAGTTTATGTCGGTTGCTTGGTGCTGCAACCGAATTGCTTTTCAGGAGCATGATGCGTTTCGTGCAATCATGCCCCTGCGAGAAATGTCTGTTTGGTGCTAATGCTTTTGCATTACCGAAAAACTATGGTTTTAGATGCTTAGGAGAAATCATCGAGTAGATAATAGAAAGGTAAGTAATGGCATTCAATGGAACTGCCATAATAAATTGTTTTCCAAGGTTTTATGTGTTCTAGGGAGGAGTTTTTTTTAATAATTAATGGGAAGGTAAGTAGTGGCTTTCAATGGAACCGCCACAGGCTCATCACGCCTATGCCTACCGGGTTTTTCGTGAGATTGTTTTTGGTATATTGATTATTCATTTTTGTTCCCATGAGTCTTGGGGTTTCAAATAGTCCGCCACATCAGAGCCCCTCTTTGATATGGTAAGGTCTGCTTACTGCTTTGATTCGACCCGGTGTCAGAGAGGTGTCGTTATAATACAGCCGGTATACCCCTGGCAGCAAACCATCCAATGGGCACGGTGACGCGTAACACCCTGGATTAGGGGTGGTAGATCTTTGTGTGTTACCCCCCGCTGGCCTGTCTGACATGAGTGGCCCTACTCGAAGCGTATGCTTCCGTCAGCATAACCTAAGTGATTAATTGTAGTTTAAGCCCCCGCACCACGTCAAGGTTTGTACCAAGCGGGGGGGGGGGGGGGGTCGATATACCGTAGTATGTAATTACTTTCTTTCCCTCGCGAGGCGTCACCTACCAGTGGTCGTGGAAAACGGACTTCATAAACCAATGGTGGGGGGAGTGCTCCGGGGAACCTGCGAAAGTAGAAAGTTGAAGGCCCTTACCAGTGGTGGGGGGACCCCGTGAAAGAAAAAAGTTCCGATTGAACGCCCCATACCACTGGTGGGGGGAAGCGCTCTGCGGACCCTGTGAAATTAAAAAAATCCGGTTGAACGGCCCTTACCACTGGTGGGGGGAACTGCTCCGGGGACCCTCTGAAAGTTCAAAATTCCGTTTGAACGCCCCTTATCACTGGCGGGGGCAAGCGTTCTGAAGTACTTGTGAAGCAATAAAAGGAGTTGAAGAAATAACTTCCTTCTGAAAATATACCAGATATTTTTTTAATCCTAACATAAGTTTATTTACAGAAAATCTTTAATTCCTACACGATCCTTTGAGCTCTGGAACAGAATTCAAGGGGTTTGCGGGTTTAATTATCGTTTTATACTACACGGCCATCGTCGTCATCTGCCATTGCCAGCGAGCAGTTGCTATATGTGCTGCTATTGTGCCCGTAGCGTCTTCCCAGGAATCGAGTAATTAGTGCTCGAGTGATTGGTGTTAAACAATTAGTGTCCTCCTGAGAATGGACACGATGCCTATTTTTTTAAAAATATTTTCTTATAGTTTATACTTTTAAGAATATGCTGTCTAAAGGAAATTTTAAAATTCCAATAATTGGCGAAGATACAGCTGCTTTAGTGACGCGGCAACTAGACCGGTCTTGCCAGAACGAATCCAACAATAGACGGTACATACACCCGAGTTGAAATCGAGTTATTGCCAAGCTTGTAACGTATGGAAAAACACAAAACAATCAGACATCGAGGCCTACGGAGAGTAGTATGCAGAGCACAACGATTTTTGCACCATAAGTCATCATGGAAGTGCGGGCTATAACTCAATATTATATCACTTGAGGCTACTATACCCTGAAATTTTTAAACACGTTTTTCTCGAAACCACTTTTTTCAATTCTATTGACACAATATCTCAAGTTCTAATGAACCGATTGACTTGAAACTCGGTACACACCTTCTTGGTATAACGCTCTAAAGTCCCTACCAAGCTTTTTAAAAAAAAATTGTTACTATTTTTAAAAAATTAATAACCGGAAAAAAATAATGAGAAAAATCAAAATTCTTTTCAAACAGCTCCCATTTAGCGAAAATTTTTTTTTTTTTAATTTCTTCGAGGTAGGAATGATTACAACACCTTCATCATCACATCATCATCATCATCATCGGCACTACAACCGGGATCCGGTCTTGGACTTATTTAGCAAGTCTCGTGGCTTGTTAAATTTTCCATAATAATTTATTTTTACGGGCAAGGTTATTAGCCTTGCGCCAATTACAACACAATCACTGATTAAAAATCCATTTTTGTTGTTTTTTCAGAGTCAAAATCATGTCAATCAGGACGCACGCTTTTATTTCAACCCCCCACTTCACCACCCTGGAATTTTGGAAATTTTTGTTTATATTATTGTTTTTGTTTTGTTATGTTATAAATAAATATTAGGCAAAAATCCAATTGTAAAAATATTTTTCGTTTTTCTTTTTTAACACAATTCTAAAAAGCATTCAAATTTGGCCCTGTACACCAGAATACCCCCTTAAATGCAGCGTCTCTCTGGGGAGTGATTGCTGTTGTCCTCGATGCAGCGTCTTCCCAGGAATTGTACTATGCGTCGCCAACAATTATAATAATAAATATTTATTATCTTGTGGACTCTTAAATGATCTTATGTGACGATCCATGGGAGATCTCTTGATCATTGACACTGTCATTTGGACATCAACAATAAAACAAAAACATTTTTAGACAAGGCTTTCCACCAAATCTATCAAAGAGCCTTATTGAATAAAGTTCATTCTTTTGGACTTTCCCAACAACTACGAGATCGAATGAAAAATTTGAATAACGCGGGTTGTTGAAAATTGCGTACCTTTGGATATGTTTTCTTTTAAATGCGGAATGTCTCAGGGTTCCATTTGGTCGCCAACTCTATTTCTATTCATATTGATGATTTGCTGCTATCAACGGGTTACAAGACATGGAAGGGTATTACCTGAAACTCTTGCGAGAATTAGGATGTCTATTACTAAGGGTAAGGATGTTTATTAATATAGAATTCGGTTGAGGAGCTAGTTTAATTTTAAGCATTGCTCTAAATTGCCCTTTCGTTAGATATATCTTAAGCCCGATATAATCTTCCTGCCGTTATAAGTTGATTTGCCTCTTTCTCTTTTCCATAATTGTCTACAAAGTAGAGACTCATATTTACTATAAGTCACCTTAATGTCATTCTAGACTTTAGATATTCAAAGCAGCAGATGATGGCATATATGAGCATCCTCTGAGACGCTGACTTCCTGCTTTCATCCCGAAATGGTCTCATAAATTCTAGATCTTCGTCGAGCTTCATCACATTGTAAATTACCCGCTTGCTGGTTGAGCCGACGAACGCCTCCATTATCGAGCCACCAACCGCCCCATTGCTGTCCAGTGGCCCACTCCAAGTTGCAGTTTTTCAATTAAGGGAATGAAAAAAAAAGTCCAACAAAAACGAATTCAAGTTGAAAATTGTTGGGAGCGCATCATGCCAATGAATATTGACGTGGTCGTCGTTGAGTCCGCTCTTGGAAGCTGGTGCAGAGCCACCAGTGCGATTTGGAGGGAAGAAGAATGAATACGTCGAAATCTAATTGGAGACCACCATCAAGCTACTTGAACGCTGCGCCGCTGGGAAATATAATGCGAGACCCGAAAAGATCTTCGAAACTATCTAGCACGTTGGTGGGCTGGCGAGATCTTTGATCTTCCGTCTCTCTCGCTCGCTTCAAAATGTTTATTGTTTGTTTGAGACCCGCGTTTTGCGGGTTGTTACGACGGCATCAACTTCAACTGACATCGCCAATGAAACCAAATATCGTGGGTGAGCTGTGGCCGTCTCCTCCAGTGACTGGCTGGCTAGCTGCTTAAAAACGTCAATCACTCAATTAAAGCCAATTATTATGATGGAACGTGATTTCCCAGGCCGAAAAGTGAAAAATGAACAAGACAGTTTGTGCGACAGAGGGAAAGAGTGGGAGTTCAGGAGGGTGCTATTAAATCCCCTCTCACATTGTTCAAAACGCCATTGCGGCCTTTACACCGTCCCCCATTGTATACACAGCTACGAGCGATGCAATTAGAAAACGAAAAATGGAAAATCTGAAAATTGTTGAGAAACGGGATCGCATCAAATAGTCCCTATGATTGTCGGTGGCTGTAGTAGTGAGGGTGGTGTTGGTGGTCGCGGTGATCGCTGGGATCGCAATGCCAGCGGTAGTGGCGATTGTGGTGCATTGTCTTCTCTGCTGTAAGACCTCCCCGGTCATCTTCAGTTGCCTGTGCAATTTGATTGCACATCAAGTATTATGATTGTCCTCGGCTTTCTCTGGACATATACAGACCGCCTCCTCTTGCCCAACAGAACCGTGTGATTTTGTGTGTGACAATGCTACTCTTCCCACGGACCTGAACGTAGTAATTTGCATGCATTCCTCTCCAGCAATTCCTGACGTGGTGTATGCAATCATTTACGCTTTTACCAAACACACACGCATATGTAGTCCCGGCGGACGGTGCTCCAATAGTGACTAGAGAGCATTGCCACGACCGGATCTCTCCCGATGCGTGCAACAAGACATCGATGCTCAGCTGACTTGAAAGTGGTCATTAACATAATGGCACAGCCAGGTGATCTATCAAGCGAAGGGCGGAAGAGATTGCCGCAGAGAAGGCGTGTCCCACCTGGGACAGGTCATGCAACGCCGGGTCTGAGTTTCACCACTTTCGTCATCATCAACTGGTGCCTCCGCAACATTTGCTGACGAAATTATTCATCCGTCATAGGCCGACCTCTTCCACAGGGCGTTAAGTCCTTCATAGATTCCGTGTAATGACATGTGTTGGTATTAATCCCTTTGGAACTCGAAACGCATTCGGAATTTTCATGTGTATGACGTAGGATGATCGTGTCTTCGTGGTATATTTGCGGTTGGTGAATGCGAACGAAGTAGAAGCTGCATTATTATGAATATGATAATGATAAATGTTTCGATTCAGGAGTCAAATGATATTAGGAGTAAGGTGATGTCGAAAAGTTTTGTTTTTCTTTTTTCTTTTTTGAATCGCCTGAGAATTGCTGGGTGGAATGATTATTTTATGATCCCGTTTTTAATTGCAAGTTTTTTTTTCTAGTAACAGATTTTGGGGACATTTTGGGAGGCCCACAAATGCTTTGTGATTTATTTTTGAATTCCCATATACCCTGGTTTTGTCATCTCTCTGTAATGCACCATGCATTACAAAAGTAATCGTTCACCTTTTTTTATACAATCGTGCGCACAGAAAGGGATTTTCAAAGTACAGTGAAGGGGACAGTAGAGGAAAAGTATAAAAGAAAAGGTATCAAAGAGTATTTGTCTTAAATCGTTGAACATTATAAAGATAAAGAAACAAATGACATATTGAGGTTTAAATCTTAAATAACCTTCGGTGGTTCTGAGTAGAAAACATATTCACAACAGTTTGCAGGCTGTAATTGACATTGGAAAAGCGCTGGTTCTTCGCCATTTGATGAAGTTGGTTGTTTGGTTACCACGATAACGATCTTGACGTTGTAAGCAAGGTAATAAGTATGGCTTTATTTGAGGTCTATGGTGATTCTATCAGACACGACACACCACATGAACATGCATCGATGGAATCCAAACAGACACATATGGAAGAAAACCTCTGTGACTTCATTGCTTCTATTAAATCCTGTTGCAGACAAAAATATCCTGCACGAAACAAAAGCAAACTCTGCTACATGAATAAAGGTCCCCAAAAAGGGAACAATCAAATTTGGTATTACGACATCATTATCGACCAGTAAATATTCCCACGAACATCGTTTAGGTAGCCTGAATTATATTTCTCCTTTGTTACCACTGTTGTTGGTAAGTTGAAGTAGAGATGACAAAATATTTATGTCCGATGAGCGTGAAAGTGAAGGAACACCGACTGAGTATTTATTGGAATGGTCAGTGACGAACAGAGCATTACCAAATATCAACGGTTCCTTACAGCTACCTTAGAATACAGGTTCGCCTCTCCTGGTGAAAATATTATATATATATATGTATATATATATATATATATATATATATATATATATATATATATATATATATATATCTTAGGAGAGGCGAACCTGTATTCTAAGGTAGCTGTAAGGAACCGTTGTAGGTTGTAACGCTCCGGAAACAATCGCGCGGGGAGGAAATTCCACAGCTTTCCTACTATGTAACGGAACGAGTTCTGATGCAGAGATGTTCGTGCCGTCGGGAGATGAACCGCACATTTTTGCGACCCTTTGGATTGTCTTGTGGAGCGCATATAAATCGAATTGCGCGGAACAATGGCACGAATCTCCGAAGACCAGTACCGGTGATAATATCTGTAAAACAGACAGAGGGCAGCTACGCGCCTTTGCTGTGATAGTTTGGCGGATTTGTTGTCGAAGTGTTCCGTCGAACACTGGCCACGCACCAAAAGGAACACCTGGAACGCGGAGCGAATTCAATTGCACAAAATAAAACACGAAAAGAATTGTCTTTATTTTTGAATTTTATTTTTGGTTTAGAGTTCGGTCTCCGCTTATGTCTAGGACACAATTTTGATTTTTCGCTTATCTTAGGTTGCACCGTTTTGAAACTACCTTGAACCGCACGTTCCACGTTATTTCTTTTTATTTTATTTTTTTATTTTCGCGATATCGCAGCGCGGATCGACCTCCTCGGTGGGGTTCTCAGATCCTGCTCTAAGTAGACTAATTGTCTCTATCTTTAAAATCCCATTCCAACTTCTCATTCCCGCATCTGCAAAAGAAAATTTCCCATCCAATCTGCAAAGAAAATTTTCCCATCATCAATCATTCTCCTTTCCGTCTTCCTTATCGGAATCTTGTTCCTTTGTTTGACGATCGATCGTACGGCCGCTTAATTTTCGATTTTTTCTTGGGATTTGTTTATGTTCCCCATCTGGCTCAAGACAACGAGGTTCTTGTGCGTTTCAGATGGATAATAAAGGAACCGTGGGATCGGTAGAGCTTTTGTTAGCATTTCCAAATCATGAACATCTAGCGAGCGATCTACGATAAGATGTTTATGATTGCATGACTGTTGGTCGGCGGCGAATCGCTATCCTTTGTTTGCACAAGTGTGCCGTTTGCTTTAGGGTCACGCAAGGGATTTAGGTATTAATTGCTATTAGCTACCAGAGTAGACATCCGTTGTTCGGTTTATTTACCGACAGTGGTGTTTCATGGGAAACATTGTGTTGATGCTTAGAATGGGCGCTTGATTTACATGCGATGCTTTCCTGCGTGGCACATTAGCTTAGATGCGATGTATGAATGCGTTGAACTCGATGTTGGAAGCTTTTGAACGTTTAGTTCCTTGATTTCTGATATCGACTTCAACGTCTTGCATGTCATATTACCTTTTGTTTCAGTTGTGGTTAATGACTATTGGGACACGGGTCTATGGACACTTGTAATGGATAAAGGTGAGTATGTTCCTTGGTGGAAAAGACATCTCAACCTATAGTGATTTGTGTGGTTCGTAGAACCACCACAATAGCGACTGTATTTAAAATGCGTTAAATAGTACGCGGGCGAAACTCACATCTCGCATCGAAGACCGCACCGGCGCGATCACAGGTGGCTCCAAAAGACCGGCGTCGAGGTTTGAATTCGCGGAAAATAAATTCGCGAACTCATTTACTTTATCTTTTGAATTTGTGATTAGTGTCCCGCTGCTTGTCACTAACGGAAGAAGAAAGGAGGAAGCGAAGTTACCGCTGACAGCTCTTCCCATTGACCTGAAGGGACACGAACCAGATGAGCACTCAAGGAGTTTATTAGTCACTTTGTCATTGTAACCCTTCTTCGCGGTATCAATCACTTGGTTGCACGCGTTTCTGATTCTAACACAATTCGTTTTGTTAACCTCCGTGGGATTGGAGCACCATGGTGAAAGAGCTCTATTTTTGCCGCTGTATTCTGCTCTCCTTTTTTTATCAGATGAACTTCGTTTGATGGAATGCGGAATGTAGATCTCCATCCCGAGAAGAGTAATCTCCGATACCAACTCGCCGGATGCGTTAATATCGGAGTCTCCAAAGCACACCTCCGACCGGGGACATGATGCGAATAAATCTCGCAAATCGTCCCTGTTAGCAGCCCCATTCTTCCATACATGGCGAAGCTGTTTAGGTCGGTTATTCTCTGCAAGTGGTTGCGCAACTGATACCAAGCAGTTATCTGCGTTTCCCACTGGCGCAGCAAACTCCATGGTATAAATGATCGGGTCGGATGCCGAAAACTGACTTACGGTGTTCGCATAATCACCTCGACTATCCGGCACTCGTGCAGGTTCCTCCAGGAGTTGAGTCAAATTGCGGCTAACAGTGAACATCTCCGCTAGCCTTCCAGCCTCGTTGGTTCTGTTAGAATGTACCAACCAGCCGAAGTTGTGTAGATTAAAATCGCCAAGGACGACAATTTCGATGATGTGTTGTGTTGTGTTGACTAAGTGGAATGTATATTTTTTCTCACCAAAATGTTTTGTATGTGTTGGGTAGGGTAGCATTATATTCTCTACTCCTTTCTATTGAATCTGTAGAATGGGATGTATTACACCACAGCTTTTCTTGCTTGCTAGTCGAACTATGGTGATGATAATGAAGACGGATATCGTGGTTACCTTGTTCATTACTAACAATTCCGGCTCTCGAACTGCTATAGACGTTGGAATGTTATTTTGTGACCAGTGATGTAAATGGCAGGATAACAATTCACTCTCTTGACCCAATTCATTATCATAAATGTAGATCCGATGGTTACCCCATATCGCTTACTTTAAACTCTCATACCTTATCTGATCCTGTTACTATTGCTAATGTTACACCCAGAAATCCAAAACTCTGATAATTACATACATGCAACACCTAATACTCCAATAATGTAACATATATTTACATATAACATGTATATTACACTTTGCTGTACGCAAGTTCCCAATACATTCCATATAACATGTATACTATACGCATGTAGCCCATAATCTAATAAATCTGTTACACGCAGAATTCCTATACTCTACATGCAAGCTATACGCAAAATTCTGCAAATACAATAATGTTGCATGCATATGGGACATCTCTTATTAACTTTAAACCGAAACAATTCTTTCGGTGTAGCATGAAATATAATTTCCTGCTGCAACCGATGGAATCCTTTCGGTGTAGCTGTGAAACGTTATCCAGTTCTCATAACCAAAATTGCAATTCTGCAATTCCCACGTTCCATTTATGCCCGACAAACAAACAAAAAATTCTCATCACCTTGATGATCACCCAATACCCCATCACCTTCAAAGAAATTCCACCCATGCACATGCATGCTATTGGCTATGGGCAAATCAAATTCGCATCACCTTGAATCGAAATTTTCCCATGGTCTTGGGGGGGGGCTGCAGCCATAGTAGGCGTAAGGTTGCCACCTCAGGGTGAATGGCGGCAAAATTGCAACGTTGTAGTTCCCATCGTCGTTGGCATGGCCTTCGACTGGGGACTGGCATACAGTGGCTGTCTCAAGGTAAGAAATGAATCGTGGGATACAATGTAGGATTCGGGCTGGATTTTGGGGTATAAAAAGGGAGCTCTGTTGGAGGCACAATTGAATTAGACCAAGATCAAAACAGAACTAGTGTTTCACTTGACGTGATCCTTGGGACGAATAGAAACCGCATACTGAACACCCCGTTTGGGCGACTAGGGGCTAAAACAACCTACTTACGGGCTTAACCAAGCCGGGAGTAGTAGGTAAGTGTGGTATAAATTTATAGATATAACACTAACCTGTTCGCCACTCACTGCAATCAGTCATTCACGAATGACTTCTTTATTCCTGACCCGTCATACTTCAACTACCAACCTAACTTTTCCCTCGGGTCCCTTCTCCACAACTCCTTTGATCCACTCTTAATGGAAGGTAAGCTATTCCAAATCAAAGACGAGTTTACATCGGGCCCCAATGGTATCCCTGCAATTCTCCTCAAGAAATGCTCATTCATTCTCTCTGCTCCCCTCTCACCGATCTTTCATTTCTCACTATATCAAGGCGTATTCCTCCACATTTGAAAAACCTCCTTCATCACCTCCATCCAGGCGAAGGGACCCAAAATTGATGTCGCGAACTACCGCCCCATCGCCAAACTCTCCCACTTACCCAAGATTCTCGAAAGCATTCTATACGAATACCTAAGTTTTCGTTGCAAATATTTTATTTCACCAAGGCAACTGGTTTTCTCAATTACAACCAACCTTGTTGAATTCATTTCATTTACACTCCCACCACTAGAGTACGATAACGAGGTTGACATGGTCTCAACCGACCTCAGTAAAGCATTCGACAAAATCTCCCACAATCTAATCTTCTTCAAATTATCCACCCTCGGCTTCGAACCTGGATTGCTGGAATAGATTTCTTCCTATCTAAAGGAGAGACTTTATTCGGTTCGGTTCAGTCCCATGATGCCGCCTCTGGGGTCCCTCGAGGAAGTTACAGTTGCCCTCTCGTATTTATACCTGCCACTAATGACATTGATAAGTTCATTAAGAATTTCTGCTTGTTCCTATACGCTGATGACACCAAGTTATACAAGATCATCGAATCGCCACTTGATTCTGAACTACTACAATCAGAACTTGACAAGTTCTCGACTTAGTCTGACAGAAATTGCTTCGTACTTTACAACGCCAATGCCAATCTATAACATTTTCCTGTAAGCGTATTCACTCATCGTCGTGTCCCTATTCCCCTCATAGTCAACTCTTAACCATTACCCAATCTATTCGAGACCTCGGGCTGCTTTGTGACGGGGAGCTTAACTTTTTCTCTCAGATTGACGAGACGATCCGGAAAACCAACCCTGCTCTCGGGTTCGTGAAACGATGGTCTATGGAATTTTCCGACCCCTACCTAACTCGATTCCTTTACCTCACCTTCGTTCGTCAACTGGTAAAATACGTTAGCCAGGTATGGTCCCCTTATCTAAACCCATATCCGTAATATCGAAAGTATTCAACGTTGCTTCCTTCGGTTCACTCTCCGAGGTCTAGGATGGGCCCTGGCTGATATAGTGTTCATTCATCAGGTCCTCTCCGCCTCGGTCGGCTGCGCCTACCTCCTCAACTTAATTCCTCTGAACAGAAACCCCCGAAATACGTATAATCCCCGACTTCTATATATCCCCCCTCACCGCGCTTTTTATGGTCACAACGAACCCCTTTTGCCGATGCTGAGAAATGTCAAGTCCAACTCCACCTTGTTCGACTTTGACCTCTCTTGCCATACTGCCGACCACCGCCGCCTAAGCCATTCTCACCACTAATCGAAAGCGCCGATTTCCACGCGTTCTTCTCTAACCTACCCCCACCCCCTGTCCTTACTCTTGCCTTCATAATATGTCTTGTTTACCTTAGGTAAAGCTTACTTAAGTCGGTTCTTTCGTTCTTTAGTTTGTAAAGTTATATATACCTTAGTTTATAAGTACTTATATTGCTTGAATTAAGCCAATAAATGAGGTGGTAACCCCACTAAACTTAAAGGGGTTCCAAATTCGCCGGAGGTTCTTTATTATTAGAGAGCTGCACGTTGACGTGGTTTTGAAATATATTGAAAGCAAATAAAATCCTGGAGACGTTTGCCCAATCTATTTGAAACCTCGGGATCCTTTGCGACAGGGAGCTTTACTTCCTCTCTCACATTGACGAGACTATCCGGAAAACCAAGTTTGCTCTCGGGTTCATGAAACGATGGTCTATGGAATTTTGCGACACTGACGTAACTAGACCTAGTCTGGAATGGGAGGATGGCGTAGACCAGAACGCCTAGAGCCTGGGAGTGCCAACTTGGATGACATCGGCTCGAAATCGGGACCGGTGGAGAGATTTGTTAAATAACCCCAAGACCGGATACCGGTTGTAGTGCCGATGATGATGATGATGTAACTCGACCGCTTTACCTTACGTTCGTCCATCCACTGCTAGAATATGTTAGCCAGGTTGACCAGGTATTGACCCCTTATCACAATACCCATATCCGTAGAATCGAAAGTATTCAACGTCGCTTCCTTCGGT
Organism: Microdon myrmicae; assembly: GCA_963931805.1. Taxonomy (NCBI): domain Eukaryota; kingdom Metazoa; phylum Arthropoda; class Insecta; order Diptera; family Syrphidae; genus Microdon; species Microdon myrmicae. Next base: position 97,949,597 of record OZ007501.1, on the reverse strand, counting down.
TCCCTCTCTGAGGACTAGGATAGGACCTGGCTGATATAGTGTTCATTCATCGAGTTCTATCCGGCTCGGTCGTCTTCACCTACCTGCTTAATTTAATTCCTCTGAATACAAACCCTCGAAATACGCGTAATCCCCGCCGTGCGTTTTATGGGCTCAACGAACCCCTTTCACGGATGCAGAGAAATGTCAACTCCAATTCCACCCTTTTCGACTTCGACCTCTCTACCCATACCCTCAAGCACCATCTCCTAAACCACTCTAAGCACCGATCTTTAGCGGTGCTTCTACACCTTACTATAACCTTCCCCAACCCCCCGCCCATCCCCTGCCTTCTTAATTTGTCCCGGTTACCTTAGATTGAGCTTAGTTAAGATAGTTCTTACGCTCTTTAGTTTGTAAGTTATATATACATTAGTTGTAGGTACTTATGTTGTTGAATTAAGCCAATAGTGGGGCTACACTAAACTAAGCTAAACTCAATCTTGAAAAATTGTTGACATAGTAATCAATTATCTCAATAAAGCGGTAATAAAAATAAATAGTTTGATATTGTGACTCCTTTTATATTCACATACCATCACCGGCCATTATCAATTTGGATTTTGTCTTCACCTTGGCTGCTGACGTACCTTCAGTTTTGATGCCTTTCTCTAAACATACGAGATTAAGAACATTTTCTGCTAACAACGCCCATTCCTCTTCGTTTTTCTATTACATTATATCTACTACTACTAATAGATTTTGAGACATTCCACTGACAATTCCGGAATTTAATCACATTTTTTGAATTAAACATTTACGCCTATAACCTATAATGAAACAGGATTGAAGATTCAACACAGATTGAAAACTTACTTAGACGGCAAAACTTGCTTATATTTTTAGATATAATTCTTACAGGTATCAACGCGGGAGGATTTATTAGTTAGACGTAGGCGAGTAATTATAGATTAAGTCACGGATGTTGCACTCACCAACGCGAAACTCTTGTATGCTTACAACGGCTAAGTGTAAAATCTAATACTGCCTCGAAGTAGGATGTTTTACTACTACAAATATTGCAAAAATTGTCATAATGATATACAAGATAAAGTAATTAAATAAATATTACACATAAATATAAAAGTAAATAAAGTAAGTAAATAAAAATACACATGGCATGTAATCATAATCTTTCCTTCTTGCATTTTCAATACAAATCGTAGCTTCACATACTGAATAAGCGTTGTATGAAGATCATATCATGGACATTAACGAAACACTGGTATCTAGTCTGATTGTAAAAAAACTCAAGATTACTGCAAAATAAAATAGAAAAAAAAAAAGAATAAATAAATCAAAATATGCTTCTATAATAATGAATTTAGGATTTATTTAACGGCTGTGGTAGTTAAATAAGAGCAACGTAAAAAAAGTGAAACCAAGGGCAAGGTCTTCAGTAAATAATATTATATTCCGTGATTTCAAAAAAAAAAAAAAATAAATAAATAGCTTATTGGCCAACCAACTGAATGATGCACAGTCGTCATTTTGATCTATCCTCCACCATCTTTACCAAATGAATGAAGGACTTTCACATAATACAAAATACCGTCAATGAACTATGTCACTCACAGGACCTACGGCACTCAAAGGCCATTTTCAAAAAAGGTGATATTTGTGAAACTTAGTAAAAGCAGTGCTCTTAAATGGGCACCTTGAGGCACCCCATTTGTTTGCCGAAAGCCGTCTTATAATCTGCAAAATTTACGAAAAGCAAATAACAAATAAATAAACAAAAAGGAAGAAACGTGGATACAATCACAGATTCCTAACTAACGCATTTGGCATCATTTCTAGAAGTGCGTGCAGCACTCCAATCCTCCGCCATAGCATTGTTCAGTGCTCTAAGGACAAAAGTGTGTGATCGCTCGCCAGCTAATTAAGGCACTTAAACAAAACACAAACACAATACGTGTGCAACATTTTAGATTTGTCCTGCTGAACCGTAGAATCTCAGACCCGCCGATTGTATTTGCTGTTGTGCCGTGCGCTCGGCTTCCTGCTATAAAACTCTTCCAGTAGTGGAGAGCTTATTACTTGGTGTTCGCGAGCTTGTGTGCGGAATTCTTCCTTTTTTGAACCCACCTTATTTTTCCACACTTTTAATGGAGTCACAAACCCACACATATGTATGTATAGGACCTGGCTTTTGCACAAGGAACATGGTTGCGACACAGCAGCCTGGAATGCGAATTGCAAACCTAATTAAAGGGTTACTCGCAACGCTAAGGGTGGCAATTCATCTCATCAAGGGGAGGAGAGAATCGTCTATACACATTTTCTGGTCGGACTTTTTTTTTTTCTCCTTTGATTCTGTGCTGTCGATTGCCGGTCTTGAAAAACACATTATGTTGACGAATACCAATGCAGTGCAGGAAATCACAGTTCAAGAGTCCTGGTTCATGAGGAGTGTTAGTTACCGAAGGGTGCGGGAACAAGGGGCGATTGTCGCCACGTATGAGGCCCTTGTTTATAACGAATATCTCGGGGTGTGTTCCTTGTAATAAGAACATGGCTGGTGTAACTGGTGGCACTTTTGTAAATGGCGGGGGAACAGAATGGGCTACCGAAAGCACGGAAGGAAATAGCCACCCAGGCTTGTACTTAAGCGAGGCAAGGAAAGTGCATTTAATGCTAGGATGCATGGCTCACTGATTAGCCTATTAAATTGCTGTTCTCGGAACTTGAAGCTCTCGATACACACACCAGACAGGCAAGACTTGGTGAGGGAGCAGCGTAACAATCCATTAAGCCCATCAACACAGGAACCGGCAGCCAATTTTCCCTTCTCTTCTATTCTCAGTGGTACGCGTCAAATTCAAGACCGACGGATATCCATTATTCTCACGATCCAATATCCATTCATATCGCTCTTGAAGATTGAGAGCTTTCTTCGCGTCGTCCGGAAGAGTAAATTGATCCCCTTATCTAATAGCAATAGACGAGCAGTGAGAAAGGGCACGGAGCCGTGGCGAATTGTTCTTGTCGAACACTTCCTAGCTAATTACAGAAACCACGTCACAAACGGTGGCAATGGTATTGGTACAAATATAAGGGAGTAATCGGTAAGGGCTAATTCGTCTTCAACCTTGTCAGGTGTCCGACTCACAGATGAATATGTATTATACACACGTATTCAAATCCTTTTATTGTCTCTGTTAATCCCTAATGAATGGAACCCTTAAAGGAGCTAACAAGACTTAAAGGTATTGTATTTCAATTCGCCGACGCCGCCACCGAGCTTCACATGGGAAGAAAAACGAAGACTCTTAAGAATGGGACAAGATGACAGGCCAAAGGAAATGCGGTCGAAAGGATGCTCGTTGGCAAATTGATTTTGGAAGCGCTGTCAGACACGATCTTCCGCGAGATATCTATAATTTGCATCCCTTTTGTCAACTCGGATGTTTGTAGGTCTTTTGAAGAACGGCAATCATCTCCAGCGGAGAACTTTTATTATCGGATGTGGCGGTAAGCCGCACGTTAAAGTAGAAAGGCGGCCGGATTGATGTCCCATAATCTGATATCCTTGATGAAGATGCTTAATTGTCGTCTTCTTGTTTACCTTTTTTGTCTATTGTCCCTCTTTGAACTGGATGATGTCGTTTTCTGGCCTGACTCGATTGGTAAGCAAGTGATAAGTGGAATCGATGGTTCGTAAGTGATTTCCCAGACAGTTCGCGGAGAAGCGATGGAAACTGTTAAGGTTTCATAAACTCATAACTCAGAGTGTCACTGCGACTTACGTAAAATTTGATTAGTTGAAAATTGTGAAATGCTAGACTAAATAAAGTCATGACTACATTATAATAATAATCTTCTTTCAATTACGCAAATAGTTAGCAAAATGCCTGTTTGTGGAATTCATGCTCCTCAAGAAAGAATTACAAATCAAATAAAATTACAACTGATCTAAGAGAATCTCAAGCTCGAAAACTTCTGATATAAATCTGTGGCAAATCATTATCCAGTGGAGAAGAGGTAATATTGTGGAACATTGAAAGAAGCTCTTAGAGGTATTGGGTTGTACTACACGAAATGTACGATTTTCGCTCAGTGGGGAAAGAAGAAGTTCACGAGTGAACATCAGTGCCAGAACGTTAAATTATCTTTTTTTATAAAGTAAAGTGTTACGTGTGCTTGACGTGTGAGAATTTTAGGGTTCGTTACAAGTGCAATTATTTTTTTCTAGGAATTTTTCATCATGCTGCCGGCAGTTCAAATTCGAACCCTTTTCCTTTATGAATTTAAAATGGGACATAATGCGTCATTGCCAAACAAAAACATTAATGACACATTTGAGGATGTTGCGGTAAACGAACGCACTATACGGCGTTGATTTGGAAAGTTCCGTTCGGGAGATTTAAGCCTCGAAAATGAACTACCTGGGAAGCCGGAAACGTTGGCTGACGACGATATTTTCAGACCAAGTACAGTAATTTTTTTCTAGGAATTTTTAGTTATGCTGTCGGCAGTTCAAATTCGAACCTTCTTCCTTTATGAATTTAAAATGAGACATAATGCGTCATTGGCAAAGAAAAACATTAATGACACATTTGAGGATGTAGCAGTAAACGAACGCACTAACCGACCTTGGTTTGGAAAGTTCCGTTCGAGAGATTTAAGCTTGGAAAATGAACCACCTGGGAAGCCGGAAACGTTGGCTGACGACGATGTTTTCAGAGCAACGGTTGATGCGGACCCAACGAAATTGGTGCGGGAGATTGCACAAAGCATGGGAGTATCCCCAATGACAATAAGTCTCCCATAGGAAAGGTAAAGAAACTCGATAAGTGGGTACCCCATGAACTGAACGAGTCCCAAAAACGGGGGCTCCCGGAAACCTGCACATCACTTAGGTTAAGAAACCAAACTGAACTGTTTTTCCACCGAATAGTTACCTGTGATGAAAAGTTGATTCTGTATGATAACCGTAAAAGAGCTGGGCAGTGATTGGATGCAGCTGAGAAACCAAAACACCCCCCAAGCCCGATCTTCACCCAAAAAAGGTTATGGTGACAATTTGGTGGACATCGAAAGGACCAATCCACTCTTCATTTCTTCAACCAGGAGGAACTATAAACGCTATAAGATATTTTGAGGAAATCGATATATTGCATGCCAAATCGGCTGAAAAACAACCTGCGTTGGTCAATAGGCACGGCCCGATCGCATTTCGCATGACAATGCTAGACCCCATGTCTCACAAGTAACGGTGCAATAATTGTTGCAGTTGCGAGTTGAAATTTTTCCGCATCTACCGTACTCTCCTGAGATTTCCCCAACGGGCTACCGTCTTTTCCGCAATCTGTATTCATTTTGCCGGCAGAAGGTCATCCGGAACCGAGCAGAGGTCATAAAAGCCTTTGAAGATTTCATTACCTCAAAAAGTCAGCACTTCTACGAAAAAGGAATATTTGACCTTATATCACGTTGGAAGAATGTCGTAGATGCCAACGGATCCTATTCCGATTGAATATAAATGTACGGAAAAATAATATCGGCTTTAAAATGTTTACTATAAAATCGGACATTTCATGTGATACAACCCAACATAAAATCGGACACTTCACGTGTTACAACTCAATATCGAAATTTCATGTCTACTAGAGAAGTCAGTCTGTTATTGTTAGAGGGGAGGGTGTGATTCGTCAGTGGCGATGGGGCAAACGGCGACTCTGAAATTAAGTGAAATCGGGTGAAGGGATTGAGTATGAAGTGCAGAGCGAGGAGGACGCGCTGAGCAAGGTACCGGTGAGAGGCACCAGCTCGGGAGGACATCACCTCATGACGCTCAGAGGATGGGAGCTTCTAGTGTTCATAGGAACCGGATAACCGTTAGCGTGGGTGTGGCATGTCAATCGATCAACATCAAGCAGAGTAAGAAATTCGAAGATGATCTAGGGAGCGCTGCGGTATAGTGCTGGCCAGCAATCGGACAAGATACTGTTGGCGTAGGTGCGGGGTTTCAATCGACCCAGTGACGGTGGTTGATGGATACAGAGGCAGCGCTTGAGGTTGACTTCAAGCGGAATTGAGTGAAGTCTGACCGTTGGCGTAGCTCTTAGCGTCAGTGAGGCCGCACTCTAGAACACGAGGGGTGGTTTAGATCGCAGACTGATGAAGGATGAACAACGAAGTCCAAAGCCCCATCACCTATCGTTGCGACCCCATCACCTATGACAGAACAACTTCGGGGCTTGAAACCTTTATATATGGGATTAGATTGTGACATGTTATGCTGGGGCTTCGCGAATATCCGATTCAAACTTGCATATTCATTGTGTCCAAAGTATCTGGATCAATTGGTTTCGGACATCGATATTGAGAACGCATGAGCTCCACGGGCCAATCACTAAATCTCCTTGTATCGAGGACACGATGTAGCAGTACAATTGATGAAAACAGGAAAGGAGTGGAACAAATGCAATTGGGGTACTGGGTCTGCAGATTCGGTGTCTCTGACAATGCATTGATCTCATGTTGTGGACAATTTGTTGATGGAATTAAACGAATATGAACCAATTGATTCTCCAAATACAATGACTGGAGAAGGAGGACTTATATCCAAGAGAAGATATTGACTCCCGGATGTATACCCACTTGGGGTTCACTCAATTCTACGGTATCAACCAGTTGCACCATATAAAGAGACGGCCGCTATTCGCGACTTCGGTTAGGGCGGGGCTTTTAGTGATCGGTGATCAATTTTTGGGCTCCTCGATAGTATAGTGGTTAGTATCCCCGCCTGTCACGCGGGAGACCGGGGTTCGATACCCCGCCGGGGAGCCTCTGGCGCAAGACTAATGAGTTTGCCCGGAAAAACAAATTATCATGGAAAATTTAACAAGCCCCAGGACTTGGTAATAAGGCCAAGACCGTTTCCCGGTTGTAGTGCCGATGATGATGACGATGATGATGATGATGATGATGATGATGATGATGATGATGATGATGATGATGATCAATTAAAATCTTAATTAAAACAATCTAAAAAAAAGGATGGTGTGGACCGGGTTAGTTCAAATGTTCTCCAACTACTTAAATGGAGGGATGGCAGGAAATAAATCATACAAGACTGATAGGTCTTGAGTGTGGTAGTAAACGCAGATCTCGTCTTCGGCGTCTGATAATCTGCGATTTGATCGGTGTGTGTGTGTGTGTGTGGATTTGTGCTGTCTTGTATCGTGTATGCGTGTGTGTGGTTTGTTAGAACTAGACCCTATGAGATAGATGCAAGAATCCTCTATTATATTGTTGGGAATGGTGCTTTCTTCAGTTTTATACTGAAGAAGAAATTGTGGTGGTCGGATCCGACGAGATCGAAGAAGAGAAGGATCAAGAACGCAATACTTCCGTACAAGGACGTTCTCGCTGTTCTGAATGCTTTCGAGGTACTTGTATGCTAATTGTGGCAAGTACTCGTCGTTAGGGATAATGGAGGCACGTTCGTATAGCTGAGAGTCGGGGTAATGACGACCGTCAGGCCTTCTAAAGTGGTTGGTGCATTTTCTGAGGAGTTTCCTTGGGAGATTTGTGATATTGTTCCAAGCAATACAGTTTATATGCCCTCCACAAGACAATCCCAGGGATCGCATTATTTTCCGTTTTATCTCCCGACGGCGAAAACATCTCTGCATCAGAACTCGTTGCTGTAGAAATTGCCTCACAGCGCGAGTGTTTCCGGAGCATTACAACCTGCAACTGTTCGAAAAGAACTGCAATGGTTATTTGATGGCATCTTGGGCCGCCCCCGTAATTGGGGGCGGTCTATAAAGAGATTCCTCGTCCTTTTAAGGACAAGGAGAAACGCGTCCTTATACAAGGCTATAAGAATCACAAACTTTGTGAGAATGTGATTAGGTCATACGTCCGCTACTCATATTTATCTCCTCAACAGAGATACAGATACCAAAAACGCAACACAATACTTACGGTCATTCATATACTAAAACACTGTCCTCAACTGAAACCTATAAGAGGTCATCTATTTCGTAACATACATATATATCTATAAAATTCTTGAAGATCCTACCCCCGACAATATCGTAAACATAGATAAGTTTATAAATAGCTTCAAACTGAAATTATAATTTAAAAGTACAGTAAAGTACAGAGCCAATGGTCTCAGCTGCTAAGCTCATTGTGTTAATTTATTGGTATGTAACGTTAAATTGCCTGTTAATAATAAATAACTAAATAAAATAAATAAATAGACCAATACGGTGTTTGGTCTTGCAATATGTGTGCCAACATAACAAAACAGTATCTTTATATGAAGCAGTGCAATTTATATGCTGGACTGCCTTCGTTAAACGTATTAGCAAAACGTCTTTTCTGTAAGGACTGGTGTGGCGGTACCGCCAAAATGAATGAAGGTAAGAATTTTCTTCCAGGAGCTTTTAGCTAAATACATTTGGTAAATTTGTTGCGTGAAGCATTTACAGGTGCTAATGCGATTGCATTAGCAGAAACTTATGAAAGCTGGGTTGTAGTTATGGGAGTTCTTCCGGTAAGTGTCTACTCCCATAACTACAACCCAGCTTTCATAAGTTTCCGCTAATGCAATTGCATTAGCACCTGTAAATGCTTCACGCAACAAATTTACCAAATGTATTTAGCTAAAAGCTCCTGGAAGAAAATTCTTACCTTCATTCATTTATTCGAATCCAAAATTCCCTATAAGAATTCTGTTCCAAACATCATAAATCCCAAGCCCAATTCGGCACCTTCGGTTGCCAGGCAAATCCCAACCTTACATACGCATTTTCCCTAGTCGAATTCCTGAAAACGAAACAATTTGGTTTACATATAATGTAACCATCATAACAGGGATCATAAACATTGCGTCGCCTATTCCCAGCCTTACCATGTGTATAATAAATTCCTTTATATACATATGCCATAAACACAAATTCTCATCAAATAAGCTAAAACCAATTAGCATCCGACTCGTTTGTCGGAAAAGGCGAACGACATGATAAAACGAAAACGAGTTGCGAAAACGATAAAACTTTTATTAACACGAAAACGATTGATTCATACGATACAATACGAAAAAGTTTATTTTGCATAATGCAAACTGACAACTAACTAACAACAGAAACCATGACAACACAAAAACTAATAACAAACGACTAACAAAAAGGGCAAGTGCTGCCAAACATGCAAATTAATTATAAATTATAACAATGAATAACAAAACATAATAATAAGAATAAATATAACTATACTAATTAATAACAAAGGTACTGAATAACAAGAAAACAAGAAAACAAAGATAATAATAATGGATTGAACTTATTGGTTCACGCTCGACGCGACACCATGTTCATGACGCATTGCGGCCATCAATACAGCTGCAATGCACATCATAGACAATCATCTACGTGATCTATTTGTCCTACATATTTCTGGATCCGCTCCTCATGACCTAGCGGCATGAACAAACAGAAACCCAATTAGCACCCAATGAGATGCAGCTTGTTTACTTAGCCGAACTCACATCTCATTGATGCACATTATTCCCTTTGTTTTCAGATTCGTTCTCATGGCCTTGTCCCATGAAAGAACCAATGTTCACACATACATGTGTACCACTACGATCTTCTCTATGAGATCTGGTTATCTACCCCCAAAGAGAGACTGTACGTTTCGCTTGGGATAGAATTTGCATCCTTAAATTGGGAGAGCCATTTTCACTGGCCGAATTTCCTTAGCCAGCGAATTGATATCGTGTATTTCTTTTCTGTGCTGCATATCCTAGTGGTTCATTTGCCTTTCTTTTCTGGCGAACGGTTAGTGGCGGAGCTTTGCTTATTTTGGTGACATTTTCGGCTGAAGGATCGATGGCGTCCATCGTTCCTCATTCTTCGATTCGCGGATGAACTCGGTTTCTTTTGGTGCCGGGAGAACCCTAATTTGTGATGGAGGAAAGAAGAGAATCAGCGCCGTACGCCGGTGCACAATGCTTCTTCCCCACACTGGCAAGCAGTGTGAAATTCTCTCCTTTCTTTCTGAAACTAAATCATTTTTATATGTAACCTTTCATATAATCGCACGGCATGGGGGTATTTGCACTGTGCGAATCGTTTCTGGCGATTACTGAGACAACGCATCAATGCAGTGTTACTTACCATATATGTTTTTAATTTCCATTAAGGTGACCTGTCGCTTCTGACGCCATCAGTCCAGCACTCGGGTCCCGGGTGCACGTATGCAGGTCTCTATCGAGTTACGAGTTTCTTGGTAGTATATACTCACTGTTCTCCTCTTCTGAGTCAGGTATTTTGTGGCATCTAAATCATCCATGTTTACGTGATGTTGAACTGCTGCCGCTTGGTGGTCCCCTGTTTCTTCTTCACGTTTTTGCCTTCAATTTCTATTTCAGATAATTTTAATTTTTCTTGTTGAATTTACCATGATTCCTCTTGTATCATACGTTGAGATTTTAAACATGGTGGGCCATTTCACTCTCTTCAAGCTCATATCCCTTTTGTTATTTTCAGAACCCTTGTAGCAACGTTAGGCGTGTTCTCCTTTGTTAACAACTGAAACACCTTCTTTATCCTGGTCGAACCTCCTTCATCGTTGAATTCGGCTTGTGTCCAATCACCTGTCATTATCAGGTTTAATATAGGCTACTTTTTTTCCATTGTTTGAATCACCGGAAGTATGTTTGTCCGGGTAGACAAAATGAAAAAAAAACTGCTAGAGCCCTCTTACTATGGACCGTATACAGATCTCGCCCGCATCATCGATTGATTGTACTTGATCGACGTATACGAGAAACCGTCCACGATGAACGTCGAAAAGCTTAAACCCCATTGCCTTAATCAGATGGCCGAAATAACACCGCACCCTAAGACCCTTGGTGAGCTGATCACCACCAAAGACGGCTCAAGGACGCATATACCGCCGTCCAGAACTTTAGAAACAGTGGCAAGGGCTCGCCGAATCTCTTATCACGTCATAACTAATTCAACGCCTAAAGCTGATATCTTGCACGCACTAGTGACAAGACAGCGCTCGTATGACTAGGGACAAAGTGGTCGCATATATTTTAATCATAGTCGACAGTAATAGTGCTAAATGGCGACACTAAACTTTTTGACCCTTCATAAAAAATAATGTACAGGGTGTTTCCAACTTATTATGTTTAAATAAAAATTCTTTAATAAAATCGGGGATAGCCTTTATAAATCAGGATTTACACTTTGTTCTAATACGATGCTTGGAGATTTATTTTGATAAAAACTATGTCGTCTAAATGTGTTCTACACGGAATGTTCGGAAAAATTTGGATCTGATCTTTTCATTTTATATATTCATCGCGCCGAATCAGCACCCCATTACCATTAAATAACTGTTGGGGTTTCCCTTGAACAGTTGCAGGTTGTAATGCGCCGGAAATACTGACAAGGATAGGGGGTTCCACAACCTTCCCGTTCTGCAGCAGAACAAGATTTGGTGCAGGGGTGTGCGTGCCGTCGGAAGATGAACTGCAAATTGATGAGATCCGTCGGATTGTCTTATGGAGCGGAAATAGACCGAATTTCCCGGGATACTACCATGAATCTCACAGGAACAGTCTCCGTAATAATTTCTCTAAAACAGACACAGATTTGTTACGCGCCTTCCATGTAATAGAGACTGCAGTCCCGATGTCAAGGTTGTGTCCTCGATTAGGTGAATCGCCAGTCTCTGTATGGTCTTAAGTAGTTCGAGGGTATGTTTAGGAGCAGAGTCCCGAACATGGGAACAATATTCGAGCGCGGCTCTAATTTAAGATTTATACAGTTGTACCGGAGTAAAATATTTTTGGGCTGTAAAAGGATAACTGAATTTTTTAGAGGCGAACCTGGCGATGTTCGATTCCTATTCATGCCACGATACATTTCCACAGACCGTGATGTCGAGCAAATTTATGTTTTCCTTAGATTCAAGGGCCTGGTCAATCTTCATCAGCTCTTGCTAGTAGCCATTTTTTCTTGTGAATGTTGAATACTGCGTCTTCGTTACATTAAAGTCGACGAGATTCATCATCATCGGCACTACAACCGGGATCCGGTTTGGGCCTAATTTACCAAATCTCTCCGCCGGTCCCGATTTCAAGCCGATGTCATCCAGTTTGGCACACCCTGGCTCTGGGCGTCCTGGTCTACGCCATCCCTCCATCACAGACAAGGTCTGCCGCGTTGTCTCCTTCGATACATCCTGCCACAAAGGACTTTCCGGGCAGGCTCCTCTGCGCTCATTCGAGCTAGGTGTCCCGCCCACCGGAGTTTACCGAGCTTGATTTTTCTTACAACGTTAGCTTCAAGAAAGATTGCGTACAACTCAAGGTTGTAGCGTCTCCGGAATCGTCCTCCCTCACATACGGGGCCAACAATTCTCCTTAAGACCTTCCTCTCGAGTGCGGCTAAGAGTTCAGAGTGCCTTTTATTGAGCACCCAGATCTCGGATCCATACATGAATACTGGTAAGACCATGGTCTTGTACAGTAGTAGCTTGGATGTTCTGGATAAATTTCGGGATTTAAAGAGCCTTGATAGACCATAGTAGGCTTTGTTGGATTTAATCAGCCGTTCGCGTATTTCTTCTATTAAATGTTCTGAGGAAATCGACATATTGCATGCCAAATTGGCTGAAAAGCAACCTGCGTTGGTCAATAGGTATGGCCCGATCCTTTTGCATAACAATGCTAGACCCTATACCCCACAAGGAGTGATGCAAAAACGGTTGCAGTTAGGATTTGAATGTCATAGATGCCGACGGATCCTATTTTGATTGAATAAAAATTTACGGAAAAATAATATTGCCTTTTCAATTTGTATTGTACTCTTAAATCGGACATTTTATGTGGTACAACCCAATAGAAACAGATCCAGCATTTCGCAAAATCACCTTCGCTGAGTTTTGTCAAACTGCGGGTAACAACGAACATCTCTGCCAGCTTCCCAACCTCGCCGGTACTGTTAAAATGTACCAACCGCCCCGAAGTTTATACGTTCAAATCGCCAAGAACGACAATCTCAGAAGCTGGGTGGTTGATTTGTATTCAGTCGAGGGTACGTGAAAGATGTTCGAAAAGGGTCACCGGTCGATCGCCATTCGGGGAGCCGTAAAGACAAAAAAGAAATTTAAGAGAATTTCTCAGCACGACCTTCAACCATATGATGTACTAGTTATTGGCTTCCAACGCCTCCATCCTCTGGCAAGGCAGATCGGACCGAGTGAAGAGGCTTACTCCACCCTTAAAACGGAATCTCGAGTGCAATTCGTATGCTGAGCAACGAAGATATATCGAATCAGTTGACGAATCGTCTTGGGCCTTGGTTAGGGCTAGGATGCGGGGTTTCTCTGCTTGCCAATATCAGTGAACGTCGTTTAGTTTTTACATGGTGAAATCGATGTCCCTGATGTAACAAAATATCGTTACTAGTTGAACGTTAACAGAGTTTCGCGGCAAACTCGATTACGCGGTGTTGAGTTGTTTACAGTTTGGTTATTTATCAAAACATTTGCATGATTTTCATCCTGACATACTCCTCCCGGAGATCCGAGCGGGAAAGTACTTTACTTCTAGAATTATTTTTCTCAAAAGGTACTTTGGCGAGTTAATGTAGCCACTTCGGTGATGCGATTAATTGTCTATGAGAATCACGATGAAGTACGCCACACCGTGAATACGATGCACCAGAGCGAATGCCATCACAAATAAAACATCGGAAATCGCCTTCTACTTTAACTTTACTTTTATTTTATTTTTGCACAAATCGTTTTAATAGCTTACAGCGGACAAATCCTCGATGGTACGAATGTCACACAAGTATTGATTTAAGTCAGTCCTCTCATTTAATCGTTAAACATACAATAATATGTGTCTTAGGGACATACTAGCGATGACACACACGTTCTAACGCTCTACGTTTTTACACCGGTGAATTTCACGTAACGCGATTCAATTCCTCCTCGAACATTCCCTCCTATTCGACTGTCTGTCCTCTCCGCTCGAAAGTTCTATATCGACTGAAATTTTCCTATCCGAAAAATACCCCGATACAGATTGTGCATCTGTATCTTTGCAGACAACTTTTCTCCTTACTTCTGCTAACAGAATTTCCGAATCTCTGTTAGCAGCATGTTATTAGTTCCCAGGGGTAATTTGGATGCCTACAAGAGATCACACATACATCATCATCGCCCTCGGTGGTGGTGATAGCATCTCAATCTTACGGTTTTCTGTTTGCGCGGCACATCTGGCGCGCAGAACGGAGATGATTGTTAGGACGTATAGTCCGTAGGTTTATTTGCTTTGGTGTAAACACACCGAAATCCATTAGATCCTTCTGAGGGTGTGAAATTCAGAAGGGACCGGGATAGATCGTTTGTAGGTTTCAAACCTCATGCATTATTTGAATTATCTCGTTGAGATATTTGCGTTTCCCAGGAATCTGGTAGCGGATGACCAACATACATTATTGTATCGATGGGTTTGGGTGGTCTTTGTATCAGATTACCGGCACGTGCATCCGTTGATCGGCTCATTCTTTGGTGCTGGTAATTCTTTGTATCGAATGTCGGAATTGCCGGTTCAATGAGATGTTACTGGGCGCAGGCCGCATGTATGGCATTTTTGAGAATAGGACGCATGGGTGTTTATACCTTTATTTCAGGCATGATGAATTCTAATTGTTGAGCTTGGCCCAAAAAGCTTTGGGGACGTTCAGTTCCTTGCTTTTTGGTGTCGGTCTCAACGTTGGCTGCGAGTTGCAGGCCCTATGGTGGGACTTTAGGGCACGCGTCTGTGGGCGCGTGCAATGCTCTCAAGTAAGTACGTTCTTTGAAGGTAGGACCTTACCTGCGCGGAATTGTGCGTTCGTAGAACGCTACAGTACCATCATGACTCATTTCCATTTCAGTCCGCGCCATCAGCCAAACATCCAGAACATAGTCGAACATTTCTCCCGACGATATCGCGGAATGTACAACATGAAGGGTTAGTATCTCACCATGAGGCCAAGTTATCACCTAAGCCAATTTTTCTCGGACCGGTACATCAGCCAAGTTCCAAAAAAGGGCCAGGGATTTCTCTCCACCATTTCACAGACCCTATAGCCTAATGGGGTGTTTCACCGGGCGAACAGGGCGTTGGGACTGTTACACAATTAGCAGTGGTAATTTCCACATCCGCGTTCGAGCTAAATCAATACGCAAATTCGCGCCAATACAATATTGTCGTATTCTTTAATAGCACATTTTAACTGTCCATATCACATTTTCATTTTCCCTAACGAAACATAATCCTATCCCAAAAGCAGTTTTCATGCTTAAACTTCCCATCATATATAGTCTATTCAACTATGAATGAAAATGTACATAAAAACATTTAACACCACCCCCCCCCCCTGCCACCCACCCGCTCACCAATTACTCAATTTACATCGACATTTTTCAATTATTTGTAGAATTAATCAAAATAATTCGAACCGTTGAACAGCATCAATTGCTTATTTAGCACTTTGGGTAAAAAGAAAGCGATTATTATTATGTTTGTTTTAAGATTTTTTTTTAATTTGGGTCGGATTGCCTGATTTGTTACGTAAAAGTCCCCCCCCCCGCCCCCTTTTAGGTTGGATAATTCGGGCCCTTTGTCATTACTACTCTGCAACAGCTTTGCACACACATGCTACGGCAGTATATCAAACATATCTTCTCACAAACTTTTTTCCACGTATGCCCATCTTAATAGTTACTATGCTACGGCAGCTTATCACATATTTTTGAACACACAAAACCCTTCTCCATGACACCTGCAGGTCCTTGAGTAACGGTTTGAACAAACAAGCAAAATATTCAAGGAGCTGGTAAATGGTAAGGTGGAAGAAAATTGCAAAAGTGATAAAAGGGGAGCGAATGGACAGAAAACCAGCCAGTAATCAGTGGTTGTTAGTTGTTCGTCTGGAAAAAACGAAAGCAGTCGACTGGTACGGTTCACTTCATTTGTCTGTTATAATCGGGGTGTGAAATTAAAAACAACCGTGGTACGACGTACGTACGATGTCTTCTGTGTGTCCAAGTTTAACATAAAGAAAGGAAAAACTATTCTAAAGAAAAACTATTATATCTATAGAAATAATAACATCCAGAAAGTGTTTGGAAAAACTAAACTAAATATGAAATAGTTTAAAATAAATAAAAGAAAAACTATTATATCGAAATAATAACATCTATAGTGTTTGGAAAAACTAAACTAAATATGAAATAGTTTAAAATAAATAAAAGAAAAACTATTATATAGAAATAATAACATCTATAGTGTTTGGAAAAACTAAACTAGATATGAAATAATGTAAATAAATACCACAAAACCTTTAACAACCAAAGTAGTTTGTGTCTTATTTCAATAATCTCCCGTTCAACCGTTTTGGAGAACGGCACCCATCGTAATCGTATCGTGAGGTGCCACATTTAACATAAGGCCACCAGACAGCCGATAAACTTTCGAATTAGTTTTATTTAGTGGTTAAAATATAAAAGCAACCGATTTGGGTCCAATACTACGGTTTTGTTCTCTAGTTTGTTTCCATTTTAAAGGTGACTACATAGCTCCATTAAGCCATTTTCATAACCTTTTTTTGATAAAAAAATTTGTATCACTAAGATAGTTAAATGATCGTTTAGTGCAAGGTCCGAAGATGGATGCATCAAAATTTGGAAGCCAAGCTCTTGGAGTTTCTGTTGAGTCACTAAAGATGATAGTCGCCTGCCTTTGTCTCCTTCTCATCAATTTACCTTCAAGCGGTCCAATTGTTGACAATAGAGGTCTGAATTTGTGCTTGGCCATATGGAAATAGCTTGTAATACGGGGGTGACCTGAAAAGTTTCCGACCCCAACGTGAAGATAGCAGCAGTCATCAATAAAAGCTAGTGAATGTAGTTGCGCATCTTTTGACAGTTACTCACCACAATTTCAGCCATTTTGGGCGCGTAGGTTTTATTTGACTGTCGTTTTTTTTTTTTTTTTTTTTTTTTTTTTTAGTTTTTAAACCACATTTATTTTCCTAATTCTTTTTACATGTATAATATTAGGGGTAAATGTTAAACCCTTTTCTACAATCACAGTCCTTAAATTAACTTACTGGCTCTATGCGAGCTCTCTAAATTACACATTACAACTTGATTTTTATATATGCCTTTCGGCGTACATCTTTTTTTTTTTGTTTCTTATATATATATATATATATATATATATATATATATATATATATATATATATATGAAATAAGTCATATATTAGAGGGACTCCTCGTTTACATCTATATGTATACATCATTATTACAATTTTTTTTTTTTTTTTTGTTTTTAATTATAACAAACAAAAACTTCAAAACAAAACGAATAAAACATAAAATAAGAAATAAAAAATAAAATAAAAATAAAAGTAATGCGGAAAGGTGGACAGGGGGAGGGGGGACAAGAGAAAGGAGAGCGTTGCTCTTGAGAGGCATACTATATCTGAGGAAGTGAAGTCCTCTCCTCGTTAAGAAGCCACCACCATTTGGGAGATGTTCGATCTTTGGCTGATTTATCTCTTTCACTGATCGCCGTGCTAAAACGCATGCGGTCTGGGGCATTGGAGATATCACTATCATGGAGAATTCGTTTGTCCCTGGCACCACGGAAAGCGTGGTAAGTAATCGGGACTCCATGCACGTCTAGGATAAGGCCTTTTTGATCCAAGAAAGGGAACGCTTCTGGGGGAATAAACCCATTCTGGAGGGTATTCTCTAGATACATATCATTGGGATAGAATGCTCCCGCGATAAGATTATTGTCACTGCACATTGCCCTTGCTGTGTGACCACGAATCATTTTAATTATGAAATTGTCTATCCTATTTAACCCTGATTTGTTATACAGGATTTTGTTGGGATAGATTTTTTTGTACTGCGACTCTGGTGTTCTATAAAGTCCGAGGCAGGAACGCAAACACTGCCGTTCGAACACACGAAACTTCTCCATATAAAGTGGAGATATATTATACCATACTGGACAGCCATAAATCAAAACTGGTCGGATGAATGCCGAGTACGAAATTATTTTGACTCTGGGGTCAAGAAGACTACTCCGGAATAGACTTCTTGTCATAGAATATGCGCTTTTAGCTGCGGAGAGGGACGCTGCTACGTGCTTGTCAAAATATAAATACTGGTCTAGCCAGATACCAAGGTATCTAACTACAGTTTTCACTTGTAGTGGAAGGTTATTGTTACCTACAATAGAGAAGTGTTTCCAGTTGTATTTTGTATCCCTCGAGGCCCTGGATAGGGGCGTTCTGAAAAGGATAGTCTCGGTTTTCTGGAAATTAATTTTTAATTTCCAGTCGTCGCAAAATTGTTTTATTTTGTTGAAGTCATCTTGAAGGTGCCTATTGATGTCGTCTATTTTTCCTCCTGTTCTGTACACCACTATGTCATCGGCGTACGCTATGGCGTTTTCGAGAGAACTCACTAGATCACTAGTGTAAATATTGAATAGAATGGGAGAATTCACAGCTCCCTGCTGTAAGCCATTTTTAATTTGGAAGGTCTTGTTGGAGAGTATGTCCCCGCATTTCACCACAAAATTTTTGTCCATTATCATATCATAAATAATGTATAACAGATATTGCGGCATACCCAGGTTTGTTAACTTATAGACAAGTCCTTCTAACCATACGGTGTCAAAAGCCTTTTCAAAGTCAACCAAGCAGGCGCCTGTACATTGTCGCTTTGCCTTATTCCACTGTATATCGGAAACAAGTTTCGTCGCTGCATGAACTGTATCATGTCGCGCTCGAAAGCCAAACTGGTTGTTGGGGATGATATCGTTTTCATCACACCAACCTATCAGTGCTTTGTTTATAATTTTTTCGAAGACCTTGCTGATGTTGGGAAGCAGGCTGATCGAGCCCAGATTAGGTGGATTGCTCTTCTCCTTACCCTTTTTGGGGATAGGGTGGACTACTGCAGTCTTCCAATGGGTTGGATAGTGTGCATTGTTTAGAGCGTTGTTAAAAAAAAGTAGTGTACATGTTCACTGCTTCGCGAGGCAAGTGCCTTAGAACCACATTTGGAATGCTATCTATTCCAGATGATTTCTTATTTTTAATTGAGCTAAGTATGTTTCTAAGTTCATCCTTGCGCACAAACATATTTGTATTTTCATTTCTGACGCGAGAATCCGCCCTATTATTTTCGCCGAATGTGATGAAACTATGGTTTTCGGATCGCCAGTTGTGAAGTTGGTTGCGCAGCGAGCAATGTCTTTGACGGGCATTGCTTTCAATTTCAGTGTTAGCATGAACTGATTCGTTAACTCTGTACACTGCAACGAAACAGGCTCCAATTGAATTCGCTTTTTTTGCGGATCTTCGACTACTATTACTTCATCATTGGAGTTGATGTGCTCTAAGGTGAGTCCTGCGTTCAGAATTATCTGACAATTCTCGGGAGTCCGTGGAATTCGGAGACAGGGAATGTCATTGTGATCTTGTCTTCGACATATTTTCTTGATTTGTGAAAACATGTTCGGTCCGTTTGCTTGGACAGCTCGAATTCTGTTGCTCCAGTCCTCATTTATTACTGCTCGGTAATTATCCCGGATCAGTTTTTGAAGATTTTTTCACTGAACTGCCTATAACACAATTTCAGCTTTGAGAGCAGGGTGCTCTTTTGCCTATACAAAGCATCGATAGTTGCATTTCTGTATCGGTGGGTATAGCCATCCATATGAGCTACTTTGGGGATGGAACGATTCATAGTGTTAGTAACAATATCGTTCATAGTTAGGAGGTAATGATCGATTTCATCATTACGGAGGTTTCTATTAGTCGGTGGGTCTATGCCAATGTTGCGTATTTCTCTTTTTACTATGCGATCGAAACGCGACCGATGTGCTTTTCGGAAATCGAAAGAGTGTACCTGGTCGTACTGCTCAAGTAGATGGTACTCGTTTGGCACGTGTATTACGGCTCCAAGTCCGTAATGATCGCTATCGTACTCAATTGTGCGAAGACAATTTCGAGTAGTTACCTGGGTATCTGGTAACTGAATTCGATCATCTGTCATAAGTAAATCCAGGAAGGAGTTACCTCTTGGATAAGACGGTGTACTTGTAGCGTACAATTCTAGTTTATGCTCGATCGCATTTGTTTGCCACCAATCAAACAAGGCATTGCCTCTGGTGTTCGAGGTCAGATTGCCCCAGGCACTGTGGTTGGCGTTAAAATCACCTGCCATTAAAAAGTAATTGTTTTCGAAACCTAACTTGAGACTTCGGAAAAGCGTATCGATTTCACTGATAAATTGGGTACATTGAACAGATTCAGGAGCGTAAGCACCGACTATATATAGATGCCTTTGACTTTTTAGCGGAATGTCTATAATGCATGCCTCTAGCACCTGGAATTTGTGTACTTCCGTGCTGTAAACGACCTTATGGTGAAGACCTTTCTTAACTAAGATAGCGACCCCACCCCCTCGAGTAGAGTGTGGTCGATCTCATCTAATTATGTTATAATTTTTGTAGCCCATTTTGTGCCTTTGGTTTAGCTTAGTTTCGCTAGCCAAGAGCACATCTGGGCATTCGGCTTGGAGCAGATTGCCTAAATTATCCCTTCTTTCGATATGGATTAGTGAATTTACATTCACAGCTATAATTTTTAGGTTAAGTTCAGACGGAGGGTTGAAGATTTTGATGTGGAGAGTTATTTGAGAACAGGGTTGAATAGAGAGTATCTATTCGTGCTCTTTGTTCAGTAAGTGTTCTTTGAAATTCGGCAAATTGTCCTTGCATGGTTAATAACATTGTTATTATTTCTGAATGTGCCTCTGGTACAGGCATTTTCCCATTATTATATGTATGTTCCATGGATACTGGTTGCTTAGGAGCACCGGCCATTTGTGCATATGACACACAAGGAGCCACGAAATTGTTGTAAGAACGAGTTTTCATTTTTTTCTCTTCTTCAACTTGTTTCTTTTTGGATTCCAATTTTAATTTCATTTGTTGAAATTTAGGACATCCTCTAAAATTAGCAGTGTGACCTGTATTTTTACAGAGGACAAAGGACAGTGTTTTCCCATCTGGAAGCTGTTCCTTGCCCAAGGGGCATTCACCAATGGTATGGTCGGAGAGGCACTTTACGCACCTGAATTGCATGTGGCAGTTTGATGCCGCGTGCCCGAAGCGTTGACAACGCATACACTGCAATACGCGATCGATTTTTCTTATTTTTTCCCAACTTATTCTTTGGTGGCTTAGGTGTTTGATGTATCGGAGAGCATCAACTTTACTGTTGGGACTCAGTGATACAATAAAGAAAGGCAATTTGCAATTGCGTTTTCTGGAGTTGGCGGTAGAGAAGGGTTTCACACCTGTAAATTTTAAATTGTCGGTTTCAACATTTTTTATTTCCTCTAATACCTCCTCAGGGGACAAACATGGATCAACGCCTTTTAGGAGCATGGAGATTATTTTCTCCGATTCCGGGGTGTAAGTGTAGTACTCGCTTTTTGTCCTACCCAAAGCAGTCATTACTTTGCGATAACCTTCCATATCATCGCACATTAATTTTATTTTACAATTATTAATTTTTTTTGTTTTGAAATTTTTGCAAGTTAACTCACCTAATTTTATAACGTCCTTTGTTTCCATGGACGTAAGTATTATAGGCGGCGCCTTTTCCTTTTTGTTGGTTACGATGTGCTGGTTTGTTTGCTGCTTCTGCATCTCCTTTGTTTGGTTCCTGATGTTGTTCCTGATTTTTCCGTTGTGCTGCTGTATTTTCTTGGCTTTGTTGTTGCTGCACCAGGTCTTTTAATTTGAGGATTGCTTCTCTTTGTTTATTGAGTTCCTCTTTTTTTGTGTCAATATCCGCAAGGAGTTTTTCTAATTCCGCCGGATCTGTTGCAGTACCTGTGATATTGTTTTCTTCCTCAGCAGGTAATTCGATTTCACTTGGGTCAAGGTCAACCAATTCGTTGAATTGGTTACCTGCGCCTGTGTATTCGTTTTTCTTTCCTTTTGCATTTTTTTCGCCGTCCCAATTTGGCTTGTGCCGCTTTGTTATAATACTTGGCTGTCGCTCGAGTCGGCTCTGTGTCATCGCTTTCAGGTCTGCCTGACCCCTTTTCATGAAAGGCGACGAGCTCTTTAGCACTTTGTTTGTTCCCACAATTTTTTATTTTTTTGTTTTTTTTTGATTTTTTAAACAACCTCTCTCAGTGGCGACCACACTGTGTAATCCACACTTGTTCACTTACACTCGCGCGACGAATATATTTATTTATTTTTTTTCCCTTTCTTTTGATTTCTCCTGTTGTCAGGTATACGTCTTATCTCTTTGACGTGTTGGTAACGACTGTCATTTGACTGTCGTTTGTGTGAGTCGAAGTGAGTGTTTTAGTGAAAATGGACAAAGTTTAGTATCGAGATTTCATTAGATTTTTGTTTTTGAAAGGCAGTACGCCTCCGCCAATCAAAGATGAGTTGGACTCTGTCTATGGGGACTTTGCGCCATCATTTACCATAGTGAAACTTTGGGCAGCTGAATTTAAACGTGACCGTGAGAGCTTGGGAGACGATGAACGTTCGGGACGTCCAAAAACTGCAACAACTGACGATAACACCGCTAAAGTTCACCAAATGGTGCTAGACGATCGCCGAATTAAAGTGAGAGAGATAGCAGAGACTATGAAAATGTCCAAAGAACGTATTTGTTACATATTAAGTGAAGATTTAGGCACGAGAAAACTGTCTGCGCGTTGGGTGCCGCGTTTGCTCACGTTAGACCAGAAACGTGTTCGAATGAACATTTCCGACGCTCTGTTGGCGCAGTTTAGGTGCAAAAGTTTTGGCGCCGATTAATTACTCTCGATGAAACTTGGATACACAATTATACGCCCGAAACAAAAATACAGTCAAAACAGTGGACTGCGGGGGGGGGGGGGGGGGGGCGGGGAGGGAGGTCGGCTCCAAAAACTGTTTTTTCGAGCAAAAACTGTTTTTTCGGGTGGGAAAGTTATGGCGACTGTTTTTTGGGATAGTCATCGAGTTATCTTAATCGATTATCTTCAAAAGGGAAAAACCATTACAGGAGCATACTACGCAGCATAACATGACCAACTAAAGGCAGAAATTACGGAAAAGCGGCCACATTTGCAGAAAAAGAAAATCCTGCTTCACCAAGACAAGGTGCCATCCCACACCTCAGCGGTTGCTGCTTGACCATCCGCCTTCTCACCAGATCTAGCCCCATGCGACTTCTTTTTGTTCCCTAATCTAAAAATTGCGCTCGGAGGACAGAGATTTTCGTCAAATGAGGTGGTTCACATTCGTGAACAGTTATTTTGCAGAGAAAAACGCCGAGTACTATTTGGGCAGGTTACAGAGATGAAAGCATCACTGGGAGAAGTGTGAGGAGACTATGTAGAAAAATAAAAATAAATTTTAAGGAAAAATGTCTAGTATCTTTGTTAGGTCGGAAACTGTTCAGCACTCCTCGTATATAATTCCTTTCCATTCCCATCAAATGCAAGGCAAAACTTTACTGGTCGTTAGTCCTACTTTGACTACCGTTTGAGCAACCTCACCTCGCCTTGACCACCACCGTTTACGCACAATATTGTCGTATGTTTTTTGTTTTTTTACTTCTCTCGGGAAAGGTGAATCTACAGTGCTGAGTCGAAAATCTGAGAGGCTACTTATTCTCGATAACGTCCATTGATCAATTTACGGAAGATGGTCAAAGATATCTTCCAAGCATTTCACGAAACCTATATCCTTGTGGGGAACGAAGTCGTGGCACCGGCATGGGTGCGAGTTCTACTTCGTCCCACTAACATTCCACTAAACTTTGCACCAAAAACAAACGAATGATCGCCGAGGGAAGCAGCATACATTAATCACAGGAGAGAATGAAACACTGGGTGTTACGTTATAAGGTTCCTTTTATTTTCAAAACACAAAACAATTAAAATACTTCACACGTTCTAATCCACAAAATTGATGTATAAAATTCGTCTTTCACATTTCCGTATCATTGAATCTTTTGTTACCTCTTCAATTTCCCGGACTCGGTGTCGCATATCCTTGGGCACATTCACTTTTTACTATATCTCAATTTCGATGGTGAAAAGAACTGACACTTCCAAATCAACAAAACGCAACACTTGTCTTGCCTTTCTCAAGTTATGAATCACGAAAAGGAGGACAATATGGTTCGGGACATAGAATAAAGGACTCTGGGATTGATGCGCACCCGTGGCGTCACGGGGAGCAGAAGAAAAAAAAACCGACCAGCGTGTTGGGATGTTAAAATACGACTCCAAAGGTATATTACGCATCTCCGCGGTTTGCGGAGTGCGGGAGAAAAACCTACCGTCGCTATTGTTATAAGCCACGTGTCTTTCGAATCAAAACAAACTAAACACAGATTTTAGGACATTCCACATTAGTTGAATCGACTTTCCTGTGGAATTTTCGAAAAACTTTTCCAATTAGCGAACGAATCGGTATTAACATAAAGTCGTCAAAAATCTTTTATATGGCGGGAACAGGAAGTTTTGCCGTTTCAAAGAAGATTCATTTATGTAAAATATGGGTTTCCCGAGTTAGCTTTGGGGGGTGAGGAAGTATTGTGCGGGCAGGGGCGCCTGGTTCGCTTCCTTCCACTTCTTATTTTCCGCGCCTCCGGAATCGTCTGTGTCACCGCGTTCTTTGGAACCGAATAAGATTAACTGTTTCTAGAATCGTAGAAAAGTGTGTCTCTACAAATACCGCTCTTCCTTGTCTCTCCACCTTCTGTTGGCAATGTTAATACGAGTGAAAGCGAACAATGAGCGCAGATGCGTTGTCCACGAACAATGGACTACGACGATACACCACCGACGAAGGGAGTAAGGAATAAAACATGCTGGGTAATCGAATATAGGTTTTCTTTTATTTTTGTTTAACACATGTAGTCCTTAATGGTTCCGTTCATTTAACTTAACACAAATACTTTGGTTTCAAAGATTACATCATGCAGATATCATGATAAATAATGGAACTTTAAGAGGTTCGTCATCGCATAACCGGGCTAGCTCTCGAGGCTCGGCCCACGCTCGACTGGTGACGGCATTTTGTAACATCAGGGGCATCGGTTTCACCAATACCAATGTAAACGCCGTCCACCAATATTTGCAAACAACGAAACTGGTATCCTTGCCCTAACTGAGACCCAGGTCGATTCGTCAACTGATTCGACATATCTTCGTTGCTCCGGATACGACTTACATTCGAGATTCCGTTTTAAGGGCGGAGTCTATGTCTTCGCGCGGTCCGATCTGGCTTGCCAGAGGATGGAGGCGTTGGAACCCAATAATATGGACATCATATGGTTGAGGGTGGTGCTGGGGGATTCCGTTAAATTTCTTTGTTGTCTTTACTGCTCCCCGAATGACGATCGACCGGCGACATTTTTCGAACATCTTTCACATACTATCGACTGGATACAGATCAACCACCCAGCTTCTGATATGGTTGTCCTTGGCGATTTTAATGTGCACAATTCCGACTGGTTGTTACATTCTAACAGAACCGACGAGACCGGGAGGCTGGCGGAGATGTTTGCTGTAAGCCACAACTTGACTCAACTCGTGGGGGAGCCAACGCGACTGCCAGATGCCCGGGGCGTTTATGCGAACACCCTGGATCTGTTTTTGACATCCGATCCGAGTATTTATACCGTGGAGGTTTCTGCACCACTGGGGAACTCAGACCACTGCTTGGTATCTGTCGCGCAAGCACTTGCATATCAAGCGAATAACCGGCCTAGGCAGCTTCGCCATGTATGGAGGCGTGGGGCTGCTAACTGGGACGATTTGCGAGAGTTCTTCGCATCCTTTCCATGGTCGGAGATGTCACAGAGATTATTCTTCTGGGGATGGAGATGTATATTCCACATTCCATCAAACGAAGTTCGTCTGGTTAACCTTGGTTTGACAAAAAATGCGAGCTGATTACAGCGGCAAAAAATAGAGCTTTTAAGCAATGGCGCTCCAATCCCACCGATGTTAACAGAACTAATTTTGCTAGAATCAGAAACGTGTGCAACCAGGCGATAGATACCGCGACGAATGCTCACAACGACAGGGTGATCAATAAGCTCCTTCGGTGCCCAGCTGGTTCGCGCTCCTTCTGGTCAATGGCAAGGGCTGTCAGCGGTAACTTCGCATCCTCCTCTTTCCCTGCGTTGGTGACAGATAGCGGGACGTTAGTCACGAATCCAAAGGATAAAGCTGATGTGTTCGCGAATTTATTTTCTGCGAATTCCATCCTCGATCCCGGCCTTTTGGAGCCACCTGTGATCTCGCCGGTATGGTCTTCCATGCGGGATGTGAGATTTCGTCCGCGCACTATTCAACGCATTCTACGTGAACTGGATTGTAGGAACGCAGCCGGCCCGGACTGAATACCAGCAATAGTCCTTAAGAACTGTGCTCCAGAACTATCGCCGGTTCTTGGCAGACTCTTCCGCTTATCGTATGCACGGAGGACCTTTCCTGCCTGCTGGAAAATCGCTCGAGTTCAGCCAATCTCAAAGACAGGAAAAAAGTGTCTCCCACAAATATACCGTCCGATATTAGCATTACTGTTTATTTTATCTAAGGTAATAGAAAAAGTCATCAATACAGAGTTGTTTAAGTATTTGGAGTGCAATGGACTTCTGAATGATCGTCAATACAGATTCCGTGGCAGGCGGTCCACGGGAGACCTTTTGACACTTATAACCGATATATGGACATCTGCGATTGAACGGCATGGTGAGTCAAGGGCGGTCGCATTGGATATCGCCAAGGCTTTTGATAGCGTCTGGCACGGAGCATTGCTGACCAAACTTCGTGCATATGGCCTTTTCCAACAGCTTTGCGACTGGATGAGGAGCTTCCTCGAGAACCGGTCGATCCGGGTTGTTGTGGACGGCGAGTGTTCGGATCTATATCGTGTTAATTCAGGGGTACCCCAGGGTTCTATTTTGGATGCAACCTTGTACTTGCTTCACATAAATGATTTGTTGGAGTCAACGGATAACAAAGTGTTCAGTTTTGCGGATGATAGTACGCTTGTTTCCTCCTTTTCGAGTGATCGACCGATTGGTGCATCAACGCCGCACCAGCTGCGATGTAGACAGATTGACTCTCTAAATCAGGATCTGGATAAAGTCCTGCAGTGGGGAAAGGCCAATCTTGTCGACTTCAACGCAACGAAGACGCAGTATACAACATTCACAAAGAAAACTGGATCATCGGTTCCACAGCTGATGATGAGTGGCCGGGCCCTCGAATCTGGGGAAAGTTTGAAATTGCTCGGCGTCACGGTCTGTGGGAGTGTATCATGGCATAAACACGTATCGGGTATCGCCAGATCAGCCTCAGGAAAACTGAGTTATCTTTTTAGAGCCAAGAAATATTTTACTCCGGCCCAACTTCTTCTCCTATATAAATCCCAAATTAGACCCGCGGTCGAATATTGCTCTCATCTTTGGAGCTCGGCTCCTAAACATACCCTCGACCTACTTGAGAGGGTACAGAAACGAGCGATCCGCCTGATCGGGGACTCTGCGCTGACGTCGGGACTACAGTCGCTATCACATCGAAGGCGCGTAGCCGACCTCTGTCTGTTTTACAGATATTATCACGGGTGCTGTTCTTCGGAGATTCTTGGCATTGTTCCACGCAATTCGGTTTATATGCGCTCCACAAGACAATCCGACGGATCGCACTCGTTTGTGGTTCATCTCCCGACGGCGCGAACACCCCTGTATCAGAACTCGTTCCGTTACAGAGCGGGGAAGCTGTGGAACTGCTTTCCCACGCGGGTGTTCCCGGAGCGTTACAACCTGCAACTGTTCAAAAAGAACTGCAACAGTTATTTGATGGCATCTCGGGGCGTCCACTCGACACTATAGGTTCGCCTCTCCCGAGAGAAGTCTAATAAATAAAAAAACTTTAATTAATTTTCGTACGGCGACGAATGCAGTCAGACGACAACCACTGACCCCTTTCGCAGATTAAATTCGACTTTTTATGTCCGGCCCCGGTGGCGGTTGAATCTCGACTGGTTAAATATTGGAAGGAAGATGTTCATCGCGCCGTGGCAGTGGAGTCATAGCTAAAGTAAACTCACTGCCACTTACGAGGAATTTCGAGAAGAGTTGCTATACTTGCATAGGAATCTGGATCCAACTAATCCTCGCCGTATAAGCTGAGTTGGATTCGTTGGTTGTGTATACTGGGAATACTGGCATAGCCAAGTATGATCAAGGGTCTTGATCGCTGTGATTGATTCGTGGAAAATTAGCTGTCGCTTGGTTGCGGACGATAAGTATGATTTATGGAGGAAATTAACCGAAATGGTTTTCGGGGGAAATTGGAATTGCTTGGGTGCAAGCAAGGAATACCATTTAGATAAGATATTAACCGAAGTAATTTCGGGGAAATGTATGCGGCTCGGCATACTTGGTGGTGATGGTTAATGTTCGTTGTAGGTTTGAATATGCGTTTTATTACAGCATATGAATTTCGGGGAAATTAATGTAGAGAACTCCCACAGCTTCATATATTCATTTTTTAATGTGTTGCCTTTTATTTGCAAGTAGTACGCACAAACATGAAATTTGTCGTAACATCCTTTCTCAATTTGAGATTCGCTTATTTAAATTTCCCCACATTGTATTTTCCAGAATAATGTAATGTAATATTAAATAACCATGTAATGTAATGTAATATTAAATAACCATGTCTTTCTCCCGTCTCTCTGTGTCTTTGTCTCTCTGTCTCTATATCTCTCGGCCTCTCTGTCTCTCTATCTCTCTGCCTCTGTCTCTCTGTCTGTCTGTCTCTCTGTCTCTCTCTCTCCCTGTCTCTCTGTCTCTCTGTCTCTCTGTCTCTCTGTCTCTCTGTCTCTCTGTCTCTCTGTCTCTCTGTCACACTGTCTCTCTGTTTCTCTGTTTCTCTGTTTCTCTGTCTCTCTGTCTTTTTCTCTCTCTATCTCGCTGTCTCTCTGTCTCTCTGTCTCTCTGTCTCTCTGTCTGTCTGTCTCTCTGTCGCTCTGTCTCTCTGTCTCTCTGTCTACCTGTCTCTCTGTTTCTCTGTTTCTCTGTCTCTCTGTCTTTTTCTCTCTCTATCTCTCTGTCACTCTGTCTCTCTGTCCCTCTGCCTCTCTGTTTCTCTGTTTCTCTGTCTCTCTGTCTTTCTCTCTCCCTATCTCTCTGTCTCCCTGTCTCTCTGTCTCTCTGTCTCTCTGTCTCTCTGTCTCTCTGTCTCTCTGTCTCTCTGTCTCTCTGTCTCTCTGTCTCTCTGTCTCTCTGTCTCTCTGTCTCTCTGTCTCTCTGTTTCTCTGTCTTTTTCTCTCTCTATCTCTCTGTCACTCTGTCTCTCTGTCTCTCTGCCTCTCTGTCTCTCTGTCTCTCTGTCTCTCTGTCTCTCTGTCTCTCTGTCTCTCTGTCTCTCTGTTTCTCTGTCTTTTTCTCTCTCTATCTCTCTGTCACTCTGTCTCTCTGTCTCTCTGCCTCTCTGTCTCTCTGTCTCTCTGTCTCTCTGTCTCTCTGTCTCTCTGTCTCTCTGTCTCTCTGTCTCTCTGTCTCTCTGTCTCTCTGTCTCTCTGTCTCTCTGTCTCTCTGTCTCCCTGTCTCTCTGTCTCTCTGTCTCTCTGTCTCTCTGTCTCTCTGTTTCTCTGTCTTTTTCTCTCTCTATCTCTCTGTCACTCTGTCTCTCTGTCTCTCTGCCTCTCTGTCTCTCTGTCTCTCTGTCTCTCTGTCTCTCTGTCTCTCTGTCTCTCTGTCTCTCTGTCTCTCTGTCTCTCTGTTTCTCTGTCTTTTTCTCTCTCTATCTCTCTGTCACTCTGTCTCTCTGTCTCTCTGCCTCTCTGTCTCTCTGTCTCTCTGTCTCTCTGTCTCTCTGTCTCTCTGTCTCTCTGTCTCTCTGTCTCTCTGTCTCTCTGTCTCTCTGTCTCCCTGTCTCTCTGTCACTCTGTCTCTCTGTCTCTCTGTCTCTCTGTCTCTCTGTCTCCCTGTCTCTCTGTCTCTCTGTCTCTCTGTCTCTCTGTCTCTCTGTCTCTCTGTCTCTTTGTCTCTCTGTCTCCCTGTCTCTCTGTCTCTCTGTCTCTCTGTCTCTCTGTCACTCTGTCTCTCTGTCTCTCTGTCTCTCTGTCTCTCTGTCTCTCTGTCTCTCTGTCTCTCTGTCTCTCTGTCTCTCTGTCTCTCTGTCTCTCTGTCTCTCTGTCTGTCTGTCTGTATCTTTGTCACTTTGTATCTCTCTCTTCAATCAAATAATCGTCATAGAAAATGACCTGTTGTAGAAGATTGGCGGAAGAAAAATAATGGGGGAAAGGAAGTTACATTCTTCCTTTTTTCTTCCACCAATCTTCTACAATAGGTCATTTTCTATGACGATTATTTGATGAATTATTCTTTCCCTTTAACCCTTTCTCTCATTATCTATTCCTACACCGCCCTTCAGTACAATATGAGATATTCTGAAATCAACTACATTTTCTCTGAACGCCGTATCCTCCTTTTCAACATTTACCGATGTGGCCTACATACATAACCTAATGGCGCCATTACTTAGTAAGACACATGGACAATCTCCTTGATTGGCCTTGCAGTTCCGGTTCGAGCCTCTGATATGATTCGATCGTACGATCATCGATATGTCATACGAGTATACGCAGTTTCATCGGTAGACGATAATTAGCCAAATCGAGTGCCGAATCTCGTCGGGATCTGCCGACAGTCAGGGAAAGCTTGGTTATGATGTAGAAACTTGTCCTCCTAAACACTATTGCTAATAGTTGCTAAGCTTGCCTAGACACTAATTATCTGGAGGCACATTATCGGAACGGATCATACGAGTTCTGCATGAACGGATTTCTAATTATTCGTCGCTCTGAATGGCATTTCTTCTCCGGACTATCGACAATCTTGTCTGAGTACCGGCAAGTTGCGACGAAGTATGCGACTGTTATGTCGCGCATCATTGTTTCTGCGTCCCGGACTTGCGATCGTCATCTCGCTACGGTCTTCCACCTCTCCGCCCGCCTCTACATCGTCCGTCTTAGTTGGCCAAAGGCCACACCAGATAACATCAATGCGCTATTAAACTCACTGAATGTGACATTTCATACGCCAACATGCGGCACACGGTGGCGAGGCTAGAGATGTTGGCGATTGTAGCACCGCTTATGCTGTTGATGCTGGTGGCCAACCATCTTTACTTCATAATTTCCCAGATATATTGTATCTCAAACTTATAAATATCAAATTTTGAGAATTATTCAAGGGTTGCTGCCGTGTGTGTGATCCCCTGTGACGGATGCTTTAGGAGTCAAGTCGGCTGAAGGGTAAAAGGTAAAAATAATATCCATCACGATCCACGACAGCAACGACGTATATGACAACGGAATCCAGGCAAATCCAACTCCATCGAAGCAAGGAGCGATGCCAATTGTTCCTCAGTGACGTTGACAGGATATCTATCCACGACTGTCGTCCTCACGAATTAAGAATAAAAATGACTTAATATAAATCTTTGGGATATTTTTCGGAGTTACTCGCTTTTTTGGTAGTAACAGTTTTTTCCTTTTTTTCTGCAGCTATGGTCGGAAGTTTTGAGGCTGATTTAACACAAGAGGCGAAGCGCATTTCTACCAATGTTACATTCAAACACTCACACGCACAGATGCAAGCACGTCCATTTACGAGAGAGAAGAGTGCATCTTGAATTTTGTTTTTTTTTTTTTCATTTGTTTTTGAAGACACAGGCGCCGGCGCCATTGCCAGACGCCCTTTTCGATCGTGGAGCTAGTAAATTCCTTCCTTGGACTGTTGGTCGTAATGTGTACTTCTCTTACTGATGGCTTTCGAAGGCTCCCCAATTATGAGATCTTCTGTTGGCTTAAGGATATAAGATGGCAAAAGTGTATATCAGACGCCAACCGGCGGCGGAGCTCCTTTTGGTGGAAGTCATTTAAATTTCCAGCATGTTGCGAACAATTACTCGTGTAATGTGGTAGTGATTAGCAGTCAGTAGTTAAATGAAGAAGAACGGCTATGGTGGGTAGTAGCTGGGGAACTTGCCACATTTCACAGGTAAGAGTGAGATAGAAGGAATGTGAAGAGAAGGTGGTTATTCCTATAAATCGTTCATCTGTTTTTTAGACTTTTTTTTCTGTTTTTGGTTAACTGAAAATCGTCTTCTCATAAAGTTGATCTTACAAATGCATAAAAGAAAACCTTCTGCACACATCTTATGATTTGAAAAGGGTCTCAACCAGAGAAAAAACAAAATTGGCGAGTTTTACAACCTAAGTAGGATCGTAAGCTTTAAAATTACTCGAGGATTCCACAGGTCAACGCGAGATTACCCGAAGATGGCTTAAGCGAGGTCAATGGCGGAGATTAGTGAGATGCATTATCCATCCCTATGGATCTGTGGGAATTTGTTTTTCAAAGAAAAAGCCGGAGTATTTTAAAAAACCGAACACCATTGAGAACTGGATGGTATTATGATCTTGAGTAGGTTCTCGCAGATTTGAATAACATCTCGCTGGTTTCCAGTCATATGGCATCCTTTACTTTGTATCACATCTAATTCTTTCAAAAGTTTTAAAACTGTTGTGAGATCACAACAGCTGTCAAAGACGCTAAAACTTATTAAAATCAGAGAACTTATTCAAGTCCCAACATAATAAATAAAACATTCCGAAAATATGATTGAAAGCTGAAAATATTTAAATTATAATCCGGTCGATGGAAAAACAAATGCAAATTATATCTTTCTTGCTCCCATCCCATTCCTCTCATCTCAAATGCAAATTGCCCAATGCTGTTCGGCTTTAACGACTCTTCAACTTATAATAGATTTGTACAAATTGTCCAATGCTGTTCAGCTTTAACGAATCTTCAACTTAT
Source organism: Microdon myrmicae (assembly GCA_963931805.1). Classification (NCBI taxonomy): domain Eukaryota; kingdom Metazoa; phylum Arthropoda; class Insecta; order Diptera; family Syrphidae; genus Microdon; species Microdon myrmicae. The sequence goes on along the minus strand of OZ007501.1, from coordinate 97,916,554 downwards.
GACAGATTTGTCTACTTAAACTTAAATGCTATTTTCCTTCCCGTCAGGTATCCTAATTCAAGGCCTGTCTAGCATGTAATCCCATTATTTTCAATTATTACGCGTGCTACCCATGAAAATGTGCTTCCAACGAGAAAACTCGAAAATAAATTTAGAAAGCTGAGAAAAAAAGAACCTGGAGACTGGATATAAGAATAGAAAGGCTTAACCCCGCGCTAACAGTTGGAATGGTCCAATTGAAAAGTTGCTTTGGTGATATAAAACAAGAACCACGAGAACTAAACGAGGAACGCGTCTAACCAAGTGGGGGTTAACCCAACTAGATAATGCTTCAGCATTCAAGCTGGCACAACCGCCCACATCACCTTTTATCCGTTCTTTCGAATAAGTCCTTTTTACCGCCCGCACACGAATATCCTTTGATAAGTCAGCGGAAAAGCTATAAACCAAAGCGAAACCTTTTCTATTTTCCACCAGACTAAGTGCTGAGCGCGCACACCCATCTATTCCGCAGTCGTTATCGTCACCGCTACTGCAGCCAACGTATTCATGTCCTTTTATTTAAGTGTGCGTTGAAATCTTTTGCACGGTCCTTTTTTTCATTTTGTCCTTTCATTTTTCTTGTTCTTGTTTTTTATTTATTTTGCAAGCACTTGGGCGGGTTTTGAAAGGGCGCGTCATCAACAAACATAGAGGAAAGGAAAAGAAAAAAAAAACAACAAGGATCCATGTTGTATTAATTAATGTTATTTACAAACACCACAATCGCGTTCTTAAACCGTGCGCCTGCCTTCTTTCAAACTTTCCAGTCATCGTAGTCACCAGTTGATTATAAATTCACGTGCTTGTGGCTTGGCGGTTCTTTCGGTTCGTTCTTCTTCAAGTTTTTTTCTCGTTTATTCCACCAAGTTTTGTTACTCCTATCTTGGACCTTTCTATTTTAACATATCCAGAATAAAAATGTCCTTTGCGTATGAATTTGAATCACAAATATGAATATAAAAGACCGAGGGTAAAATACCGCCACAAAGGCTTTTGTCACCGATTAAGGATCGGATCGCTGTTACAAAAGAAGAGCGATATCCTTTCATCTAAGACTTTCAGTCGAGTAGACTGCGATGCGCGTGCTAATCGGTTTCGTGTCTCTTATCCGGGGCAAACGTTTAGTGGTTCGTCAAGCTACTCAAGAAAGCTTGTGCCTTAATCATCGATTATAAATTAGATTTGAAAGAACTTACTGCTTCAAGTGAGATGTTTAGCTTCATTAAGCTTTATCCTGAATTCAGTTTTAAGGATAGACTGCCGGTGTGTGAAAGTCATCGTTTGTATTATCTGGTGAGGGTCCTTCAAAATCAAAGACTTAAACAAGTCGTCAGCAGATTTTGGTCTTAAGAAAAATGGTGTAGGGTGTAAATATAAGTCATTCACGCTTACGACCTTCTTATTGAGATGTGTAGTTTTTAAACAGCTAAATCTTATATAGGGTGATTAATTTTGTACCACCCTGTACAATTTATGGACAGTTAAATCCTTTCGGATAATCCCTTTGCCACACTTTACCATAAGTAGTAGTAATAGTAGTACTAGTGGTACTACGACTAAAATAACTACTAGTATTATTAGTAATACTCGCCGTAGCAGTACTAGTAATACTAGTAGAAGTGGTAGTGTGGGGCTTTTCAGGTCCCGAAGAGCCATGCATCGCTCGATCCCCACCATTTCCAGCAATGCGACTTACCTTGAAGTCGAAACTTCAGCAAGATTATACAATTTCCTAAGAAAAGTTCGTATGTTGAATTTCCCAAATAGCATTTTATTGAATTAAGGTGATGGATAGAAACAGTGAGGGCTCCTCGATAGTATAGTGGTTAGTATACCCGCCTGTCACCCGGGAGACCGGGGTTCGATTCCCCGTCGGGGAGCCTCTGGCGCAAGACTAATGACCTTGCCCAGAAAAAATAAATCATTATGGAAAATTTAACAAGCCTTAGGACTTGCTAAATAAGGTCAAGACCGGTCCCCGGTTGTAGTGCCGATGATGATGATGATAGAAACAGTGAAGAAATAGTAAGAAACGAAAAAAATAAGTTGTTTCAACTCTCTTCTTTTATTGATATGATATTTTCTTGTGACCAGTTTTAAAGTAATGTAACAAAATTCAGACATATGTGCACAAATTTGAATAAAAATTTGACAAAAAATTCAGTGTAGTGTAATAAAACTTATATGAACTTTGAATGGAGATTTGACTTTTATTCGTTCGAAAGTACCATCGGTGGAATATCGGTGAATTCCTGTCCTTCCCGACACACAATACCGATAAAACCACCACAGTAGTACTAATATTAGATGACAGATGTTACTTAGAAGAATCAAACTTCTTTACGTTATCAAAGAGGTATTAATATCATTTGCCCTTCGAGTAGGCGTTAGAATATACTCACAGCTACCCCAGCTTGTCGTAAAATGCGACTAAAGACCGAGTGGTAGGTGAGGACTCAACGCCCTACCGCCGGGTGAAATACCACCCCATCAACCTATAGGCTTCGGGAATTGGTTGGGAGACATTTCTGGCCATCTTGCGGAGCTTGGCTGATGGACCGGTTCGAGAAATGGTGGTCAGTCGGTGTAATGAACTTTTTGTCACTCACTTTAAACACCACACACACGTTGGAATCCCTTTAACCCTTATGTCAATGACCAACTTTACCGACAGTAATCATTTCGTCGCAATTTCACGATTGCTCGGCCTAGTAGACGAATTTCGGTCCCATGTCCTAGATCATCTCTATTCAAACGTTTCTGAATGATAATTGCGAAATTTCAATGAAAAAAAATTTTTTTTTTACTTTCAAATTGACATTTTAAAAAATCGAAATGGCTACCCGGGTACCCGGTCATTGACATAAGGGTTAAAATCAAACATATTTTTCTTTACGGTACTTTATTTTTTCTATCTTAATTACTAGCCAACACTATTTTAAACGTTATTATTACTGGCCTTGTTACTAGCCAACACTCTTTTCAAAAACACCCGACACCAACCAACTCACTTCAAGATCTTTTACCCACTCCATCAATTTTCGTTTTTTCATCGGGCGAAAAGTTTTCTTACCCTGCAGATAAAGGATTTTCCTTTCTTTGTCTTTCCCAAATTTGGGATCGAAAGAGGAAACATAAAAGAACAATCAACAAAGGATCTTGCCGAAGAGCATTTTCGATCCTTTGTGTCGGTCGGCGATAAACGTACATGTAGTTCGTTTAATGGCGCGAGTTGTTTGTTTTAACTTGTTTTGGTTAAAACGGAATCGTTTTGGGTAACCATATTTCTAGATGATCATAAAATTATATCATATTATCATATTATGATTCTCAATGATTTTGTTTGGAGAAAGACATCTGGTCCGCACATTTGGATCCTAGGGGATTTTTGTGGCGAACCTCTGGTTCGATTATCCTATCTAAGTTTTCAATGTTGGCAAATTGAACGTTTAGTTCAATTTGTTTGAAGTTGAATTGATTAGAGCAAATTGAACGTTTAGTTCAATTTGTTTGGTAAAAACATTAATGTGGGACCATTTGATGCATGCAGTAATGCTATGGCTTGGGGAGTGTCTCATCCTTTAAGTGGATGTTATTGTCGTGTATCGCAATTAGTGGTGGAGATTGGCTCCGAAGGGGTAAGTATTATGGGATGGGTGGTTGTGGTCGTAACATCGGTCACAAGGTAAGATACCACCCCGTCACGCTGTACATTCCAAGATATTGTCGGGAGACATTTTCTACAATGTTTCGGATGTATGGTTGATGGCCCAGACTGACACGGAGATAAGTCATGATGGTACTTTCTGAATTAAAGAATTCCGGAGGTAAACTGGTTTCGCATCCGGATCTCCGAGCGGGAGGTCTATGTCAAGGGAACATCATTGATAAATAACCGCACTTTAAGAATTTCGTCATCGCGTAATGGGGTTCGTTCTCGAAACACTGTCGACGTTCGACTGATAACGGCATTTTCTAACATCATTGGTTTCACCAATAGGAATGTAAAGGCCGTCCACCAATTTTTGCAAGTACCGAAACCGGATATCCTTGTCCTAACTGAGACCCAGATCGATTCGTCAACTGATTCTTCGTTGCTCAGGATACAACTTACATTCGAAATTCCATTTTAAGGGTAGAGTCTGCGTCTTGACGCGGTGCGATCTGGCTTTCCAGAGAATAGATGCGTTGGAACCTAATAACTTTGGCAACATGTGACTGAAGGTCGTGCTGAGGAATTCTATTAAATTTCTTTGATGTCTTTGCCGCTCCTCGAATGACGATATACCAGTACCGTCGATTGGGTTCGGACTAACGACCCGGCTTCTGAAGTAGTCGTCCTTGGCGATTTTAATGTACACAACTCCGGCTAGTTGATACATTCTAACAGAACCGACGAGGCTGGGAGTTTGGCGGAGAAGTTCGCTGTTAGCTACAATTTGACTCAACTCGTGGAGGAACCCTCGCGAGTGCCGAATATCCGAGGTGATGTTGGGAACACCCTGGATCTGTTTTTAACATCCGAGCCGAGCATTTATACCTGCGCCACTGCGAAACTTTGATCACTGCTTGGTGTTAGTTGCGCAGCTAGTTGCATTTCAAGCAAATAACCGAGCTAGGCAGTTTCCCCCTGTATGGGGATATGAGGTTCCTAACTGGGACGATTTGCGAGATGTTTTCGCATCCGTTCCGTGGTCGAAGGTGTGCTTTAGAGACCCCGATGCTAACGCATGCGCGGAATCGGTCACAAAGGTTATTCATCTCGGGATGGAAATTTACATTCCACATTCCATCAAACGAAATTCATCTGATAAACCTTGGCTTAATAAAATATGTGAGCAGATTACAGCGGCAAAAATAGAGCTTTTAAGCAATGGCGCTCGAATCCCACCGATGCCAACAGGACGCATTTTGTTAGAAATACGGGCAACCAGGCGATTGATACGCGAAGAAGGCTTACAACGACAGAGTGACCAATAAACTCTTTGATTGCCCAACGGACTCGCATCCCTTCTGGGCGATGGCAAGGGCTGTCAGTAATAACTACGATTTCTCCTCTTTTCTCCCGTTAGTGCCGGACAGCGGGACACTAGTCAGAAATTCAAAAGATAAAAGTAAATGTGTTCGCGAATTTATTCTCCGCGAATTCAAACCCCGATGTCGGTCTTTTGGACTCACCTGTGATCGCGGCGGTACGGCCTTCGATGTGGGATGTGAGGTTCCGCCCGCATACAATTCAACGTATTTTACGTGGATTGGACTGTAAGAAGGCAACTAGCCCGGACGGCATACCAACAATCGTCCTTAAGAATTGTGCTACAGAACTATCGCCGGTTCTTGCCAGACTCTTCCGCTTATCTTATAAACAAAGAAAAACATCTAGTTAATTGCTGCTGTGTGCAGTTAAGTTATTTTCGAAATAACTAAAATTAAGGAGCATCAATAAAAAATATAAATGAATTAACCCAAAAGGACTAGTTTTCTGACAGACTTTCGAAGTGCAATCACATTTTATAGTATTTTAACAACTAAATTCATAAACAAAGAGAACTCTAGTAAATCGTTGCTGTGAGCAGTTAAGTTACTTTCAAATTAGCAAAAATTAAGGAGTATCAATAAAAAGTGCAAATGAATTAAAGCACAGGGACTGGTTTTCTGACATTGGTTGTGTTTCTCGGCAGTTTTGTTCAAAAACACATTTTACCTGTGCTGATATAAATTCAGCATAGCTTGCCATCCTTACATTCTGGTGTGGTAAGGACAATATACACACCGCTAAAGGATAATCCTCCAAACACCAGCGAAAAAACACAGCAAGGAAGCAGAGGCTGGACTCATACGCAACAGGACTGACGATCAAACCGAATACTTCAACATGTACGAGAAAGAATCACACAACAGCAGAAGCAACAATCCAACCGCATAAATATCACAAAATTCTGAGTACCCTTTTTTATATTTTTGGTGCAACCCCTTTGCGACTGTCAAAATCCTTTTTGTACCTAAATTGTCACAACTGCCCTCTATCCCGACGTTATGTTTGAACGCATTTATGTCATTTATGTTTACAGTGCTCGATGTTGTCACTTTATATCAAGTGCTTTTTGTGATTTTTCCTGAATTTACTTCAAAAACTCAGTCACATAAAGGTCGCTGAAGACAGGTTAGAATAAGTCAATTCCGATCCCACATTCATAAAACTCATAACTGACGATGAGACATGGGCTTACGAGTTTGACAATCAAACCAGTCGACAAGCTTAGGAATCGCACCTTCCAAGTGAATCGAAACCGAAGAAACCACGTCGAAGCCGATCAAAAGTTTAGAAAATGTTGAGTGTTTCTTGAATTATCGCGGTACTGTATTTTGAATATTTTCCAGAAAGTCGGACAGTAAATAAAGAAGATTATCGGTGCGTTATGCGGCGTTTGAGAGATGGCGTCAATAAGGGCCAAGTTTGTAGGAAGAAAACTCATGGGCATCACAGTAACGCACAATCTCACAAAGCTGTCATTGTGAACGAATTTGTGGCGAAAAATTCAACAAATATAATCGAACAACAACCGTATTCAACTGATACGTCTCCGACTGACTTTTTCAATCATCATCATCATCGGCACTACAACCGGGAACCGGTCTTGGTCTTATTTAGCAAGTCCTGGGGCTTGTTAAATTGTTCATGATTTGTTTTTTCCGGGCATGGTCATTAGTCTTGCGCCAGATGCTCCCCGATGGGCAATCGACCCCCGGTCTCCAGCGTGACAGACGGGTATACTAACCACTATACTATCGAGGAGCTGACTGACTTTTTACTCCTTCCAAAACTCAGATTATGCCCTTAATTATGTCCTACATGATATGAAGCATTTTGTGGATTATATTGTGGGACATGTTGTCGAAATTCTTGTGGGATATGTTAACGCCATGTTTGGGGCATCATTGGGACACCCTGGGAGATTTTTGCGACACATTGAACACATCTTTGGGACACCTTGACACATCTGTGGGACACCTTAACACATCTGTGGGACAGCTTGGGACAACTTTGTGACACCTTGGGACATCTTCGGAACATCACGTTTGGAATATGTGAAATACGTGGAATAACCTAAGTAACATGTGGAACGGGCCATGTAACGTTTGGAATAAGAATCTGCGGTGTTATGCTCCACTGGCGAAGAAGGTCTTTCTTCAGCGCATCCACAATGTGGTACTTTTTAATACTGACTTTGGTCTGCAAAATGCACCAAGCTGAGAAAATTTGTGAGTAGGCGCAGGAATATGCCACAGGTTGGCTTGTGGGAGTGGATGTATGGGTGCCGACGTACGGCACGGGTTAACTATCACTCACCGACCGGAATCACGAAAACGGCGAATAGTTGCGGGTAACGGCACTAGTAATGGGAAGCTCATTCGCACTTTATGTTTTTTATTTTTCCTTTCTTATTCAGAGCTCACAGCCGGGGAACAGTCGTCGCTGTGTCAGTTCAGATCTTTTGCAACGATTTCAGAGGTTCGGTCAATTGGGTCATTCGCTGGCAGCCGTTCACTAGAAGACCGCACCTCGAGCACTTGAAAACCTGATGCGAAACTGTCGCCCGCAAGGCGGAAATACAACAAATAAAACACTCCGAGTGGCTTAGTGATAATTGTTCTTTATTTCTTCAATATCCGCACTTGGGGTCTCAACGCAATGTTACATTGTTTATCAAATTTATGACAATTTATTTTATGACTACTGTTCGCATGCACACTACCACGGTTGGATCCGTTTCTTTAATTCTCTTTCTTTTGGTTAATATACTGGCGCGGGTTTTCCACTCGACTCGACTGCGCTTGCGGGTGGCTGAGACTCGACTGACTGAATGCGAACGCGGGGGGATAGGGGCTAACTCCTGCGCGAGCACTTGCGAACCGACTAATGATAATGAAGGCGAGAATTCATTCAGGGCGTCGTGGCAGTTGAGTCATAGCGAAGTGAGCTCACTGCCACTTACTGGGAACTTGAAAAGGGTTGCTATGCGTGCGTAGAGAGTTTAGTTGCAGCGAATTACTGCCGTACAGGCTGAATTGTATTCCTCTGTCGCTATGTATACGAAGAAATCAGTTTTGGAAACACGACCAAGTATGGGCATGCGTTGTCGGTTAGACAAGGGAATATGGGTCTTGGTCGTTGCGATGGTTGTTTCGTGGAAATGCAACGCATCGTGCTGTTGGCTTGCCAGTAAGAGGGAATTGGTGTGGTTCTACGTGGTTTAGGTGGAATGGGAACCGAAATGGTTTTCGGGGAAAACTAACTGCTGCTTGGTTGCAAGCGAGAAATATAGTTTAAGTAAGAAATGAACCGAAGTGGCTTTTGGGGAAAATCCGTGCGGTTTGATTGTAGGGAATTGGTGTGATTTTACGTCTTTTAGGTAGAATAGGGGCCGAAATGGTTTTCGGGGGAAATTAGATGCGGTTGGTTGTAGATGAGGGAGATGATTTATAATGTATTCTGTTGAATTGTATTCTGTTGTAAGTTTTTGGAAATGCCTTTCATTACAAATTGGGAAATGGATTCTTGCAAGTTCGTGATGTATGCGCTTGCAGATTTGGGAACGGATGCTGTTGCGTATTGGGAGGGTGTTCTTTGCATGTTTGCGAATGTGTGCTATTACAGGTTTTGAATGGGGAGTTAGATTAAGGTGACGCGCTGTTAGCGGTCAAGGTTGGTGGAAATTATGGGTTGGTTCTCCATGTGGTGTAGAGAACCCCCACGGGCTGAATTTTAATAAAAGGCGACGAACTATTCAGTGTTGGGTGGAGTCCCAATACCAAGACGCCTGATGTAATTGTAGCGGTTCCGCCAAACCCTACGGTCTACTTACCTGAAAAACCCCCATAACTACTACCCAACTCCTTTAAGTTTGCTAATGCAACAGTATTAGTACCTAGAAAAGCTGCACGCATTTAAGAGATCAAATCTATGATCTTTAAGTCCCTGTAAAGAAAACTTACCTTCGTGCATTCTCTTCGCATACCACTGCTCCTTAAGATTTCTTTATTAGCTTACCAGGAATTTCCAATCAATGTCGCCAGTCAAATTCCCTTAGATGAATTCCTGTAAACAAAATAATTCGGATTGCAATCAATGTAACCGTCATGACAGGGACCATAAATATCGCGCCGTCTATTTTCTCACCCGCGTCAAATACCTTTTCATACACATTGCCTGGCAACCTTTTTGGTTTGTCTTATCAATAAACAACCCAAGCAGCTGCATATAATTAGCGCAATAGACGCTGAAACCAAGTTCTCCAGCATTTCCTAATGCAAATGTGAACCCGGTTTCTACTGCAGCCAGAGATGCCATAAAAATCCAATTTGCTTTTAGCACCTTTTTCTCCTAACGTCGAAAATAGCGACGAGACATCGTGTAAACAATGACCCGCATTACCAACGGCGGATTTGGTCATTTTTCCCTATTGTCTTTGCCGCCTGCCTGTTTCGTCGTTCCACTGCACGTGTGTATCGTATCTATCTGAACGATCCCACACATACCACCATGACCTTTATTACAAGAGAGACTCTACGTTACACTAAAACATATCCTTGGCAAGAATATATTCACACCCTTAAGAGAAAAGTTTTTCTCTCTCTTCCTTTTTTTTTTTCCTTAGCGAATCATCTCTGCTTGAGATGACGATCGCTGAGTCTCTCACCATCCTTCGACCACGCTGGTCGCAGCACTCCCGCTCCCCGCCGTCAGCGGAGACGTGTAAACAATTACATATGCGTACACATCCGGTAGTCGCGGATTTTATTAATTATGTTTTCCGGAACAGAATCGGTTTCGCAAAGAGTCGTGACATTTTCCTGTGCTGTTCGTGTGTGTCTGTAGTTAATGAATTTGTTATTATTGTTAATCCTCAAAATGGGGTCTCCCCAAAATAAAATTCTATGGAACACCAATTAAACAATACCAATCAGTATACATTTAAAAGAACCATTTATTTCATTGAACAGTGCGTTTTATTTTCGGATATCTACTGTGGACAACTTTGCTCTTTCGAGCAATTTGTGGACGTTGCGTTGTGGAATTCTGTTTGCATCTATCTCTCACCTTTACTCGTGGTTGCGAACGAACGAGGTGGCGTAGGTTCATTTATTGCTGATGACTTTCGGTTCGGTGTTTTGCGCGGCTAACAATTGATGATGAAGGAGGAAGATAATCAGCGCCGTACGCCGGTGCACTACTTCCTCCCCACATAATCATTCCCCATCAACCCATAAGCTATAAAATAGTCATGAGAAAAATACCTGGGCATCTTTCGGACCTTGTCTGATGGACCCGATCGAAAAAAATGTTGGAACAGTAAGTAGGTCGGTCCCAAGGTGCCACCCATCACGTTGTATATCCCGCGGTATGGTTGGGGGAAACGCTCTGAGATTTTGGACGCCATTTTGTAACATCCGAGTTATCGGTTACCCATGATTACCAATATTTAGAAACAGCGAAGCCCGTTATTCTGGCGCTCAGATTCATTCGTCGACCGGCTCGACATACCGTCCTTGTCCAGGAAACGATTTATTTGACAGATTTTGTTCAATTGAAGGAGTTTACGTTTTCACCACGGGAAGAAGTGTTGGAACCCAAAAACTTACACATCATTTGGATGAAAGTCCTCTGAGGGACCCCGCTAAATTTCTTTGTTGTGTCGACCGCTTCTCAAATGACGATTGACCAGCAACACTCTTCGATCAGCTCTCATGCGCGTCGTCAAATGGATATAAATCAGCCGTCCAGCATCTGTGGTTGTCATTGTTGGCAACTAGTTAGTACGTTCTAACAGAACAGATGAAGCTGGGAGGCTACTTGAATTTTCGCTCTCACTCGCGGTTTGACTCATCTAGTAGAGGAGCCTATGCGAGTTCTGGAAAACCATAGAGAATTTACGAATACCCCGAATCTGTGCCTGTCACCCGAGTCAAGCATTTATTTCATTAAATCGACTGTCATTGGGAAACACGGACCACTATTTGATACAAGTTGTGCAGTCATTTGGATCTTAAGCAACTAATCAAGCAGTCCTGCTAAGTATGTAAATATAGGGCTACCAGCTGGAAGGATTTAGGGGATTCCTCTATATCGTATTCGTTGTTGGAGTAGTAGAAATAATTTTAGGAGTAGTAGTAGTAGGAGTTGGCGCAAGGCTAATGACTTTGCCCGGAAAAACATATTATTATGGACAATTTAACAAGCCTCAGGACTTAATAAATAAGGCCAAGACTAGTTCCCGTTGTAGTGCCGATATGTATGTATAAAAGTTCAAAGAAAAAAATTATTCTTTGTTCTAAGAACAAAGGTACAAAAACTGTCAAAACAAAACTGTTAAAAAAGACAATTTTCTATCTTCCTCTATTCAGCCACTGGCAGCATTCAGAGTCATTAGACGTTTCTGCCGCAATCGCATAATTGGATTTTATGCTAAATAAGTTCAGGGGCTTAGTGCTTTGATGTCTATTCGAATAGACGACGTGCGTTGCTGGTAGCACTTCATTTATATGGCCGTTTGATGAGTTTTGCATAAAGTCACCATCTCAATTGAACTGTAGAATGTTCCGATTTGATTGGTATTGTGCCGAGCAGTGCATCTCAGATCAATTTGTCGTTTCGAATCACTGCTGGCATTTTCGAGTGACATTTGAGGCTGGTTAATGGGGTAAGGTTTGTTGCTGTACTGCAACATCTTCCCGGGCCGCCGACAATGGACCCAGTAGTCCCCTTCAGTTGGCGTCATCAACGTGTGCATGCCAGCGCCGTGGGAAGTCGCGGTTGGTACTTGTGGTTGAGAACAGAGGCTTAAATGCTCGTGTTGCCCGTGAACCGGTACGGTGCAGAGGTAGGGTGGCAAAATTAATTATATTGTTATAGTATATATTGATTCTATTAATTGATTAGGTTATAAAAGATAATGAGTTATTGTTTTCAATTAGTTCGTTCTCAGTTATCAGTGTCAGTGTGTGTGTGTGTGTGTGTGACCGAAGGTCCAGTTGGCCATTGATTGCTAACGTTGCAGCTTGAGATAAGGCCGTCGTTGTTTATTGTTGATATTCTCCGACATGTTGTGGAGGGGTTGCCTGAGAGGCGATATTTGCCGCATCAGCCGCGGCAACGATTTGAATAAGCACTCACGTTATTCAATTGGTTGAGGTCCCTATTCCGGTTGGTTTGATTAATTTATCAAGCTCTGTTGAAACTGCGTCGGCACTTGTGCGATATTCGAATCATTGTCCATTTGTCGTTGTAATTGGGCGGCGTAGTCGTCAGTATGTTGAAGTTGATAGGCTGTAATTTCACCACCTTCTGAGTATGTCCAGCCTGTGCCGCCACCAGAAATGTTAGAGTTACCGCCAACTGCATAAGATCATCTGCGTCTCGAATCCAAGATGATTGCTCTGGCTGATGCTGTTGCAGTTGGGGATGTATCTCACCTACGCCGCTAAACCAATGCTCGGCGTTGGGCGAATTTGTTGATGGGAGCTGAACTCTCTGTCGGCAGTGTTGCCTTGTGGAGTATTTAATTCACTGGTCGATTGATTGTGCTGAACATGGTGTTTTTTTTCTTTATATATATATATATATATATATATATATATATATATATATATATAGTGTAGCCCCAATACTAGGTCCCCTTCTTCTTTGAACCGTAGCTGGATCCTGTGTTCACAGTTCGCTTTCCGTTGGTCTGATATCCCGAAGGGTGCCGGCGTTTTTCCTGTTCTTCTTCTTCTATACTCCCTTATCTTGGCACCGAAAGTCCATCTTAGACACCGACTCTGTTAGAGTGGTGCCCCCGTGGCAGCGATGTGCAATGGGCGGTGTTAAGAGGGTGCCCCCAGAGTATTTCGTCTAGGCGGCGAAAAGCGAAGAACCCCGGACACGTGACAGCGATGTGCCTGGGTGGCGAGAAGCGACAAATCCTTGATGCGTGAGCGATGAGCCCAGGTGACAAGAAGCGGTGAACTCCAAATCCGTGACAGCTTTCCGATGACATTATTTTCCGACGAGTGCCGGCATCTTGCCTTGTTCCTCATTTTTCTTTGTCCCTTAATCTTATAACCGAAAGCCTATCTTAGACACCGACTCCGTTGGAGTGGTGCCCCGTGGCAGCGATTTGCAATGGGCGATGTTAAGAGGGTGCCCCCAGAGCACTTCGTCCAGGCGGCGAAAAGCGAAGAACCCCAGACACGTGACAGCGATGTGCCCAGGTGGCAAGAAGCGACAAATCCTGGACGCGTGACAGCGATGCGTCCAGATTTCGAGATGGTGGTGCCCCAGGAACGGATGTAGATGAAGCGGTGAAAATCGTAATTCCCGGGGTTCTTGGATTTATTCATCTCCAATTCGATGTTTGGAGTTGATATTGCAGGTATAGGACCGGAAGTGCCTTTGTTAACAAACCTTGCTTAGTACTGACCGCTTGCGATTGAAACGCTGACTCGTCAACTTAGTTTTCTACAGGAAGGAAGTTTCCAACACTCGCCTGTTTCCCTGATGTTGTTGCAGGTGAGAGCTTCTACCTCTGTCGACTATTCTGGCCGATGGGTCATCGTCCTCTTCTTGAGGTTCTTTCACTGTACGCGGGACTTATCTAAGTCCTGTAGCGTGGATCGCGAAAAGCACCTGCAACATCGTTAAAAGAGAAGCCGAATGTTGTCCTCAACCGAAATACTGGGACAGTTTGTTTAAACCTTTTGATTTACCTGCGGCGAATTCTGCAGAATTAAATAAATGAACAACCTCGGATATTTAAAGTGGATTGTAATTTAGATTGTTAGTTGATTATTATTTAATTTGTTGTTTGACTTGTGTGTTAAAGTTGAAATGTAAATTGGATCGTAAATCCATCTATGTCTTCGATGAACTTCTTGGACGTAGTCCTCCTTTGGATCGTGAATCCATTCGTAAAGTGATAAATCACTAGGACGTAGTCCAGTGTTGGACGTTTGTTTGTTTGCAGGCGCATTTATTCACAAAGTCTTTTTTATATATTACAATTTTAGTCTAAATGCTAAACCTATCTTAATAATTTTACTACATAATGTAATTTACTGGCTCTTCACAAGCACTCTAAATTATACAATATTATATGCTTAATTTATGCCTTTCAGCTTACATTTTCTTTTATTTATTCTTAATATAATACACATACATTATAAAAAAATAAACTATTATCTTAGAGGTCTACCTCTTCTTCTTTTCGAGGCATTATGACAAAAAAAATAGATTTTTTTTTTTGTTTTTGAGGATGCAAAATTTTAAAAACAAAACAATAAGTGGTTAATGAAAACAAAAAAGATAAAATAACAGAAGTTAACGGGAAGGAGGGCAAAGGAAAAGGAAGGGAGGAAGCTGCGCCAGAGCTGAATATTATATCTGAGGACGTGAAGTCTTTTCTTCTTTTTGGAGCCACCACCAGTTGGGGTTGGTTCGGTCTTTTATTGATTTATCTCTTTCACTGATCACCATACTGAATCGAAGTCGGTCTGGCCTATTAGAGATATCGCTATTGTGGACAATTCGTTTATCCCTAGCACCACGGAAAGCGTGGTATATAATAGGTATTCCACCCTCATCTTGGATTAGACCTTTTCCGTCCAAGAAGAGGAACGCCTCTGGGGGAATGAACCCGTTCTGGAGGGTACTCTCCAGATACATGTCGTTCGGATAATATGCTCCCGCGATAAGATTATTTACACTGCACATTGCCCTTGCAATGTGGCCACGAATAATTTTTATAATGAAGTTGTCTATCCTAGTTAGTCCTGATTTATCATACAGGGTTTTATTAGGGTAAAATTTCTGGTATCGTGACTCTGGTGTTCTATTAAGTCCGAGGCAGGAAAGCAAACACTGTCTCTCGAACACGCGAATCTTTTCCATGTAGAATGGGGATATATTGTACCATATTGGACAGCCATAGACCAACACTGGTCGGATGAATGCCGAATATGAAATTATTTTAACTTTTGGATTGAGAATGCTGCTTCGGAATAGACTTTTTGTGGCAACAAATGCGTTTCTTGCTGCAGAGAGAGTGACTGCTATATGCTTGTCAAAGTATAAATACTGATCAAGCCAAATACCGAGATATCTGACTACAGTTTTCACTTGTAGTGGGAGATTATTATTCCCTACGATAGAGAAGTTTTTCCAATTGTACTTTGTATCCTGAGAGGCCCTGGAGAGAGGTGTTCTGAAAAGGATAGTCTCGGTTTTGTGGAAATTAATTTTTAGTTTCCAGTCATTACAAAAACGTTTTATTTTATTGAAGTCGTCCTGGAGAAGTCTATTGATGACATCTATTTTCTCTCCTGTTCTGTATACCACAATGTCGTCTGCGTATGCAATGGCATTGTTAAGCTTACCCACTAAATCACTGGTGTAAATATTAAACAGAATGGGAGAATTCACCGCCCCTTGTTGTAAACCGTTTGTAATTTTGAAGGTCTTGCTGGAGAATATATCTCCGCATTTTACCACAAATTGCTTGTCCGTTATCATTTCGTAAATGTTGTACAATAGATAATGAGGCATTCTCAGGTTTTCTAACTTATGAAGAAATCCTTCTAACCACACGGTGTCGAAAGCCTTTTCAAACTCAACTAAGCAGGCACCTGTGCATTGGCGCTTTGTCTTGTTCCATTGTATGTCGGAAACAAGCTTTGACGCGGCATGCACCGTACTATGTCCCGCTTTAAAGCCAAACTGGTTGTTGGGGATGATTTCATTTTCATTATACCAGTTCATCAGTGCTTTGTTTATGATCTTCTCGAAAACCTTGCTGATATTTGGCAGCAAGCTAATCGCGCGAAGGTTGGTTGGATTGGTCCTGTTTTTGCCCTTTTTAGGGATGGGGTGGACTATTGCAGTTTTCCAGTGGGTTGGATAGTATGCCTTATTTAAGGCGTTGTTGAATAGCGTAGTGTAGATTTTTACTGCTTCAGGAGGCAAATGTTTTAAAACTACATTTGGGATGCTATCTATCCCAGAAGACTTTTTCCTTTTGATTGACTTAAGGATGTTCGTAAGTTCATCCTTACTCACAAACATATTCATATTCTGATTACTCCTGGGGGAGTCCGCTCTGTTATTTTCACTGAATGTGATAAAACTACGGTTTTGGTTCCTCCAGGTACTAAGTTGATTTCTCAGTGAGCTGTAGGTCTGGAATGCGTTGTTTTTGAGGATCGTATTGGAGTGAGTGGATTCGTTCACTCTGTATACTGCATCGAAACACGCACCAATTGAGTTCACTTTGTCTTGCGGGTCTTCGACTAATATTACTTCTTCGTTGGAGTTGATATGCTCCAGATTGAGTCCTGAGTTCAGCATTGCTTGACAATACTCAGGAGTCCGTGGGACTCGCAAATATGGAATGTCATTGTGATCTTTCTTTCGAAAAGTTTTATTGATTTGTGAGAACATATTCGATCTGCTAGCTTGAATGGCTTGTATTTTGTTCTTCCACTCTTCATTTATTCTTGAACGGTAATTGTCACGGATCAATTTTTGGAGATTTTTGATTAGGGACTTAAGTGTTCTTATTTCCTGACTATTTGGGTCGCTGAACTGTCTATAAAGTCTTTTCAGCTTTGAGAGCACAATGCTCTTTTGCTTATACAAAGCGTCAATTGCTGATATGCTGTACTTATTAATATAACCGTCGGTATGGGGAACTTTAGGTATGGAATGATTCATTGCATTGGTAATAATATCGTCCAATGTTGTTAAGTAATGATCGATTTCGTCGTTATGGAGGTTTCTAATAGTCGGTGGGTCTATGGCACTGTTACGAAGTTCTTTTTTTATTAATCGATCAAAGCGTGACCAGTGAGCTTTTCGAAAATTGAAAGAGTGGATCTGGTCGAACTGCTCTAGTGAATATTGTTCATTTGGGACTTCAATTATGGCTCCAAATCCGTAGTGATCGCTATCGTAATCGATTGTGCGAAGACAGTTTCGCGTAGTTAGATCTGTGCCTGGCAAGTTTATTCGATCGTCTATCATAAGTAAATCCAGAAATGAATTTCCTTGAGGATAAGACGGTGTACTTGTGGCGTACAGTTCTAATCTGCGCTCGATAGCATTCATTTGCCACCAATCATATAAAGCATTGCCTCTTGTGTTCGTGGTTAAGTTACCCCAAGCACTATGCTTGGCGTTGAAATCACCCGCTATTAGGAAATAGTTGTTTTCCGAGTCTAATTTCAGGTGTCGAAATAGCAAATCAATTTCATTGATAAATTGCTTACACTGGGTAGCTTGAGGGGCATAAATGCAGACCACATACAGGTGCTTTTGACTTCTCAACGGAATATCTATTGTGCAGGCTTCCAGCACCTGACATTTGTGTACTTCTGTACTATAAATTACCTTATGATAAAGACCTTTTTTAATTAAAACTGCAACCCCACCCCCTTGAGTAGAATGTGCCCTGTCACGTCTGATTATCTTATAGTTTTTATAGACAATTTTGCGCCTTTGGTTTAGCTTAGTTTCACTAGCCAAAAGTACATCAGGGGATTCTACTTCAAGCATGTTGCCTAGATTATCTCTTCTGTCTATGTGTATTAGTGAATTTACGTTCACCGAAATAATTTTTAGTTTTAGTTCAGTTAGAGGGTTGAAGATTTTGATGGAAGGAGTTATTTGAAAACACAGCCGAACAGAGCATATCTATTCGGGCTATTTGTTTCGTCAGTATTTTTTGAAAATTAGCAAATTGTGTTTGCATGACCGATATCATATTTAATATCTCAGGTTGCGCATCTACTGACGGTATTCGCCCAGTGATATGTGAGGATTCCACGGCGACTCGTTGCATAGAATTGCCCGTGATTTGTGCATATGTTACACGCGGGGCAACGAAATTATTATAAGAACGAGTTTTAATTTTTTTCTCTTCTGCCACTTGCTTTTGTTTTGATTTCCATTTTAACTTCATATGTTGAAATTTGGGACAACCCCTAAAATTTGCCGTGTGTCCTGTATTTTTACATAGTACACATGACAGTGTTTCCCTATCCGGAAGCTGTTCCTTTCCCAGCGGACATTCGCCCATGTTATGGTCGGCGAGGCATTTTACGCATCTGAATTTCATATTGCAGTTTGATGCAACGTGTCCAAGTCGTTGACAGCGCATACATTGCAGTACGCGCTCAGATTTTCTAATTTTTTCCCAACTTATAATTTGGTGGTTTCGACATTTTATATGTCTAAGCGCATCAACTTTACTATTAGGACTTAGAGATACAATGTAGAAAGGCAATTTGCGGTTGCACTTTCTAGAATTCGCAGTTGAAAACGGTTTTACACCTGTGAATTTTAAACTAGCTGTTTCAACCGTTTTTAATTCCCCGAGTATCTCCTCTGGGGAGAACGAAGGATCAACTCCTTTTAAGAGTATGGAAATTGATTTTTCTGATTTTGGGGTGTACGTGTAGTACTGGGTTTTTGCCCTTCCCAAAGCAGACTTTACTTTATTGTAACCTTCTAGGTCTTCGCACAAAATTCTAGTTTTTTCAGCACTAATTCTTTTTGTTTTAAAATCTTTACAAGTCAACTCACCCAACTTCATTAAATCTTTCGCTTCTATGTAACTGATGACAATTGGAGGTATTTTTTCCTTTTTTTGGTTGCTGTTGTTGCTCGTCCTTGGCTGTATTTGTCTGCTGCAGTTGTTTGTGATGCTGGTGTTGAGCGTCCATTGTTTCGCTTATTTGTAGCGAATGTTGATGCTGCCGCTGGTGATTTGTTTTTTGCTCTCTTTTTGCTTCGGTTTCATTCCGTCTTTTGTTTCGCTCTTCCAGGGCTGCTCGTACTTGTTTGGAGAGTTCTTCGCGTTTTTTGATGAGATCAGCAATTAAGCTGTTTAGGTCATCGTCTCCTTCGGGAATGTTTGACTCCAGTATGTCCAATTCCTTAAATTTGTTCCCTGCTCCTGAGTAACAAGTATCCTTGGCAGGTATATTTTCTTCTGTGACGGTTTTTTTCGTCACATTTGATTTTTGTCGTTCCATTGACAGGTTTGAGCGGACTTTATTTGCCACTGGGCTGGCATCTATAATTGACACTTCGTTCTTCCTTTTGGTAATTTTTTTGATTGTTTTTGAATTAGCGACTACACATGAGTGTGCCATTTTTAATTCGTCGCTCTTCGTCTTGCCCATTAGGGTTTCGAAACACACACACACTCGTTTTCTTTTTTCTTTTTTCGCCGTGCAACGCCGGCCAAACTGCGAAAAACACAGTTTATTCACGAATTCACGCACACACGCACTCGATATTCTTTGTTTTAAAACTGCTCACCGTCTTACGATGTTTGTCGCTTGACGAACGACGAGCGACTGTGTGGCAGTGTTGGACGTAAATCCATATGCGTTCCACTCGTAAGTTTGTTTGTTTTATTTATATTGGAGTTGTAAGATGGGAAAAATAGGAAATATTTATTATATATTATTTTCCGCCGATTACAGAAGAAAATTATTTAAATAAAAGCAGAAGCTAGTTTTATTTTATAAAAGTAATGAACTACTCAACCAGTAGGCTCGTGAATGTCCAGTCCGATTGAAACTCAGGAAATATATACGTGGTAAGCATATTCCACTTGACCACTGCATCTTCGTTTTCAGAAGCACATCTGCCAGAGTTCCAATCAGGTGAAATGTTCCATCCTTTTGTTTATCATCAGCGTTTGGTGATGTAATAACCTGTATCGTGATTTCCATAGTTGTCGGTAGACTTCCTTTCTGCGGTTTACCTGATAATTGCTAAAATATTTGTGCTGCAGGAACCAGACAAACAAAATCTTCAAAGAATGTTGAATGTTGAAATTCACTCGAATAAATTCATGTGGGTCATTTTCCCAGAGGTCTTGGTCAGACTCCGTGAAGAAATTACTGGAAATATAACATCTTGAATAATAGCAACCATGTGAGGTTTAATTAACTTCCAGGAATCCACATGAATCACAGTATTTTTTAGGTACATTAGAATATGTGTTAAGACTCGAGGTAACACATAAACGCGGTTACGATATTGGTCGAAATCATAAGTGAAACATCCAGAACACCTGTTGTGAATGTAGGAAGATACCCTTCCGCAAATTTCCGATATTTCTCTTCAACGCCTATGGGACTTCTATATCTTCCAAACATGCGGACCATTATGTCGGGAGCATGCACAATTGCATTCACAATATTGCTCCGAATCAGTGCACGATCATGTTCATGAATTGAGAAACTAATTGCTTCGCCAGGTTTTGTCTCCAGTAGGGCGAAATGAACTTCTTGAAATAGATAGCTCCCGCTTGTCTAATTGGTAATTCCACATTGTTCTCCATGACGATTTGTAGAATTGTTGGAGACAATCCTATAATTCTGTGAATCTATTATAGGCGTTTTTCGGCGCGCTCTTTAGTGGTTTAACTTATTTGAGTCCATCGTGTAATATAGTCGAGAAAAATAAAACGATCTATGACTTGTGATCATATATTCAAAGCGTTCTTTTTTGTATTATCTGTGCCTAATGCGGTAAATGTGAATTTGCTGTTCTCGTCGAGGAGGAGCTCGACGCAGAACAATATTGGCTATTCCCAGTTGGCGAACCATCTGCAACGATTGGAGTTGCGGCTCTCAACTGGCGAAACACTAACTATGCTAAATAAAGCTTTCAACTTCATGCAAAAATGATGGATTTATTTTTACTACACCTTTATTATAAAAAAATATATGTTTCAGATGACTTTGAATTTATTTTGGTTTTAAATAGCTGAACGGACAAATATTTTTTTTAGATTAACTACTACTTTACAAACCACATTTCTTAACTAATTTACTGGCTCTTCTTGAACACTAAATTACAGAAGGTACTATGTTTCAAATATGTATACCTGTTGGGTACAATATTGTTTATATATACTTTGAATGAACTAATTTTATGGAGAGTAACAATTCAAAAAGGGACGGAACAGTTTGGTTTTTAGTACTGCTCCAAATAAGATCAGTTTGGAGAATTCTACCAGAACATTTTACTATTAAATTGCATATTATTAAACTTTCATTTAAAAAGCAAAAGCTATAGGTTCTTTCATATCTAAGTTATAAAGCATTGATTCCCTAGAGTTTATTTGGGAATTGAGCCGCATGCGAATTTGGCGACCCCAGTGCCATCCTTAACATCCTCACAAAGCCACCTTCAATCAGTCCTCCTCCGACCGATAATCCCTCTTAATACCTCCAGCTCGACAACAGTGAGCTCTTCATCAAAGGCAATAGTCATTCAACTCGAAATCGAAATTGGATTATCTATCTCCTTGCAGATCCTTTTACCGAGACTACACATTATCGACCAAGTGACCTGGCTAATTGGTTAAGTAGGAGCAGAGACTTCTTTTCTTTGGCTGTATTTTTTTTCTTTTTTTGCTAACAGTCGGTCTTTGTACGCGAAACATCTTAACATAAATAAGGTATGAAATTCAGGTAAATCAGGTACACAGTATGAAATCTAAATTGATCCTAGGTTCCTTTTTTGTTGTTGAGCGCTTTGTGACCCTTTTGGACCGCAAGACATATGCTTCTCGAGAGTTGGTTGTCATCTCAAATGCGTAATTGCCCGTAGCACGCATAGATCATCGCCGACCGACCAACGGCAACCGAGCACAACATCACGCATGGATTAGTGACAATTATCCTTTGTGTTATTCCGGCTATCAACAACATGCCCTGTTCTCGAGAATAAGTTGTTATTGTCGTTGTCATCTGCCTGCGGAGGTAAATTTAATTGAATGGAAATAAGAGTTGACAATAAGTGACGTCCTAGCTTGTTCTGGTCCCATCCTTCAGGGGTATAAGCAATTGAGAATAGATCGCATCTTAAGTGTGTCAAAGAGTACAAAGGCCACATTTCAGATACATTCATATGAGTAGACTTCTTCCCGTTTGCTGTTGCATATACAGTTCGTCCCCTTGCTCACTCGTACATTCTTCTATAGGAACAAGGATAAACACTTTATCCTGCAATCACAAACTACCACAGGAAACGATTGCCGTTCGTTCAGTCGGCGGCTTGGTTTATGTGCATTCCAAGGAAAATGTGTTCTTTCGTTTACTTTGCTCGTTTTTCCAGATCCTTGCTGTCAATGTTTAGCTTACATCCAACTGTGCGAGAGCCACAACCAGAATATGTGTCAGGGCAGAACTGAAATGTTTGTAGTCTTGAGAAAATTAATTTGCGATCTCAGTTAGCATCTCTCCGGGTGTTGATGTCTTATTTGAATCTAAGCTCTTGATACTCCTGTCAAGCGCATGGGTCCTGATTCTCTTTACGGACGGACACAAAAAGAAGGGAACAAAATACATTGTGCTAGTCATTAGATATCCGAGGGAACGTTAAAATATGGAAGCAATTTTCTTTTGCCAACGGGTGGGTTTCCGTTCCTATTATTGCTGTGGAAGTAGGACGCACGAAGCTGTTCTACCCAAAGTAGGAATCTATAATAACCGACACCATTAGACTTTGAAAATGCAACAGTGTATTGTCATGAAGCTTGAATTAAGGCAATTTGAGGTGTTGCAGTAACATAGCTAAATCAGAAAGTTTTAAGGCTGTTAAACCTTTCAAAACTTCTTCTAACTTCTGCGATTTCTGCAACAGAATGATCTACGACATTTGTATCATATTCAACTTAGTGATATTCTGGACATTTTTTTGATTCTGGTAAAGCGTTGGGAGTCATTATTTGAACCGCAGCGGGATTTGTACATGTATTTTTTTTTTGTGGTTTTCTTGAGATTCCACTCCGAAAAAAAATTGTTGTGTCATAGATTGAAATTTGAATATCGAAAACCAACTGAATGTTAGAAAAATCGGCTTCTGGCAATATAGATTAACATCACACCATCGATACAAAATTATGGAATATCCATCGATTCTCAAAGTTGGATACTTCTAAGACACAATGCTTACTAACTCTCATCAGAGACTTATGAATATAAGATCTTTCTGCCATTATCATCATATGCCAGCAATCCTTACACCACTCGAAACCCATGCTTTAACTGACATCAATAATTTGGGTTTCAACATGCCTGGTTATAACTTAGGTTCCCTGCTTTTCCGACATCGTGGTTTAAACTTACCTATCAGTTGCTGACTCAATTCGCTCTTCGGTCTAACCTAGAGTTCAACGTCTCGTGGCTAAAACTTTAAATACGTAAGCATTATTGTTTTTTCTACAGCAATCTGAAGTTGGAAGAAAAGGATCCATAAATTTGGATAAAACACAATCATTCTGACAACACACTGGGGGTCTTCCTCACCCCCCAACTTAGTAAATGTTCAATCGAGGTTTTTCGCCCTTGATTACTTCAACTGGACTTCCATTAACTTTTGGATAACATAAAAACTCCTAACATACCAATCTAAGATAAATGCAACTGAGACAATTTAAATAACTTCTTTCGGACGATTGACTCGTTTAATTCTTCTTCCACAACGACGTTAGCTCTATGGCTGACACAACAACTTGATATACGGACCTTGATTCCACACCGAGTGAAAAATATCAAATCGAAATTGAATGTGTGGTTCAACTTTGTGTACAGAGAGGCTACTAGGACTAAAGGGTTGAGTTTCTGGTTAGATAAGTCAAGCAATACAAAGCAAAACCCGATAAGATTTAAAGGGGTAGAAAGGACTCCAAGTGGGCCATTTGCGCGAAACAATAACAGCTTTCTGCAAAAACATTCAAACTTCACAAACTGCATAAAGTAACTCAGCATTTTGTGAAAAGGACGAATTATCCAATTCTAAGCAGTATAATTGGTTCTAAGTACTTTAATTTGGCGTTCGGCAGTGAATCAACTTGGATCAACTTGGACCCTTGAAGAGTGGAATGAGAGGGCCACTAAGTTGAGTAAAAACATCTTCGGTGCTTTTACTATCACCGGCATCCCCATAAACGCTGATACTTCCTGTGTATCCAACTTCTTCCTACAGAATCAGAAGTCAAGAACATTAACGTCAACAAGATCCCTAACCAGGACTCCAACTCATTTGATTTTTACATTCCGTCTCCCTATGATTGGCTATTCCTTCACCCGGCAGGTGACGCTCTTAAACTGGGTGAATTTTCTGTTTTCAAAAACGATACCAATATCAACATTTCCCCTTATTCATAAAAATAGCCCCACTCCTGAACGCCCCCCCCCCACTGTAATTCAACAGACCCCCAGCCAAAACTTCTCATCAGCATAGACTTTTACCACGCCGCAGCCGATCCCCCAAATCCGCTGTCATGCCTGACCCAATTATCCCCCTAAACCTACCAACCGACCAATGCGTACCCCAAATCCTAATTGCACTCCTCGTACTGCCCACCCCGAAACCACACTACCCCCATCCCTACCTAATCAATACAACCCTGTTACGCCCAATAAACAGAAAACCGATTACCACAAGCTCCCTCGTAAAAAGAAGTTTTCTTCAAACCTCCTCCTAATAGAGCCTCTTTTAACCCTAACCTCACCCTTCTCAACTCCTCAAAACCCCCGAGACCCCCACCCCCAGCCACGATAATATTAACAGATATCCCAATTTCATCAGACTCCATTCTATTAACCCATCACACCAGCCATTGTCTATGTCCTTTTACTCTTCCAGCTCTACCCAACTATTTATCGCCACAAATATTTCTAGCCACAACATGCAGTTGATATACAGTCTCCACATGACACCCCCCAATAGCTACTTTGGCATCCGCCAAGTAGTGAACCAATGCATGCAGGAACATCTTGAGAAAGGTTGGCGCAAGCCCAATAACCTTGCCGGGAAAAACAAATTATTATGGAAAATTTAACAAGCCTCGGATATGGACCGGATACACGACAACGACCACGGAAACGAAAATGACTAAACGATTTGTGAATTTTCTCATGGAACGTCCGCTCACTATATCTTGCCATCCCAGGCTATTGAAGTTTACGAACTCGCTCTTAATACTATTGACCGCCCATAATCGAGTTGAGTAATTGTGAGGGCGACAACACCATGTTTGGAGATTTTAATCTTCGCCAACCCAATTGGATCTGACGATCAATCACAATTCACTTCCAACCACACCTCGGCCAAGGAATGTCTCTTCATTGATCGACTAGATGATTCTTGCCTCTGTCAAGTCAGCAACGCTCGAAACTTCTTGGGTAGGTGTGGGGCTTTTCAGGGCCCGAAGAGCCATACATCGCTCGATCCCCACCTTTCCAGGCGAACGACTTACCTCTCGGTCGAACTTCAGCAAGGTTGCGTAACCTTGCTACGGCATTTACCCTCAGCCAAATCGCCGGAATTAATACGGTTACCCAATCGGATAACCGTTTTGAATTTATGTTAGGCAGCTTACCTATTCTGTAGGGGATTTCCTTCCAAACCCCTTTTTCTCCAGCATCACCACTGAAAACATTAAATCCACGGCAAAGCTTATCACCTTGCCGTGGCATCGAAAACTCACCCTCGGCCAGACCATATTCCCTAAAAAACATTAAGCCCACGGCAAAGCTTATCACCTTGCCGCGGCATCGAAAACTCACCCTCGGCCAGACCATATTCCCTAAAAAACATTAAGCCCACGGCAAAGCTTATCACCTTGCCGTGGCATCGAAAATTTACCCCCGAGGCGTACATCATTTCCTGAAAAGAACATAAGTCCATGGCAAAATCATCACATTGCCATGGCATCTGAAATCTTATCTTTAGGCATACATTCTGCCAGGGCATCTCGTTTCCATAGCCTTAAGCTATGGAAACAACAATCAACAAGAGTTCCTTGTGACTCGTTGTATTTGTTTACCCCCGGCATAACATGCATACGGCTATTGCCCCTATTGATTTACTACCGCCGACAAGGTTTCTGTTGACGCAAATCAAACATGTCCCTGTTTACCAGCAATCGCTGGCTACCAATTATCGATCCCCATGTGCAGAGGCCGTATTCAAGCAACGATCAAGATGCAGCCAGAAAATGTTTACTTTCAACATCTGGCAATGGCTGCACCCTATGTTCGTTGCAATGTTTAATCATCGGCAACAGAAATGATGATTTATGGCCTTCCATTAGGATGACCAAATCATCGGTTTGAGTTTTTCACACCCCACATGCTTGATGTGGGGCTTTTCAGGGCCCGAAGAGCCATACATCGCTCGATCCCCACCTTTCCAGGCGAACGACTTACCTCTCGGTCGAACTTCAGCAAGGTTGCGTAACCTTGCTACGGCATTTACCCTCAGCCAAATCGCCGGAATTAATACGGTTACCCAATCGGATAACCGTTTTGAATTTATGTTAGGCAGCTTACCTATTCTGTAGGGGATTTCCTTCCAAACCCCTTTTTCTCCAGCATCACCACTGAAAACATTAAATCCACGGCAAAGCTTATCACCTTGCCGTGGCATCGAAAACTCACCCTCGGCCAGACCATATTCCCTAAAAAACATTAAGCCCACGGCAAAGCTTATCACCTTGCCGCGGCATCGAAAACTCACCCTCGGCCAGACCATATTCCCTAAAAAACATTAAGCCCACGGCAAAGCTTATCACCTTGCCGTGGCATCGAAAATTTACCCCCGAGGCGTACATCATT
This sequence comes from Microdon myrmicae, assembly GCA_963931805.1. NCBI lineage: Eukaryota > Metazoa > Arthropoda > Insecta > Diptera > Syrphidae > Microdon > Microdon myrmicae. Next base: position 97,889,830 of record OZ007501.1, on the reverse strand, counting down.
TCCTGAAAAGAACATAAGTCCATGGCAAAATCATCACATTGCCATGGCATCTGAAATCTTATCTTTAGGCATACATTCTGCCAGGGCATCTCGTTTCCATAGCCTTAAGCTATGGAAACAACAATCAACAAGAGTTCCTTGTGACTCGTTGTATTTGTTTACCCCCGGCATAACATGCATACGGCTATTGCCCCTATTGATTTACTACCGCCGACAAGGTTTCTGTTGACGCAAATCAAACATGTCCCTGTTTACCAGCAATCGCTGGCTACCAATTATCGATCCCCATGTGCAGAGGCCGTATTCAAGCAACGATCAAGATGCAGCCAGAAAATGTTTACTTTCAACATCTGGCAATGGCTGCACCCTATGTTCGTTGCAATGTTTAATCATCGGCAACAGAAATGATGATTTATGGCCTTCCATTAGGATGACCAAATCATCGGTTTGGGTCTTTCACACCCCACATGCTAGTGTTTGCATTCCTAGAAAATGCACTAGCGATGTTGCCCGCCATCCACGGTCGCTGAACGATCGTATGCATGGCATACGCACACATGCGTAATGTATGACTACCCCGTCCGGTCCAATCACGATTAACTACTTCAAGTTAATCGTGTAACTCCGCCTCCCTTTTAGTTTCTTTTGAGGGTTTTCCGTTTCTTTGGTGAGCTGGAGTCATTAGTCAGATTTCACCAGAGGAAGGAGTCACCCGCGTCGCCGTCGAAGTAATAAATGTGTCTGATTATATGACAGTGAATCCTTTCGTTACACAATTCGTGTCCAAGGTGCCTAATAGTGAATGCTGTGAATCGCGTCGCCTTCTCTTTGGCTGATGTGTCGGGTTGTGTTGGCAGGTGTTCCGTGTGTAGTATAAAATAATGCTTCAGAATCTTTTTAATTAAATTTCCTAAAAGAACTTTCATTGAAACATTAACCGTGTGTTTTCATTTCCTTCAAATTCAAACAAACTAATAAATAGAAGAAACAATAGTATATACATGTGTAGTATACAATAATGCTTCAGAATCTTTTTAATTAAATTTCCTAAAAGAACTTTCATTGAAACATCAAACCGTGTGTTTTCATTTCCTTCAAATTCAAACAAACTAATAAATAGAAAAACACCAGTATATACATGTGTAGTATAAATTAATGCTTCAGAATCTTTTTAATTAAATTTCCAAATAAAGAACATTCAACGAAACAACCACCAGTGTGTTTTTATGTCATTCTGTTCGCTCCGTTTGGGAAGTGTTTTATCCCGAGAACTTTGTTTCCTTTTCGCGGCGTGAAGTAAGTAGTGGAAATTAGTTAAACCCGCGTCCGTGTCGACGCACTAACTAATTACTACCACATTGGTGACCACCGCGAGTCAACACGCTCCTTAACTAAATTCAGACATTTAACACCGGAACCGAGTGCAAAATTAAATTATAAAAGGGTACGCCCCAACGCCAGCCCAACAACAGCACCTGGCATAACATCAGTTCGCAGAGCTGACCAGTCCCCAACGCTCCGGTATCCAACATCTTCGGACAAGTAACAACACAGCTATAACCGCCGTCCCAACGACTCACCACTGCGGACCAGGAACTGCAGCCACAATTAGTCAACACACAGGTATGCACAATAGTTTAGTTTTCACTGCTAACTTAGCTAAACAGACTGGTAATGTCTAAGCAAAATAGGTTTTTGCATGCACGTAAAAATTAAATATTAACGTAATTCTGAAATTAATTACGAATAAACTGGCAAATAAACAGATATATACATATACGTTATATTTATTCATTTATTTATCATATATGGCACTAAAAGAACACACGACACGAATATCAAAATATATTGTATACTTATGTGAAGAATGACATCTCTTTGATACTAAAAGTTACAAAGTTTCCCTCTCTTTATATAAAAGCGAATGTTTACCTACATTATTAACGAAATAAAAACTTGCTTGTTTTGTAAGCAGCGGTTTTAGTCCAACAAATGAAAAAATAATAATAATAAATACGCAAAAGGAAAAACGACATTAAAGTTGAAATTCGAGTGAAAAATTAGTACAAAATAGTCGTAAAGAACAATTAATAATATCCTTCAATTGTGAAACCTTTCACCTTCATTATTTTTTTTTTTTTGTTTCATTTCATTGTGTGTACGACAATACTCTTTAGTGACTCATTAAGAGTTGTTTTATGGTCGACAGAATTGTAAGCCCCTTCCGGGTCAAGTCCGCGTACATACATCAGTATTTTTAAATATCTAATCCAATAAGTTTAATTCTGCACTAATAATACAACAGAAAGTAAGAAATTAAAGTACACAACCAAGCCGCCAAAAAAAATCAACTAACAAATCAACTTATGGTTCCCTTTTGAATTTTCTTAGTTTTCCATTAAAAAGATACAGACCTAATTAACATTTAAACCGCGGCAATACACCAGCGTTTAATTGTAACCCATGTCAGTTTTTATTTTTATAACTTTATATTTTACATATCATTTTTGTCTTCATTTTATTGTATCCTTAAGATTTGTGCAAATAAGTATATGTACCTAATTTCTTCACATAATATTTACATTTACATACATACCCTACAATTAAGTGAACTTGTATTCTTAATAAAATTGAATTCACCCTAAAGAAAAATAACTGCCTGTTTAAAAACTTGAACAAAGAACCATATCGATTAAAAAAATTACAAACGAAAACATATTGGTATTCTCAAACAGCAAGCAATAAAAGCAAAATTAAACTAAATTTTGTAAGCCCCTTCAGGGTATAGATAACACGCAACTCCCGGTAAAAGCACACCCATATCACGACTCCCCACGACCACTTATTCGCGACTCGAAGCAAGCCCACGGCTCGATTCCCTCTTTAGCTCCACTTGACTCCACTTCCGACCTTCGCTCGGCTTATTTTGGTTAGGGAAAACCATTGTTTTAGGACATCCGTGGTTCTCTCAACTTCCTGCGACTCCTTTTAACTCGTTGGCCTTTTCCTCACGCCTCGTGTCCTCTGGCGATCGACTACCACTTCCTTCGTAGAAACCACGACTCAACTCTGCTCCTTAGGTTTCAAAGATATAGATAAAGGTTAATTATTGCAGGATTAAGCGGTATATCAATACAGTGCCTTCCGTTTATTCGCGACCAACCAACCACTATCAAATTGCTGCGACTTCTTTTGACTAATTGCCCCCCTTTACCTTTCTTCGCGTTCTCTTACGCTTTTGACTCCCGTTTCGCGGCTCATACAACCCATAATGGTCAACACGAGAAACACCATGGCCAAAAAGGCTCAGGAACAATCCGAGCCCCTGGAATTTCACGACGCCTCCAGCGTCGATTTCCCAACTGAGCAAGTCGATACTGACTTAGACTTGCCCGGACAAGCTACTCCCCTGGCACCACCCGTTGCCCCCAGCGTCGTGAACCGACCACAGCCTACTTCCACAGACACACCCTCGACTGCTCCTAACGCCTCTGGTACCGGCCCTTTGGTAAATTCCGGCATTTTAATGCCCACAACTAGTGCCGGTACTTCCAGACAAGCCCATAGGCACCCAGAGCCCCAAGAATTCCACGATGCTTCCAGCCTCGGGAATGGGACTCGTCCTTCAAATATAGGGCTTCCCCCTTTCGATGAGGAGGACCCAGACCTTTGGTTTGCAGTGGCAGACCGCATCTTCCAGGCCTCAGCCTTGCACGACGAACAACTTCGTGCAGTCGAGCTGTTGAAAGTGCTTGACCGCACTCAGCGACCGCATGTTGCCCACATAATAAGGTCGGCCGGCCGCAACCCATATAGCAACATGCGTGAAGCTCTGCTCGACGCTTTGGACGAACCTGGAAGTATGCGGCAACAACGTTTAGCCGCTGTAACCAACCTTTCTGGGATGAGACCATCTCTTTTCCTGACCCATTTACGCTCTATAGCGGGGACCAGGATTGGGGACGACCTAATAAAGCCTCACTTTTTGAGGTGTCTTCCCCAGCATGCCCGTTCGGCACTTATAGCCCAACCCAATCAGAGTTTGGGCTATTTATCCAAAATTGCGGACGCAATTATGGAAAGCTCAGATCAGTATTCTGAGCCTCCTGCGTACCAGGTAGCGGCGGTTTCTCAACACGCCGCCCAGCCTGCACGGCACCCTCGTCTGCCTTTATCAGCCCATCAATTGGTCTCAACTCCCAATTCTCCTCAAACCCAATTACCTTTTAGAGGGCCCGCCTCAACCAATTTCCCTCAGGGGAATCCAGTGGCAGGCCCCAACCCTAACCAAAGAAATTCGCCCACACAACTAACTCCTGCTGACCTCCGGGCGCTCCAAACCTCACTCCTCCGCGAGATAACTCAATTGCGTGCGGAGGTGAGGAACAATCCTCGAAGCGCCCAGAATCGAGCCATGCCGAGCCGTCCTCTCAATCGGCAGAATTTCTACCAAAATGCCCCTCAGAGGGCCTTTATCCCCCAAAATGCCCCACAGAGGGCCAATTCCTCTCAAAATGGCCCTCACCGGCCCAATCCCCAGCGAGCTCCGGCTCGACCTCCCCGTAACGGCAATGCCAATAGGCAGAATATACCAGATAATGCCGTTACTCTACCTTGGTGCGCCAATCACCAACGATATGGTGATCGCGCATTTAACTGCAAAGCGCCTTGTGGTTGGACACAACCTTCCACCAACCAAAGGCGCTCTTTAAACTAATTTTGCCGACCGACACCCTCGCGCAATCGGCCGGCACCCCTACGATAAGTCGCTTAACCATCCGGGATTCGAAACTGAATATCGCTTTTACTGTCGACACCGGCGCCGATATTTCAGTCCTCCCGCGATCGTTTGCCCCGCGTAACCGCGTGCCAGCCGCACTCAAATTGTCAGCAGCAAATAATACGCCGATACTTACGTACGGACGTAAAAAGCTGACACTCCAATTGGGTCTTTGTCGTCCGATCACTTGGCGTTTCGTCATTGCGGACGTGAATGAACCCCTGATAGGTTCCGACCTATTAGGCGCACATAATCTGTTGGTCGATTCGACCCATAACAGACTTGTGGCTCCAACCGCACCCCCCTTGCCCATGACGGCATCTCCAGCGGCAACTTCAGGGGCCACAGAGTGCATAGACCCATTCCAGGTTATGGTACAAGAATTTGTTAGTACGACAATTCCTCTACCTAACCAACGCCGACATAAAGCCACGGTGTTTCATCATATAGAAACACGTGGTCCCCCGGTGAGCCAGCGTCCACGGCGACTGGCTCCGGAAAAGCTACGTGCGGCGCGCGCGGAGTTCGAGCATATGATCGAACTGGGTATCTGCCAACCGTCGGACAGTCCCTGGGCAAGCCCACTCCACTTAGTGAAGAAACGTTCTGGTGAGTGGCGCCCATGTGGCGATTATAGGCTGTTGAACGCAGCAACTGTCCCGGACAGATACCCAATTGCACACCTCTACGATTTTTCGTACAAGTTACGAGGGTGCAATGTCTTCACTACCCTGGATCTCACCAGGGCATACCACCAAATTCCGGTGGCACCTGAAGACATCCCCAAGACCGCAGTCATTACACCTTTCGGACTCTTCGAGTTCAAAGTGATGACTTTCGGTCTCAGGAATGCCGCACAGACATTCCAGCGGTATATCGACACGGCTTTACGTGGTCTTAATTGCTGCCATGCTTATCTTGACGACATTCTCATCGCCTCCAAAGACCACGCCGAACATAAGCGCCACTTACGTCAGGTCCTAGAGCGCCTCCGCGAATTCGGTCTTGTCATCAACCCAGATAAGTGTCAATACGCCAAGGAGCAAATCACCTATCTGGGTTATGTCGTTGACAACCAGGGCATTCGCCCACTACCAGACCGTGTGGAGGCCCTCATGAAGTACCCCCGGCCTACTAACGTGAGTGAGCTGCGTCGATTTTTGGGCATGCTTAACTTTTACCGCCCAACCCTGAAGAATGCCGCTCAGATTCAAGCTCCCTTAAATGAATTTTTGAAAGGAGCTAAGCGCAATGATAAGCGCCCCATTAATTGGACAGAAGTCTCAGATCGAGCATTCCAACTGTCCAAAGAACAATTGGCAAATGCCACCTTACTCCGATACCCTCTCGAGGGAGCGGCACTTTCTATCCAATGCGACGCATCGGATACCGCAATCGGAGCCGTCCTCGAACAGGACATTGAAGGCCGTCCGGAACCACTTGGTTTCTTTTCAAGGAAACTGAGTCCCACTGAGCGACGTTACAGCGCCTACGACCGTGAATTGCTCGCGATCTACAGCGCTGTTAAGTACTTCCGTCATATGATAGAAGGTCGCTCACTCTCCATCTTAACAGACCATAAGCCATTGGTCTATGCGTTCCGGAAGAAGTCGGGAAATGCCTCCCCCCGACAAGAGCGTCAATTAGACCTCATTGGGCAATATTCCACGGAGATAAGGCATATCTCCGGTAAACAGAATGTCACGGCGGACGCCCTTTCTCGAATCGATACGATTCATTTGCGTACCGCCTTGAATAACGCTGACCTTGCCCTAGCTCAAGAGGAGGATGAACAGCTCAAGTCCCTCCTAACTGCCGATACGGCACTAGAGCTTAAGAAAATTACCCTTCGCGACCCTTTGGGCGAAATCTGGTGTGATGTCTCCACTGGAACCGCTAGACCTTACATTCCCGAGAAACTTCGTAAGGGCGTGTTCCAGGTTTACCACAACCCTGCCCACCCCAGCGGCCGAGCAACAGCCGCTGCTGTCCGTCGCAAATTTATTTGGCCCCGGATGAACAAAGACCTCACCGGTTGGGCCCGTGCTTGTCTCCAGTGCGAACGCTGCAAAGTAGCGCGACATAATGTACTGGAGCCAGCGCAATTCAAGCTTCCCACGGCACGCTTCGCCCATGTCCACATAGACATAGTGGGACCGCTTACTCCATCAAGAGGATTTTCTTATATCCTCACTATGATGGATCGCTGCACGCGATGGCCAGAGGCGACACCTCTCCGGGCAGTTACTGCCGAATCAGTCGCCAAGGCCTTTTATTCAACTTGGGTCACACGCTTCGGTGTACCAACCACCATTACTTCGGACCGAGGCCCACAATTTGAGGCGACAATTTTTAGGCAGCTAACAGATCTTCTCGGCTGCCAAAGAAGTCGTACCACCGCCTACCATCCGCAATCAAATGGGATGATAGAGCGCTGGCATAGATCTCTTAAAGCCTCACTCATGTGTCATAATGACACTCAATGGTTTGACGCCCTTCCAACTGTCCTCCTCGGCCTGAGGACAAGTATTAAGGAGGACCTGGGTGCTTCGGCAGCAGAGCTTACCTACGGTACCAACCTCCTTCTTCCAGGAGAACTTTTCCTGAATGGCGAAACACCGCGTGACCAACTTCGTGAATTGGGACATCTCCGTGACCTGCTACGTAAGGTTAGGGCAACCCCTGTAACCAGGCACGGCTCCAAAAAACTTTTTGTCCACCCTGAACTGCACAGCTGCACGCACGTCTTTGTCAGGGTGGATAAGGTCAAAAAACCCCTCGACCCACCGTATGATGGCCCATTCAAAGTCTTCCGCCGCATCAGTGACCGCGTCTTCGAGATCGACATTAGAGGCAAGCGATCCACGGTCAGCGTCGAAAGGCTTAAGCCCTGTTTCCTGGAAGCTTCCACTCCAGAATCACCTCCACCTACTGACACCGCTCCTACTCCACCAGCACAACCTCCCCGTACTCGCGCTCATACGCGCGCCCATAACCAACTTACCACCCCCTAACCTGCCTTACCTGTTTCGTGACTACGTCACTGGGGAGGGAGTGATGTGGGGCTTTTCAGGGCCCGAAGAGCCATACATCGCTCGATCCCCACCTTTCCAGGCGAACGACTTACCTCTCGGTCGAACTTCAGCAAGGTTGCGTAACCTTGCTACGGCATTTACCCTCAGCCAAATCGCCGGAATTAATACGGTTACCCAATCGGATAACCGTTTTGAATTTATGTTAGGCAGCTTACCTATTCTGTAGGGGATTTCCTTCCAAACCCCTTTTTCTCCAGCATCACCACTGAAAACATTAAATCCACGGCAAAGCTTATCACCTTGCCGTGGCATCGAAAACTCACCCTCGGCCAGACCATATTCCCTAAAAAACATTAAGCCCACGGCAAAGCTTATCACCTTGCCGCGGCATCGAAAACTCACCCTCGGCCAGACCATATTCCCTAAAAAACATTAAGCCCACGGCAAAGCTTATCACCTTGCCGTGGCATCGAAAATTTACCCCCGAGGCGTACATCATTTCCTGAAAAGAACATAAGTCCATGGCAAAATCATCACATTGCCATGGCATCTGAAATCTTATCTTTAGGCATACATTCTGCCAGGGCATCTCGTTTCCATAGCCTTAAGCTATGGAAACAACAATCAACAAGAGTTCCTTGTGACTCGTTGTATTTGTTTACCCCCGGCATAACATGCATACGGCTATTGCCCCTATTGATTTACTACCGCCGACAAGGTTTCTGTTGACGCAAATCAAACATGTCCCTGTTTACCAGCAATCGCTGGCTACCAATTATCGATCCCCATGTGCAGAGGCCGTATTCAAGCAACGATCAAGATGCAGCCAGAAAATGTTTACTTTCAACATCTGGCAATGGCTGTACCCTATGTTCGTTGCAATGTTTAATCATCGGCAACAGAAATGATGATTTATGGCCTTCCATTAGGATGACCAAATCATCGGTTTGGGTCTTTCACACCCCACATGCTAGTGTTTGCATTCCTAGAAAATGCACTAGCGATGTTGCCCGCCATCCACGGTCGCTGAACGATCGTATGCATGGCATACGCACACATGCGTAATGTATGACTACCCCGTCCGGTCCAATCACGATTAACTACTTCAAGTTAATCGTGTAACTCCGCCTCCCTTTTAGTTTCTTTTGAGGGTTTTCCGTTTCTTTGGTGAGCTGGAGTCATTAGTCAGATTTCACCAGAGGAAGGAGTCACCCGCGTCGCCGTCGAAGTAATAAATGTGTCTGATTATATGACAGTGAATCCTTTCGTTACACAATTCGTGTCCAAGGTGCCTAATAGTGAATGCTGTGAATCGCGTCGCCTTCTCTTTGGCTGATGTGTCGGGTTGTGTTGGCAGGTGTTCCGTGTGTAGTATAAAATAATGCTTCAGAATCTTTTTAATTAAATTTCCTAAAAGAACTTTCATTGAAACATTAACCGTGTGTTTTCATTTCCTTCAAATTCAAACAAACTAATAAATAGAAGAAACAATAGTATATACATGTGTAGTATACAATAATGCTTCAGAATCTTTTTAATTAAATTTCCTAAAAGAACTTTCATTGAAATATCAAACCGTGTGTTTTCATTTCCTTCAAATTCAAACAAACTAATAAATAGAAGAAACAATAGTATATACATGTGTAGTATACAATAATGCTTCAGAATCTTTTTAATTAAATTTCCTAAAAGAACTTTCATTGAAATATCAAACCGTGTGTTTTCATTTCCTTCAAATTCAAACAAACTAATAAATAGAAAAACACCAGTATATACATGTGTAGTATAAATTAATGCTTCAGAATCTTTTTAATTAAATTTCCAAATAAAGAACATTCAACGAAACAACCACCAGTGTGTTTTTATGTCATTCTGTTCGCTCCGTTTGGGAAGTGTTTTATCCCGAGAACTTTGTTTCCTTTTCGCGGCGTGAAGTAAGTAGTGGAAATTAGTTAAACCCGCGTCCGTGTCGACGCACTAACTAATTACTACCACATAGGCAGCTTCGTATTTTCAACAGATTCTATCAATACATCTGTCTCACCCAAACTCTTCGTCCTTACGTGTATGCCCCCCCCCCCCCCCCCCCCCCCTCTTCTTGCGGCCATCTTTCGAGACCACTCGCCATCGACTGCCCACCCTTCCCATCACTATGCCTACGATTTCCATAATCCTTACTTTCACCTCATCAACGACTACCTAGGCCGCCTATCGTTCAACTACGATCACCTATCCGTCGAAGATGCCATCACTCACTTATACACCGAAGTCCTTTCCTCCATTTCCCTGTTTGTTCCCTACGCTAGACAAAAAACATCAACCTCTTCCCCTCCATGATACAATCTCAAGCTTCGCTCCCTGCGTAACAAAATGAATAAGTTATGGGTCACCTTCTCTCGGAATCGAACTATTCCCGTCTACTTCCATTCTCTTGGCTGTTACCTTCAATTCACGGAACTTTACAACACCCTTTATCGCAACTATATTACTAAAACTCAGACCAGTTTCAAAAATGACCCCAAAAGCTTCTTTCAGCTCGTCAATCATAAAGGTAAATCTGATGGTTACCCCGCATCGCTTACCTTAAATTCTCATACCCGACAAAATCTCCCACAATCGAATGCTCTTCAAATTAGCCGCCCTCGGCTTCGAACCTGGATTGCTGTAATGGATTTCTTCATATCTAAAGGATAGACTTTATTTGGTTCGGTTCAGGGCCATGATGTCGCCTCTGGGGTCCCTCAAGGAAGCCCCGGTTGCCCCCTCGTATTTATACTTGCCATTAATGACATTGATATGTTCATTAAGAATTTCTGCTTGTTCCTGTACGCTGATGACACCAAGATATACAAGATCATCGATCATCGGTACACACAAATAGGGGCTAGTCAATAAAAAAATATTTATTTTGTTCTTCGCAAATCGCGAAGGAGCATTCTTCCAATTAATAAATAATAGATTAGAATATACATGAATAGTGTAACGCATACATGGTATGGAGTGCGAACAAAAACAAAATAGAAAAATCGAGCAAGAAATATATTAAAGTACTCGTACAATTCTTAAGCTTCAAAATCTTATTTTTATTTTTCAACATGTTTTAATTCCGTCACTGAAAAATTTCTTAGATTTCTTTCGAATCCAAGACTTGACAGTGGCCCTCAGATCATCGTCCAAGGTGTAATGATTTCAGTAGGAGGTACTTCTTCAAAACTTAAAAATGCTATAACAGCACGCTGTGTGCTTAAGCACCGCAACATGCCGCAATACGTCCCGTTCTAAAAAGGCACTGGATGAACACTCGACCTCGGGCCTGTATTAAAGGAAATGTTACTTCCATTTGCCGTCGGGAGTGCTTCTAAAGGTCATTTAATTCGGGTTCTGCAAACGCCTGTATATTACTTTTGGGTCTACCCACGTATAATAAATAATATTGCATTTTTTTAAGTAACTCATACTACATTTCCCTTTCTTCCTTTGTTATTCTTTCGCTCTTTTTTTTCTTATAGATTGTAGGACACAGGACATGCACATGAAATATAGTTCACAACTAACTTTTTCGGTAACACTTGTAAAAGCTGACTTCGCAAAATCGCCTTCTAAACACGCGGTGGCTTTTAATTCCTCATTCATGTCGAAAAAGAGTCTTCGAAGTACAAAGGCACGTCAATAAGTCTTTAGAAAATGAGGATGATTTTCTTTTATTAACTTGTGGCGTTCCTAACAGATACACACTCAATACACAAGCAAATAGTGAAGAACACTGAACGAAAATCGAATAAGAAAATGCATCAGAGCCGTATACCATAGCAATAACATAACAATTCCTCATCAGTTGAGAGTACTTGAGTTTAGAAATCGAATTCGTACACGCGGCGAGTGGCCTGATGCTTCAATGCTTCACTTTCTACCCGTTTCATTGTGTGTTCAAATCATCGCTTTCACTGTCCTTGCTTAACGCAACAAGCCCGACGTTATCTGTATACACACAACTCACACTCTCCCATAGTAAACAGGTCTTTAAACTACGATCACGACTTCCGCATAGAGCACCGGCACACTCGCCTTCTCCGACGTCCTCTCGCTCGCTCGTTCCTGTCTCCATCGTTCGCACACGAATTTGATCGTAACAAAGTTACTGAGGAGGGAGTAGTGTGGCGTTTCTAACAGATACGCACACAATATGCAAGCAAATAGTGAAGAACACCGAAAGGAAATTCGAATAAGCACAGCACCAGAGCCGTATACCATAGCGATAACATAAAAATTCCATAGCAGTTGAGTGTACTTGAGTTTCGAAATCGAATTCGTACACGCGGCCAGTAGACTGATGTGTTAAGCATTGGTTCAATTTTTGGTGATTCTAACTGCCATAGCGTCAGTTCGAATCACACGTTCTTCACTATCATCGCAAACGCTATAACCTCATTTAACTGACCTAATAATGGACACATAATACTGTTCAGTTATCGTCTGCGCCTTTTGCAAATAGTCGATGAAGAAGATACCACGTGCATCCCAAATCACAGTAGCCATAACCCATCCAGCTGATTTCACAGTTTTTGCCTTTTTGGAGCCCGTTCGACTTTACCAATTCACTGCTTTGACTGGTCTTTCGGATCGGGAGTGTAGTGGTGTATCGGGTGTGCACTCCAAAAGTTCTCAGCTGAGAGCAAATATGGCACCCATCTCGCAGATATATTTATCATACCCAATTTATCATGCAAAATTAAAACATGAAACTAATTGAAAATTGACAGACACCTATTTAGGAATGATGCTAACTAAAAACAGACCATTAGCGATACCACGAGCGCCATCGTAGGCGTTTCTAAGGACTTATTGACCTACCCTCGTATCTATTGAACTTATGGAATAGCCAAAACTCATCATCATCATCATCATCATCGGCACTACAACCGGGAACCGGCCTTGGCCTTATTTAGCAAGTCCTGACGCTTGTTAAATTTTCCATAATGATTTGTTTTTTCCGGGCAAGATCATTAGTCTTGCACCGGAGGCTCCCCGACGGGGAATCGAACCCCGGTGTCCCGCGTGACAGGCGGGTATACTAACCGCTATACTATCGAGGAGCCCCAAAAGCCAAAAATAGCCAAACGTCACATGGTGGTAAATCGGGTGAATATGGTGGTTGTAGAATGATATCGGTCGAACGCTTATTAAAAAACTGGCAAAGAACCAATGACCATTTCAAAAGAATTCGATGTTTTTGGCCAATTGAGATTTGCACATTTTGAGGAGCAGAACATCTTTCAGAATGGTGTTTCCTCATCCAACTGCCAATCTATACCAGATTTGTCTCTTATTGGTGATCGACGATTCTTCAACACCAAATCTTTGATTTCCTTGAAATGTTGTGCATGAGTAAGTGTTTGTGTCATCTAGGATGCGGTTCATCTCCAAAGTATTACCTATAATCTTTGAAAATTTAATGCCAATCATATACTTGTGTCTTTGAAATAGTCAGTTACCGTAAACCTGCTCCATCATTTTCAGTGTTTTTGCACTACAAATTTTGCTAGGTGTACCATATTGAGCAAGTTGTTTGCTCAATAAATTTTTTAAATCGTCAATATGTTGCCCGTAACATAAAGCTCCGTGCCTATAGTACCATAATCATGCCGATTGCACTATACGGATGCGAATAATGGGCTCTCACAAGACGGTAAGAGAACAAATTCCGCGTATTCGAGAATAAAGTTTTAAGAGGTATCTTTGGCGGTAAATATGACGAGGAGGCAGCACAATGGAGGAAACTCCACAACCACGAATTGGAAGAGCTATACCGCAAACCTACAATAGTGCGAGTAATCAAGTCGCGAAGATTAAGATGGGTCGGACAAGTGGCGTGAATAGGCAACGATAGGACCGTGCGTAGAATTCTTGACGGTAGACCAACGAGAAAAAGACCGGCAGGGTCAGCAGGCAGGTGGGAGGACAATGTAAGGTTTGACCTTGAGGAGATCGGATCGGATGGTCAACCGTGGAAGGAGAGTGCAAACAGCTGACATTCAAATTAGATTAAATCATCTGTCATTCTGTAAATTGACTACTACTTTGTCGTGAGCGCTTGGCGACTGCAGTTTAAGATTCAATGTTGTAAATCAAGATGAATTTGGTCCATCAGTTAAATAAAGTAATTAGTTAATCACAATAATCACAGCCGTTGTTATTACTGCAATCTGGAGGAAGCTTATTTCGGGAAGTGCTGCACCACCACACGTTTAGGTATATCTTTCCTCTTTCAAACCATTCCACGTATCATTGTTTCAGGGCGACAAGCAACATCGCTGCTAGCCACACTACATTCGAGTGAGAAATCTTCCCCGACGACATTCCTCGGTCGGCGGAAATCAAACTACGTGCTGTACAATTGACAACACAATTATTGAACATATTGTAAGTAAACCGAGTTAGTTGGTTTACGTCGCTTTACAAATTGGTTGGAGAGGATAAGTTGAGACGGTCAGAAATAATAAAATGCCTCTAACTTTAACTAATATTGTAACAATAAAATGATCGCTAAATAAGGTTAACTAAGGGTGACTATGACTATGAATGTTAACTAAGGGTGACTATGAAAAAGTGTCGATTAACTACTATTGTAAGGTGAATGCTAAATAAGGTTGAATAGGATCGAGTGTCATTAATTAATAAAGTGAATGTTAACTAAAGGTGACTATGAACAAAAGTGTTTTTACTGACGATTGTATGGTATGTGGTACAATAGTGGTGTTTAAGAAAACTGTGGCGGCTCTTTAAAGCCTTCCTAAAGAACCATCCATTTCTTTAAAACAACCTACTTTTCCCTCACTCCATAAACCACTATACTTACCTGCATTCGAGCAGTGTATCCTTTCTTTCACCTGAAAGTAAAACCCCAGCAGGCATGCACATCAAACAAGTTATTTCATTCACATTACATGAACCGTGCCAGACAATCAGCTCGGCTTGTCAGCAATTATAAATGATGAATACTCGCTGGCTAGCGTAATTGTTGACACAGCTGTAGCCGATATTTTTGCTACGGTCCATGAATGAATATTGTTCCAATCCCAAGGTTCGCTACAGTTGCGACCAATTTCCTTTATCGGTTATCTACCGATCATGAGATTTGGGCACTAATATGATTGACGTTAGACAATCATACCCATGATCATGTCTAATGATTTGTTGTCTAAACAACGACCAGCCACTATTCTCACGCTGGCTATTCTAAACGAAATGCTTCTGTGTCCTCTACGTAAACAGAAGAAATTGCCTGCATGCCAGTATTCTTGTGCATTATCCAATGCCTAAAATAAACATGCACCCAAATTTAGTAGCCTTTGCCGTCGCAGCAAAGTTCTGTTGACTTATCGCCAACCCAAATCAATCGCCTATCAAACGATGGGAATACACCCAGTCGTACACCGATCATCATATTTGACCAGCTGCATGTTTGTTTTTCCTTTTCTGCGCCCGGCGAGTGTTTGGGTGGCTTTCTTGAAAAGGAAAGATTGTTTTTCCCCTGCGATGACATGGGTGGAAACTCATCGCAATCACCAGAGGCTGGGTCAACGTCGCCCAGCTCGGGGAGTCAGATTCCTATTACCGCCGCGGACAGACGCACCCGCTTAGAGTTCCCCTTTTTACCAGCCCCGCTACTAAGTAGCCAATTTCATTTTTCCACCTTCTAAATATTCGAGTTGGAGTGCCGTTTTTCCTTGCTGTCAACTGGTCGCGGAAATCATTTTGTTCTTTTTAAGTGAACTTTTCGTTGTTCTTTTTAAGTGAACTTTCCGTTGTTCTTTTTAAGTGAACTTTGTGTTAAAATTTTCAACGATCCTGAAGGAGTGCAGGCGTCATCGCAAAGGATTAAGTGATATTAATATTGTGAACTCCCAGTTTAAGCGCATGTGCGGATGCCATATCGTGGATAAAAATAAAGAACACTTGATAACGAAATACTTGCGTGCCTATTTATTTCTTTCGCCGGTTTGGAGTTGATTTATTTCGTGGCAAAATCTCAGAGAAACCAATGGTAAGTGTTTGGGTGTTGAGTTGAACTAGTGCCCATGTACGGTACAATAACCAACCCCCACAAACCACATAACAATAGCTTATCGATATTATCCTCATGAACTCACCAATCACACAGCAGCACATTCCAATCCCAGTTTTGTCATCGTTTGTTGAACTCCATATAGTTTCGACAGAAATGATTTTCGTATCGTATATCATTCATTTTTCATCGCCTGTTACCTTACATTTAAAAGTAGGCTTGATATCGTTCCGGTTCAGCAGCGATTCACAGATGGAAATTCGGTATATTAAATGTTGTCACTTGCTTGAGGCATCTAAACATCAACTTCGTATTAGTTACCCCCTTTATGCAAGTGATTTGAAATCATTCTATGGTCGATCTTCAGTTCTTCAGTTGAGATTGCTTAGATATCTTCCTAAATCTTATTTACAAATATACATGAGCCTTTTCTATAATAGGCCGGTCACTACGAGCAGGATCTTTCACATTCAAATTTCAAAATGAAAGTGGGTGAACCATTTCCTGACAGCTGATTGAGATAAACTACCAGACCACAAATATATTCACAAGTTTGTGTCGCTAACCAATTCGAAGTTATGACACTTTACATCAAGCAGAAAACCGCCGAATACCTTTTTCCCCTTCAATATAAAGGTCGATCTGCCTCAGTATGACATTCTCCTTAAGTTGCGTGCCAAAGCTGCGAAAAACTCCCAATTGCGCATCCAGAACTTCAAATGACGAGACTGCTCTATTGAAAAAATGTTGAAATTACCTTACTTATTTGTTCCTGTAAAATTAAGACAACCTACGAAACCTAGAATTACAATCAATAAATGTGGATTTCTTCCCGGACTGTAATAGTATTACTTTTTACAAAGGGCGAACATTATCTCTGACAAGGCTCGCTTTCTACATTCATTGCTGGTACGTTGGCACAACCGTACAATCTTACAACTACTTTTCAAATCCCGATTCCTAAAGATTCAAATTTCACACATATCCTTAAACAAGGACCTCACTGACAGCTTTCAATCTGCCCTAGCCATTTAAAACCTGTCCAACGGCAATCTAAAGCAATTTAACTCAATCACCAATGCCTTTGTCGGCCACTTATCTAACGCCACCCGATTTTATTCGGTTGGCAACGCACTATAGGCTGCGTACAAAAGACACCATTCTAAGCTGTGTATTCTAGGAAAACCCCATTCCACGCAACATTCATCCGCGTTGGTTGGTTAGATGTAGGAGCGCCTGGCTGTTTGCCATTCCTCAAAGGCGCACAGCATCCATTTTTTTCGCAGAAATCTGTCATCGGCTGAAAACGTCCGTGAAAATGAAGAACACACTTCACAGTCCGCTCACAGAGACCCTCACAGTCCATTGAGCCATTGAGTACCCGCCGCGCCAATTCATGTCATTGCGAATATTTTGTCGTCACCGCTGATGCCGCCACAGCCGCCTGGGTCGTCATATCAAATTTTGCAAATCAACATTTTGCCGGCTTATCATCTAAAGCGCGCGCTTATTTTTAGCGGAACGCCATCAAGAGGGAATAAAAAATTATGAGAGATATGCCGACGTATCAAGGGAAGCGCCATCCAGGCTCATTAACAAGAACAAGACGTGTAGCACCAGCATGTATCCGAAGATCGTACGCATACATATTCTACCTCGATTCCATGGTAATTGTAGGCCATGGGTTTGTCGACGCTACTCGTGGATCGTGAATGGTCCATCTCAAGATTATGATTCCTATGATCCAGAAAACCAAGCCTGGGAGTTTCAGATGGGAATAGGAATCATACAGAAGATTTATATTTATTGTTTCTGGACGCTGGCGCTTCATTCAAATACTTGCTCGGTGTATTGTGTGTATTCCCGGTAACATGTCTGATGAGGCGAAGCAAAGTAGTGTAAGGTCAACTGGGAAGACGGCGATTCTTTGGCTTTAGTGGTTTCCGTCAACAAAAGAAGTCAGCGGAGAACGAGATTGCTTAAAAAAGGTTATGTGTCTGCTTCGGGTGTCGGGTACGACCCAATAGAGTTCTGCTAAGAATATTTGTCATCGCAATGCTGAGAGTTTCAATCAGTTCCACATCAGACCCAAATTCTTAACTGTTGGATATCACGTATAGGGACTGTTGATGACACTCTTGGGCTCATTAAAGTTTCTTTAGATTTGCTCGTGCTTAATGTCTTATAATGGTCTTCTAATAATTTCTTTGACCTCATCGAACCCAACAATAGAAGATTTTTTTTAATTCATTCTCTCCCTGCAGATGGTAAATATGATCGCTTTCATATAAATTCTGTGACCGAAGGTCCGTAAGCACCCGTAGTAATTATTCTTTTTCCGCTTTTTTTCCTCACATTTCAACATAGAACCTGTTGGACGAGTAGTAAATCCCATCTTTCACCTTTTGCAAATCACTTACACAAGAGAGGTTTCGGTTTTCCACTTGAAAAACAAAAACCAAAAAACGTATCGATTTCAAATCAACAAAAGTATCAGGACTCAACAAAGCAGCAGATTACAGAAAACAAATTCAGGCCCTATGACTCTACAATACCTGCCTCCATTAGATTGCTTCTCTGAACGATCGTAATATCCTCACGGTGGTACCGATATCCTTTTCTTTCTGCACCTGGAATGTAAGAAAGCGCTGGCGGATTAAATATCATTTGGTATCCTTGTTTCTGGCTACCGAACGAAAATTGTTGGTTCAACTATTCGGTAATTGCTCGACGACTTATCCTCTTGCCGCCACATCATTCACAGCATTCAGAGTGATATCCTTATCACAAGGGACATTAATTTATTGCAAACAGAGGGGAAATTATGTTTAGACCATAAATTTTATTGCAGGAAATTCCATTGATCAATCACTAGAAATAGGACAACCAACGGACAATAGAGCGTCAGCTAAACGAAGAGCGGGAATACTCTGTGTATATTGCAACAATATTTGTCACATGAGGGGGTGACTGTGCCCGGGGTGAGTGTTTGTAAGTGCTGTTTAGTCACTCTGGATAAATGTAGCGATTGCCACTTGAAATTTTTGTATCAACATCAATAAATTGTGAGACGAAAGAATGTGCAGGGGTGCGCCACGTCACCCTGCAATGTGCACCCAGCTACTTTGGGTTTGGTAATGTTGTGACATTTTCCAATAAAATTTGTAATTAATCGCCGTTGTTCGAAGGCCGTGGTAAGATGTATTCAATGGGGTGACACGCGTCGTATTGAGTAGGGCAATTGGACTAAGAGGTCAGGATGAATGGGGCTGTTTAAAATAAATGTAACTGACCTAAAAGGTAAAAGATATCATAGTATTTTATTTTTCGTAAAATACAGTTTTCTTCGCAACACATGTGATAATTTCATCTTTTGTTCTATTTTAAAAACACCTGTTCTTTTACTTTCTCATGCAAAGCAAGCAAATTGCAGTTTATTAACTAGACCAAAAAAGTGCTTAAAATCTAGCTTAATTAAATTGAAGCTTAACTAAGTCACTGGTTACAGATTGACCATAAATTGAATTTAAAACTTAACTAACGTCTTAAACTATTGCCTTTCGCCCTCAGTCTAGATTAGTTTGACGTCATTTGCAAAACGATTATATACTTAGAAAATTGGAAATGGAAACTAAAAATAAATTTAAGAAAACTCTGTTTTTGACCTTTTTTGTTTTCAATCTGTTTTAAATTTAAATTTAACTCAATCAATTTAATCATAATTTGTTTATATAACCTACTTACAACTTTATATTTATTTGGAGTCCACGTTTATTTTATTCAGAATCAAATTACACATTTTTCTTTATGTAGAACTAAACGCATGTCCTATGTTACAGTTATTATTCATATGTTAACTTACTGGCTCTTTCCAAGCACTCTAAATTATACAATAACTAACTTTTTGTTTATACCTTTTGGCATACAATTACTTTTGTAATTTAGGTTACAGTAAGTGGTCAATATATAAGAGGGCTTCCTCTTTTGCTAACGCAATATACGTACAGGATTTTTGCTTTTTTTTTTAATTGTTGTATATTTAATTTCTTTTTTTTTTACAAGCAAAAGTTCAAAACAGAACGATTAAAAGGTGCAAACAACAACTTAAAACAAAAATTTAACTAAATATGAAGGGGAGAGCGTTGCGCCTAAAACGCATACTATATTTGGGGATGTGTAGTCCTTTCTTCGTCACACACCCACCACCAGTTGGGGCGGAATTGGTCTATTTTACATTTATCTCTTTCACTTATAACCATACTGAAACGTAGGTGATCTGGAGTATCCAGAATGTCAGAGGACTACGGTCCAAAACCCATTCGATGTTACAAAATACTCACTCCTGTCCCTTTGATATATACGCGCTGACCGAAAGTAACCTCACCCCCAGTATCAATAGCCTGGAACTGTTCCCCTCCTCCTTCACAGTTTTTCGGGACGGCGAGGTCCATTATTCTGGTCCTGACACCCCTGCCGAGGAGTGGTGCTTGCCATCCAAAACGGACTTACATCTTCTCTTATCACCATCTCTTCTTCTCCCAACCTCGACTGTGTCGCAATAAAAACATTGCTCAAAGTCCGTGTACATCATATGCTTTTACATACCGCCATCGCAATCTATCGAGTCATACGAACTCGCTATTGTGGCAATCGACCACATAACTGGGGCTAGTTCTTCCCAAGACGACATTATAGTCCTTTAATCTCCCCCATATCCAATGGACGCTGTCTGACGACTACTCCCACTACATCTCAAACCGCACTACTACTAAGGAATGCCTCTTTATAGGCAGCCTCATTGACTCTAGCCTTTGCCAAGTAAGCAATGTCCAAAACCATCTGGGCAGACAACTTGACCTTGTGTTCACGACAGACCCCTTTAATTCCTCAGTCGTCCCTAGTCCCCACACCCTCTCAACTATTGATAACCACCACCACCCTCTTCTCGTATCCTTAAACCACGACTACAGCCTCGCTCAACACAGAAATCCACAACGCCATATCCCTATATGTCCTATACTCCCGACACAGGTTATCATTTTCATCGCCCCCATGGTATAACCACAAACTACGCACCCTTCGTAACAAGAGGAATAAGTTGTGGAAGACTTTCCTGAACATGCGTTCTCGCCATGACTACTCCAACTGTCTGGGTTATTTTTATCAATTCACCGAGCTTTACAGATCCCCCTACCACAATTACCTTGCCAAAGCTCATTTCAACCTGATCAACGACCCCAAATCTTTCTTCCACTTCATCAACCACAAACGGAAATCTGATGCCTATCCTACCTCCCTTTTCTAAGGTTCAACTACTACAACGGACTCCCAAACCATATCCAATCTTTTCGCGTCCTTCTTCAAAATAACAATTACGGGCGACTCGTTCGAGCCTAACCCCTCCTACTTTACTGGCATGTCTGAATTCGCCCTCGGCCCTCTCATCCCTCTACACATTCAACAACAGCAAGTCATAAAAAAACTTGAAGAATTAAAAGACGATTTCAGTCCCGGCCCAGACGGACTCCCTGCTATCCTCTTAAAAAAATGTTTCTCTTCTCTCTCTCTCCCGCTCGTGTCAATCTTCAATCTATCCCTTGCTCAAGGTCTATTCCCCGACATTTGGAAATCCTCCTACATAACCCCCACACATAAAAAGGAAAAAAAAACGATATATCCAATTATCGGGCCATTGCCAAGCTCTCGCACATTTCCAAACTGTTCGAAGGCCTACTATATGAGGCGCTATGTTTTCGCTGCGCACCCATCATCTCTCTGAACCAGCACGCTTCCTCTCAGGCAGGTCCATTACTACTAACCAATTCACATCCCACACACTCCTTGCCCTAGAAAATCAAACGATGAGGTCGATGTAGTCGCTACCGACTTTAGCAAGGTCTTCGACAATATCTCCCAAAAACTCATTCTCTTCAAGCTATCTTCCCCCGGTTTCGAACCCCTGCTGATTAAGTGGGTCTCATCCTATCTCAGTTATCGAACCTGTCGCGTGCGATTTAGATCGACCCTCTCCGATCCTTTTTTCCCAACCTCAGGTGTCCCACAGGGCAGACATCTCGGCCCTCTCCTATTTATCCTAACAATAAACGACATAGGCTCTTGCATTAATCACTCCTTCATCTCGCTCTACGCGGATGATTCCAACATTTTCAGAACAATCCGCTCTCCCCTGGACTCCTCACTTCTCCAATCAGATCTTGACAGCTTCTCGACTTGGTGCCAGAATAATTGCCTAGAAATGAATATCGCCAAATGTCACACAATCACCTTCTCTCGGAAGCGTTCCCCCACTCACCCACGCTCCTACCTCTTACTGAACCAACCGATAACATCAGTTGAATTGATTCGCGATCTGGCCATCCTATGCGACAAGGAGCTCAAATTTACCGCACACATTGATCACATAATCCTCAAGGCCAACACCGCCTTTGGGTTTGTCAAACGCTGGTCGAAGGAATTCCATAACCCCTATGTCACCCGATCACTCTCACAACTTTTGTCCGGCCTCTACTCGAATACGCTAGTCAGGTCTGGTCGCCGTATCAAGTGTCTCACACTCGCAGGATTGAGGATGTTCAATGTCGTTTCTAGCGCTTTGCCCTCCGCGGACTAAACTGGGAAAATCCGCTGATTCTACCACCATACACAAGCCGGCTCCCTCTAATCAATCTAAACACACTTGAAGAGCGCAGAGTACATGCCGACATCATCTTTGTCCATCGCCTTGTGTCTGGCTCAATCAATTGCCCAAGCTTGCTCTCCACTTTAACATTGCATGCAAACCCCCGTAACGTACGTAACCCTCGACTGTTTTACGTGCCCGCTCATCACACTTCTTACGGCGCTAACGAACCCATCTCGCCTATGCTACGACAGGCCAACTCTTTCCCCACCTCCTTCGATTTCAACATCGCCACTCCCGCTCTTAAACGACGTCTCAGAACAAACCCGTCCTAAATCCGCCCCCTCCCAACAATAACCCCCCACACTGCAATCCCCCCCTCTCCCCCTCCACCGCTCCCTAACCTCCGCCCCGGTATCAGTTCGAACCCATGCCCTCCACTGTCGCGCAAGGGCCGCGTTTACCAACCCACGTACACTCGCTCTTCCCTGGCCTCCTACCTCCCCTATCCCCAAATAATCTTAACCTACCCGGTTTTCTTCTCCTTTTTTTTCGATTGAAAAATCGAATAAGGTCTTAACCACTACTCTAGATTTTAAGATAGTGTGTAAGGTCTTATGTTAAGTTAATCTTAAGCTTGCAGTAAGCTAAATAAAAATGGGGGTTCCGCCTTCAATCAATCAATCAATTAATCATGGGAAATTCGTTTATCCCTGGCACCACGAAAAGCGTGGTAAATATTAGGAAGTCTATGCTTGTTCTGGATAAGTATTTAGTAGGACTACCACCTCATTCATTGGCTTAATTCAAGCAACATAATTACCTACAACTAAATTATATATGAGTTACAAACTAAAGAGTTTAAGAACCATCTTAACTAGACTTAACTTAAGGTAACCAGGGCAAATTAAGAAGGGAAGAGTAGGGGCGGGAGGTGGGGGCAGATTATAGTAAAGTGTAGAAGCGCCGCTTAAGATTGGTGGTGAGAATGGTTTAGGATGCGGTCTTGAGAGTATGGCTAGAGAGGGAGTTGACATTTCTCAGCATTCGTGAAAGGAGTTCGTTGACACCATAAGAGGTCACGTGAGGGGGAATCTAGAGAAGGCTTTCAAAGTGTAGCAACAAATTCTGAGCAGTAATCACTCCCAACCTACTTCTCGATATTCACAGAATATTCGAATACAAGTTGGAGGTACTACGATTAGGCCACGGGACAGGATGCAATATCTTCGGGTCATTTATACCCCAAAAATGAATTTCATCAAACATGTGACCCACATTCTTCAAATGGGGATCGGTCAGTCAAAGCAACTGCACAACATTTTGAAGTGGAGCAACAAATTTGATTCCAAATTTAATCTTCTCTACTATAAGCAGCTAATACGATCTGGAATATCGTACGCCTTTGCAATGTGGTCCTGCATACCTTCGACCCAAATGGAAAGACTTCGAGTTTTCAGAAGGAAACTCCTCAGAAGATGAACCAATCACTCTAGAAAGCCTGACGGTGGTCATTACCCCAACTCTCACCTATACGAAGGTGCCTTCATTACCCCTTTCGACAAGTACTTGCTACATTTACCATACAAGTATCCCGAAAGCATTCACAACAGCGAGAACCTACTTGTGTGGAGGTCTTGCGTTCTTGACCCTTCTCTCGACCTTTCGATCTCTTTGGATCCGGCCACCACAAACTTTTCTTCAGTACAAAACTGAAGAAAGCATCCTTCCCAACAACATTCCCCTCTATAGGGTTCCTGGATCCATCCCAAAGGGTATACTGCTGACACACTACAAACACGCACGCACAGGAGAAGACAGCACAAATACACACACACACACACACACACCGACGAAATCGCAGATTATCAGACGCCGAAGACATGATTTGCATTTACCACCGTACTCAAGACCTACCGGTCTTGGATGATTACTCCCCCATCATCCCTTCATCCAAGTAGGTAGAGAATATTTGAAATAACTCTGTCCACACTATCCTTAGATACCCCCCCCCCCCCCCCCCCTCGATTTCTTTTTCAGATATCTTGAGACCGAGCCTAACATCCTCATGGATGTGGATGATTCTGGTTATCGCGAGATTACCAGGAGCCAGAGACAAGATGAAGGACACATCTGTCCTTGTCTCGCTAAAGTCGGCCTCCCGCCACCCCCCCTTTTTTTAATGTAGATAAGGAGGGTATTACACGTAAGTCGAGGGTCTGTGTTCAGAGGAATTAAGTTAAGGAGGTACGCGCAGTTGACCGAGGCGGAGAGGACGCGATGAATGAACATTAATGTCAGTCACAACCCTGCGTCAAGGGTTCTGAGGTTGATTAATTCGAGGCGGTTAATGTACGGGGGGATGATTAAGGGGTTTTCCCATCCTAGCCCTCGGAGAGCGAACCGTAGGAAGCGACGTTGAATACATACATATACAGTATACCCTATGGACTAGGTCCAGGCATCCTCTTTTATAGACGGAAATGTTGTTGGAAAGTTTTGTCCTGAAGAATCCAAAGTGATCGAAAGAGAGAAGGGTCGAGAACGCATGACTCCCCGTTCTGAAGGGTTCGAGATACTTGTATGCTAATTGTAGCAAGTACTCGTCGATAGGGATAATGAAGGCACCCTCGTATAGGTGAGAGGTGGGGTAATAGCGACCGTCGGACTTTCTAGAGTGGTTGGTGCATATTCTGAGGAGTTTCCTTTCGAAAATTCGAAGTCTTTCCATTTGGGCCTAAGATATACAGAACCATATGGGAAAGGCGTAGGATATTCCAGATCGGATTAGTTGCTTATAGGAGAGAAGCCTAACTTTGTTGCTCCACTTCAAAATGTTGTGCAGTTGCTTAGACCGACCGATGCCCCTTTGAAGAATGTGGGTCACATGTTTGATGAAATTCATGTTTGGGGTATAAATGACCCCAAGATATTTCATCCTGTCCTGTGGTATAATCGTAGTACCTCCTACTTGTATTCGAATATTCTGTGAATATCGAGAAGTAGGTTGGGAGTGTTTACCACTCAGAATTAAGGCTACTGTTTTGGATGGGTTAAGTCGAATTTTCCATCTACTGTTATACTGAGACAAATCTTCCAAGTGACGGTTGAGTCGATTTGTTGTGAGTTTAGGGCTTTTGGATGACGTGTAGACTAGGATGTCATCCGCATAGCTGAAGATCAAAATTAAAGATGCATACCCTTTTTCATTTTCATTTCATTTTTACATTTTTTTATTTTCTTTCTATATTCTTAGTTTTTAAATTACATGCTAGACAAAAAGTGCTTAAATCCTCGCTTAATTATCTTATATTATAACTTACTGGTCCTACGCAGACGCTCTAAGCTAAACATTACATAACTATTGTATAATTTGCCTTTCGGCGACAGGATTTTGTTTGTGGCTGTACTTATGCTGGGGTAGAGTTCCGGCGAATCGTATGAGAATTTGGTTAGACAAATTCCCGGATACTATAATTCTACAGTGCATATGAAGATATCAATCAACATCGGCAGTACAACCGGGAACCGGTCTTGGCCTTATTTATCAAGTCCTGAGGCTTGTTAAATTTTCCATAATGATTTATTTTTTCTGGGCAAGGTCATTAGTCTTGCGTCAGAGGCTCCCCGACGGGGAATCGAACCCCGGTCTCCTGAATGACAGGCGGGTATACTAATCACTATACTATCGAGGAGCTACATATATATGAAGATATGCCCAATGATATTAGGGTTTTGGGGAGTTTGTATTTATCAAGTTAATTGAACATCTGTGTCAGTTTAGCATCCATTTGGTCTAATTTGCGATTTTTTGGGAATGTAAGCAATGTGTGACAAATGAATATTTGGTTCAATTTGTCGTGCATTGGATTCAATGTTAACATGGGTGTGGAGTAGGTTATTATGTAGGTGGGTGTGTATGGCGATATTGATTATGGAAAGGAGTCGTATCGGATACAAAGTTATGTGTATGGGAGGGGAATAGTAGGGCTTTGCAAAGCACTACAGTACTATGAATATGTAATGTATGTCACCAAAGTCCACCCAAATAATATTTTACTTCGGCCCAACTTTCCTACTCTACAAATTTCAAATTAGAACCGAATACCGTTAACATCCTTAGCTTTCTGCTCCATAGATTACTATTGATCTACCCAATAATCTCGAAAAACAAAAACACCATTAACAGAGAACGGACGGTAAGTTGCATGGTGAACCGTTGGCCCCTTTACAGATATTTACCCTGTTCTAATCCTGGGACACCTTAATTTGCAGTTAATGTCTCGACGGCACATAATTCGATACATAAGAGGAAAACTGTGTAACAATCCAATCCAATTCTATTTAATTCAATTCAATTCAATTCGATTCAATTCAAGTCAATTCAATGTAGTTCAATTCAATTCAAATCAATTCAATTCAATTCCAATAAAATCAAATCAATTCAACACAACTCAACTCAACTCAATTCAGTTCTATTCAATTCGATTCAATACAATTTAACGCAACTCAACTAAATTCAATTCAAACCAATTCAATTCAATCCAGCATAAGTGTTTCCAGAGCGTTATAATTTGAAAGAACTCCAACACTTATCTATTAGGAATTCAGAGCGCTGTGTCAACTTTACATATCGTCTTTCTTACGATAAGTATCCGAAAAAATTATAATAACTCTTCTGGTAAATGAGCCAACACGGCCAGACTTAAGCGCTCATTCCGCTAGGACATTCCAAAATTAGTAAACGTAGAATTGAAGACTTGCAGCTCTTTAGCTCACCGGGGCCACTATTGTAATGATTATGGTGCGACATTGATGCGTTAATTGATCGGTGATGCCAAGCATTGGATTACCTTTGGAACTTTTTTTTATTAAATATTTCTCGGGACAGGCGAGTCTGTAATGGTAAGATTACAGTTAATAGATGACTAGTTTGGCGAAAAGATACTTGAACAAACCTATTCAATGGACAGGACATTATCTTTCAGACAGGTGAGTGCAGGATATGCTTGATATTGTTACGATTCCAGACGACACATACGAACAGGCAATTACAGTGAAGAACACAGCACACGAGGAAATTATAGCCATATCCAAGAGCAATTAACGTAGCAATTCCACAGCGTGTGGCGATTTGACACATTTTAAAGCAGAATTGGCCGTGATCCGATGCGCCAGTGATTTGATTCGAACATTTTTATAACGTGGGTTACTTCTACCATCGCAAGCGCGATAACCTCCTTCTCGTAATATCAATCCTGTTACCCCCCCCCCCCCCCCCCCCCCCCCATGTATCTATACTATTACCCCTCCATTTTGTATTATCATAAAAACATCGACATCGATCACTCTACTCATGTATAGATGGCACACCTTTCAGTTCCTCTTCAAACTAAGTCGAAAATATTAACATAACACAGAAATGGAGAATATGCAAACGAGTGGAACTCAATGGCTTGAAAATGCAATACTGCCCTGTGTCATCCATGACAAACCCCAGCGAATACCCATTATATTAGAAATACATATTCGTCATCAAGCACCAGAAATAAAACACGACTCTTGAGTTAAATGTGCAAATGTGCGAACCACGAAAATCGGATCACGAACGTCATAAGAAACAGATCTTCCTATCAGATCTATTATTAGTTATTGGCCTCGCTCCCAGGTAGCGTGTCTCCTGGTCCTGAATAGGATGAGGGATCTCTACTGACCGCTCCTGAGGGGACCCGTTGCGGTCGCCGCCTTGCTTCCTCAAACCTGAGGGAAGAGTACCGACCGATCGTTGTCGATTCTAGTGCCGCAAACTTCTGAAGGCAACCGCCAGCGGCTTCTGCTGGCTTACGTGCGCAAGTGATTTTCGACGTCAGCGATACTCTGTAGATAGAAAAAGGGCAATAACCATTGCTCTACTCACCATATCAGAATAAAACTCCGTTTTATTTAGGTATACAGGGTCTTCTTTATTTTGTCAAATCATTTTTTTATTATCGTGATGGTTTCCTGCAGCACTTCCTCCAGGGACCATGTATATCTATCAACTGCTCCCGGAGATCGTTTTTTTTTTTTTTTTTTCAAAACTGTATTTATTAACCATAATTAGAATTCGTACATTTAAGTAATACAGTGACTTAAAATTAATTTTGTAACAATTGCTTACATGTAATTATTATAATAATATATACATTTTCCAAACAATATTTTATGAGATATAAGATAGATGCGTGTTTATAAATTTAGTGGTATTATCTTCCTGGAAAAGGTCAGAAAACCAGGAATTTGTTTTTTCAACTTTACTTAGTCTAAACTTAATCCTAATTATATAAATAACTTAACCTAATTTAGCCTGATTACAGTATGGATTTCATAAAGCCATAAAACAAAGTTTTATAATTAATGGGATATATGTTATGAATTAAAGGATGTGGAATGAGGTCAGTTATGGGTTAGAGGTAGAGTATTTCTCTCCGGTTGTTCGTTGGAAAAGCGTAGGATGTTGGAAAATGGTTGGACGTTACAGTATTTGAACTGGTTAGGGGTAACTTCGGTGTTGTGGTATATGATCTCATTGAATCATTTACCAGTCTGCCTGAGGCGAAGGTAGCTCTGGTGTGGAGACAGTTGGGGTAGTGAGTTCGGATATCTAGAGGGTTCTCTAAGAGCGAGGTTATTATGGGATTGGGATTATTTTGTAGGTTTTCGATAAATTTGATAGACAGTTCGAGGAATCGTCTATCGAGGCGCTCGGTACCAGCGGTATTGTAGAGTTCGACGTAACTATAGTACTTATAGGAGTTAGGACGACGATGTAACCCAGAGACATACCTAAAGCATTTTCTTTCGAATACTCGTAATTTCTCCATTTGGGAGGGAGTGATATGGTACCACAATGGGCACGCGTACGTGAGTGTGGGCCTGATAATTTGTTTGTAAATGAGCAGTTTGACTTTGTGAGAGAGACTATTAGGTTTCCACATTACTCTTCTACAGAGATTAAGCTGAATTGTGGCTTTTTGAAGGGAATTTTTAATGTGGGAGGAAAAAGAGCAGTTATTCGAAAAAGTGATTCCCAGATATTTTAGGGTTTTGGAGGGTTTTATCAGAGTGTTGTTCAGTTGAATCTTAATTTTGTTGTGGCAGCGTCTAGTGTTGTTTGGTTTGTACAGTGCTCGGTTTTGCCCTTGAACACTATGAGCTGCGTTTTATTTGGATTAAGGTGGATTTTCCACTTATTAAAGTATGTTGATAGGTTAGGGAGGAAGTTGTTAATGCGGTTTCTTGCAGCCTTAACAAATTTGCTGCTAGAGTAAATTAATATATCATCAGCATAATTCAGCATCACAACATTAGGAGATACGGGTTGAAGAATATCTGAGGTATATAACAGATATAAAATTGGCCCTAAAATGGAGCCTTGGGGAACACCCGCGGTTATGGTGTGGGTTCCTGAGACAGAAGAATTTATTCTCACAACGAATTTTCTGGCAGAAAGATATGAGGCTAAGAGCTTTGTTGTGTGAGAGTTTAGATTAAATATGGAGTGCAGTTTGTACAGAAGCCCTGAGATCCAGACGCAATCAAACGCCTTAGAAATATCGAGAGATATACACACAGTAGGGCTTTGGTTTTGGAGACCAGTTGTAACATCGTGTGTGAGTTTTAGTAGAGCATGACATGTGGATTGTCGCTTACGAAATCCGAACTGACAGTTAGGGATGAGGGCATTCTCATTGGCAAATGAGAGAAGATTTTGGTAGATCTTGCGTTCCAGTATCTTACTTAGTGTACTTAATAGGGATATTGGACGATAATTGCAAGGGCTATTACTACTACCTGGCTTCTTAATAGGAATTACTACCGCAGTTTTCCAGTTCTCTGGGAAGTGCGATGCATTAATTATATGATTAAGAAGAATGAGGATGGGATGGGAAGTAATAACCGGAGGTGTTGCTTACGTATGTTAGAGTAAATGGATTCTGTGTTGAGGGAGATAATGGTTAGTTTAGAGAGAGCTGGAAAGAATATGGGAAGTTATTACTGAAAGAATCTGACCTTTTTTTTCTGTTTCTGACATCTTCGTCAGCGAAGGTAGCATGGCTTGTAAGCTTTGGATGTATCCCATGATGTCCAGATTGAAATTTTTAGTATTGTTGTTAGGGGGAGTGGTAGTGTTGAGGTTTCCTCTTGCTGCATCCGCGTACGATATTCCGGGTCGGGTTGACTTTGTTTCCTGCAATACTGTTGGTTTCGTTGATGTTGATTTAATTGTTGTTGCTAAATTCCGTCTTTGCAGAAGTTTTAGCTTCTGAGGGCACTGCGAAAAATTTGCCGGATGAGGGCCTCCGCAGTTACAGCATTTTACTGTGATCTTTTTGGTGGTAATGAATCCATCAGCGTTGGCGGTTTGTACTGTTAGGTTCCAGGGCTTGTGGATTTACCTTGCATTCCTCGAGCTCGTGTTCCTCTGCGCATCTGCCGCAACGTCTTTGCTGGTGGCATGAGACCGCCAAGTGTCCTGATTCTTGGCATCGCTTACAATGAAGAATTTCTTGTTTGTGTGGCTCTTCGATTGCGATTTTTTGGGTAAACAAATATTTAATTTGTTTAAGTTGCTTGATGTCTTGATTAGGTGGGATTTGTATGATTCGGAGGTTTTTTACGTTGTTTGTCCTCATGTACGGTGTTTGGAAGTAGTCCAGCTTATTGATTTTTATTTGTCGACATATACTGGCGATTTCCAGTCCCACTTCTTCGTTGGTCCATTCGGGATCGATGTGCCTTATAATAAAGGTAGCTGGTTTGCTGTTCGGATGCTGGAAGGTGAAAAACTGATACTGTTCCTCTAACAGTTTTTTAACTGCCCTGTCATGATCGACTAATGATCTGACTGTTATGGAAGTCCTCGATCCTTTTGCATTGGTGCTAAAATTCCGGTGAACCAAGGCATTTTGCAGAGTTTGAATTAGAGCTTTGGTGCTGGTCGGGTTTCTGATGTAGATTGGCGGTGGTCTTTCGTTTTTCGTGGTTGATTTCGTTGTTTCTACTCTGGTTGGAGCAGGTATCTGGTTTGATGAGGGCTCCCGGAGATCGCGATACATCTTCCTTATAAATGAAAACAAATCGAGATTTTGTATCTTGAAACGAACGTTTCAGGTGGAAAATCTCGATTTCGGGTGTGGTGGTCAATGTGCTCATTAGGGTAATGGTTCCGTTTTATGAGTTCTCATAAAACTATTATGCATAATTAGGATATGCATTGGAATTAGAGTTTTTTGTTTTTGTTATCCGTCTGGCTTATGCAGACAAGAGTTTGCGTGTCCTTCAGATGGGTAACACAAGATCCGCGGGAATTAGGTATTGGTGTTTGAACTGGTGCCTTTACAAGTCATAAAACATCAGGCATGGGAAGATATGCATTAGGATGTTTATGATTGCTCGAATTGTGGGTCGGCGGAAAATTGATATGCCTTTGTTTAGACACATGCACGTTTTGGGCTTTTGATCTTTTAGGAATTTGAATTGAATTCAATTCAATATTTGAGAGTTTGAACGTTTAGTTCGATTTGGTTGACATTGAAGCCAATGTTGATTTGGGTGTAGGGATTTGTATGTGGGGGAAGGAGATTGTTTCTATGGCGTAAGGAAATTGTAGGGCTTTCCGGAGCACTACAGATGTGCCCACAATTTACAAAGAGTAAATTCATCCAAGGCAGTAATTCAATGCCCACATGTAATACACGTTCTTGATCGGATATAAGGATAGACACCGAAACTCGTAGGGATTTGGTAATGAGCTATTTAATGATGACATTATTACACAAGCTTAACTTCTGATTTATAGGTATTACCACAAATATTAATTACAGAAATAAATTTATCGGATGTGGTACTGTGGGGGTTCTTTACCCCACTTCCAAAGAACCACCCATTTCCATAAATTACCGGCCTTCTGCTTACCTGCAAATGAGCATCGTAACCTACTCTGCATCACCTTCCACCTGAAAACATAGGTCCACGGCAAGACTTTTATCTAGCCGTGACATCAGACTTTCACCTCGGCGCATGCCCGAGTTAACACCCCTAAAATATAAGATAGCTAACATTCCTGAAAGCTTAAGATAGGTAACAAACAAAACATAAAACACAGATACTTCCCAATCTGTTCAACTTAATGTCATTCCCAAAACACGAACAAAAGAAAACGTGTCCACTGTATTTTAATAATAGAAACACAGGTACTTCAAAACCTGTTTTGCCTAATAGAATTAAGATATTAACAGATTCGAAAAATATAAATAGAGTTAAGTTCGAAATTTAAAATAAGAGATCCTGCCTGACTACGGACTCGAATACACGAGCTGCTCAGAGGAGAAAAATAATAAAAGGAAACATAGTTTCTAAATAAACAAAGACAAAGGTCTTTTCGTTTGAAAATATTTTCTCCAGGAACAGCACAAAATTACTCGCGCATCCAACGCATCATGTCCCCGAAAGCTAATTTCGCATTACCTCCTCAGGTAACCAGCACCAATGCATGCACATGCCAATGCCCTATGCGAAGAAGCATTTTCTCTTACATGTGCATGACATGTTCATCCTCATCACCAAGTCATCGGTCGATTGTACAAACAACAGCCTACAGCACAGCCATTGCTGGCCACCTATAGAAATGTTCAGTGTTGTTTTAACACTAACAACACACCCGATACACCGACCGATGGGGCATTGGCAATCTACGTACAAGCTAATTGATGCTGTACACATTGGCCAATGAATAAACATACATTACTCCTATCCCCTAAGGTTCGCTACAGTTGCGATCAATTGCCTTTTATCGGTTATCTACCGATCATGGGATTTGGGCACGAATATGATTGACGTTTAGACAATCATACCCAAGATCATGCCTAATGATGCTCCGGCCTGTAAACCAAACAAACACACAGTAGCATCACTGTGTTTATGCTATTAACCAACCGCTGGTCAATGGCCACCCTGGGCGAGGCGTACGCTTGCACATCTGCAAGGCTAATTCCTCGCCATTGTACTCATGTACCAGCACCGTCATGTAAACAAGACCCAAATCTTCGGCTGACCTATCGTCACCGAAGAATGTACGGCCTACAACGGCATTATCATGAACGCCTGAGTAAACACGATGTGCATCTCATCGTGACCTTTGAAATAGCGTTTTCTGTTTACTTAGGATACAGAAACCTATTTCGTTCTCAGGCGTGCGGCATCGACGATTTATGACCACAATGCCTGCGGCCCAATATGCACTCGTACACTTATTTGATCAGGTGTCGGGCGATCGTTGTCTGTATTGCAGGAAAAAGGGGCATTGTACCCGCCCATATGGAGCATTTGGGAGATCCCCCCATTGAACCCCTTTCTCGATCACCATTGGCTGCTGCCAAGTTGATCCGTTTTGCTCCTCCTACATCGGTGTGATCCACCATCGTGGCATCTGACGGATGTGGATTGCATTGTGGAGTCAGATTTCTTTTCCCGAAGTGCTCACACGCACCACGCGTCGGGAGTAAAAATCCAAACACCGAGGCGTCCTGGACTTCCTAACGTAGAGCCAAGCGCGTGGATGTTAATCAAAGTCGAGGTTCCAACGTGTGCAGTTTGTCTACCCTGTTTACCTTGATTCCAGTGCGTAAATATTCAATTGGTCAGTGTGCATACGGTGTGTACTATAATCAAAAAGACTTGCAGTAGTGATGTAAAGTGTGAAACGTAATATACATATTTATCAAAAAAGGAAATCGCACATCAGCGGTGCGCAGAACAGAACTAAAATAAATTTTATAATATAAGAGTGCCATTGTAGTATCACCTTTGGTAATTGTAAATTTGAGTACATAAATGATAAAGACAAAATAAATAACCGTGCGTTTTATTTCTTGTAACTACCATCTGTGTATTTTGGAACTTTCTCTTGGTAAACTTTTTGCTGCGGTTTTCGGTGTGTGACCATTGGATGCTTGTGAAGAACTTTCGGGAGAAGACAGTGGTGTTTTGCTCAACCTGCGTCCGTGCCGACGCCCCTAGCAAAACCTACCCACAGTTCTCCTCCTCAAGTAATTGTCCGCGTCGTTCGCTGGAGATCGTGGACCAATACTAATTAAAAGTAAATTTTAGACAAACAAGTTAAGCCAAAGAATCGTTCTTCAGCCGAATTACACAAACATTCCTTATAATTTTAGTTTTCACGCAATTAAGATGAATGAAAACAAATTTCGGCAACGTCTTTCTCAAACATTATGGTTTTCCTCTATTTTTTGCATTAAAATCAGGTGGTATCAGAAGTTTGTGTATCGTATCGTATGCAAGAAAGTTTACAAAATGGAGTTCTTTGACTCCTTCGAGGGCAGGACTCTTTCGGCGGCATTTACAATTTGTGGAGTTTCGTGAAGTATTGGGCGACGCGTGGTCCACGTTTCTGCCCGCAATTTATTACCATTTAAGAGTCTGAAACGATTCCTTTGTATGCGTGTATTATAAAATGGGGTGTTCTGAATATAAACAAATATAGGAGGTGTTGTGATATACAAAGATGCCTAACTCCTGAAAGAACAAGTGCAAAAGGTAAGTAAATCCGTTCCTTATTATTATTCCAACAATTGATTATTAAGAATTGGAGTATTGAAAAGCACCAACGATTTTGAACAACCAAGCCTTATAATGTCATAAAAAAGTATCATAAAGTCTTAGTACATACAACACTTGAAGGTAAAGTACTTTTATGTGTGATAGACTCCTCTCCTCATTCCGGAGCTTAACAAATTTCTGGAGAACTACCAACCTCACTTAAAGTAAGTAAGATATGAAATTACAAGTTACAACCCATCAGTTCTCTTCTTTATCTTACTAGTATATTATTGCAATCGAACGGGGACGGCCTAATGGATCCCAACAAATGCATGAAGCATCACTCATTTTCCACGGACTTCACTTTGCTTTTCCTACTATAACTTTACCATAAAGACATCCCTGGCATATGGGAAAATAAAAGCACAGTAAATCGCCGTCGTCCTTCTAGCTGAACTGAACCTTCTCCTCCCCATTGACAACTCGTCCATCAGTGAGTGTGTGATTCCTCGCCACGAGGGGTGCCGCAACCGAACAACTGTACAACCAAATTGAGAAATCAGATTATTCGGCGAATATTTGGGGTTCCGCGACCAAGGGTTGAGGATTGACTATCTCAGCCACTATCTGGCCGCTAAGTAAACCATAACCAACAGGACAATTGATGTCATTTTATAATTGTCACCCAGTGAATAATTCAGTCGCATCCTCAAGAGGGGACAATTGTGTAGAAATTCGATATCATCCGGCACGTGATCAAATTTCGCATCGAAACTTCCTTCCTTCCGGATCACATAATGCGTACACATACTCAGAAACTACCATCGCCGCCACCCCCTGTATTGCTGAGAAAACCAGCAGTCGAGTGTCCGAACAACAACGACAAACGATAACGCCGGCGACGATGTCATCACACAAAGGAAAGATGCTGACTGCTGCTAGCCCGGGTGATGGCCCTCCAAGATGCGACACCCCCCGTAGCGCAATGTTTTGAATATTTATCTCGAATTTGTCCCAATTCACAAGTTTCCTTTGAAAACGATTTCGGATTCATTCGATCAATGAGCCAAGTCTCCGGAGTCGCCGCCGAAGTTGTAGGGCCTTTGTGGTCCGGCCGCGAATGGGTGCTTATGTGCGCAGCGAGACACCATTCGTCATCGGGGCTCTCTGCTCGGTGGGTCCATGTACTCCTCTGGATTTAGCCTTTAATGTCAATTAATCTTTGTATCTCATCACTTAATTGGAGATAATTAAAAGTAATGATTACTCATGAGCTTCGGATACATTCTTTATTGACTTTCATTGACTATGGGATGCGTTACCCATTGGCCAGGGAATTGGGTGTTCACGGTTGGATTTGGTTTGTTTATGTCTTCACCGTGTGAAGAATTTTCGGTTGGTTCTTGTATGAAGTTTCAAGATTTTAAATTGGGTTTTATGTTTCTGTGGAGGTACTTAAGATTAGATTAGTTCACGTTGAGAAAATTTTCAGCAGAGTGAAGTACAGGTGATAATGCTGTTCCTGACTGTACGAGAAGCGGTTTGAAGCCGTAAAGCTGCATTTTACCAGAGATGAGACGGAAGCATGTTGGTTCCTCCTGGACTCAATGAACCCCGCTTCTAGAAAAAGGATTGGTTTAAAACATTATAACCAGGGCGCCGCTAGCCAGAACCCTACTCACTTAGAATTTGGTAGAGCGATATCTTAATTTTTCAAAAATACGTGGTGAGGCCAATGGCTTCAAAAATCATTTGTAGCTCTAGTTGTGTGAGGTAAATAACCGTCTTGTTGAAAGCAGAAGTAATCCATCCCACTTTCACGAAGAATTTGCATCATAGGCCGATAAAGTAATTGATTAATGGCCGCTGGTTGATCGCGTTTATCTTCAAAGAAGAACTTCCGATAACCAAACACCATGCCAAATGGTAGCTTTTTGGTTGTGAAGATGTAACTCTTCAATAATTTAAGGATGTCTGGTGCCATAGAACCGACGGTTTTATTCGTTAATGGTCCCGTTCAGCGTGAAATTCGCCTCATAACTCAATCATAATGAGTTTTTACTAAAAATCGAGGAGGATTTTTTTTCTGACATTTAGGCGACGAAATTCGCATATCGCCTAGCAGCAGTTCTTGAATCAATTGGAAAAGATATAACTCAACACGAATTATAAGCAGTCAAGCTGCGCTAAACGAGATGAGATAAATTCGCGATGATGTTGTCTGAGAAGTGTCAATATTGCCCTATATGGCAGTAATATTCACACTAGAATGGCTTGGACGACGTCTATTTGTCCACCCGAGACAAGCTTCAGTACCAGAAGACGAGAATCTTTCTGTGCAAATGTTTTATATTGTCCTTTGGAAGCGCATTACGCATTGAGATTTCACAATTAAGAAGTTATTTTGAATGTACAGCTGAACTATTTCAGCGCGTTCGATTAGCGTGTACTGTTTCACAACAATAATCTCCTATAAATAAAGTATTCAACACATACACTTTGATATCTGCCAGACAAAATATGTCAAAGCTATATTGTTGTTCGATACGCTTGACTAAGTTGACCCAGCCTGTATATGATGGGGGGGATGGGTGGGAACATACAGGGCGAAGTTCCTGATTGCTTTCAACCCGGCGAAGGCCAGGACAATCCTTGTCCCTGTTCAATCCAAATTGACATGCAGTCTCCACGTGACACCCCTGGATAGCTATTTTGGCAGCCGCCAAGTAGTGAACCAACGCATGCAGCGACATCCTGAGAAAGATTGGCGCAAGGCTAATAACCAGGCCCGTAAAAATGAATTATTATGGCAGATTTAACAAGCCTCGGATGTGGACCGGATACACGACGACGACCACAGAAACGAAAATGAATTTAAGAATTTTCTCATGGAACGTCCGCTCACTATACAGAGCTCGACCTGCACATCAGCTAGCCGATGCCTTGTCCGAATATAAGGCTGACATAACAGCATTACAAGAAATAAGATGGACGAGGAGTGGTGTTATTCAAAGAAAAGAGTATGACATTTATTACAGCTATCATGCAAAACACCATGTGCTCGGGGTAGGCTTTCTAGTCAGCCAAAAACTGAAGGCTGCCATCATCGGCTTTAATGCAATAAATGAAAGGCTCTACACTCTTCGCGTGCGAGGCAGGTTTAAGAACATAAACCTCATAAACGTTCACTGACCTACAGAAGAGTCCCCTGACGACGAACAAGAAGAATTATACGAGAACGTCGAACGGGGCCTCAATGCCTGCCCAAGATACGTTGTGAAAATCGTTCATGGTGATTTGAATACGAAAATAGGGCGAGAGCCGGTTTTCAGGCACTACGCAGGTTTGCATAGTTTGCATGAGAATACTAAAGATAATGGACTACGAGTTATCGAACTGGCAGCATCGAAAACCTTGGCCGTTGCAAGTACCAGCTTGCCGCGTAAAGATATCCACAAAGCCACTTGGGTATCACCTGATGGTGCCACTCGCAACCAAATTGACCACGTGTTGATAGATCGCCGCCACTCCTTGAGCCTGATAACGGTACGAACGTACCGAGGTACCAACGCCCACTCGGATCACTATCTTGTTGGTATAGTTTTCCGAGTGGGGATTGCCTTACGGAGACGTATTGCATCCGCGAATCAGATTCGGATCAACACGGCTGCATTGCGCATTGAGAATACCAGCATTGAGAATACCAGCAACATCTTTGGTCATGCGTTAAGACCCGCCTTTGAGGGGCTCGACTGAGCGAGAGTAAGTCCTGGGACCAGAATACCGGGCGTAGAAGAGAAATGGGCACGCCTTAAGAATACTGTCATTAGTACTGCTATAGCGTTTGAAATAATAGTGAAGAAGAACGTGTGATTCGAACTGACGCTATGACAGAATCACCAAAAATTGAACCTAAGCGTTACCCATCAGGCTACTGGCCGATTTTAGAATTTCATTTTAAAACTCGACTATACTCCACTGATGTGAATTGTTATGTTATCCCCATGGTATACGGCTCTGATGTATTTTATTATTCGATTTTTCGTTCGGTGCTCTTCACTATTTTGCTTGTGAATTGTGTGTGTATCTGTTAGAGTCGCCACACTGCCAACTCCATCTTAGGCAGTGGTCGTAGAGATCAGAGCGACTGGTTTGATAATCGATGCAAACTATCGACTGAACGTAAGAATGGTACATACTGGGCAATACAGCAGTCTCATAGGACGCGGGTACGCGAGAGGAAATACAAAGAGCTCAGAAGATCTGAAAAAAAGAAAAACTTCACAAATAAAAGAAAAGTGCCTGGGAAAAAAATCTAGTCTATGAAATAGAGAAAAATAGAAACCGAAGTTCGCACCAGATGCAGAAGTTCTACCAAATAATCCACAGTATGACGCGGTACACACCACGCTGCACTTACTGCAAGGATAAAGAGGGTAATCTGATCATCGATCCTGAAGGCATTCTGGACCGATGGGAAGTGCACTTCAATGAATTGCTAAATGGTCAGCTCACAGAAGAATTGGAGGCTCCACCAATGCAAGATCCAGACCAAATGGTGCCGCCACCAAGCATTGAGGAAACATTAAAAGCCATAAGACAGCTCAAGTCACATAAAGCCCCGCAGCCGATGGCATAACAGCTGAGCTGATCAAACAGGGAGGGACAGGGTTACATCACGAAATTCATGAGATATTGGAGCAAGAGAAGATGCCGGAAGATTGGCGTCGAGGAATAATTTGCCCCATACATAAGAAGGGAGATATCACAGTGTGCAGCAACTATACCCATATAGTTTGCAGAGTCCGCCTATAAGACACTCTCCTCTATCCTACAAGATCGGATAATCCCATACGCTAAAGACATCATCGATAAATAACTGTGTGGCTTCCTCCCAGGCAAATCAAGCATTGATCAGATATTCACACTTAAGCAGGCGATGGAAAAATGTCAGGAATTTAAGATTCCATTGTGTCGTCTATTTATAGACTTTAAGGCCACCTACGACACCATAGCCAGGGTAGAACTATATAATGCCATGAGAGATTTCGGCATTTCAAACAAATTGATACGACTTTGTAGATTGACCATGACCAACGTAACTAGTCAAGTAAAAATAGAGGAATTGCTGTCCAAACCAATAAACATCTTTATGGACTCCGACAAGGGGACAGTCTGGCCGGCCTCCTCTTCAACCTGACGTTGGAGAAAGTAATACGTGACTCTGGCGTTACAACAATAGGGACTATGGTCACTAAGTCCAGCCAGATACTTGCCTACGCAGACGCCATCGACATCATCGGTAAATCCGTTTCGGCTGTACAGGACTCCTTCACCCAGATCGAGCAAGCGGCACAAAAACTGGGACTGTACATTAATGAGGGAAAAACTAAGTACATGGTGGCAACTTCTACGAAGAGACGACCTAACGTTGGTCAAACTATAAGGGTAGCGGAGCACGAATTCGAAGTAGTGCAATCATCGCCAAAGTAGCGTCAGAGTTGACTATATGATTGCCTTATTGTCCACTGAAACTGGAGCGGCTCCCGTCCCACCGAGATTTTTTTCACTTCCAATTTTCCGTGCAGTTGTCAAGTAAGTAATAATTCCTCCCAATGAACGGCCTTCTGGGTAACGATGCTTACTAGAAACCAACCATTTTCGACACTACGAGTGTAATCTCTTAGATGTTATATCAACTTATTGATTGACACTCGTGTTGATACATTTTTATTTATTTTGTTTATAATTTTAGGTTCCTAGCCTGCCGACATGTCCGTGGGTTATT
This sequence comes from Microdon myrmicae, assembly GCA_963931805.1. Lineage (NCBI taxonomy): Eukaryota > Metazoa > Arthropoda > Insecta > Diptera > Syrphidae > Microdon > Microdon myrmicae. Next base: position 97,848,922 of record OZ007501.1, on the reverse strand, counting down.
TCACTAATCATACCCGACAAGACCAACTTCTATGTCTGCGATGATAGTCGTCTTTAAGATTGCTGGTTTTGTTGGCATACAAGGTGTCCCAAAAGTGGTTTTCAATTTATTTTGTTCTTTGCAACGAAATCTCTAGAAGACCCAAGACGGATATCGGTAGCTACCCTCATCATTGGACATTCATTCCTTATGGATCGTTTCTCGAGAGCAAAGAAGGCGTGGTATGTACACAACCCTTACAAAAACAATATGCCTCTGATTATTGCCCTGTTACGGTACTTCTCTAATATTATTATTAGAGAAGTACCGAGTAATCAACTCATCAAAACATGGTTACAGAATTTTTGAAGAGACTGATTCGACAATGGACAAACCCTGAACGATGTATGTCAAGAAACAGCAAAAATATGAAGATCGTGTGCTAATAACTTTGCGAAGCCCCTAAACGCTCCATTCGGAAAAAAGCAAGTGTCATTTTCATTTTTATTTGTTTTGCAACATTTTTTTATTTCGTTTTATATTCTTAGTTTCTAATTTAAATGCTAGACAAAAAATGCTTAAATTCTAGCTTAATTATCTTATATTATAAGTTACTGTTCCTACGCAGACGCTCTAAGCTAAACATAATAAGACTATTTTGCAATTTGCCTTTCGGCGACAGGACTTTATTTGCGGCCTTACGTCTGATTTATTGTCTAACAAAGAAAAAATTGAAAAACTTTGTGTCAAAGTTTTTTGTTTTGACTTAAAATTTAACTTCATTTTTTTTTTTACTTATAATAATTTAACATAGAACTTATACTACCCTAATTCTAGAAAAGCTAAGTCTGCGTAACCTGATTCTACCGACATTGGTGATCAGGTCTTTAATTGCCGTTCAACCACCAGAACTGTTGGCGCTGTTTAATATTATCGTCCCGATCTCTTTGGGAGATAGCCCTACTGAAGCGCAAGAGTTCTTCTTCGGTGCGCGTGGCTTCCCGGCCGTAGCACAATCACCCGTCTATGGATGATCTACTTACATGATAGATCAACGGAATTCCTGATCCATCCTGTACAAGCCCATTCATGTCCAAATCTAGAAACGCCTCTGGTGGAACAAAGCCGTTGCGACGCACACTCTCATAGTACAGAGTGTTTGGATAATAAGCCCCGAAAATTAGGTCATTGGACGAGCTTATTGCTCTCGTAATATGTCCTCTGACTAATTTAATCATAAAATGATCCACCCTATTTATGTAGGCTTCATTATATAAAGTCTTATTTGAATAGTACTTTTTATAGTCCGATTCCGGTGTTCGATATAATCTGAGATTAATTCTGAGACACTTCCTTTCGAACACCCGAATCTTTTCCATCAAATTCGGACCTCTGTTAAACCATACTGGACAACCATATATGAGCACTGGCCTGATTAGCGTCATATAGCATATAAGTTTTACCCTTCTGACAAGTTGGCTACTGTGAAATAGCCTCCTTGTCATAGCAAAAGTTTTCCTAGCCTTGACCAAAGCAGTCTCTACATGTCTGTTAGATACAGATATTGATCTAGCCATATGCCCAGGTATTTAACAAAACTCTTGGTTTCCAGTTTCTTTCCATGCGGTCCCACGATAACTAACTTTCGCCAGGTTTTCCTTGTGTCGTTCGTGGCATTATATAATGGGGTTCTAAATAGGATGGCTTCACACTTCTGGAAGTTGATCTTAAGTTTCCCGTCGTCGCAATAGCGCTGCACTTTGTTGAAGTCTCGCTGTAATAAACTATTTATGATCTTAACTTTCGGAGCTGTTCTGTAAATTATGAGATCGTCTGCGTACGCAATACCCTGCGGAAGTGCATCTAATAAGTCGCTAATGTAAATGTTAAATAGAATTGAAGAAAGTACCACTCCCTGTTGCGAGTCATTCTTGATACTATACGTTTTATTAGACGTCACATTACCACTTTTGACCATGAACCTTTGGCAGATGTTGGTCTGTAAGAAGAAATGTTTGCGGCTGTTCGCGTTCCGCCGAACACTGCTGCCACAAGGAACTTCACAGGGCGAAACAGCACAACTACAGCACCGGAGCGGGTCCAATTACAACACCGAGAAATTGTCACAAATGAAACACGGAGTTATGGTTATTTATTTTTGATACTTTTATTGTTCCTTTATCTTTTGTTGAACGACATGCACTTAATTCTGCTATCACGTTACACGTTTCGCTGGTTCTCCTTTAATTACTTTTCTGCACACCCGTAATGACCCCGATAACTACAATGCCGACGTCCTTCGTGAGGATCTCAGGTCTGCGCGCGTTGAATTGCGGTACGTTAAACGTCGAATGTCTACGTTTCTTTCGTTTGCCTTAGGTGGCAGTTCCGCGAATGCATTCGGTAAACTCGCGTATTTTAAAAGTGAAGCGCCTTCGGGTCGATCGGTTTCTTTTTTTTGATTTAATACGCTGTGTGGATACCGCCGCGTCGGGGTTCTCTATATGTCAACTCCTCGTTCCGACTGTTCGATCTAGACTACCCGTATCTCCTACATAAAATATCCCGTTCACATTGATCAACCCGCATCTGCAAAGGAAAATTTCCCTCATTCAATTTGCTAACAGAATTTCCCGCCGTATCTGTTAGCAGCATAACATTACATCATTATCACCATCAGTGGTGGTGGTTAAAATTTGGTTGTTTTTTAGTTTGCCGCCTTTATTTGCACAAAACATCTGGCGCGCAGAACGGAGATGATTGTTAGGACGTACAGTCCGTGGGGTTTGTTTGCTTTTTGTAAACACACCGAAATCCATTAGATCCTTCTGATGGTGTGAAATTCAGAAGGGACCGTGGGATCAGAGTAGTTCTTTTTGTAGGTTTCAAACCTCATAAATTTTTCGAATTATCTCGTTAATTCGTAACGGTTGCCGTTTCTTTTGTTTGCCGATGGATTTGGTGGTCTCTGTGGCAGACCACCCACACGTGCATCCGTTGGTCGGCTAATTTGCTGACGATAACAAATCCTTGTAACATCGTGTAGATGTTCAGGATTTTCGATTGTGCAGTGCTGGAGTGCGGCGCATTTCAGTCTTTGTGGATCGGATGCATGAATGTTTTCCTTTGTTTCAGGTATGCTTTATTCGAACTGTTGAGCTTGACATTGAAAGCTTTGGGACGTTCAGTTCCTTGCTTTTTCGTGTCGGGTTCAACGTTGGCCAAATATTTCAAAGCCCTAGCGGACTTAGTGGCACGCGTCTGTGGGCGCGTGTAACGTCTTCAGGATAGGTATGTTCCTTGAAGGGTAGGAACCCTACCTGGGTGGAATTGTGCGTTCGTAGAATGCTACAAACCCCCTGTCACTTAACATATATAGCAATAAATATGCCTTGTCTGACCGGTTGTAGTGTAAGGCTTCGAGCCAGATGGTATCAAAGGCTTTTTCCAAGTCGATCAGACAGGCACCTGTGCATTTGTGCTTATATTTATTCCATTGTTTGTCAGAGACCAGTTTAGCTGCGGCATGTGTGGTTTCATGACCCGTCTTAAAGCCAAACTGGTTATTCGGAATAATGTTGTTGTCGTCTACCCATTTTACCAGAGCTTTGTTAATGGTCTTTTCGAATATTTTACTGATGCCAGGGAGTAAGCTTATCGAGCGCATGTTCATTGGATTTGTACAGTCTTTGCCCTTTTTTGGGATGGGCTGAATGATAGCCGTTTTCCAACGTGCGGGATAATGTGCATTATTCAACGCGTTGTTAAACAGGACCGTGTATATATCTATTGCCATTGGGGGCAGGTTCTTGAGTACGATGTTAGGTACTCCATCTATTCCCACTGACTTTTTGCTTCTTAATGAGTCGAAGATACTCTGGATTCCTTTCCTTGTGATTAAAAGGCAATTAGCCTCACCATTGGCATTAATGTCAATTGACAGATTATCGTCACTGAATTCGGTAAAACCAGGATTCTCCGATTGCCAAAGTGAAATTTCATTCTGGAGGTGCAGGTGATTCAGTAGAACTCTGTCCTCCAGGTCGTGATTTCGGCGAATGCTTTCATTCACCTTGTACATTTCCTGAAAGACAGCTCCTACAGCGTTCACCTTTTCCAAAGGATCTTCGATCACGAAGAGCTCACTATTGAGGATAGCGTTCTCTGCATCTATGCCAATGTTGGTTAGCAGCTGCTTGTTTAGCTCAGTGATATTATCTCCTGGTCTTGTCTGTCTGTAAACTGTCTGTGTAATTGTTTTAGTTTCGATAGCAGTCTGCTCTTTTGCTTGTGGAGTGCGTTTGTTGTTGTGTTTCTGTTTATGTGATCTGTAACTGTTGTTTCGGGAATTGTTTTGTCCATTGTTCGTTTTACGGTTTCGTCCATTTGTTGAATGTATTTGTCGATTTCGTCATTTGTCAGGTTTCTGTTTACTGGCAGAATAAAGTCGTTCGAACGAAGTTCTCTTGTTAATGATCTGGTGAACCGCGGCCATCGCATTACCCTGTAGTTGTAGGGTTGCGGCATCACGAATTACCCCAGAGCTGCGAATCCGCTCGGAAGCTTTAATACCGCCGTGAATGCACAGTGGTCACTGTCGTATGCCATTGTCCGTAAACAGTTTCTGTTTCGTCTGTTGGTGTTAAGTAGTCTCAGTCGTGAGTCAATTAGCAAGATATCTAAGAACGATCTACCTCTAGGGAACGATGGCTATTCCGTAGCTAGCAGGTCGGTTTTGTATTCAATATGATGCTGATCTCACCAGCCAGCCAACCGATTTCCTCTGGCATTAGATATATAATTTCCCCAATTTTTATGCTTCGCGTTCATATCTCCACCTAGGATAAAGTAGTTTTTGTCTAGGTGCAATTGTAAGTATCGAAAGAGTGTCTCGAGCTCTGCTATAAATAGGTTATGTTGGTGCTTCTGAGGTGCATAGACCGCAATGGCATACAAATCCCTTCCTTGCTGAAGGAATGTGCGTACGATACAGGCTTCCAGCACCCAGAACCTGCGCACTTCTCCACTATATATTACTTTATGATGGATTCCTTTTCTAATAAAGATTGCGACAGTTGGATGTGCTGGAGAAATCTAGTACATTCGCAGTATACCAGTTGCACGGCAGCTGTCACGGACCAGCTGGCCGATTGTCACCAACGATGAGGTCAGCAGCGTCCCTGTTTTGAATTGGCGGTTATTCGGCGTCGTTACTCAAGCTCAAGTTCACTAATCTGTGTTTTCACCCACATTTCAGCTTCTTCTTTCGCTTTGTTTTCAGCTTCTTCGCGTTCAAGTGTTTCTTCTTCTTTGCGCCTGTTTGCTTCCTCAATGGCTTGACGCAAACGTTCCCCTTCAGCTTTGCGCTGTTCTTCGGCAAGACGAAGAGCTTCCTTCGCAAATTTACGCTCCCCTTCAGTTTCTTGAGATTTAAGTTCAGCTACACCTTCTGCTTCTAAACGTTGGCGTTCCAGTTCAGCTTGGGGTTCAGCTTCTACTCTGGCAAGTCTTCGGGGTTCGGCCAATGCGGCCTTTGCTTCTTCTTCAGTTGTTATTTTCGACTTAGCTATCATTGATGCCGGCGTTTAGTTTGAGTTAACTTCCTGTTTCCCTAAAAATATTTTCACTGAACTGTCTTTACCGTTGTCATGTTGTTCGTGTATTAATCGCTGATGCAGTAATGACTGGTGGCCGCCGATGGACGGTCACAACGAACAATGGGTTGAGGGTTGCAATGATATTACTCTTCACAGGTATCCTGTGCCGCGAACTGGGCGGCGATGGTATGGATCCACACGTTGCTGGATCCAGTTTGTTGTGCCGAGAACTGGGCCTCGATGGAGTAGATCCTCATCGATCATTCCTTTTTTGAGGAACAATTTTGGGACATTCAAAATTATGCAAAGGTTACCTGTAGCAAGAAAAAGGTGAAGAACATTCTTTTTTGTATTTGTTGAATAACAGCCAGAGTCAGTCCCACGAAAGGAGCCGTAGCAGACGTTAGGGTGTTTTTTAATATGTAGGCGCAGGATCCGCCTCCGTAAATCGTCCATCCAAGAAACTCGAGCCCATTATAGCTTTGAAATATTACACATCCGTTTATCTTAAAAAATAAACACTCAATATACATAGTTATTGTAGACTATTAATAAAAGTTCACGAAAGCTTCGTAATATTTTCATTGTTTTAAGAGTTTTCTTTGGTTTGTGTCATGGAGTTGGCAATCATCAAAACATACAAGGGTCTGAAACTTGCTTTCCCACCCACCCAGCACTCCAGGCTTAAGCCTATGGAAGTGCTTATAGGTTAAGTTGACATTCTAATCTGATTCTTGCCCCAGAAACCGATTATTGATCATTGATTTAATCAAATAGCTAACCTAGGTTTTCGAAATTGCATGGGTCTTGATAGTTACTTCAATTCATATGAGTCAATCTTGTCATCCACATTACCATACCGGTCAGTTTGCACATTTTAAATCAAGTTATTATTATTTTATCTTGAAAATAATCAATGACATCACATGCTGTTTAACCTTGAAGATGAACGTGACATCCTGAGTTGATGGAATTGTTGGCAATCCACCAATGAATCCTTCTTTGAAGTCTCCAACCAATCTTTTATCATTCTCCTTATCCTTTTGTCTCCTTGTGGACCCTGTCAGCGTGTTATGTTTTCCCAACAAACGCCAATCACTCGCCTTTGATTCATCGCTACAATGAGCAGCAGACGACTATCAAACATAGTTTCTTGACGCCATCTGAACCGTACGCCTCACGGGTAGTGTGTTTGAGTGATTAGAGAATGGAAGATGCTTACAAAGTTGCATAGAAGTCACACTATATCGATGGCCATGCCGCTGTATTCCTTGTTCTTTGACATCACAAAGGGCAAAGGAGAACCGAGAAGTATAAAAAAAAAACAACAACTTCAGAATAATGGTCCTTTGGGGAGCATTGGGGACTGCAAATAAAAGAATTGCCCGACAGAGGATACTCCTGTGTACGTCGTGAATTTCCCTCATTACAGGAACTGGAATTTCGATTTAATGGCATCGATTTGGATATCGAGCCATTGATTCCGGGTTAGACGTTTGCTGATTTTTTGGTGTAGATATAATAAAAGATACAGGGACAAAGAGCATCATTTGATATGATGTGTCACTCACTTTGCCTAGAGTGTGTTTCCAGGATCTTGTCACAAAAAATTACCATCCCCATTCTAGCACTTAAAACAAAATACGATCCCTCAAAGACCGCCACTAGCTGCCTACTGTGGATCACTTAAAAGTACCGCGGCAATCTAATTACGATCACAAGTGCCGGCTTATGTGGCCTGTCCTGTGTGTGTTAATTCACCGGTCTTAAACGTATGCGCAAAGTTTCTTATCAAAATGGCCGTGAATAGCCAATCTACCGACAGCCGGCACTTGGCCTTAATCCCTTCATCAATCCAACAGAGGTAAACGCTTTCAAGTACCCTGCCCGAGTCGCGGCATGATGGTCTACTAATTCTTTTAATTGCTTTTGTCCTAAGAGGAGTAGCCAGACGTTCGTAGTTCGTTGAGAGGGAAACCGAAGATAATCATCGAGATAAACGCGGGATAAACGTGCGATTATACTCTCGTACGCGACGACAATAGACCGGCAAAATTAAAAGCACTCCAAACGGGAAGTTCCAAACGTGCGCATATGCCGGTTATGGTCGCACGCATATGTTTAGTTCGTTTTAATAAATTGACGAAGTTTCAAGTACTTTGGAATTAATTAAGAAACACCGGGCCGACGGTTTTAGCCTGAAAAGGGCAGGCGGATCCGAAGGCTCCGCCATAAAGATGTTGCATTCAAAAATGTTAAGTTTTAATTGATATTAGTCGAGGTTAGTATTTGATTGTACTGACGTTGGCTATCTACGCCTTGTTCGGACGGGTCTAGACAACAATCAGTGGCGATTCTTTCTGCTACCACACAACCCCCCAAAAAGTGTCTCTTTTGATTGCATGTACGGTGTTCGTGAGTTTGCCCGACATCACTGTTGTCAGGAATCAAAAGGTATTCACATCGCTTATGTACGTACCCCCAGACTACATCGTCCTGCCACATTCGCCGGCTTTAATTAGCCACATTTCTTACCGCACATTGTGTGTCCAAGTTAACATCTCTTCACCGAGATAACGTCTACTACCGCTTCGCCGCATATAGCCAACCTGACTTATGTAGATGCGACTGTTTAAACCAAAACAAGGACAACACGGATAAAAACAAAAGCAGCCAAAGAACACGACGACGGAGTACAAAAAGGGCCACAAGAAAACCGAAATAAATCGCGCCCTCTGAACCTGTGGACGGCCGGCCAAAAACCTGAAGCTAACTCGTCCATTGTCGAAAGAAACCTGTTGGCCAGAGAACAGCTCTTACATCTTCCGAGTATAGCCACATAAAGCATGGCATATATCTGTATATCGCATATTTGATTGAGTGTGGATTTGTATGCAACGTGTTCTGGACTATTGTTCTTTGGCTGGCGCCATGCCATCAATGCAGCCGCCAGGTTTTGGATACCGCGAAACCCATCGAACAGACGAAATTAAGAAAACGATCATCAAGACGAGACGACAGTAAACTGGACATCCTCTCTATACAACTCTACCTCTGTTATCTCAAGGCGCACAGTTACACTCACCCAATGATAGAAATACAAACACAAATGCAATCGCAATCGCGATGGTATGATTGAGGAATTTAAAGAAGCGAATGCTCGCGCGCGCCGAGCGATGAAACGCCATCGAATCTTAACGTGTATCTGGAAAAGGATTGACGATGTCATGCCAAACGTACTTAGAAGAGGAACGACATCCCCAGAAGGACGCAACGACAAGTCAACGTCGCGCTGTATTCCCCCAATCAATGGGTGATTGGATTGCCTCTGATGTTCTTGTCCGAGCTTGAGCTGGGCGACAATAATCCCAGTTAAGGCCAGGAATCTGGCAAACCTCTGCCATCCCTGAGACCAAACAAATTTGGATCCATCCGATTGCCAAAACAAGTTAACATAAACGTTTAAAATGTTATCGGATCCGTTGATCGGTCGCTTTAACATTTTCGGGACTTTGGTCTTTTTCGTTGTAGTTGCTTTGGTTTTTGTTCGGTGAGATGTCGCTTGATAAAGTTGCTATCGGCATCATTACAAAAGGGGAGGACCAGACGGATTATAAGGGTATTTAGAGACGCCCGTGGATTGACACTAATTGAGGCGGCTCACACAGGTGGAACGCATTTGATTGCGAGTCTTGGGCCTTCGCTCTTTATACGAATGACTTTATCGATAATCTGGGATTACCGATCACGTTGAGCTACAAAAAAAAAAAAAAACAGATTTGGTCGAGATTAATGAATGTTTAGTGAGCTATGAATGCGCCGAGGAGGAAAAGGAAAACAGCGTAATTTTTGGTGTGAAGATTTGAATCTAATTGTGGCCGATTGGCTCATTTACATTTTACTGTTCTCGTCGACAAGTTTCAGTTGTGATGGCAGAGTTTCAGAGAAATATATGGAAGGGCTCTTGAGTCGAACTTCTTGAACGAGAAGTGAAATCGAAGGTATGCTCTCGTAGTACTCAAGTATTCAAATGTAATAAAATATTTTAGGGTCCTTTTAGCAGCTCATTCACCTACACCCCACTAAAAAACCATTAGGGTATTGTGGCGGTTCCGCCAAACCCCACGGTTCACTTTCCTAAAAAGCACCCATACCTCTATCCAATCACATAATTTCGCTAATGAAATCACATTAGCACCTTAAATGCTTTACGCATCTAGGATTATCTAAGGGGTAATCTAAAAAGCTTCAGTAAAAGAATACTTACCTTTTCTTGCATCTCCTCGCATACAATTCCTGTAAGAGTTCTTTCTTGCCTTATCATAAATTACCTGAAAGAAAATTCATCGGTTCGCATATCATACGACCGCATGTCAGGGAATCTTACCCTTGAGTTGGCTAATTCCAGCCTCAATATGTGTACACAAAATCTATCTATGCACACATCGGCTGTCGACCCTTTTAGCCAGCAATAAAATACCCAAGCAGCTGCATGCAATAAGCGCAATCGACGCTGAAGCCAATTTCCCCTAACTCGCACCAAGTGCAAACAAAGAACGCTGTTCCTCCGTAGGCTTCCTGGCGATACCATAAACAATCCATATCGTTTGTGGTATCCTAAACGCAATGAGTGGCTGCTATTTATCCAGCTGACCCTCATTATCGGACGATGCATAGGTCGCTTTTCTCTTTGTATTGTAATTGCCCTGAATACATCCCTCGTAGTCGCGACGCACATCTCAAACAAAGATCCAATTAGCATCCGACGAGTTTCGGTTTTGTTTGCTTTACCGGACTCGCACACCATGAATGCACGTTTTTCTTTTCTTTCTTTCAGGTTCATTCCCATGGCCTTGTGTATGAAAAAAACCAATGTGATCTTCACTCACACATACACATACATTGCCAAGTCTTTCTTCCTTGTTTTCACCACGAGATAAACACTTTCTCTCTTGGGAAAACTCGCCCCAAAACGATTAAATATCGTTGAGTCGTTTTCCACCGGCTGACCGACGCGGTCACGCGATCTTCTGCTCTCCATCACTGCGGAGACGCGTAAATAATAACCGTAAGTCGAGTTTTAACTTCATAAAGGTTTAGACGCGCGGAAGTCGGTTATGTACAGTGTAGTGTTTGCAACCGCCATATCGAATATTATATTTGCTGCAGTCTTCGAAGATTGTGTTTTTATTGACTTCACATTGTAATTTTCACGCAGTGCTACCGTAAAATGTTAGTATCCAATACGAAAATTAAACGGAAACAATAATCCATGAATTCAAACAAGTTATTCGAATAGTAGTGTTTTTTAAAATATAGAAATAAAACTAAACAAAAGAAATAGCATGTTTTATTTTTACTTGTCCGGTGTTTGGCGTTTTCTTCTCCGCTATGGCGATCGTTTTTTTTTTTTCTGTGAACAGTTTTCTGACAGTGTTGGGCGGGATATTGTGGAAACTTTTAGTGACAGACGGATGGGGATAGGAGTGAAACAAGTGCCCGTGCCTGGCACAATACTCCTACTCCCCACAGTATAATATTGAATTACCATGTAGATAAATTCTATAATTTCGTAGAGGGAGAAGTTGTTATACTATGAACCACTTCTAATGCTGATTAGCTAAAACCCCAAGCCACCAAAATAAGCTACAATCCCCAATTTATCAGAAATAGAGTGATTTATAAATCAGAAGCGAAATGATGTTGATTTTACTCAAAGCTCAGTATTAAGCAAAGAGGCAACACGTGCCCTCTTGTCTCGAATTCCTCGAATTCCGACCACGGTAGTGAAATCCCGGGTGGATAACAGAGCAACTATCCGCAATTTTGCAGATAGAGTGACAGATCTTACTCAAAACTGAATGGTAAGCAACAACTCAGCTAGTGTGATCCTGTCTCGGAATCCCTATTTTTAATTTCAATAGTACAACCCGTCATGGACAACACAAGATAGTCAATTCTACAAAATCAATAGACATGTGGTGACCAACATTAAAAACAGTCAAGACAGTCAAAATAGAGGTATTCAAAAACCGAACAAACAAATAATAACCGTAAAAACTTAATTCTAGAAACTAAATGAATTAAAAACACAGTGCATAAAATAAAATAAAACATAAAAACAAATGTCCGTAATTCAGTGAAGTGTGAAAAAAAATTATTATTTATTTTATTTATTTGTTGTTAACAAGTAATTCAAATTGCATATCAATAAACTAACATAATGAGCCTAGCAGCCGAGACTATTGAATCTAAAATATAATAACAATCAACTATCACCATCATCGGCACTACAACCGGGAACCGGTCTTGGCCTTATTTAGCAAGTCTCTCCACCGGTATACGGTCATTATCCGAGACTTGTTCAATTATTAGATACGGATCTAACTACTCGAAATTGTCTTCGTACAATCGAGTACCATAGCGATCATTATGGACTTGGTGCTGTAATACATGTCCCAAACGAACATTCACTACTTGAGCAGTACAAACAGATACATTCTTTTAATTTCGGAAAAGCACACTGGTCGCGCTTTGATCGGATAATAAAAAAAGAATTACGCTCCAATGGTATAGATCCACCAACTGACAGAAATCTTCATAATGACGAAATTGATCATTATCTTTCGACGATGAACAACATTGTTACTAATACAATGAATCGTTCTATACCAAAAGTGTCTCACTCCGAGAGCCATACAAACCGGTACAGAAACGCAACGATCGACGAGCTGTATAGGCAAAAGAGTACTCTGCTCTCTAAGCTAAAACTGCTCTACAGACAATTCAAAGATCCAAATAGCCAGGAAATAAAAACAATTAAGTCATTAATTAAAAATCTTCAAAAACTGATCCGTGACAACTGTAAATCAGTAATCAATGAAGACTGGAACAAGAGAATTCAAGCCATTAAAGCTAGTGGACGAATATGTTCCCACAAATAAATAAAGTCTTTCGAAGGAAAGATTATAATGACATCCCATGTCTGCGAGTTCCGCGGACTCCCGAGAATTGTCAAACGCTGCTGAACGCAGGACTTAGCCTGGAACACATCAACTCTAACGAAGAGTTCATAATAGTCGAGGATCCGCAAAAAAAGGCGAACTCAATTGGCGCTTGTTTCGAAGCAGTGTATAGATTGAACGAATCGGCTCATTCTAACCTTGACCTGGAAAATAGGGCTCTCCAAAAACATATTTCGTTACGCAATGAACTTAACAATTGGCGTCTCTTAAGTCGAAGTTTCACTATCTTTAGTGAAAATAATAGAGCGGATTCCCCACTTAGAGATCTAAACACTAGTATATTTGTACACAAGGATGAACTGATGGACATTCTTAGATCGATTAAGAACAAAAAATCTTCTGGAATAGACAGTATTACAAACATTGTTCTAAACCATTTACCTCTTGAAGTAGTGAAGGTTTACACTATTTTGTTCAATAACGCTCTAAATAATGCATATTATCCAATCCAAGTGGGCTCCTCGATAGTATAGTGGTTAGTATACCCGCCTGTCACCCAGGAGACCGGGGTTCGTTTCCCCGTCGGGGAGCCCCTGGCGCAAGACTAATGACCTTGCCCAGAAAAAATAAATCATTATGGAAAATTTAACAAGCCTCAGGACTTGCTACATAAGGCCGAGACCGGTTCCCGGTTGTAGTGACGATGATGATGATGATGATGATGATGATGATCCAATCCAATGGAAATCTGCAGTAGTCCATCCCATCCCTAAAAAGGCCAAGGACAGGAATAATCCAGCCAATCTTCGCTCGATTAGTTTGCTTCCGAACATCAGTAAAGTATTCGAGAAAATTATAAATAAAGAATTGACTAACTGGTGTAAAGAAAATGGTATTATCCCGAACAACCAATTTGGTTTTCGATCGCAACATGACACAGTTCATGCTGCGACAAAACTTGTTTCCGACATACAGTGGAACAAGGCGAAGAGACAATGCACAGGAGCCTGTTTGGTTGACTTTGAAAAGGCTTTCGACACCGTATGGTTAGAAGGGCTTGTATATAAGTTATCAAACCTAGGTATGCCCAAATATTTATTATACATTATCTACGATATGATAATGGGTAAACAATTTGTAGTGAAATGTGGAGATATAATCTCTAACAAGACCTTCCACATCAAAAACGGATTACAACAGGGAGCAGTGAATTCTCCCACTTTTTTTAACATTTACACTAGTGATCTAGTGGGTTCTCTCAACCATGCAATTGCGTATGCCGACGACATTGTGGTGTATAGATCTGGAGAAAAAATTGATGTCATCAACAGACTTCTGCAAGATGATTTCAACAAAATCAAACATTCTTCAACTTTAGTAACGGCAGGAATTTATTTAATAATTCGATTTAATATTTTATTAAATAATTCTTTTATGAGTCAAGTATTATTACTTTTATCTGGGTTGACAATATTTATATCTGGATTAGGGGCAAATTTCGAATTTGATTTTAAAAAAATTATTGCTTTATCGACTTTAAGACAATTAGGATTGATAATGATAATTTTATCATTAGGGTATTATAAATTAGCATTTTTTCATTTATTAACTCATGCTATATTTAAAGCTTTATTGTTTTTATGTGCTGGTTCTATTATTCATAATATAGGAAATTTTCAAGATTTACGATTAATAGGAGGATTAAGTTTATATATACCTTTAAGTGTTTCTTGTTTAAATGTAGCGAATTTAGCTTTATGTGGGATGCCTTTTTTAGCTGGTTTTTATTCTAAGGATTTAATTTTGGAGTTTTCTTCTATAAGAATTTTAAATTTATTAAATGACGACTGGAAATTAAAAATAAATTTCCAGAAAACAGAGACTATCCTTTTCAGAACGCCACTGTCCAGTGCATCAAGGGACACAAAACGGAATTGGAAAACATTTTCTATTGCGGGAAGTAATAATCTTCCACTACAAGTAAAAACTGTAGTCAGATACCTTGGAATCTGGCTTGATCAATATCTTTACTTTGATAAGCATACAGCAGCTGCGCTTACAGCAGCTAAAAACGCATATGCAATGACACGAAGACTCTTCCGTAGTAGTCTGCTGGACCCCAAGGTGAAAATAATTTCACACTCAGCATTCATCCGACCAATATTGGTGTATGGCTGCCCGGTATGGTACAACATATCCCCATTTTACATGGAGAAGTTTCGGGTGTTCGAGAGGCAGTGTTTGCGTTCCTGCCTAGGAATGTATAGAACCCCAGAGTCGCAGTATAAGAAATACTATCCGAATAAAGTCAAGTCAGACAAATCAGGACTAAACAGGATAGATAACTTCATTATCAAGACTATTCGTGGTCACACAACAAGGGCAATGTGCAGCGAAAACGATATCATTTCGGGAGCATTCTATTCCAATGATATGTATATGGAGAGTACTCTCCAGAATGGGTTCATTCCCCCAGAAGTGTTCCCTTTCTTGGATAAAAAAGGACTTATCCAAGACAAACGTGGAGTCGCTATTATTTACCACGCTTTCCGTGGTGCCAGGGATAAACGAATTCTCCACGATAACGATATCTCTAATTTTCCAGAGCGCCTGCGTTTTAGTAGGGTGATCGGTGAAAGAGATAAATCAATAAAAGATCGATCCCATCCTAAATGGTGGTGGATCAGTGATGAAGAAAGGACTACACGTCCCCAAACATAGTATGCCACTCAGGCGCACCCTATCCCCAATTCCCAATTATTTTTATTTTATCTTTTAATTTTGTTTTTAATTTAATTTTAATTTTTTATTTTTTTTTATTTTAATTTTTATGTGTATTCCTTTATTCCTTGTTTATGTTTGTCCGTTTTGTTTTATTTTTATTTTGCTTGTCAACCCCCTAGATATGGAATTAAAAAAAAAAATAAAAAATAAAAAATTATAAATAAAACAGGATGTAGAAAAAATAGAATAAATTTTAAAAGAGAAAACATATCAATTATTGTGACATGTTGTAAAAACAGTTATTGTACGCCGAAAGGCATATGAAATATGATAATGTGTAATTTAGAGTGCTTGCGAAGAGCCAGTAAGTTAATGTAAGAATGTTATTTGTAAAATAAGTGTTAACATTTAGTCTTAAGTGAAATATGTAATTGAATTGTTGAATAAATGTGGATATAAAACAAAACAAAAAAACCGGTACGTCGCCGTAAAAACCTACCAACCTGCACGGTTAACCTGGAATGGCCAGAAACAACGAATGGCTCAAAGAAAAAGGAACCGAATAAAAAGGTAAAAACCCCAAAAAGGCAGGAGAAACCGACAGAGGCACTCTAGGCTCATGTCAGGTCGAAGCCGCTCTAGTACGTACAGTACAGAACAGAGCACCGACCGAAGTAACTGCGCCGAGAAAGACAGCCCCTCCACTAAAACCCAAAATAGCGATCGACCAAAACCAACGGCGGCCAATGGTCCACAAAAAGTTATGGGTAAGAAGTCGGGAAACGCCGAACGGTCGGGTGGTACATCCCCAACCCGACCGAATTAAACTCGCTAAATAGTCAGAGCTGTTCTCAGTTTTCGCCGACTGAAGCCCCAGTTGTCCAACTCCAGTTGGACATTGGCCGTAAAACATATACGAGCCTAATTGTGGACACCGGCGCTGAGATCAGCCTCATAAAGACTAAAGCACTCCACAAAAAGTATGAAGTGGATGCCCAGAAGGCAATAATCCTCCAAACACTTTTTGGCTGTTGTTGATGATTTGGGGGGAAGGGAAAGGATATACATGTGAAGACGCGAGATGTTAATTATTCATAGGGAGGGGGGAGGGGGGGGGGGTAATTAAATAAACTTAATTATATAACGGCTCCTCGATAGTATAGTGGTTAGTATACCTGCCTGCCAAGCGGGGCGGGAGACCGGGGTTCGATTCCCCGTGGGGGAGCCTCTGGCGCAAGACTAATGACCTTGCCCAGAAAAAATATCTCATTATAGAAAATTTAACAAGTCTTAACAGACTTGCTAAATAAGGCCAAGACCGGTTCCCGCTTGTAGTGCCGATTATGATGATGATGATAATTATATAACTCCGGCGCAAGACTAATGACCTTGCCCGAAAAAAACAAATCATTTTGGAAAATTTAACAAGCCTCAGGACTTGCTAAATAAGGCCAAGGCCGGTTCCTGGTTGTAGTGCCGATGATCATGATGATAATTATATAACAGGTTGAAAGCACAGAGTTTACCCTGTATGTTCGCTCCCATTCTCCTAACAATCAACTATAAGAAACAAAATATTTCACGTCGGTCGCAAGCGCGAAAGACAAAAATGACAATATATTGCTCCTTAAGCAATCGATATATCAATAATCAATTAACGTAGGTGTAAGGTGACTAGGTCTTAGTCAGCGCTAGGCGAGTTCGAGTGCAGCTTACCGAGAAAGTGGATTGCGTCGCGGTTCGTACAGGGACAGTAGGTTGCCTTTTTTTTAAATTTTAATGAAAACAAACCAGAAAGTACCAGTATGAACACGGACGAAGAGAAAAACGCAACAACAAATAAAAGGAAAGGGGCCCCGAAAAACACAATTGTGTCCCGAAGCAAAGCTGATAATGGAGAAAGAACCGCAAATGGAGGAGGACAGTGAGCTATAATAATATCCAAAACCGGGGAAAAACATATGCGGATATATTTAAGTTAATGAAGCCCAAGCCCGAGTTAAGTGAACTCGAAAATGGCGTGAATAAAGTTCGAAAGACAGCAAAAGGGGAATTGCTGCTAGGGTTTGTATGCGATTGCAGTCTATGCACTTGAGGGCCACCAACATAACCTCTTTATAGCGGAACTCAAGACTATCTTTCGATGCTAACTGGAAAAAAACTATTTTATCGTGGGTGAAGATATGAACACCAAGCATAAAGAATTGGGAAATTATATATCTAATACCACAGGAAATCGGTTGGCTGGTTGATTAGATCTGTATCATGTAGAATATAAAATCGACCTATTACGTACGGAATGTCCATCGTTCCCTAAAATGAGTTCGTACATAGATATCTTGCTTATCGACCCACGGCTGACACTACTTAACACCAATAGAGGAAACTGAAACTGTTGACGGACAATTGAATACGACAGTGACCACTGTCACGGCCGTAATAAAGCTCCCGAACGAACTGGCAGATCAGGAGGAATTCGTGATCCCGCAACCGTACAACTACGGGGCAATGCGATGGCCACGGCTCATCAGATCATTAACAAGAGAACTTCATTCGAATGACATTAACCTGCCAATAAACAGAAACCTGAGAAATGACGAAATCGACAAATGCGACCAACAAATGGACGAAATAATTCCCAAAACAACAGTTACAGATAATTTTTTTTTTGACACTAACGCGCGCACAAAATGGCATTTTGAAGTACCCTAAAATGTCAGAGCACAGTGCGAGCGGATGAAGAGGAAGCGGATAAGGAATGGAGGTGTCGATGCCTTGAATCGCTGGACACAACGACGGACGTCACGACGACGGACATCACAACGACGAGGAAACACATGATCAGGTAGAACATTCCACATTCGTGCGGATCGGCTAAAGACTGACTCTACGTTTATGTGTGCGCCTGAAGTCCACTTTCAGCGTGAACTGATGCGCATTCACAGATTGACGGATCATACAAAGATACACAGTGACCGAATGAGGACGTGTTTTTAATTCGTCGATCGAGTTAAATGAACAAGTTGCTTTTATGAGTCGCGAGTGGTTGAAATATAAAGACTATTTATAAATAAATAAATTCTAGTGATAAAAACAGTCAAAACAAAGTTATTATATATAAATATAATCAAATAAAAGAGAACGAAGCCACGTGTTTTGACAATGAAAACAAACACAGTTTAATATTAACCAACTGTGAGAGTCTATGTGAGCACGTGTTTAGCAAAAAAAAAAAGTTAAAGTAAAATAAAAACAAAACAAAAATAATAAATATAAATAAAAAAGCAACAAAAGGAACTAAAATATATAGTGAAATTACAAAGTGAAGCCAACTTAATAACTGGTTTACAACAAAGACTGGCCTACTATCTTGGATGCAACAAGCTCGGTGTACTGACCCTCAGCATATTAAAAAATTGAAACCAAAGTCTGCGTTAATAGGCAATAACAGACTTGCTCGAAAAGGCGCAAAAAATGGAAGAGGACAATACATTGCCCCCGGTTCCATATAATGACGGCCATGTAACCAATAACATGTTTGCATGTTTAGCGACTACAGACACTGAGGACGAGGAGGAGGAAATCAGCGATCTTGAAACGAGGCTAGCCCGAGCAAGGGCGCAATTAGCAGAGAAGCGTCGCCTACTCACATATATGAAGGATCGCATTGAACAAACGAAATGATTGCTATAAATTTGTATGCGCTTACCCTTTCAATAAGAATTTAAATATCTGGGAACGATACTGACGACCAGAAACGAAACGTCAAAGGAAATTAACAAAAGACTACACTCCGGCAACGCTAGTTGGCATGCAGCCAGTAAACTATTAAAATCCAAACTGCTATCACGTAATATAAAGCTCCGTGTCTATAGAACCATAATCATGCCGATTGCTCTATACGGATGCGAAACATGGGCTATCACAAAACGGAAAGAGAACAGATTCCGCCTATTCGAGAATAAAGTTTTAAGGGGTATATTTGGCGGTAAAATCAGGACAATGGAGGAAACTCCACAACCACGAATTGGAGGAGCTATACCGCAAACCTACAATAGTGAGAGTGGTCAAGTCGCGAAGATTAAGATGGGCCGGACACGTAGCGCGAATGGGCGATGATAGGACCGCGCATAGAATTCTTGACGGTAAACTAACGGGGAAGAGACCGACAGGACGGCCGCGACGGAGATGGGAGGACAATGTTAGATTGGACCTCGAGGAGATCGGATCGGATGATCGAACGTGGAAGGAGAGCGCACAGGACAGGGAACAATGGCGGAGCCGAGTCGGTGAGGTCATGAACTTCCGGGTTCCTACAGGCCAGTAAATAATAATATAAAAAAATACCCCTTCAACCCATAACCTATGCCAATATTATTCCGCTTTAATACTACGAAGCCTCTTGATAAAAAATTATTCAAACATATTAATATTTAAGATTAAAACCAGATTCTTGGAAAATGGATTGTTATTTGTCTCTTATTATAAATGAAGTTGATATCACACCAAACGATATATTGGGTATCCTAGTTTTGTTTATAACACACCCGATGGATTACACCAATGAAACCTAGATGCCAAGCTCCTGATTCTTTCTCTCCAATCTCTCTCCCCTCTTCTCTCTCCGTTTTCATCTCTTTTTCGTTTCATTTTCTTCCTTTCTATTTTTCCTTATATATCTGCACTATGCCCTTTTTGTTGCACTCTCGTCTAAATTTTCTCTATGTTTCATCTACTATATCTCTTTCTCTTTCTCTCTCTATCCCTGCCTCTCTTTCTCAAATTCTGCAAATTCACCCACTCTATACTATTATTTTCATATATCCTTCCGTTTTACGTAAAATATATTTGTAGTGAGTTTACTAATCTGTTTGTAAATAGTCGTGACCTTCATTGGTGACCCGACGTAATACAAAATGAGATAAGAAAAAAACGTGACATAACACTGCGCACCCCCCACACCAAATTAACAACAGGACCTCAGTTGTTGCTCCGGAAGTAAGTTCAAATCCAATATAAGCCTTTCACTTTATCAGCTATCAGCCTGCCATTTTCGCGCTAAAAGTCAAAATTCTCTATCGAGATGCTTGTCCAACTACCCATATCGCCGCCCTCTTTATACGGCAATACCACATTGTTGTCAGTAACATATCTCGTTCGTAAACAACAAAAGAACACCTGAGCATTGCATTACTTAGAGAGCTTACCCGCGTCCTCGGGGGAGCAATAACATAACTAAGTTCTCAAAGCACAGGTGACCATTAATTAGACATCCCGGCATTAGACAGACACGACAGAAAGTGTGCGCAAGCACAAAACACGAACCAACCCTAGTCGGATTGTTGGCCCGGTTGCCTGTTCGCCTGTCGGCGCGCTGCATTTCATACGAGATGGGTCACGAACGGGGGGCGACAGGCATGGGGCAACGACAACTAGAGAATCGTGAGATCGTGTGTGGCAGGGAGCCAAACACAATACTAGACCTAAAGTTAGACTCACAGGCGAAGCCTGAGCCAGAGCCGTAATGGTGCCGTTCATATCCGCTGCATGTGTATCATCCATCTAGGCTGCAGGGAGCACAAGGATAAATTGTCAAAGACATACGGCTTAGCATGTTTACTAGATGTCAATTAATTTTTGAGTGCGCGCTTACCTGCCAGAGATCGGTGGTGGCCGTCCCCACCAGTCACTGCCACCCATTCACCGTGGCGCACTGAGTGAAAGTGTATCACTACAAAATATGACGCCAGGGCCTCAAGGCAGACACGGCAATTAACCAGCGCACCGATATGAAGAGCGACAAGAAAGCACATTGGATGCGTACCACTAATTTCCTGTCACAGATAAATGAGCTCCACGTCCGAGATGGGGCCCCTTCCAGCGACTCGCCCCATCGGATAGTCTTGTATTTATCGGTTTTTTCTTGCGTGTGACTGCGTCGCTCTCTCACACAACGAACCCAAGACGAGCTGATGACGATGATAAAGATAATAAGGAGTCTCAGCTCCGTTTATCTGATATTTATAGGTGACCGGTAGGCGTATACAAACAAAATGCCAAATAAATAAGTCTTATGTCCTTTCTACCGCACCGGCGTCCCGAGTGCGCGACAAGCCATCGAATGCCTGATGTGTGAACAAATGACTGCGTGAGTTCAAAAGAAGGCGGTTCGTAATGGGTGTGGGGTTGAAAGCACCCTTGAGGGCAATGGCGCCGACAACGTCGCGGCCTTCGATTGCCCCCAGCACACTAGGACTTATCAACGTACAACACTCTTTCGTTGCAAGTTGTTGCAGCGACAGTTGCAGCTGTACTCCGTTGCCAACATATGAAGGACTCGATTTGATTTCCATCATCGGAAGATCTCGGCAAATGATGCAAAGTGAATGCAGAGTGAACCACAGCTGGGCGGACTAGTCCTTGGGTGAGTTTAAGAAAACGATGGAGAGTTAAGCGTGACACGTCTTTCGACTTTGTCAATTTGGTGTAAGGATATTAAATATAGAAGATAGTTATCTGTGAAAGGAACCAATGAGGAAAGGTTTAGATAAGTTTCAATTAGGAATATATAACGGGAAGAAGGGATCTTCTAGGGGATAACACGGACGTTCAATACACATTATCAAATCTCAATTTTCTTTAATTATAAAATAAAAAGCGGCGCAAAGCTAATAACCTTGCCCGGAAAAACAAATTATTATGGAAAATTTAACAAGCCCCGGGACTTACTAAATAAGGCCAAGACCGGATCCCGGGTGTAGTGCCGATGATGATGATGATGATGATAAAATAAAAAGTAATTAACTTTTGTTTTAGAAAATGTCCACATTTTTCAATAGATTTTTTAAATTTCTTTCAGGTTTCTTTTTACACGTGAAACTTCTGTCTATATGTTCAGCAATTTTTCTCTTGCCAAATAAACTTCAATTGCGAAGAATCATCGTGTTTCAATGTGAAAATTAAAGGAATAATATAATAAGCCATAAATTCGTCAGTCAAATGATATAAAAAAATGAAAAAAAAAGTTTATGTATTAATGATAACCAATGAGTAAGATATACCCTCAATTTCATTTAATTCATTAGTTCAGCACCTACGTACCGACTTGCTTTCCAAATTGTTTGCTCGATGAAGTATTCATGTAATTTCTTATAAAGCAATATTTACTCATTTACTTTGGAACTTATTTACTCATAAAAAATATATAACTACTTATTTGCTTAATTACTTGTTGGCCTAATTATTTATTTTTTACATATGTAGGGAGGTATTCTAATTATTGACTTATTTTCTTACAATATACCTATATTTAGTGAAGTTGTTAATTACATACTAGTAGTACTAGTAGTGGGCTCCTCTATGGTATAGTGGTTAGTATACCCGCCTGTTACGCGGGAGACCGGGGTTCTTGCTAAATACGGCCAAGACCAGTTCTCGGTTGTAGTTCCGATGATTGATTTTGAGTACTAGTAGTAGTAGCAGTAGTAGTACCTAGAATCGCACACTAATTGTCAATTTGCTTGAATGTTTGTGTTACTTCAATCTCGACCACGCACTAAATGTTGATTAAAGTTTTGGTTACTAGTATCGCGTTTTTAATTATTCTTACACTTTCAAACTAGACTGCACTATAAGTTAGTTTTTCGTCAACAGAATTTTTAAATTTTAATTTTTTTAACCGGCACGTCACCCCGCCTACACGGCAGCCATCATTTCCTCTTGCAGCACCCAGGACTGCTCCAGCAGCCTCATCTTCTCAGTCACCCTCACCCTCCAGAAGGCCCACTCCTTTTAGTTCAACCTGTTTCCACCAGCGAGCCCACGACCGCAGGCCCAGCGAGTCTACCCCAGACAGCTCCCCTGCACACGTCACCATATCCGACCTTCTAGCGTTGCAGGCCTCACTCCACCGCGATTTAAACCAAATTCGCGCGGAGGTAAGAAGCGCACATCGAAAAGCGCATACCCAACGGGTGGGTCGCCCTTCGCTCCCTCAAAACACCACATCTATGGATCAAACTACGAGGGACCACAACGCTCGTCGCTTGTATCGGGTGACTGCACGCATCACGTGCAGTTTTTGCCATAAACTAGGCCACCTATACGACGCGTGTCTAAATAGGCGAAACACACCTTTCTGCCGGGAGTGCTGGCAGTATGGCCATAACATTGTAGAATGCCGTGCGCGATACACCACACTACCACAGAACAGGTCACCGCGCCAGCAGAGGGAGTCCCAG
Organism: Microdon myrmicae; assembly: GCA_963931805.1. NCBI lineage: Eukaryota > Metazoa > Arthropoda > Insecta > Diptera > Syrphidae > Microdon > Microdon myrmicae. The sequence goes on along the minus strand of OZ007501.1, from coordinate 97,825,417 downwards.
AATAAAACACATTCGGGACCACACCAAACCTCTGCCTCCACGCCTCCAGAAACATCAAACCCCCGAGTGTATGGCATTTGGAGTTGCTGCGAGTGGTGTGGCCGTACAGGTCACACACGGAACAATCTCAAAAGAATGCTCGCTGGGAGGAAATTTTCGTCGAATGAAGAGGTGATCGCCGAAACTGAGGCCTATTTTGAGTTGCTTCACTCAAAATACTATAATTCACAAACTAACGATCCGACATCTGTCAAATTTATACACGCGTCTTTCGAAGGTTGGGGCTAACTACAAATCATATGGATTTAATTCTAGTGCCGCCATCTATGTGTCGGGCCGGGGACTTTTCAATTGACCTGTTACTAGTAAACTGGGAGTTCAAAGACTCAACGCTTCTAGCAACCTGAACAGCAGAACAGGAGAACAGAAAGGTAAAAGAAGAATAATAACTTTAATTACCTTTCGACTGTTACTTTTATTAAACAAACATTTTGTACATGAGACAGACTGAGACTGCGACTGAGACTGAGACTGAGACTGAGACTGAGACTGAGACTGAGACTGAGACTGAGACCGCGAGTGAGACTGAAAATAAGAGTGAAACTGAGACTGAGACTGAGACTGAGACCGCGAGTGAGACTGAAAATAAGAGTGAAACTGAGACTGAGACTGAGACTGAGACCGCGAGTGAGACTGAGACTGAGAGTGAAACTGAGAGTGAGACTGAGACTGAGACTGAGACTGAGACTGAGACTGAGACTGAGACTGAGACTGAGACTGAGACTGAGACCGCGAGTGAGACTGAAAATAAGAGTGAAACTGAGACTGAGACTGAGACTGAGACCGCGAGTGAGACTGAAAATAAGAGTGAAACTGAGACTGAGACTGAGACTGAGACTGAGACTGAGACTGAGACTGAGACCGCGAGTGAGACTGAGACTGAGAGTGAAACTGAGAGTGAGACTGAGACTGAGACTGAGACTGAGACTGAGACTGAGACTGAGACTGAGACTGAGACTGAGACTGAGACCGCGAGTGAGACTGAAAATGAGAGTGAAACTGAGACTGAGACTGAGACTGAGACCGCGAGTGAGACTGAGACTGAGAGTGAAACTGAGAGTGAGACTGAGACTGAGACTGAGACTGAGACTGAGACCGCGAGTGAGACTGAAAATGAGAGTGAAACTGAGATTGAGACTGAGACTGAGACCGCGAGTGAGACTGAGACTGAGAGTGAAACTGAGAGTGGGACTGAGACTGAGACTGAGACTGAGACTGAGACTGAGACTGAGACTGAGACTGAGAGTGAGACTGAGGCTGAGACTGCGAGTAAGACTGAGACTGAGAGTGGGACTGAGACTGAGGCTGCGAGTGAGACTGAGACTGAAGCTGCGAGTGAGACTGAGACTGAGACTGAAACTGAGAGTGAGACTGAGAGTGAGAGTGAAAGTGAAACTGAGACCAATCCAGATGATGCATTATTTATCGTGATAAACTTACGTGAAATGACCTATAAGCATATAAATTTCCTGCAACTAGTCAGTAACCAAAGAATTCACAAGTGACGAGCACGAGAGGTAAAAATATTACTGTAGCGATCCTAAATCGCTACCCCTATCCAAATCCCCAATAGTATCAATTCCTAAATTTCCTAATTTCATATTGAATCATATGAGCAATAAATTAACCCAAAGTTAATTTATCGCTCATTGATTCAATTCCACATAAAAAACCCAAATCCCAAACTTTCCATTGCTCCATTTCAAATCCCATATTGAGTCACATGTACAACGAATTTAACCAAAAGTTAATTCATCGTACATTGACTCAATTCCTAAAAAATCATGAAATGCTAAATTCAAAACGCATTTCATGATTCCCCTTCCTAGAACCCATCCAACTAAAGCCTCTAACAAATTCCCAGAACACAACTCAAATGGAAACACAAACTCTTATGTGTGTTTCTGGGAACTTTGACCCTAAAATAGTTGACAATTCTCAACTAAAAATTCTATAAAAGGGGAGTGAATTTCAATTTCGACATCAGTCAAGCTTCAGAGGCCGAACCTCTGATCAACCAAACATCAGTTAAAGTTCCGAGGCCGAATCTATGGCCAACAAAATATAAATCGATTTAGTAGTTCTTCAGAGGCCAAACCCCTGGCCGCGCGCAATGTAACCAAATTACAGAAAAATAAAATAAACACTGATTAGTAAAAGGATTGTCCTTTCGTCTTTTGCGCTGTTTGACTATCGGCCCAGCCTTCCCTACCGCTTGAAATTGCATTGCCCTCGATATCCGACTACAGCCTCTTGGGCTAATTTGGCTTCGGGATTTCACCAACTCTTCCAGTGACGTGTTTGTGTAATTGACCCACCCAGTGCCAGTGATGTCAACTGATGAAAACTGATCCGACGCACCAACTGCAGTGACGTGTTTGTGTAACTGATCCACCCAGTGCTAGTGACGCCAACTGATGAAAACTGATCCGACGCACCAACTCTCGCAGTGACGTGTTTGTATAACTGATCCACCCAGTGCTAGTGACGCCAACTGATGAAAACTGATCCGACGCACCGACTCTTGCAGTGATGTCTTTGTATAACTAATCCACCCAGTGCCAGTGATGTCAACTGATGAAAATCGATCCGACGCACCAACTATATCGAAACGTTCCGCAGCCGAGTATTGGGGAATTTCCTTAAAAAGAGGCAAGGCACAGCTACTACGCCGCCTCCTAAAATATCACACACAACATTACGATTTCCTCAATTTTACGAAATAGCATTCAAATGCTCCATCAACTAAGCGCATTAAATAAATTGTTAAACCTCAGCATACATCCAAAATTACATTCGGCAGTAAACAAACCGTCTACTCTTGTCAAACAAACATTCCCTTAATAAAAAATAAAAGACTTAATCTGCTGGCATGAAGCGAATACACTCTTTCCAATTGAATCGTCACTTCAGTGTTTATTTTGTTGCCCGATGTCTGCATTCCACCTCACGCTTCTACGCTCATCCGGATCCGTAAATTAAATTAAATCAAAAGTAGATGCAACAACAACCGGGACAACAACAAAAACCTCAACAGTCACAATGAAAATACAAAGTGCCAGCTTATCCTGTGAATATGAAATTAAACTCTTCTCTCGCCAGCCAGATATCTAGCGTTCACAATCCCCCGCAACGAGCAGGAAGACATTGACTTACGGGTTACACCCTTATCATGTCGAAAATTTGTTTAACTGCGTCGAGTCGAGTCATTTATGCAAATAAGCTCCGGAGATGTCATCATCGACGGAAGCGCGCCACGCCGCACCACACCGCATTACAAAGGCTTCAGGCGCCGCTATCCCTGTGGGTGCGGTGTCACCAGTGGTGAGAGTGAAAGGTAAATTGAAATTTCAAATTAACGAATTTGCGCGCTCAGAGGCGGAGACATGTTTGTCGGGATCCTTCCCCGGCTCCTGATGCAAATAAAACTCCGCAGCGAGAGTTTTATCACCCACAATCCTAAATTTTAGATCGACTTTCATTTATACACCGCTCGGCCATGCGAAACACTAGGTATCCTTCTATACCTACCGGAAGTCAAATCGAAATTACAGTTAAGCTCTCGGTACAGGAAACTGGTCTCCTGAGACACGTTACTTTTGACATGTGGTCACTTAAACATCTCCTGCGTATCTAGTGTAGATCCGTTCAATAAATCCGGCAAGTGGAACAGATTGCAATCCATTTGGACCGCAATAAAATCCGCAAGATGACTAAACCCAACACAAAGGACGATTCAGCCACTCGGTCGAAATGAATCCTGTTTAGATGGGTTCCGTCGATTTGATATGCTGGTTAGATTGTTTCGTATGCAGCCTTGAAACAGGATACGCTGGTGAGGGTGGATGTCATGGGTTGTGGGTCACCGCACCACCGAGAATAACGAACCATTCGAAATCCGATTCGCTACACCCGGTGCAAATTAAATATTTGTAAGTAGAGCGCAGGGGTTGGACGCAATGCATTTGTCACGGCTTGACAATTTCATTTTGATTCGACATATAAGTGTCGGGCAATTTATTGTCGAACTCATAAATTGTTAATAAATGACGAAGTGGTGGGCAATTTGTGTCAAAACTACGTCTGACGACTGTCAAAGTAGACGAGAAATTAGGCGAAAAGGAAACAAATAAATAACTGAAGTGTGAATCCTTTTCCCTTTTGGCGTGAAGTACAATCATGACACAAAAGTTAGTCGTTGGTTGTTGGCCGCCGGTCGTTGGCCATTTGTTGTCCGTGGACGATTGCTTATTTTGACTAGTTGACTGCAGCGAGTATCAAAGGCAACACGGCGAAAAAGGAAAAAGCATCCACAAAACACACAACGGAATTAAATAAATAAATCGCGAAAAAAGACAAACACGACGAGGGGTGAAAATGAATTAAATTAAACGATCCACAGTCGCCACCCAATGCGGTGGCAAGCGCCTTCCTTTGACTTTAAATTTTGTATGCTTTTTTTTTCCCTTGCCTAAAAAGTACTGAAATCTGATTCGTATTCAGGAGTCTCTTGATTTCCTTGATTACCCCAATGCAGCTACGTGTGGATGTGTATTTACATGGCGAATTTACTTTTTGTCCTTTTAAGTGCTTTTAAACTGCTTGATACAGAGAGGGATACAGCAGGGAAGAACACCCCCTTGGTAGAGGGCTGATTTATGCCGACAATGGGGGTGGTTTGTTGAGCTGACTTATTTATTGGTTTTTGAAAAGATTTGTCTTGTGGAATTATTTTTGTCATCTTTTAATTCGAGCAGAAGGAGGAGAAATAAAGGGAAAGATGCGGTTCCCATTAAGGACCTGTAAACGTGGAATGAGATATGGCAGTATGGTGTGAATGGCTATAGTTTAGGGGAGTTAAAGTCATTACTTTCATCAAGGTTAAATGCAAATAAAGGTAGAATTAACATATTACTTGAGGGAATTTATTGTTGGCGTATTTCAGCAATATTACCGAACACTTCAATTATTCGTGAGGTTGTTTTTCCATGGATCATTGAAAAACAAAGAAGGAAACATAATGCGCAATAGTCGTAACTTGCTCCCAAAATTTATAAAGTATATAACTGTGCAAAGCGGTTTTTCTTTTGCTAGTGACAGCCGCTGTAATGTTTTTATCATAGAGAATTCGTTTATCCCTGAACCACAAGAGAAGTGTAGCAAATCGCGCCTGCCTTGAATAAGACCTTTTTTATCCAAGATTTTATTCTTATGTGCAGCCCATTCGTTCAATGGAGCAACATCCTTGAAAGTCTAAGATACTACGTAGACGACATGATATGACGACGAGAGTGTTAAACAGCCCTGCGAGTAGGGCGTTAGAATATACTCACAGCTAGGCCGACTACTCGTAAGAGGCTGTGGTGGTTCTACGAACCGCACAACCAACTATAGGTTGCGATGTCCTTTCCGCCAAAGAACATACTTACCTCTATCCATTACACGTGCCCACAGACAAACAACTTAACAAAGGGTATATGAAATTGCAACGACGTTGAACCCGATATCAAAAACCAAGGAACTTAACGTTCCAAAACTTCCAATATCGAGTTCAACGCATCCATACATCGTATGCAAAACAAATGCGCTAATGCAGGAAAGCATCGCATGTAAATCGATCACCCAGCCTAAGCATCAAGGCGATGTTTTCTCACGAAATACCATTGTCGGTAAATAAACCGAACAGGGGATGCATACTCGGGTAGCTAAATGCAATTAGTACCTAAATCCCTTGCATGACCTAATGCTAAGGCACACTTGCGCAAACAAACGATTCGTTGCGCCGCTGATTAGCAGGCGAACAATCATAAACTCGTAACACTATCCTTGATAGATGTTTATGAGTGGAAAGGCAAACAAAGCCTTACATCCCATAGTCCGTCTACCCATCCGAAGTGCATGCGATCCTTTGTCCACATGCCTGATGTGCAGTTCAAATAAACCACGGAAAAATCGGAGAATAAACCGCGGCATCCGATCCTTAAACAAAAGAAAAAAGATTCCGACCACCAGCAACGAATGATGTTGATAATGAACATGAGTAAGATTTCTCCTTTTTTTAGATCCGATGGGAAATTCTCCTTTTGAGATGCCAAGGGAAATTTTAAGCTGTTAACAGATACGGTGGGGAAAATCTGTTGGCAGACCGGATGAGAAATTTTCTTGTGCAGATGCGAGGATAAGTAATTAGAACGGGATATTTTTAGGATAGAGACAGTCAGTCTAGCGAATACCGTCGAATTGGAGAGTCAACTTACAGCATCCATCTGGAGTAGAGACACTGAGGAACCCCATCGTGAAGGTATTAGGAAATTCGAGAAGCAGACAAAATTCGAGCCGGAGTGAGTTGTGAGTTGTGTGAGTTTCGCGTCGTTAGAAAAGAAACATAGTAGTGTCGATCAAGAAAATCGTTGTGGCACCAACATTAACAATTGGAATATTGATTCCGTAATATCGTGGCGATTAAGAAAGCCGTGTGTGCACAAACATTATCAAATTGAAATAGTAAACCTGTAATATCTACATGTAGTGCAAATAAAACCTAAATTAAAATAAAAGCAAAGGACCAATAGAAATCAGAATCATACACAGAACTTTCGCAGTGTTTTATTTGTGTGATCGTCTCCGTGTTCCGGTCAGTTTAATTCCTTCGGCGAAACACCGCAGTCATCAATACCTGACCAAGGACAAATATAAATCCACCAAGTGTCAATCCATCAACCAAATCAACAACATAAACATCCGCCAAAAGGCGCCTAAAGGCCGAGTGGTAGGTGGGGTCCCAACGCCCTGCCGCCCGTTGAAACATCAGCCCATCAAGCTATAGGCTCCGCGAAATGGTGAAATCTCCGGCCATCTTTTGGGGCTTGGCTGATGGACCGGTTCGAGAAAATGTTGGTTTAGATGGTAGTCTGCCCCAGGGTAAGATTTTTTATTTTTTTTATTTTTTTTTATTAGACTTCTCTCGGGAGAGGCGAACCTATAGCGCCGAGTAGGCGCCCCGAGATGCCATCAAATAACTGTTGCAGTTCTTTTTGAACAGTTGCAGGTTGTAACGCTCCGGGAACACTCGCGTGGGAAGGGAGTTCCACAGCTTCCCCGCTCTGTAACGGAACGAGTTCTGATGCAGGGATGTTCGCGCCGTCGGGAGATGAACCACAAACGGGTACGATCCGTCGGATTGTCTTGTGGAGCGCATATAAACCGAATTGCGTGGAACAATGCCAAGAATCCCCGAAGAACAGTACCCGTGATAATATCTGTAAAACAGACAGAGGTCGGCTACGTGCGACTGTAGTCCCGACGTCAGCGCCGGGTCCGTAATCAGGCGGGTCGCTCGTCTTTGTATGCTCTCAAGTAGGTCGAGGGTATGTTTAGGAGCCGAGCTCCAAACATGAAAGCAATATTCGAGCGCGGGTTTAATTTGGGATTTATATAGAAGAAGAAGTTGGGCCGGAGTAAAATATTTCTTGGCTCTAAAAAGATAACTCAGTTTTCCTGAGGCTGATCTGGCGATACCACCCCATCACGCTATGCATTCCGCGATATCGTTGGGAGAAATCTTCGACTATGTTTCGAATGTATGGCTGATGGCCCGGACCGACACGGAGACAAGTCATTATCTTCTGAGATAAAGAATTCCGGAGGTAAACTAGTTTCCCATTCGGATCTCAAGGGGGACTATATCAAGGGGAACATCATGCAAATATTATGATAAATAACCGAACTTTAAGAAATTCGTCAACGCATAATCGAACTCGTTCTCAAAACTTCGACTGATAACGGCATTTTGTAACATCAGGGGTATGGGTTTCACCAATATGAATGTAAACGTCGTCTACCAATATTTGCAAACAGCGAAACCCGATATCCTTCTCCTCACTGGGACCCAGTTCGATTCGAAAACTGATTCGACATATCTTCGTTGCTAAGGATAAGACTTAAATTCGAGATTCCGTTTTAAGGGTGGAGTCTGCGTCCTCGTGCGGTTCTTCATGCGGTCCGACCTGGCCAGACGATGCAGGCGTTGGAACCCAATAACATGAACAGAATAAAATTCCTTGTTGTCTTTATCGCTCCCCAAATGACGATCGACCAGCGACATTTTTCGAACATATTTCACATACCCTCGACTGAATACAGATCAACCACCCAGCTTCTGAAATCGTTGTCCTTGGCGATTTTAATGTGCACAATTCCCCCTGGTTGGAACATTCTAACAGAACCGACGAGGCAGGGAGGCTGGTGGAGTTGTTCGCTATTAGCCGCAATTTGACTCAACTCGTGGAGTAACCAACGCGAGTGCCGGATAGCCGACGTGATTATGTGAACACCCTGGACTTGTTTTTGACATCCGAGCCGAGCACTTATACCGTGCAGATTACTGCGCCCCTGCGAAACTCAGATCACTGGTTGGTAACTGTCCCGCACCCACTTAAATTTCATGGGAATAACCGACCTAAGCAGCTCCGCCATGTATGGAGGTATGGGGCTGCAAACTGGGATAATTTACGAGACTTCTGCGCCTCCTTTCCGTGGTCTGGAGTGTGTCTTGGAACCCCGTTATTAACGCATGCGGGGAGTCGGTTACGGACATTATTCTTCTCGGGATGGAGAACTATATTCCGCATTCCATCAAACGAAGTTGATAAAAAATGCGAACAGATTACACCGGCAAAAAATAGACTTTTTAAACAATGGCGCTCCAATCCTGTCGGTGTTAACAGAACGAATTTTGTTAGAATCAGAAGCGCGTACACCAGGCGATTGAAATCGCTGTTACGTAGTCACCTCCCCCACCGTCATTATCCCAGCGAGAAAAGATTAAATACAATAGAAAAAAGCATGAAATATAAAAATTCTAAATAATTTAAAAATTACACACGTGCATGTTAAGAAATTCAATTTTCATTTTAATTAAAATATTTATTTGCATTTCTCAATTAAGCATTTGCCTAACTAAATATTAATTGAGCGCTTGCGTTACGGACAATAATCACATTTTAAATTTAACTTAAATACAAGCTGATGCACAAACCTGCATCCATTGTCAGTCAATTTCGAAGGGGCAGCCATGGCTGAGTTTTTTTTCGGAGAGATGACAGGGGAATGGGGAAAGAGAGAGCTTTAGCAGTAGTCAAAAAGAAGTCTTCAACAGTGACAGACATAAAAAAGGGTTGTTTCGTTCGGTGCGGAAATATATAGTGGAAGATTGAAATAAAACGGGAATTTGTTAATTTTCAATTGAAGTTTTTTCTTCGGTGTGAAAAATGGCATATTGCGTTCGACCCATAATCGCTGGTGCGTTTCGAATTCCTTTAGTGAAGTTATTTAAATGAAGACACCTGCAAACGGACTTTAGCTGAACAGGAAAGCATAAATAAGGGTACCTGCTAAACACAACACAACACAACTTACTAAACACAGCACAACACAACTTACCAGACAGCAAGTATATCAAACGGCAACCACGTAAGTACGTGAGTAATTATTGAACATTTATTTTGTTAAACACAAGTTAAAACACCACATTGGCACATAAAATACAACATTACCATATTGACATTTATTTTGTTGTACGTGATAAAATACAATGATTATTACACGTGAAAGTTTTATTTTGTTGTACAATTTTTAATACAACATTGATTATTGAATGTTTAATTGGTTGTGAACACCAAGTATTAATACAACATTGGCGCAGCCGGTAGGATCAGTCGGGACCACGTGGTGGGATGATGACCCTGCTAATTCGGACTCTCAAGAGACCAATAAGCAGGGCGGAGCGGGTGCGACCATGAACGGCGAACGCCAAATGTGGGAGCCACAACCACTTCGGCCCTCGACGGGCGATAGCCGGTCCAGCTTTGTAAGTTCAGAGCCCATACAGGCTCAAAGGCAGAGCCAAGACGCACCCACGGGCTCCATGAGCCGGAAGCCCTTAACGGACTCAGAGAGTCGGAAGTTGCGACCTCAGCACGGTCGGCCCAAAGAAGGCCAAAACCGTTCTAGCTCTGCTAGCTCCAAGTCTACTGAGGCTCCCAATCAGAACGATCCTGTACGGAGAAGCGCAAGACGGTGCAAGTTTTGCGGTCGACACACACACACAGCGGCAGTGAGTCGACAGAAAGCAAAATGGGAGAGGTCGGGAAACTTCCAAAGGTCGCGTCGGGAAACCCCAACCCGACCGCAATAAAATCGCAACCCAGCTCAAGCTGTTCCCAGCATTCGCCGACACAGCTCCCGATTGTCCAACTTCCATTGGACATTGGCCGTAAGGACACTATGCGCCTTATCGTGGACGCGGGCGCTGATATCAGCCTATTAAACTTGAAGACACTCCATCCGAGACATGGCATGGATGTGCATAAATCCACAACGCTCCAAGCGCTGTTTGGCAAGGCAAGTCGAGGGGATGCTGCCATGGGAATTCCATGCCCCACCACAAGATTCCTTGCAGTTTCCAAATAGTAGACTCCTTGCCGGGTTTGACCGAAGGCGAGTTGTTGGGATACGACTTCCTGTCAAGAAATTGCAGAGTCGATGAACCGGGTGGTTATTTGGTTTTTCCTTGAATGGCCGTAAATCCCGAATGCTTTTCCTTTGACTTTGCGAATAATAAGACGGGTAGGGTCGAACATAATGTAACGGAACGGGGAGCCGCGCCAAATGGTCCTGGCAAGGTCGATACTGCGGCCGGTACTCGCCCGGAGACCCTAGCCACACTGGGGAAGGCTACGAAAAAGCCACGTGCTACCAACACGACCGCCCCCCTAAAACCCAGACAGTGCCCAAAAAGGGAAAGCCTCGATACAAGGCTACTAAGTAAACCCTTCGAAACTCTGAGACCCCTGATCTAACAGACTCAGGTTTCTCTTCGAAATTTCCCCTTTTTATCAAGGACTTTCGTCGAGAGAAACCAACCTACGAGTCTAACTCAAAAAGTTTTAAGACCAGTTTTATTCCTTTAGGATTGCGTATTAACACGTCAACGGGACTCACTTTCAATGACGAATCGAGTGACCCCGTACCCGAGAAGCAATCTTCGGAGAAAACACCTCCAAGCTTAAACTTCAATTCTCGGAAGGTAAGTCGTCGATTGAAGTTATACAACTTGAAGGCAACTACCTGGCGTGTACCAGTGCTGGCTCGCGGAATCCTGTCTTTGCCGTGCGACTTAGTCGTAGGCTTTTTTTAAATCAACGAACAGTTCGTGAACCGTCTCTCCGCATTCCCACTTCTTTTCCAGCAGTTGTCTTTTTGTGAACATTTGGTCGCTTGTTGACCGGTTCCTACGGAATCCGCATTGGTAGTCAGTATGACATTTGTTAGTATTTTGTATGTGGTTGGGAGCAATGATATTCCTCTGTAGTTTTCGCAGTAAGATCTGTCCCCTTTTTTGAAAATGGGGACGACTATTGAGGTTTTCCATTCTTCCGGAATGACATCCTTATCCCATATTGTTTTAATCAGTTGGAGGATCTTTCGAGCGGTTGCCCCTCCTCCATGCTTCACAAGCTCTGCCGGCATGCAGTCGACTCCGGGAGCCTTGTTGTTTTTCAATCGGTTTATTGCGTCTACAACTTCGTTGAAAGAGGGCTCTGGGATCTGAGGCTCTGCTGTATGTATGTCTCGTGCGTTTAGTTGTAGTTGATGGGTGCGCACATTGACCAGGTTTTCAAAGTACTGCTTCCATCTTGTCATGATGTTGATTGTTTCTGTGACCAGATAGCCATTTGCATCTCGAATTATTTTGGCTCTCCCTCGGTAGCCATTTGTAATTGAATTAATGCCAAGATACATACCTCTGCTGTTCTTTGCTCTGTCATTTTCTAGGATTTTTACGATCCGAGTCTTCTCCCATTCTCGTTCTTTGCGCTTGAAGAGTCTCATTGTCTCTTTCCGAATTGTTGCGTAATTTTCTGCGTTGACTTCATCATATCTTTCTAAGTGGATCACTCTGAGGCATTTACGTTGTTTGATCTTCGCCCTGCACTCATCGTCAAACCAAGGTTTGGACTTCATTGTTTTCTTAAATTTTAATTTGTTTGATTGGATCTCTGCTCGATACCCATTTAGTGACCACATTATTGGTTTCCTCTTCCTCAGTGCTCCCGTTCTCTAGGCTGCTAAATCTATTCGTTAGTTCGTCTTGATATTCAGCCCTTTTGCGCAGGTTTTTTAGTTTATCAATGTCGAGCTTTTTGCTCGTCTCCCGTGACTGCCCATGTGGGTTTGCTGCGAGCCGACTCCTGATTTTGCCCATCGCTAGAAGATGATCGGAGTCGCAATCGGCTCCTCTATATGATCTTCATCATCATCATCATCATCATCGGCACTACAACCGGAATCCAATCTTGGCCTTATTTAGTAAGTGTCGAGGCTTGTTAAATTTTCCATAATAATTTATTTTTACGGCCAAGGTTATTAGCCGTGCGCTGACCTATATGATCTTACGTCAAGGATATTCGTGTGGTGTCTTTTGTCTATGACGAAGTGGTCAATTTGGTTACACGTTACGGTGGCGGGTGGTATCCATGTGGCTTTATGGATTTGTTTGTGCTTGAACATCGTGCTTTTCACTACCAGATCTTTTGGGGCTGGGAACGTAATAATTCGAATTCCATTATCATTTGAAACGTCGTGTAGACTTTCTTTACCTATAGTTGGTTGGAAGATGGATTCCTTTCCAATTTTCGCATTCCCGAGGAGCATTTAACATCGAATGATGAGATCCCATCAAATACTTCCTCTAGAGTCTCGTAGAACGTGTCCTTCGTTTCTTCGTCGGTAGATTATCTTGGGGCGTGTACATAATTGTACCATGGTCCCTGTATTTTTAGCACCGGCACTCTGTCATTAATAAATTTCATATATTTTACATAGGGCAGTTATGACGAAGTCGGTTCCAAAGTTATGTGTGTCGGTACCTCCACACACCAGTGTAAACTCGTTAGTTTGTATTACTTGATGTGGGAGTCGGATTTCCTGAAGCGAGACGATGTCAATTGTACATTGTTTCGCGTTTTCTACAACCACCTGTATCGCGCCTGGTTTATATAATGTTCGAACATTCCACGTGCCGAGGCGTATATCCCGCTTTTTCCGTTTTTCCCAACGTCTTCTTTTTGCCGAGTTGGTGTTTTCTTGACGATTTGCTCCCTTGTGATAGTGTCAGCTCATCACACCTATGCCTACCGGGTTTTTTGTGAGATTGTTTTTTGTATATTGATTATTCATTTTTGGTCCCACGAGTCTTGGGCTTTCAAAAAGTCCACCATATCAGAGCCCCTCTTTGATATGGTAAGGTCTGCTTACTACTCTGATTCGACCCGGTGTCAGAGAGGCGCCGTTATAATACAGCCGGTATACCCCTGGCTGCAAACCATCCAATGGGCACGGTGACGCGTAACACCCTGGATTACGGATGGTAGATCTTTGTCTGTTACTCCTCGCTAGCATGTCTGACATGGGTGGCCCTACTGGAAGCGTATGCTTCCGTCAGCATAGCCTGAGTGATTCATTGTAGTTTAAGCCACCGCATCACGTCAAGGTTTCTACCAAGCGGGGGTAAAGCACTACCAGATTATAAATATGTATATATGTATATATAAACTTCCCGTGGCGCAAAAACGAGATCTTTCGATTATATTTTTCAAAACTACTTTCCAGGCATGTGCTGCTACTTTGTTTCGAATATTCTATCGTCAAGGTTATCGTTGGTCTTAAGCAAAAATTTAACTCATGTGTCTGAATGAAGTTGGCTGGAATGAGTGCTCGCGATATCCGGTAACCATGTAGGCGACCATTCGAAACTGTAATCATGCTCCGTAAAATACAATCAAAAACAAATAATAATAATAAATAAATAAATAACAATGGATACTATTATAGCGTTTTGGGATAATAGTGAAGAACGTGTGATTCGAACTGACGCTATGACAGTTAGAATCACCAAAAATTGAACCAAAGCGCAACCCATCAGGCTACTGGGCGTGTTTAAAATTCGATTTTTAAACTCAACTATGTTCCACTGATGTGAATTGTTATGTTATCGCTATGGTATACGGCTCTGATGCATTTTCTTATTCGATTTTCATTCGGTCTTCTTCACTATCCGCTTGTGTATTGTGTGTGTATCTGTTATAGACGCTACACTATACTAACATTTTGTTTTATAGTGCGTCTTCGATTACAATGTTTTTGATTACCATGTATTCGATGTGTCACTCGATCATTTTTTCTTACCACTTGTCCTTTAGTTAAGATTTTTCGGCGTCCTTTCATCGCTCCAACTGTCAAACTAAGCTTTTCAAAGACCATTTTTGAATACACTTTTTCACGCCAGTACTAAAAAGGAATTTCCTGAAAAAAAGTGGTCAAACGGCGTTATGCTACCGGTGAGACAAGAGTGGGGGTGTTTTTTTTTTTTTTTTTTGATTTCGTTCTGGTATTCGTTAATTTTGTCGATTGCTTTATTCCAGGCATTTTTGCCACCAGTCGACCAGCGCGGATAGATTCATTCAGTCTACTAAGGCAAGGTTTTTAGATTTATTGGGTTGGAAATAAGTAGTTCTCGGGTGAACATCTGTGCCAGAACATTAAATTTAGTTTTTGTATAAGGTAAAGTGGTACGTGTGCTTGACGTGTGAGAATTTTAGGGTTCGTTATAAAAGCCCAATTCGAAACCACGATTAAAAAGCCAATGAGAAACAATATGGTGGTTGACTCAACAACGTTACTAAACGTTGGTATAACTGGCAAAGAACATTTTTTGTACAGCACTTTAGATCATTGCTGTACTAAATTTGGCAAAATACTCTTATATCATTGGATAACGTAACGTTGATGTTATTAAGGAACGGCAGAACGCAATTTCTGAGTTACTTGATTGTGATAAGATTGTAAAGGAGATTCGACCATTAATTGCTCCACTGCCTGATTTTGAACGACATTTGGCTCAAATTCACTTGTTTGGGAACAAATTAGTTCCTGAAAATCACCCAGATGGACGAGCAATTTTCTTCAAGGAGAGAATTTACAATACCAAAAAGGTTCAAAATTTTGTAAACATTCTAAAAGGCTTTGATGTGCTAACAAAAATCCCGGACATTTTCCAAAACTGTGAATCAGCTTTAATCAACCGCTTGACACAACTAGAACCGGTGGGCACTCCCTGAATTGAAGAGTCTTCTTAACTTCTTTAAGAACGCTTTCAATCACGAGGAAGCCACGAAAACAGGAGTTATCGGGCCAGAAAAAGGTGTCGATCCAGAATTTGATAGTGTAGAAAAGAAAATAGAAAATATCAATGATGATCTCAAAGAATATCTTGTCCAGCAAGAAAAATTCTTCGGTTGCAGGTTAAGCTACTTTGGAAATGACAAAAAACGTTTTCAGTTGGAAGTACTAGAAAGCTACGCTAAAAAAACCAACAATAACTATTTTCTTGAAGGAAAAAGAAGGGAAGTAAGCCGGTTCGACGCTTCCATACCAACGAAACAAAAAGTTTCTTGAAGGATATGCAACAAGCCGAAGAAGACCAAAATAATATTCTCAAGGATTTAGCGAGGAGAATGTTTCAAAAATTCTCCAATCCTTATAATTCTTGGCAGTAATCCGTTAATATCGTAGCTCTCTTGGATGTTCTCCGCTCCTTGAGTGAATATGCAAAAAATCAGAACTCCATTTGTATTCCCGAGTTTGTCGAAGATACTGATCAGCCGTTTATTGAAATTGATGAAGGACATCATCCTTGTGTAGCCGCTGAAACTTACATACCCAATGGTGTTATCTTAGGATCATATAATACCGCTCCTTTAGCAATACTGACGGGGCCGAATATGGGCGGTAAGAGCACTTTGATGAGGCAAGTTGGACTGCTGACAGTTATGACGCAAATCGAATGTCATGTTCCAGCACGAAGTTGCCGAATGAGTTTAGTCGATCATATTTTCACTCGATTGGGTGCTCAGGATGACATAATTTTTGAACACAGTACATTCTTGGTTGAGCTCAATGAAACATCTTTAATTCTTAAGCATGCTACCATTAATTGGGGCTTCTAGACGCGCTAGGTCGAGGGACAGCGACATACGATAGAACTGCTATTGCTGTTGCTATTGCTATCTTAGTTGTCCATTTATTGGCTAATTTAAAGTGCCGAACACTCTTCTCCACGCATTACCAAAGTAATCCACTAATACTTCCAAAATGGTAAACGAATTACTTGGCGTGTATGGTGGAAAACGAGGATACAGATGATCCAACGCAGGAAACTCTTACGTTTCTATACAAATATTCGAACGGGTTCAATGCCGCCAAATTGGCAGGGATGCCGCATTCCGTTATAAAACGAGCTTATGAGCTCTCCAAAAAAGTTGAAGCGATCGCTTTAAACAAAAGATTGCTTTGAAAATAATTACAGCAGCGGATCCTTCAACTATCAAAAATGTCCCTCATTTACATAAATCTTGCAAAGTACATTAGAACGGTATGTTTATTTTACTATTCTATTGTCAGACCACCGTCTTCGACTGCTTCTCCGACTACTTCCACCGATGCGAAGCCACCGGTTCTTTTCTTTGTTGTTTTTTTATGGGGGCGGGATATGCCGACGTACGACACGCATTCCTATCACCCACCAACGAATCCTTCACAACAATTGGCCTCCGAAATCCGGGCACCAAGAAAGAGTGATAAATAAAAGCCACGGTTGTATAAAGCTTCCTTTATTTGATCAATTTTCACACTATGTTTTTTGTTATTTGTTGTTTTACTATCAATCTCTTAACATATACAAATTAGTTTCTGTTTTCTTTGTGTCTGTTGTATTTTTTTTTTTTTTTATTGGGGGCTACAAACAGTACTAAACATATCAAAGAGTTCGCGTTTACTTCGTTTTTGTTTGTTATTTCTTTGTCTTCTTTTTTAATCATTCAGTTGTGCATCGTCTTCGTTTATTTGATTTATCTTCTACTTTTTATTTAGTTTTTTGGTACGTGAGTCCCGTTCAAAGGGCGTCGCTTCGTCACAACATTAATAATCCTTCTGTTTTGCTGACACTCTATGTTAAAAGCGGTGTTCTCGCGCACAAAGTTCCTTATGATAACGAACATCCCCTCTAGACCCACGCAAAGAAAAACTAGGCTCTCCACTCATCGCCCGGGGTGACCGTTCGCAGCGGTTATTGAACTTCGACTTACTCAACGAAGGCAAGAATCCATTCGCCGGTGTCGTGGCAGTGGAGTCATGGCTAAGTGGACTCACTGCCACTTACTAGGAACATGCAGAAGAGTTGCTATGCCTACATAGAGAATTTTGTTTCAGGGAATTTCTGCCGTACAGGCTGAATTAGATTCCTCTGTTGCTGTGTATACGGAGAAATCGGTCTCGGAGGCATAACCAAGTCTGGGCATGGGTTGTCGGTTAGACAATGTAACATGGGTCTTGATCGTTGTGATGGTTGTTTCGTGAAAATGCAACGCATCGTGCTGGTGACTTACCAGTAAGGAGAATTGGTATTATTTCAAATGGTTTAGGTAGGATGGGAGCCGAAATGGTTTTCGGAGGAAATTAAATGCTGCTTGGTTGCAAGCGAGAAAAATGGTTTAAGTGGAATTTAAACTGAAATGGTTTCTTGGGAAAACTAAATGCTGCTTGGTTGCAAGCCAGAAAAATACTTTAAGTAGGAAGTGGGCCGGAGTGGTTTTCGGGGGAAACTAAATGGGGTTTGGTGTAGATGAGGGAGATGATTTAAAATGTATTCTGTTGCAGGATTTGGTGTGTATTCTGTTGTAGGTTTTAAATATGCATTCTATTACAGATTGGGAAATATATGCATATAAAGACCTGGATACCAAAGTAGGTAAAGAATAACAGTATTATCAGCCAGCTTACATAGACTTAGAATTAAGGTAGTATAAAATTTAAGTTAAGTTAAGTTAAGTTTTTTAAATAAAATTATATTAAAAAAAAAAAAAAAAAAAAAAAGTTGGTTAAATTTTAAGAAAAAAAAAAAACAAAAAAAAATGTCGACACAAAGTTTTCAAAAATGTTTCTTTGTCATTTAAATTATTATAAGTACTCCCACAAACAAAATTCTGCCGCCGAAAGGCAAATTATACATTCGTTATGTAATGTTTAGCTTAGAGCGTCTGCGTGGGACCAGTAAGTTATAATATAAGATAATTAAGCTAAAATTTAAGCATTTTTTCCCTAGCATGTAATTTAGAAACTAAGAAGATAAAAAGAAAATAAAAAAATGTTTTAAAAATGAAAAAATGGGAAATATATGCTATTGCAGATTGGGAAATGGATTCTTTGCAAGTGTGGGAATGTATGCTACTGCGGATTGGGAAATGTATTTTTTGCGAGTTTTGAATGGCGGAGTCTGGTTAAGGTGAGGGGCTGTTAGAGATCCAAATTGGCTGGGATTGTGGGTTGGTTCTCCATGTAATAAAGAGAGCCCCCCACAAATCCACTAAGAAAATCATATCATACGATATAGCTGTTATATCGCACGATCTTTTCAACGGCGACGATTGATCTCGAGTTTATCTGAGATACCTTCGCCGGTATCATAACTGGGCGTTTGTATGCACCAAATGTAATATATGCCTTTCATTAAATTAACCAAATTTTAAGTTTATAAAATTTTATTAAAGATCAATAACACCTTATTAGCAATTTTAAAAAAATGCAGTTTTTTTCTAGGAATTGGTTACCATACTGTCGGCAGTTCAAATTCGAACCCTCTTCCTTTATGAATTTAAAATGGGACATAATGCGTCATTGGCAATGAAAAACATTAATGACGCATTCGAGGATGTAGCGGTAAACAAACGCACTATACAACCTGGGTTTGGAAAGTTCCGTTCGAGAGATTTCAACCTCGAAAATGAATCACGTGGGAAGCCAGAAACTATTGGGTTCTACCACATGAAATGTCCGATTTTATAGTACAAACAAATTTAAAAGCCAATAATATGTTTCCGTTAATTTTTATTCAATCATCATCAATCTATGACATTCTACCAACGTGAAACGATAAACGCTATCAAGTATTGTGAGGAAATCGACATATTGCATGCCAAATCGGGTGAAAAGCAACCTGCGTTGGTCAATAGGTATGACCCGATCCTTTTGCATGACAATGCTAGACGCCATACCTCACAAGTAACGATGCAAAAAACGGTTGGGGTTGTGATTTGAAATTCTTCCGCATCTACCGTACTCTCCTGACCTTTTCCCAACGGACTACCATCTTTTCCGCAATCTGGATTCATGTTGCCGACAAAGCTCTTGCGGAACCGAGCAGACGTCATAAAAGTCTTCGAAGATTTCTTTGCCTCAAAAAGTCAGGACGAAAACGGAATATTTGACCTTGTATCACGTTTGAAGAATGTCATAGATTGATGATGATTGAATAAAAATTAACGGAAACATATTATTGACTTTTAAATTTGTTTGTACTATAAAATCGGAATCATGATGATTCAGGAGCTTCATCAAAAGTCGAAGAGCAGTTGGTAGAGCTGCAGTAAGCGCCAGCCCTTGAAGTGAAAGTGCTTTTAGTAGCAATGGCACAGCAGTCCGCACGCATGGAGGAGCAGCTGACAAAACCAGCTGTCACAACAAACTTCACAACTGCAGGAAAAACGATCGCGCATCGAAGGGAATTCTGCCAGACTGCAGGCGAAGCAGGATGAAATGGGTGAGGAACAGCACGTCGATGAAGGTTTAGCACGGGAGGCTATAGCCGAACAGCTATTCGAAGACGATGTTGAACGCCGCTCTGAAGGTAGTCACAGGGAAACTGACGCTGCAAATCATTTCGATGATGATGAGGAATCGGAATCTGATGCTGACGGTTTTATTGTAGAAGACGAAGGAAGGCCAAGTGCTGAGTGGAAGAAGAAAAGATGACTTATATTCACTGATGCGTCATTGCAAGAAGGTCAGGACATTATCGGTGTAGATTTATACTATGAAGATTTCACGAAGTATGACGAGGACGGATATGAACCCGAATCGGAAGGTGATGACTACGAAAAAGAAGACAGTATTGGGGAACGTGAAAAACGACCCAAGAACTCAACCAAAAAGAAATCTACCCGAAAGACTATTTTGGAAGTATACGAATCTAGTGAATTGAAAAGAGGTTACTTTACGGATTTGGAGAATGAAATCCGTAAACGGGATATTCCTGAGCGAATGCAATTGCGCGAAGTTCCGGTTGCACCTGTTACAAAGGGAGTCAATGAACTACAAGATGAAGCTGAATGGATTTACAAACAGGCGTTTTGTAAATCAACTGTTTCTGAACAAGAGAAATCAAGTGGTGCTGGAGGTCGAGACTGCTATCGTAAGCCACCACATACGCTGGGAAAGATCAAGCAAGCTCTAGATTTTATGCGTAATCAACAGCTAGAGGTGCCGTTCATTGCGTTCTATAGAAAAGAATACGTGAAACCAGAATTAACGCGCGACGATCTATAGGAAATCTATCACTACGACACACGCTGGTGTGTATTGTTATGCCGGTTCTACTAACGCCACTACTTACCTTCCCAATTACCCCACAAGCTTCCTGTCCTGCAGCTCCAGAAACCTCATTGTTTTTCGCTAACGCAATTGCATTAGCACCTGCAAAAGTTTCCTTCATCAGGATATCTAATGCATAGCCTAAAATTCCCTGTAAAGAATTCGCATCATCCATGCACCCAATGCATCTGCACAATTCTCTGAAAGAATTCTGTACAACAGCAAGGCATTTCAGCTTTTCCACTAAAAAAAAAAAAAAACAATTCGGTTACCGTACCAAGTAACCACCATAAATCATAGAAACATATCGGCACCCCTGTTTGCCAAGCAATTCGGTTGCACACGTGCACACCACATTTTCCTGGCAATACCCATGGCCTCGGCAACGTTTTTATCCAACCGAAAAGCCATCGTCGCTTCTCGCGCTTAGCCGCCAAAAATTGAATTCTTTAGCACACACAACATGCAAACAAAAGAATTCGATTCTTCCCGCCGGGGATAGATACTATACACAATTCCCATTGTGTAAATATTAAAATCCATTGTAGCACCTAGTGCTTCTCTAATGAGATGCAGTGTATTTGCCCAGCTGCACTCTCATTCCTTCATGACGCCCTTTGTCCATTTTCCCTTTGTTATATTCTCTTTTCTCGATTTCGGTTCCCATGACTTTCGTTGCATGGGTACACAACGATCTATTAGCACTCTCGCTAAGATCGACCGGAGAGATCTTCTCCCATTGGTCATTGGCCAAAAAGAAAATTTCATTTCCTCTTCACCACACCACCAAACTCACCCCGAACTGAGGGTTGGATCAAAAGTCGGAATTCATCCCTCGATGAGTCGTATTCCAACCATCGAGCAGTGCGAGTCGTCTTTTTACCACCGGCGCGTGCACCCGGGGGCGTCCACACCCCCGAGAATTAGTAACGAACCATTTTGCCGAGTTAGAGTTGAGTTTTTCCGATCAAATCCATTTTTGCAAACGGCAGACAAAGAAAGAGTCGAGACATTTTCCGATACAATTCGTGTGTTGTCTATAGGTCGGTGAATTTGTAATCATTATTAAGCCTAAAAATGCCGTCTAGCGTAAAATTATAGCTTGTATCAAAGCGGGACCTTAAATTTCAATAGAATATAATATTTAAACATACAAATAAGATGAACTTAATATCGGAAGTCCACCAGTAATACACAAAATTACCGAGAACAATAAAAAGACCTCACAAAAATCGTGTGTTTTATTTTCTGTGCTGTGTCCGCTCGGTTGCGAAGGCCAACCATCGTTACATTTTCCCTCGCGTTGGTGAACAATGTCCGGATGAACAAATCGATGGGGGATAGAAGTGAACCAAGGCCCGTGCTGGCACCATCCTTCTTCCCCCACATTGGTGACCCACGACAAGTTTTTTGTCCTTAAAAAAAAAGTGAACACGCAACCTTAATAATATTTAAAGCCAACAAATAACACCCACGTTTGGTGATTCCACTGCCAACGGTGATCCCTTTGGAAAGAAGACACAACTGTGGGGAGGAAGTATTGTGCCTGGCACGGACACTCCGTTCACTCCCTCCTCCATCATATTTAATTGTTCCCACGAGCACTACACGATTCCGCCGAAGCAAAGAAAACGCCAAACACCGGACAAGTAAAAATATAAAACACACTGCTTCTTTTGTTTAGTTTTATTTCAATATTCAAGAACAATACTACTATTGGAATAACTTGTTTGAATCCATGGATTATTTTTCCGTTTCATTTTCTTATTGGATATTAACATTTTACGGCAGCACTGCGTGAAAGTTACAATATGAACTCAATGAAAACACAATCTTCGAAGACTGCAGCAAATATAATATTCAACATGGCAGTTGCAAACACTGCACTGTAGATAACCGAGTTCCGCGCGTCTAAAACTTTATGAGATTAAAACTCGACTTAGGGTATTCTTGCGTGTCTGCAGCGCTACAGACAGCGGGAGCGACATGACCATTGAGGTCAGCGGATGGTAAAGGACTCAGCGAAATCATCTCGTGCAGAGATGATTCGCTTATGGGGTGAATTTGTGATGCCGTGGTAGATATACTCTTCACTAAGGATATCGTTTTTACCTACCACCACAGAAACGTAAAGTCTCTCTTGGTGGAATAGGAAACTAGATCTTGTGATGAAGCTCATAGTGGGATGTGCGCGATCGTTTAGATCTGAGTTGTTTACATATGCGCGGAGGCAATGGCAAAACAAAGCAGACAGGGGGCAAAGACAAAAGGGAGATATGACCAAATGCGTCGTTTGGTAATGCGGTTCATTATTTACGCGATGCGTCGTCGCTATTATCGACGTTGGGAAAAAAGATGCTAATGGAATTGGTGGCCGAACGAGTCCCTTGCATGCCTTTGTATATGCCGGATAACTAGCTGCGGCAGGGAAAGAAATTGAAGATTTTTTGTTAGTGGAAAAACAAACGATGAATTGGATCTTATGTATGTTTACATGCGTAGAAATATGGTTTATGCCATCTGTAAAAACAAACTGTCCGACATAGGATTTTAACACAGATAAAGGGTGCCGACTGGTTTGGGATTCATGATGCCATATGCACTTCAAAGAATTATTTCTAGGAATTTTATCCAGCGCGTTGTGTGCATTAAATGCCCTTGTAAAAGGAAATGTTTCAGGTATGCTGGGTGGAGATTGCGGTGCAGGTGTAGGAAATTGAAATTTGCCTGAGAACCGAAAGTACCGAATAGTTTTAGGGATTCCTGTAAAGGTAGAAAAGAAATCTTACAGGAAATTATATGCGACGAGATGCACGAAGGTAAGTTTTCTTTTACAGGTACTTTTGAGATTATACCTTAGATAATCCTAGATGCGTAAAGCATTTAAGGTGCTAATGCGATTGCATTAGCGAAAACTTATGCAGACTGGGTTGTAGGGATGGGGGTTCTTTAGGTAAGTAGTCAATAGGGTTTGACAGAACCGCCACACTGCCCAAAGAACAATTAACATTTAGTGCAAGTTGTGATAGGTGCCAAAAAGAAAAATCAATTAAAGTACAGAAATTAAAGGACAACAATAAAAGGAACTATCCTACCAGTAGTTATGTGTAAACCCATATTTCATAATGTGTAACCGAATCAATTAATGTTCGAAAATTAAAGGATCACAATAAAATCAAATTACAAACAACATCCCGCCTGTTGTGTTTTACTTTTTTCATTTTTACTTTTTGTGAACGGTTTGCGGCGTTGCTCAGTGTTTAATCCAGTGAACTCTTTAGTGGAATCTTAGTGGACCCGTGCCCGTGCAGGCACAACACTAAGATACATTTCCACACTGTCAGCTCGAAAGAAGAAACTTCTCCAATTATTTGAAAAGATGCGGAACTACCAGTTGGATACGCTTATGAAATCGACAGATGTTCCAATACCAGATGATATGCGAGCAATTAAAGATGAAGATCTAGATCGCTTACGTGATGTGCAAACTCGAAAAGAGCTTAAGGATGTGTACATGCATTTTCTCTTATACTATTCGCATGAGATCCCTAAAATGCAAGAGGAATTCCGCCGTCAGGAAAAGGAAGAATTGCGGCGGGCTAGAGCTGACGCGAAATGGAGAACATTAGAAAATTTGGAAGAAGGTCAAGAACTTCTACCACCGAACGCCAGGATGAAAGTTGTACATCGTGACCGACATAGGATTTAGCGAAGACCGAACACCAAGATGAAAGTGGTACTGTGGGGTACGAGTTCATTGTGCCTGCGCACGACACGGAGTTCTACCTCGTCCCACGATCTGTTCACTGGACACAACTCTGGGCGACATCGCAAAAATGCTCAAGTTTCAAAATACGGAGCGAACGATCACCACAGAAGAATAAAAACGCTAAATGATTTTTATTTTTTTATTAATTTTATTTTATTGGTAAAAGAATGTTTATGTTTATTTTAATATCGTAGCGACAATAACCACGCACTGAAATACAACCGGTTAAAAATTAAAAGTTAAAATTTGGAAACACTCGACTGCGGGTATAAACGCATCCTCGGCGCGCGACGAGGAGCGGAAGCCGAATCGACCAGCGTGGTCGGCTGATGATGTCATTAGACCCAACGATATTCACTCGTTGACAAGGGAATTCGGCCAGTGAAACTGGCTCTCCTAATTAAGGGGCGCATTTTCCTATTCCAAGAGAGACGTATAGTCTCTCTTTGGGGTAACCAAACAGATCTCATAGAGAAGATCGTCACGGTACACGTGTATGTGTGCACATTGGTTCTTTTATGGATCAAAGTCATGGGAACGAATCAACAACAAAGAAAGGGCATAAGTGCATTCATGAGATGCGAGTTCGGTAAAGCAAACAAAACCAAATCTCCTTGGATGCTAATAGTTTTTGTTTGCTCATGCCGCTGCTGATGAGAAGCAGATCCCGAAATATGAAAAGACAAAGGGAACGTTTGGGTCTTTGTCTGAGATGTGCATTGCGGCTAAATAAATAGGTGGCAATGTGCTAATGGGTCTTGGCTAGATTACCGGGAAAGGGTGTTTATGGCATCGCTGGTAAGGGTAGGTATTCAATTCCTATTTCCATTTGCTTATGCTGTAGAATTTAATTGGTGCCAAGAGACGCGATATGCGTATATTTGTTTTGGTCCCCTGGGTGTAGGTCGCCACCCAATGTGTATGTATGGTGATTTATGATATACTTGGTGAGGATGGGAAATAGGCGTGTATGGTCCCAGTTATGGTGGTTACATTGTATGTAAACCAAATCATCTTGTTTTCAGGAATTCGTCTAGGGAGATTTGCTTTGCACCGAAGGTGCCGAATTGGTTTGTTATTCCTGATAAGTTCAGAAAGAAATCTTACAGAGAATTGTATGCGAAAAGAGGCATGAAAGGTAAGTTTTCTTCTCCAGGGACTTTTAGATTAAAGATTTGATCTCTTTAATGTGCGAAGCATTTAAGGTGCTAATGCAATTGCATTAGTAAAGTTATGAGATTGGGTGTAAGTTATGGGGGTTTTTAAGGTAAGTGAACCGTATGGTTTGACGAAACCGTCACAGTACCCCCCCCCCCCCCCCCCGACCAGTGACGTTGTCACGAAAAAACGTAGGGCCGAAGGGATGCTCGAATGGGTGGTGCGGTAATGAGAGGAGGGCCGTACGCTTGGAAAACAAGGTAGCCCTGATTGCTTCGGGAGGCGCTGGGTAATGTTGGGGGAACTCGCGTGACGAGTTCCTGGGTCGATACTAGTGTGGACTTGGCTGTTACCGCGTTGATGCCGTCAAGGGCAAGGATGTGCGGCGTGGTCCATTGGACCAACAGGTTTATCGTCCGAGTAGGTCGGAACCTACCGGGAATGCGCCCACATCCGTAGTGACGAAGTTACGTGTGTGGGATGGGGGGGACTAGTCCCAGGATTGATCGCATCCGCAGCGACGGGTTGCCGTGTGCGGGGTGGAAAGGAGGCCCGAGTCCAGACTCGGTGTCTTTCGTCCATACGTTTGTATGGCGAATTGTTTGCCGCTGGGACTGCTAAAGGGGGCGGGCACTCAGTTGCGCGGCTTACCAATGTAGCGGTAGCTGCGACCTCGACCGAACGGCCACTTGTGGTGAGGTGCCAGCCGGTCGCGCTTGGTTGAAGTTGGACGACTTGTTTAAGGGGCTCCTGGTGTGTGGTTGGTTGTGTCCAACCACAGGGCGCCCTAGAGTAAGAGATGCGCGCTCCGAAATGTAGTTGATGCACCTGATAAGCGTGGCGGCGTAGTGGGGCGTGTATTGCCTTTATTTGCCGCTTAATTGGGCCATGGTGGCTTATGACTGGAATGCCTATATGGGGTGTTCCAGGGTGAGGCTAGGTAGAGACACCTGTGTGAGGTGTTCTAAATAGGGTCTCAGGCCGGTAGAACCGGTTTGATTTTCCGACGGGTGTAGGTGGGATACATGAGAGACGTCCAGGAACCTAAGGAGGAAGGTCCTGAAATCTATATAAGGAGGTAGGATCCTTACGTGGGAGTAAGGTGGTAGAGCCAGGCGTCCTACTGAGTGTATGCTACGCGTAGTAGCTGTAGTGTAGTGAGGAGCCGAAGCCGTGAATGAAGGGTGTCGAGCAGAGGCAGGCAGAGTGGCATAAAACTGCCTTTGGCGAGCATGGAATTGGTTTGAGATTCCTGATAAGTTAAGAAAGAAATCTTACAGGGAATTGTATGCGAAGAGATGCATGAAAGGTAAGTTTTCTTTTCCAGGGACTTGTAGATTAAAGATTTGATCTCTTTAATGCGTGAAGCATTTAAGGTGCTAATGCAATTGCATTAGTGAAGTTATGAGATTGGGTGGAAGTTATGGGGGTTTTTCAGGTAAGCGAACCGTGGGGTTTTTAGCTTCTCAATAGTATACTGGTTAGTATACCCGCCTGTCATGCGGGAGACCGGGGTTCGATTCCCCGTCGGGGAGCCTCTGGCGCAAGACTAATGACCTTGCCCGGAAAAAACAAATCATTATGGAAAATTTAACAAGCCTCAGGACTTGCTAAATAAGGCCAAGACCGGTTCCAGGTTGTAGTGCCGATGATGATGATGAACCGTGGGGTTTGGCGGAATCGCCACAGTACCTCGAGACCGACTGGCAACTTTTGTTAACCCAGAGGGCCAGTGAACTTAGTTCGGGACGAACTAATCTAGGCGGAGGGTAGTGTGACGAATTTACAACCGAAGTGAATAGCAGGCAAGGATTTAAACGCGACATCTAGCGCGAAATAGGCGACATAGAGAAGCAGGCAAACTGACAGCAGAATAATAAGTGTCAGTCAGTAATGGGATTTGGAAAAAATAACAAGCGTGAAAAGTAATAAAGAAAATGATGAAGCTAGAGAAGTAAAAAGAACAAACTTTGGAATTTTATTTGGATTATTCACAATCCAGAGATCGAACCGAGGAAGCCGATCAACGTAAAATCGAAATTACGTAACAGTATGTAGAATAAAATAAAAATAAACACTACTTGGATTGATCAAAAACGCGATCTTAAAATAACACATATATATTAAGTAATATTACACCACAAAAAGGAAAAGAATATTATTGCAGCCCATCTACGATTGTCCGAATATAATTCTAAATTCCACCACTTGTGACAATATAACAAAAATAAATATGTAGCCGTGACATAACATATCATATATAACTGGTTTTAGTGCCTTATAGTTGCCTTTTCCACAAGTCCCGACCTCGAGCCGATGTTATCCAGGTTAGTACCCCTAAGCTTTTACGCCTTTGTCAACATCAAGTTTCAGCTGTAGAATTGTCTTGAATTCAATTCAAATCATCGCCGTAAATTCGACCACAAAGTGGTTTCGGGATAAGTTTCCCTCGAGCCTCCAAACTTAATGTTTTTCAACACATCAATGTTAATATCTTATCGTTGTGGGTCATGAAACCACACATGCCGCAGCTAAACTTGTCTCCGACATACAATGGAATAAATGTAGAAACCAATGCACAGGTGCCTGTCTGATCGACTTGGAAAAAGCCTTTGACACCGTCTGGATCGAAGGGTTGTATTACAAACTGGTCAGATATGGCATACATAAGCCTTTACTATATGTACTTTACGATATGTCAAAGGACAGGAGGTTCGTGGTCAAAAGTGGTAATGTGACCTCTAATAAAACGTATAATATCAAGAATGGCTTGCAACAGGGCGCGGTACTCTCTCCGATTCTTTTTAACATTTACATTAGCGACTTATTAGATGCACTTCCGCAGGCTATTGCGTACGCAGACGATCTCATAATTTACAGAACAGCTCCGAAAGTTGAGATCATAAATAGGTTAATACAGCGAGACTTCAACAAAGTGCAGCGCTATTGCGATGACTGGAAACTTAAGATCAACTTCCAGAAATGTGAAGCCATCCTATTTAGAACTCCATTATATAAAGCCACGTACGACACAAGGAAAAACTGGCGAAAGGTAGTTATCGTGGGACCGCATGGAGATAAACTGGAAACCAAGAGTTTAGTTAAATACCTTGGCATCTGGCTAGACCAATATCTGTATTTCAACAGACATGTAGAGGCTGCTTTGCTCAAAGCGAGGAAAACTTTTGCTATGACAAGGAGGCTATTTCATAGTAGCCAACTTGACAGCAGGGTAAAAGTCATATGCTACATGACGCTAATCAGGCCAATGCTCATATATGGTTGCCCAGTATGGTTCAACATAGGTCCAAATTTGATAGAAAAGATTCGGGTGTTCGAAAGAAAGTGTCTCAGAAGTTGTCTCAGATTATATCGGACACCGGAATCGGACTATAAAAAGTATTACTCAAATGAGACTTTATATAATGAAGCGTACATAAATAGGGTGGATAATTTTATGATTAAATTAATCAGAGGACATATTGCGAGAGCAATAAGCTCGTCCAATGACCTAATTTTCGGGGCTTATTATCCAAACACCTTGTACTATGAGAGCGTGCGTCGCAACGGCTTTGTTCCACCAGAGGCGTTCCTTGACTTGGATATGAAAGGGCTTATACAGGATAGATCCGGAATTCCGCTGATCTATCATGTAAGTAGATCATCTGTAGACGGGCGATTGTGCTACGACCAGGAAGTAGCGCGCACCGAAGAAGAGCTCCTGCGCTTCAGTAGGGCTATCTCCCGCAGAGACCGGGACGATAGTATTAGACAGCGTCAACAGTTCTGGTGGTTGAATGGCATATAAAGACCTGGGTACCAAAGTCGGTAAAAAATCATACTATCATCAGCTAGCTTACATAGGCTTAGCTTTTCTAGAATTAGGGTAGTATAAGATTTAAGTTAAGTTAGGTTAAGTGCTTGTACATAAAAAAAAAAAAAAAAGAAAAAAAGTAGGTAAGTTAAGTAAGTTAAATTTTAAGAAAAAAAAAACAAAACAAAAAATTGACAAAGTTTTTCAAATTTTTCTTTGTATTTCAACTAAATACCAGTACTGCCACAAAGTTCTGTCGCCGAAAGGCAAATTATACAAATGTTAAGTAATGTTTAGCTTAGAGCGTCTGCGAAGGACCAGTAAGTTATTATATAAGATAATTAAGCTAGAATTTAAGCATTTTTTGTCTAGCCTTTAATTTAGAAATTAAGAATATAAAAAGAAAAATAAAAAATGTTGTAAAAATGAAAAAAAAAAAAAAAAAAATCTTATCGTTGTAGCGCTTCTGGAATTGGACGAACATGGACGGAAGAAGATGGAGAGGATACAAATTGCAAATGTAGGCGCACATTGGTTTCCAATACCTAAGGATAGTAATCACGCGAATACATGATAAGTCAAAGGGAATTATATAGTGAACTTATCCCGCGGACTAATAAATGCAAGTGAGCATCGCGTATGTTGTTAAAGCACTCACATTGAAATAAGATTTTCCTGCTGCATAGACAGGTAGTGCAAAAAACCCATTGTTGTGTAGTAGAACGACATTTCTTGAAGTTAGTCATAAAGTCGACAAGTAAAAACTTATTTACTAAATACATACTTTGCTGAGATTCTAGTGGTCAGACCTCAATTAATATGTCCCGAAATAGCCATAATGCTGTCTCTTTAAACCCGTGCAATTAGGAAATTTGTGAACTTCAAATCATTTTAAGATCTGAGGCTTCATGATTTTTAAACCTATAGTACTAATTGTCGCTTTAAATTTAAATTTACTATATAAACAAAATTATGGGTGTTGCGGCGCCTTCTTTTTAAGGATACCGCCATATATTACAAATGCCCTAGAGATCCTCGCATATTAGGAATTTTCTAACTGGACCCAGACAAGTTTCAGCCCATTTGCTTTTCAGATTCGGATCCATAGGGTAACTTAAACTCTAAACACCTTGGTTAGATGCATTTGAGTTTAAACAGAACCACTTTCATATCTTCAATCGGGAAGGATACTCAATAATTACGAGGGAGATATCGAATTTTAGGAACGATGCTATCCACAAATTTGACTCCTCGCCTTACGGCTGGGGTGAATAATTAAGATCCAGAGCTAAGCAATGTTCTTAATTGGGTCACTATCGTCTTAGTGGGTTGTTTTGAAAGTTCTCTGTGGTCCGGATATTCCTGCAAAATGACGATTGCGATTTAGCAATTGGCAAATAATAACCGCGGAACAGACCGTCTCAGCATTCCCGATGGAAGACGAAAGGTGCATGTTGCAAGACGACCAAGGAGATCCAATGCAGTTCGCCCATGCCACTGTACAATTGTTGTTGTCGCTGTTGCCAGTGAATTCTACCTTGACTCGTCATGAAATTAATTCGATTTGGGAGGTTCACTGATGGTCGGCTTAGAGAGCTTTGAGCGAGTCGGGAACACGTATAGCGTTTTGTATGAACACGTATCCCGTCGCCGTCATCACCGCCATCATGGTCACCGGCGTTACTGTTGGTGGTGTTGTTACCATCCACATCCTGAAACATCCTCGTCATCATCATCTCGTCGTCATCGTTTTGTTGATCGTTTTCTTTCCCGCCTCACATCGCTAACAAGACCTCCCGCGGATAATTGCCCAACATATCTGGAAGGCTTCGCCCATCGTGTTGCTACCCTGAACCGTAGGTAACTCTCTCTCCAACAGCATCCCAACGAGTCAATACGCGGAGCCTTAACGAGAGAGGGTATCTTTTTTACGACTCCTTCTACTGAATGCGCGCCTGGTAATGGTTTTATGTTTTCGCTCAGAGGTATAAGGGCTGTGGCCAGCACTCATCTTTTTCTTGTCGTTCAACGTCCACCAAAAATCAACAAGAGCATTAAAGTTATTGATGATACCTCTGGCATAATCATTGTGGGTTCCCCCAATTGGGTATTAGAAAGGTGGGACAGTTGATGTAGCAGCATACAGAGGCCCAGGCAAGCGTCGACGGCCGCACTGCTTGGCGGCATGATTTACGGTGCGCGTCTGTCAGTGTCTAATTAATACATTTTCGAAAATTATTAAGTTGAACCGGACTGTTTGGCTTAGGGTGAATTTGTGCGCCTATCGCGAGACAAGGTAAGTGTATGTGTTTGTCCGTGTCCTCATTTGGGGGGGCCTGAGCATAATGATGGCATCTCGGTGAAGAAGGAAGTTGATTCGGCGCCGTGTGTGGCTGGGATAATGAGGCCCATATCCTCACACTTGGAGCGAAGAAGAACTGATGCTGTGATGGGATGCGAATTACAATGCTAGCGCTGTTGATGGGGGCTAATTTGAACGGAGGAATTGTTGGTGCTGGCCTGTCGACTACTGGAGGCATCATATCGGTCAGCACATGTTCTATGTGTGTGATGATAGCCGATTGATGATGAGATTTTAATCGAAAAGATTAGTTGGCTCGTTGACTATGGGAAAGAAGACAAAGCGAAATAAAACTGGCGTAACGAATTCCGCACCTTGTTGTTCACCTGGCGCCAAGTCGCCAGATTGCGTTTAAAAATTACAGAGGGTCAAAAAATTAATAGAGCATTGTGATTTACGGTGGAATTCTCCTATCTTCAGGAAAATGGTATGTTGCTTTCCACAAAGGAGATGTATATCAAATTGATGAATCTGGATCTGATTGTATTTTGAATGACCTAGAATTGTAGGAGATTGCCGGTTGAAAGTTGGGCATGAAATAACTCCACGATCTGATAGGCCATTTACATTCCAAGCTTTTAAAAATAAATGGAAAGCCCGAGAGTTACACAATAATGGATGAAAACTTAGATCGCTCATTTTTTTATACCGTTTTTTATTTTGGCTGAAACAAGATGCTTATAAATAGGATATTTATTGAAATAAAAGCTTAACTACAGATAAAAGCTTAACTCGAGATTCCGTTTTAAAGGCCGGAACCTGCGTCTTCGCGCGGTTCGATCTAACTTGCCAGAGGATGGAGGCGTTGGAACCCAATAACATGGGCATCATATGGTTGAGGGTCGTGCTGAGGAATTTCGTTAAAATTCTTTGTTGTCTTTACTGCTCCCCGAATGACGATAGACCAGCAATATTTTTCGAACATCTTTCACATACATAGGATGGGTTGTTACTTTAAAATACCCACCTTGGTGGATGGATCGTGTCTGGAGACCCAGGAAACGGAAAAAATGGAAATCGGACCTCAACCTTTACAACAATCTCTGAGCTCGAGGCGAACCTAGCCGATTTCTGGGACCTGCCCGTCACTGGAGAAGATATCGGCGAAGCTGAGAATTCATACTGGGAAAACGTATTCATCGAAAAACACTCTGGAACCAAACACGGCTGCTATATCGTCCCAATACCTTGGAAAGTTGACGCACCAGCATTAGGAAACTCCTATCGGAATGCAATCAAATTTTATGTTGGACAAGAAAGACGTTGGGAGCAAAACGAGAGCTATAAGAAAATGTCAAGAAAATAACTTTATGGAGGACTATCTCGCGTCAAAACACATGTCCCCACTATCTGCTGAAAAGCAGCAAGGCGAGACCGGTAACGCCTATTATATCCCATATATCAGCATCATTCGAAAAGATGTTGGAACAACCAAGTTGATGAACGTATTTCTGACGAACGCGGAGTGATCTACAGCAAGCAGATGGCAACCTCCGCGTCTGTATGTGTGAGCGCGATCTTACCTGGTGTAGAGATTCTCGATTGAGAGAAAGTCACCACCAGCGAAAGGGAAAAGAAAACTATAGGGTGAATAGATTCATCCCCAGAGAAGTACGACAGTCCACATAGAGAACCCGAACAAGAAGGTTAGTTAGTCCGCGCAGCGCGAAAAATGGATAAAGAAACCGTCTTCCCGAAGTAAACTTTTCAAAATTACGCGAGTTTACAAAAGCGAATTGACCGAACTGCCATCAAAGGCAAACATCCTAAACGTAGATATTCGGCGTATGCTACTACCAATCTTTAATTAGACATATTCTTCGCGGTGTTAAAATGTAAAGCAAAAATAAAGAAAAGAACAGAACAGTGCCAGGCATTTGTACAAAATTAAATTATAAGAAGACTAATAAATGTCACTAAAAACAATTTCGCAGCGTTTTGTTTGTGTTTGTATTCGCTCCGTGTTCCCGGTGGTTTGTTTTTCCCTTGTGTGAACAGTGTTCGGCGGAACACCAACATTAGACAAGCTCATCCACCCAGGCCCGACATTGCAGTGTCATATCTTCGACATTATCCACCAGAATAGGCAATACGAATTTACCTACTCCAGCGACATACAACAAATGTTCCGATAATTCCTGATACCTCAAACAGATCGAGAAAAATGTCGGATCCTCTGGCACTCCAACAAAACACAATTATTGGGTGAGCTTTGGCTGAACACTGTGACACACGGCGTGGACTCTGCACCATGGCAACCAATCCGAACAGTCCACCAGATTGCCAATGATAACGCACCAGATTTGAAGACCAAGGACATTATTAAGAACTCTATTTACATGCATAATCTGTTTCATGGAGCCGATAGCATTAAAGAATGCCAAGAACAAATCGCTAAGATTACCTCAACCCTAGGGGCCGGAAAGCTGCCTCTGACAAAATGGTCTTCCGATAACCCAGCAGTCCATATAGAGGATAAAAAAAAATTGCCGCCTACAAAGAAGTCGCCGATCCAAAATCTTGGGTGTTAACTACAATCCAGTAGAAGACACTTTCCTCATCCGGATCCCGAATCAAGACCAAGCTATAGCGTTTGGAATGACAGTGAAGAACGTGTGATTCGAACTGACGCTATGACAGTTAGAATCACCAAAAATTGAACCAATGCGTAACACATCAGCCTACTAGCCGTGCTTGGAGAATTCGATTTTTAAACTCAAGTATATTCCACTGATGTGAATTGTTATGTTATCGCTATGGCTTCGGTTCTGATGCATTTTCTTATTCGATTTTCGTTCGGTGTTCTTCACTATTTGCTTGTGTATTGTGTGTGTATCTGTTAGAGACGCCATAAAGTAACATTCACTAAAAGATGCCTATTGTTCAAGGCTGCAACCCGATATGAGTCCATGGGTTGGATCCTACCAATTATAATGCTCCTCCGGATACGCAAGCAAGAGTTGTGGATACTCAGGTGCGACTGGGATGGCCAAATAGGTAAGAAAATACAGCAGTAGCTCGGCAAAATATTTCAAACCTTTCCTCAACTTAGTGGTATTAGAATTCCATGCTGGATCCAAAGAACCCAGACTACACCAATTCAACTTATTGGATTTTGTTATTCTTCGGGCACGGCTACGCAGCAGAGATTTACAGTCGAGTTAGAAATGAGGAAGCTTACACAACCCGATTACTAGCAGCCAAGAGCCAAGTCATACCACTACCACAAGATAAGAGCAAACAAAGAAAGTAAACTATGTACGATACTCAAGATGGAGCTAGAGGGAGTTGTTCTCCTAACCGCGCATCTCAACCAAGTCAGAAGCAAGCTCCACTATCCTAATAGCATGGTGATCATATACACAGATAATGAGGTAGCGTAGTAACAACAAGATCGATAACGAATTTGTTACTAAAAGAGTCACCAACATTTCGGAAAGTCATCAGTCCGGCGAACATACAGTTACAGAAACTCCTGCTGACTCCCTTCACGTGGAGTTTTGGCGGATTTTATTGAATATGTTCCGCCGAACATAGTCCACACAGAAAAGAATTAAGGACGTTTGTACTCGTTTTCGATTTTTTTATTTTTTTCCTTTTATATATTTTTTTAAATACATTTTACCGCACCCGTTCGTACTCGAGTCACCTTTATTGTTCAATACTTGGCCGCGTGGCGTTTTAGTAATTTTTGCCGCATTGGTTAAAGCATTTTTCAGCTAATGCATTTCCAATGAATTCGTTTCAGAAAAATGTGATTTTTCTGTCGCCGTGTAGGCACAAGGACTTTGGTGAAACATGCAACCCACGTGTAAGAGAGCACGAGCGATTGAAGACGAAAGTATGCATGGGCGAACTAAGGGATTTACCTTACAGTATTTTGTGGGGTTCGTAGAAGCGCCACAGAGTCACACTCGGACATCTGGCTAGTTGTCAACTTTGGTTTGAGGGTACAACTTGATTAATGCATGATCAATCTCCGTTCAGTCCTTTCGAAGATATGTAAATTACTACGACGCACGTCACTCGAAATATGGTGTGGCGGTTCCGCCAAACCCCACGACCCACTTACCTGAAAAACCCCCATAAATTTATCCCAATCTGCATACATTGTTGCTAATGCAATCGCATTAAGCACCTGTAAATGCTTCACGCATCAATTAGATCAAATTTATAATCTAAAAGTCCCTGTTAAAGAATCATTACCTTTTCATGGATCTCTTCGCATACAAATTCCCTGTAAGAATTCTTTCCTAAGTTACCAGGAATCATAACAGGGATCATAAACATTGCGTCGCCTATTTCCCGTCCTCACCAAGTGTATACTAAATCATCATACATACATATTGGCTGGCGACCTAGACCCAAGGGACCAAAACAAATATACGCATCTCGCGTCGTAAGGCATCAATTAAATCCTACCCTTACCAGCGATGCCATAAGCACCGTTTCCCGGTAATCAAGCTAAAATCAATTAGCGCATTTCCACATTGCATTGCCGCCTATTTATTTAGCCGCAATCCACATCTTAGACAAAGACCTAAGCGTTCCTTTTGTCTTCTCATATTTCCGGATCTGCTTCTCATCAGTAGCGGCATGAGCAAACAAAAACTATTAGCATCCAAGGAGATTCGGTTTGCTTGCTTTACCGAACTCAAATCTCATGGATACACCCTATGCCCTTTTCGTCGTTTCAGGTTCGTTCTCATGGTTTGTCCCATAAAAGAACCCATGTACACACATACATGTGTACTACCAACGATCTTCACGGTCCGTTTGTTCTTACCGCCTGTCTGCTTCGTTCATTCATCGCCTTCGCGCGTGTGTTGAACATTATTATCCTCACGATCACCCATGCACACATACTACCATGGTCTCCATTACGAGATCTGGTTTTCTGTTCCACAAAGTGAGACTTTACGTCTCTCTTGTGGTAGGTAAAACGTATCCTTAATGGAGAGGAACACTTTCTCTCTCGAGGAAACTCACCCCTTTAGCGAGTCGGCTCTGCACGAGCCGTTTATCGCTGAGTCCAATTACGTCCGCCGACCACCACGGACCTGCCGCTCCCACTCGCCGGTGCGGACGGGGATGCGATAATATACGGAGTCATTGGCGTAGTGAATTTTATTCATCATCTATTAAGTTGAACAGTGGTTTGTCGATTTTTTTCGATTCCGAGGGATTTTGCCAAAAATTACATTTCATTGACTGGACGAAAAGAAATACATTATATAAATTAGTGTTAATATTAATTTGCATCAAGTCCAATAGTGTTAACAAAAGTAGTGGTTTTTATTGAGAGAATAAAACTAAACAAAAATGAAATCAGTGTGTTTAATTTTCCGGCAATGGTTCCTGGGTGTTGTTTATTAATGTGTTTTCCTTTCCGCTGGTGACGTGCAGTTTTCGTTCGGTGCTTTAGTGGCGAAAGTTTTGTGATGGAGGAGGAAGGTGAACCGAGTGCCCATGCCTGGCACAATACACTTCCTCCCCACAATGGTTGATGAAGAAAACTTTATTGAGAGGTTTTCCTGCTTTAATCGTCTACTACGAGTAACCGCTTATTGTCTTCGGTGGACCAGAAAGAAGCAAACACGTGAGACCGGACTAATCACCGGTGAAGAAATAGCCAATACTAAGACAAAAATCATAAAGTTTCAGCAGCAACTCTTATTTGATAACGAAATAGTCCACTTTAAGAAATCAAAAACTTTTTCGGAGTGAAGCCGGTTGGGATCTTCAGCTCCAATGTTTGGTCCGGATGACAATATCCTTCGTGTATGTGTGAGAGGGGGAATTCTCTTACCAACCTCTCTGAAGGCATAAACATTTGGTATTGTTAACGGGATGCCACTTGATTGATTTAATAGTACCCCAAACAGACCTGGATCACCGCCATTGTGGATTTCTTTAACGGAGTACTTAATAAGGGAAGAATTCTGAATTGCTGCTATAAAATCAAGAAATGTATCCGGAGATTCCTCATATACCGATTATTAGTTCTACCCACGGAACGAATCACCCCAGCACGAGCCTTTTGCAAAATCGGTGTCCTTTCTGTATTAAAGCCAGTGCAACAAGGTTCGTTAAAATCTTAAAACCTTGGGTGGCGGCCTTTGTCTGTTTGATTTCTAAATCTGTTAGCACTAAGAAATTTGCTCGGATCTAATTTCCGAAGTGTTCCTGGCAGCCTTCACACGCATCGCGAACAAACGATCCTAGCCATCCCTGGTCCTCTCGGATAAAGACACCAATTTTGATTGGAGTCAAAAATAAGATCAACCAAAAATGGAACAAGGTCACCAATAACTGGAAGGACAGACTAGCAATCCAGGCGATTGTTTGGAAATGCAATCCGCCCTACATCCCTAACTTCGGCAGACCATGGGAGGCCGCCGTTAAGTCTATGAAACATGTAATGAAGAAAATGTCTAATATTACTAACTTAACCTATGAAGAATTTAACTCATTATGTCGCATCGAAGGTATCTTGAATAACCGACCATTATATCCAGAATCATCAGAAGCAAAAGACGCACCCGCCCATACACCATACCAATTCATCACGAGGAGAGCGTGACAAGCAAAATGAATGTGATTTTCAACCAACCTGGTGGTGGCTAAATAAGGAAGAAAGGACTGCACGTCCCCATACTTATAACGCCTCATAGGCTAAACGGCATCTCCCTTCCGCCATCAGGCTTCTTCCTTCTTCATTCCGCTTCTACCATTTCCTTTTCCCAATCTTTATTCTTCTTTTTGTTCTACCCACTCAATTCTCTTAATTTTAAATTGTAGTATACCTGGCTAACAAAAAATAAAAATAAGGTATATAACATATATATACAGAAAAAAAAAAAAAAAAAAAAAAAAAAAACATTAAAAGATTACTTGTTTCAAGTTTTTTATCTTTTTTACTTGATTATTACAACTTACGGTATTAAAATAATAAAACTAATAAATAATTGAACACCGAAAGGTATACCTTAAAATTGTAACTAGAATAATTTAGAGTGTTCGTGCAGGGTCAGTAAATTAGATTAAGAACAATTATAATTAAAATAGGCTTAGCATTTAGTCTAATATTGTAAAAAACAAACAAATTGTATATATTTTTTGGAAATAAATGCGTTTTCAATCAATCAATCAATCACCAATTCATCACGCAGCGGAGCTTCAAGAACTCCGTAACCGATGCAAGTCCATCAACTACCGTCCCAATCACAAAACGCTGGTTACAAGTGCACCAAATTCAACAACACTTCTGGACACTTTTCCGCCAAGAGTACCTCCACCAACCAAGAGAAATAAATGGAGATTCCCAGTTCGAACACTCAAAATTGGCGATCTGGTATTATTACAAGAACCAAGTGTTACTCCTGTCGATTGGAAAATGTGCCGAATTATTGAACGCTATCCTGATAGTAGGGGAGATGTTCGGAGACTCGACGTGAAGACAACCAAACGGAAGGTCATATATCGCGCAACAAATCGTTTGGTCCCCCTCTTCTAGAAAATACCCAGGACAAGCCTACCGCACGCCGAGCCAGTTAGCAGCACACTCGCAATAATCCAACATACTATTACTGTTTATTGGCTTATAGGAACCCGGAAGTTCATGACCTCACCGATTCGGCTGCGCCATCGTTCCCTGTCCTATGCACTCTCCTTCTTCTTCCGCGCTTGACCATCCGATCAAGGTCAAACCTAACATTGCCCTCCCTCGCGGCCGTCCTATCGGTCTCTTTCCCGGTGGTCTACCGTCAAGAATTCTACACACGGTCCTATCGTTGCCCATTCTTGCCACATGCCCGACCCATCATAATCTTCGCAACTTTATTACTCTCACATTGTGGGCTTGCGGTTTGTGGTATAGCTCTTCCAATTCGTGGTTGTGGGGTTTCCTCCATTGTTCTACTTTGGCGGATTTTATTGTCTTAATCGAATGTCGGGATGTCGGAGTGTTCCGCCGAACGCTGTTTACTGAAGAACAAAACTACACAAGGAGTGAATGATGTCATCAATAAAACACACTATATATCTGTCTTTTAATAATTTTCGTTTTATTGTGGTTGTATTTGGTTTTTATTAACACTTAATTTGATATAAGTTTAGCATTATCTGCTGTTGAAACTGTCTTAGCGAATATCACGCTTAATTAATCCTCGGGACACGTTACTTTCCGACACCCTTTAAATTCGACACACGTTAAATTCGACACACGTTCCATTCGACACATGCGCGGTTTTGGTTACACCTTTCTGCGTTCTATATCTTTTTCGTGCTGCGCGGATCATCTCGTCGTCGGAGTTCTCTAACTGGATTGTGTATGTCGACTGTGGTAACTTCTCCGAGGATGATTCCATTCACCCCCATCGTTTTCCTTTTCCTCCTTTCACTTTCCGTGGGTGGTGACTTTCTCTCGATCGAGAATCTTTTCACCTGAGAAATTGCGCTCACACATACAGACGCGGAGATTATTGGCTGCGTGCTGTAGATCACTCTGTGATCCGAATATCGCACATCTGATGGATTGTTTACGTAAACAATCGGCTGAGCGTTTTCCTCTAGCCGATCATGGGATAATGTAATTATCGTTGTTTACATATCCTTATGGGAAGAGCGTTGGTTTATTGCTGTTGCATCGCATTGGTCTTTGTTTAGGCGAAGTATATTGCGGCAGAGACAAAGGTTTTATCGCCGGGGATGTGATGTCTGTCGACAACTGGCGTAGCTGTGCCGACCGTTTGTGTATACCCAGTTAATGGATTGGTACACAATTTCTATGCTGAGTCGTGTCCTTCGATCGCCGTGCAGGCGTAGGACAAATGGTCGGACTTGTGACCCACGTATCTGTGGATACGTGGAGTTGTTGACTCCTAGATGCATGTTACCCTTTATTTCAGGTGGAAAGGAGGACTTTTGAGGACACGTGTCTGTGGGCACGTGTAATTTGGATATAGGTGAGTATGTTTGTGGGGAGGAGAAGTATTGTGCCAGACACGGGCACACGGTTCACTTCTTCCCCATCACTTATACCGCTGCATACGAAAACACGAGCTCCAAGGATTAAGTCCGCGCACCAAACACCGCAGCAAAATGTTCACAGAAAATTGTCACCAAAGAATGAAGGAATGGTAGGAAAGAAGATGGTAGTCTCCGGGATAAAACGCACAGATTTGGTGTTGTTAATTTTTATTTAATTTTTACGAAGTACTGTATCTACGGAAATTTATTTAAAATCCTTGTTCACATGTAATCTAATAGAATTGTGATCGTTTTTTTTTTTTTTTTTTTATTTCTTTGATTTGATTAAAATAGTGGCGCGGAGTTTCTACAAGACTCGACTTCGGGATATATATGCGTTGGAGGTGTGTGCACTCCGATGCACACGCTTAAGGGGGTGTACGACGACCGCTGTGATTAGTGGTTATATTAAGACTCCAGTTATTAACGCTGATTATCGCTTCCCTGTGCGCACCAGGGTAGCGATAGGAGACACGACCTTGTCAGGTCGAAGGATGAAATTTGACTCAGCGATCGTCATCTCATGCAGAGATGATTTCGCTAAGGAAAAAAAAAGGAAGAGAGAGAAAAACTTTTCTCTTAAGGGTGTAACCACTAATAAAATGCGATCTTTTTGGTGCAGTGGCATATGTGCGCGATCGAACAGATTCGATGTAATTGCACGTGTTCGAAAGCAGTGGAACGACAAAACAGGCAGGCGGCAAGCACAATAGGGAAACATGACCAAATGCGTCGTTGGTAATGTGGGTCATTGTTTACACGATGCCTCGTCGCTATTTTCGACGTTAGGAGAAAAAGGTGCTAAAAGCAAATTGGATGTTTATGGCATCTCTGGCTGCAGTAGAAACCGGGTTCATATTTGCATTAGGAAATGCTGGAGAATTTGGTTTCAGCGTCTATTGCGCTAATTATATGCAGCGGTCCGATCTGGCTTGCCAGAGGATGGAGGCGTTGGAGCCCAATATCATGGACATCATATGGTTGAGGGTCGTGCTGAGGAATTCCGTTAAATTTCTTTGTTGTCTTTACCGCTCCCCGAATGACGATCGACCGGCGACATTTTTCGAACATCTTTCATATACCGTCGACTGGATACAGATCAACCACCCAGCTTCTGAAATTATTGCCCTTGGCGATTTTAATGTGCACAATTCTTATTGGTTGTTACATTCTAACAGAACCGAAGAGGCTGGGATGCTGGCGGAGATGTTTGCTGTAAGCCACAACTTGACTCAACTCGTGGGTGAGCCAACGCG
The DNA here is from genome assembly GCA_963931805.1 of Microdon myrmicae. Lineage (NCBI taxonomy): Eukaryota > Metazoa > Arthropoda > Insecta > Diptera > Syrphidae > Microdon > Microdon myrmicae. The sequence goes on along the minus strand of OZ007501.1, from coordinate 97,783,424 downwards.
AGTGCCGGATGCCCGAGGCGATTATGCGAACACCCTGGATCTGTTTTTGACATCCGAACCGAGTATTTATACCGTAGAGGTTTCTGCGCCACTGGGAAACTCAGATCACTGCTTGGTATCTGTCGCGCAAGCACTTGCATTTCAAGAGAATAGCCGGTCTAGGCAGCTTCGCCATGTATGGAAGTATGGGGCCGCTAACTGGGACAATATGCGAGATTTCTTCGCATCCTTTCCATGGTCGGAGGTCTGCTTCGGAAACTCCGATGTTAACGCTTGTGCGGAGTCGGTATCAGAGATTATTCTCCTGGGGATGGAGATGTATATTCCACATTCCATCAAACGAAGTTCGTCTGATAAACCTTGGTTTGACAAAAAATGTGAGCTGATTACAGCGGCAAAAAATAGAGCTTTTAAGCAATGGCGCTCCAATCCCACCGATGTTAACAGAACGAATTTTGTTAGAATCAGAAACGCGTGCAACCAGGCGATTGATACCGCGAAGAAGGCTCACAACGACAGGGTGATCAATAAGCTCCTTCGGTGCCCAACTGGTTCGCACTCCTTCTGGTCAATGGCAAGGGCTGTCAGCGGTAACGTCGCATCCTACTCTTTCCCCCCGTTGGTGACAGACAGCGGGACGTTAGTCACGAATTCAAAGGATAAAGCTAATGTGTTCGCGAATTTATTTTCCGCGAATTCAAACCTCGATCCCGACCTTTTGGAGCCACCTGTGATCTCCCCGGTACAGTCTTCCATGCGGGATGTGAGATTTCGTCCGCGCACTATTCAGCGCATTCTACGTGAACTGGATTGTAGGAAGGCAACCGGCCCGGACGGAATACCAGCAATAGTCCTTAAGAACTGTGCTCCAGAACTATCGCCGGTTCTTGGCAGACTCTTCCGCTTATCTTATGCACGGAGGACCTTTCCTGCCTGCTGGAAAATCGCTCGAGTTCAGCCAATCCCAAAGACGGGAAAAAAGTGTCTCCCACAAAATTACCGTCCGATAGCATTACTGTCTATTTTATCTAAGGTAATGGAAAAAGTCATCAATACAGAGTTGGTTAAGTATTTGGAGTGCAACGGACTTCTGAATGATCGTCAATACGGATTCCGTGGCAGGCGGTCCACAGGAGACCTTTTGACACTTATAACCAATATATGGACATCTGCGATTGAACGGCATGGTGAGTCAAGGGCGGTCGCATTAGATATCTCCAAGGCATTTGACCGCGTCTGGCACGGGGCATTGCTGAGCAAACTTCGTTTATATGAACTTTCCCAACAGCTTTGCGACTGGACGAGGAGCTTCCTCGAGAATCGATCGATCCGGGCTGTTGTGGACGGCGAGTGTTCGGATCTGTATCCTGTCAATTCGGTGGTGCCCCAGGGTTCTATTTTGGCTCCAACCTTGTTCTTGCTTCACATAAATGATTTGTTGGAGACAACGGATAACAAAGTGTTCAGTTTTGCAGATGATAGTACGCTTGTTTCCTCCTTTTCGAGTGATCGGCCGATTTGTGCATCAACGTCGCACCAGCTGAGATGTAGACAGATTGACTCTCTAAACCAGGATCTAGATAAAGTCCTGCAGTGGGGAAAGGCCAATCTTGTCGACTTCAACGCAACGAAGACCCAGTATACAACATTCACAAAGAAAACTGGATCATCGGTTCCACAGCCGATGATGAGTGGCCGGGCCCTCGAGGCTGGGGAAAGTTTGAAATTGCTCGGCGTCACGGTCTGTGGGAATGTATCATGGCATAAACACGTATCGGGTGTCGCCACATCAGCCTCAGGAAAACGGAGTTATCTTTTTAGAGCCAAGAAATACTTTACTCCGGCCCAACTTTTTCTCCTATATAAATCTCAAATTAGACCCGCGCTCGGATATTGCTCTCATGTTTGGAGCTCGGCTCCTAAACATACCCTCGGCCTACTTGAGAGCGTACAAAGACGAGCGATCCGCCTGATCGGGGAGTCGGCGCTGACGTCGGGACTACAGTCGCTATCACATGGAAGGCGCGTGGCCGACCTCTGTCTGTTTTACAGATATTATCACGGGTGCTGTTCTTCGGAGATTCTTGGCATTGTTCCACGCAATTCGGTCTATATGCGCTCCACAAGACAATCCGACGGATCGCACCCGTTTGTGGTTCATCTCCTGACGGCGCGAACATCCCTGTATCAGAACTCGTTCCGTTACAGAGCGGGGATGCTGTGGAACTCCCTTCCCACGCGAGTGTTCCCGGAGCGTTACAACCTGCAACTGTTCAAAAACAATTGCAACAGTTATTTGATGGCATCTCGGGGCGCCCACTCGACGCTATAGGTTCGCCTCTCCCGAGAGAAGTCTAATAAAAAAAAAAAGCTGCTTGGGTTGTTTGTTGATAAGACAAACAAAAAAGTTTGCCAGGCAATGTGTATGAAAAGGTATATGACGCGGCTGGGAAAATAGACGGCGCGATATTTATGGTCCCTGTCATGACGGATACATTGAATGCAATCCGAATTATTTTGTTTACAGGAATTTGTCTAAGGAAATTTGACTGGCCACGTAGATGCCGAAATTGATTGGAAATCCCTGGTAAATTAATAAAGAAATCTTAAGGAGAATGGTATGCGAAGAGAATGCATGAAGGTAAGTTTTCTTTACAGGGACTTAAAGATCATAGATTTGATCTCTTAAATGCGTGCAGCATTTTTAGGTACTAATACAGTTGCATTAGCAAACTAAAGGGAGTTGGGTAGTAGTTATGGGGGTTTTTCAGGTAAGTAGACCGTAGGGTTTGGCGAAATCGCTACATGTTCCTTGGTGGAACGACGATATCTCGACCTATAGTGGATTGTGTGGTTCGTAGAAACGTCATATTTACCGCCACAGATACTCCTTAAAACTTGAAACCCGAATACGCGGAATTTCTTTTCTTTCCGTTTTGACAATAATCCAACATAAGCACTTTTGCCGTCGGGAGTTTGTTCTTCGGTAAATTGTAATTGCGCTGGTATGTAGAATTACATATCAAAGTGTGTGTTAATGAGAATTACACGATATTCTGCTCAGTAAGCAACTTCAATAATCATTTAACTGACCTCAATAGGTGTCATTGACTTGCTTATTTGGGTAATTTATCTAATGTCGTTTATTGACTAACCCCAGAGTACATAACTTAATAATCAGTCACAATCTCAACAAGTGACGCAAACAGTAATAGTCGTAATATCAACAAGCGGCACAAACAATAACAGTCGCCTCAAAAGATTTAAATGTAAATAGAGTAAAGAGATTTAATAAACTCTCAGTTCTTATACCAAGTTCAGTGTACATAAGTTTAAAAACAGTGTATGTATGTTTAATGTTTTAAGCCAACTGTAATAAAGAAATAATTTTGAATAAAAGTTTATTCCTGTGTGATGTGTTAAATACGATCGTGAAAACAGAAACAGATCCATGGAGTTCGCAGATATATGCTGGTTATTCCGGCACTCGCGTAAGGGTCCTCTACCAGTCGAGTCAGTATTTCAGTGCAGCTTCCAGCCTCGTATGTCCTGATCGAATATACTAAAAAATTGGAGTTGTGTACATTAAAAAATCCAAGCGTAATGATTTCTATAGTAAAGAAGCTATCGAATTCAAATTAAAGAGACGACCATTCGAATCTTTTAGTCAAAAATCTTATTCGATACGTCATAGTTTAGTAACTCGAAACCCAATATAACACATATCTACAAAATCAGACTCTGTACCGACTTTTTTCAATATTAGAGGTTTCGGTTTCTATAAAGTAAGCACAAATCCCATTAAAAGACATTTTACAGAACCCAACCAGAAACCAAACTAACAGCATGTGTCGACATTGTTTCTCAGTACACGATTCTGATTTTAAAATAACATCAAGGCCTGCACAGGGCATGATCTACCATTTCAAAGATAAAAATCGTACCAATGTTATTTGTTTAACAATCTGTTTAGGTGGCTCCCTCAATGTCCTGTGTTGCCTGTAGATCGAACAACTTTTCAAACGCGTCTCTTACATCATCATCATCGACACTACAACAGGGATCGGGTCTTGGCTTTATTTAGCAAGTCTTTCCACCGGTATCCGGTCCATATCCGAGACTTGTTAAATTATCCATAATAATTTGTTTTTCCGGGCAAGGTTATTTGCCTTGCGCCAATCTCTTACATAGTCGAGTGCAAAAAATCACAGAGACTCGGAAGTAATCGACTTCGGTGATTTAAATTTTAACAACTTGAACTTCCTTGGAAACTCTAATAAACATTAGCGGTAAATTTCGCCAAAAGTCATCACCCCCTGCACACGTTTTCTTTAATAAAATCTCTGCTGCTTTAAGGAATTTCATTCTATCGTTGAGTACCTTGTATCGAATGCCGATTCTCTACCAAGGTATTAAGCGAAAAATATGAGGAAGTTTTCCAAAGATACACAGTTCAGTTTTAACTTATTGTGGTGTTGATTTTTTTATTTGATCTTAAATTAGTACAAGTATAAGTAATAAAAACAATACTAGTCGGACCCCTGACCATTTTACGATTCAGTCACTCACATCTATATGGATCTGACTATTTAATAAGAGCACATCCTGTCAGCAATACGCTAGTATTACCAATGCCCATTTTGGCATGACAATTAATTCAGCTGCCTTCATTGGCAAGCCATTGTTATGTTTCACCGGATGAGCTAGGTGATCTCCTTTCCGGCAAGTGGTCCCGCTTGAACCAATTTCCTGGCAAACATCCAAATCCGGAACGAGCAAACAAACTCGTATACAAACAAACTCTAAAGTGTTGCGATGTCAAAGAATTTGCTTCTTCCTGCCAACTCATTGCTATTAAGATCCACCCCTTCTTCGCCTGTTCCGTCGCCTTCCATCGAACTTTGCCTCATACTTATTTTCCTCAGTCCGAGGAAAAGTGGAAAATATTTGTTTTTCATTTTCATACATCGCAAAGTTTTATTTCACTTAGTTTAAGGGTATATTCAGCGCTCGAGTCTGTGATATCCTTGTATGGACAGAAGAAATGAAAAAGGACTCGTAAGAACATCTCGTTAACTCTCTCTTACTCACTCTTGCCGAGATGTTGTATCCTCTGAAGACGATAGAAGTGTTTGCTAAGCTTTTCTTTTTAAGTCCTTTGTCGAGGGATACAGTGTCAAGAACCTCTTAAAATGGACACCCTATTAGGAGACCGGTATCTTTCCCTTGTCACCATACAATGCGCATATTCTCATCGTTAGCACGAAAATAATGGATGCCACTGCAGCAAGCGAAGGGCTGGAAGGTGAACAAGTGAACGTGGCGGTGGTAGGTGGATGGTGGGTGGCAATGGGCGGATGGTTGTTAATCGTTGCATGGTAACAATAAATGGTGAGCCGTGGGCGATGGGTAGTCGGTGTATATGCATAGATATGCAATGCACACCTAAGGACATGTAAAGCATATACACAGTTGGTGTGAATAATTAACGACATTCAAATGAGGTTGAGAAGGAAAAACGATGCACACAAGTGTCCTGATGAAAGTGCATTTGGAATTTGCACGAGGGAATGTGTCATTTGGGATTGAGATGCAAATTCTGAGAAGCATTTCAGGATAATTGTTCAACACGGATATGCGAATGGCCTCAAGTAGACAGAAAGAGCCAGACAGTTGTTCAGTTTGCTAGCATTTTGTGAATAATGCCGCATTTCCAAATGGCGTCAAAGCTTACAAGGAAGAGTGTTCATTATGCCCAGTTGCAGGGCTGATACCTGGTCGAACTGAAAAAATACTTTATACAATATTTACAGAATATCGAATCCTGCGGAAGTTAGAGGTGAAACAAAAGTTCAGTTTAATCTCCGTTCAATCCATTAAAATGTTTGAATGTTTAAAGCAATATACGTGTACGGTTTCGAAAACAAGGCAGTTCGTTGGTTCCCTTTGTTGTATTATAATAATTTAAACAATATAGTGATATATTATTATTATTATTAACGGTTGTAGGAATATAGTAATATGTGCAGTATGTGTGTGACTTAGTTGGGCCTTAGTTCTTGAACGGACCTCTTCGTCGGTCGTCGTTGCTACTGGTACTCCGAACCCCAGGGGTGGTGCCTTCTTGACTCCCCCTGTTCGCTGGCGGATTTTCAGTTCCAGCTATGGATCATTAACTGCGGGTGTATGTGTGTTTTCCGAAGTAGAATTTGCATAAAGTAGCTTCTGCAAATTAGCTACTTGACGATCTTGATTATTTTTACAGGTAAAGAGGCTAAATTGATATTAGGGGGTGTTGGGCGAGGGCATGGGCGCGAGGTCCGTAACAATGCATTGTCCCCTCAAAAAATTGCAGCTTCCATCTTAGAAGAGGAATGAAGTTCGACTGCGTTACTTTCCATTGCTTGTTGTGGTCCATCCCTTCTTGGCCTCCTCTAATCATAGTAGGGTTCATAGCCTGTTGTTATCCCCCCGTTTCTTCTTTTTCTCCCTTCACTATCATGAACGTCCCGATATTCTTACCGGTCTGTTCAGAAAAATGTCTACCTCCGAAGGATTTGGTGGTAGGTGTACGAGGGTTGCCTCTTATGTTTCGGGATTTGGCAACCCTAGTGTTGCAATCCGGCAATTGACAGCTCTGTCGTAAAGTTGGACATTTTTGAGGTTATACGCACTCAGAGCGTTTTGGCATACGAGCGCTATTTGTGTTGTTTACTGTAACTTAAAAGATTCATCTCGGCCCAAAAATTGAATTAAATCGTCAACATTTTCGTGCGATTATTTTTTACAACTTTCGGCGTGGATTAACTCAGCAACAGTGCATGGATGAACTTATTTCAATTTTTGGCGATGAAGCTCCATCAAGGACCAGTGTTTATCGATGGTATGGTGAATTCAATCGTGGTCGTAGTTCACTCCAAGATGAATTTCGTGAAGGTCGTCCAAAATCAGTTGTTGTTCCGAAAACCATTGATGCTGTGCGCGAACTGATATTGGAAGATCGTCATGTGACCTATCGTGAGATTGAGACAACCTTAGGCGTTAGTGGGACCAGCATACATTCAATATTGCATAAACATTTGACTGTCAAAAAAATCTGTTCGCGTTGGATCCCACACAATTTGTCAATCGCCCAAAAAAAGGCTCGTGTCAATTGGTCGAAAGAAATGCTCAAAAAATACGGTCGCGGTGCTTCGAAACACGTCTATGACATCGTGACAGGTGATCAATCGTGGATTTACGCGTATGAGCCCGAAAGTAAACAGCAGTCGACTGTCTGGGTGTTTCAAGATGAGCCAAATCCAACAAAAGTTGTTCGCGCACGAAGCACTTCCAAGCAAATGGTCGCCTGTTTTTTCTGAAAAACTGGACATGTCGCAACCGTACCACTAGAACAACGCAGAACAGTCAATTCTGAGTGGTACACAACCATTTGTTTGCCAGTTGTCTTCCAAGAAATCAGGAAAACCAACCGCCGAAGACGGATCACTCTTCACCACGACAATGCGAGCTCTCACACATCGGCTGCGACAACTGCATTTTTGAGCACCCAAAACATCGATTTGATGGGTCATCCGCCGTATAGTCCTGACTTGGCACCGAATGACTTCTTTTTATTCCCGTACGTACAAAACAAACTTAGAGGTCAACGTTTTTCGACACCTGAAGAAGCGGTCGCTGCATTCAGAATGCATGTGTTGGAGATACCTCAATCAGAGTGGCAAAAGTGCTTCGACAATTGGTTCAAACGCATGCAAAAGTGTATAGATCTTCATGGGGAATATCTTGAAGAACAATAAAGTGAATTTCGATGATCAATATTTGTTTTTGTTCTCTAATCCCGATATATAAAAGGCAACCCTCGTACCACCAATGCATTATGTCTGGGCTTGTGGGGTGTTATCTTGGGGTTGGTGTAATTGGAATCCGACAAGTTTTCGCCGCCCTCCCCCAGTGTGAGTAGGGTTTCCGGTTTACTACCCAGCGCGGTTTGGGCCTCCTTGGATCGCCTTAGTGCGGGTTCCCAATCGGCTGCCTCACGTCCTGACACCTCCTTCCTGTCTTTTGTGAACTTAATGGAAAAGCTTACAGGGTGTTTTTTTGTTTAGGAAAATTCCAAACACTTTCCCGTTCCATTAACTTAATGGAAAAGCTTTCTTGTTTAGGAAAATTCTAGACAGTTTCCCGTTCCATTAACCTTACAATTTCTAGACAGGAAGTCGTTCCCCAACAACCCATCGGCTGATAACTCCGGTAAGGAGTCAACTGAAAACGACAGGATATTTGCTGGGGCAAGTTGAATATCCCCTTACAATATCCTTTAGACTTCATCAACAGCATCGGCACTACAACCGGCATCCAATCTTGGCCCCATTTAGCAAGTCTTTCCACCGGTATCCGGTCCATATCTGGGGCTTATTAAATTGTCCATAATAATTTGTTATTCCGGGCAAGGTTATTAGCCTTGCGCCAACAGCCTCTAAAATTGCCCTTACCAAAAAACGTTTGGAGGGGAGTTGCTTTTTCTGTATGGAATATACTTCCCTGGTGGAGTACCTTCAGCTTAATGGGGCTGATCTCCGCACCTGTGTCCACCATTAACGTCTAGTGTCTCTACGACCGATGTCTAAAGGAAGCTGGACAAGTGGAACTGTCGTTGGCGGAAGTTGACAACAGGTTCTTTTATATGGTGAATTTAGTTCGGTCGGGTTGGGGAATTCCAACTCGACCTGTGGGATTTTTCCGACTTCTCCCACATTGGTTTTTGTCGAGACACTGCCGCCGTGTAGTTGTGTCGTCTGCAGAATGTGTAGGATTGACCACTTCCCTGTCGCCGATGTCCCTGCTTTGGAATCTCTCAGTTTGATTGGCTACGGTTCGACTCGGGTCGACGGCGGTGCTAACGTTTTTTCAGTTTTCGAGCCTCAGAATGTTCAGTACTGCTGGAACTAATACTGGTCGTGGTCCGTGTCTTTGTCGCATGGCTGCCTATGGTCCTTCGAATTTTTTCTCGTTTGGACTGTCTGCCATTCAGTGTTGACCGTGCAGATTGGTGGGGTGTGGTCGCGGAGTACAGTCTTAATCGCGTTGGGTGCATCTGTTGTTAGCTTTCGGGATTGTACCCGCATCGCCTTGCAATGACAATCGTCCCACGTGTGACCCTTTCGGCCACAAAACTCATAACAACATCGAATGCTGTACACTCTTCGATTCGATGTTATTGCTTGTCTTGAGGTAGATGTTCGCTCTTGCCCTTGGTTTGAGGTATGCACGGGTGACCTCTGTTGGTTCTGCGACCTTGGACGCGGATACTCGGGATTATTTACATGCGTTTGTGGCTCTTGTGCACGACAGCCCTGGAGATCGTGCCCATATTGATCGCACTTCGTACACAACGGTGTGTTCCGGCGTCGAAGGCACTCATCGTATGTTACAAGTGTCCCTTTCTGTTACAGAAACTGCACGTCGTGCGTGCAAGTAACGAGTGTAGTGCGCGTTTATCCCCTCCTTGGCTGGACGAATCACCGTCCTGTTACAACTTTCGAGGATGTTATGCATTTCCATCGTTGCATTAGGACCTTTGTGTCCACTGAACACTGCCACGACCAGGTCTAAGATCCTTTCGGCACCCAACATAGCGGCGATGGGTTCCTCCGTTGCGCGTTCTGCGGAATTCCTCCTCGATTGGCTTCTAGTTTGCACCGAGGGTTATTAAAATCACGCGTTTATTTATTTTTCGTACGGAACTATCCGGATTTATCTAACCGTGGTTCGCTATTAACCGGTAGCGAACAAAAATAGGATTAAAGGATAAGCGACCAGCGATGAGGGATAAGACCCAAACTAGAAGAAACGGAAAACCTGAAAATAGATACAAGAAACAATGGAAAATATTTGAGTTAAATATTTTATGATTTTTCAACCCAACTTTCCTTTCCTTCCTCCTTCCTCCTTCCTGTAAATTGAAAAGGAAAAAGAAGAAAATATGTTTTCTATTTTTTATTATATTTGGTTATACGGCTTAATCTCTCAGTCCTAGCGCTAGTTCCGATAGTCGGCGCAGGTGTGTTAGAGCCTCGGGCCTCTCCCCACCACTGGGTTTATATCTCCAACTGATTAGATACTTCACCTCAGCTGGTGATCACCGCCTGCGCCAAATATGTTATATTAGTTCTTAACAATTTAAATAATGGAGGAAAAACAAAAGAGTACTTAGGGGAAGGTGAAATAAAGTGACCTACTTGACAGGTTCTGGAATCGTTGGACCGTGGAGCGGTCATTGCTGTAGGACTTCTTTGTAGATTCTCAATATCTGTTTCAAACGTTTTCCAAATGGTCTGGTATATCTTATAATAAGGATGTGCGGGGATTTCTGTTGCTTTTGGACTCCTTTGTTTTTAAAATCTCAATTGAAGCGTCCGCTTTCCTTTTATTACAAATCTCAATAGATGCGTCCGTTTTCCTTTTATTAAAAATCTCAATTGATTATTATTATTTTTTCTGCCAAGTAGAATTTGCATGAAGTAGTTTATGCAAATTAGCTACTTGATGATATTTCCAATTTACCGGTAGAGAGGGGAAACTCGTGGCTTATAGTGGATTGGGCGAGGGCATGGACACGACGTCCGTAATAATATGGCGCAGAGAGGGGAAATTAAAGTCGTGGGGGTTAGTTGTTGGAAAGAAAGTACCCAACTGTGTTACGTGAATCGTGGAGACTTTTATATTTAAAAGAAGATGATCAGAAAAACCGACATGCGAACACATATGTTTTAAACAAATCAAGTACTGCAATCATTTGTTTTTACAAAGAGAAAATTTGAAAAATTAAAAATTAAGATATCAAATGAATATAAGAGTAAAGAGAAAAAAACGTCTCTTTAAATGTAACTTGATTGTTGATATTGATGACGATTATAAACCGTATTCTTTCTTCCTAACTTGGTTTGGTTAAAGTGTTTTGTTTAAGCCCTGCTTTTGTTTGCTGTGGTCTCTTCCCATTTTTTAACGAACCGAGTTTTATCGGATGAATTTGGTTGGATACAATGTGAAGCATGATGTGACATATCGAGAAGAATAACTTCCGAGACTGACTCTGCGCAGACTTTTACTCTTTTTACATCGAAGTTTCTAAAGTCAGCCTCTGCTCGGGGAAAAGACACGTAGATATCGTTCCAATGGTAACTCGTTTGAATGATAAGTGCACAACACTGATATCAGACAATAATTCGAATTTGCCACTAGCGCAATCTTTTACATGGAATAAATATTTGACTCTGAGAAAAGAAATAGATCTATGGTGTTTATAAAATCGCATTATTTATCATAGGACCCAGCTGAGTCACACTGTAGCTGTGATTGTGAACATTCTATCCCAGTCTGTTCTATTAGAATATACTAACCAACTGGAGTTGTATACATCAAAGTCACCAAGAATAATAATCTCAGATGTTGGCTGGTTGATATGTATTCGACCAATAGTTTGTGAAAGAAGTTTGAGCAGCGTCGCTAATCTACCATCATTTGGAGCGACCATAGGAACAACAAAAAGATTTTAAAGAGCCTGACAACATAACTTTCTTCCAAATTATGCCCAAGCTATTGGATTGTAATGTTGTTGGATTCCTTTGGGAAGTGAATTCCAACTGGGTGAACATTCAGACTCCACGAAATCTCAAATGGAAGTCATGTTATGGGCAACGAAGACACGTCGAGTCGATTTACAAGCCAATTTAAGTCTCGGTTTGTTGGCAATCGAGCGGCCAACATGAAGTTAAAGATTTGAGTCGACCAGGATGGCGGCGGAACGGGGATGATGTTGCAGAACTTCTTAGCTGTCCTGGAACTTCCGCTGCCTGACAATTAAAATGGGATGTTAGTTGTGCGTTCTCTCTGAAAATGTGCGTTATGCATTATAAGTTTAAACTACAAATAGTATTGGATAACCAGTTCTAAGTTCAGTGCCAATCCGTTAAACCAAAATGAATCGATTCCTCAAACTCTGCCGTTGATGTCCCCTACGGTTCGGGAGCGATGCTCTGCTACGCAGCTGGTGAATTAGTCCCGTTGCGCACTATAGGTAATTGCGCACGTGGATGCGCGAGCCAACACCACCGCTGGTTCCAATCCAACAAGGACGAGCCGCACAGAACGACAAAGGCACGATACCCCAGAACACACGAAACGCAACAGGACGAACGCAACGACAAAGGAACTTGAACCGCAGCAGGAGTTGTATGCGCACCAGTTAAATACACACACTTGATGAGCTTGTTAGTAAAGTCACTTTTATTGCCAAATTTAGTTAGGTTAATGTACACTGAATACAAGAAATAACGTGCGGATACTTCTAATAATACCATTGAAAACACAAAAGCAACTCCTGTATCCCGATTGCATTTATAAGACGCCAAAAAACCAATCGAACTCCAAAAAACGTTAGCCAAAGTCCAAAAACGATATGACAGTTCGCTCGATGATGCAATGTCAGCTGGCTTCTGACAGGTGTGTCATGTGTGTTGGTTGGGGAGTGGACTAGACGATAAACGGACTAGATTCTCCCCGCTGCATGTAATTGCGAATCCGCAACACGGTTAGAGCTGGGTTATCCGGCGTTGCTGTTTGTAAATGTTGGTGAACGGCCGTTACAATGAAATAGAGTCCTCTTGTATTAATCATGCCGGTTCCAGCTGAACGTTGACAGTGTTTTGCCATGGAACCAGATTCCACGGAAATGAATTGTTTGCCATTTAGTTTCCTTGCATGTTATTCTTCCTAAGTTTACCTCTGTAATTCATTATCTCAGCGGATACCACCTCATTTGCGAAACTTTAGTCTCCACAGCTTACACTAATGAACTACTTATCCGGCTTCGAAAAAGGAGATTGATTTTGTCCGTCGTCTCTTCGAAGCTTACGTCAGTCAACTTATATCCTTACTATAGCGAAAGTATAGGTTTTAGAGATCGGAATTGTTCCATGCTAAGAACACCCACCACAACATTTTTATATAATGGAAGCACGGCCCATGTACAAGGTGGCGCAAAATGAATTGCCCTATCGGAAGATGGTATAATTTTTGCAAATGGCGTCGTACGTCAGTCATATTTGACATTTGTGAACTAGACAGCTGGAGCTTATAAGCAGACAAGCAGTGAAGCGCTTTACTCCGCAAGAGCTCGGAATAATTGTGTCGATTATTTTGACCAATAATAGGTCGATGGTGTTAGCCCAGCGTGAATTTCGACACCGATTTCCTAATCGTTTCGCGCCAACTGTGTAAACATTCCGGAGTTTAGATATGGGGTAGAAGTATGTTGTGCAGGTGTACTGCGCTGGTTCACCTCTACTCCATCAAGTTACCCCATTGGATAGTCGTCAGTGTGGGGTATGATATGGTGTGCAGGCGTTGCACGGTCTGGTTCGCTTTGTACACATCGGACTCATATATTAAGGCATCGATGACAAAAATAATAATTGGATTTATTGGGCACCTAGCCGATGGTCTTTTCTATATCACTATAATCGCATCTATCGTAGTGCAATTGGAACGACACATCATTAATAACGGCGGATCAACTGTCTCATTCCCGACTACGTAACAATAATAAAAAAATGAAACTTCACACTCCAAACAATATATTATTTTATTTCAACATCCACAAGGACAAACGAAAAATAAAAAATTTCCGTATTTCAATACAATGGATATCGCCTGTACATAAATTCACACAACAACTGTATAAATTAAATTTGAAATCATTCTTTCTCAAATAACTGAAGATTAAACACTTTAATCGATTAAATGACAACACACGACATAACAAATCAAAAACGCACTGCAATGAAAAGTTACTGGTCGAGCAACACTCTGCCTCGCCACTGTGGTTAATATTTGACTCTCTGAGTAACTCGTATCTCTTGGGACGCCCCACGAGAGATGTATTAATTAACGTGAGGACACGACCTGCCCTCACGGAACCCAAATCGCGATTAAATATGTTCATCGAAGCGATAGAATACCACATATTCCATCATCGCTTCGATGACCATATTTGGTCATAAATTCCTTCTGAGTTGGATCTGAAAGTAAAGGGTTGCAACTTAACACACACACGATGCTCCCCTTTGCTGCTCATCGCTTGCGAACCATGAATATGAAATTAAATAAAGATAAACACATTCGCAGCTGGGGCAAGTCATCCTGAAAAGGGTTGAATGCGGTTACACGATCAGTGACTACGAGTAGCATGATTGCTGATCGTGTGCATGTTGTTGTTGGCGTCAACAGAGGTCGAACCGTCGTGTGTGTATTTACACTGACGAGTTCTCGACCCCTTTTTGCGGCCAGGTGCGAGTTACCATTTCTTGTAGTTCGGTTTAGCGACCGATGTGATTGCAGTATTGAAGCCAAGCGGGAGTATCTCTTGCTTGTGTGCTGCAATTTCAATGGGTGATATGTGCACCGCGGTGGTCGTGTTGTCAGTTGCTTCGTGTTGCAACTGACTTAGCTTTGTGGAAATGGTGCGTTTTATGAAACCGTGCCTTTAGGGGAAGCATCTGTTGGGTGCCGATGAACTTTACATCGGCAAGAATTATGCGTTAAGATGCTTTAGGCGAGGTTTTCGCACAATGTTCTGGTAAGTACCTATTTTCAGGTCAGAATATGCCCTACGTGGGAGTTCGAAAAATGGGGTAATTGGAAGTTTAATTGGTGGCGTTCTAGTAAGCCGCCACATAGCTACACGACTCGAACAGACTGGAACCACATGAGAACATGCGGGGCGTGGCCGCCACCGGACTGGTCGTTCGGCCGAGAATATCCCGACTATGACTGCCGATATTGCTGAAAACGAAGAAACATCAATCAGGCGCCGGGCCGCGCAATTGGGCATCACTAGACAGACCCTACAGCGAATTTTAGTGAAGGAATTACACATGTTCCCGTACAAAGTGCAAACAGTGCTTCAGTGAATGCCTGCTGACCATCAGTACCGTGTGAATTACTGTCAAGCCATCCTTAATCTCAACAACGAAGAGGACGTTTTTTTGTGGAAAATCATCATGAGGGACGAGGCGCATTTTCACTTAAGCAGTTACGTCAAAAAGCAAAATCTTCGTTTCTGGGGCACTGAAAATCCGTATGTGATACCATTACATCCACTCAAAGCTATTCTATGGTGCGGCGTTCACGTGGGAGGAGTGATTGGGCCGTATTTTTAGAGGATGCCATCGGCAATACGGTCACAGTATTCCTGGCGAACGCTACACAGCCATGATAAACAACTTCTTACCGTCGGAATTGGATGAGCGGGGCTTGGTGAACATGTGGTTTCAACAAGACGGTGCCACCGCACACACAGCACGAGTCAAAATGGATATTGTGAAGGAAGCGTTTCCTGGTCAAGTTTGGGATGGGCAGCAAGATCACACGATTTAACCATCCCAGACTACTTTCTTTGGGTCTACTTGAAGTCGCGGGTTTATGCCAAAAAGCCTCAGACAATCGCAGTCCTTAAGGAGAATATTCGACAGGAATGCGACAATTTATCATCGGAAATCTTGTGGAAAGTCATGGAAAATGCGATAAAAGGCGTACAAATGCTTATAAACAACGACGGCAGCCATTTCACGGATATCATCTTTTCCACTTAACAGAAAAAATTGTAAAGGTCTACATTTTAATAAAATAAATCTACGTGTTTGAAGTTGTACAGAGATAAAAGACAGCATACAACCCACAATCCACATTTTGGGTTAGCATTCATTACGAGCAGATGCACGAACCTGCCTTCGTTAAGATGTGGATTCCGAAGGAACAGTTGCGGCAGGTTTCTCTTCGGAGAGGTGGCGAGGTGGCTATAAGTGGAGAGAGTGTATGAGATCAGTCTTGGACATGGCGCGAGCTAGTTAAGCTAAAAAAGGAAATTGGAACAATACACGATACGAGAAAATTTATTTTAAAAAAGTCAGAAATAAATCAAATCTAAGAACAGTGTGGAAACGTTATGTGTATAGTATTTAAATAAATTAAATCTTTGTTCAAGTTGGAATCGTTATCTGTAGAGTTCTTAAACAAATTAAATTCATGTACCGTGCGGAAAAGTCATTTCATCATCATCATCATCATCGGCACTACAGCCGGGAACCGGTCTTGGCCCTATTTAGCAAGTCCTGGGGCTTGTTAAAATTACCATAAAGATTTGTTTTTTCTGGGCAAGGTCATTAGTCTTGCGCCAGAGGCTCCCCGATGGGGAATCGAACCCCGGTCTCCTGTGTGGCAGGCGGGTATACTAACCACTATACTATCGAGGAAAAGTGATTTATAAAGCCCTAAATAAATCAAACATAAGTACCAGTCGGATACGTTATTTTGTTCGTTGTTCGTAATTGAAATACCGCAAGGATTGAAACCGGGAACGGTAAATCTTGGCTCGGCAGCAATTTGTCAAGAGGTGCAGCTGCTTAACCGTTCATGGAAAGAGCCGTTGGAGGCCGGGGGCTGAATGGAGGAACTGAATTTGTGATCCCTGTGTGTGGACTGGGAGACCGGGGTTCGATTCCCCGTCGGGGAGCCTCTGACGCGAGACTAATGACCTTGCCCGAAAAAAAAAAAACAAATCATTATGGAAAATTTAACAAGCCTCAGGACTTGCTAAATAGGGCCAAGCCCGGTTCCCGGTTGTAGTGCCGATGATGATGATGTGTGTGGACTGATATTGAGGATGGACTCCAAGTAACAAGTTGATTATTCCTAACCTTCTATCCACAGGATATTAAGAACTATTTGGTAACTATTGGGTGGTGATTGGAGATCATTAAGTGTAAACGTCAACCCAACGCAACAACGTTTTAAAAACAACACGTTACACTTGATAGTATATAAAACATTTCATTACAATTCGTGTTAAACCCAATACGTTACAGGTCCAAATAAAGATTTCCATCACTCAAAATCTTTTTTTTATATAGTAAAAAAATAATTCAAAAACAAAATTGGATTATTAATTTTGTGACACCTTGTATTACTTCATTTGGCGTAAGGCTGATAACCTTGCCCGGAAAAACAAATTATTATGAAAAATTTAACAAGCCTCAGACTTGTTAAATAAGGCCAAGACCGGATCCCGGTTGTACTCCTGATGATGATGATGATGTATTACTTAAGGCTATGGGATTATTCCACTGTAGAGACCCGTCAACTTCTTTGGTATTTTTTTTTTGAATTGGAAAAATGTATTATTGATAAAACGAAGTTTACCACATGTTTATATATGTGTTCAGGTACAATTAAAAAAAGTGGCGGCACATGGCCGTTGTCAAGAAACGTGTTTTCAAAAAGTTGCTCCGTCGCTTCCAAACTAACTTAAAGGGTTTTGATCCTCCAAAAAACAAAAAAAAAACTCCTCTTAAGCTACATAAAAATTCCTAAAGAAGGTCGTACGGAATTTTGAAAATAATGACCTTTGAAAAAATGGCAAGCTTTTGAAAAAAAATCGATTTTTTTTCGCATAAAAAAATTACATTTGTTTGTTAATACCTTTTACAATGTTTAATATTTGATAAAACCCGTACAACATTCTCTGCGTAATTTAATTAAGAAGCTACACTTAAAGTTTGAGCTTAATTGGATAAATATTAAATGTTCACTAAAGGTATATTGCAAGCCGATTTGAAAAACATGATTTTCAGATAATCGCGATTAAAGTTATAAGTCATGACGTATGATGTACAAGGATGGGTTGAAAAGTTTCCGGTCCGGCCTACAGATGGCGCCAGGAGGTCTAATTTTTGGCTTGTATTCTATAGTATTATGTCTCATTAGCTTGTATAGAAATTTTCAGGTATACATTTGAGAAGTCAAGTCGGAAGCCCTTCACTTCAACCCCGTACGTCATACGTCGTGATTATGTTCAATAAAATGGTTTAAATGAACTGATAACATTTTATCTATGGTATAAAACAATTCTAATTACATTTTTTAATAGTTTTATTATATATATATATTATATATTTAATTAAACCAATAAAAAAATGATTTTTTGAAAAAAAATACAGTGGCATAACCCCTTAATTCCCTTCTTATTCTATTTATTTATTGTTCTGTAGGAACCCGAAAATCACTAACCCAGCTACGCCACCATTCCCTGTTGTACGCTTTTCCTCTCCGTGCTTCACCACCTGATCCGATATACTCAAATTCACACCTGACATTGTCCCATCTCCGTCGCTGTTCCTTGTGTTTAATAATATTAAATTAATGAACAGATCTAAAAGTACTCTAGGGTATTCAATCTATAGAGTCCATCCAAACATCTGAAGAGAGACTTAATAGTGGCACTGCTTCTATTAAATCGTGTTCTGGGAAATAAATGTCCTGTGCGGAACAAAGTTGCAGCCCATGAATAAACAAACCTATAGTGACGTTGCCATTAAAGTATACGAAAAATCGTTGGTACCCTAGCCCAATAATAAATACTAACTCGAAAACCAAGAATAACAATACCTTGTGAATATTACATATTTGTGATTTTCGGTTATTTTATTTTTTTAGAATTAACGACCTATGCTAAAATAGAGAAACCGAAAGATCACACTTTGCGATTGCTGACTAACAAAATATATCTTAAAAAAGAATTTTCCTTAAGTAACGAAAGATGAATACAAAATGCCAGTCTGCGTCCATATATTGGAGTTATTGGGAGAAATAAAAACACAATAGCTGCAGTGAGGGACGTGATATTCAACCATACACTCAAAGAGTCATGTTTTTAAGTCAATCGAGTCAAGCGTTAGTCACCATAGAAGGCAGTTTAGCTTCCAGTCAGTGTATCGGGTTTTATTTTAACCAAAGTGTCTGTATAAGAAGTTTTTTTTTAAATTTTCTACTGGCATACAAAATATCTATTTTCAGAATCGCTCATAGAACAGGCAAACTACTGTATCTAGTAAACTCCGAAATTTATTGCAGCGCTCCTGAACAACCGTTGACAGCAAGCAGATTACCTTTTACCTTTGTAAAAGCCTTTGGCAAATTCATTATAAGATAGAAGTGGAGAAAATTGAGCAGCCCACACACCTATTAATTTTTCTTAAAAGTATGAGGTTAGGATCCCCTATGTGACAATTAAAAAACTACACGTTTCGTCAAGTTTATGAACACTTGAGAGATTTCAAAGTTGTCTACAGGCACCTGGCACAAAAACACCAAACCAGGGCCATTTGGGATTGCCCTTTAGAATTCATGGTGTTTCTGAATTTGGAGTATGATGCAAAAGTGATCCGATAATAAGTCTTGGGAGGTCTGGCAAGTCAATTCTCTGCAACTTTTTTTTCTTCGATTCCAATATTGCTGTACGTATGCGTTCAGATCATTGTAAAGAGCGATTTTTGGCAAATGCATGCTTTCCGCCTCCATGGTGGTTTGAAATCATTCCATTTGATCAAGATTGCCTCGTGACATAAGACAAGCTATCGTATACGTGGGAAGACGTATTGACTGTAAACTAGTTTATCTTTTTAAAAAGAAGCAGGCCATAGAGACCTCGCCGTAGCAATGTGACCAGAAGCTTGTGAGTATCAATAACCTTATAGCGGCATACTTAGTAGAGGCAGATGAATATGACTTACAGGGAGGTACGACTATCAGCTGGCAAAGAAAGACCTGCAACCAAAGGGCCAGTGTGTTCTCTTGAAACAACTTTTAAAAAATGCCTATCGGTGATGTATCCGAACATTTCAATTCCCTGGTACTCCCTACCTCGTAGACCAGCGTTTTTTATATGATTGTTAAGGCGCCACATGTTCAGTAAGTACTTAAACAATGGGGCTTCCGATGTCGGCTTCCTGTTGTTCCCTCTAAGTTCTAAAGTTGCTCACAAATTCACCAAATCAATTGTCCTTCAAAAGAACACATTCCTACAAGGAACCAACGTACCAATAAACCCAAACGACATACAACTGCTGGTCAATAAATTTTTGAAATTTGGTTTTGTCGCCTGCGGTCTAGAGTAAAATATCCTTCATCCCTTAAATGATCTGTTCGCAGGGAACGCCTCAATTCTACATGATATATGGAGCTCGGTAGAATGATTTCAATCCGTCTCCCCTCCCACACCATGGTCGTATGTCCATTGCCATGTGAAAACCGTGATTGGACTGAACGACTCGAAACCACCATGGAGCCAAGGGAGAAATGCATGAGTATGCAAAGCAAATCATTTTCGTGAGCTCCAAATCCGACCGCATTCGTTCTTCCTTTTCGTTTTTTTTTTTTTTTTGCACATTTGACCGCCCGCCAGTTCGCCATCGAAGGCTCTGCTGGTGGAAATCACGTTGACCGTCATAATCGTGTCCTCGTTAAGTTTCACTTTTGTGAGCTACGCCAACGACTCCGAATAAATGTTAATTCAATGGTAATTCCGTCCAGCACTAAGTTAATGTGTGAGAAACAACAATGGAAGCGGGCGAGTCGCTTTGTCGCGTCGTACAGACAACCATCGCGGCCATGGTCCTGCTTGGTTCCTTCACGTGACCACCCCACCACCGAACCACCGATTAGCATAGGGAATGGAGAGACTAAAAAGGCAAAAACGAAAGAAAAAAATACAAGAAAGGAATTTGGTTTAAGGTTTTCCATGCACCGCCCATTTTCTTATACCCTTTTGAACGCTCCCAATTGGCTGCAGGACAATGTTATAGCGCCTTGTCCGATGGTCGTGTTGTTGTGCCCCCAGGGGAGACTCTCTGTTCGGCATTAATTTATTGTACATATAGGATATATACAGCAGAGGTGTGAGCCACTGTGCTCGAATTACCTGTTCTGCTCTGGGTCTGGTTTCAATGGTGCACCTAGGGGGACATGTGGCTGACAGGTCCTCCGGATCTATACCTTGCAATTTTGATTGCAAGATGATTATCAGTATACCTCACATACTCTCCTCTCTGTTGCTGTCCCACTCTATCGAAGCCATATCTCAATCAAATCCGAATACTGTCTGTCGTTGGGCGGTTTCAACAAAAACTCGCGTACGAAAAAATATGTGAAGAAAAAAAAAAACACCATAGATAAGGCACTCAAGACCGGGTCTTGGCAAGTCACCCACAGCGCGAGAACTCCTACTGCCGGGCACCAAAACAGTGGTACCTAGACACACAGTGAACACGGTAATACCGCACAACCCATGCCACTGTCACGACTTTATCGATGGAAAATCGCCTCTTGTGTTGGAAAAGTCATGCTTTTCATACCCCCAAAGATGTTTTGCTGCACATCGGGGATCACCTTGGTGCAACGGCGCTGGTGTCTTTTGTCTACGACTGTCGGGCTTTTTTTTCTTGCTCCTCAAAAGACCTGCAGCTAGATAATTGTTAGCCCGATGAGTAGGATGGTATTTCTAAATCAGGATTCGAAAGCAGCAGAGATTTAGTGGTGATAATGCAACGACGGCAGCAGCTCACGGGAGGCATACTAAGTGTTTGTGTAACATAGCTTTGAACCTTGCTGGCCCTCGGCTGCTGCCCTGACTCGATGTGGCATTTTTTCCTCCTGCCACGGAAGCAAACTAGCAGTGGCCATTAGAAAGGTTGTTAGCAGATTCCTATACCCTTTTTTTTTTCTTGTTAATACCCACGACCAACCTTGGCACTTGCTTTTATAGATATTCGATGATTCTAATCGAATTGTTGGTTGTCTTGTTATGGTTTTGGTCACAACTTGTTGCCGGATCCCAAGTGTGGGGCTGACTTATCAGTTGCTAAAATTGGAACTATTTTGACTGGAGTGTGTTACGGTATGATGTCCAAGATGTTTTGCCATCTCTACCAACTTGCCTTGGTATGTATGACTGCAGGCAGCCGCTTGGAATTGATGACAGCTGTATTCTCACGTCGCGATGGAGACGAACCATGGGAATCTGCCATAGATGGATGATGGAATTTGTGGCACTGTCTAGTTGAGCAATTTTTCGATCTGAAGCCGACCACCCAATGCGAGAGGGCTTTAGTTAGGTGACTTCGTACAGCGTGCTGACTTTTTAGATTTTGCCTACTCAAAATACTAATGGAAGTGTCTGTTAAGAAGAACGTTGCAACAAGAATTGAGGCTGCATAATGCAAGTAAGACAATTTTAATATTCATTGAAGGCCCCATCAAATGGCGGACTTAGACCCTGCTTCATAGTTAGGTCTTATATGAATAAGTTTAAATCAATTTTAGATTTCACTGCTGCTAAACGGTGGCATGTTCCGTAACATGAGATTAAAAAGAAAATCTTGCCCACTTCCGAGGCGAAATCTACCTAGTATTATAATATATTTCGGAGCAAGGCTAATAACCTTGCCCGTACAAATTAATTATTATGGAAAATTAAACAAGCCTCGAGACGAATGATGATGATGATTATAATATTTTAGACATAGTTAAACCAACTATTTTACGGAAATAAATAGAAGGCTTGCTGTCATCAGTCTGTAGTCCACAATTAAACATATACAGGAGAGCGCATTGACAAAACCAAAATATCATAATTGGCACGGAAAATGAATTAACAAAAATGATGGTCTACACTTATGCTCATACAAATCATTATTAAGCTCGGAAGAATCGTATTAAGTGAGTCTTTCAATTCACTCTACCACAGATAGATTTTTCCATTTGTACCTATCATTTACACATCTTTCATGTCACATTCGATTAACATTTTGCAAGGGGAGGGTGGCGGTTCCGCCAAACCCCACTGCCTACTTACCTGAAGAACCACCATCCCTACAACCCAATCTGCATAACTTTTTGCTAATGCTATCGCATTAGCACCTTAAATCCTTCACGCATCAAATAGATCAAATTTATTTACTCAAAAATTCCCCGTAAAAGAATTCTTACCTTTTCATGGATCTCTTCGCATACAAATTCCCTACAAGAATTCTTTCCATTATATAGGTGCATAAAACCAAAACCGGTACCTTCGGTTGCCAGGCAAATTCCAGCCTTCCCACACCTGCACCGCAATCTCCCCGCAGCAAAAACATTTCCTTCCCAAGGATAATTAATGCTTTCAATGCATTACCTGGAAATGCCTGCAAAGAATTTTTCCTACATGGACATTCATACATGTATCAATGCATCTCTGCATTAGCCAGCAAGAACCGAATTTCCAATTAGTGTAGATATTCACACTAGAGTTCGATCTTGGCGTCGCCTTAGATGCCATGCATAATTGACACAGATGGTATACACAACCATCATTGTGTAACCACCTAAATTACTTTCCGAAGACTTGCAACTATTGATTCAGCTGCAAGCACTTCTCTCGGAAATACTTCTTTGTTTGAATCTTCAAACAATCACCAACGGCGCGCTTAGCCGCCGGATTGGATTCAATAGCATAAACATATGCAAACAAAATAATTCGATTCTCCCAGTCGGCAGAGATACGATATACAATTTTCATTGTATAAAGTATCGCAACCCATTAGCACCTTCCCAATATCTATTCGCCTATTTACACAAGGGCATCACTCATCTAAGACTTTTATGATGCCCTCGTCCCATCTTTTCTTTTAACACCATTTCGTCGATGCATCGTCGTCTATTTATTTAGCCGCGATGCACATCATAAACCATGATCGCCCCGATTCCTTTGTCCTTGCCGTCTGCCTGCTTTGTTTTTCCATTGTCTTTGCGCATGAGTACAGAACACAGATCGAAACGATCACACACATGCCACCATGATCTCCATTACGAGATCTGGTTTTCTATTCCACCAAGAGAGACCACGTTTCTCAGGTGGTAGGTAAATACATATCCTTAGTGGAGAGGATATCTACCACCACACCACCAAACTCACCCCAAACGAGGGTTGAATCGTTGAGTCTGATTACAACCATCAAAGCGGACGGGTCATCCGCCAACCACCGTACCGTCGCCGGTACGGTGTGAAACGAAAAGTAGAGTTCGAGTCGAGCGCGTTATCAATAAAAAATAATTTTTCTTATGCCCCCCAGTATAAGGCCACACAAGTAGAGTACACTGTCTTACATTGTGCTTGTGCGTCTGTTTCACCGCCAGTGTAATTAGAATCGGTCCTTTGTAACCCAATCAAATTCATTAAATAATAATTAACTAAATCAGTGTGTTTCCTTTTCCTGTTCGGGGCGGTGGGTTGTGAAGTTCGGTTTGTGTTTTTCTTTGGTGCTCGTCGAACTTTTAGCTTTGTGGGTTGGTGGTAGAACTCGCGCCCATGCTAGCGCCACAATCACCTACCCACAGGAGAATCGTGCAAATATTTTGATAAATAACCGAACTTTAAGAAGTTCGACATCGCGTAATAGGCTTCATTCTCGACACTTTGTCGACGATCGACTGATAATGCCATTTTCTAACATCAGGGGCATCGGTTTCACCAATACGAATGTAAGCACCATCCACCAATATTTGCAAACAGCTAAACCTAATATCCTTGGACTAACTGAGACCCAAGTCGATTCGTCAACTGATTTGACATATCTTCGTTGCTCAGGATACGATTTACATGCGAGATTCCGTTTTAAATGTGGAGTCTGCGTTTTCACGCGGTCCGATCTGGGTTGCCAAAAGGTAAAGGCGTTAGAGCCCAATAACCTGGACATCATGTGGTTGAAGGTCGTGCTGAGGAATTCTGTTAAATTCCTCTGTTGTCATTGCTGCTCCGCGAATGACGATAGACCAACAACATTTTTCGAACATCTTCCACGTGCCGTCGACTGGATTCAGACTAACGACCCGGCTTCTGAAGTAGTCGTCCTCGACGATTTTAATGTACACAATTCCTGCTAGTTGGTACATTCTAACATAACCGACGAGCCTGAGCGGCTGGTAGACCGCAAATTGACTCAACTCGTGCAGGAACCTGTAGCGATTCCGCCAAACCCCAAGGCCCACTTACCTGAAAAACCCCCATAACTACATCCCAATCGGAATAAGTTTTCGCTAATGCAATCGCATTAGCACCTTAATTGCTTTACGTATCTAGGTTATCAAATTTATAATCTGAAAGTCCCTGTTAAGGAATTCGTACCTGTTCATGCATCTCGTGGAATACAAACTCCCTACAAGAATTCTTTCCATTATCATCATCATCATCGGCACTACAACCGAGCGCCGATCTTGGCCTTATTTAGCAAGTCCCGAGGCTTGTTAAATTTTCCATAATGAATTTTTTTTTCCGGGCAAGGTCATTAGTCTTGCGCCAGAGGCTCCCCTACGGGGAATCGAACCCCGGTCTTCCGCGTGACAGGCGGGTATACTAACCACTATACTATCGAGAAGCCCATTATACAGGCCCATAAAACCTGCCTGCAAAGAATTTTTTCTACATGGGCATTCATACATGTATCAATGCGTATCTGCATTAGCGACCTAGAACCGAATTCCCAATTAGTGTAGATATTCACACTAGAGTTCGATCCTGGCGTCGCCATAGACGCCATGTACAATTGACACAGATGGTATATACAAACCGTCATTGTATAACCATATAATCTGCTTTCCAATGATTTGCAACTATCGATACAGCTGCAAGCGCTTTACCCAGAATTGCTCCTTTGTTTGAATCTCCAAACAATCATCGACTTTGCGCATAGCCGCCGGATTGAATTTCAAGCATAAACAATGCAAATATAGAATCCGTTTCCCCACAAACGAATTTCCCTGCATATACAAATGCACGCAAGGGATTCGTTTCGTCCACCAAACCATTAGCACCTTTTCCCAATGGCTATTCGCCTATTTACACAAGGGCATCACTCATCTAAGACTTTTATGATGCCCTCGTCTCATCTTTTCTCTTACCACATTTCCTCGCTGTATCGTCGTCTATTTATTTAGACGCGATGCACTTCATAGACAACGATCTTCTCGATCCCTTTGTCCTTGCCGCCTGCATGCTTTGTTTTTCCATTGCCTTCGCGCAAGAGTAAACATCACAAATCTGAACGATCACACGCATATCACCATGAGCTCCATTACGACATCTGGTTTTATATTCCACCAAAAGAGACTTTACGTTTCTCTGGTGGTAAGTAAAAACATATCCTTAGTGGAGAGGATATCTACCACCACCCACCAAACTCACCCCAAACGAGGGTTGAATCATTGAGTCTTATTACAACCACCGTTCGCGACGGTCGCGATACCATCCACCGTACCGAGTGCACCGGTACGGTGCGAGGCACAAAGGTCGTATCCCTTTGCAGAGTCGATCGGGTTTATTTTCTTTGAAATTAGTATCGATAATTAATTATAAGCTCCCTTCGTGTCGTTTAATATAAATATATTCATTGGCCTAAAATTTCCATGAATGAACAAAATTCCCTTTGTCAATCGCCTTGCAACTGAAATAAAAGAACATTTAGTTACAGAAGTCCCACAGTGTGTTTTATTTCTCGGACTTACAGTGTTTATTTCTTTTGTCTGTGAACATTTTGCTGCGGTGTTCGATGTGTGACAATTTTCAGTTTATTAATCGGCGGAACTTCATAATAAACGGCGAGTGGGTTGATAGTAGAACTCTCGCCCCTGCTGGCGTCGCGACTATCTTCCCCGCATACCTACGCGAGTGCCGGATACCCGAGGTGATTATGCAAACTCCCTGCATCTGTTTTAGACATCCAAACCCAGCATTTATACTATGCAAGTGACTACATCACAGCTTGGTGTCGGTTGCGCAACCACTTGCATTACAAACGAATAACCGACCTAAGCAAGTTCGCCATGTACGGAGGTATTGGTCTACTAACTGCGATGATTTACGAAATTTCTTCGTATCTTTTCCGTTCTCCGAGGTGTGCTTTAGAGACTCCTATGTTAACGCATGCGCGAAATCGGTTGCGGAGATGATTTTTCTCGGGGTGAAGATTTACATTCCGAATTCCATCAAACGAAACTCATCTGATAAACCTTGGTGCGATTAAAAAATGCAAGCCGATTGCAGCGACAAGAAATAAAGCTTTTAAACAATGGCACTCCAATCCCGCCGAGATCAACAGAACGAATTTTGTTAGAATCAGAACCGCGTGCAACCAGGCAATTGATAACGCGAAGAAGGCTTACCACGACAAAGTGACCAATAAACTCCTTGTGTTGCGAATTCACAAATGAATGTACTGGAGAAATCTAGTATGTTCACATCTGCTTGCCATGTGCCAACTGTTACCCGTCAGCTGACTACGTGTCAGTGAAAAAAGGGACGCCGTGGGGGTTCTCTAACCTTACGCAAGAACCACCCATAATTCCAACCCCAACTCCCTTTGCAAACTTGCAAACATTTCCTTCTTCAAGGACATTTATTGCACTTAGTGCATCACCTAAAATTCCCTGCAAAGAATTCTTACCATTCATGCATCCAATGGATTTTCAAAATTTCCTGAAAAGAATTCTTTTGCATACACAACCATGATTAGGAAAACTATTCGGCACCCCTGTTTGCCAAGCAATTCTGCTGTACACGTGCACACCACATTTTCCTGGCAACTCCATGGCCTCGGCAGCCTTTTGTCCAAGCCAAGGTTGGACCAAATCGCCAAATTGTCTTAATTTATCAACTGTTCTTAAATGTTAATTTCTGTTTATTCTTTTGTTACAAGTAATAATTTCCTCCTTATGAATTGTGTACTTTCAAATTAAATTGGCCAATCTACATTGAAATAAAAAGTTTAAACCACATATAAACGTTATGCAAAAATGTATTTCAATTTGTATATTTTTGTCTCCTCACCAAATAGTATTAAAATAGTTGAAATAAAATACATTAAAATATTAAGCGGTGACCACCAGCCACACCAGTGTTTTATTTTCCCCTTTCGAACGGCTTACGTGTGAAATCAGTTCTTCTGTATTCGACGGAACTATGATGAGGGATCGGAGTGATTCAGTGCCCGTGCCGGCACACCATATTTCATACCCCCACAACGCCACTTAAGCATCACCCGATTGGAACGAGCTCAATGGTTGCTTCACCAGTTCCTATTCGTTTTTCATGACATGTGGACCAGCCTTTTTTTTACTTACTGAAATTGTTTCGAAAAAAAAATACCCGTTTAACACTCTCGTAATTTACCATCCGTTTTAACTAAAATAATAAACGTACAACTTTGACTAGAGACATTGCAGAAACACATTGAATGCCCAACTGGTTTGATGACGTACTATTCAACGCATTCTCCCTGGACTGAACTATAAGAAAGCAACCGGCCCAGACGGAATACCAGCAATAATCCTTAAGAACTGCTCCAGATCTGTCGCCGGTTCTTGGCAGACTCTTTCCCTTATCTTATGCGCTGAAGACCTTTCCTACCTGCTAGAAAATCGCTCGAGTTCAGCCAATCCTAAAGAAAGCAAAAGGTATCTTTCACACTATTACCGGCCGATAGCAAATATGCTGCCTACGTTATCTAAGGCGATGGAAAAAGTCATCAACGCCGAGTTAATTAAATATTTGAATGCAGCGGACTTCTGAATAATCGTCAATACGGATTCCGTAGCAGGTTGTCCACGGGAGACATTTTGACCCTTATAATTGATAGATGGACCTCTGCGATTGAGCGGCATGATGAGTTCAGAGCGATCGCATTGGATATCTAAAATGGTTCGCCGGCGTACTATTCAACGCATTCTACGTGGACTGGGCGGTAGGAAGACAACCGGTCCGGACGGAATAACAGCAATAGTCCTTAAGAATTGTGCTCCAGAACACTGCGTGATACCACCTCAACTTGAGCATAAGCAGCACACGATGAGCCAGATTCGCTTCCGAATGCGAAATGTTCCCCGCGGAACTCAAGGAGCTAAACGCACACAAATTCGCTGGTCCTGATGGAATTCTCCCAATTCTCTTGAAGAGATGTTCCTCTTCGCTCTCTAAACCACTGCGAAAACTCTTCCATTTGCCTTATTCTATTGGCCATTTCGCAAATAGATGGAAATCAGCGAACATTCAACTAATTCCGAAAACGGGCGACAGATCATTCCTCTCTTCTTATCGAACTTCTATTCTCTCGAAGGTAATAGAATCACTGATTAACCGCCAACTTTCGAAATATCTGGATTCAAATGACCTCCTCAACGACCTCCTCAATGACCGCCAATATGGCTTTCGTGGCAACATGTCCACAGGAGATTTGATGGCGTACCTTACCGAAAACTGGAGCCATTCCATCCACTACTTCGGAGAAAGCAAAGTTGTTGCATTGGATATCCCGAAGGCCTTCGACAGAATTTGCCATCCAGGCCTTTTATCAAAATACCATTCATATGGAGTGGACAATTCCCTGATCCAATGGATGAGAGACTATCTTTCTGGCCGTTCAATGTGGTTCTTGGTGGTGTCAAATCTGCTTCCCATCAAATTAATGCAGATGTCCCGCAAGGTTCAGTACTCTCACCCACTCTCTTCCTCATCTTTATAAACGATCACTTGTCCATTACCCACAACCCAATCCACTCGTTTGCTGATGATAGCACATTGAGTTTCTCATACTCATACGAACATTCCCGGCCAAATTCTTCTGACGTCAATACCAATCAGCAGGTTATGCTTAATACATTGAATTCCGACCTCAACAAGATATATCAATGGGGATTATCTAACCGAGTAGAATTCAATGCCTTAAAAACTCATTGCTGTCTCTTGTCGTCAACGGCGAACCCCAAAGTAAATATACTGTCGATGAATGGCACTTCCATCCACGAAGCCAAGGAACTATCAATCCTCGGCACTCGAATTAATTCGACTCTTGATTGGAGCGACCACATTTTTGAAGCTGCGAAAAGTACGGCAAAATGCAAAAAAAAAGTACTTCACTCCATCCAGCCTGGCCACTATTTACAAAGCATATATTCGTCGCAAAATGGAGTTTAACTCCCATATTTGATTAAGCACGTCCAAAACTGCACTACACGTGCTCAATAGGATGCAAAACCGAGCAGTAAAACTTATTGCGGACCCAGCTGTGAGTCGATCAATTCCGTCGTTAGAACATATGCGCAACGTATCGGGCCTATCTCTCTTCTATAGGTATTATCATGGTCGTTGCTCAACTGAACTAGCTGGATGTGTTCCACCTCCTCAGACATTTTGACAGATACCTAGTAATGATGCTTACGAAAAACAGGCCATTAGCGATGCTACGAGTGTCATCTCTTTGATTTTCTAAGGATTTGCTGCCCTCGCATATGCCGTGCGACAAAGAGAAGGAATGTAGCACAAACGAGAAATCATCAGAGCCGTGTAACAGAGCATTAATGTGGCAATCCAACACATAAGTACCGAGTTCAAATGCATTCATGCAGATGCGACCGTTGTCTGATGTATTTGTATTTTCATTCCAGCCTTTTCATAGCGTGGACTCGACTTACGTGCTTTACTACTCGGAAAAGCACTATAATTGATGACCCCGACGTACACACTGAAACACTCTGCAATAATGATCCAAGATTATATGGGCTTCCCTAACAAAGGAAAAAATATTAGAGCTTCTTAAAAGCAATGCTACAGCTAGGAACCGTCACAGTCCCATGCACGCACTGTCGGTCCGCCTAATCCTCAACTCCGCAAATGTTAATCACACCGTCGCGTCGTAGCGGTTTGTCATAACATAGTTACTGAAAAGCTAGTTGTGTGGCGATTCCAATAGACACACACGAACACGCAACAGAACCGTAATATAAATCACCAAAGCTGTACACCAGAACAATCCAAAGCTCAAGTATTGAGTTTTGACACTCTCGTCTGATGGTTCTAACCTTATCATTGCGTAGATTCGAATCACGTACTTCACTACATCGAAAAACGCTTTTATTTTTCCCAACCATATCGCGGAAACTATAGCATGCACCGGATAGTATACCACTGGTGGATTTGTTCCCACTTTTATGGCCAGTCCACCAGTCAAGCTCCAAAGGATGGCCGAGGGTTTTAGCTTTAAACGATAAAAAAAAGTGTTTCGTTCTTTTTTTCCTCTGCGATCTTCCGCGGGAGAACTTTATTTACACTTTAACGTGGGGGACATAACGTCCGCCTACGGAATCTATCTTAAGACTAAAGTGCATACATTTTATAACTTACTTTCTAACTTAAAATAGCTTATATAGCTGAAAATATATACAAAAAAAAGGGAAAGAGGACAACGATTGAAAAGTGGCTGAAAAACGTGCAACATGATCCGTTCATCGGATGCGGGAACGAACCCACTGATCACTGGAAGCACGTTAGTGATCGGCAAAATGCTGATCTTTCACTTCCAGTGTCATCGCATGTACATTGGGACGTTCCGTGTGTATCGCAAAGTCAGCGAAGGCGATGGACTCAGGTCAGGTAGCATGCTGTGACAGTGGAGTATGAAGAATATATTACAGTTACATTATTATAATTTAGAATGTACAATAAATAGTTCTATTTTATAATTATATTACATTGAAGTGGTTCGTTATCATAACTGTTTCTCTCGATCATTTCACAAAGCCTCTAGCTTATTGAGATACTGCGACCGGAGGTTAGCCATTAGGACCCAACCGATCTTTCGGCCTTTAGTTGTCTTTTTCTATAAGCTCGCATATTTGTGAATATATTCGAAGGCCCTATATATACAGGGCACAGTTAATAAAAATAAACAATTTAAAAATAGTGAGATATCTAAACCCGTAAGATTTAAATACAACAATGCCATGGCTAGTAGATAAACGTAAGCATAGTAATACTCATTGCCTATCTTAATTATCTATGTAGGGTTATATTTTTGAATTGCTTACCTCCTTTCCTTTGGGGTGGTCTTGTCGTCTCCTGGGTACAATAATAAATGCGTTTTTTTTTACTTTTGTTTGTGACTTATGGTTGTTTTATTAATTTTTATTTATAACTTTTTTGGCCATTGCCTCGGCCTGCGGATTCGAACTGATCATGAATCCAAAAAAAAATGGAGTGGCGAGAGGCCGACTTTAGGGAGACAAGGACAAATGTGTCCTTCATCTTGTCTCTGACTTCTGGTCATCTTGCGATAACCAGAATCAGCCACATCCGTGAGGATGTTGGGCTCGGTCGAAATATATCTGGAAAGAAAGGGGAAAGGAGGTATCTAAGAATAATGTGGATAAGGTTAGTTCAAGTGTTTTCTAACTACTTGGATGGGTGCATGGTGGGAAAGAAATCGTACAAGATCGGTGAGTCTTGAGTGCGGTAGTAAACACAGATCACATCTTTGGTGTCTGATAATCTGCGCTTTGGTCGGTGTGTGTGTGTGTGTGTGTGTGTGTTTGAGCTGTCTTGTACTGTGCGTGCGTGTTTATAGTGTGTCAGCGGTAGACCCTATGGGATGGGTCCAGGAATCCTTTATTATAGAGGAGAATGTTGTTGGGAAGGGTGCTTTCTTCAGTTTTGTACTGAAGAAGAAATGTTGGTGGTCTGATCCGAAGAGATCGAGAGAGAGGGGTCAAGAACGCAAGACTCCCGTAAAAGTAGGTTCTCGCTGTTCTGAATACTCTCGGGCTACTTATATACTAATTGTAGCAAGTACACGTCGATAGGGATAATGGAGGCACCTTCGTATAGGTGAAAGTTTGGGTAATGGCGAACATCAGGCCTTCTAGAGTGGTTGGTGCATGTTCTAAGGAGTTTTCCTTAGAAAACTCGAAGTTGATCATGAATCCAAAATGTGGCGCCCTTTTATACTTTGTGGCGACAGAGATTTGTTAAAAATTTTACTCAAAAATTCCAAGAAGCACAAACAAGATTTTGTGTGCTTCAATTGGAATGGGATTCTGCGAAGTGGATGAGAATTCGTTTGAACAAATTCCCGGAAGGAGAAATTATGCAATGCATTTAGAATTAGGCATTTCATAGGTTATTGGGAATTGAATCAATTTACGGCAAATGGACTTTCGATTAAATTTGTCGTGCATATGATTCAATTGGGGAACATGATTGGGATTATGGGGAAAGGGTAAGATAATTGGGAATTGAATCAATGTGCGACAAATACTTTACTATGGGAATAAGATTGGGACTATAGGTAATAATGGGGATTGGATGGGAGTAGTGATTTAGGATCACTACATCTGCGTATTCTAACCTGCCCCGGTTAATGTATGCCCATTAATAAAAAAATGATAGGCAGAATAATCAAGAAAAGATATTTTAGTCCCGGTGGCCTTTTTTTACGAAAGGACATGCGATTTACTATGGTCGAGTTCAACTAACATTTTAGTAGGCACATTTTCTTGGTGTATTGTGGCGGTTCCGCCAAACCCCATGGTTCACTTACCTAAAAAAAAAACCCATAACTTCCACCCAATCTCATATTTTCACTAATCCAATCGCATTAGTATCTTAAATGCTTCACGCATTAAATAGATCAAATCTTTAACCTAAAACTCCCTGTAAAAGAAAACTTACCTTTCATGCATCCCTTCGCATACAATTCCCCGTAAGATTTCTTGCTTAACTTATCAGGAATCCCAAACCAATTTGGCACCT
The DNA here is from genome assembly GCA_963931805.1 of Microdon myrmicae. Classification (NCBI taxonomy): domain Eukaryota; kingdom Metazoa; phylum Arthropoda; class Insecta; order Diptera; family Syrphidae; genus Microdon; species Microdon myrmicae. Next base: position 97,749,922 of record OZ007501.1, on the reverse strand, counting down.
TCCCCTAGACGAATTCCTAATAACAAAGGATTTGGATTACATACTATGTAACCTTCACCAGGGACCATAAACATTGCGCTGTCTATTTTTCAGCTTCGCCATGTGTATGATAAATCTCTTAACGTACACATTGGCCGGCGACCTTTTTCTCCCAGCAATAAAATACCCAAGCAGCTGCATGCAATTAGCGCAATCGACGCTGAAGCCAATTTCTCTAACTCGCACAAGTGCAAACAAAAGAACGCTGTTCCTTCATAGGCTTCCTGGTGATACCGTAAACAATCGATATAGTTTGTGGTATCCTAACTGCATTTTTCATTTAATGAGTGGCGGCTATTTACCCAGCTGGCCCTCATCACCGAACGATGCATTCGGTTGCTTCTTCCTTTGTCCTTGCCGTCTGCCTGTTTCGTTGTTCCATTGCCTTCGCGCGTGTGTAAACAACACAGTTCTGAACGATCACACACCATCATGATCTCCATTACGAAATGTGCTTTGCTATTCCACCAAGAGAGACTTTACGTTTCTCTGGTGGTAAGTAAATACATATCCTTAGTGGAGAGGATATCTACCACTAGGCCACAAACTCACCCCAAACTAAGGTTGTAACGTGGAGTCAAATTACATCCGCTGACCACGCTGGTCGGGCGGCGGAGAAGCGTATATATCCAGAAGTCGGGTCGTGAAAGAAGTGTTTTAAAACTTATAAAAATCAATTCAATATTAAAGAATAAGTCTAAGTGAAGTATTAAAACACTACATATTTGATAACGGCGGAGGACATAGTGGTCTTTATTTAGATAATAAAACGTAACAAATAAAAAAATAACATTGATTAAATCTGTGCGCTATTTTCTGTGTTGTCCACTCCGTATTTTGGCGTTCGGTTTGTCGGCTTGCGAGCGATACGTGTCGGAATTTTAGTGACAGGCGGATGGGGATAGGAGTGAACCGAGTGTCCGTGTTTGGCACAATACTCCTAATCTCCACAGTATCTCATTCGATTCAATAATCAATATCCATAGCCCACATCCATTGTGTCATATAATCCAACACATTATAAGAAAAAATTGCACTAAGAAATTGTATTGTTAAGTCTTCCAAGCGCACTGCGAGTATCTTATAAGAATTTTGAAATAAACTCCTTACTCCACAAAACTTCTCGCTTCTTACCTCTCTGATAGAAAGTTCATGGTGAAAATAAACTCAACTCTCTCGACACCTTATAGCATAACCGCAGGAGTTCCTCAAGGATCCATCCTCGGCCCACTACTATACCTTCTTTATACATCAGACGCACCGCAGCCACTGTTACCCAATACAACAATGCTCAACTATGCCGATGACACCTTAATTTATTCAAGCAACAAGCTTGTCAAGGAGGCAAGAAACTGTATTAACAGATATCTCCCAATCCTGTCAGCCTACTTTACCAAGTGGAGAATTCAACTAAATCCAACCAAAACTCAGCTCATATTTTTTAAAGGCAGAAATGCGAATTGTACAAACAACACTATTCGCTGCCATAATAAAATCAGAATTAAAATAAATAACAATATAATTAAACCCTCCAAAACCTTAAAGTATCTAGGTATAACCTTTACCAACAACCTGTCATTCTCCGCCCACATTAAAAATACGATTCGTAAAGCCACAACCCAACTGAACCTCTGCAGAAAAGTCATGTACAAACCGAATGGTCTCTCTCCCAAAGTCAAATCACTTATCTACAAACAAATAATCAGACCCACTCTCACATATGCATGCCCGATATGGTACCATATCACACCCGCCCAAATGGAGAAGCTACGCATTTTCGAAAGGAAATGCTTCAGACTTATCACTGGCCTCAACCGACATCCTAACTCCCACAAATATTACAACAGTAGTTCGCTCTACTATGCCGCTAATATTGAACGTATAGATCGACGCTTCCTCGAGCTGCCCATCAAATCTGTCGAAAATCTTCCCAATAATCCCAATCCGATAATAAATGCGCTCACATCGACTCCGTCAGACAACCGAACTGTCTCCACACTAGAACCCTCTTCACTTCTGGCAGGTTGGTCAACAACTCCGATGAGATTGTATACCACAATACTGAACTCTCACCTCACCAGTTTAAATATTATAATATACAACCCTTCTCTAATATCTTGCGTTTCAACGACCAATCGGAAAGTGTTCACCCAACCCATATCCCCGACCGATAGTACCCACCCTAACCCAAATCCTACCCATCGACCACTATACCTCCCGCTCCACCCTACTCTAACTTATTGTAATAATAATAGATTTAATAATTAGATAAGCTAGGCTAAGTTAAGTTAAGTTAAGTTAAGCAAATTAGTTATAGGTTAAGTAAATAATTATATCCTGGTTTCCTGACCTTTTCCAGGAAGCCCCACCTACTCCTATCTTGTCCACCCATGAAATATGTAACTTTATAATAATGTTTCAAAAATGTACTAGCAAGTATGTGTAAACGATTAAAGCTAAGCTAATTATAAGTTATCTGTATTACTTATTGTAACAAATCATTTATGGTCAATAAATACAGAAATGTAAAAAAAAAAAGAAATAAACTCCATTCATATCTAGGCAGGCTGCTATGTTATATTACCACTTCCAGGAATTAATAAAACAAAACATTGAGCAACAAACCGACCAAAACAGGTAAACTTACAATTGTTTTTGACCAGAAAATACTCCCAACCTCTATCAGCGGCAATTTAGATAATATTTGTCGTTCGACGAAGTATGTACGCTTATCAAATCAAGACAAGGATGAGAAAAATCCATCAATTCTAGTCCCGTTCTTGAGTGGATGTATCAATGCTCAATGATTCCCTCTTTTGTTATCCTTCAATATATCCTTGCAAACTTCTCTAGATGGTGGAATGAATACCGAACCGATATCATGACTTGATAACGATTCCTAATGAACTTTGGTTTAGGGGATGGAGGACAAAGTTTCTGGAATTCAGAAACAACAAATCAAATATCCTCAAGGATAATCGACTTAGTTAAGCTATTGAACAAACTAACCAACAACTGCCACAATCTAAACCATGACCACCACCAGCATCTTCAGCACCATCGCCATCATTGCCTACACCACTAATACATCAGGACACACAGAATAACCACCCGAGATTCTGTGCCCTTGTTAGGTGGTAGCTGGTCCACCACACCGGATGCCCTTGCCACAAGTATCCGTTCAGAAGCGTCCACTGTGTTGGATTCCATGTCGAAAAACAACTGCACATAGATATTTTATTTTAGTTGCCTGGAGTTACTCACGAACAGCAGGATTTGTGTAGATGTGGCAAACTTACCCAGAATAATCAGGATAATTGCAACCGAGAATACATTTGTCGTGCGCCCTTTGTGTTTGCCTATGTCCTGCCGGGAATGAAGATTTGTTTATGAAACCGAAACTGAATAGAAAAAAAGAGGAATAGATTGAAGGACTACCGAAGAATGAAATACAAAGGACTCGTCTTGATAGGCTATTGATACTGCTGAGAGGCGACTCCGGGTGTAGCTACGTTTCAAGAGATCATTAGTTGAATAAACGTCCTTAATTCACCGTTGATTTTAAGTCTGATAAACAAATCGAACGGACGATGAATACGTAAGTGAAATTAAGCGAATCCCTCACTTGTATATCTAACTCTGATTTGGGTCGTCATTGACACAATATGTCGAACGCGAGGATATGTGGTGAAGTTTTTGGTTTTTTTTTCTCTCATGAAGTATTTAATCAAACATCAAGGGAGGAACGAGTCTAGAAAGGAGTGTGGAGACGGGGATGCAAATTAACCTTTTACAAATTGTCTCTTTCCTAAAAGTGAACCTCGGGACGTGATGATTGAGCTTAAGTTTAGTTCTAGCTAGCGTACAATGCTACCATAGATTGTTTGAAATGATTAGGCAAATCATCGACTACTCTTTGACCAGATGCTTTGGACATTATGCAAATTTCCTTCGTTTTATTTACATAATATACTACAAATAACAATACTTATTATACACTGTACTTTATATTATACGAGTATATTACTTCTTACGCATATAATATGTGATTTGGGGTTCTGTCTGACCCCCAGAATTTCCGGGATGAACTCCGAAAGTGACTTCTTCTGACTAAATTGTCCTATTTCCGCGAGTATTACCGAATCTATCCGTTTAATCGCCTCTACAAACTTCGAAAATGAATTTCAATATTTGAATTTACCTGTAAGTATTGCAAAAAAAGTGTATATACTGTAAATAGTGTCAAAAATGGGCACGCAGTTTTGACGAATTGGATCGAACAGCATAAGCGATAATAGGAACTCTATTTAGTTTGCGCCAGACTCCGAAAACTATTTCAAAAATGTATTTTATTGCACATGAAGATACATTCCAAGTAGTGGATTTTGCATTAAAAGCGATGCACTGTGTATTTCAAATAAAGCACACAAAATTAAGAAAATTTGTAATATGATTCATTTGGAGTATCGACGCCATGAGCTATGGAATAAAACATCATTCAAGCATCCTCCACGAAATGGCTTATACGAGTAAATTCGGTGAATCCGATTTCCCATCACTTTTGCGCATGAAATAGGGAACACTCCGGTACTTTCCTTTGCAATATTGGTCCTTAGGTCATCCAATGTTGCAGGAGTAAATGGTATAATTTGACACTACACAAGTACAAGAAGTCACTAAGAAATACTTATTGGAAAATGTGTCATACCAAAAACCCCCGTATGTACTGCCACAAGTAAAAGTATACAATGCACTTCGTCAGAGTATCAAATTGACCGCCATCCGGTGTAGACGTGTCGACAATCTGTACGCCGAAAGGCATAAGAAAAATAATAATGTATAATTTAGAGTGCTTGCGAAGAGCCAGTAAGTTAATGTAAGATTGATATTTGTAAAATAGAAGTTAACATTTAGTCTTAAGTAAAATATGTAATTAATTTGTTAAATAGATGTGGAAATAAAACAAAAAAACAAACGTGTCGACAATCGGCAAACGATAGTTGATGAATTGTTCAACGGAACGTCTTTAAAAGTGGAGTGTATGTAAAATAATTATTAAATTATTGTTAAATTATTATTATTAAATTAGACTGCATTGCGCATCTCAAATGAGTGCGGGTTCGCTTGGGACTTCTCTGCACCCAAAATAATTAAAAAACAATTAGTACAGATACACCACATACGAATTGTTTCTGATTGTGTACGAGGGTTGCCTCTTATGTTTCGGGATTTGGCAACCCTAGTGTTGCAATCCGGCAATTGACAGCCCGGTCGTAAAGTTGGACATTTTTGAGGTTATACGCACTCAGAACGTTTTGACATACGAGCGCTATTTGTGTTGTTTACAGTAACTTAAAAGATTCATCTCGGCCCAAAAATGGAATTAAATCGTCAACATTTTCGTGCGATTATTTTTTACAACTTTCGGCGTGGATTAACTCAGCAACAGTGCATGGATGAAGTTAATTCAATTTTTGGCGATGAAGCTCCATCAAGGACCAGTGTTTATCGATGGTATGGTGAATTCAATCGTGGTCGTAGTTCACTCCAAGATGAATTTCGTGAAGGTCGTCCAAAATCAGTTGTTGTTCCGAAAACCATTGTTGCTGTGCGCGAACTGATATTGGAAGATCGTCATGTGACCTATCGTGAGATTGAGACAACCTTTGGGGTTAGTGGGAACAGCATACATTCAATATTGCATAAACATTTGACTGTCAAAAAAATTTGTTCGCGTTGGATCCCACACAATTTGTCAATCGCCCAAAAAAAGGCTCGTGTCAATTGGTCGAAAGAAATGCTCAAAAACTACGGTCGCGGTGCTTCGAAACACGTCTATGACATCGTGACAGGTGATGAATCGTGGATTTACGCGTATGAGCCCGAAAGTAAACAGCAGTCGACTGTCTGGGTGTTTCAAGATGAGCCAAATCCAACAAAAGTTGTTCGCGCACGAAGCACTTCCAAGCAAATGGTCGCCTGTTTTTTCGGAAAAACTGGACATGTCGCAACCGTACCACTAGAACAACGCAGAACAGTCAATTCTGAGTGGTACACAACCATTTGTTTGCCAGTTGTCTTCCAACAAATCAGGGAAACCAAGCGCCGAAGACGGATCACTCTTCACCACGACAATGCTAGCTCTCACACATCGGCTGCGACAACTGCATTTTTGAGCACCCAAAACATCGATTTGATGGGTCATCCGTCGTATAGTCCTGACTTGGCACCGAATGACTTCTTTTTATTCCCGTACGTAAAAAACAAAGTGAGAGGTCAACGGAGATACCTCAATCAGAGTGGCAAAAGTGCTTCGACAATTGGTTCAAACGCATGCAAAAGTGTATAGATCTTCATGGGGAATATTTTGAAAAACAATAAAGTGATTTTCGATGATCAATATTTGTTTTTGTTCTCTAATCCTGAAATATAAAAGGCAACCCTCGTATAATAAATAAACTCTTGTGGCTGATTTTCTATTTGTCACTCGCGCAAAAAAAAAGAATTAAACAAAAGTGAGAACACGTGGTCTGTGGCGGTTCCCTTGAACGCTAATACACACCTTCCCATTAACCATTCGAAAACTTCCAACCTAGAGCATCCAAAAACGATATAAAGCAAGTATTGTGGCAGTTCCATTGAACGCCACTACTCACCTTCCCATTAACCATTCGAAAACTTCCAACCTAGAGCATCCAAAAATGATATAAAACAAGTATTGTGGCAGTTCCATTGAACGCCACTACTTACCTTACAACCTATGGTGAGGAAACAGTTTCCTAAGCACATAAACCCTGGAAAGCATCTATGTACTTACCTTTCCATAGTTTGCACTACAATTGCCTGAAATGCTGTAAATCCATAATGTTCACTGATGCAAGATCCATCAGCACCAAACAGAGATGTTCCTTGTAAGCAGTTTGGTTGCACCACCAAGCAGCGAACATTGCCCGAACCATGCCGATGAAGTTTCTCCTGGTGAGTCTGCCCCACACGTGCAGGAGATATTTCTTCCTTTCCTTTAGCTTTACCAATCCCCACTTCGCTCGGTCAACCGATCGACAAATACATAATGGCATACGGCTGACCGCCCAAGGAAGTCGAGTTTTCTTAAATGGAAATTTACCAGCGAGAATTCGACTACTTGGAGATGCCGCCAAGATGTGCACGATCAGCATAAATGCTGTACGCAGTTGCTGATCGTGTAAACACCTAAATATCTACTTCGAGATAGTTGCACCAGCTGCAACCATGCCATCTAATGTTCCCCCCATGGATTTGATCGATCCACGGTCCGCATACTTGTAGGCACACACACCATGAGCAACAGAGGCAAACATCGTGTATGTTTCGCGCCCTTTGCGCTGGGACCAAATGCCTAGGAAATCATTCCTTGTCAGTCACCAAAGCGATGAATAAAATTTGCTATTCTGTAGTTTCGGTGGCAATCACCAATCGTTAAACTGATTCCCTTGAGGTAACGTCGAGTGGAGTGAAGACGGTAGCGTTGTTGCGTTTTATAACGTCTTCGCTGTTTTTATTAACTTAATTTTTAATGACTGTAAATTATCCGAAATAAAGCAATTTTTATATTGGCTTAATTTTTATCGACCGTCAATTACACGGAATAAAACAATATTGAAACGATGTGTTGTGTTTTAATCTCATTCGACTGGTTTTGGACTGAACACAATCGGAAAGTGCGTTGCTCGCCATCGAAATTCCTTGACGTCTATCCTTTTTCTACCTCTTCGTTAGTCGATCCGCCTTTATTAATGATGTGTCGTTTCATTGCATTACGATAGACGCGATTATAGTGCTATAGAGAAGCCCATCGACAAGCTACCCAGTAAAATGAGTGTGTCTCGAAGCAGCGATCGTCTGCAGAAGTGAAATGTTTCAAACTGTAGAACAACATCCACGGCAGGGCATTCCACAAATCGATCTTCCGCTCTAAGTGATCGTCAGCTACAGTAATAACAGCGTGGGATAGGCGTAGAACCAGTGCAAACGACGGCAAACATACGCCCAACCCCATAGGTCCATAATATGAACGTAAATCAAATGGATATCAAAAGGGTGCTACGGAGAAGACAAAATACAGACGTAAATCTAAAGACTAAACGCCATAAAGCCAATAAAAACAAGGATACAGACACGTTGAGTAACAACAGCGACGACGAAGGCAACACCCATGGTGCCCAGTACTCAGGGGCTGGAAACCAATTCCAAAAACTAGCTGTCAGCGAATCAAGTGCAGACGCCAGCAAACAGGTCGCGGTCCTCAACAGACTCATCCATGAGATTAGTTTTAAAAAAAACAACTGGATAAACAAATGGAGGAAGTTCTTAAACTAAAAAGTAATTTGAGCCAGAATGAGCGAAAAATGAAAATTGTACAACAACAACAGCAAGAATACAACAGCAACCCACGACAAGCTATGGAAACGCCACAGCAGGAATTACATCAACATCAACAGCAGGAACCAAATCAGAAGCAGGATCCACCTCAGCAGGTGCCAGTCAAAAGAAAAGAGAGAGTACTGTGGGGAAGAGAAGTAGGGTGTGCCAGCATGGGCACGGATTCACTCCTATCCCCATCATTATTATTCCGATGAAAACTGTTCACCCAGGAAAAGTGGAAATGAAACACACTGTTTGTTAATATTATTTAATTGTTTTTTTATTGTTAATCATGGAATGGCAAAAGGCACGGGAATTGGAGCGGACTCAGCACAGCACAGATAAGAATAAACACTCGTTTGATGTTGTTTTAATTAGATTTAATTTGGGTTAGGATATTTTATTTTATACATTGTCTTAATGGATAGTTTGTAATCCGATGATGTAATTGGTTAGTGTCTCGACATTTCACATAACTTTTTAAAGGGTTACCGTTTGACTGATTTTTAGCGTTCTTAATCACTTGATCCTCCGGGGGAGGTGGTGTGCAGCACCAATAAACATAGAAGTCAATAAAATTAATCAATTCTTTAAAGTCACTCCACTAACACTAAGCCAATTGATATTTATCAACTATAGGGTAAACTCGACTGGGGGTGTGCACACGCGGCAGTGATTAAAAGACGACTGTTCCCAGTGAGGGATAAAAATTCACTGTATATAACGATCAACCAATCGAGATCGCACTCTCATCTGCACTCTCTCATTTCCCCCGCCCATAGAGGTGAATAAACTCTTGTGGGTTAATTCAACAGTCAAGGGGCTAGGCAGAGTGTGAGAACCGAAACGAAGAGCGCGACGATCCCGAGGATGATTTAGCTTTTTGCGTGCAACGAACGCAAAATCAATAGTGACCGGATGACCCAGTTTGGATATTGGAATGATCCCAGAGTGCAATGCACTCTGAGGAGGTGAAATGGAATGGAATGAAAAGTATTATTGTGCTATTCACCTGACTAAAGAGTTTATTGATCCCCAGCGAATAGCGTGTTTGGGGAAGGTCGATGGGACGCTGCGATGGCTTGGGAAAATATGGTGAGAGAAAAAGAATTAAAAGAATTCCAGACTTTGCCCAGACTTTGCTGTTGCTAACCAAACATGAAATTGTGATTTCCGGTGGAAATCTCATGTGATTTATGATATCATGTTGCTGTATGGCAAGAAAGGACTGAATTCAATTATAAATTATCTGCATAGAATAATGAATTCAGGTTATGCGTCCTTTTGTGGTATTTCTTTTGCAGGTGAAATTAGCCGACGGACGGGATTTAGGTTGAGGTGGTGCGCGGTTTACGGGCGAAATTGGGTTGAGATCGTGGGTTGGTTCTTAGCATAATGTAGAGAACCCCCACAGTACCTCCTATTTTCATTAGTTACATGGAAACAATAACCTAGCCCGGAAAAACAAATTATTATGGAAAATATAACAAGCCTCAGGACTTGCTAAATAAGGCCAAGACCGGATCCCAGTTGTAGTGCCCATGATGATGATAACATGGAGACAAAGGATCTCATAAAATTGGGTGAGTAGACATGCAAAACTTTTAAAACAGAACATATAAATAGTTTTAAGATAAGTTTAACAGGTGATGATTTAGAAGGCTATCGCAAAATTAAATCGGCATTGGGTAAATCGAAAAGCGAGTACTACACGTACACCCCTAAATTGGAGAAAACTGTCTCCATGCTCCTTAAATGAGTTGATCCTTCCTTTACGCCCGAACAGGTGCTCGACGAATCCAAAACCTTCGAAAACGATACCTTCAAATTTACAGGTGCGAAACCATTTTCTACAGCAAATTATAGAAATCGCAACCGTAAGTTGCCTTTCTTCATTGTGTCGCTAAGCCCCAATAGTAAAATTGATGGACTTAGATATATTAAATACATTAATCACCAAACAATAAGTTGGGAGAGAATAAAGAAGTCCGACCGCGTATTGCAGTGTATGCGCTGTCAACGCTTCGTTCATGTGGCAGCGAATTGCAATATGCATTTCAGATGCGTCATATGCCTAAAGAAGCATATCATTGGGGAATGCCCATTGGGCAAAGTACAGCTCCGGATAGAAATAAACTATCCTGTGTGCTCTGTAACAGCACAGGTCACCCTGATAACTTTAGAGGTTGCCCTAAGCACCAGCAACTAAAATCAAAGTTGGAAGTCAAAAAGAAGCAAGTTGACGAAGAGAAACGGATGAAAACTCGCTCTTACAACAACTTAGTGGCACCAAGTGTGTCATACGCCCAAACGGCAGGTGGAGTCAAGAATGCACCAATCTTAGAACAATCACGCAATACTATTAAAACGCCTGCCCCAGATGCACAAACTGATATAGCGGCTATATTACTGTCCATAGAAGGACAGTTTGCTGCGTTTGATAAAAAATTCGAAATGATCGAAAAAAAACTGACGGAACAAATAGCTCGAACGGACATTATCTATTCGACCCTGTTTCCAGACGAACCCACACTCTAATCATAACGTTCACTGCGACTGAATTAACCCTAAAAATATTGCTTTTGGCTAGCGAAACTAAGCTAAATCAAAGGCACAAATTGGGCTACCCAAATTATAAAGTAACTAGACGAGATCGACCATATTCCACTCAGGGGGGCGGGGTCGCTGTCTTAGTTAAAAATGGTCTACAACACAAAGTCGTCTATAGCAGAGATGCAGAAACGCAACGATCGAGGAGCTGTATAGGCAAAAGAGTATTCTGCTCTCTAAGTTCAAACTGCTCTACAGACAGTTCAGCGATCCGAATAGCCAGGAAATAAAAACAATTAAGTCACTAATTAAAAATCTTCAAAAACTGATCCGTGACAACTACAGATCAGTAATTAATGAAGACTGGAACAAGTTTTGTATATTGAAAATTTAACTTCCAGCAATCGGTAATATACTATAGAGGTGCACCACAGGTCCACTCTCCTCACACCATCAGAGGGGCTTTTTCACAGGGAAGGTTTTCTGAATAATTTATGGCGGCAACAAGCACTGGTGATATGGAGACGATCGCGGGTCAGAACCGTGATGGAGGTGGTTCCTTGGTGTTCGGTTCCTTGGTGTTCGGTCAACTCGGAGACCAGATCGCAAAACTAACAAAGACGATCAACATAAAAAAACAAAGGCATATTACTAATGCCGTGCGAGAAGAGGCCAAGCTCATTGGTTGTCTTTATGATAACGAAGTGCAAAATCGTTTAAAGAAGCCGTCTGCGCCGGCTGAAGCAAAAGGTGGAAACTTGCATCTCCAACCAAAACAAAACTCCCGCGCAGACGTAAGCAGAGTCCGGGGCAGATCAATGATGAGTCACCCAATTACAATTCGTTGACAATTGCCGAGAGGGCAAGGAAGTGCGATGCGAGGGTGGAAGGTGAAGAGGCTCCAAAGGGTGATGGGAAAGCCAACATTATGAAAAAAAGAGACCACGTCCGGACGCTATAATAATATCCATTACCGGGGAAAAACACATGCGGATATACTGAAATTTCTGAAGGCCAAGCCCGAGCTAAATGAACTCGGAAATGGCGTGAATAAAGTTCGAAAGGCACGAAAAGGTGAATTGCTGCTAGAACGGAAACGCCGTCCAGAAGCCACCACCGAGACACTAAAAGCAAAAGTACAACAAGTATTAAAGAAAGATGCTAGTGTGAAAACAGTGTCACAGGAAATTACGGTCGAGTGTCGTGACTTAGATGAGGTTACCACTGTGGAGAAAAGCCTGACAGCTATCGCTATAGAGTTCCCTACACTGAATGCGATCCCAAGGGAAGCGGTAAAGAGTTGAAGAATAAAATCATATGGCACGCAGGCTGCCATGATCCGCTTACCAAAAGAAAAGGCTAGTATGTTGCTGGCTACAGGTTTCCTACGGGTTGGATGGGTGAGATGCTGACTTCGAGAACATATCGTCCCCATACGATGTTTCAGATATTGACAATACGGTCATGTGGCGAAATCACGCAAATCCGAAGAAGATCGTTCGGAAAACTGTTTGAAATGCGGCGAAAAAGACCACAAAGCAATGGGTTGTAAAGCACAACCGAAATGCATGTTCTGCGAATCAGGATGCGAAGGCGGTAACCACCACTCAACAGGGAGTTACAAACGCCGAGCATTTAAAAACGCGATGTTCAATCTTCTGAATACAAATGGGCAGGTTTAAGTGCATTCAAATTAACTTAAAACATTGTGGAGCCGTACAAGGTCTCCTTTCACAAACGGTTAAAGAATATGGTACCGACGTGGTGCACATCAATGAGCAGTACAGGATGCCTGGCACTGGTACTTTTACATGGGAGGAAGATAGCAGCGGAACCGCGGCCATCTGGACAACTGGAAATTGCCCCATGGAATGGAGAACTGTCTAGCGGCTGGAAGGATTCGCATATGCGAAGATCAGAGGAATTCATTTCTATTGTTGTTACGCCCCGCCAAGGTGGGAAATAGAATATTTCAAATGCCTTTTGGACAGGATAACACAAGAGGCTAGAGATAAGAGCCCTCTTATAGTTGCTGGAGATTTCAACGCTTGGGCAGTAGAATAGGGAAACACAAGGACCAACAGTAGAGGCCAGGCGCTACTCGAAGCCTTCGCAGTCCTAGATATTGTGTTACCACCAATCCGTGATGTACAAACTATTACCATACAAGGGATTCATCACTGGCAAATTGGCGAAGAAAGCCCAGAAAAATGGGTGGAAAGAGAAGGACCTCGATGCGGAACTGCTCGATTATATACTGGAAGATCAAATCGCATAGTTTGACGGAGAGGCCGATGGGAACAGGCAGGCTAGAAAAGTCATGAAGTGGCTAACTACCGCATGTGATGCTTCTATGCCACGACAAAGACAACCAGCAGGGCCTATCAAACCAGTGTATTGGTGGAACTCAGAAATCGTCTATGTGCGATGGGAGTGCAACAGGTTAAGACGCTTACAACAAGGAGCAAGAAACCGTAACATCTACCTACAGTTGCATGCGGAATTCATCAACAAACGGGAAGAGTTGAGGAATGTAATCCGCAAAAGTAAATATGACGCGTTCTGCTCCCTAAGGGATGAATTAAATAACAGCCCATGGGGTAGCGCCTACAGGATAGTCATGAAAAGACTACACAACAACAGTAGTCAAACGCAGAACTAAAATCTCCACAAACTAATTTTAAGTGCCATTTCAAATAACCTTACAGGACAGGCATTTGTTGTATAGTTCTTTAAATGGTACCGAATTGGCTATTGAAGACCCACACGTATCTTCACATTTAGACACCTACAATACCGTGTAAGCGTAAGTATAAGTATTACGATCTGCATATGTTTGAAATGGCATCGTTAGTCGATTTATTTTCGTGTTATACGAGTAGGGGCACAAAACTGACTGTTTGATACTTTTTACTTAAAAAGACAAAAAAGTTTATTGTCCAAACGTCCAAACTAAATGGTCAGTTGAACCTGTATACGAGGGTTGCCTTTTATATTTCGGGATTAGAGAACAAAAACAAATATTGATCATCGAAAATCACTTTATTGTTTTTCAAAATATTCCCCATGAAGATCTATACACTTTTGCATGCGTTTGAACCAATTGTCGAAGCACTTTTGCCACTCTGATTGAGGTATCTCCAACACATGCATTCTGAATGCAGCAACCGCTTCTTCAGGTGTCGAAAAACGTTGACCTCTCAGTTTGTCTTTTACGTACGGGAATAAAAAGAAGTCATTCAGTGCCAAGTCAGGACTATACGGCGGATGACCCATCAAATTTATGTTTTGGGTGCTCAAAAATGCAGTTGTCGCAGCCGATGTGTGAGAGCTCGCATTGTCGTGGTGAAGAGTGATCCGTCTTCGGCGGTTGGTTTTCCTGATTTCTTGGAAGACAACTGGCAAACAAATGGTTGTGTACCACTCAGAATTGATTGTTCTGCGTTGTTCTAGTGGTACGGTTGCGACATGTCCAGTTTTTCCGAAAAAACAGGCGACCATTTGCTTGGAAGTGCTTCGTGTGCGAACAACTTTTGTTGGATTTGGCTCATGTTGAAACACCCAGACAGTCGACTGCTGTTATATTTCGGGCTCATACGCGTAAATCCACGATTCATCACCTGTCACGATGTCATAGACGTGTTTCGAAGCACCGCGACCGTATTTTTTGAGCATTTCTTTCGACCAATTGACACGAGCCTTTTTTTGGGCGATTGACAAATTGTGTGGGATCCAACGCGAACAAATTTTTTTGACAGTCAAATGTTTATGCAATATTGAATGTATGCTGGTCCCACTAACGCCTAAGGTTGTCTCAATCTCACGATAGGTCACATGACGATCTTCCAATATCAGTTCGCGCACAGCATCAATGGTTTTCGGAACAACAACTGATTTTGGACGACCTTCACGAAATTCATCTTGGAGTGAACTACGACCACGATTGAATTCACCATACCATCAAAACACTGGTCCTTGATGGAGCTTCATCGCCAAAAATTGAATTAAGTTCATCCATGCACTGTTGCTGAGTTAATCCACGCCGAAAGTTGTACAAAATAATCGCATGAAAATGTTGACGATTTAATTCCATTTTTGGGCAACACAAATAGCGCTCGTATGTCAAAACGTTCTGAGTGCGTATAACCTCAAAAATGTCCAACTTTACGACAGAGCTGTCAATTGCCGGATTGCAACACTATGGTTGCCAAATCCCGAAACATAAGAGGCAACCGTCGTACTCATAGATTCACACATCTCGCAAATACTTTACCAACTCAGCTGCTGATATGGACATGAACTCTTTGACACCTTTGGTGTTCAATGCACAGTGCGTGGCGAGAGTTACTACAGACATTTGGATTACAAAAACAGCGTCGGGCTTAGCATTTAGTTTTGGTGTAGAATTAAATTTCAAGATCAGTAAAAGGATCAGCTAGCAATACCCCACGCTGTGGCAAGTTTGTACACCGCCTCACTATGTGAACGGACATAATGCGAACCCTCTTAATACGTAGTAGGTGTAACGAACTATAGAGAGGAAACCTATTTTCTGAACTTCAATCACTCGAAAACTTATAGCGAAATATCTGCCCTATTAGTGAGAATGGTCGTCGTGCATCGAATTCAATTAAATTAATTGCTAGAATCATGTTATTTTCACTGCTAGGGTAAAACCAGGACGGAGAAAGAGGAATTTGAAACCGTTCAATAAGTCATTCACGACTACACCTCCGCACCACTGCCTCAATTGCTTAGGAAGCAAATCTATTCGAGAGTATGCTAGAGTTGTCGAAAACGTCCTGAAATCCCTTGTTAATTGAATAGGTCCTATCGATTGAGTACCGATTAATAGCGTCGACCTTTGGGAAAATGACAGCAATGACGTTCGCGAAATAATGCGAGGGTGGCTCATGACATTATAAGGGTTGTAGACAAAGGACATTTTTGTTCAACGATGGGAGATCTATATTCGATGTCTAAATTCGATGTTGTTGTCGATGTCATCGGTAATCGGAATCAGGAATGCCCACGGCTTTGACATCAACACGCAGATGCTCGAACAAAAGGCACCAAGTGGCATCGGCATCGCCATCAAGAGACGCTCTATGCTGACATCCATCTCCCGAAAGTTGTTTCATTTGTTTTGACAAAATTGTAAAATTTATTACGAATTAACAACGCATATTGAGTGTGCGATTTTACAGACATGCGGGGGTGGTCGTTTTAAAATCCATTGAAATCAAAGCCCACTTGAATGTCAATGGCAGTAACAAAACACCGTGCAGCTGATGGTGCTGATTGCGAGAGCTGAAACAAGTCTTCGTCCGTGGCAAAACACGAAGCACCGAAGGGCGGGCATTCTAATTAAATGAACGAACCGATGTCATAAATTACTAGTGTTGTCCCATGCAAAAGGGCCGACCTATGCCAGGATGTATCAATTATTGGAGGTCGACTATTGGAGAAGACACAAACTATCAATGTAGGTTTTGTAGTAGTCATCCTGCTAGTTTTAGACTTCTCAACAGAGCATATGTTTGGCGAAGGTGAAAAGAATAACAAGAATAAAATGAACACAATGCCGACCGCATTACCAAATGACACATGGAGCTCAAGGACCCTCTGTATCGGTTCCTTGGCACTGTTTGTTGGTACTCAAACATACGTCTCCAAGGTTGAGGACACATAGAGCATGGCTTTCGACTGTTCTGTGGTTAGACAAGCAGATGGGACCAGAGTACGCATTGTACCTTGGCATAGAAGCAAAATATAAAATAGGTTCATCACGCGATCCAATTAGTTACGGAAAAGGGTGCAAAACTATGTGCCCCCAGTCGACGCGCATAGGAAATTTGTGGGTATCTCCTGACCGCATTACAGTGTGATAAATTCATGCAATCGATGTGAAAGGTCATGCAAAGGGACTGCTACGAGAAGCTGTAAATTAGCCAGGGTGGCTGATGCCATCAAAGCTTTGGTAAAGGGAATAGTTGCGAGTGATTGGTGTCATTAATATCGTGTTAAGGGTCACAAGGAATGCACAGCATAAGAGGGATTACATGTTGCCGGGGACCTTTTGGGAGTTGAATGGGGAAATCATATAGGATATAGGTGAATGGGGAAATCATATAGGATATTTTGTAAGTTATAGAACAGAACGTCAAAACCCTTGGCGGCATTTTGCAGAAAAATCGTCGAAATGTTTCGCCCTTCTCTTCTCTTAAGAATTCCACATTACACCACAGGGTACTTCAACATAGATTTAAATTTTACTGTCTACAGTTCAAATAAAGCGTGCGGACGAGGTGTTCTGAGCAATTTGTTTGAAACTATTACATGATATAAGAATTATATTAGTTAGGAGGATTATTTTCACGTTTATTTAAAGAATTTCTTTCTTTTCTTTTTTTTATTATATTTTGGTTCAGATGATCCGATTTGGGCCTAATATGTCCCACTTTGTTTGATAGTATGTTGATGAAAGGTAACTGCATAATGCATCTCGAATGGCAGCCCTGATCACATTGGCAAAAAACTCCACACTCAATCACACGATTGCCAAATAGATTTACATGTAATACTTTTTGAAAATCTTTGTCAGTTTGACAGCTCCTCAAATATAGAGCATTTCGATCATCTTAAACCTCGGAATCCAAAGGCCTATCTCAAGCAAACACTTCTTCAGTCTTAACGCCAGACATTTAATATGTCCTTTAAAAAACAATTCACCAACACTTATATAATTTTTATTAATATTATTTAAAAATAGTTTTTATTAATATTATTAAATTAATATAATTATAATTAAAACTGGTCGTCTTGGTAACAACGAGTCCATTTTAAAACGTTTTGATTGATGATCTAATTTCGGTGAGCGGTTAAATTAAACGCCCTTGGTTTCCGAGCGTCCAGATCCACGGGACAAGTTTTAATTTGACCTTATCATTAGTTTATAACTCTCTTCAATTATAGCACGCTAACTATAAATGCAATCTAAGCAATCCTTTAAAATACACACACCATGGTGCATTCTTTGTTTACTCAAGATTTGGAACGAATGTTTATATTGCCATTCCTAATTGATTGCCAGCACTTGGTTGTTACTTGGGATATGTGTATCACGATCCTAAACAACGACGCAGAGCCCGATGCGAGCAGGTAGACCAGAAAACTCATGTAGTAGCCATCTAACGTGTGCGTTTCGACCAAAACACAACAAAGATGTGCTACCAGGCCAGTATATTGCGAAACCCAGAAATTGGCAAAGGGTTGGTTGGCTTACAACAAGGAGTCAAAAGCCGTATTACTTACCCACAGCTACATCCATAATTCGCTCTCAAAAGTAAGGAATTGTCGTATACAGTTCGCAAAGATAAATGCACTCTGTGGCGTAAGGGGTGTACTTAATATTAAGCCATGAGGGAGCCTTACAAAATAGTAATGAAAGAACTATACAACAACAGTATAAACCGCAAAAGCACAAAAGTGATATATCCAAAATCGTTGCTGGTCTTATACCGCCGTGAAAACATAAAAGACCACAACAGAAATGACAAATTCAGGAAAGGATAATACCTCCAGTGGCCATCGAAACGGGGTTGTATATGGATGTTGTCACGGGGATGTTGCTGTATATTCTAGTCGCAACTGCGCCCGTTGTTATATAAGAATGCTGTTGAGGGCCGACGGTGAGGTCGCTGTATACAAGTTGTATCATATGCAGTTGTTGTATTTTTTAGTTGCCAAGTTTACGATTGATGCAGTGTTTAAAAGTGGCCCTGCTTAAACCTGGCCGCGCCAAACGTGGTTTAGGTAGACTTGACTCCCTGGTTGTGCAATTTCAATGCGATGTGGGAAGGCCGCGTCAATTGTCGTGCGGCGAAGAGGAAAACTGCTCTATCGTTGGGTTCTATCAATCGGGGAAGGTTGTGAGCAGTACTGCTTCAATGGTGGTTGGACTTGTGGCGGTACGAAGTAGATGTGCCAGCGTATGACACTAGTTCACTACCACCCCACTAAAGAGTTCACTGGATGAGACACTGCAAAACGTTCACTGACATGGTGAAACCCTGCGTAAACGGTGTAGTGGTCGGTCCTCGACACGGAGCGGAAACAGCGGAGAAATAAACACATCGGATTTGTTGGGTATAAACGGTTTTTATTGTATCGGGCTGGTTTTATTTTGATTAGGATTAATAGATGTTTACAGTGTTGAACAGTGCTGCATGACTTAAAGCGGTTTACATTAACAGGACCATTGCATATAAAATTCGTGCCGCACTATAGGCTTTCGGGTTACGATATTTTCCTTTAAATTTGGGTGGAGCAACTAGTTGATGGTCCCGATTAGTGCACTGTACGGTGTTGGTTCGTAGCACTGTATCTGTAACTGGAGCGACAACACAAGCGTCGGATTAACTAGTCGAACTATTTGGACACGACGTTAGAACCGACATTAGAAATCAATCTTAGGACACGATAGACTCCGACAAGACACCACTGGCCGGTACTGCAACTCTCGTACGCACTCGCTGGAGGGTGAAACTCGACTGCCTTTGGGTTGAAGGGCGATGCGCGCTTAGTGGTGTTTGTTCGACTGACCGAAAAATGGGCAAGAATCCATTCATCGTGTTGTGGCGGTGGAGTCATAGCTAAATAACTCGCTGCCGCTTCCTAGGAACTTGAAAGGGGTTGCTATGCGTTCATAGGGAATTTAATTCCAGCGAATTAATGCCGTACAGGCTGAGCCAGATTCCTCGGTTGCTATGTGTACGAGGAAATTGGTTTGGAAATACGACCAAGTATGGGCATGAGTCGTCGGTTAGACAAAGGAATGCGGGTCTTGGTCTTTGCGATGGTTGTTTCGCGGAAACGCAACGCGTCGTGCTGGTGACTTGCTGGTAAGGAGCATTGGTGTTGGGTAGAATGGGAGCCGAAATGATTTTCGGGGAAACTAAATGTTGCTTGGTTACAGGCGAGGAAATAGTTTAAGCAGGAAGTGAGTCGGAATGATTTTCGGGGGAAATTAGAACTGCTTGGTCGCAAGCAAGGAATATAATTTAAATAGGAATTTAACCGAAGTGGTTTTTGGGAAAAATTACATGCGGTTTGATGTAGTTGAGGGAGATGGTTAGTATTCCGTTTGTAAATTTGAATATGCATTTATTACAGCTTGGGAAATGGATTCTGGTAAGTTTGGGGATGTATGCAATTGCCCATTTTTTCAGGTGGATGCTGTTGCATATTGGGATGTGTTCTTTACATGTTTGCGCATGTATTACGGATTTGGGGTATGGTGACGCGCTGTTAGCGGTCAAAATTGGTTGGGATTGTGGGTTGGTTCTCCGTGTGGTATAGAGAACCCCCAAAGTACCCCCCCCCCCCCCTCCGGTGACGTAGCCACGAAATAACGGTAGGGGCGCGGTGGAGTTAGGAGTGGGTGGTGGAAGAGAGTTAGGTGGCTAGGGATTGGAAGGTTTAGGTTGCCCTAGAAAACGCGCTCGTCTTCGGGTAAGTGGAGGTTGAGGCGGGGGGGGCGGTTGCTGGTAGGGTCGGGTGCTGACTGAGGATCTGGAACTGAAGCCTCCAAGAAACAAGGTTTGTGTCTCTCAACACTGACCGTGGGTCGTTTGCCTCGGATTTCTATCTCGAAGACACGATCGCGAATGCGGTTGGAGACTCTGAAAGGGCCGTCGTATGGGGGGTCCAGCCGTTTTTTGACCTTATCCACCCTGACAAAGACGTGCGTGCAGCTGTGCAGTTCAGGGCGGACGAAAAGTTTTTTGGAACCGTGCCTGGCCACGGGCGTTGCTCTGGCCTTACAAAGAAGGTCACAGTGGTGGCCCACGTCCTGCTGCTGGTTGCGTGGCGTTTCGCCGTTCACGAAAAGTTCACCTGGCAGTAGGAGGTTGGTACCGTGGGTGAGTTCCGCTGCGGAAGCACCTAGGTCCTCCTTGAAACTGGTCCTCAGGCCGAGGAGGACGGTAGGAAGGGCGTCGAACCATTGGATGTCGTTATGGCACATGCGGGAGGTCTTGAGGGACCTATGCCAGCGTTTGATCATCCCGTTGGATTGGGGGCGATAGGCCGTCGTACGCCTTCATTGGCAGCCGAGGAGATCTGTCAGCTGCCTGAAGATTGTTGCTTCGAATTGCGGCCCTCGGTCGGAAGTAATGGTAGCAGGCACGCCGAAACGTGTGACCCAGGTTGAATAAAAAGCTTTAGCGACTGATTCAGCAGTAACTGCTCTAAAGGGAGTCGCCTCTGGCCATCGCGTGAAGCCATCCATCATGGTGAGGATAAAGGAAAATCCCCTTGATGGAGTGAGGGGTCCCACTATGTCGATATGGACATGGGCGAAGCGTGCCATGGGAAGCTTGAATTGTGCTGGTTCTAATACGTTGTGCCGCCCTATTTTGCAGCGTGGGCATTGGGGGCAAGCGCGGGCCCAGCTGGTAAGGTCTTTGCTCATTCGGGGGAAATTAATGCTGCTTGGTTGCAAGCGAGAAATAGAGTTTAAGTAGGAAATTAACCGAAGTGGTTTTTGGGAAAAATGTATGCGGTTTGATGTAGATGAGGGAGATGATTTATATTCTGTTGTAAGTTTTGAAAATGCATTTTATTACAGATTGGGAAATGGATTCTTTGCAAGTTTGGGGATGTATGCAATTGCAGATTTAGTAACGGGTGCTGTTGCATATTGGGATGTGTTCTTTGCATATTTGCGCATGGATTACGGATTTGGGCTATGATGACGCGCTGTTAGTGGTCAAAATTGGTTGGGATTGTGGGTTGGTCCTCCGTGTGGTATAGAGAACCCGCACAGACTCATGAAGTGCAACGGAAGGCCCCCCAATTGTTGCGCTCAAAGATTTATGATATACATATATATATGCGTTTGTAATTTTATGTCATATATGTGTTCAAAACCCTATGTTATTTTTTGTGTTTGTAATTCTATGCTATATAAGCCTTTTCGACCTTAATATATATACGTACGAGTGTGCCCTGAAAAGTTTCCGACCTAACAAAATTACAAGACATTTTTTCTTAAAATTAATTTTTATTTTTCTACATAGTCTCCTTGTAACTCTACACACTTCTCCCAGCGATGCTTCCATCTCTCTAACCCGTTCAAATAGTAGTCGACGTTTTTCTCTGCAAAATTACTGTTCACAAAGGTGATTGCCTCCTCATTTGGCGAAAATCTCTGTTCGCCGAGCGCAATTTTTAGATTATGGAACAAAAAGATGTCGCTTGGGACTAGATCTGGTAAGTAAGGCGGATGGTCAAGCGGGTCAAGCCATAATTCGTTGATTTTCGCCATGGCAACCGCTGGGATGTGAGACGGCGCATTGTATTGGTGAAACAGGATTTTATTTTTCTGCAAATGTGGCAGTTTTGCCGCAATCTCTGCCTTCAATTGGTCAAGTAATGATGCGTAGGACGCTCCTGTAATGGTTTTTCCTTTTTAAAGATAATCGATTAAGATAACTCCATGACAGCTTTCTCATGCCTAAAACTTGATTTAATAAATGTGACTAACACGTTCTTTGGACATTTGCATAGCCTCTGTTATCTCTCTCACTTTAATTCGGCGGTCGTCTAGCACTATTTGGTGAACTTTGCGATGCTATCGTCAGTTGTTGCAGTATTTGTACGTCCCGTACATCCATCGTGTCCCAAGCTCTCACGGCCACGTTTAAATGCAGCTGCACAAAATTTCACGGTGGTAAATGATGGTGTAGAGTCCCCATACACAGAGTCCAACTCATTTTTGATTTGCGTAGGCGTATTGCCTTTCATGACAGCTCGATACTTAATTTTGTCCATCACATAAATGCTCACATTGACTCACTCAAACGACTGCCAAATAAAAACTATGCTGAAATATTGGTGAGTAACTGTCGAAAGATGCAGAACTATATTCACTAGCTAGAAAAAAATCCTTACTTGAATCTTAAGACTAATATTGCACAGGTTTCCGGTTATTTTGATGTAATAATGACCCCGAAAGAAGTATCATGAACAGAGTACCTAGGTAGTGATTTGGGATAACCCAAGACGGGAAACAAGAACATTGTCAGAAAAAGAACAATTGACGAAGAAGTTTCGATTGATCTTGTCAATAGGGAATGCTATCGGTTTAACGTTAGCGTTTTCATGAAGTTCATGTGTCGAGTAATGACATGGCATATTTAGTAACATTTTCAGTATTTTATTTTGACACCTTTGCAATTTTCTTTTGTGTGTGCAAGCACAATTACACCATACAAGGCTGCCGTACAGGAGTATAGCTTGAAAAATAGTTTTAAAAATTATAATTTTATTTTCGAGGCTAAGCTTTGACTTTCTACACACTAATGGATACATAACTCTTACGACTTTGTTTATTTTGTCAATTGTGGTAGTGATGTGTTTTTGAAAGATAAGTTTTTTATCTAGAATAATACCTAGATATCTGCAGTCTTCGGTCCAATCAATATCAACTGCACACATACTGAGTTTAGTACCATTTAGTAGGTAGCAGAGTTTCCTACATGGGCTTGTGTTTTATTACCATTTATTTTTATTATCCATTTCCTGTAATATACTGGTAGTTTGTCAAGAGCTGCTTGCAAAGAGCTGTAGACGTTAGTGAATAAGGCACCCGAAGAGAAAATGGCCGTATCATCGGCAAACATAGCTACCTAATGTTTTCACCTAGATATGGTAAATCTGAGACAGACAACGTGAATAATATGGGTCCAAGGACCGAGACTTGAGGTACATCATAATGGATTTGGTGAGTAGAGGATTTGTCGGTTCCTATACTCACAACATATTTTCTCGAACAAAGAAAGCTCCGAATAATTTCGATAAGGGGTATTGGCAGCTTGAGTTTTAGTAGTTTATCAATCAAGGCATCGTGCCATACCGTATCAAAGGCTTTTTCGATGTCTAGAAGAACCAGTCGCGTTGACTCCTTGCCGATTAATTTACCAACTATGTGGTTTCTAATGCGCAAGACTTGGTGGATTGTGCTGTGACCACTACGGAAACCGAATTGAAAGTTTGGAACGATATTATTGGTTTCCACAAAACGATCAAGTTTTTCCTTAATGATTTTTTCTAAGAGCTTACTCAGGCAGGTAAGTAGACTAATAGGTCTGTAGCTTTCGGGGCTGTTCTTCGGTTGGCGGGTTTCGCGATAGGTATTACTTTTCCTGTTTTCCAACAGTCCGGGAAGTAACAGTTCCTAAGGTAAGGGTTGAAAATGAACGTTAAATAGTTACTTGCATCAGATGGAAGTGGTTTAATTAATTTGTTGTTAATGTTATCAAGACCAGCAGCCTTTTTTGATTTTGATTTTTTATCAATTCTTTAACTTTGCTAATATTAGTTGCGTAAGTACCTTCAGCTGGTGTTTGAGAAAGTACATGGATAGTGTTAGAAACTTCAGCCTCAGTATACGCGTCGCTTAGATGCATAGATATGGAGTGGTTCTTACTAAACGTGTTAGCAAGTAAGTTCGATTTCTCCACTGAAGAAATAAACAACTTGTCGCGAACTTTAAACGGAGGAATACTTGACCCTCTCTTTTTTATAATTTTTGATATTTTGCTTTGTCAAGAGAGGAAAGGTGTTTATTCCAACACTTGTTCTTATTTAAGAATTTAACATTAACTAAAAAGCAATCGATTCTATAACGAAGCCATTTTCTTCTTTCAGAGTTCCGTAGCCATATGTAAGATATTTTCAGGAAGCTGTGCCTTATCAACTGGAGCTGTGGAACATTTAGGTATCGCATGATCGGCCGGTCCGTTGATAACAGAAACAAAATTGTTACATAGGATATCAATATGCTGGCTACATGTTATAGAAATTAGGCTGGTATCGCCTAGAACTAAGTTCGTGTTTATATATAATTTATAACAATTCCACTTGACGGCGGAATAGTTGTAGTATAAACTGGTACGATTTACCGATACTGTATGGTTCACTGTGAGGCTGATCGGAAGGTGGTTTGCACTTAACGCATTTAGAGTTAATGGTACTGAGCAGTAATTTGAAGCCCCGCTTCGTAGAAACCTTGACATGGTGCGGGGGCTTAAATTACAATCAATCACTCAGTCTATGCTGACGAAACCATACGCTTACAGTAGGGCCACCCATGTCAAACAGGCTAGCGAGGAGTAACACACACAGATCTACCATCCCTAATCCGGGGTGTTACGCGTCCCCGTGCCCATTGGATGGTTTGCAGCCAGGGGTATACCGGCTGTATTATAACGGCGCTCTGACACTGTGTCGAATCAGAGCAGTAAGCGGACCTTACTATATCAAAGACGGGCTCTGATATGGCGTACTATTTGAAACTCCGGACTCGTGGGAACAAAAATGAATAATCAATATACAAAAAACAGTCTCACGAAAACCCAGTAGGCGTAGATGTCATGAGCTGACACTACCATAAGGGAACAAATCATAAAAAAACACCGACTCACAACCGACACTGACGGAAAAAGCGGGATATACGCATCGGAACGTGGAATGTTCGTAAGTTATATAAACCTGGCGCGATACAGACGGCCGTATAAATCGCGAAACAATGTAAAATGGACATTGTCGCACTTCAGGAAGTCCGCGGCAGTCGGGTTTACACTAGTGTATGGAGGTACCGATACACATAACCTCGGAACAGCCTTCATCACAACCAAGAAGATTACGCCCCATGTAAAATATGTGAAATTTGTTAATGACCGAATGTAGGTGCTAAAAATACAGGGGCCATGGTACAATTATGTATTGACAAACGTACACTCCCCAATAGAATCTACCGACGAAGAAACGAAGGACACGTTCTACGAGACCCTAGAGGAAGTATTTGATGGTCTCATCATTCGATGTTAAAATCCTCCTCGGGGACCTCAATGTGAAAATTGGAAAGGAAGATATCTTACAACCAACTATAGGTAAGGAAAGCCTACAAGACGTTTCAAATGATAATGGAATGCGAATTATTATGTTCGCAGCGTCAAGAGATCTGGTAGTGAAAAGCACGATGTTCAATCACAAGCAAATCCATAAAGGCCCTTGGATATCACCCGACGGCGTAACGCGTAACCAAATAGACCACTTCCACATAGACAAAAGACACCACTCGAATATCCTTGGGGTAAGATCATATAGAGGAGCAGATTGCTACTCCGATTACCTTCCAGTGAAGGGCAAAATTGGAAGTCAATTCGCAGCAAACTCACATGGGCAATCACGGGAGACAAGCAAAAAGTTCGACATTGATAAACTAAAAGACCTACGCAAAAGGGCTGAATATCAAGACGAACTAACGAATATATTTAGCATCCTAGAGAATGACAGTAGTGAGGAAGAGGTAGCCAATAGTGTGGACACTAAATGGGCATCGATCAGAGACACGATCAAACAAACAGCCCAAGAGGTATTAGGATTTAAGAAAACAACTAAGTCCAAACCTTGGTTTGACGATGAGTGTAGGGCAAAGATCGAACAGCGTAAACGCCTCAGAATGATCCACTTAGAAGCATATGATGAAGTCAACGCGGTAAGATACGCGACAATTCGGAAAGAAACAACTAGACTTTTCAAACGCAAAAAACGCGAATGGGAGAAAACTCGGATCGAAAAAATCATAGAAAATGCCAGAGCAAAGAACAGCAGAGGTATGTATGCCGGTATAAATTCAATTAGAAATGGCTACCGAAGGAGAGCCAAAATATTCCGAGACACAAACGGCTGTCTGGTGACAGAAACAAAAAATATCGTGACAAGATAGAAGCAGTACTTTGAAAAGCTACTCAATGTGCGCACCTATCAACCACAAATAAACGCACCAGACGTATATACAGCCGAGCCTCAGATCCCAGAGCCATCTTTCAACGAAGTTGTAGACGCAATAAACCGATTGAAAAACAACAATGCTCCCGGAGTCGACTGCATACCGGCAGACCTTGTGAAGTATGGAGGAGAGGCAACCACTCGAAAGATCCTCCAACTGATTAAAACAATATGGGATAAGGAAGTCATTCCAGAAGGATGGAATACCTCAATAGTTGTCCCCATTTTCAAAAAAAGACGACGGATCTGACTGCGAAAATTACAGAGGAATATCGTTGCTCCCAATCACATACAAAATATTAACAAATCTCATACTGGCAAGAATCACACCGTACGCAGAAGAAATATTGGGAGACTACCAATGCGCATTCCGTAGGAACCGGTCAACGAACGACCAAATGTTCACAATAAGGCTACTACTAGAAAAAAAGTGGGAATACGGAGAGACGGTTCACCAACTGTTCGTTGACTTCAAAAGAGCCTATGACTCAGTCGCAAGGCAAAGACTCTACAATTTTGTAGTTGAGCTGGGAATCCCGAAAAAATATGCCCCCCTTATTCAAATCTGCATGAACGAAAACAAAGGGCGATTTAGAATAGAGAACCACCTCTCAGAATCATTTGAAATCCGGGACGGACTAAAACAGGGAGATGGCCTCTCACCATGTCTCTTTAACCTTGTCCTCGACATAAGATCATATAGGAGCAGATTGCGAATGCGATCATCTTGTAGTGATGGGCAAAATCAGGAGTCGGCTCGCAGCAAACCCACATGGACAGTCACGGTAAACGAGCAAAAAGTTCGACATTGATAAACTAAAAAACCTGCACAAAAGGGCTGAATATCAAGACGAACTAACGAATAGATTTAGCATCCTAGAGAATGGTAGCAGCGAGGAAGAGGAAGCCAATAGTATGGACACTAAATGGACATCGATCAGAGACACAATCAAACAAACGGCCCAAAAGTATTAGGATTTAAGAAAACAATTAAGTCCAAACCTTGGTTTGACGATGAGTGCAGGGCAAAGATCGAACAGCGTAAACGCCTCAGAGCGATCCACTTAGAAAGATATGATGAAGTCAACGCAGAAAGATACGCGACAATTCGGAACGAGACAATGAGACTCTGTGGCGCTTCCCACGGCCCACTTACCTGAAAAACCCCCATATCTGCAACCAAACATCCTTAAGGTCTCTAATGCAATCACATTAGCACCTTAAATGCTTTACGCATTAAATAGAGCAATTTATTTTCTAAAAGCCCCTAGAAAAGAATTCTTGCCTTTCATGCATCTCTTCGCATACAAATTCCCTATAAGAATTCCTTCCTAACTTATCATAAACTCCCTGAAAGAAAATATATCGGTTTATATATAATACAACCGCATAATCAGGGAATCTTACCCTTGAGTTGGCTTATCCCAGCCTCAACATGTGTACAATAAAAACGATCTACATACACATTGGCTGGCGACCACTTTAACCAACGATAAACAGTCCAACGCAGCTGCATGTAATTAGCACCATAGACGTTAAGACTAATTCCCTAACTCGCACCATGTGCAAACAAAAGAACGCTATCCTTCAAAGGTTTTATGGCGATACCATAAACAATCCACATCGTACGTGGTGCCCCAAATGCAATTCCCATTTAATGAGTTCCAGCGTATTTATTTAGCTGACCTTAATCACAGGTCATTATTATGCATTAGGTCGCTTCTCCTTTGTTATTTTTTCCCTAGCATCGATAAACACGGTGATGTATACGTTCACACATACACACCACTGCATCAAAAGATCGCATTTCCTTGGTGGCCACACCCTTAAGAGAAAAATGTTCTCTCTCTCTTCCGTTCCTTAACCCTAACCGAGGGTGGAATTCAAGTCAGAGTTCTATCCTCGAGGGGTCAAATTACATCCGCCGACCACCATGGTCGTTGCCGCTCCCGCTCCCCTTCGCCCTGCGGAGAAGCGTAGGTCGTGTCGAAAAGGAAATGTTTCATTCAGTTTAAAAGTCATAAAAATCAATTTAATATTAATAATAAGTTTAAGTGAAGTATAAAAACACTAACATATTAGATAATGGCTGAGAACAAAGTGATTTTTATTAAGAGAATTATCCTTCACAATTTTAAAGAGAATAAAACGGAATAAACTAAATCAATGCGTTTTCCTTTTTACTTACTTCTGGTGGACGATTTGTTGTGGAGTTTTGTTCCCAGGCTGGAAGGTGTTTCGAACGGTTTTTCTCCTCTCGGTGTTGTTTCATCAGCGAACAGTTCGTGGGACGAAGTAGAACTCGCACCCATGCCGGTGCCACGACTTCGTACCCCACAACTCCTCAATCGCAAAAGACGCGAATGGGAGATGACTCGGATCGAAAAACTCATAGAAAATGCCAGAGCAAAGAACATCAGAGTTATGTATGTCGGCATAAATTCTATTAGAAGTGGCTACCGAGGGAGAGCCAAAATAATTCGGAACGCAAACGGCTGTTTAGTCACAGAAACAAACAATATCGTGACAATATTGAAGCAGTACTTTGAAAACCAGCTCAACGCACGCACCCATCAACCACAAATAAACACACCAAACCTACATACAGCCGAGTCTCAAATCCCATAGCTCTCTTTCAACGAAATTATAGACGCAATAAATTAATTGAAAAACAACAAGGCTTCCGGAGTCAACTGCATACCGGCAGAGCTTGTGAAGCATGGAGGAGAGCCAACCGCCCGAAAGATCCACCAACTGATTTAAAGAATATGAGATAAGGAAGTCACTCCGCAACAATGGAAAACCTCAGTATTCGTCCCCAAAAAGGCGACAGTTTTGACTGCGAAAACTACAGAGGAATATCATTGCTCCCAACGACATACAAAATACTAACAAATGTCATAGTGGCGAGAATCACACCGTACGCAGAAGAAATACTGGGCGACCATCAATGCGGATTCCGTAGGAACCGGTCAACGAGCGACCAAATGTACACAGTAAGGCAACTGCTCGAAAAGAAGTGGGAATATGGAGAGACGGTTCACCAACTTCTCGTTGACTTCAAAAAGGCTTACGACTCAGTCGCAAGGCAAAGACTCTACCATGTTGTAGTTGGGCTGCGAGTCCCGAAAAAATATGCCGCCCTCATTCAAATTTGTATGAACGAAAACAAAGGGCGAGTTAGAATGGAAAACCACCTCTCAGAATCATCTAAAAATCTAAAACCGTGAGATGGCTTCTCACCATGTCTTTTTAACCTTGCGCTCGACTATGTCATCAGAAAGGTACAAGACGATAACATGACAGGATCATCCCTGAACGGGGTGACACAAGTGCTCGCATATACGGATGTCATCGTCGCCCTGAAGAAAAAACAAAATACATGATTATGGCGAGGGCAGGTGGACCTCAGGGAACACATATAAACGTCAGAGGCAAGATATTTGAAAAAGTTAAAAAATTTAAATATCTGGGAACGATACTGACGGCCAGTAACGAAATGTCGAAGGAAATTAACAAAAGATTACACTCCGGCAACGCTAGTTGGCACGCGGTCAGTAAACTGCTGAAATCCAAACTGCTATCACGTAACATAAAGCTTCGTGTCTATAGAACTATAATCATGCCGATTCCTCTATACGAAACATGGACTCTCACAAAACGGGAAGAAAATAAATTCCGCGTATTCGAGAATAAAGTTCTAAGGGGTATCTTTGGCGGTAAATATGACGAGGAGGCAGGATAATGGAGAAAACTCCACAACCACGAATTGGAAGAGCTATACCGCAAACCTGCAATAGTGAGCGTAATCGAGTCACGAAGATTAAAATGTGGCGGACATGTAGCGCGAATGGGCAACGATAGGACCGTGCGTGGAATTCTTGACGGTAAATCAACAGGAATGAGACCGGCAGGACGGCTGCGACGGAGATGGGAAGACAATGTTAGGTTTGACCTTGAGGAGATCGGATCGGCTGGTCAAGCGTGGAATGAGAATGCACAGGACAGGGAACGATGGCGGAGTCGAGTCAGTGAGGTCATGAACTTCCGGGTTCCTACAGGCCAATAAATAGTAATAGTAATAGTAATAGTAATAGTAATAGTAATAGTAATAGTAATAGTAATAGTAATAGTAATAGTAATAGTAATAGTAATAGTAATAGTAATAGTAATAGTAATAGTAATAGTAATAGTAATAGTAATAGTAATAGTAATAGTAATAGTAATAGTAATAGTAATAGTAATAGTAATAGTAATAGTAATAGTAATAGTAATAGTAATAGTAATAGTAATAGTAATAGTAATAGTAATAGTAATAGGAATAGTAATAGTAATAGTAATAGTAATAGGAATAGTAATAGTAATAGTAATAGTAATAGTAATAGTAATAGTAATAGTAATAGTAATAGTAATAGTAATAGTAATAGTAATAGTAATAGTAATAGTAATAGTAGTATAATTTTTTTTTCCGTGATTTTTCCGAAATTTTAATAGTTATTCTAAGACGAATCCAACAAATCAGAGATCAATAATATCAGTCCAGCCGCTCTTGAGTTATAAATGGTGTAACTAACCCGACATTGTTTTATGTATATAGACTATAATTGTATTTCGTCAGCTAGTATTAAGGTAATAAAACCAAATTCAAAAATTTAATTAAGCCGTGGAATACTAAGTTAATGCTCTGATATAAGGCTCTCATGATTGTTTCAATTTTCTTTTGGGCATGTGTTTTCACTATGGTTCCGTGTTCAGGTGTTGGAATCGGCACATATCCACACAAATATTTGAATGGAGAACTGAAATCGAAGCAAATCCACTCGTTACGTAAAACATCAGTCGAGGAATAACTATTATATAAAAATTGATAAATAATAATATCTTGTGTAAAGTAAACTCACGAATAAATAAATGAAAGAAATTGAAAAAATTATCGACTTTTCGGGTTGAATGAATCGTTTTGCGGTTCCAACAAGATGTTAGACAAATGTTAATAAAGATCCCCATTGAACTAGAGACATCAATTAAATGATTATCAAGTGGCTTCTCGGGTATATATATATGCTGATGTGAATGATAACCACCTCTGTTTGCTACATTGGCCAGAAGTTATGATAAAAAAAAATGACAAAAATCGCTCTAACTTCTTCGAAAAGTTTTAAAACTCACACTACCTCGGTCAACCCAACAATTCTCGCTATTTATCTCTAAAGTGTCTGCTTATCTCCAACACAATGCTTAGCACTAATAGAACGTTCATTGTGCCGTGTACCCGTTCACAATTACAGTCCTAAACATAGATTGTTCCGGTCCCAAATTACAGGCATAGTTCATCTTAACCGGAACCCATGAAAGGGACATACTTTCTGTGACAAATTTCTGGAGCAGAAAATCGCAAATGCCATCCGTCCTCCGAGGAAAAGCATTCAGGTCCTCCGACCCTGGCTATTGTTTCAAAGAAACGATTAAAACGGAAGAATAAAACAAAACACGAGGAAAAAAGTGTTCACCATCCTGTGAAAAGGAAAACGGGACGTTTGTTCGTCGTGCTTCTTGTTCTCTGAATGATCCCCCTGTTCCTTTTGCTCCTTCAAATTAAAAAGACCTACTTGGCCGATTCTAATTCAATGGTCTCTTCGTGTGTTTTGTCATAACGACTGTTCGCTCATTCTTTCATGTGACTTGACCGCTCCCCTCTCTTGGTGGCATCTTCATTTTGGTCCACACCTTACTGTTGGATAGTGGAGCTTATCCTCTTGTCCCTTAACCTCGGCGTTGGATCCGTCTATCAGATAAGTCTCACGTGACCACATATGTTGGACATAAACTCGCGCTCCTGCCATATCGCATGTAACATTTTGTTGTACGTGCAACATGAACAAATGTTTCCATCGTTCCATAGAGATAACGAGGACTCGAACAGAACTGTCCGAGCTTGGGGGCAGACCTTTGCCACACTGTCGAAAATTTGTGAGGTGAAGAAATGACAACTTCGAGGACTGTATAAGCCGACATTTGGTATTTAGCACAACAGTAGACAACAGAGTATTTGACCAAGATCAAGAGAGTCGCAGTGGGAGCGGAATTGTGAGTCTGGGAATTAATTCGCGCGGACGTACAAGAGGAGGTCTTCTGCTTGTTCTTCTCCTGTAGGTGGTCTTGATTTATGCGACAGGACAGATATAAAGTGGCGCCACCGCGCCACTATGCCACTGAGCCGGTGCTCCACTTGTTCCACGTAAGTATAGATGGACGCAGGGCTAAGAACAATGGCAATAACCGGCCAATGTTTGTGCGAAATTCGTTCCAGGAACGTCTACACAGAGTTCCACCGTGGAATTTTGTCATTGTGTGTCATTGTTGTTGCTATGCTCGCCGTTGTTGCCGATGTTGACTTTTTGGTTTTCTCTGTTTTCCGCTGAGATATGTAACGCGCCGCCAACAAGACAATTCGATGAAACATTAAGATTTGTAGCAATGATTAGGAGAATGTTTGACCGGCTCACAGTTAAATTTTCTTCATGTTTTCTGTTTTTGTGTGTTTTAGTGTCCTTTCGAACAAAAGGATCAAATTTTGCCAGGAAAAAAGTCTCCATCGCGACTAGTAGAATATGGTGACACTTGGTCGATTTACACAGAGACTTCAACAAATTTGTTATTAATTGAGGCAGTCGAGGAAGGAATTTCTACATAAGGTTAGCGCTTGGGGTATGCGATGGGCTTTTTTATGGATTGCCATTCTATAATACATTTGACTTGTCCTCCACATTTCTAAAAGAAATCAACAAATGAGAACACAAATGTTTGGAAACATTTTCGTCAAACTTGATAACCATACATGTGTAGACCCTCCTCTACATTATTTAAGGACACAGTATAAAAATGGAAAAGCTAATAACCTTGCCCGGAAAAACAAATTATTATGGAAAATTTAACAAGCCTCAGACTTGTTAAATAAGTCCAAAACCGGATCTCGGTTGTAGTGCCGATGATGATGATGATGATAAAAATGGAACATTCATTGCGATTTTAAATACACCCCTCGAAAAAACTTTAAGTTAACCAATGTGGGAAACGTTCATCACCACACTCGAACCTGATTATCAGTGAACAAGATACTCTTCGTTCATTGAATTTTGAGCTCAGTAAGATATGCCAATATGGATTGTCAAACCGAGTAGGGTAGAGTGCCATGAAAACCTGTACTGCCTCTTGTCATCGAAGATGGACCTCAATATAAATGCACATCGATGAACGACACTATCATCGAAACCAAGGAACTATCAATCCTTGTTACCCGAACTAATTCAGATTTTAATTGGAGCGCCGATGCCAAGTGTTTAGGAATTGTTAAGAGATGCAACAAATACTTTTTCCATCCAACCTGGCCAAATCTTAACACAAGCGGTGTCCCACAAGATAATCTAGCTCAAACGATGCTACAATGCAAAGCCGACATTTTACTGGTGAGGGGACCGAATGGATGTCTCTCCATGGCACACCAATAAAGACAAGACGACACAGGCAAAGCAGCAATCTACCTTACTGGGAAGCCGTCTATTGAAGAAACAAACATAGAAGAACATAAAGGAGTATACTATGTAAGCTGTTCTGTCGCTCCAAATGTAACAATCGGCGACTCGATTTGCTTTCAACCCGGCGAAGGCCAGGATGATCCTTGACCCTGTCCGAATATAAGGCCGACATAAGAGCATTACAAGAAATAAGATGGACGGGGAGTGGTGTTATTCAAAGAAACGAGTATGGCATTTATTACAGCTGTCATGCAAAACACCATGTGCTCGGGGTAGGCTTTCTAGTCAGCCAAAAACTGAAGCCTGCCATCATCGGCTTTAATGCAATAAACGAACGGCTATGCACTCTTCGCGTGCGAGGCAAGTTTAAGAACATAAGCCTCATTAACGTTCACGGACCCACAGAGGAGTCCCCTGACGACGAAAAAGAAGAATACTACGAGAACGTCGAACGGGCCCTCAATGCTTGCCCAAGATACGATGTGAAAATCGTTCTTGGTGATTTGAATGCAAAAATAGGTCGGGAGCCGATTTTCAGGCACTACACAGGTTCCCATAGTTTGCATGAGAACACTAATGACAATGGACTATGAGTCATCGAATTGGCAGCATCGAAAAACTTGGTCGTTGCGGGTACCAGGTTTCCGCGTAAAAGGTATCACCTGATGGAGCCACTCGAAACCAAATTGACCACGTGTTGATAGATCGCCGCCACTCCTCGAGCCTGATGACGGTACGGACGTACCGAGGTGCCAACGTCGACTCGGATCACTATCTTGTTGGTACAGTTTTCCGGGCGCGGATTGCCTTACGTAGACGTATTGCATCCGCGGATCGGGTTCGAATCAACACGTCTGCCTTACGTAATGAGAATTCCACTAACACATTTGGTCATGCGTTAAGACTCGCCCTCGAAGAACTCGACGGAGGGAGAGTAAGTCCTGGGGCCAGAATGCGGGCGTAGAAGAGAAATGGACACGCCTTAAGAATACTGTCATTAGTACTGCCAACTCCATCTTAGGCAGTAGTCGTAGAGATCGGAACGACTGGTTTGATGATGAGTGCAAACTAGCGACTGAACGTAAGTATACTGCATACCGGGCAATGCAGCAGTCTCATAGGAATCGGGTGCGCGAGGAAAAATACAAAGAGCTCAGAAGATCTGAAAAAGGACTTCACAGACAAAAGAAAAGTGCCTGGGAAAAAAACCTTGTCTGTGAAAAAGAGAAAAATAGAGAGCGAGGGCCGCACCAGGCGCGGAAGTTCTACCAAATAATCCACAGTATGACGCGGTACACACCACGCTGCATTTACTGCAAGGATAAAGAGGGTTATCTGATCACCGATCCTGAAGGCATTCTGGAGCGATGGGAAGTGCACTTCAATGAATTGCTAAATGGTCAGCTCACAGAAGAATTGGAGGCTCCACCAATGCAAGATCAGGACCAAATGCTGCCGCCACCAAGCATTGAGGAAACATTAAAAGCCATTAGACAGCTCAAATCAAATAAAGTCCCTGGAGCTGATGGCATACCAGCTGAGCTGATCAAACAAGGAGGGACAGCGTTACATCACACGATTCATGAGATCGTGGTGCACGTATGATAGCAAGAGGAGATGCCGGAACATTGGCGTCGTGGTATAATTTGCCCCATAAATAAGAAGGGAGATATCACAGTGTGCAGCAACTATAGGGGTATAACATTACTGAGTACCGCATATAAGATACTCTCCACTATCCTATAAGATCGGATAGTCCCATACGCAAAGCCATCATTGGTCAATATCAGTGGGGCTTCATCCCAGGCAAATCAGCAATTGATCAGATATTCACCCTTAGGCAGGCGATGGAAAAAAAGTCAGGAATTTAAGATTCAATTATAACATCTATTTATAGACTTTAAGGCCGCCTACGACAGCATAGCGAGGGTAGAACTATATAATGCCATGAGAGAATTCGGTATTCCAAACAAATTGATACGACTTTGTAGGTTGACCATGGCCAACGTAACTAGTCAAGTAAAAATAGCGGGATTAATGTCCACACCAATAAACATCTCTAATGGACTCCGACAAGGGGACTCTCTAGCCTGCCTCCTCTTCAAACTGACGTTGGAGAAAGCAATCCGTGACTCTGGCGTTACAACAAGAAGGACTATTGTCACCAAGTCTAGCCAGATACTTGCCTACGCAGATGACATCGACACGATCGGTAGAACCGAATCGGCGGTACAGGAATTCTTCATCCAGATCGAGCAGGCGGCACAAAAACTGGGACTGCACATTAATGAGGGAAAAACTAAGTACATGATGGCAACTTCTGCGAAGAGAAGACCTAACGTTGGTCAAACTATCAGGGTAGTTGAGCACGAATTTGAAGGAGTGCAATCCTTTAACTACCTTGGGTCAACAGTATCAGCCGATAACAATATGGAAGAAGAAATACGCGAACGGCTGATTAAACCCAACAAAGTCTACTATGGTCTATCAATGCTCTTTAAATCCCGAAATTTATCCAGAACGTCCAAGCTACTACTCTACAAGACCATGGTCTTACCAGTACTCATATATGGATCCGAGACCTGGGTGCTTAATAAAAGGCACTCTGAACCCTTGGCTGCGTTCGAGAGAAAGGTCTTAAGGAGAATTGTTGGCCCCGTATGTGAGGGAGGACGATTCCGGAGACGCTACAACCATGAGTTGTACGCAATCTACCTTGAGACTAATGTTGTAAGAAAAATCAAGCCCGGTAGACTCCGGTGGGCGGGACACCTAGCTCGAATGAACGAAGAGGAGCCTGCACGGAAAGTCCTTTGTGGCAGGATGTATGGAAGAAGACAGCTCGGCAGACCTTGTCTGTGATGGACGGATGGCGTAGACCAGGACGCCCAGAGCCTGGGAGTGCCAAACTGGATGACATCGGCTCGAAATCAGGACCGGTGGAGAGATTTGTTAAATAAGGCCAAGACCTGATCCCGGAAGTAGTGCCGATGATGATGATGAAGAGATAAGCCCCTGTGGGGGTTTCGCATGTCGTATTTAATCTCTTCACGAAACTGTCCCCGACTCCAAGCTCACAGTCCGTAAACTGCGCAACTACGCCACTCGTGATGGACAACCAAGGGAGTGAAACACACGATCCAATATTAGGCAATGATCTTAAACACTTAAACACACACAAATTGAACGACTTATTGTTATTCTAAAACAGTGTACAATTAATGAAACTAAAACTGATTAAAATGTCATTTATTTAGATTTAATTCTAAAACGGTGTACAATCAATATTAACTAAAATGGCTTAAAATGTCACTTATTTGGATGTAATTCTACAACCGTGTACAATCAATATAAACTAAAATGGCTTAAAATGTCACTTTTTCGATGTAATTCTAAAACCGTGTACCAAATTTTTAACAATTTATTAAAAGCATTAATTTTTTTTTATTTTGACGGCACGACCGATCGCTTTGACTACCATAACTAGACTCTCTTTAGTGTATTTAACGTGGAGGCCCGACTTGCCTCCACAGAATCCAGAACGCGATTACCACTGCCACCGAAGCGACAGAATTACCAGACATTCCATTCATCGCTTCGATGACCATATAAGGTAAGATTCTCTTTAGCATTTTGTCCAACAAGAAAGGGGTGAAACACACACACGATGATTGCATCTGCTACTCATCGTGTGTGTCCACGAGTATACGGACATTAGATCGATCAAATCTACGTGGTTGCAGCTAGTGCAAAATATCTCGACAAGGGGTTGAAATGTTTGCACGATCAGCGACTGTGGTAAGTATTATTGCTGATCGTCCACATGTTAATGGTATCTCCACGTAGTCGAATTCTCGATGGAGGTTTACCATTTAGCGAACTCGACTTGCCTGGGCAATCAGCCACATGCCTTCATGTATTTGTCGGTCGCATGACCGATCGATGTAGGCATGATGCAAAAGGGAAAGATAAAACATTTCCTGCATGTGTGCGGCTGGACATAAGGCATATCTCATGGATATTGTTCCGACGATGTTGGTTGCTAGATGGTGCAACCAAATTGCTTTCAGGGAAATTAATATTTGTTGCTGATGAAATTTTATGTCAGCTAGAATTATTGATTCAAAGTATTTCTAAAATTATTGGTACAACTATGGAAGGTAAGTATACGTTTTTTATGTGTTTTAGGAAACTATTTCTTTATCATAGCTGTAAGGTAACTAGTGGCGTTCAATGGAACTGCCACAAAACTTGTTTTTTATGCTTTTTGTATGCCCTAGATGGGAGTTTTTACATAGGTAATGGGAAGATGATTGGTGGCGTCCAAGGGAATCGTAGCTGGGGGCTTTCAACACATAGGCCTGTGCGTGGGGGAGCAAGCAAACAAACATCCTTTTGAATGTTTATTTCGCGGCCTTACACCAGGTCCTACTAAACAGAGTTAATAAAGCTGTGCTTAACAACGGTTAGGAGGAAAATGACCTCACTGTCCACGCCAAGAATCCTTCAGTGGAGTATGTCCGACATATCTCAACACATAGTGAGTATCACGAAATCGTCTTCCAAATGATAAGAAGGCATAACAGAGAAACAAAAATGGGCAGCATTTTGGATCTGTTAAATAAGGCCGTGCTTGGCCCCATGACGAGGAATCAAAAAGTGCCACCAGGTTCAGTCGAAGAACAAGCAGCACGACTGATGGAAAACCTGACGGATATGTATAATCTCGCTATGCCAAGAAAGTCACAAAAACGAATACATACAGACCAATACTGGTGGAATGAGGAAACCTCCGAGTTCCGGACCGAATACCTTAAATTGCGAGAGCAGGATCCGAGTACGAAACGCTCCACAACCAGTTTGGGAAAGCTGGAAGGCACCTGAAGAAAACCATAAATAGGAGTAAAACTATAGCTTTCATGAAACCAATGGAGGAAGTTTAAAATGACGTTTAGGGCGGCGCTCAAAAATGTGTAATGTGTCGCCTTGGGGGATCAGTTATCAAACATGATTGGTCTCAATTAAGGGACGGAATGAAACCGACAGTTGCCACTCTTTTGTATTAAAACTTAAGGTATATCAACACACTGTACCCAAAAGCCCTGAACTGATGAACACCAATGTACCAGTCTATTTCCGAGTGATGGAAATCTCCGTGATCAAAATATAACAACAGATCACCAAGCGGTGGTTGAGTCACTAACCATAGAGGAAATAAAAAGAGTCGCCCGCACTGGATGGTATACCAGAAGGGTACTGAAAAGGATCATGCTGGCGCAGGCAGAAATCTTCAGTACTATATACACCAAGTACCTAAGAGAAGGAATTTTCCCAAAATACTGGAAAGAACAGAAGCTAGTCCTGATACCAAACGTAACAAACCACCCCGGGAACTAGAAGATAAGAGCCCTCTTATAGTTGCTGGAGATTTCAACGCTTGGGCAGTAGAATGGGGAAACACAAGGACCAACAGTAGAGGCCAGGCACAACTTGAAGCCCTCGCAGTCCTAGATGTGGTGCTAGACGTATGGAGTGGCGAGTTTTGGACACCTACACCTATAGTGACCACCAAGCAGTGATGTACGAAATATTACCGCACAGGGGATTCATCACTGGCAAACTGGCGAAGAAAGCCCAAAAAAATGGGTGGAAAGAGATGAACCTCGATCTGGGACTGCTCAATTATATATTAGAAGACAAAATCGAACAGTTTGGCGCAGAGGCCGATGCGAATGGGCAGGCTGGAAAAGTCATGGAGTGGCTAACTACCACATGTGATGCTTCTATGCCACGACAAAGACAACCAGCAGGGGCTATAAAACCAGTGTATTGGTGGAACTCAGAAATCGCCCATGTACGATGGCAGCGCAACAGGTTAACACGTTTGCAACAATGAGCAAGAAGCCGTAACACCTACCCACAGTTGCGTGCGGAATTCGTCAACAAACGGAAAGAGTTGAGGAATGTAATCCGCAAAAGTAAATATGACACGTTCTGCTCCCTAAGGGATAAATTAAATAGGATAGTCATGAAAAGACTACAGAATAACAGTAGTCAAATGCAAAAAAGGAAAACTGACATGGCCAGAATCGCTGCTGTCCTCTTCCCGCAGTGTGATGAGGTGTTGAGAGTGCAAGAGGAGTGGAGTATCACTGAAGGAGAGATACTTCCCATGGTCATCGAAGAGGTGCTCTTGGCTGCAAGGGTTGTCAAAAAAAAACAAGACCCCGGGACCGGATGGTATCCCTAACGCTGTAGTGAAGACTGCTTTAACAAAAAAAGCCGGAAGTCTTCAGCAGTCTCTTTACAACCTGCCTCCAACCAGGACAATTTCCCAAACGATAGAAAAAACAGCGGCTTGTGCTTATTCCAAAAGGAGTCAAGAATCCAGAGGCGCTGTCGTCTTATCGCCCGTTGTGCATGTTGGACACAACAGGGAAACTGCTTGAGCGAGTAATTGCCACTCGCCTGGAATAATTCACTGAGGGGACATCGGGGCTCTCTGAATCACAGTATGGATTCCGGAAAGGTAGATCAACCAGTAAAGTACTATCCGTGGTGTGCGACATCGCTCGCAATGCGATAGCTGGAGCACAACGGCTAGGCGGTACAAAGAAATATTGTGCGGTGGTGACGCTAGATGTGAAAAATGCGTTTAACTCGGTGAATTGGAATCGGATTTTGGAAGCGTTGCGCGATCTACAAGTCTCACCCTACTTGGTGCGTATACTTGCAAACTATCTCTCGGATAGAAGACTGCTCTACTACACAAATGGGGGACCACAGGAATATAAAATGGCGGGTGTACCCCAACGATCTGTATTAGATCCGCTGTTATGGAATATAATGTATGAAGGTGTGCTCAGGGTCAATGTACTGGATGGGGTTAAAATCAATGGGTACGCAGATAAATTGGCAATAGTGGCCTTCGCTAAACATCTAGATGACCTGGAGAATGTTTGCTCCCAAGCAATCCAGACAATTAAATGCTGGCTAGATATGGCTCCTCGATAGTATACTGGTTAGTATACCCGCCTGTTACGCGGGAGACCGGGGTTCGTTTCCCCGTCGGGGAGCCTCTGGCGCAAAACTAATCACCTTGCCCGGAAAAAACAAATCATTATGGAAAATTTAACAAGCCTCAGGACTTGCTAAATAAGGCCAAGACCGGTTCCCGGTTGTAGTGCCGATGATGATGATGAGATATGGCCGGACTGAAACTAGCTCGACATAAGACGGAGGCAGTTTTAATAAGCAGCCGCAAGAAAGTTGGACACCTTGCTTTGAAAATAGAAGGACAAATAATCAGATCTTAAAATCTAAATATCTTGGTGTTATACTCGGCAATAGGTCGACCTGAACCTGAAACTCATAACCAGTGGCAACACCTCCATTATAATGTATGCACCTCACATATGGGCAGGAGTTGCACAGTATAAGTCGTACCATAGGACAGTGAACTCCGCACATAGGCTGGCATCACTAAGAGTATGTTATGCATTTCCGAACGGTATCCGAAGATGCCATAAATATTTTGACCGGGAGGATGCCACCTGACATTGCAGCTAAAGAAAACGCTGCATTGCATAATGTCTCCCAAGAGAATCGTCGGTGAATGCGGTCACAATTATAACTCTCAAGCCTAAGAGAATGGCAACGAAGGTGGGATTCTTCCCCCAAAGGAAAATTGACCTGTAGCGATTCTAACAGATACACACAATTCACAAGCAAAAATAGTGAAGAACACCGAACGAAAAACTCGAATAAGAAAAATACATCAGAACCGTATACCGCTTAGGTAAGATTTTTTTTCGTGATTCGAGCTGTCATAGCGTCAGTTCGAATCACACGATCTTCTTCACTATTATTTCAAACGCTATAAGGTCTTAAGGAGAATTGTTGGCCCCGTATGTGAGGGAGGACGATTGCGGAGACGCTACAACGATGAGTTGTCCGCGATCTACCCTGAAGCGGGTGGGATACCTAGCTGAAATGAGCAAAGATGCGCCTCCCCGGAAAGTCCTTTGTGGCAGGATGTATGGAAGGAGATAGCGCGGTAAACCTTGTCTCCGATGGAGGGATAGCGTAGACCAGGACGCCCAGAGCCTGGAAATGCCAAACTGGATAACATCGGCTCGAAATCGGTATCGGTAGAAAATCAAATTCTGAACACGGTCAGTAGCCTGGTGTGTAACGCTTAGGTAAAATTTTTTTCGTGCTTCGAGCTGTCATAGCGTCAGTTCAAATCACACGATCTTCTTCACTATTATTTCAAACGCTATAGACCCACACCATGATACCTGATATAGAAACATGGGTGAAAAGAAAACATGGCGAGCTGAATTACTACTTGACTCAGCTAATATCAGGACATGGATGCTCTCGGCAAAACTTACACAAGTATAAGCATGTGAATCACCCATACTGCTTGTATTGCGAAGGCAAAATAGAAAATGCGGAACATGTACCCACAGAGTGCGTGAGATTCGAGACCGCACGCATGATTTTGGAGAGACATATGAG
This sequence comes from Microdon myrmicae, assembly GCA_963931805.1. NCBI lineage: Eukaryota > Metazoa > Arthropoda > Insecta > Diptera > Syrphidae > Microdon > Microdon myrmicae. The sequence continues at coordinate 97,707,014 of OZ007501.1, read as the reverse complement.
ACTAACAGTTACTTCGGCAGGAGTAATACAATAGCACTGAGTTCAAAACAGGCATGATCCGTAACAGATGGTATTCTATGTGGCATGATGCACCAGTTGCGAGGCGACGAGCCGAGTAACAGGTAAACTCCGTCGCGCCCCGCGATGAAATATCTAAAAGAATGTTCCACGGAGATCAACTGGAATATGTACCTGGCGGTGGTGTGGTTTTAGTCGGTAAAAATCCGGCATGCCTCTGGATCGGTCCAGAGGTATCTTTTGAAGATCCCCACCTTCCTACCGAAACCAAAAAAATAAAAAATTATAATAATACTAATAATAATAATAATAATAACACGTATGGGAGCAAGAGGAAATGCCGGACGATTGGGGTCATGGAATAATTTGTCCCATACATAAGAAGGGAGATATCACACTGTGCAGCAACTATAGGGGTATAATATTGCTGAGTACCACGTATAAGATACTCTCCACTATCCTACAAGACCGCATAGCCTCATACGCTAAAGTCATCATTGCTCAATATCAGTGTGGGGTTCATCCCAGGCAAATCAGCGATTAAACAGATATTCACCCTTAGGCAGGCGATGGAAAAATGTCTGGAATTTAAGATTCCATTATACCATCTATTTACAGACTTTAAGGCCGCCTACGACAGCATAGCCAGGGTAGAACTATATAATGCCATGAGAGATTTCGGCATTCCAAACAAATTGATACGACTTTGTATGTTAACAATGACCAACGTAACTAGTCAAGTAAAAATAGAGGGATTACTGTCCAAACCAATAAACATCTTTAATAGACTCCGACAAGGGGACTCTCTAGCCTGCCTCCTCTTCAACCTGGTGTTGGAGAAAGCAATCCGTGACTCTGGCGTTACAACTATAGGATCTATTATCACCAAGTCCAGCCAGATACTTGCCTACGCAGATGACATCGACATCATCCGTAGATCCGAATCGGCGGTACAGGAGTCCTTCACCCAGATCGAGCAGGCGGCACAAAAACTGGGACTGTACATTAATGAGGGAAAAACTAAGTACATGGTGGCAACTTCTGTGAAGAGAAGACCTAACATCAGTCAAACTATCAGGATAGCGGAGCACGAATTTGAAGTAGTGCAATCCTTAAACTACCTTGCTTCAATAATAGCAGCCGATAACAATATGGAAGGAGAAATACGCGAACGGCTGATCAAACCCAACAAAGCCTACTGTGGTCTACCAAGGCTCTTTAAATCCCGAAATTTATCCAGAATATCCACGCTGCTACTGTACAAGACCATGGTCTTACCAGTACTCATATATGGATCCGAGACTTGGGTGCTCAATAAAAGGCAGTCTGAACTCTGACCCCGTTCGGGAGGAAGATCTTAAGGAGAATTGTGGGCCCCGTATGTAAGGTAGAACGATTCCGGAGACGCTACAACCATTATTTGTAAGCAATCTACCTTGAAGCTAACATTGTAAGAAAAATCAAGCTCGGTATACTCCGGTGGACGCGACACCTAGCTCGAAAGAGCGAAGGGAACCAGCCCGGAAAGTCCTTTGTGGCAGGATGTATGGAAGGAGGCAGTGCAGCAAACCTTGTCTGCGATGGAGAGATGGCGTACACCAGGACGCCCAGAGCCTGGCAATGCCAAACTGGATAACATCAGCTCTAAATCGGGACAGGTGGAGAGATTTGCTAAATAAGGCCAAGATCGGATCCCGGTTGTTGTGCTGTGGGGAGGAAGTATTGTGCCAAACACGGACACTCCGTTCTCTTTCCTTCGCCAACATGAAACCTTGGTCACTATAACCCCTAACGAAACCAGCACGTCGCCGGTGATCAGGAAAACACATTCGAAACACCCAGGAACTGCAGTCGGAATATTAAAACACTGGTGACGTTGTTGAAGTAAATGTTCTTTTTATTGATTTGGATGTATCCAAGTATTTGATGCATTTATTTTGTTATATTCGTCATTATCTTTAATGGCGAAGGATAATTTGTAATTTTACGGGTTGAAGTCGTAAATTAATCTAATTAGACAATGAAATCACGCGTACCCGTCCGCTGTAATGAACCGACGACTCTGTATGACAAAACTGTTACTCACGCAACTCACGGTTGACTTTCGCGTCCCCGAGCGCACCGGGGAGCGGGAGCGGCACGACCCTGCTGGTCGGCGGATGTAATTAGATTCAGTGATACTGATTCGCTGGCGAAGGAAATTCAGCCAGTGAAAATGGCTCTCTTACTTAAAGAGGGTGCATTTTCTATCCCAAGAGAAACTTGAAGTCTCTCTTTGGGGGTAGGGAACCAGATCTCCTAGCGAAGATCTATAATGGTACACATGTATGTGTGGACATTGGTTCTTTCATGGGACAAAGCCATGGGAACGAATCTGAAAACAAAGAAAAGGGAATAATGTGCATCAATGAGATGTGAGTTCGGCTAAATTAACAGGCCGGATCTCATTGGGTGCTAATTGGGGTTTCTGTTTGTTCATGCCGCTAGTCATGAGAAGCAGATCTAGAAATAAGGGAAGGCAAAGAGATCGGGTAGCTCATTGTCTAAGCTATGCTTGCAGCTGTAACGAAAGCCGCAGTGCACCATGCACATGGTGCTAATTGATTCTAGTTTATTTATGGGGAATTGGTGTTTATCGCATCGCTGCCAAGGGTAAGTATACCATACCTATTTGCATTTGCCTATGCTGTAGGATTTAATTTATGGTTTAAGACGCCAGATACGTATATTTGCCTTTGTCCCTTGGGTACAGGTCGCCAGCCAATGTATATGGTGAGGCTGGGAATAGGCGACGCAATATGTATGATCCCTGTTATGATAGTTGCATCATATGTAAACCAAATTATTTCGTTTTCAGAAATTCTACTAGGGTAAATGCATATGTAAAATTGGGATTTGCCTGGCAACCCAAGGTGCCGAATTGGACTTGGGATTTATGATGTTTGGAACAGAATTCTTAAAGGGAATTTTGAATTCGAATTAATGAATGAAAGATAAGAATTCTCTTCCAGGAGCTTTTAGCTAAATACGTTTGATAAACTTAATGCGTGAAGCATTTACAGGTGCTAATGACATTGCATTAGCAGAAACTAATGAAAGGTGGGTTGTAGTTAGGGGGTTCTTCGGGTAAGTAGACAGTGGGGTTTGGCGAAACCGCCACAGTGCCGATGATGATGATGATGATACAAGGACACCTTCTTAAGTGAAGACGGTATACTTTTCTTTTTTTTGTAAAATAAAGACAGTTCCATCTGCAGGCAAGACTAGGGCTTCAATTTTTTTTTTTGGTATGCGCGTGGTATAATTTTCATTGATTATGTTGAAAAAGGAAAAACCATCAACGGCGGGTATTACGAGGGTTGCCTCTTATGTTTCGGGATTTGGCAACCCTAGTGTTGCAATCCGGCAATTGACAGCTCTGTCGTAAAGTGGGACACTTTTGAGGTTATACGCACTCAGAACGTTTTGACATACGAGCGCTATTTGTGTTGTTTACAGTAACTTAAAAGATTCATCTCGGCCCAAAAATGGAATTAAATCGTCAACATTTTCGTGCGATTATTTTTTACAACTTTCGGCGTGGATTAACTCAGCAACAGTGCATGGATGCACTTAATTCAATTTTTGGCGATGAAGCTCCATCAAGGACCAGTGCTTATCGATGGTATGGTGAATTCAATCGTGGTCGTAGTTCACTCCAAGATGAATTTCGTGAAGGTCGTCCAAAATCAGTTGTTGTTCCGAAAAACATTGATGCTGTGCGCGAACTGATATTGGAAGATCGTCATGTGACCTAACGTGAGATTGAGACAACCTTAGGCGTTAGTGGGACCAGCATACATTCAATATTGCATAAACATTTGACTGTCAAAAAAATTTGTTCTCGTTGGATCCCACACAATTTGTCAATCGCCCAAAAAAGGCTCGTGTCAATTGGTCGAAAGAAATGCTCAAAAAATACGGTCGCGGTGCTTCGAAACACGTCTATGACATCGTGACAGGTGATGAATCGTGGATTTACGCGTATGAGCCCGAAAGTAAACAGCAGTCGACTGTCTTGGTGTTTCAAGATGAGCCAAATCCAACAAAAGTTGTTCGCGCACGAAGCACTTCCAAGCAAATGGTCGCCTGTTTTTTTGGAAAAACTGGACATGTCGCAACCGTACCACTAGAACAACGCAGAACAGTCAATTCTGAGTGGTACACAACCATTTGTTTGCCAGTTGTCTTCCAAGAAATCAGGAAAACCAACCGCCGAAGACGGATCACTCTTCACCACGACAATGCGAGCTCTCACACATCGGCTGCGACAACTGCATTTTTGAGCACCCAAAACATCGATTGATGGGTCATCCGCCGTATAGTCCTGACTTGGCACCGAATGACTTCTTTTTATTCCCGTACGTAAAAAACAAACTGAGAGGTCAACGTTTTTCGACACCCGAAGAAGCGGTTGCTGCATTCAGAATGCATGTGTTGGAGATACCTCAATCAGAGTGGTAAAAGTGCTTCGACAATTGGTTCAAAAGTGTATAGATCTTCATGGGGAATATTTTGAAAAACAATAAAGTGATTTTCGATGATCAATATTTGTTTTTGTTCTCTAATCCCGAAATATAAAAGGCAACCCTCGTATGCGAACTTATTGTAGTGTGTGGGTGATGAAATTAGAGAAAAAAATGTGTTGTTCCATCACGACAACGTGCCTGTTCACACATCTGGTGTTGCAGTGGCCAAAATCAACGATTTGAGATACGAATTACTTCGCCATGCACCCTATTCACCAGAATTACCACCCGCGGACTATTTTCTCTTCCCGAACTTGAAGAAATGGCTCGTTGGTAAAAGATTTGCCAACGATGAAAAGGCGATGTCTCCAGTAGATGGGTATTTTGACGAGCTCGACGTTTCTTACTATACCCAAGGTATCGAAGCTGTTGAACATCGCTGGGAAAAGTATATCACTGAAGGGAGAAACGAATAAAGTTTTTGCCAAATATTTTGTGTTTTCTTTGTCAACACGATCAATTCTGGCGCTACCCTCGTAGAAGAATAGGTGTAGTGAATCTGTATTGTGCATTACTATACCACAAGACTAATAACCTTGCCCGGAAAAATAAATCATTATGAAAAATTTAACAAGCCTCAGGACTTGCTAAATAAGGCCAAGACCGATTCCCGGTTGTAGTGCCGATGAGGATGATGATGATGATACCACACGCACCAAAGAAACATTTCAAAAATGTAGTTGACCGAGTTTTACTTTGACTTTTTAAAATTCGTTATCAAAATCTTCATTTAATTAATTTTCTATAAATAAGCAAAAAAGCTTTTACTAAACACAACTTCTCCATATACATATATACAGCCCTTAACTTAGGGTTAGCGAATTTATATAAACAAAAACATCGAACTGAGCGCAGGCGACTTTCAATAACCCATTTGGTTTGTGACCCCGCTCATGTAAGCGCTGGAGCTTTTGTTGTGCTTACCGAAAGAGCTTCCAAACAAACAACTTTTATTGTATTCACCAGAAAAACAATATTGTATGCATATATCGTGGTGTGAAGCAAAACTAAGTTGAAATAATACGGCGGCATCACCTTGTCACACCTTCTGCACTCCTAGTTCACGCAAAGGCAATTCAGTTGCCAATCAAATATTTTTCAACTCAAGTCAGCCAAACAAAAAATTAGCATTTTTGAGTTATGCTTCTATTATCAATGTTTAAATTTAATCTAAAATATATACATCAAGAAGTGAATTAGTTTAAATCTAATTTGCAATAATACTAATAGTTATTGTTGGTACTATCAGAACATCGAAGTTTTCACAAATTTCACCAAGTTCTGGCTGACCAACCCGTACGGTACCCAAAGAGCTTGTTTTTAAGTGATTCCGCGTAAGCGACATGTTGGGAGCGCGGGAACTTTTTCAACGCCCTAAAATATTAAATATTATTATAAAACGTAACTTAAATAATCATCATCATCATCGACGCTACAACTGGGATCCGGTCTTGGCCTTATTTAGCAAGTCTCGTTAAATTTTCCATAATAATTTATTTTTACGAGCAAGGTTATTAACTTAGATAATATATCAATTATATATACGAAGGTCGACCCTGAATAAATCGACTTGATACCTACATTGGCATTAGTTATTAAAATATAAACAAAATACAATCCGAAACATTTAAACTCTTAAAAGAACGTTGAATAAAAGATGTTTCCTCTCGAATAAATATAGTACAAGATGTCGTGTGCCTTCCGTAATTTAGAAAGGATAGGGCCACCAACGCTAGCCACTGTGGAAGCACTCGAGCGTAGCTTACATGAAGGGTGGAAAGCCATAAGGAATCGGCACGAAGTCATACTTAGCTCAGCAGCCCCAAGGATGAACATCGCCCATAGCTACTTTGACGCAGGGTTTATCGACCAGGCAGAGGAGACGTATTTGAATGAGGCCACTAAGTTCGTCGAGGCAGGACACGCCCTCAGCGCCGAACATCCGACCACGTCCAGGGCTGCGACAGACGCCTTCAGTCGGTCCCATGTCAGAAAACTTCCCCCGGTACAGATGCCAACATTTTCAGGGAAATAATCGGAATGGCGACCCTTTAAAGACTTGTTCCTAGCGATACTGGCAGACCACCCCGAGCTTGTGGATGTCGAAAGGCTTTATTATCTGGAGTCCAGCCTCCGGGACGAGACCGCAAGAGCCATTCAGAACATTCCTGTGACAGAGGAAAATTACCACCGAGCTTGGAATAAGCTGGTGGACCATTATGATAATACTCGCGCCTTGGTTCACTCTGCCCTGACGACGCTTCTCAACGTACCTGCCCTTTCGAAGGAATCAGCCGCAGGTCTGCGCACCCTCCGCGAAATCACCAACGACGCGATTGACAGCCTGGATGCTCTTGGTCGCCCCGTAGCTGCCTGGGATGATATCTTGGTCCACATGACCACGGCCCGTGGATCCGCGAACAAGTCGTGATTGGCAGACCACCCAGGGCAACACAATAGAACCACCGACCTACAAACAGCTGGACGCGTTCTTAAAAACAAGGATTGAGGCGTTGGAGTTCGTGGAACTGTCCCGAAGCACCATTGAGCACCCTCATCCACCTAAGAACGATCACCAGCCAAACATCCAAAGGACGCGTCTCTCGGCCTATACCGACTCAACCTCAGTCCAGAGCCCTCGGCTCATCTGTCGATATTGCAGCTCATCACATTCTTTAGGCTCCTGTGCAGGATTTAAAGAACTCAATCTGGAGCAGCGAAAGTCCCTTGTCAACCAGCGATGGCTGTGTTTCAACTGCATGGGATCACATTTGTTCCGCGATTGTTCCTCCACCAGTCGATGTCGACATTGCCAAGAACGACACCATACCTTGCTCCACACCAGTTCGACAACATCACCGCCAAGTCCAAACATGGACACTGCCCCGAATCAACACAACTACCAGACTCCTGGAGTGTCTTCGCATACCTTAACCGCCCATCAACCGCGGGAGACCCTCCTTGCGACTGCACGTGTCATCATAAAATCAGGGGACCAACGCCGGGTAGAGACCTGTGCCCTGATGGACCCTGTTCCGAGGTAACGTTAATCTCCGGACCACTCGTTCAGCGTCTGCGTCCCGCCGTCGGGCATCGTTCATCCCAGTTCACGGAGTCGAGGGCGTCCCATGCCACACTGCGAAGGCCCAGTCTTCAATCACGATAATGCCTCGTCACGACGGCGCTAGGGGCTGGACGACCAACGCTCTTATCCTGCCTCGCCTGTCGGAGTACGTGCCACCCCCTCGACTCTTGCCTGGCGACCTCCCCGTCGCAACAGGCCTAGACCTTGGGGATCCGGGCATCCCCTCCAGGGAAAAGGGGGATGTGATCATCGGCGCCGACATGTACCCGGCCATCATTAAGGCAGGATTACGGAAGTCTGACCACTCGGACATCATCGCCCAGGACACCCATTTGCGGTGGATATTGACGGGTGAATCTTCGCTGGGCCCAGACACCTCTAATAGAGAACAAATCTTGACCAGCCACATGGCCGGTCCTCGTGGGTTGCGAATTTATGATTGCTGACAGATACCCGCCGGGGACAACGAGGAGACGTCGTCGACGTCGACACCTAAGAACCCGAATGCAGTACATACGTCCCGCTACCACCTATCGCGTCGTGCTTGAACAAATGTGTTCAAACCGTTTCTTTATTTTTTGTTTTGTTGTTATTAGTAGTTAGTAGTAATTGTTAGTATTTTCTGTTAGTACATTTGCTATTAATTAGTATAATTTATTAGTTTTTGTTATTCATTTGTTATAAATTGTAATTAATTTGCATGTTTGGCAGCACTCGCCTTTTTTGTTATTCGTCGGTTGTTATTAGTTTTGTGTTGTCATAGTTTTTGTCATTGTCATTTTTTTGTATTATGTAAATATGATAGACTTTTTCGTTTTGTGATATTGAATCGTTTCGTTTTCGTTGTAATAAAGAATTTCGTGTCCGTACCGATTGGTGTTGTGTGTCGTGTTCGTTCGCTTCCGGTAAACGAACCGGAATTAAACGCCACTATCAACCAGGGAACGCGCAATGCCCCGTTAGACGGGCGGCGCTCCCCAGTATCCAGGGACCGACCGGGTCCCCACCGCTGCGTCCGAATGAACGCTGCCGCCTCATCCGCAAACGACCGCATCGTTCCCGTCGCTAACTTCGGACGGGCGCCAATGGACGCAGCTCTCATCATGACCACTAGTTGTCTCGATGGAGTGAGACTAATCACTAGCCAACACGTGGTCACTGACCGTGGGTTGCGACTTTACAACTCCAACCCAGATCGGGTGGCCAGTTCCGTGACCATCAATAATGGCCCAATAAACAGTCACGTGGCCACTGATCGTGGGTTGCGGTCTGACAACTCCAACCCAGATCACATGGCCAGCAACGATAACCGCATCCAAAAACGAAGGGGACCATCCCGTCACTACGAATCCCCCGGGCCGTCCACGACCCTTCCGTCTTCAACACTCTTCAGGGCGGGCGGGTCTCTCCTAATCGACCATCATCGACTTGAGGGTGGACTGCAGCGGACCGCTACCAGCCCACTCACGAGACCCATCGCCAAAATCGGCATCCTTCCACTGGAAATGGGAAACCCCCAACCATCATCCCCTGGGGCCAAACGATTCGTCAATGATTGGCGAAGGCGGGCGGAATGTTGCGGATTCGGTGTATGCAACCAGTGAATTTGCAATTAAACGCATCCATCACAACCAAATAACAACTGTCAGCAACTAGCTGACATGTTAGTTGTTTGGTTGTCAAGGAAACGACAAAAATAAACTCATTCTTCGTAAATCCTTTTCAAGCGACACGGTTCGCATCGATTATAATCCATTTACCACGGTCATTATATTCTAATAATTACTGCCATCTAGGTGCCATGCCGATTAATTCTGGGACTGCCTTCGTACTATATTCATTTAAGAGACAAAAACAAATTATTTTACGTTCTTTTAACAGGTAACATGGTTCGGATTGTCCGACTTGAGTTAAATATGCTCTTGTGTGTGTAAGGGTCAGGGCTTTCCCAACACAGTGCTCGGGGGCAAAACGCATATTCTAGAAGAGGCGGACAAAGTTTGCGTATACCGACCGCGTCACGTTCAGAAAATTGCCTAGACCAGCGTTGCACAAATCCGAGAGCAGAGTTGGGGTTAAGGATATGTCGTCAATGTGTAAGAGGCCACATATGATACCAATGTCGCGAATCTAATGAACAGAGGATAAAAGGTTGGTTGAATAAGAAGTACGGGCGGGGAGGGAAAAATGTGCGTTTCTTTGAAAACGTAATTGATTCGTCAGCATTAAATTCCAAGCAATTCTTCTGGCACCAAGAAGAGTTGCCGAAATCTATTTGTAGAAGGGAACAATCAAAGGGAGAAAAACTTAGTACCGTCGGATACAGGAATGCTTTATAATCATATCAATGTCGTTTCTGGTTAGTGTAAATGGGAGGGGACCTAAGTGACTGCCCTGAGGGATTCCTGAGGCGAGAAAAAAATTTGAGAGAACGGATATGGAACATACGTAAAGCCGATTAGTCCGATATGAGCAAATCCACTTTCTCAAAACAGGTTCGAGGCCCAAGGAGGATAACTTAAAAAGTTTGTGTAAGATTTTTTCGAAGGCTTCGTTGTCGTTCTCTAGGGCCAAGAGTGTGTGGCGAGTGAATTCAACTAAATTAGTGATGGTAGATCTGTAGCGGTTCTACGAACCATACAACTCACTACAGGTTGAGGTATCCTTTCCGCCAAGGAACTTTACTCACCTTTTTCAGCACACGTGCCCACAGACACGTGCCCCAATAGTCAGTAACCATACCTGAAACAAAAGGTTATAGGACATGCAACGACGTTGAACCCGATATCAGAAAGCAAGGAACTAAACGCATCCATACATTGTATTCAACCCAATTCCAAAAGGCCGAAAAGCAAATGCGCCATGCAGGAAAGTGTCGCATGTAAATCACTCACCCATCCTAAGCATCAACGCGATGTTTCCCATGAAATACCATTGTCGGTAAATAAACCGAACAACGGATGCCTATTCTGGTAGCTAATGGAAATAAACATCTAAATCCCTGGCATAACCCTAACGCTAAAGGCACACTTGTACACACAAGGCATATCGTTGCGCTGCCGATTAGCAGCCATGAAGCCATAAACTCTTAACACTACCCGCGATAGATGTTTATGAGTGGAAGTACAAACAAAGCATTACATCCCATAGTCCTTTGTATCCATCTGAATAGCATAAGAACCTATGCTTCTCAGGCCAGATGTGTGGTATAAACAAATCCTAAAGGAAAGATCGGAGAATAAGCGACGGCATGCGATCTTAAGACAAAGGAACAAGATTCCGATAACAAACAGCTAATGATGTTGATGATCATGAGGAAAGATTTCTCCTTTTCAGGTACTATGGGAAATTCTCCTTTTCAGATTTGGCTGGACGTGGTGACAATAGTCCCTCTTGTTGTAACGCTAGAGTCACGGATTGCTTTCTCCAACGCCAGGTTGAATACAATAGATATACATTTTCTCACCACGTGAAGTGACGGGTCGAACATTTTCTTAATTACCTAAGTCCTTTGTCTATTTCATGCATCAATACAAACCGATACCGCCGAGGCTGCGTCCAGGAAAAACTCTTAATGGAGTATTCCTTTGCATGCATCATAAAAATAGTATTTCGATGTCTGCAGTGAAAACGAATCGAAGTAGTCGGAATATCAGGAGTACTGCCCAGAGATCTTCCTGTAGCGTGGGTCCCGGATGAAGAATATCGTTCAGTGATCTAGCCGAAGTGGTTTTTGGCTGATGCATCGAACACTACTCGAAGTTTTGTGGTACTGCTGTCTGATTTTAACACATGGTGGTGGGAAAGGAAATAATGCGATGAAGGTAGAGCGTTTGGGTTTATTTGTTTCATATGCCCTAGACTCGCATAGTCGTCCATGAACTTGGTGTAAATTTCCCGTAGATCAGGATTTCTCGCTATACGTCGTTCTTGTGATAAAAACCGACGTAACGCCATATCCTTTGACTCTCCCAATGATTTTGGGTCTTCAGAGAAAGGTAGGCTTACCACAAATCGCCCTGCAGGGTCTCTTCTGTAATTTTGCTCAAAAATGATTTCGCACCGTCTTTCCTTCACTGTGGGATGGTTCTCACGCATGTCCATTCCGTCCCCTATTTCCCAAAATTTTCTTTATGGTGTCCTGGATGCCTTCTTCTTCGATAGTGTATAAGCCGCTTGAAAGAGTTAATGTTGCTTGTTGTCGCGTTTTCCCTGCTATTACCCATTCAAACGTGGTGTTTTGTAACGTTGGTAGGTTTGGTCCTAATTTGATCTTCCCAATGCAGAGGAGATGGAAGAAATGTTCTGCTCCTGATAACACGTCTATGTGTTCTGGCTGATTAAACTTTGGACCTGCCAGCCTTTTGTTTTCCGGTATCTTCCATGATGAGACGTCAATCTCCTGGCTCGGTTGGGGAGAACTGATCTTGCTCAGAACGAACGCTTCTAGATGGGTCGAGAATTCGTTTATTGTAGAGGTAAGCAGCACGTTTACCCCCCGTTTAGTCTCTTGCATGCTGTGTCCAATGTCTTGAATTTGCATATTTGTTCGACCTGGCCTCAATGTTAATCTTCTTACCGCCCTCTTGCTTATTAAGTTTACCTGAGATCCAGAGACCAAAAGAGCCTTGAACTCGATCTGTCTTCCGTTGTTTCCTGACAACTTGACTCTAGCTGTGCCGAGTATGGTAAATGTCTTCACTGGACGTGTTAAAGTTGTCGTCAATGACACTGATGAGCTCTTTGACATTGTTTCAGCTGGCGTCATGCCTTCCGAACATTGCTTTATCAGATATTCTTTCTCGTTCTTCGTTTGGTGACGATTCTGGTCATTATGCAGAAGAGTGCTGTGTTTTAAACCACATTCCTTGCATCCTCGTGATTGACACCTGGAGCTAAAGTGTCCCGGTTTCAAACAATTCTTGCATAGCTTATTTGGCATTATTAAGCTGTTGCGATTGCTGACGTCCATTTCTAGAAACCGTTGACAATGGTAGAGTGAATGCATGGGGCCGCATGCTATGCATTTCGAGGTGTCTTGATGTTGTTTTGTGGGTGATACAGATGATGTTAGTGATAAGCGGATTTTTATCTCCTCTATTTTGGTCGATCTGTTCCCGATGGCTTCTAGGGCTTGGAACCGTGCTTCCAGGAACCTCAGAAAATCCTCCACTACTGATACTTCCTTTGGGTTGACCAGACTTTGCTCGTATAGTGCATGCGTTGAGCGGTCTAGCTTCTTTATCAAGATGCACATCTAGAGTGCATCCCAATCTACCGTGTTAACACCCAGATTTTTCAAACCGAGAAGGCATTCGAGAGTGGTGTCATGCAATGCCTTCACGTGGCTACTTGAAGATGAGCTGTTTGGGTGAACTGGTTGGTCGATCAGTTTGTTCACTAAAGCTCCGACCAATAACCTCTTATTTTCGTATCGGTCCTGTAGCATCTTCCATGCTGCATCGTATTGGTCGTCGGACGTCGAGAAATGTCTCACCAATCTCTCTGGGTCCCCAGTCAGGTTCGTCTTAAGGTACCACATTTTTTGGAAACTTGCTTAGTACTGCCGCCATTTTGCATAGTCACCATCAAATGTAGGAATTGTTATCTTGGGCAACTGAACTGTCGGCACTGGCGCTAATTGTGCTTGCGGTTTATTCTCGATTCCCTTGGTGTGCAAATCTAGCATTGTCTGTTGTACAAATGCTTCCAGATCGATATGTTCGCTTATATCATATCCGTTTACCGAAGGGTCATCGCTTAGCTCTCCAATGGTTTGGTGAATTTCCTCCAGTTGAGCCCAATAGCTGCAAATGGTTTCAGCGTTGAGTTTATAGAAAGCGTTTGGTTGGGTAATTGTACTCATGGTATTCCATCTCTTGATCGCACGAGTAAGTGACTGCCCAATGATCTTGTGCCGGCGAATCAGCTTCGTAATTTCAATCTGATTCGTTGCATCTACTGAGGTGATACCTCTCTCTGGAGGGTCTGTGGGGGGTAGAAGTATTTGCGCCAGACACGGGCGCGCGGTCCACTTCCTTCCCACTAACAACTGCAGCACCCAGGGGAAAACAAAACACTGTGGGAGTTGTTTAGTTGAATAATTTGTTTTTATTCTTTTTTACTTAACTGGTGATTATTAATATTACTAGATTGAATTTTTATAAATATTATCCAAGTTGGAACACTTCTTTCGACTACACTGCGACCGCGGTAAAGTATGACTAGCGACTGGAAGCGGCGGCGTGACTGTCCGCTGTGATGGTTGAGATGTGACTGATCTCAATTAGGGATGACATTTTTGAATTTTATTTTCGCACAGCTATTAGCCAATCATCATCGCGCTCTTTTCATGAATCATCTCATTTGCATGTCTCAGTGAGGTGAATAATACTCGCGCATCATTCGACAGTCGCTGGACATGCGAAGGATGAAAAGAAAGAGCGCAATAACTTTGGGGTTGGCTTAGCTTGTGCGCTTGTATCAAATGCAGTCTCTGAGAATGACCCACTGCCCTAGTGCTATGGCTGTGGTGATCTCAGGGTGCATTGAAATGTAGGGCGACAGAATAATGGAGGAGAGGAAAATGTATCTGGTGCTATTCACCTGTGAAATGAGATCGTTGATTCCAAGCGAATGGATGGTCTGGGAAAAAGCCGAAGTGACGCTAAATTGGCTAGGGTAATTTATCGTGGGAACTAATTAAATATTTTGATAAATTCCCCAGCGATTGCATGATTATGGAACAGCGTCGTCTGATTCGACTTGTTGTTGCTAACCGACATGATGTGATTTCCGGAGGAAATCTCATGGGCTAGCAAAATGGAATTGCCGTATGGCAGAAAGATAGCTGAATTCAATTATGCATTATCTGCATAAAATAATGAATTCAGCTATGTGTTCATTTGGGAAAACAATGATTCTCTGGTGAATTACCGAATGGTGGGATAGGTGTTGGTATGACGCGCTGAAAGCGGTCGAAATAAGGCGGAAATTGTGGTTGAAATTTTGGGTTGGTTCTCCATGTAATAAAGAGAACCCCCACAGGTCCTCTTCTATTTCGGCGGTAGGCGCTGTCTTGTCGCTAACCAAATTTCCTTTAATCGACTCTTGGTCTTGTGTCGATCTTCTTTTGGGCCCGTCCTTGGCGACGGCGCCACTCAGTTTTGCCCGCTCTTCCTCCAGGGCCTTCTGCCTTGTAGTCAGCCTGGGGGCTTCCTTATCCTCCATTTTCTGGTAACTTCTAGGGCAAGGTAGACAAGTTGATGTAATTCGAGAGAGTTGTTGAATCACGTCGGGGTCACCAAATGTTTTGTATTATAGAGGAAAGGCCTGTTTTGAACTTCCTCTGTTGAATATTAACACCTTGTAAGTCGTCAGGGCACATAAACCCGTGACGTGATGAGGGTAGAATTCGTCAGGGTACATAAACCCGTGATGTGATTTTTTTAATTGGCGCATAGACTCTTTTGCCGATACGTCCTGAGAGAGGATCAGTTGATGATCCAACAACAATCGAGTATCCAACGTTGATACTGAAAAGAAAGTGATGATTAAAACAACAAAATTGCGTTACTGTTCACTTGTCGGCCAGTGAAAGTAGAATCACATTTATTTAATTTTTTTTTTTTTTTTCAAAACTGTATTTATTAACCATAATTAGAATTCGTACATTTAAGTAATACAGTGACTTAAAATTAATTTTGTAACAATTGCTTACATGTAATTATTATAATAATATATACATTTTCCAAACAATATTTTATGAGATATAAGATAGATGCGTGTTTATAAATTTAGTGGTATTATCTTCCTGGAAAAGGTCAGAAAACCAGGAATTTGTTTTTTCAACTTTACTTAATCTAAACTTAATCCTAATTATATAAATAACTTAACCTAATTTAGCCTGATTACAGTATGATTTTCCTAAAGCCATAAACAAAGTTTTATAATTAATGGGAAATATGTTATGAATTAAAGGATGTGGAATGGGTTAGAGGTAGAGTATTTCTCTCCGGTTGTTCGTTGGAAAACCGTAGGATGTTGGAAAATGGTTGGACGTTACAGTATTTGAACTGGTTAGGAGTAACTTCGGTGTTGTGGTATATGATCTCATTTGAATCATTACCAGTCTGCCTGAGGCGAAGATAGCTCTGGTGTGGAGACAGTTGGGGTAGTGAGTTCGGATATCTAGAGGGTTCTCTAAGAGCGAGGTTATTATGGGATTGGGATTATTTTGTAGGTTTTCGATAAATTTGATAGACAGTTCGAGGAATCGTCTATCGAGGCGCTCGGTACCAGCGGTATTGTAGAGTTCGACGTTACTATAGTACTTATAGGAGTTAGGACGACGATGTAACCCAGAGACATACCTAAAGCATTTTCTTTCGAATACTCGTAATTTCTCCATTTGGGAGGGAGTGATATGGTACCACAATGGGCACGCGTACGTGAGTGTGGGCCTGATAATTTGTTTGTAAATGAGCAGTTTGACTTTGTGAGAGAGACTATTAGGTTTCCACATTACTCTTCTACAGAGATTAAGCTGAACTGTGGCTTTATGAAGGGAATTTTTAATGTGGGAGGAAAAAGACCAGTTATTAGAAAAAGTGATTCCCAGATATTTTAGGGTTTTGGAGGGTTTTATCAGAGTGTTGTTCAGTTGAATCTTAATTTTGTTGTGGCAGCGTCTAGTGTTGTTTGTACAGTGCTCGTTTTTGCCCTTGAACACTATGAGCTGCGTTTTATTTGGATTAAGGTGGATTTTCCACTTATTAAAGTATGTTGATAGGTTAGGGAGGAAGTTGTTAATGCGGTTTCTTGCAGCCTTAACAAATTTGCTGCTAGAGTAAATTAATGTATCATCAGCATAATTCAGCATCACAACATTAGGAGATACGGGTTGAGGAATATCTGAGGTATATAACAGATATAAAATTGGCCCTAAAATGAAGCCTTGGGGAACACCCGCGGTTATGGTGTGGGTTCCTGAGACAGAAGAATTTATTCCCACAACGAATTTTCTGGCAGAAAGATATGAGGCTAACAGCTTTGTTGTGTGAGAGTTTAGATTAAATATGGAGTGCAGTTTGTACAGAAGCCCTGAGATCCAGACGCAATCAAACGCCTTAGAAATATCGAGAGATATACACACAGTAGGGCTTTGGTTTTGGAGACCAGTTGTAACATCGTGTGTGAGTTTTAGTAGAGCATGACATGTGGATTGTCGCTTACGAAATCCGAACTGACAGTTAGGGATGAGGGCATTCTCATTGGCAAATGAGAGAAGATTTTGGTAGTTCTTGCGTTCCAGTATCTTACTTAGTGTACTTAATAAAGATATTGGGCGATAATTGCAAGGGCTATTAGGAGGGTTGCCTCTTATGTTTCGGGATTTGGCAACCCTAGTGTTGCAATCCGGCAATTGACAGCTCTGTCGTAAAGTTGGACATTTTTGAGGTTATACGCACTCAGAACGTTTTGACATACGAGTGCTATTTGTGTTGTTTACAGTAACTTAAAAGATTCATCTGGGCCCAAAAATGGAATTAAATCGTCAACATTTTCGTGCGATTATTTTTACAACTTTCGGCGTGGATTAACTCAGCAACAGTGCATGGATGAAGTTAATTCAATTTTTGGCGATGAAGCTCCATCAAGGACCAGTGTTTATCGATGGTATGGTGAATTCAATCGTGGTCGTAGTTCACTCCAAGATGAATTTCGTGAAGGTCGTCCAAAATCAGCTGTTGTTCCGAAAACCATTGATGCTGTGCGCGAACTGATATTGGAAGATCATCATGTGACCTATCGTGAGATTGAGACAACCTTAGGCGTTAGTGGGACCAGCCTACATTCAATATTGCATAAACGTTTGACTGTCAAAAATTTGTCAATCGCCCAAAAAAAGGCTCGTGTCAATTGGTCGAAAGAAATGCTCAAAAAATACGGTCGCGGTGCTTCGAAACACGTCTATGACATCGTGACAGGTGATGAAAAGTGGATTTACGTGTATGAGCCCGAAAGTAAACAGCAGTCGACTGTCTGGGTGTTTCAAGATGAGCCAAATCCAACAAAAGTTGTTCGCGCACGAAGCAATTCCAAGCAAATGGTCGCCTGTTTTTTCGGAAAAACTGGACATGTCGCAACCGTACCACTAGAACAACGCAGAACAGTCAATTCTGAGTGGTACACAACCATTTGTTTGCCAGTTGTCTTCCAAGAAATCAGGAAAACCAACCGCCGAAGACGGATCACTCTTCACCACGACAATGCGAGCTCTCACACATCGGCTGCGACAACTGCATTTTTGAGCACCCAAAACATCGATTTGATGGGTCATCCGCCGTATAGTCCTGACTTGGCACCGAATGACTTCTTTTTATTCCCGTACGTAAAAAACAAACTGAGAGGTCAACGTTTTTCGACACCTGAAGAAGCGGTTGCTGCATTCAGAATGCATGTGTTGGAGATACCTCAATCAGAGTGGCAAAAGTGCTTCGACAATTGGTTCAAACGCATGCAAAAGTGTATAGATCTTCATGGGGAATATTTTGAAAAACAATAAAGTGATTTTCGATGATCAATATTTGTTTTTGTTCTCTAATCCCGAAATATAAAAGGCAACCCTCGTACTACTACCGGGCTTCTTAATAGGAATTACTACCGCAGTTTTCCAGTTCTCTGGGAAGTGCGATGCATTAATTATATGATTAAGAAGAATGAGGATGGGAAGTAGATTCGGTGGGCGTAGACTTTTAAATAAAAGGCGTGGGATTCCATCTAATCCAGTTGACTTTTTGTTATTTCCTGATCTTACGATCTCGGATAATTCGTCTGCAGTTAGAAAATTTGTAGTGTCTAAGGGGTGTGAAGCTATGTTTGTGTTGTTAAATTCACCGATGAAAGGAGTAAAAGATGGGAATAATCTGTTAGAGATGAATTCGTTTACTGTGTTCTCGAAGCCAGGAGTTGAGAGAGAATTATTTTGCACATGAATCTTTGCAAAGTGTTCTGCGAGGCAATTTGCTATGTCCGTATCGGACTGGGCAATATTGCTGATTGGGTTGATGAGATGATCAATTCGGGGTTTATATTTATGACCAGTTAATTGGTTGATGTTTTTGAAAAGATCCCGATTTGGTTTGATATTTTTAAGTGTGGAGATGTAGTTTTCATCTGCGAACTTTTTCAACTGCTCATTTATCAGAGTGGATAGGAGTTGGATTTGGCTTTTAATAAAGGGGCAGTATCTTGTATGAAGTTTACGGCGGAGCTGCTTTTTAAGACGCAATAATTTGGTTAGGATGCTGGGCAAAGGCTTTCCTAAATAGTTATGAGGAATGGTTGTCGGGGTGTTGTTGCTGAGAGCCTCCTTAAGAATTTGCTCTATTCTTAAAGATGCTTGATCGATTTCAGTAGGGAGTAAGTTAGATGCTTCAGGGATATACAAGTCAGAGAAACTTATCGCTATGTCCCTATTGACTTTTCTCCAATTTGTTTTGGTGAAGTTTGGGACAAAGTTTGACGAGTATAGTGGATCGAGAGAGGGGATTTGGATCGTGGTATGAACGGAACCATGATCAGAAGGAAATATAAAGGAGACTGTAGGTGGACCCGCTGAATAAACATCGTCGGACTTGAGGAAGAAGTCGATTGTTGACCTGGCTGAGCTAGAAACACGAGTTGGCTGTAATGGGGAGTCAATGTAAGTATATGGATAAGACGGGAGGAGGGCTAGCAATTGGCGACCATATTTGTTGCATTTATTATCATTGAATGCTGTGTGACGAGCATTCCAGTCTCCTCCGATTATAAATGGAGCGGGAATGGACTGTTGGATAATCTGTGAAATGTCAGTATCTGGGAAATCTGGTTGTCGTGAAGGGTGAATATAAATGGATGCTAAGACGAGCATTTTATTGTTCTCACAGAAAAGTTTTACTGCTGTGTATTCAATGCTGGATACACATGTGGATCTAATTTCACTGAATTGAAATTGTTTGTGAATTAATATGCCGGTACCTCCATGAGATCCATTAGTTCTGGGGTTAGAAACTAAAGAATAATTGGGAATTGAAACTCGGGAATTTCGTTTGAGCCAGGTCTCTGAAAGGAAGAGGATATCTGGGGAAAACTTTTCAACAAACAACCGGAGGTGTTGCTTACGTATATTAAAGTAAATGGATTCTGTGTTGAGGGAGACATTTATTTCAAAAATGTCTTGCCTTATATACCCAATCTATAAACTTACTACCTAACAAATATTCGTTATTTTTTGTACAAAAATTCCTTCCTACAATAAAACTATACAACTACTCAGACAATCATATGGTGACGAGGATTATCCTTACAATAGACATACATTTTCTCACCACGTGAAGTGATGGGTCGAACATTTTCTTAATTACCTAAGTCCTTTGTCTATTTCATGCATCAATACAAACCGATGCCGCCGAGGCTGCATCCAGGAAAAACCCTTAATGGAGAATTCCTTTGCATGCATCATAAAAATAGTATCTGGTGAAGAAGTACTCAAAATCTCATAAATATAATTTTGTAATTGCGTAATGATGTGCGATGTTTATATTGACACATGAAACGAACTTATCATCATCATCGTCACTACAGCCGGGATCCGCTTTTGGCCTTATTTAGCAAGTCCTGAAGCTTGTTAAATATTCCATAATGATTTGTTTTTCCGGGCAAGGTCATTAGTCTTGCGCCAGGTGCACCCCGATGGGGGATCGAACCCCGGTCTCCCGCGTGACAGGCGGGTATACTCACCACTATACTATCGAGAAAAGAACTTATCCTATGATTTAATACAAAATGGTCAAAATACTTAAATTAACAATTATTTTTGTTTTTTTTTTTTCCATTTTAAACATAGAATTAATACACCACATATGGCTGCTTGTCTTTCATTTGTTTCATTAAATTATTCGACCGTCTTTATTGATCAATTCTTATCTTTCATATAATTCAACTTACAAAGGCATGACTCCAAAAGCCCATCTGTTTCAGTGCTTGAAATTGACTATTGTATTAAACATTTTAAAAGCACGATCGGCTTTTTAAAACGACCTTCCCTATAAGAGACCGTATAGATTTTTTGCGATAGTTTAGATCGATGGGTACATTTTTGATTTCTTCTTACCTTTTGCTTTTCATACCTGTTAACAATCAGGGCATACTATCTAGAGATGTTGTCTTAACATTGATTTATTTTCACGGCATGATCGACATTGCTAATCTAAGGGTATTTATACCTGCATAATACGCTAAACAGCAGTATCGCTGCTGTTTTCCAAATATTCCCAATGGCGGGATTAACTAATTATATAGATTAAGGAAAACCATCTCATAACATTAGAGATACTTTCAATTTCGTTTCGAAGTCGGTTTCAATCAAATTTCAAATTCATAAAGTAGTCGTTTGGATACATTATACAGGCCATCCGATTTATTCAGTTACATTGCATTGCAAACTCCGTACCTTAAGTAATCCGCAAATGACATTATCCACATTAATACTGCAACAAAACAAATCTCTTGTATACGACATTGCGTACCTGTTTGCTGTCAACCACCTAAGAGCGGTCTAATCGATTATGACCTACATAAGACAAAGAAGCTACCAATACCGTATAGCAGCGCCATCCATCCCGGCAGTGCGTCTTATCTTACACCACAAGCACAGCGTTGATATCTAGAGCTTATCGATAGCAATACCGCGATTCCAATCAGACATATCACTACTTTCCCCATAATATACGCTACTGACCCACGGTGACAGCGTCATACACTACACACTGCCGTTCGGTGTGATAAGATACTTGTCCCGCGGCAACTTCTCTCACTTACACATTCTTTTGGCATTCGCCCAGTCTACATTGGACACGGAACTACACATCGGCTTAAAATAACTACACTCCTCTTTTTTTTTTGTATTTCCCACTCAAGTCTTTGAGCTCTTGTTGGCGAATAAAAAATAGCAAAAAGTAAGAACAAGATAAAAACTAAGTAGCAAACAAACAACAACAACCATTAGCACTTCCATGTCATATGTGCGGCGAGAAAAGTGATAAGCCAGCTCCAAACTTGCGCCCCCATCGAGTATGAACCCGATTTCAGTTGAGAAGCGCAACAAAACGATTATGAACTGTTTTCGAGATCGCGGCGGCAGTCGAAAGGACCTCACGGATCTACAACATTTCACAGAAACCTCACGTAAGCAACACTTGATCAAGAGCTCGAGCCAAAAGGACATGCGCCAGTGTGACGGAGGCTGCGTACAAAAAATTCAAGAACTATCAAAAAAAGTGGCCTTCCTCGAGAAGCAGTGTGCCGACGATAAAGCTTACAAAAAAGGATTGGAAACAAAAGTTGTGGAACTCACCAAGAAGCTAGAAGAATGGACACCAGTCACTCCCGAGAGGAACACCAAACATACCAGCTCTGGATCAAGGTCAGTCTTTCGCCTTCGCTTTTCACATTGGTGGAAGCAACGGCCCACCATCGACACTCTCAAGCAAAACAATATCTTTCTCAGTAAGCAACAAAAAGTGTGACACATCGATATGAATAATTACACAAATGTGCCATTTTAGATGAACCCTGCTTCGACACAGAGCTGGAAATGACATTGAAGCACGAGGTTTTTACAACAATACCAAAAATTGTCGTTGACTGTGTTGACTTAATTGAAGAACTATTCAGAAAATCAGCATACCCAGTTGAAGGTCTCTACCGAACTTCCGGTGACTACACAAAAATCCAAGCTCTGCGATTTAGCATTGACTCCAATGACTATGAATCACTTAAGAAAGTAACGGATGTTCACACACTCACAGGCTTACTAAAGTTGTTTCTGCGTGAGATCAAAAACCCCCTAGTGAAGAGGACGGAGATTAAGACATTCATTGGATCAACCAATCAGTGGCGTAAGGATAACTCCCGCCGTTCAAGGATCATACAATATATTTCATTCTTCTAGTGCTCAAGCCCATGACGAAAAAAGTCGAACTATTGCGGAGCTTGGTGAAAACTCTGCCCGAAACGAATCGGGATACACTCAATTATATATTCTCCCACTTCCATAGGTAAGTAATAGACTAGTCTAGATTTCAAATTATAACTGCCGAAATTTGAATTGTAGGTTAACTAAAGTGCCCCTACAAAATGTTTCCTCGGAGGTCTTGGCCTTCTCAGTCACACCTTCAATTTTTCACACTGTTACAGAAGAGGTGGGGAATCAGGATATCTACGTTGTTCTCAAGGAAAGCCAACTCCTTGCCGACTGTCTGAAGGTCTTCATCGACCACAACAGCAAGATTTTTGAGTGAGTGATATCATTGTGGTATTCGTTTCATGTGTTTTTCGAACTAAAGATGTATCGATCTTCGGTTAGGACCAATTTTGATGACCATAAACGAAGTTGGAGGAGTCGGAACTTCAAGCGAAGCATATCTTATCCCTGTCTAGCAGTCTCAAAGGCTTTGGCAAGATCTTAGTTAAGTATGTTCTCCTAACGCGTTGTGGGACGTCACTTCTTTTGTGATGTAAATGTTATTAAAGTACGCTTGATGATATAATGGTGAGTTTTGAAATTTTATGGAGACGTTTGATTACTGAGTGCTATCCAATCGGGAAAGTTTTTAGAAGTGGAAAAGAATTTTTACAGTATAAGATTCACTCAAGTGGATTTTTAATGACTTTATATCAGTATTAAGAGTACCACCAACAGTGATTGTGGGCACTTCCTTGTCAGAACGAAAAGTGCTGGGAAATGGCCGACAAAAGCAATAGGGACTGGAGTAAATATTTACACTAAGCGAACTTCCTGTGTTGGCATATTATTCCCTCTTCAATTATGTTATTGTTCATCATCATCATCATCCGGGATCCGGTCTTGGGCTTAGTTAGCAAGTCTCTCTACCGATACCTATTTCGAGCCGATGTTATCCAGTTTGGCATTTCCAGGCTCTGGGCGTCCTGGTCTACGCTATCCCTCCATCGGAGACAAGGTTTACCGCGCTATCTCCTTCCATACATGCTGCCACAAAGGACTTTCCGGGGAGGCGCATCTTTGCTCATTTCAGCTAGGTATCCCACCCACTGGAGTCTAACGAGCTTGATTTTTCTTACAACATTAGCTTCAGGGTAGATCGCGGACAACTCATCGTTGTAGCGTCTCCGCAATCGTCCTTCCTCACATACGGGGCCAACAATTCTCCTTAAGACCTTATAGCGTTTGAAATAATAGTGAAGAAGATCGTGTGATTCGAATTGACGCTATGACAGCTCGAATCACGAAAAAATTTTTTACCTAAGCGTTACACATCAGGCTACTGACCGTGTTTAGAATTTGATTTCCAAACTCGACTATATTCCACTGATGTGAATTATTTTTATTTATCGCTTGGTATACGGTTCTGATGTATTTTTTTTATTCGATTGTTTCGTTCGTGTTCTTCACTATTTTTGCTTCTGAATTGTGTGTATCTGTTAGAGTTGCCACAACCTTCCTCTCGAATGCGGCTAAAAGTTCAGAGTGCCTTATATTGAGTACCCAAATCTCGGATCAATACATGAGTACTGGTAAGACCATGGTCTTGTACAGTAGTAGCTTGGATGTTCTGGATAAATTTCGGGATTTAAAGAGCCTTGATAGACCATAGTAGGCTTTGTTGGATTTGATCAGCCCTTCGCGTATTTCTTCTTCCATATTGTTATCGGCTGCTATTATTGACACAAGGTAGTTAGAGGATTGCACTACTTCAAATTCGTGCTCCGCTACGCTGATAGTTTGACCAAGGTTAGGTCTTCTCCTCGCAGAAGTTGGCACCATGTACTTAGTATTTCCTTCATTAACATGCAGTCCCAGTTTTTGTGCCACCTACTCAGTCCGGGTGAAGGAGTCCTGTATAGCCGAATCGGCTCTACCGATGATGTCGTAGAAAAGTATCTGACAGGACTTGGTGACAATAGTCCCTCTATTTGTAATTCCAGAGTCGGGGATTGCTTTCTCCAATGCCAGGTTAAAGTGGAGACAGGCCAGACAGCGCCCCCTTGTAGAAGTCCATTAAAGATGGTTATTGATTTGGACAGTAATCCCGCTATTTTTACTTGGCTAGTTACGTTGGTCATGGTCAATCTACAAAGTCGTATCAATTTGTTTGGAATGCCAACCTCTCACATGGCATTATATAGTTCTACCCTGGCAACGCTCTCGTAGGTGGCCTTCAAGTCTATAAATAGATGAAATATTGGAATCTTAAATTCCAGACATTTTTCCATCGTCTGAGTAAGGGTGAATATCTGATCAATCACTGATTTGCCTGGGATGAAGCCACACTAATATTGACCAACGATGACTTTAATGTATGGGGCTATCCGATCTAGTAGGATAGAGGAGAGTATCATATAGGCGGTACTCAGCTATAATTATTCCGCGACGCCAATTTTCCGGCGTCTCCTCTTGCTCCATACCTGCACCACGATCTCATGAATTGCGTGATGTAACGCTGTCCCTCCTTGTTTGATCAGCTCAGCTGGTATGCCATGAGCTCCGGAGGCTTTATTTGATTTGAGCTGTCTTATGGTTTTTAATGTTTCCTCAATGCTTGGTGACGCCAGCATTTGGTCTTGATTTTGCATTGGTGGAGCCTCCAATTCTTCTGTGGGCTGACTATTTAGCAATTCATTGAAGTGCACTTCCCATCGCTCCAGAATGCCTTCAGGATTGGTGATCAAATTACCTTAACCTTACAGTAAGTGCAGCGTGGTGTGGACTGCGCCTGGTGCGGATCTCGCTCTCTACTTTTCTCTATTTCACAGACTAGATTTTTTTCCCAGACACTTTTCTCTTGTCTGTGGAGTATTTTTTCAGATCTTCTGAGCTCTTTGTATTTCTCCTCCCGTACCCGCGTCCTATGAGACTGCTGCATTGCCCGGTATGCAGCATTCTTACGTTCAGTCCCTAGTTTGCACTCATCATCAAACCAGTCGCTCCGATGTCTACCACTACTGCCTAAGATGGAGTTGGCAGTACTAATGACAGTATTCTTAAGGCGTGTCTATTTCTCTTCTACGCCCGGCATTCTGGCCCCAGGACTTACTCTCCCTCCGTCGAGCTCTTCGGGGGCGAGTCTTAGCGCATGACCAAAGGTGTTGCTGGTGTTCTCATTGCGTAAGGCAGCCGTGTTGATCCGAACCTGATCCGCGGATGCAATGTCTCCGTAAGGCAATCCGCGCTCGGAAAACTATATCAACAAAATAGTGATCCGTATCGACATTGGCACCTCGGTACGTTCCGAATCCGTATTTCTCCTCGCGTACCCGCGTCCTATGACACTGCTGCTGCTTAATATGATGCTCCAGTCGATGTCAACCGATGGTGAATTCTGGCGAATTCTGATGGGAAGAGAAGGAGGTTAGTGTAACTGTATTGAACTTGTTGAAAGATTGAGTTTGTCGAATGACTGGGAGAGAATGACTTGGAGTGAGGTAGTCATCACCCACATTAAAGTGGACAACGTGAGATTGCAGACCGGCCCATTGTGTTGAGGAGTGCGCGCCAAGGAATCAAGTGGCAACCACGAGTCGGGTTTCCGCCAGTCGACGGTACGAAGAAATCTTCCAGAGTAATTTGAATTATTAATAATAAAGGGTGCATGTACTTATTATTCAAACCGGTAAACCATTTTAAATTCGTTGTTCCCGTTTGATGTTTACATGTGTAAAAATATATATATCTATATTGAAATAAGTGTGTTCGCAAGATTTTAAATTTAAATTGTGTACACGTATGTTCAGTTTTCCTTGTTTTGGGGTTTTAACCACTGTCATTAATGAATAAAATAAACTGCGTGTGAAAAGTAAAGTGCCTAATAAAATAAACTGTACAACTAATAGCAAACTGACTTTTCTTTCAACAATTTGACTGTCGAAAACACCTTAATCAATTCGGTGATCGACTACATCCCCACGTGAATCGGTGGAATATTAGTGAACACGTGACCGTGCTGGCACAAATACACAATATCACCACAACTTCATAACAGTCGAACATCCGCAATAAAAGGCGAATTCAATTAGTGCTTGTTACGAAGCAGTGTATAGATTGAACGAATCGGCTGCGGCGGTTCTTTTAAGCATTCCCAAAGAACCATCCATTTCCTTAAATCAACCTGCTTTTCCCTCACTCCACAAACCATTATACTTACCTGCATTCGAGCAGCGTAAGCTGTCTTTCAATAGCTTTCACCTGAAAGTTAAACCTCACCGATGGCATGCATAACATGGAATTTTTCAGATTCATAATTTATGAACCATTCCTTACCCTCTATTGGCACAGCTCGTCAGCAATTATAATCGATAAACACCGCTGGCCAGCGTAATTGTTGACACAGCTGCAGCCGATATCCTTCCTACGGTTCATAATTAAATATTGCTCAATCCCGAGGTTTGCAACACTTGCGACAATTCCCTTTCATCGGTTATCAACAGATCATGGAATTTGGGCATGAAAATGATCATTGTTTAGACAATCTTACCACAGTACCTCACTTGTTTACTTTCCGGTGGTCCACGGTTCCTCTGGGCGAGACGTTAGCCTGCACATCTGCAGGTCAAATTCCTCACCACCATATCCATGTACCAGCATATCAACCTAAAAAAAGATAACATCCGACGTGACCCTTGGCCACCGTCGGCAAAATTTTTTGTTGACTTAATGCTAACTAAATTTATTCCATCCTAGAGCACCAGAGCCATACGGCTAAAACAAATAAACCCCAGTCGTCGGTCGACCTATCGTCACCGAAGAATCTATTGCCTACAGCGGCATTACATAAACACAATGCCTACAGTTCATTATGCCCGTCAATGTTTATTCAGGTGCAGTTTCGTCCTATACGGACACATAGGCGATCCTCCCATTAGAGTCATTGGTGATCGCCCATTGGCCGTCGCCAAGTTGAGCCTACTTGCTCCTCCCACATCGATGTGATCCACCACCGTTGAATCTGACAAATGTGGATTGCATCGGAGAGTCAAATTTTATCCCTCAGGGAGTCGAGTTCGTTTCCAGACGAATACACATGGAAGTACGGTCGCGCCTTTGATATCGTTAAAGAGTTCGTGTGCGTTTCAGATTATGACATTGAATTGAAGTTGTGTATTAAAAAAACGGCGTTACTGGTCGTTTTTCTTTGAAATCTAAAACGAAATGTGTCATAGAGTGGTGACGTTTAATAACCTTTGAAGTGGTGTTAAATAAAAAAAAACTATATCGCGAGTTACACTGGGAATCTGTTACAAGTATATTATAGAGTGTCGCGATTAATATCACATTTTAAATAAAGAAAATACATTTTAAATAAGGAAAACTGTGTGGAGGATTAACTCAATAAAGAAAAATTGGAGCCAATTTATCGTGTTTTTATTCGTTGCGTTCTCTCTTGTTGTTGGGTGATTTGACTTTTCAGCAGTGGGTATTTTACTGAATTTGCCCGTGCAGGTGCGCAAGTGAAATATTCGCCACACGGCTCATTCTTAACCTTGACCTGGAAAATAGGGCTCTCCAAAAACATATTTCGCTACGCAATGAACTTAAAAATTGGCGTCTCTTAAGTCGAAGTTTCACTATCTTTAGTGAAAATAATAGAGTGGATTCCCCACTTAGAAATCTAAACACTAGCATATTTGTACACAAGGATGAACTGACGGACATTCTTAGATCGATTAAGAACAAAAAATCGTCTGGAATAGATATTATTCCAAACATTATTTTAAAGCATTTACCTCTTGAAGTAGTGAAGGTTTACACTATTTTGTTCAATAAGTCTCTAAATAATGCATATTGTCTAACCCAATGAAAATCTGCAGTAGTCCATCCCATCCCCGAAAAGGGGAAGGACGGGAACAATCCAGCCAATCTTCGCTCGATGATCGGTTTCCGATCGCAACATGACACAGTTCATGCTGCGACAAAACTTGTATCCGACATACAGTGGAACCAGGCGAAGTGACAATGCACAGGGGCCTGTTTAATTAACTTTGAAAAGGCTTTCGACACCGTATGGTTAGAAGGGCTTGTATATAAGTTATAAGATCTAGGCATGGCCGAATATTTATTATACATTATCTACGATATGATAATGGGTAAACAATTTGTGGTGAAATGTGGAGATATAATCTCTAACAAAACTTTCCCAATCAAAAACGACCTACAACAGGGAGCAGTGAATTCTCCCATTTTATTTAATATTTATACTAGTGATCCCTGGCGCAAGACTAATGACCTTGCCCGGAAAAAAAATCATTATGGAAAATTTAACAAGCCTCAGGACTTGCTAAATAAAGCCAAGACCGGTTCCCGGTTGTAGTGCCGATGATGATGATGATACTAGTGATCTAGTGGGTTCTCTCAACCATGTAATTGCGTATGCCGACGACATTGTGGTGTATCGATCTAGAGAAAAGATTGGCGTCATCAACAGACTTCTGCAAAATGATTTCAACAAAATCAAACGTTTTTGCGACGACTGGAAATTAAAAATAAATTTGCAAAAAACAGAGACTACCCTTTTCAGAACGCCGCTGTCCAGTGCATCAAGGGATACAAAACGGAATTGGAAAACATTTTCCATTGCAGGAAGTAATAATCTTCCACTACAAGTAAAAACTGTATTCAGATACATGGGAATCTGGCTTGATCAGTATCTTTACTTTGATAAGTATACAGCAGCTGCTCTTCATCATCATCATCGGCACTACAACCGGGAACCGGTCTTGGCTTATTTAGCAAGTCCTGAGGCTTGTTTAATTTTCCATAATGATTTGTTTTTTTCGGGCAAGGTCATTAGTCTCGCGCCAGAGACTCCCCGACGGGGAATCGAACCCCGGTATCCCGCGTGACAGGTGGGTATACTAACCAGTATACTATCGAGGAGCTCTTACAGCAGCTATAAACGCATATGCAATGACACGAAGTCTCTTCCGTAGTAGTCTTCTGGATCCCAAGGTGAAAATAATTTCATACTCGGCATTCATCCGACCAATATTAGTGTATGGCTGCCCGGTATGGTACAACATATCCCCATTTTACATGGAAAAGTTTCAGGTGCTCGAGAGGCAGTGTTTGCGTTCCTACCTCGGAATGTATAGAACCCCAGAGTCGCAGTATAAGAAATACTATCCCAATAATAGATAACTTCATTATCAAGATTATTCGTGGTCACACAACAAGGGCAATGTGCAGCGAAAATGATCTCATGTCGAGAGCATTCTTTCCCAATGATACGTATATGGAGAGTACTCTCCAGAATTGGTTCATTCCCCCAGCAGCGTTTCCTTTCTTAGATAAAAAAGGACTTATCCAAGACAAACGTGGAGTCCCGATTATTTACCACGCTTTCCGTGGTGCCAGGGATAAACGGATTCTCCACGATAACGATATCTCTAATTTTCCAGATCGCCTGCGTTTTAGTATGGTGATCGGTGAAAGAGATAAATCAATAAAAGATCGATCCCATCCCAGTGGTGGTGGTGTGGAGATTTAAAGTCGTTGTGCCAGCAAGGGCACGGGTTCACTTTTCACCCACCGAGGAAAGGACGAATTCAGATGGTACACGAGAAAATAAAAGGAGGGGAGGTAGTTGGTGAAAATAGTTCTTTTTTATTAATATATTTTTTTATGTTTGTTATTAAGGTTTGTTACAGCTTAACCGCACATCGAATTGTTTACAATAAGGTTTAACTCCTTTTTCATCCACGGATAATTGCACATCAAATTGTTCCACAACGGGGTGTGTTTTTAATTCAATTGTTATTTATTCAAAATAATTGCACATCAATGGTTTTACAATAAGGATTATGGTATAGCACCGGTGATATGACTTATCCAAGACAAACGTGCAGTCCCTATTATTTACCACGCTTTTCGTGGTGCCAGGGATAAACGAATTCTCCACGATAACGATATCTCTAATTTTCCAGATCGCCTGCGTTTTAGTATGGTGATCGGTGAAAGAGATAAATCAATAAAAGATGGATCCCATCCCAACTGGTGGTCGATCAGTCATGAAGAAAGGACTATACGTCCCCAAACATAGTATGCCTCTCAGGCGCACCGCTTTCCTTCCCCCTATCCCCAATTCCCAGTTATTTTTATTTATTTTTTTATTTTTGTTTTTAATTTA
Organism: Microdon myrmicae; assembly: GCA_963931805.1. Lineage (NCBI taxonomy): Eukaryota > Metazoa > Arthropoda > Insecta > Diptera > Syrphidae > Microdon > Microdon myrmicae. The sequence continues at coordinate 97,676,136 of OZ007501.1, read as the reverse complement.
ATTTTAATTATTTATTCTAATTTTTTTTAATTTGTATTCCTTGTTTATGTTTGTCCGTTTTGTTTCGTTTTTTTTTTTTTATTTTGCTTGTCAACCTATATGTGTAATTTAAAAAAAAATTGTAAATAATATGTGATATAGAAAAAATAGTATAAATTGTAAAAAGAAAACATATCAATTATTGTGACATGTTATAAAAACAATTATTGTACGCCGAAAGGCATAAGAAAAATGATAATGTATAATTTAGAGTGCTTGCGAAGAGCCAGTAAGTTAATGTAAGAATGATATTTGTAAAATATAAGTTAACATTTACTATTAAGTAAAATATGTAATTGAATTGTTAAATAAATGCGGATATAAAACAAACAAACAAATGCACACCATCCCACGCGTTGGAAAACAGCAATCATTCAGCCTAGACCAAAAAAGGCTAAACACTGTACAAACCCAATGAACATGCGTTCGATAAGTATTCTTCCAAGCATCAGTAAAGTATTCTGGAAGGTCATAAATAAAGCTTTGCTTGAATTGGTTAATGACAACAACATTACTCCAAATAACCAGTTTGGCTTTAAGGTGAGTCATAAAACCACACATGCCGCAGCTAAACTGGAATACAATGGAAAAAATGCAAGAACCAATGCACAGCGGCCTGTCTGATCGACTCGGAATCAGCCTTCGACACCGTTTGGCTTGAAGGATTATATTACAACATTGTCAGACAAGTCAGGTATAAACCTTTACTCTATATACTATATGATATGTTAAATAACAGGAGGTTTGTGGTCAAAAGTGGCAAACTGACATCCAGTATAACGTATAATATCAAGAATTGTTTACAACAAGGAGTGGTACTTTCTCCGATTCTTTTTAATATTTACGTTAGCGACATATTAAAAGCACTTTCCGACGAATACGCATACGATATTATAATGTGACGCATATGACAATCAGTACTGGAATCTTCGAGAAAGTCCGAAACAAAGTACTAGATTATTTTAGGAAGTACTGGAAAACTGGAATAGAACATTCAAGACTATGGAACGGGCGGAAACGATACACCAAATCAGAATGAGGAAAAACGGTATAAGTACGTCGCACGCAGAGCGAAAGAATAAGTTAGAGTGATAAGTAAGAAAGTGAAGCAAGTGATAAGTCTCAAGTTAGAAGTAAGAAGGAAAATACTCGATAAGTACGGAAGCGATAAGCCAAGAAATCGTTGTGTACGGTAAAAGTGACGGTTGTGATTAACGGACTAATAAAGTGTTATATTAATTCAAAAATCAATTTAACGGCTCTTATTTATTCAAAAATAATTAATCCAGCGAACCCTAAGCTCGCTACAATAATTTATAAAACAGCCCCGAAACTTGAGATCATAAGCAGTTTACTCCAACGCGACTTTAATAAAGTGCAGCGATATTGCGACGACTGGAAACTTAAGATAAACTTCCAGAAACGTGAAGCTATTCTATTTAGAGCCCCGTTGCATAAAGCCACGAACGACACAAGAAAAAACTGGTGAAAGTTAGTTATCAAGGAACCGCACGAACACAAACTGGAACCAAGGATGTGGTTAAACACCTTGGTATCTGGCTAGATCAGTAGCTGTATATTAACAGACATGTGGAGGTTGCTTTGGTCAAGGCCAAGGAAACTTTTGCTATGGCTATTTCATTGTAGCCAACTTGATAGCCCATGATTATATAGGGATGTCCAGTGTGGTTCAATATAGGTCCAAATATGATTGGAAGGATTCGGGTGTTCGAAAGAAAATGTCTTAGAACTTGTCTCAGATTATATCGAACATCGGAATCTGTCTACAAAAGGAATTAGCCAATGGGACCTTATATAATGAAGCCTAGATAATTTTATGAACAAATTAATCAGAGGGCATATTGCGAATACAAAAGGAATTAGCCAATGGGACCTTATATAATGAAGCCTAGATAATTTTATGAACAAATTAATCAGAGGGCATATTGCGAGAGAAATAGTTACGTCCAATTATGGATGTCGGGGGGAGCTGGACTCAAGGTCGGTCCGTAACACCTAATTTTTGGAGGTTGTTATACAAATACTTTAAATTGTGAGAGGGTGCGACGAATGGTTTTCTTCCACCAGAGGCGTTCCTCGAATTTGATATGAACGGCCTTATACAGGATGAATCCGGAGTTCCGCTGATTTATCATGTATGTAGATCTTCCGTAGACGTTGTGCTACGATCGAGAAATCACGCGCATTGAAAAAGAGCTTTTGCGGTTCCATAGATCTATTTCCCATAGAGGCCGGGATGACATTGTGGAGGGTTTCTCTATTCTACATGAGAAACAACCCACAATTCCAACCAACATTTCCACCTAATTTCGACCGCTTTCAGAGCGTCATACTTACCAATTTCCTTTATATGTATTCCCCTGTAAAACATTTCAAACGGACGTATAGCTAAACTCATCATCCTTTGCAGATAATGCATAATTGAGTTTAGCTACATAAATGTCATACGGCAACTCCATTCTTGCTAACCATGAGTTTCCCATCGGAAATCTCATAATGTCGGTTGGCAACAACAAGTCTAAAAGAACGACGCTGTTGCATCATAGCAAAATAGCTGGGGTAATTTCAGCGTCTTAGAGACTGGTTCTCATGCGAATTATTTCCGAAACATCAGCGGCGTCCTATCGACTTTCCCTCAGATCACCCATTCGCTTGGGATCAATGATCTCTCTTTGCAGGGGAGTAACATCAGCTAGGTTTCCCTCTCATTCGTATTTCTTTCCACGGTTCAATGCGCTCTAACTACACCATAGCCGTACCACAGGGTCAGTAGGTCGTGTCAGTAGCTGCATCTGATACCAACACACACAACCAAAGCTACCACGAGATCACAGCATATCTTGTTTTCTGTTCTCACATTCTTCATCTCTGTCAATTACCCTATTAACAAAAGTTACTCATACTTTGACGGGCGTGAGGTTGAGAGAGTAGAGGCGTGGTCTCTTTTGGTTGTCCTGTGTGAAGAAAGAAATATGAATTTCCACCCTAATTCCTTCAGTCGCTATTCAAACATTACCGCGGTGGGTCACGCTGCACCACGTCAGAAGTCGCATCTCAACCTCAATTGAGTTCGGGCACGTCACTCGAGTATTAATGTCGGAAGTATTTTCGTAAAGTTGTGAACTTATAACAACTAACAACTAGCAATTGTGATAACATAACCAAATTAAATTAAAAATAAAGAAATACTAAACCAAAAAAAAAAAACCCCCAGTGCGTTTTGATTTTTTTTATTTTTTTTTTTTTTTTTTGGATTCCGGTGACAATTTTGGATCAAGTGTCGGGGATTAAAGTGAATACGTGCCATACGTTGGCATACGAACTTTTACCCCCACAACATTATTAAACGGCACCAACAGTTTTGGCAGTTGAATGGCAAATAAAGACCTATGTACCAAAGTCGGTAAAGTAACTCCAACATCAACCCGCTTAGACAGATTTTTTTTTCTATTAGGGTAGAATAAGATTTAAATTTTACTAAATTAGGTTTTTAAACAACTACAAAAAAAATAAAATTTGTATATATCATATATAGATGTAATTGATTGATAATTGACCGCCAAAGTGTACGGAACTATTTTTCAATAAAAATGTCAGAAGCCCGACGTCATTGTCTTTATATATAGAATTGATTATATATAGTCAGCTTCGTGTATTTGGTCGCGGAATTTTTTTCTATTTAATTTCGTGAATTTGATAAGTTTATTCTTATACCGTTCTATGAGTTGAACACACACACGTCCTATCGAACCTGAGATCGGCGACGTCTCCTTGTGCTACCCAGTTGTTTATCGAACTACAGATTGTAGAGAAAGTAAAATAATTATTAAGTAAAGTGATTATTATTTCACCCAATTCATGGTTTTTCACACTTCAGGATTATTATGATTGAAAGTTCACAGTGATTTTAGGACCACAGAAAAAATAAATTGTTAAAAATTGCGAGTCACTAGTACGATTATCTTTGAATAAATCACAATCTCATATACGCGACTTGAACACAGGTATGGGCCAGTAGCAGTCTGAAACGTCTCCTTGCGCTAACGCCCCCATCACCAACAGGGGGAATAAGTACAAATATTAAGTAAATTTTGATTGTGAGAAATTTCAGCTAAACAAAAACATGGCGAACAGGGACGAAGGACGGTGAACATAGCCTACATGGTGAATTAATGGCACACTGAATGAACTAAATACTACAAGATAACACAGGGGCATAGTCTAGGATTGATTAGTTAGATTAATATTACAGATGGTGTTTATTATTATTGTTTAAACGACACTGTACACATTTCCGAAGGTTGAAAAAGTTCTTCAATAGTTCATGTTTAGCACTCCGAAAATAATTATTAATGACACCGGTTTATGTTACGTACTTCGCACTACCCACACGATTAATTATATATTACGTATACACAGAAACTTTAAATCACGACGATTTATACGACAGAATACACATTTCCGAAGGTTGGAAAAATTCTTTTTGTTTAGCACTCCGAAAAGAAATGATTAATGACTCCGGTTTATGTTGCGTACTTCGTACTGGCTAAACGATTAATTATATATTTCATATACACAGAGAATTTAAATACGACCCAGCTTTAAATCAAACCAAATAATTTTGAAACAGGGTGAAGTTGTTATAATATTTTTTTGTAGATAATAAATAATATTTTACACGCCCTTTTAAGAAAAGCCAAGGTTATAAAAATACACTAGTCCGTATTGAATCAGAATTAATTCATAATCTCTTCCGCTGATGGTATGCAGAGATGTAGAAAGGTCACTGACTTCTTATGGTATGTGTCGCTGAACTTCTAGTTGTCATAGATTATTATTATTTGCCTTCGCCAAGTTATTATAAATTATATATTTGCATTCGCCAAATTGTTACATACAATCTATGCCTTGCTGTTTTGCAGCGCCAGTTGTTACCGTTGTTATAGATTTCTTCTCGGGTAGTTGATTTCCTTGTTCCTGATGCCGTGTCGTATTGTACCGCAGCAGCGGTAAGTGATACGAGGAACAACTGTGTCGCCCCGAACCAGTTACCTCGCCTCCGCTGCACCAAGAAACTACTTAATAACTTATAAGTGGGCTTACTCTCCACTATGATACACCGCTGGATTCCCTCCAGTTCCAAGTAATAAACCAAAGTCCAGCAACGTCCGCCAGGGTATCAATCTTTCTCGCCACCAGTAACTTCAGTGGTTCACCACTGTCTCTTGGTATTCCAAATTAAGACACAAAACAAAATAAACTGAACTTAATAACAGCCCTTCATGGACGACTTGACTTTTATTTACTATTGTATAACACACTTAATCTAGTTAAAACAAACAAAATTCATTAATTCAAAATGTCTCCTCCATGGACGGGTTCTTGACTTACGACCACTTCAGAACAGATCAAGGAACAGAATCACACTATAAAAGAATACTCTCTCTCTCCATCGTATGCCATCTCGCCACTACTCCGAAAGGAAACCCTACCTGACCGACCTTTCGCAATCAACACGATGCCGGTTCATGCCTCAGCTCGTATTTAAATGTAGACCATATAAAAGGATTCAAGAATATAATCGATGATCAATATAGAGTATTAAATTAATGTGGAGTGTTGAATGAAACAGAATTTATATTCTTTACTCCATCAATCAAATCAATGAGGAGCATTAAACAAAAATAGAATTCATATTCTTTACTCCCTCTCGGTGGGGCAATGGTGATGGGGGAGGCTATTACGTAATAGAGCAGATAATATCAACATGTTCTGCTCCATTTTTTTTTTTTTTTTAATTTTCGATTTTTTTTTTCAAACGCGGAAAACTGTGCTTCCATGGACAATGAAATTGCGGTTATGTCTGTTTGTGCCTATGGTGCAGATTATTTTATGTTGTTGCATGGTTGTTCTACGATAGGTGATTTCTTTACAACACCCACCATTTGGGCGTGTGAAACACTAAGTGCCACGAAGTTGTTTGTAAGAACGAGTTTTCATTCCTTTCTCTTCTTCAACTTGTTCCTTTCTGGCTTCCAACTTTTATTTTGTATGTGGACCTGTAGAACCGCGATATTAACAGCGAGAGAGATCTCGAGAGAAAAATAGGGATACAAAGGCGATCCTGTTTTATTCACGTCACACAGTGGTGCGACAAAAAATCATTTTAACTGCGGATCCCTTTCAAAATATTATATTCATCGTTCCACTTTTATATGGTATTTGGGAAATGTATGAGGATGTATAAAATATATACGAGGGTGGACTGAAAATTTTCCGACCTAACAAAGGTACAAGACATTTTTTCTTAAAATTTATTTTTATTTTTCTACATAGTCTCCTTGTAACTTTACGCACTTCTCCCAGCGATGCTCCCATTTCTCTAACCCGTGCAAATACTACTAGGCGTTTTTCTCTGCAAAATAACTGTTCATTAAAGTGAACGCCTCCTCATTTGACGAAAATCTCCGTCCTCTGAGCCCAATTTTTAGATTAGGGGACAAAAAGAAGTCGCTTGGGGCTAGACCTGGCAATTAAGGCCGATGGTCAAGCAGTTCAAACCGTAATTCGTCGATTTTCGCCGGTGAATCACGATTTTCTTTTTCTGAAAATGTTGCCGTTTTTGCGCAATTTCAGCCTTCAGTTTTTTTTTTTTTTTTTTTTTGTATTACACTTATCTCGGGAGAGGCGAACCGAGTGGGCGCCCCGAGATGCCATCAAATAACTGTTGCAGTTCTTTTTGAACGGTTGTAGGTTGTAATGCTCCGGGATAACTAGCGTGAAAAGGGAGTTCCACAGCTTCCCCGCTCTGTAACGGAACGAGTTCTGATGCAGGTATATTCGCGCCGTCGGAAGATGAACCGCAAACTGGTCCGATCCGTCGGATTGTCTTGTGGAGCGCATATAAGTCGAATGATATGGAACAATACCACGAATCTCCGAAGAACAGTACCCGTGATAATATCTGTAAAACAGACAGAGGTCGGGTACGCGCCGGGTATGTTTAGGAGCCGAGCTCCAAACATGAGAGCAATATTCGAACGCGGGTCTAATTTGGGATTTATTTAGGAGAAGAAGTTGGGCCGGAGTAAAATATTTCTTGGCTCTGAAAAGATAACTCAGCTTTCCCGAGGATGACCTGGCGATGCTCGACATGTGTTTATGCCATGGTACATTCCCACAGACCGTGACGCCGAGCAATTTCAAGCTTTCCCCAGCTTCGAGGGCCCGGCCATTCATCATCAGCTGTAGAACCGATGATCCACTTTTCTTTGTGAATGTTGTATTTCTTTGTGAATGTTGTGTCTTCGCTGCATTGAAGTCGACGAGATTGGCCCTTCCCCACTGCAGAACGCTATCTAGATCCTTATTCAGAGAGTCAATTTGTCTACGTCTCAGCTGATGTGACGTAGATGCACCAATCGGCCGAACACTTGAAAAGGAGGAAACAAGCGTACTATCATCCACAAAACTGAACACTTTGTTATCCGTTGTCTCCAACAAATCATTTATGTGGAGCAAAAATAAGCTTGGAGCCAAAATAGAATCTTGGCGTCCCCCGAATTAACGGGATACAGATCCGAACACTCGCCGTCCACAACAACCCGGATCGATCGATTTTCAAGGAAGCTCTTCGTCCATATGAACGAAGTTTGCTCAGCAATGCCCCGTGCCAGACGCGGTCAAAAGCCTCGGAGATATCCAATGCGACCGCCCTTGACTCACCATACCGCTCAATCGCAGATGTCCATATATCGGTTATAAGTGTCAAAAGGTCTCCCGTGGACCGCCTGTCACATGAATGATGAACATTCAGAAGTTTGTTGCACTCCAAATACTTAACTAACTCGGTATTGATGACTTTTCCCATCACCGTAGATAAAATAGACAGTAATGCTATCGGACGGTAATTTTGTGGGAGACACTTTTTTCCCATCTTTGGGATTGGCAGAACTCGAGCGATTTTCCAACAGGCAGCAAAGGTCCTCCATGCATAAGATAAGCGAAAGAGTCTGCCAAAAAACCGGCGGTAGTTCTGGAGCACAGTTCTTAAGGACTATTGTTGGTATCCCGTCCGGGCCGGTTGGTCCTACAATCCAGTTCAAGTAGAATACGTTGAAGAGTGCGCGGACGAAATCTCACATCTCGCATGGAAGACCGTACCGGCGCGATCACGAGGGATCTCTCAAGACCGCTCCTGAGGAGGTTCGTTGCAATCCACACCGTGCTTACTCAAGCCTGAGGGAAGAGTGACGACGATTGTTGAACAGAGACCAGGGAATCGGATGGGCCCAATAAATAATACAATCTCAAAAATAAAGTTTATTTATAAATGTTATTAATATAGTTTATTTGCATCGTTGCACCTCGTATGCTAATCGAGACTAATCCTTGAATCTAATTCTTTTATACAAACCTTCATTGAGATTTGTTTGTGAAAAACTGGGGAAAGGGGTGGGAATTTGAATCTATTTTTATAACATAAGCATCTGGCTACGATGCATATGGAGATAAAGATTTGTAGGAATTTTGATCTATTTACAGAAAGAAAGAAATTGTGTGTATGCGAACCACATGAACATTTGGATCGTTTGACACGTGTTTGATTTGGTTGAGTTATGGACGCTTTGTGTGCATGCTTGATAAATGAGCATACTATGCATATGAAGATATGCGTCGTGATATTTGGATTATCAGAGATTTTTTTTTGGTTCCATTTGTCTAACATTAGATTGAATAATAGTTTGGGGGTTTAAATATATGGTAAGGAATGAATTGTTTAATTTATGGCGCATTTATTCAATTAGCGATTTTTAATATAGATTTATGGATAAGGGTTATAGTTGGTGAATATTTGGATAGGGAAATAGTAGGGCTTTGCAAAGCACTATACTAACATTGTAATGAAAAAGGATGACATCTCAAATGGGTATACCACCTCTTTTGTTTCGATATGCGGCTTTTGCTGACTGTAACAACTGACAGTAGTAAGCTGCATTGACTGTCCGTTGTTCGTGAAGAAAATCAATCATTAAAACTTCATCAAGTATAATCAAGATATCGATTTTGTAAAAGTGCAATCCTTTTTGTACTTATTTCATATAAATTCGAGGGCGATTCAAATATAAACGGTTATTTCTTTTTATACATTTATTGAATAATGTTACACACTAACTTTACTATCAACATTTTTCAATATTGTCTCCTGCAGGATGTACACACTTTTGCCACCGATTTGGAAGCTTTAATATCCCTTGTTCGTAGAAAGATTTAGGGCGAGTTGTTAGACAATTGCGCACGTGCTCCTCGAATTCTTCATTACTTTCAATTTGTTTTCCTCCAAGTAATTACTTCAAGGATGCGAACTAAAATAGTCAGAGGGCGACAAGTCTGAACAGTTGGGGGGGGGGGGGGGGGGGTGAGGGTTGGCGTTGTCGTGGACAAGAATGACATCTCAAATGGGCATACCTCGTGTTTTGTTTCGGTATGCGGCTTTTGTCGACTTTAACAACTGACATGAGTAAGTTGCATTCACTGTTCGTTGTTCGTGAAGAAAATCAATCACTAAAACTGCCTTTGAGTCGAAAAAATCGTTGCAAGAACTTTTTCAGTTGATAGACGAGCTTTGGTATACACCGGGCTGCCTTCATCCTTCCCTCGCCACTCCTTACTTGTCACTTTCGTCTCCGGAATGTAATGATGTACCCACGTCTCATCACATGTAAAGATACGCTTCAAAAATCCTCGCCTTCTTCACCGTTCATTTTTCGTGAAGAAAATCAATCACTAAAACTCCCGTTGAGTCGAAAAAATCGTTGAAACAACTTTTCCAGCTGATAAACATGTTTTGTCCTTCACTGGGAAGCTTCATCCTCCCCTCGCCACTCCTTACTTGCCTTTTTCATCTCGGGAGTATATAGATGTACCCAGGTATCATAACATGTGAAGATACGCTTCAAAAATACTCCCCTTCTTGTCGAAATCGATCCAGAAGTCTTATACTGATCTCCGACCTTGCTCGTTTTTGATTTACGGTCAATAACCTTGGAACCCATCGAGCAATAACTTTTTTGAAGCTAAGATCGTCAGTGATGATGAATTGAACGCTTCCATAGATGATATCCACTTCTGATGAGATTTTTGCAACAATTAAGCGGCGATCACTATCAATAAGCTCTCGAACGGCACGGATGGCTTCATGTGTACGACTTGTCCTTGGGCGTCGATCATGATTTCCGTTTTCGATACGTCCCCGCCCACTTTTAAATTCTTTGGCCCACATATACACACAACTCGGAGACGGTGTATCATCACCAAACTGTAGCTTCAATCGAGAAAAAATTGTCGACGGTTGACCGCCTTCATTTGTTCAAAATTGTATAATAATCCGTTGCGCAACAGACGTATGTACCTCTTGCTAGCTCATGGCTGTACTGCCTAGAACGTCATAAACCAAACAACAGCCACGCACAAGATTATCTAGCTCGGAACTTTTTGCTAAGCAAAAAAGGAAAATTACCGTTTATATTTACTTGTATATACTGTATTGTCCCTTTTCATCATGAATCAGGAACGCAAACATGTTTCTTCACAAATATATGCCATTTCTTTAAAAGGTGTATGTACACTTAAACGAATCTGTGGCGGTTCCGCCAAACCCCACTGTCTACTTACCGTAAAACCCCCATAACATTCAGCCAATTTCCTAACTTCACTAACGCAATCGCATTAGTACCTGAAAATGCTTCACGCGTTATATAGATCAAATCTATAATCTTAAAGTCCTTGTAAAGAAAACTTACCTTTTCATGCATCTCTTCGCATACAATTTTCCGTAAGATTTCTTGCTTTACTTATCTGGAATTCCAAACCAATTCGGCACCTTCGGTACCAGACAAATTCCTGTAAACCGTCATGTAACCGTCATGACAGGGACCATAAATATTGCGCCGTCTATTTTCCCAGCCGCGCCATGTGTACAACAATGTTCCCTACGTACACATTGGGTGGCGACTTACACCCAAGGGACCAAAGCAAATACGCATTCCGCGTCTCTTGGCGTCAATTAAATCCTACAGCATAAACAAATGCAAATAGGAATTCAATACCATTTCCCTGTAAATAAGCTAGAATCAATTAGCACCATGTGCATGAGCATTACGGCTATCGTTACAGCTGCAATGCATATCTTAGACAATGATCTACCCGATCTGTGTGCCTTCCCATATTTCTGAATCGGTTTCTCATGACTAGCGGCATTGAACAAACAGAAACCCCAATTAGCACCCAATGATATTCGGCTTGTTTACATAGCCGACGTACATCCCATGAATGCACTATATGCCCTTTCTTTGTTCTAGGTTCGTTCTCATCCATTAAAGAACCATGCACACATACCACCATGATCATAATTGGCGAGTGAGCTCTCCGCGAGCCAGATATCGTGGACTCTTATTCTAATCGTCGAACGGATCGGACGAGCCGTTCATCATCCCCTGTACACATGAGTGTGTCCCTTAGCGGGGTTGAACCAGTTTAACTGTCAATCGCCACACGAGTCAAAATTCTACACGAGAGGAGTGCGGTCGTGAGTTTTAAGTGTTCTTTATCTAAGGGTGTACAGACTCCGAGTTGCTCCGGTAGCAATTGCGCTACAGTAGATTTTTAGAGTAAAATAAGTTAATAACCGTTTACCACAACAGTGTCGAAATAAGATTTGTGTTCCAAAATCTATATAAAGCTTACTTTCTATAGGAGCTGAATTAAATTGCTGTGTTCGATGACTGGGAATCCGGAAATCACTGTATGTAAATGTCAGGTATACAAGTAAATAATAAACAGTAAAAACAAAGTGAATCTGTGCGTTTTATTTCTTCCGGCCGGTGTCTGTCTATCAGTGGGTGTTTTGCGTTTTTCTAGTGCTCTTCGGTGGGGCATCTAGTGAACATTTTGTGGGGACGTGGTAGAACCCAGCGTCCATGCAGGCGCCCCGACCACGTACCTCCCACAAATCTGCCTAAGAAAAGATGTAAGGAGCTGATTGAACTGATAAACGGGGACGCAGGTTGACGCAGCTGGAACTGGTACAGTTGTTTAAGTAAGAGTCTAAAACATATTTGCAAATAAGGAACAAAATTGAGGAGTGTGGAGCATGTTAATTCTGCTCTACTAAGCTTTTGCAAATATTGATTTTTCGACCGTTTACTTTGACAATCCATAACTGCTTGAAGAATTATAAAATAAAATTTGTGATAACGTTAACGTTTCCTTCAGACATGCTGTTTTTCTTTTTTTCTTTTTTTTTATTAGACTTCTATCGGGAGAGGCGAACCTATAGCGCCGAGTGGGCGCCCCGAGATGCCATCAAATAACTGTTGCAGTTCTTTTTGAACAGTTGCAGGTTGTAACGCTCCGGAAACACTCGTGGGGGAAGGGAGTTCCACAGCTTCCCCGCTCTGTAGACAAACGAGTTCTGATGCAGGGATGTACGCGCCGTCGGGATATGAACCACAAACGGGTGCGATCCGTCGGATTGTCTTGTGGAGCGCATATAAGCCGAATTGCGTGGAACAATACCAAGAATCTCCAAAGAACAGCACCCGTGATAATATCTGTAAAAAAGACAGAGGTCGACTACGCCCCTTCGATGTGATGGCGACTGTAGCCCCGACGTCAGCGCCGAGTCCCCGATCAGGCGGATCGCTCGTCTCTGTATGCTCTCAAGTAAGTCGAGGGTATGTTTAGGAGCCGAACTCCAAGCATGAGAGCAATATTCGAACGCGGATCTGATTTGGGATTTATATAGGAGAAGAAGTTGGGTCGGAGTAAAATATTTCTTGGCTCTAAAAAGATAGCCCAGTTTTCCTGATGCTGACCTGGCGATACTCGTCACGTGTTTATGCCATGATACATTCCCACAGACCGTGACGCCGAGCAATTTCAAACTTTCCCCAAGTTTCGAGGGCCCGGCCATTCGCCATCAGCTGTGGAACCGATGATCCACTCTTCTTTGTGAATGTTGTATATTGTGTCTTCGCTGCATTGAAGTCGACGAGATTGGCCCTTCCCCACTGCAGAACGCTATCTAGAACCTGATTCAGAGAGTCAATCTGTCTGCACCTCAGCTGATGCGACGCAGATGCACCAATCGGTTGAACACTTGAAAAGGTGGAAACAAGCGTACTTACGTTACGTACGTGTACTGAACACTTTGTTATCCGTTGCGGTAAAATGTATTTAAAAATGTTTAATTATTATCAATTTGACGCAGAACATATATTTACTAGAATACAAGCCGCTTCGCTGTTGGCAGTAAAAATGGTTACATGATGTAGCGACATTAAAGGTGTTGCAATTGTTTTCATAAGTGTAAATATTTCCCCATTCCAGCGAAATGTATTATCCAACTCATATATTTTCAGAATACAAAGCTACTGAGTGCTTCAAACAATTTGACAATTTTGATATTTTTCGTCTCTCACAACACTGTGACTCGGTCTGACCAATGTTATTTTTATTAGGCTTTTCCACCGGTTCCAGTAAGGGATGATATTAACAAATCCCTGCCTTGACCCGAGTACTCTAACCTTTCAACCGTAGGATTTTTTTTTTTTTTTAATATCATATTTTAGTTCTTCCTATTATTATAATTTACTTACCCGCTAGACAAAAATGATTAAACACTAGCTTATGTTATCTTATTTCTTAACTTACTGGTCCTTTACGGACTCTAAGTTACATGCATACGCTTAAAGCATGAAAATTTGTCTTTCGACATTATGATTATTTTATTTACATGAATTTTTATGGAACTTAATTAGATACAAAGAAAATGAAGAACAGAAAAAAGTTTGTTTTTGTTATTTTTTTTTTACCTTATATCTAACTTAAATACTAAACTAATTTTTTTTTTTTTTTTTTTTTAACCTTAACTCTAAACCTAAACCTAATATCAAGACTTCGAAATGCTAAATCTATGTAAGCTTTCCGTAGTTTGTTGGGCTTTATTATTATTATTATTATTACTTCCCTTTTTTTGCCAGTTTTATAAGGAAACAGGTTTTTAATTGCCACTCAGCCACCAAAATCTCTGGTGTTGCTTATTCGTGTCTTTTCGGTCTTTCTTTGCTACTGCCCTACTGAACTGCAGGCGCTCTTCATCTGTGTGTGCAACTTCTCGATTATAACATATTCGTTTATCTGTACCCGACCGACGCACGTGATAAATAAACGGTATAGCGGATTCATTTTGTATAAGGCCGTTCATATCAAGACTAAGGAATGCTTCTGGTGGAATAAAACCATTGCGACGTACCCCCTCATAATACATATTGTTTGGGTAATATGCACCAAAAATTAAATCGTTCGGGGAGCTCATTGATCTCGCAAGATGCCCTCGGATCAGCTTGATCATAAAGTTATCCACTCTGTTTATATTGGCCCCATTGTACAACGCTTCATTGGGATAGTATTTTTTGTGATCGGATTCAGGAGTCCAATATAAGTTAAGACACGTCCTGAGGCATTGTCTCTCAAAAATCCGAATCTTTTCCATTAAACTAGGTCCCACATTAAACCACACTGGACATCCATATATGATCATCGGTCTGATGAGAGCCATGTAGCATATAACTTTAACTCTGCTGTCAAGTTGACTACTATGAAACAGTCTTTTTGTCATAGCATACGCTTTCTTTGCTCTGGCCACCGCAGCCTCCACATGTTTGTTAAAATATAGATACTGATCCAGCCAGATGCCTAAGTATTTGACTACATTTTTGGTTTCCAGTGTTTGTTGGTGTGGTCCCATAATAGCTAGCTTTCGCCAGTTTTTTCTGGTGTCCCTGGTAGCTTCAGCCAGTGGTGTTCTAAAGAGGATGGCTTCACACTTCTGGATATTGATTTTGAGTTTCCAGTTGTCGCAGTATCGCTGAACATCATTGAAATCCCCTTGTAATAATCCGTTAATGATTTCAATTTTTGGAGCTGTTCTATATATTATCAGATCGTCTGCATACGCAATAGCCTGATGATGAGACCTTATTAGGTCGCTAGTGTAAATATTAAAAAGGATCGGAGATAACACCGCTCCCTGTTGCAGACCGTTTTCTATATTGTAGGTAATGTTGGAGGTCACATTGCCACTTTTGACGACAAATTTCCTTTCATTCAACATGTCGTATAGTATATACAGTAGTGGTTTATGAATGCCTAGTCTTATTAGCTTGTAGTATAACCCTTCTAGCCAAACGGTGTCGAAGGCCCTCTCCAAGTCAATCAAACAGGCACTGTTTCAGATTTTTATTCCACTGAATGTCTGAAACCAGTTTAGCTGCGGCATGTGTGGTTTCATGACCAGCTTTAAAACCAAACTGTTTATTTGGAATAATATTATTGTCCTCAACCCATTTAAGTAGAGCTTTGTTTAGAACCTTCTCGAATACTTTACTGATACTCGGTAACAAACTGATCGATCGCAGA
The DNA here is from genome assembly GCA_963931805.1 of Microdon myrmicae. Taxonomy (NCBI): domain Eukaryota; kingdom Metazoa; phylum Arthropoda; class Insecta; order Diptera; family Syrphidae; genus Microdon; species Microdon myrmicae. The sequence goes on along the minus strand of OZ007501.1, from coordinate 97,660,596 downwards.
TTTTTTGGGTTTGTTCTGTCTTCCTCTCTTTTTGGTAACGGTTGGATGATGGCCGTTTTCCAACGTACTGGATAGTGTGCGTTGTTCAGAGCGTTGTTAAACAAGACTGCATATATGTCAATCGCGATTGGAGGAAGATGTTTGAGTACTATATTGGGTACTCCATCGATTCCAACTGATTTTTTGTTTCTTAATGATGCAAAGACGCCATGGATGTCTTCACTAGTGATCAAATGGCTGTTGGCGCTTTCGACAGTGATCTCGGCGTTTGCCGTATTTTCATTATTGAATTCGATAAAACCTTGGTTTTCTGCTCGCCACTGTGAAATGTCATTTCGAAGATGACGATAATTCAGTAAACTCTATTTTCCAAGCCATGGTTGCGGGGAATTACTTCATTTGTCTTGTACATTTCTTGAAAGACGGCCCCTACAACATTCACTTTTTCCAAGGGATCTTCAAACACAAAAACTTCGTCATTTAGGATGGCGTTGTTTGTGTCTATGCCTATATTTGTCAGCATTCGTTGGTTTTCGTCAGTTCGTAGTATTTGGAGACACTGAATCTCGTTTTCATTACTCCGTCTAAATATTTTATTAATCTGCGGAAACATACTAGGGTTGTTGGATTTTACCGCCCGAACTTTGTTGTTCCAATACAAATTTGCTGATAGCCTATAGTTGGCTTTTATCAGCTGTTGGAGATTTTTTAATCTGGACTTGAGTGATATTATTTCCTGGTCGTGCCTATCAATAAATCGTCTGTACCGTAGTTTTAGTTGCGACAGAAGTCTACTTTTTTTTCTGTGGAGTGCGTTGATTGTGGCGTTTCGGTACATGTTCATGTTGTCTGTAGGTGTGGTTTTTGGTATTGTTTTGTCCATAGTTTGTTTTATGGTTTCATCCATTTTTTGTATGTATTTGTCGATATCATCCTTGGGTATGTTTCTGTTGGTAGGAGGGTTAATATCTTTTAAGCGAATTTTTCTTGTTAAGGTTCTCGTGAAACGCGTCCATCGCATACCCCCATAGTTATAGGGTTGCGGTATCATACATTCACCGAGTTCCACAACTTCGCTTGGTGTTTTTATCACGATTGATAATGCACAATGGTCGCTGTCATACTCAATTGTGCGTAGGCAGTTTATATTTTGTCTGTTAGTATGTGTATGTTTAAGTCGTGTGTCAATAAGCATAATATCGAGGAACGATCCCCGTCTGGGGAAAGAAGGATATTCTGTAGCTAGAAGGTCAGCCTTATATTCAATATGATGTTGATCTAGCCAACCAGCTAGTTGATTTCCTCTCGTGTTGGATGTGCTATTTCCCCAATTTGGGTGTTTAGAATTCAAATCGCCACCTACGATGTAATAGTTCCCTTCCGAGTAAAGTTGTAAGCATTGCAAAAGAGTCTCTAGCTCCACTATAAATTGATTTTGTTGATGTGCTTCTGGTGCGTAGGCAGATATCACATACATCCCCCTACCTTGTCGGAGGGGTATGCGGATAATGCACGCTTCAAGCACCTGAAATCTGCGCATCTCAACACTATATATTACCTTATGTTGAAGTTCTTTTTTAACAAAGATTGCCACCCCTCCTCCTTGTGTGAAGTTGGGTCGCTCTCTTCGTATAATGTCGTAGTTTGTGTGACATAGTTTATGCCTCTGATTCAGCTTAGTTTCGCTAGCCAGAAGCACGTCAGGATTTTCGTCTTGCAACAGTTTAAAGAGAGCGGCTCTTCTCTTGATTCTGATAAGTGAATTTACATTCACGACTAGAGCCTTAATTGTGCTTTCTGTTGGGGGGTTTATATTGACGGCTGGCTAGACAATTGCGAATACACCCAGTCTAGTCTAGTGTCCTGGTACTTTATTTGTTTTTGCATTTGTGTCATCTGCGTCTGAATAGCGAGCAAGGTTGTGAGCACATCTGCTAGTGTTATTGTTTCTGGAGGCCCAGTATGTTGCGGCGGTACCCGTGTGGTGGGTTGTGGCGTGTTTCTCCTACCAGCTGTTACCTGAGCATACGAGAACTGGGGTGTTACATTTAGTGCTAGTCGGGCTTGAACTATCGGGCGTTCTATTTGTCGTTGCTGTGAAAACTTTTTTTCCTGTAGTTCGCGGAATTTAGGACAGCCTCGATAATTAGCTGGGTGTCCCTCACTCTTACAAACTGCACACTTTAGAAGAGATCTGTCGTCTACCCTTTCTTTACCTAACGTGCATTGTTCTGCGCTGTGGTCCTGTCCGCATCTTACGCATCGATACTGCATTTCGCAGTTTGTTGCTGAGTGCCCGAACCTTTGGCAGTGAAGACATTGGATTAAATCTATGCCTTTTTTCAATTTGTCCCATGTGACAATTTGATGGTTCAGAATAGTGATTTTCCTAAGTCCACCAATTTTGCTATCGGGGCCCAGCTGCACCAGGAAGAATGGTAATTTGCGATTCTCCCGTCTAGCCCTAGCTGTATTGAAAGGTTTTACCGCGATAAACTCAATATCATTACAGTTAAGCTCTCGTAGCGTTTGTAATAGAACTTCTGGTTCTGTTTCAGGGTCAACGCCTTTTAGTAGAACCGTTATATTCTTTATCTCTTTAGGGGTGCACGTGTAAAATTCCGCGGTGGCCCTTTATAGCACATTTTTCATTTTTTCGAACTCTTCAACCGAATTTGTCTGTATGGCAAACCTGTTCCCTATCAGTCTTTTAATTGAAAAATCTTCCCCAATAGAAAGATTACATAGACTCACTAGTTCGTTACAGTCCATATCTGTAATGTTGATGGGTGGCATCTTAGTTTTCCTTTTTGCTGCCTGTTGCTCTTGTTGTGGTTGTTGTTGTGTAATCTCTTGCGGTGGACATCCTTTTTGTTGGCTTGGCTTCTGTTGTGCACATTGTTGCTGATTTTTCTGCTGCTGTTGTTTTACTATTAGCTGCTCCTTTTCAGCAAATTCCTTTTTCCTGCGACGCTTCTCTGCTAATTGCGCCCTGGCTCGGGCTAGCCTTGTTTCAAGATCGCTGATTCCCTCTTCTTCGTCCTCAGTCTCGGTACTCGCTAAACATGCAAACATGTTATTGGTGACATGGCCGTCATTATATGGAACCGGGAGGAATGTATTGTTCTCTTCCATTTTTTGCGCCTTTTCGAGCAAGTCTGCTATTGCCTCGTTTGGCTTGTTTATTTTTGATGTCGTTCGTGTTAGTGGAGAGCTCGCCGGGCGTTTTATTAACGCGGACTTCGGTTTCAATTTTTTAATTTTTTGTTTTTTGTCTGCCATTCTGCATGCTGAGGGTCGATACACCGAGCTTGTTGCATCCAAGATAGCAGGCCAGTCTTTGTTTTAAACCAGTTATTAGGTTGGCTTCACTTTGTAATTTCTGTATATTTTAGTTCCTTTTGTTTCTTTTTTATTTTTATTTGTTATTTCTGTTTTGTTTTTCTTTTACTTCTTTGTTTTCCTTTTCTTTTTGCTAAACATGTGCTCACATACACTCTCACAGTTGGTTAGTATTAATCTGTGTTTGTTTTGACTGTCAAACCCGTGGCTTCGTTCTCTTTTATTTCGTTATATTTAAATATAATCACTTTGTTTTTACTGTTTTTATCAAGAGAATTTATTTATTTAATTGGTCTTTGTATGTTCACTGTCGCGTCACTTTACACACAACAAAACACGGCGCGAAAACCAAACTGTCCTGTATTGTTCAGGTATTTGGTATACCTGCTAGGTCACGTAATGTGGGAAGACAATTCGAATGTAAAACGTATGAAAGGCATGACGAACCGTACCGTCTGAATGTTAGCTGATGAATGTCAACCGTAGGATCCCTCCGGTTCAATGTACCGGGACATCTTTACCAATCCACTTAGTTTCCAGATTTTTGCGAACCGTTCCTTACCTCTGGTGAGGGAAATGATTCGCAACGACTGTAAAATAACAGAAAAAGAGATTTTATATTGCTTGTTAGGTATACGAGTAGAAGCAACTCGATGGACCTAAAACAACTGGAACATAAAGTTTCTTCGAAGTTTCCTTATCCAGGGGTTTTTATTTTCTCCTTTGTTGATTTACCAAAGGACGAATAATATCTGAGAGGTAGATATTGAATACGACTGGACATAGAATGGAACTATAGCGTTTGAGATTGATAGTGAAGAACGTGTGATTCGAACTGACACTATGACAGTTAGAATCACCAAAAATTGAACCTAAGCGTAACACATCAGGCTACTGGCCTTGTTTAGAATTCGATTTTTAAACTCAAGTATATTCCACTGATGTGAATTGTTTTGTTATCTATGGTATACGGCTCTGATGTATTGTCTTATTCGATCTTCGTTCGGTGTTCTTCACTATTTTGCTTGTGTATTGTGTGTGTATCTGATAGATACGCTACAGAACCTTGTAGGTATGTAGTGTTGTCTCTGTCCTCTCGTTTGCCGTTTACCATTTTTGTTATACCTCATCAACAAGACATAATCTTGATTATACTTTGTTCAAATAAAATATATTGAAAACTTGATTGATACATTGTATATACTACCCTGACGACTAATTACTCTAACTGGTATTTGTTATTTAACCCTAACATATCCATTTTCTATTTAGGAAGAAAACAATACCAAATCTACTACCGACGTTCAAAAATTAGGTTGAATCCTTTTCGTATTTTCAGTGATATATCTGCAGTCAGTTCCAAATCCTCATTGGTATTTTTTAACTTAATACAACTATTTATCAACACTGTAGTTATAATCGTCTTGATAATAACCATTGCATACTTCCTACCAATGCAATGATGTGACCCACCCCCGAAAGGAATATACACATAATTTGGAATTGATGAATGTGGTTTCGCAAACCTCTCTGGATCGAATCGATCTGGATCAGGGAAATATTCTTCATCATGCAACAGGGCATATAAATTGATCCAAAGTGTTGTGCCTCGACTGATGTTCAGGTTTCCGATTTTAAGGTCTTTAGCCGCTTGCCGCCCAATCAACGGAACGGTTGTGTAGAGTCGCATGCATTCTTTGATAAAAATATCCAAAGAATGCATGCTGTCGATGTCAAAATATTCACTAGAATCCGTAGGAATTTCCTGAAGTATTTTATCTTGCCATTCAGGATACTTTGCCAAAGAATAAAAGGAAAAACAAAGGGTCGCGCTGGCTGTGTCCATTCCCTGAAAAGTCAAGGCAACATTCAAAAACGTATAAACAAGGAAAATAAATATTACTTACCCCTAACAAAAGAGAACTGAACCCATCCCGAATTTCTTCCAGACTTGGGATATTATTGCCAACAATGTTGGTAAGGATCGAGTATAAAAGAGTCCGAACATATTTTTCCGTTTTAGGTCCAGAGGAATTCAAATTCTCGTACTGTTCATGTATGGATTCGTCAATCAAGGTGTGGAACAATTTCTTCCCTTCACAAACCTTTTTGTACGAAGTGGTACGACGATACACGAAATCAAAAGCTAGGAAAGGATTCAGAACTCTCTTAAAGAGCACTTCGATGACTCTGTAATTTTAAGGAATTCAAGTGTCTAAATATTCACGAATATACAATTAGGGGTAGATCGAAATATAGTACTTTGAAATTCTCTTTAAATAATGTAAGTGCTTCACCATTTTATTGTATGATTTACACACATGGTATCCTCCATATATCAATTGTCCTAAGTGCTTCAGTGAACGTTGAACGAACAACATCGTTTGTCGCTCGTCAACGAAAAATAAGTAAAATTATTATTCGCGTACAGGTGCGTGTGGGTGTGTGTGCAGTACCAAACTGAACACCATCCGGTAAACATCGTTAAACATAATTAAAAAACAATTAGTGCCGATACGCGTTGTATGGTGTGTTTCTTTGCACGGGTATGCGCACACTATAAATACTTGAATCCAAATACGTGTGACGATAATACTCATAAAAATCGAACGTGTGAACCGTGTTTACCTGCGAGCGCGCGAACATTGTGGGCGTGTGCGCGAGTCCAAAATATATTTGTCCTTCGCGCAATAAAAGAAAAAACGAAAATAAAAAAAGTGAGAACACGTGGTCAATATTATGGACGTAAATCAAAAATACAAAATGGTCATTAAAAAGCTAAAACCAAAGTCCGTGTTAAGAAAACGCCATGCGAGCTCCCCACTAACACGAGCGACAACAAAAGTCAACAAGCCAAACTAGGCAATAACAGACTTGCTGGAAAAGGCGCAAAAAATTGAAGAGGACAATACATCCCCCCCCGCTTCCATATAATGACGGCCATGTCACCAATAACATGTTTGCATGTTTAGCGACTACCTTTAGGTCATTGGTATTTTTTTCTTTATACGTTATCTAAGTACAAGCACTACACTGCGCATTGAGAGCTTAAGGCTAGGTCTTATCTGGGTACTGTCACTCACACTTAATTCTAGTTCAATTCAATTCTCACTTACGCCTTAATGTAATACATTTGGTAAAAACAAAACTAAAAATATATTTCGTCCTAAATACATTAAATTGACACTTAATTCAACGTGTCAGTACCTGGCTGACTTTCAAACCGACAACTTGTCGCTCAGTTTTGCTCGTGCTATTTATCTTTATTTACATCAACCGTTATTTTCACAATAATTATCACAAGCCATTATCTTCTTCGCTTTGCCTCGTTTTCCGCATATATAAAATTTGAACAAGTGTTAAAACCGTTAAGTTATGGCGCCAGGGCCACGCGTGTTAAACAAAATTCTGCGTAAACGGTTGCGTTACGACCCCGGTATTGGAGGCCAAACTCCTCCCGATAAACTTTTAAAAGTGAATAACAAAGTGCTAGAGAAATGCAATATGTGTTAAAACACTAACTTTTTTCAACCACTTCAAAGACTCACCTGAATTGGATTCGACCAACGTCGATCAGTGTGCAGAAGTGACGAAAGAAACCGTTCCGCCAATTGTGATTTTAAAATCAACCAGTGCTAAAGTACGAAATATTTTGAGTAACATTAAAATAGACAACTACCTAATTAAAAACATATCGCTTGGACAAAAAATATATGCCCCAACAATGGACATATATAACAAAATTATAACTGAACTCTTGCGGTTAAAATGTGAGTATTTTACTCACTCGCGAAAGGAAAATCGCACATTAAAGGTAGTGCTATCCGGATTAGACTTGATTAGCAACGACATAATGATGAATGAACTAATTGCACTCGGGATAAAGTGCTTAGATGTTAAAACCATCACCACACATTCAACAACAAAAGCCTTATACAAACACTACCTGTACATTGTTTACATACAACGCGGTACTATAAAACTAAATGAACTCAAACGTAACTTCTTCACATTGTTCAAAACCATCGTTCGGTGGGACTTCAAAAAACATCATCCAGGTAAGGTCACATAATGTCATAATTGCCAGCTTTACGGCCACGACTCGATGCATTGTCACATAAATAGCTTCTGTGCAATCTGTTCGGGAAACCACAAAACATCCGACTACTAAACAAATGAGGTCATCAAGTGTGCAAATTGCAGTGGGCCACATAAATCCACCAATCCAGAATGCATTAGCCGAAAGCAGTACCTAGACATTCGCCGCAAATTATCCTCACGTGGACGTGGTACAGGAAATACAACGTTCCTACAGCCTCCGAGTGACAAACAGCAGCCACTGCCCGCCCGATTATCCATTGATAATTTTCCTCCACTACCCCGATCTGTGCGTCAACCTTCACTTCCTTCATCCACCTGGGCTTCTGGCCTCCATCAAACCCAGCAACCTTCCAATAGTGATACGATGCACACGAAGAAAAATCCATCTGAAACTATAACTAATGATAACTTGTTCTCATTTAGCGAGATAAACTCTCTTCTCAATGAAGTTGTAACCAAGCTTAGTGCTTGTCAAACTAAAGCTGACCAATTTAACGTCATTATATCATTAGCTATTAAGTATATATATTCGGAAAAATCATGTTAAGAAACTCTCTTAGCATCATCACCTGGAATGCGAGAAGCATCAAAAATAAACAGCATGAATTTTTTAATTTCTTAATCAATTTGAATATTGTTATTGCACTTGTTTCAGAAACCTGGCTCAAACAAGACATTTCTTTCTCTCATCCAAATTACACATGCTATCGCCTAGACAGGGTACATGCTAGTGGTGGAGGTGTCGCCATTGTTGTGACGAAATGTATAGAACATACCTTGCGTCCTTCATTGCACCTTAAATTAATTGAGGAAATTAGTATTGATGTAACATTAAGTGATAACTCCAAGGTGAGTATTTTTTCGGTCTATTTCCCTGGAGGAAATGGAAACATTGAGAAATCTACTTACTTTAAGCGGGATCTGCAAAAATTGTATAGACTAAACACTCGAAACAAGGTAATTATTGGTGGTGATCTAAACTGCAGACATCAGTCGTGGGATTGTCTTAGGGCAAACTGCTGGGGTAACATTTTACTAGATGTTACTGAATCCAGCCCAAGTCTTTCCATACTTTATCCACTTCTCCCCACCTAGATACCAGCGAGTGCTAACAAGAACCCTTCAACTCTCGATCTATATATCACTAATATTCCAAATTACTGCACAGTACCATTAACTCTAAATGCGTTAAGTTCAGACCACCTTCCGATCAGCCTCACAGTGAATAATACAGTAGCTGTAAATCGTACCAGTTTATACCACAACTATTCCGCCGCCAACTCGAATTGTTATAAATCATATATAAACACGAACTTGGTTCTAGGTGATACCAGCCTAAATTCTGTAACCTGCAGCGGGCACATTGATATCCTATGTAACAACTTTGTTCTGTTATCAATAGAGCGGCCGATCTTGCGATATCTAAATGTTCCACTGCTCCAGTTGATAAGGCACCGCTTCCTGAAAATATCTTACATCTGATTAGGCTACGAAACTCTGAGAGGAGACAATTGCTTCGTTATAGAATCGATTGTTTTCTAGTTAATGTTAAAGTCTTAAATAATATCATTAAAAACGAAATCTCAGCATATAGGAACAAGTGTTGGAATAAACACCTTTCCTCTCTTGACAAAGCAAGTAAACCGTTCTGGAAAATATCAAAAATTATGAAAAAGAGAGGGTCAAGTCTTCCTCCGTTTAAAGTTCACGACAAGTTGTTTATTTCTTCAGTGGAGAAATCGAACCTACTTGCTAACACGTTTAGTAAGAACTGTAGCGGTGTAGAAGTCAACGGGACTGGTTCTTCTAGACATCGAAAAAGCCTTTGATACGGTATGGCACGATGCCTTGATTTATAAGCTACTGAAGCTTAAGCTGCCAATGCCGCTTATCAAAATTATCCAGAGCTTTCTTTATTCGAGAAAATATGTAGTGAGTATAGGAACTGAAATATCCTCTACTCACCAAATGCACTATAGTGTACCCCAAGGCTCGGTACTTGGTCCCATATTATTCACATTGTTTGTCGCAGATTTACCATATTTAGGTGAAAACATTCAGGTAGCTATGTTTGTCGATGATACGGCCATTTTCTCTTCGGGTGCCTTATTCACTAGTGCCTACAACTCTTTGCAAGCAGCTCTTGACAAGCCAGCGGTATATTACAGGAAATGGAAAATAAAAATAAATGGTAATAAAACACAAGCTGTCTGGTTTTCGAGATGTAGGAAACACTGCTACCTACCAAATGGCACTAAACTCAGTATGTGTGCAGTTGATATTGATTGATCCGAAGACTGTAGATATCTAGGTATTATTCTAGATAAAAAACTTATCTTTCAAAAACACATCACTACCATAGTTGACAAAATAAACAAAGTCGTAAGAGTTATGTATTCATTAGTGCGTAGAAAGTCAAACATTAGCATCGAAAATAAAATTATAATATTTACAACCATTTTTCAAGCTATACTCCTGTACGGGGCCCCTATATGGTGTAATTGTGCTCGCACACACAAAATAAAATTGCAAATGTGTCAAAATAAAATATTGAAAATGTTGCTGAATTTGCCATGGCATTATTCGACACATGAACTACATGAAAACGATAACGTTAAACCGGCAGAGTTCCTTATTGATAAAATCAATCGAAACTTCTTCGTCAATTGTTCTTTTTCTGACAATGTTCTCGTTTCCCGTCTTGCGTTATCCTAAATCACTACATATGTACTCTGTCTATGAAAATTATATCGAGGTCATTATTATATAAAATAACCGGAAACCCTTGCAATATTAGTCCTAAGATTCAAATAAGGGTTTTTTCTTGTAGTTTTCCCTTAATTTATTATTTGTTATTCATTAAAATTGTGCTATTGTTATTATATAGATTTAAGATTATAGTTGTAAAGGAATTGCTATCCTAAATCTCTTAAATACTAGTTGTAAAATATAAATGTATTATACTAGCAAATAAAAATTGAATTGAATTGAATAATAAAATATTTAGACGGAGTAATGAAAACGAGATTCAGTATCTCCAAATACCACGAACTTACGAAAACCAACGAATGCTGACAAATATAGGTATAGACACAAACAACGCCATCCTAAATGATGAACTTTTTGATGTGAATGTTATAGGGACCGTCTGTCAAGAACTGTACAAGGCAAAAGAAGTAATTCGCCGCAACCATGACTTGGAGGATAAAGTTCTACTGAATTATCGTCATCCTCGAAATGACATTTCACAGTGGCGATCAGAAAACCACGGCTTTATCGAATTCAGTAATGAAAATACGGCAAACGCCGAGATCACTGTCGAAAGCGCTAACAGTCTTTTGATCACTAGTGAAGACATCCATGGCGTCTTTGCATCATTAAGAAACAAAAAATCAGTTGGAATACATCCAATATAGTACTCAAACATCTTTCTCTAATCGCAATTGACATATATGCAGTCTTGTTTAACAACGCGTTGAACAACGCACGCTATTTATTATTAAACTTACTCAAAGACGAGTTCAGCCCTGGGCCTGATGGACTCCCGGCTGTATTTTTAAAGAAATGTTCCACTTCTCTTTCCCTCCCGATATCAAAGATATTCAATCTATCCCTTTCACAAGGGATCTTCCCTAGTATTTGGAAATCCTCCTACGTCACCCCCATACATAAAGAGGGACCTAAAAACGATATAAGCAACTACCGTCCCATCGCCAAATTGTCTCATATCTCCAAACTGTTCGAAGGAATTCTTTACAACGCGTTATCTTTCCGTTGTAAATCCATCATCTCATCCAGCCAGCATGGTTTCCTTTCGGGTAGGTCGACCACAACGAATCTGATCGAGTTCTCATCCCGTACTCTCCGTGCCTTAGAAAATGGCAACGAAGTCGATGTAATCACCACCAACTTCAGCAAGGCCTTTGATAAAATCTCCCATAATCTCATCCTTTTTAAGCTGTCCTCCCTAGGTTTCGAACCCCAATTGATCAAGTGGTTGTCTTCTTATCTGAAAGATCGATCCTACCGTGTCAAATTCAGATCCTCCCTGTCCAATCCTTTTCTTCCCACGTCAGGGGTTCGACAAGGCAGCCATCTAGGTCCCCTCCTATTTATCCTTACCATCAATGATGTCGACTCCATTATTAAATACTCATCCATCTCCCACTATGCGGACGACGCCAAACTCTACAAAACGATCATCTCCCCTCTCGACTCCTCACTTCTCCAAACAGACCTCGGCAGCTTCTCAACTTGGTGCCGTAATAACTGCCTTGAACTCAACGTTGTAAAATGTCACTCCATCACCTTCTCCCACAAACGCCCCCCCCCCCCCCCCACGCTCCTACACTCTACTAAACCAGCAAATATCATCCGTACCCTCGATACGCGACCTCGGGGTTTTATTTGACAGGGAGCTTAGCTTCATCCCGCATATTGATGATATTATTTTTAAAGCCAACTCTGTCCTTGGGTTTGTGAAACGGTGGTCTAAAGAATTCTCGAATCCTTGCGTTTCCCGTTCTCTCTACATAGCCTTCGTCCGCCCCCTTCTTGAATACGCCAGTCAGGTCTGGTCTCCACACTACTCGTCCCATGTACGCAGAATCGAAAGCGTGCAACGTCGTTTTCTGCGCTTTGCCCTCCGCGGACTGAACTGGGCGAATCCACGGATTCTCCCCCTATACATAAGCCGGCTCCATCTGATCAACTTCAACACACTTGAGGAGCGCAGAACTCATGCCGATATCCTTTTCATCCGCCGTCTCCTTTCAGACACAATCAACTGACCAAGCCTGCTCTCCATCATTCCACTTCACACTAACCCCCGTAACCTGCGAAACCCTCATCTCTTCTATCAGCCCACCCACCACACTTCGTATGGCCCTAATGAACCCATGTCGCGAATGCTGCGGCGGCCAAACTCCTACCCTACCTCCTTCGATTTCAACTTTACCTCTACTGCTCTCAAACTACATCTCCTCTCTTCCCCCTCCTGACCACGCCCGCTCCGGTCTACACTCTTACATCCTGTACTAAGCGGAGTGAATGAATGAGTGATAATTGATGGATAAACCCAGTATCCAACCCGCCAAACATACCCCCCCCCCCCCCCCCCCCCCCCCCCCGCTTTTTTTCTTTTTAACAATAGCTTGTATTCTTATATATAGTTTTAAGATCATTGTTAAGTTTTATCGTTTGTACTAAGCTGAATATACGAGGGTTCTGCCCTCACTAAACTAAACTATCCGGTACGTTGGAAAACGGCCATCATCCAACCGTTGCCAAAAAAGGAAAGACAGAACAAACCCAAAAAATCTGCGATCGATCAGTTTGTTACCGAGTATCAGTAAAGTATTCGAGAAGGTTCTAAACAAGGCTCTACTTAAAAGCGCTGTGGACAATAACATCACTCCAAATAACCACACATGCCATAGCTAAACTGGTTTTAGACATTCAGTGGAATAAAAGTCTGAAACAGTGCACAGGAGCCTGTTTGATTGACTTGGAGAGGGCCTTCGACACCGTTTGGCTAGAAGGGTTATACTACAACCTAATGAGACCAAGCATTCATAAACCACTTCTGTATGTACTATACGACATGTTGAATGAAAGGAAACTCTTGTATTTTGTTCCTACACACTACATCAGTTTCGATTCGGTCGTCCTTTCGCAAATTGTTCTTGTTTTACTTGACAGTTACATCTCTTTCAAATTCTAACCTCCGCACCAACTGCATAAACATACAAAAATTTCACTATTCATAAATCCTAACTGCGTCTCCTATATATTTAGTTGTTCCATTCTCCTTAGTAATGTATCACCCACAAATCACAATGAACTCTTATTATAGCTTATTGTGACCTGCCACGACGTCCACGATGACTAATACTATCCAAGAGGAAACCAGTGGATAAAAATATTATTCACTACTATATGTAAAGCTACCCATACCAAACTTAAGGACGAAATTATTATTTATATATAGTCAGCAGTCAGAAGTGTGAATGTTTTTACTTCATTTATAATTACCATAATTGATACGAAGTGTGTTATATACTATTGGGCATCCTTTATCAGTTTCATATTTGATAGATCTCATCAGGTGTCTACAAATGTCAAAATGATCTCCGGGGGGAGTGTAAAGGCAACCTTTTTTATATGATAGAAGAATATTTATTCTGTTGAGATGCGCGTGAGAAAAGAGATTGCTTTTGGATTAAAAGAGTGTTTACTAACCAACAGAAGAACGCATGTATACTTATCAACAGAAAAAGAAAAAGGAAGTAAAATAGATCAAAGAAGTGAAGTAGATCTGTGGCGGTTCTACGAACCGCACAATCCACTATAGGCCGAGATTTCGTCTTTCCACCAAGGAACATACTCACCTATATCCAAATTACATGTGCCCACAGACACGTGTGGTCAAAAGTCCTCCTTTCCAACTGGAATAAAAAGTAACATGCATCTGGGAGTCAACAACCCTACGTATCCACAGATACGTGGGTCACAAATCCGACCATTTGTCCTACGCCTGCACGACGATCGAAGGACACGATTCACCATAGAAATTGTGTACCAATCCATTAACTGGATATACACAAACGGTTGGCACAGCTGCGCCAGATGTCGACAGACATCACATCCCCGGTGATGAGCGAATTGTGGGAAATCTAATTCGTCGACAAAACCTTTGTCTCTGCCGCAATATACACAAAGACCAATGCGAGTACCAGCAATAAACCAATGATGTTCCCATAGGGATATGTAAACAACGATAGTTACATTATCCCATGATTGGCTAGAAGAAAACGCTCACCCGATTGTTTACGTAAATAATCCATTAGAGGTGTGAAATTCGGATCACAGAGTGATCTACAGCATGCAGACAATAACCTCCGCGTCTGTATGCGTGAGCGCGATCGTCTCTGGTAAAAAGATTCTCGATTGAGAAAAAGTCACCACCCAAGGAAAGTGAACGGTTGGAAAAAGAAAACGATGAGGGTGAATAGGATCATCCCCAAGAGAAAGTAACACTGTCGTCACAGAGAACTCAATGACGAGGTCGGTCCGCGCAACGAGATTGTAAAAAAAAATTAAAGGAGTAACGTCGAGGGTGTAACGAACGTGTGGTTCAACGTAGTCTTCAAAACGGTGCAACTTAATCTAACGAATCTAGCGGTTGATATTTGAAAAATGCGCCAGTGTTGTTTAAGAATGGTAATGCCAATCAGTGCATCTGCGTGAAAGATTGTGAAGCGGCATAATTAAATACAAACGAATGTGAATGTTGCGTTTAAGTCGAATACTGTTATAATGTAAACAATAAACGCGCGTGTGCCAAAACATTTTGTAACATCAGGATAAATAAAACAATTTATACGCCAAGAAGTAAAACAAAAATTAAAACAAAACATTCGGTTGTGTTTCATTGGTGACTGCATTCGCTCCGTGTGTCGTTTTTCTTTTGTGAACGGTATTCGGCGGAACACCTCAGCCGTAAACATTCGACCATTCACAAAATCCGCCAAAGATCTGACAGCTAACTGGCAGTGCCAGTCGAGTGGATGGCAAAACAAAGATTGGTGGAAACGAATTCCTCCAGAGACGATAAAGGAATGTACACATTACACATGTTGTATTCTTTGTAGGGGTTTTGTTCCAGGAAGCGTGTCTCCTGCTCCTTAAAAGGACAGGGCGATCTCTTAAAATTTGACCGCTCCTGAAACTCGTCCTACAAAAGGGGTCGTTACCGTGCTTCCTCGTATGCCTGAGGGAAGAGTAACGACCTTAATTGGCCCTTTGTCCTTGGTCTTCTCTTGGTCTTCCAGGCCAGGTGATACTTAGCTATCAATTGGCCGCTAAATGAAAAATCCGTCTTGTTTTCTTTTACAAATTAAAGAGTTTTATTTTTCCAATTGGATTATTTTCGTTAGTTTTTCCACTGGGGTATTTCCTCCAGGGACTAAGATCGATTTAAGAATGCGGCCCGGAGATCACTAAACTATTCCTTTATAAAAGAAAAGGAATCGAAAATTGTATCCCAAAGATACACATTTTCGTACAACAATCTCGATTTGTTGGATATCTCAAGCGAGATGTTGTATTGACTTTAGATAAGAATTCAATTTCTTGAATTCTTATGAAACGATCGCGCAGATGTGTGAATGTATCTGCTTTTGAGTTTTTTGTTTGTTTTCCTGAATGGAAAATTTAGGGTAGAGATAACGATCTCTGAATTTTATATTTGGGTGATGCTGTGGAGCAAATGTAGAACAATAAACGAATATTAGATTCGTTTATTGCGAATTTGATTTTAATTCGAGATTTTGGATTTAATAATGCCGTGGGGGCAAATGTTAGCCAATAAACGAATGTTTGATTCGTTTATTGCGAATTTTGAATCATGTTTGGGTTTTTTCGGGTTTTGTTAGGTTTATGTGTTTTAGCGTATTATAGCTAGGATTTGGAAAGGTGGTAGGGCTTTTTAGAGCACTACACACATCCAACATATTCCGCTCAAGACAGGCAAGCCTATAGCGCTGGATCTGCGATCTGAGATGTTATTAGTCAACTGTTGGAGTTATTTTTGAACAGTTGTAAATTGTCGGAAGAGAGTTCCACAGTCTTCCCGTTCGTTGCATGTGTTAAGGTTCCACAAACACACTCCTTCTCTCTCAATCTGGATAAATGACAATAGTAATCATAACAAGCAGAAAACAAACAAAAAAACTACTGGTAATAAGTAAAATAAAAAATAAAAAAAAAGTGAGGAAAACTTTGACAGAAGTTTTTCAGTTTTGAAAAAGGATACGCCAAATAAAGTTAGTATAAAAGATATTAGCGTGTGTTCCGTGTCTGTAAGTAAAACTATATACCCTTGAAGATTATTATTCGAAAACAAATGTCATTCACATAAATAAAACTAAATACCGTTAAAGATTATTATTCGAAAACAAGTAAGGCATTCACGTGTGATCCGTGTCTGTAAATAAAGCTAACGCGTGTTAAATGTGTCGATGACGTCATAGCCAAAGATGACATACAAGAGATCATTGACACACTCAAACAAAAAGAAAACCTACCCAATTATAAACTCAGGTAACCCCCAGAACGATAATGCAATTAATTGCACATTTCATCGCAATCGATGAACCACAAAAAAAAAGCAATTAATTGCATATCCCAAAAGCAATTGCCCAATAACGCAAAAGCAATTAATTACATATTCCGGAACAATTAACAAATCACGGAAAGGCAATTAATTGCATACAAAACATAAAAGAGCTAATTGGGTTAATTCGCAACGACGGATATTGAACTGTGGCGTAAAGCGATGAAGAAATATCGGCTGACGCCGCAGTAAAACAAATTAAAGTTAAAATCCGGAAATTCGGTCACTGCAAAAGGTAATTGCAGTATCGTCATCGGGAGGTGTTGATCCCGAGGTGACGAGTGTTGATAGGAAGAAGTTAGCAATTAGTCAGAGGTTGGTCGTGTAGAGAGTTGAGGCTGGTGCTGTGATTACAAGTCTGTCGTTCGTCGGGAAGTGGGACTTTTGATCGTGAAAGCAAGAGAGTCGAGTGGAAAGTATTAATGAAAAGTAATGGAACCTAATAATAAACCTTAAAATAAAGTAACGGAATTTGATTCGGATTGTTAAAGTAGGCGAGTCTGGTGGATAATCAAAAATTAAAGTAATCGAGTCTAGTGAATAATATAAAAGCAATGGTATTGAGTCCCGTAGAAAAACTTAAAATAAAGTGATTGAAACTAGTCGTAAGTTTGAGAAAAACATGTGAATGGAGAAACTCCAAAAAGTAGGATTGAATTGCAGAAGTTAAAATTGTTAGTGCAACTCGTGTACCCTTAAATTTTCTAAAGAAGAGCAACTAAAAATTAAGAAGAAAACGAAAATAGAAAATAGTGCAGAATAAAGACAAGTAGAATTCGAACTAAACTGTTGCTAATAAGTGAACTGTAATAAACACAAGAATAAATAAACAAAAAAAAACAAAAAGGAGGAAACAGAATAAAGTGGATACGAATCTAATACTCTGACGGAATTGTAAAAATTAGCTGTTGCGAAATTGTAAGAATAAAACATAACTCTAAGAAATAGTTTGAAGTGATTAAGTTAAATTTAAGGAATAAAATAAGAAAAATACTCTAAAGAGACTAAAAATTGTCGCAAAGGTTAAGAACAATAAAAGTGGAAGAAGCATAAGGAAAGACGCTGTGTTTGAATTGGTAGTGTTAAGGGAAGATTAGGTCGCTGTTCCCTCGGTGTCATGAATTTAATTTAGTGAGATATTTGAACATACCATAACTCGCGTGTATTCCGTGTCTGTAAATAGAACTAAGTACCATTAAAAGTTGTTTAAACAACAAAAAAGGGGACTGGTGTAAAGAGAAGTATAAAAACAGAAGTGAAGGCACAGGGGGTTCAAGAACTCAACACCCCTTGCAACCGGAATAGCTGTTAACGTCAACCTATCGCGTATTGCGATGATAGTGAAGAACGTGTGATTCGAACCGACGCTACGACGGTTAGAATCACTACAAATTGAACCAATACTCAACACATCAGGCCACTGCTGCGTGTACAAATTCGATTTCTAAACTCAGGTACACTTAACTAATGTGCAATAGCTATGTTATTGCTTGGTATACGCCTGATGCATTTTCTTGTTCGATTTACTTTCAGTTTTCTTCACTATTTGCTTGTATATTGTGTGTATATCTGTTAGAAACGCCACAAACATACCATCGGTTCGATGATTCACAAGTAAGTCCCTCCACAATATTTATTTGTACAATGAATCGAGAATTAATGGCATGCCTTGTGAACCGTAATTAAACAAAATTCAGTGGAATGGTATCACAGATATCTTTTAACATCAACGCCAGGAATTTTAAATCCGTCCCTTTGTCCCATATCGACCGGCATTGAACTGACTACAGTCTTAACGAACGGTCTCTGGAATATTACGTAAATGCAGCGATTCAACGAGAATATTTGACTTCCACCACCCAACAACTCATATAAAACATCACTTCTATCCCACACAACCACTTATAATCCTCACCCTTGGATCCAATCCAATTCTAATTTTGTCTCCACTTTCGCAATTATTTCATCCACAACTGAAGGCAGGAACGTCCATTAAGTTCGCCTGTACTACTGTACTGGTAATCTCGGGCCCATACCCGAATGTTTTTGACATCAACCCATTGTGGCTCATAGAATTCGCGTGACTGACAGTGAATGTCAACCGGGGTTGTGTCTTGGCACCTCAAAAACGTTTCATTCCCATAACCCACATAAAACCTCTGAAGTAAAAATTATTTTACTTACTCATGAAGCGAGCGCACATAAGGCGTATCCTTTTCCTGTTGACACCTCAACTCCTTAGCAAAATAATTATCTGAAAGAAGACAATTTATAAGATTATTAAATAACAAATAGTAACGCACTTACCAGCGAATATGTCCAAAAAACATCGGAAAATAGTATCCCAGTCCTCAATGTGACCCTTCTTTAAAACAATTTCCGTAAAACACTTCGAATGTTTATATATCTCTTTCCTAAACTTAGACAAATCGTTCGATAGGAGATGTGGCCTTAGGGCACGCCTTTGTGGAAACCATTCCTTTTCTAAAAGCTCAATATGTTACTAACACAACAATTAATTTACACTAAAAATACTTGTGCATGTAACAATTCCATTTCCAGTGAAATCCTTTAATGCGTGATACGTGTCTGATCTTTCCATTGACGGATCATTTAATACGGCGCGCACTTCTTCAGGGCTGTGCAAGAAAACCCACAACTTCGGACCTATCCATAAGCGAAATGTCTTTCCATAAGTCTTTCGCAACTTAGCCGTCAAGCGATAAAAATCTAAAAACACGTTAGTAAAAGGATGTGCAATTCAGTTAAGGTTCATATGCGAACCTTACCGTTGGGATTAAATTGCGTTATGAGATGAACGTTCCCAATAAAAGGAATGAATGGAGGTCCATCAATTTGGAATCCTGTCTTCAAGATACGCCAATGCCGCTTTAAAATGTAGACGATAATTCCTACGAAGATGAAGACAGTAGCCAATCCCATTCTATTCGCTTGTCCGGGTAATAACTAATGCCGACACAACGTTTACAATCCATTAAATACTACAAGTGCTCAGGAAATAAATACGTAGGTTGTTTTGATGGGAGGACGTTATCAGTAGAATATATTTCAAGGTTTTGCCTTGACAAATTGATATTTTATTAAATTAAATCAAAGTACATTTAAAGTGTTATATTATTAATTATACATATATACATTATAAGTAAAATATAAACACATTTCACGGCTACTCTGAAATGCAAGGTTACAGTAGATTAAAAAGGCATAGAATAGTAAGTACACGCAATCAATAAACTTGAATGCAACGCGTTTTTAACAGATGCAAATACAGTACTCAAGCAAATAGTGAAGGGCATGCCGAAAGAAAATCGAATAAGGGAAGCATCAGGGCCGTACGCTATAGCAATAACATATCGATTCCACATCAGTTGAGTGTATTTGAGAATAGCGATCGATATCGTGCACCCGTGTTATAGAGTGTAACCTTGCCGCACTCCCAAACCAGGAAAGTTTACTACGCTGAAAAAAAACGCGTATATTTTCGAAAACAGATATCTGTTTAAACTTTTTTTTTAATAGATAATTTATTTCAATTTTCTCTTCTTTCTGGGTCCATTGCAGCTTTGCGGCTGACTGTTAGAGTCACCTATGTCTTTTTTCATCTTTTGTATTTCTATCTTAATGGGAAGAAAGGAACATGAACCTACCTGAAGAGATTTCACATGTCCTATAGCGGGAAACAATAGGAAAAGAATTTGTATAGACAAATACGTGAAAAGGGTCTGTGGCGTTTCTAACAGGTGCACGCACATACAGTACATAAGCCAATAGGTGAAGAACACCGAAAGGAAATTCGAATAAGCAAGGCATCAGAGCCGTATACCATAGCGATAACATAGCAATTCCACATCAGTACTTGAGTTTAGAAATCAAATTTGCACACGCCGTCAGTAGCCTGATGCTTCATTGCTTCGCTTCTCACCCGTTTCATCGTATATTCAAATCACCGTCTTCATTATCCTTGCTAAACGTAACAATCCTCTCGCGTGATCTGTACACACACCGCACACACTTTCCCATGCGTAAACAGAACTTTACTACTACGATCACGACCCCCGCATAGAGCACCGGCACACTCGCCTGCTCCGATGTTCTCTCGCTCGCTCGGTCCTCGTTCCGTCGTTCGCAGTTGGTCGTAACAAAGTTACTGAGGAGGGGGTAGTGTGGCGTTACTAACAGATACACATACAGTATACAAGCAAATAGTGAAGAACAACACCGAACGAAAATCGAATAAGCAAAACGCATCAGCTGTCCACCAAGCAATAATATAGCACGTCCACATCAGTTTAATGTTCAGACATTCATCTCTATCGTCGCAAACGCAATAGCATGTTATTGGGCAAGGAATTAGACTCTTCTAGGGTAGAAAGAATTACTTTCAGTTTTAGCGAGAAAATATGTGGGGGTTCTTTAAAAGCTTACCGAAGAACCACCCACTTTCTCAACCCAACTCCCCATTCCCAACTTGCAACATAACCCATGGCAAGATTATCATCTTGCCCCGGCATCAAGCAACATCACCATTTCCTCAGAAACCATTTCGGTTCACATCCTACATGAGCCATTTAGAATCTTACTGGTTCTTCTTGCCGGCAATCTATGTCTCACATGTACACAGTAATTTTCCTGTGTACATATGCCCAATCAATCGTTTGCCCAACGACCAAGTCATGGTGAGTAGCTTGCTTGCACAGCTGCAAGACTAATTGTATGATCCGTTGTCTACCCGATAAACAATCACCGCAATGGTCACGTCCCATGATCAGTTTGTCTAATTGATAAACAATCACCATTCTCGCGCTTGCCGCCGAAAATCGAATTCTTCTGTATACACAATTTGTAAACAGAGGAATCCGATTCGGTCCATCGCAGAGATCCCATAAATGAATCTAACAGATACACATACAGTAGCCAATAGTTTAGGAACACCGAAAGGAAATTCGAATAAACAAAGCATCAGAGCCGTAAACCATAGCAATAATATAGTATTTCCACATCAGTCGAATGTACTTGGATTTAGAAATCGAATTCGTACGCGCGGCAGTGGCCTGGTGTGTTGAGCTTTAGTATACGGCTTTAATGGATGTGGTTTTGGTGGTGTTGTTCTTCACTATTGATCGTGTGTATCTGTTAGAAACGCCACTGGTCTCCAAATGTGCATTTAATGACCCAAAGTAATAGATACACGATCGACAAAATAACATATTTGCTCGATTCATAAATTGTCGGATCTGAGTAAAAAGTGTCTAGACAAACATGTGTTGTGAGAAATTACATAAGGAATAGCTAGGAATTTGCGTGACCAAATTCCTAGGGAATCATAAAATTGTAATTCACTTTTAAAAGTGAACAATATAGTTCTAGAAAAATCTAAAATGTGTTCAAACACTAACTTTTTTCAACCACTTCAGAGTCTGATGGAAGACTCTCCTGAAATGGATCCGACCAATGACGAACAGTGCGCAGAACTTCCTAAAGAAACCGTTCCGCCAATTGTGGTATTAAAAACAACTAGTGCTCAAGTGCGTGATATTTTGAGCAACATTAAGATAGACAAATACTTAATCAAAAACATTTCGCTTGGGCAAAAAATATGTGCCCCAACAATGGACATATATAATAAAATCAGAACCGAACTCTTACGGTTAAAATGTGAGTTTTTCACCCACTCACGTAAGGAAAATCGTCCATTAAAGGTAGTGTTGTCCGGGCTAGACTTAATTAGCAATGATATAGTGAAAAATGAGCTAATTGCACTCGGGATTAAGTGCCTAGATGTTAAAACCATCACATTAAATCCGTCAACAAAAGCCCTGTACAAACACTACTTGTACATCGTCTACATTCAACGCGGTACTGTTAAATTAAACGAACTAAAACGGAACTACTCCACCCTGTTCAAAACCATCGTTCGCTGGGACTTTAAAAAACATAATCCAGGTAAGGTCACACAATGTCACAATTGCCAGCTTTATGGTCACGGCTCGATGCATTGTCATATAAATAGCTTCTGTGCAATATGTTCGGGAAACCATAAAACATCAGACTACAAAACGAATGAGGTCATCAAGTGTGCAAATTGTAGTGGGCCACATAAATCCACCGATCCAGAATGCATAAGCCGAAAGCAGTACATAGACATTCGCCGCAAATTATCCCCACGCGGACGTGGTACTGGAAATACAACGTTCCTACAGCCTCCGAGTGACAAACAGCAGCCAGTGCCCGACCGATTATCCATTGATAATTTTCCTCCACTACCCCGATCTGTGCGTCAACCTTCACTTCCTTCATCCACCTGGGCTTCTGGCCTCCATCAAACCCAGCAACCTTCCAACAGTGATAAGACACACACGAAGAAAATTCCGTCAGAAACATTAACTAATGATAACCTGTTCTCATTTAGCGAGATAAACTCTCTTCTTAATGAAGTTGTAACCAACCTTAGTGCTTGTCAAACCAAAGCTGACCAATTTAACGTCATTACTTCATTAGCTATTAAGTACATATACTCGGAAAAAACATGTTAAGAAACTCTCTTAACATCATAACTTGGAATGCGAGAAGCATCAAAAACAAAAAGCATGAATTTTTTAGTTTCTTGATAAATTTTAATATTGACATTGCACTTGTTTCAGACACCTGGCTCAAACAAGACATTTCTTTCTCACATCAAAATTACACATGTTATCGCTTAGACAGGGTACATGCTAGTGGTGGAGGTGTCGCCATTGTTGCGAAAAAATGTATAGAACATTCCTTGCGTCCTTCATTGCGCCTCAAGTTAATTGAGGAAATTAGTATAGATGTAACATTAAGTGACAACTCCAAGGTGAGTCTTTTTTCGGTCTATTTCCCTGGAGGAAATAGAAACATTGAGAAATCTACTTACTTTAAGCGGGATCTGCAAAAATTGTATAGAGTCAACACTCGAAACAAGGTAATTATTGGTGGTGATCTAAACTGCAGACATCAGTCGTGGAATTGTCTTAGGGCAAACTGCTGGGGTAACATTTTACTAGATGTTACTGAATCCAGCCCAAGTTTTTCCATACTTTATCCACTTCTCCCCACCTATATCCCAGCGAGTGCTAACAAGAACCCCTCAACTCTTGATCTATATATCACTAATATTCCAAATTACTGCACAGTACCATCAACTCTAAATGCGATAAGTTCAGACCACCTTCCGATCAGCCTCACAGTGAACCATACAGAAGTTGTAAATCGTACCAGTTTATACCACAACTATTCCGCCGCCAACTCGAATTGTTATAAATCATATATAAACACGAACTTGGTTCTAGGTGATACCAGCCTAAATTCTATAACCTGCAGCGAGCACATTGATATCCTATGTAACAATTTTGTTTCTGTTATCAATAGAGCGGTCGATCTTGCGATACCTAAATGTTCCACTGCTCCAGTTGATAAGGCACCGCTTCCTGAAAATATCTTACATCTGATTAGGCTACGAAACTCTGAAAGAAGAAAATGGCTGCGTTATAGAATCGATTGTTTTCTGGTTAATGTTAAAGTCTTAAATAATATCATTAAAAACGAAATCTCAACATATAGGAACAAGTGTTGGAATAAACACCTTTCCTCTCTTGACAAAGCAAGCAAACCGTTCTGGAAAATATCAAAAATTATGAAAAAGAGAGGGTCAAGTATTCCTCCGTTTAAAGTTCACGACAAGTTGTTTATTTCTTCAGTGGAGAAATCGAACCTACTTGCTAACACGTTTAGTAAGAACCACTCCATATCTATGCATCTAAGCGACGCATATACTGAAGCTGAAGTTGCTAACACTATCCATGTACTTTCTCAAACACCAGCTGAAAGTACTTACGCAACTAATATCAGCAAAGTTAAAGAATTGATAAAAAAATCGAAATCAAAAAAGGCTGCGGGTCTCGATAATATTAACAACAAATTAATCAAAGCACTTCCACCTGCTGCAAGTAACTATTTAACGTTCATTTTCAACGCTTGTCTTAAGAATTGTTATTTTCCGGACTGTTGGAAAACAGCAAAAGTAATACCTATCCCGAAACCCGGCAAACCGAAGAACAGACCCGAAAGCTACAGACCTATTAGTTTACTTAGCTGTCTAAGTAAGCTCTTAGAAAAAATCATTAAGGAAAGGATTGATCGTTTTGTGGAAGACAATAACATCTTGCCCAACTTTCAGTTCGGTTTCCGTAGTGGTCACAGCACAATCCACCAAGTCTTGCGCATTAAAAACCACATAGCTGGTAAATTCATCGACAAGGAGTCAACGGACTGGTTCTTCTAGATATCGAAAAAGCTTTTGATACGGTATGGCACGATGCCTTGATTTATAAGCTACTAAAACTTAAACTGCCAATACCGCTTATCAAAATTATCCAGAGCTTTCTTCGTTCGAGAAAATATGTTGTGAGTTTAGGAACCGGCATATCCTCTACTCACCAAATCCACCATGGTGTACCCCAAGGCTCGGTCCTTGGTCCCATATTATTTACATTGTTTGTCGCAGATTTACCATGTCTAGGTGAAAACATTCAGGTAGCTATGTTTGCCGATGATACAGCCATTTTCTCTTCGGGTGCCTTATTCACTAATGTCTACAACTCTTTGCAAGCAGCTCTTGACAAGCTAGCAGTATATTACAGCAAATGTGAAAATAAAAATAAATGGTAATAAAACACAAGCTGTCTGGTTTTCGAGATGTAGGAAACACTGCTACCTACCAAATGGCACTAAACTCAGTATGTGTGCAGTTGATATTGATTGGTCCGAAGACTGTAGATATCTAGGTATTATTCTAGATAAAAAACTTATCTTTCAAAAACACGTCACTACCACAATTGACAAAATAAACAAAGTCGTAAAAGTTATGTATCCATTAGTGTGTAGAAAGTCAAAGCTTAGCATCGAAAATAAAATTATAATATATAAAACCATTTTTCAAGCGATACTCCTGTACGGGGCCCCTGTATGGTGTAATTGTGCTCGCACACACAAAATAAAATTGCAAAGGTGTCAAAATAAAATATTGAAAATGTTGCTGAATTTGCCATGGCATTATTCGACACATGAACTACATGAAAACGCCAACGTTAAACCGGTAGAGTTCCTTATTGACAAAATCAATCCAAACTTCTTCGTCAATTGTTCTTTTTCTGACAATGTTCTCGTTTCCCGTCTTGCGATATCCTAAATCACTTCATATGTACTCTGTCTATGAAAATTATATCGAGGTCATTACTATATAAAATAACCGGAAGCTCGTGCAATATTAGTCTTAAGATTCAAATAAGGGTTTTTTCTTGTAGTTTTCCCTTAATTTATTATTTGTTATTCATTAAAATTGTGCTATTGTCGTTATATAGATTTAAGATTATAGTTGTAAAGGAATTGCTATCCTAAATCTCTTAAGTACTAGTTGTAAAATATACCATAAATGTAATTATCTACCAAATAAAAAAAAAAAAATGAAATAAAATTGTAGTCATGTTTTTATATGATTACATAAGGAATAGCTTTTGTTTCATCGGAACAGTTCTAATGAATTTTAATTCGCCTGAATTTAGTAGACGTTTGGGAACTATGTTTAATTTGGAAAGGATTGCCTCAGCTATGTTTGAAATATGTTTTGTTAGTAAATCTATGCTATAGTTTATTTAGTGTAAGTACTATGTTTCTATAATTATATCTTCGTCTCGTTTAACGTTGTTGGTTGTGTTTTTAAGGAGTCACTCTATTGTCTCTTGTTCGTTGTTAATATGGGACATTATACTGTGGGATATTGAGTGTTGGTTTGGCGCTTTTTGGATAGTCTTTATCATATTTCATGACTTACTATCTTGTTTACATTCATATTCCATTAATGTATTTGTGTATATTGGAAATTCGTGTATGTACTACATTATTTTGTTTTGTGTATTTATGTCCTTTTTTGTACATGAAATTTTTTTTATTTATATCGGGTTTTCCAATAGAGACTTGACACTTTGAATTTAATTTGTGAGAGCACCCTTTCACTAATCATCGAACTGCCACTGTCAATTTATTCAGTAAACTCAACATTTTCAGTTAAGTACACAAACGAACAACGTCTACGAATTATAAAAATTTACTACTGAAATTTGGAGTCGGTGACCGCAACTTTAAGAGCGTTAACTCCAATTTTCGGTCGTAATTGTCGCCCTAATAGACAGGCAATAAGAAGTTTACTGCAAAAATTTAAGTCTACATATTCGTTGTGTGATGTTGCAGTGCCAGTGAGACAACGGGTTTGTCGAAGTGTCGAAAATATCGCTACCGTTCAGCCGTCCGTAGCAAACGATCCAAATCAGTCAATTCCACGGCTTTCTCAAGAATTGGGCATCGCCCAGACCACTTTATGGCGAATTTTGCGTAAAGATCTTGGTTTACACCCATGCAAGATCAAGTTGACTCAAGAATTGAATCCGATGGACCATTTGAAGCGACGTACGTTCTCCGATTGGACTCTGAAAAACATGCGCCAAGATGATGAATTTCATCGCAAAATCATCTTCAGTGACGAAGCTCATTTTTGGCTCAATGGGTTCGTCAATAAGCAAAACATGCGTTGTTGGTCGGGTGAAAATCCACATGTGCTTCATGAATCACCACTTCATTCACAAAAAATAACTGTTTGGAGCGGTTTGCATGCCGGCGGCGTCATTGGGGCATATTTTTTCGTCGACGATAACGATCGTCACGTTACTGTGAATGGCCATTATTATCGCGCCATGATTACCGATTATTTTTGGCCCGAATTGGAAGATATGGACTTGGGCGACATGTGGTTTCAACAGGACGGTACCACAGGCCACACAGCACACGATACAATCGATTTATTGAAGAGTAAGTTTGATGAGCGTGTTATCTCAAGAAATGGGCCATTCGGTTGGCCGCCTCATTCGTGCGATTTAACGCCTCTAGACTATTTTCTTTGGGGCTACGTCAAGTCATTGGTCTATGCCAACAAGCCGACGACGTTGGAAGAGCTCAGAGCCAACATTTAACGCGAAATAGCGGCCGTTTCGGCCGAAATGTGTCGCCGAGTCATCGAAAATTGGGTCCAACGAATCGACCGCTGCAAACGTGCCCGCGGTGGCCATATGAACGAAGTCGAGTTCCATTCATAAACCATTTGAGATATTTCAAAACTTTATTATCGGCTTGAAGTACAATCAAAACATTTATGAATGGAACTCGACTTCGTTCATATGGCCACCGCGAAAGGGTGTGTTCATAAATTAAATTCAAAGTTATCAAGTCCCTATTGGAAAACCCGATATATGTGGTCGACTGTCAAATAAAAACTACCTATCCAAAATGGCTAAATGGCACGGGGCGGGACGGAGTTTATCTGTTACTCCGCTCATCGCGTCGCAACTCCTGCATCATCTCACATAGAACATCATTTGCTACGGACCATGCCTGTTTTGAACTCAGCATGTATTCTATTACTCCTCCCGGAGTAACTGTCCGTCTCATATGTCTCTCCAAAATCATTCGTGTGGTCTCGAATCTCACGCACTCTATGAGTACGTGTTCCGCATTTTCTATTTTGCCTTCGCAATACAAGCAGTATGGTTGATTCACATGTTTATATTTGTGCAAGTATTGCCGAAAGCATCCATGTCCTGATATTAGTTGAGTCAGGTGGTTATTCAGCTCGCCATGTTTCCTTTTCACCCATGTTTCTATATCAGGTATCATTGTGTGGGTCTGTGGGGGTTCTCTACACCACTTGGAGAACCAACCTACAATTCCAACCAACCTTGACCGCTAACAGCGCGTCACCTTAATCCAACTTCCCATTCAAAACCTGCAAGACATACATTCGCAACCATGCAAAATCTGCAATCGCATCCATCCCGAACTTGCAAGAATCCATCTCCCAATCTGCAATGAAAGCCATTTCCCAAAACTTCCAACAGAATACAATTCAATAAAATATATTCTAAATCATCTCCCTCAATTACATCACCCCACATATAATTTTTCTCAAAACCCCTTCGGTCAATTCTTTACTTAAGTCTTATTTTTTC
Organism: Microdon myrmicae; assembly: GCA_963931805.1. Lineage (NCBI taxonomy): Eukaryota > Metazoa > Arthropoda > Insecta > Diptera > Syrphidae > Microdon > Microdon myrmicae. The sequence goes on along the minus strand of OZ007501.1, from coordinate 97,631,883 downwards.
CTTGCGACTAAGCAATCTTAATTTCCCCGGAAATTCATATGCTGTCATAAAACGCATATTCAAACCTACAACGGAAAATCATCACCACCAACTACACCGAGTCGCATACATTTCTCCGAAATTGCTTCGGTTAATTCTCCATCTAAATTATATCCCTTGCTTGCACCAAAGCAATTCCAATTTCCCCCGAAAACCATTTCAGTTCCTATTCTACCTAAAAGATGTAAAACCACATCAATTCCCTACAATCAAACCGCATGCATTTTCCCCCAAAAACCACTTCTGTTCATTTTCTTCTTAAACTATACTTCTCGCTTGCAATCAAGCGGCAGCTAATTTTCCGCGAAACGACCATCACAACGATGAAGACCCTTGATCATACTTGGTTATGCCACCGAAACCAATTTCCCGGTACGCTAACCAACGAATCCAACTCAGCTTATACGGCGAGGATTCCCCGGAACTGACCCCCTATACAGGCATAGCAACTCTTCTCGAAGTTCCTAGTAAGGGGCAGGGAGTCGATTCTAGCTATGACTCTACTGCCACGACGCGATGAACTTTTCCTCGCCAGTAATTAGTCAGTCGAGTAATAACCACCCCAGACGATAGACGTCCCTTCATACCCTCCAGTGCGCATCCCTGAGTAGTCAGGTCGTTGAGCTCAACGAATCGTCATCGCAAATTGATGGGCGTGTATTTAGGATAGCGTGTACGAGTGCAATCCTTACACTATTTACCGGCGTTATTAATTCAAACGGGTGTGCTGTTCCCATGTCACCTGGTTCAGAATCCCTACGCGAGTTATGTTTTTTCTTAATTGCACTTAAGTACAAAATAAAAAAAACATTTTTTGAATAAAAATTTATATTTTTATTTTAATTTCGATTAGAGTGAAGAAATCGTCTGCTCTTCAGAGAGTCGCTTCTAAAACTAAATTTATTTTTACATCAAATCTTTTCCTTAGTCTTATCTTTCTAGATAATAGATATTATATTGCAGTTTGCTTAATTGCCTATTTCGTGATTCCACGAAGTCTTGTTAATTACCTTTTAATTACTTCTTAATAGGTTTTATTTCCATCATATGTTGCAATAGATATTACATTGCAATTTTTATATTTTAATGTTTCTATTTAGAGGAAATGTGTAATTTAAGGTTTTTTGGTGTCGTCGAAGGATTCTTTGACGTAACACGCGCGATGTGTGTACGCAATATTTAGACGGCTAGGTGTTTGATTAACTACGCTAACGATTATGTGAGATTGTGATGTTTTATTTTTGAATTACTAATTACTTAAAATTCACGAACGTGATTGGATTCAAATTTGTTTCGAGTGCGAGGAATTTACACAAATGGATTTTCTAAAGTTAATACATAATAAATAAATAAATGTTAATTCAAACAACATACCAGTGGTTGACTTTTTTACTTTTCTAAAGCCTGCGGGTGAACTCGGTGCCCTTCGCTCTCGGTGGAACAAGTAGGTGGGAATATCGATGAACCCGTGTCTTTGCCGACACACATACTTAAACCCCCACAGGTCCATCTTCCTTTGGTGGAAGAATAGCAACTTCGTCGCCTTTCTCTTAGGCCTGAGAGCTCTAATTGTGACTGCATTCTCCGACGATTCTCTTTGGATACCTCATGCAATGCAGCGTTTTCTTTAGCTGCAATGTCAAGTGGTGTTGTAGGGCGTAGAAGTTGGATGTGCCAGCACGGGAACTGATTCAATAAATCCCCTACACACCTGTTCCGCCGAACACACGTTCACAAAAATATCCAAGAAATTAACGAAAGTAAAGAAATGAAATTCACTGGTGTTGTTTAGTTGTTCGTCTTTTTATTTTATTTTATTTCTTTATGGTGGGTTTTCAGTATTTGTCAGTTAATCCTTCAAGTATTGACCACCGATCTGTATTTCTAACTTTAAATGGAAAAGTAACACGGATAATTGTCATTAGATTTTTCTTTTATGTGTTTCGTTCATGTACGACTTACCAGATGTACCGGTCTGAAGTGAGCGTCAAGATACAAATGTATCGATAGGGAACGGTTGTTGTGAACAAGCCCTTATATATTTTTTTATTTGGTTGCTATGACATCGGTCAAACATATTTAGTATGCATCAAGTCATTGCACAGACAACATCATTTAATCCTGTTTAAAATGTCGAATTTTGTACCAGAAAATGATGATTTGCGGAAAGCATTAATTTTTTGTTTTCATTTGAAGAAAAGTGCTGTAGAATCGAATCGAATGCTTGTCGAGGATTATGGTGATCATGCTCTATCGGAAGCAACATGCAAAAGGTGTTGTGTTTCGCTTTTCCATCTGCCTGTCATTCAATTCATTTGGTACCCAGTTTCCACACTTTTGGATCTTTCCCATAGCTTTTAAGCGGTTCAGAAATAATGATTTTGATGTGCGAAATGAAGAACGTGGAGGACCACCGAAAAAGTTCGAAGACGCCGAATTGCAAGCAATATTGGATCAAGATAACACTTTTAGTCAAAAACAAATGGCACAAATGCTAAATGTTGCACAACAAACAATTTCTGGCCGTTTAAATGCTATGGGAAAGATCCAAAAGTGTGGAAACTGGGTACCAAATGAATTGAATGACAGGCAGATGGAAAAGCGAAACACCACATGTCAAACGTTACTTCTACGACACGAAAGGAAGTCAGTAGTACATCGAATCGTGGGTGATGAAAAATGGATTTATTTTAAAAATCCTAAACGCAATAAATTATGGGTACATCCAGGAGAAGCGTCAACATCGACTGCAAAGCCTGATCGGTTCGGAAAAAGGACAATGCTCTGTGTTTGGTGGGACCAGAAGGGGGTGGTGTATCATGAACTTCTAAAACCTAGCAAACAGTTGATGCGCAACGCTACCGACAACAAATGATGAATTTGAATCATGTATTGATCGAAAAACGGCCAGAATGGGCCACAAGACACGGAAAGGTAATTTTGTTGCATGATAATGCTCCGAGTCATACAGCAAAATCTGTCAAAGAAACAATAAAAGCTCTTGGCTGGGAAGTGTTACGCCACCCGCCGTATTCACCAGACTTGGCTCCTTCCGACTACCATTTGTTTTCATCGATGGGAATGATCAATTTGAACCATGTATTTATCGAAAAACGGCCAGAATGGGCCACAAGACACGGAAAGGTAATTTTGTTGCATGATAATGCTCCGAGTCATACAGCAAAACCCGTCAAAGAAACAATAAAAGCTCTAGGCTGGGAAGCGTTACCCCACCCGCCGTATTCAACAGACTTGGCTCCTTCCGACTACAATTTGTTTTCATCGATGGGACACGCATTGGCTGAGCAGCATTTTAATTCCTACGAAGAAGTTGAAAATTGGGTCTCCGAATGGTTTGCCTCAAAAGACGACCGGTTTTATTGGCGTGGTATCCACAAATTGCCAGAAAGATGGTCGAAATGTGTAGAAAACAATGGCCAAAATGTTTTTTACTTTCCCATTTAAAATCAGTTTTATTTAAGAAAATAAATCACTTCACACCGGTACACCTGGTATATGGAGGCGGATTCTGCCCTCGCCAAATTAAAGCAAATCAAAACACCTCAAGGCTAATCTAATAGCTTGAAGAAAACGTATTCCGTTTTTTTGGTCACTTAATGTTAAACATGTTTTTTACTTTAAAAAAAACAAAAAAACGCTCACTTCATACCGGTACACCTGGTATACTGTGGGGCTCCTGCCCTTATATGAGCTGCATACTTTATAATAGAGGTGTTGACACTGGTTATGAGTTTCCTTATGTGGCGGCGAGGTCCTCTAACATTGAGTAGCAGTCTCGCCGAAACTTTGCATACTCTTGCCGTTTTTTCACTCGTTTTCCTCAGGTGTTCTTTGAAGTCATCCTGTTGTCGAGTATAACACCAAGATATATAATTACTGGATCTGATTGTTTGTCCTTCTATCTATTTCCAAATCAAGGTGTTCAACTTTCTTGCGGCTGCTTATTAAAACTCTCTCCGTCTTATGGCTTGTCCTTTTGTTCGAATGAGATCTTGTCTTGCCTACCATTGGTTGATTGTGCATGAGAGCACCAAGCATTGGTTTGGGCCTTCAATGTTGCAATACTTCGAGAAGAAGTCGTTTCCTAGAAGGTAGGTATCTTCTGGAAGGTAGAGTATATGGCCCCTACTTGGTATTTGCAGGAGACGCAACAGAAACAAGAAAGAAGGGAAGAAGTCAGTAAACAATTTGGCAAGGCAAACAAGTGAAAAGGGTATATTTTTGTTCATTTTTGTCAAACATCCGCCCCTTCCTTGATAGGAAAATCGATTTTTAATAAACGCTGATAAAAAGCTGTCTTCAAACTGCAGTTTAATTGCTTTATTTCAGACCATTTATTCATTCCTTATTCTTTCGCTCAAAATGCGCTTTGGAGCAAAAAAAAAGACTAATCTTGGTATTAACTGTCCGCAATGGAACAAGGACTTTTTCGAATACTTGCCCCCTAGAAAGAAAGTTTCGAGTCTCGAAAAATGTATATAGCATACGAGGGTTGCCTCTTATGTTTCGGGATTTGGCAACCCTAGTGTTGCAATCCGGCAATTGACAGCTCTGTCGTAAAGTTGGACATTTTTGAGGTTATACGCACTCAGAACGTTTTGACATACGAGCGCTATTTGTGTTGTTTACAGTAACTTAAAAGATTCATCTCGGCCCAAAAATGGAATTAAATCGTCAACATTTTCGTGCGATTATTTTTTACAACTTTCGGCGTGGATTAACTCAGCAACAGTGCATGGATGAACTTAATTCAATTTTTGGCGATGAAACTCCATCAAGGACCAGTGTTCATCGGTGGTATGGTGAATTCAATCGTGGTCGTAGTTCACTCCAAGATGAATTTCGTGAAGATCGTCCAAAATCAGTTGTTGTTCCGAAAACCATTGATGCTGTGCGCGAACTGATATTGGAAGATCGTCATGTGACCTATCGTGAGATTGAGACAACCTTAGGCGTTAGTGGGACCAGCATACATTCAATATTGCATAAACATTTGACTGTCAAAAAAATTTGTTCGCGTTGGATCCCACACTATTTGTCACTATTCAATTGGTCGAAAGAAATGCTCAAAAAATACGGTCGCGGTGCTTCGAAACACGTCTATGACATCGTGACAGGTGACGAATCGTGGATTTACGCGTATGAGCCCGAAAGTAAACAGCAGTCGACTGTCTGGGTGTTTCAAGATGAGCCAAATCCAACAAAAGTTGTTCGCGCACGAAGCACTTCCAAGCAAATGGTCGCCTGTTTTTTTCGGAAAAACTGGACATGTCGCAACCGTACCACTAGAACAACGCAGAACAGTCAATTCTGAGTGGTACACAACCATTTGTTTGCCAGCTGTCTTCCAAGAAATCAGGAAAACCAACCGCCGAAGACGGATCACTCTTCACCACGACAATGCGAGCTCTCACACATCGGCTGCGACAACTGCATTTTTGAGCACCCAAAACATCGATTTGATGGGTCATCCGCCGTATAGTCCTGACTTGGCACCGAATGACTCCTTTTTATTCCCGTACCTAAAAATCAAACTGAGAGGTCAACGTTTTTAGACACCTGAAGAAGCGGTTGCTGCATTCAGAATGCATGTGTTGGAGATACCTCAATCAGAGTGGCCAAAGTGCTTCGACAATTGGTTCAAACGCATGCAAAAGTGTATAGATCTTCATGGGGAATATTTTGAAAAACAATAAAGTGATTTTCGATGATCAATATTTGTTTTTGTTCTCTAATCCCGAAATATAAAAGGCAACCCTCGTATATACGAAAATACCACCTCCACTCAATCATTTTAAGGATACTTCTTACCACTGACTATTGTATTATGGTAGCCGGATAATAAAATTACGCCACCCTGTAAAAGAAACTTTTGTGTGGAAGCTGCAAAAGCTTCCTGCTTAGCTTGAATATAATTTCTTCTCTTGATACCACTTGTATAGTAGTCCTTGACATTTTCTCTTTTCTTCAAACAAACTCTGCGCCTCTCTTGTTTGACGAACTATGGAAACAATGCTGTAAATCATATTACCTCCAGCCAGATGTCTATAGAGTGCCTCATCAAGCAGAAAGTCCATCCGTAGTGTTAAAAAAAAACATATATATAAAAAAGGACATTTTTTAAAGTTGTTTTGGCAAATTTTTCTAAGCCTCTAAATACGCGCTGTTATGTTTTGTGCCGCTAAGCTTCCCCTGACCACCTTGAACTTTAACACGCTCAACAAAACATTGTGAACCCAGAGTTCCCTCAGTGAAAGGATACTTCTTCAAATCAACGCGAACAAAGAACTTTTCATGTTCCATGTTCGTTTACTTTTTTTGCGAAAACATAATTAATTGTTTATTCTCATCACGCATCTTCGGCAATAGACCTGTAATAGACAGGCGTTTGGTGTACAGTAAGGTTTTAGAGTCCACACGATTGTTTTGGTCGGTCAATCTTCAAAATTCAAAGGTGTGCATGTGTGAGTAAAATTCGTACAATATATTGGTAAGCCATCCACTCGATGTCAACTTAAGTGCTATTGAAAAGCCAAAACAAAAATCAGGATACGTAAAATGCAAGCTTAGCCATACCAAAAAGTCGTTGTAAGGATAATGCACAAAAACACAAAGAGAAAAACAAGGATTCTGTTTGGAAGAGGCACGTGAAAGAGCTAAGAGCAAAAAGCATCGGTGTTGTGTGTGGCTAACGATATGTGTCTAAAAAGCGCATCCTTTTGATGACATAGACATAATCTGATGCATCATAGTGAAAGGATAACGTTGTTGGCGTCGTTTCTGCATCATGTCTACCGTGCTGTGTTCTTAACAGTATCCACAAAGCGAAAAAGTGACCTGCTCGGCAAGTGAATGGATTAAATGTGATTTGTCTCCTGTCAGTTGATTACCGATAAACTCCGCGAATCCTTTCACATTTGGTGTTTGCTCTTTGAAACGTTTATATCATCCGGCCATAACAATACGAAACTAGGTTGAATATTTTGTTTTTTTTTTTTTTTTTTTTTTTTTGTTCGGTGTAGTTGTTATTATTACTATCCCATGCCGCCAGTGCTAGACAATTCAGGCGAGTAGAGCTGCTTTTTGTTTTCGACATCGGCTGAATCCAACAAGGACATACAGCAAGCGAACGGTAAGTGCATTATTTTTAGTTATAATTTGCCCCCTTTGCGTTGTTCCTTTTCCATATCATTTTGCTTACATTGCAAAAATCTACATTAAAGGGGTCCTTGTTGAACAATAGCCAACTTTCATAAATTCATATCAATGACTGGCTTAATCCTATATAAAGAGTATCCATGGTAATGGTTGGGTCTCGTTGGTGGGGCTGAGAAGAAGGAAGATGGAAATATCCACAAGTCCTTTGTTTAAAGGATGGCGGTTAGAAGCCAGAAGCCGTTTATTGACAACGTATTTCGCAGGCTAAAGTTCCAGTCAAGGCCTTTGACCGAATGTGCATGCGAACGATAAAAAACGACGAGAAAAAGAGATGCACAGACACAAAAGAGGGTGTAGAAGCAGACATTTGTCGGCGTCCGCCAAAGGATTCTGAGCGTTGAACTCCTTTCAGGCTGCTCACAGTTTTCGGCACCAAAGTAACACGTTGTGCGCCCATTGAACAAGCAATGATATCCTTATGGATGCATGAAAGGCAAGTAAAACGTGGAAAAAAGGAAAAGAAAAAATGTTACTTTGGCATGTGTTGAACTGTAAGTCCTTGTACTTATGCTGCAGGAAATACTAGTGGGTGCTCGTACTCTTCTCCCTCAACACAGGCGTAGGCAATTTGGAGTAATTATATTTATGTGCATTTTCAAGTTCTGCTAATTGCAGCACCGATTTATGGGTTGCTAGGTGTTTCCTGGCGACGTGTGATATGAGCAGGAGTACTATAAGTATTCAGTGATCTATACTGCGTTCGTGGAACGCATGTGTTCCACGTCTTTTTAAATTCATGTTTAGAATAAATTTTCTAAATTTTCCAGGGATCCACTTGCTACCAGAAAGGGACGTGTAATGGGATAGTCTTCATCCTCCATGCTACTACCTGTGGCAACTTCTTCTTACGCTCACTTGTTCTCAAAAAAGAAGAAAAAAAGATTAATCGAAAACTTGGAAAATATTTAAAAGACATTATATCATACCAACAAAATTAATTCTTTCCTTTCATTAAAGAAAAGCGATTTTGGAATTTGTAATGCTCTGCCTCGGGCGAGGGACGAGTACATCTTGAACTTCCAAAAATAAAACAAAACTTACAATCCTACGAACAAGTGCGTCATTGGCGAAACCCTCCGTTTTCAATAAGAACTTTATTAAGCTACCGTATCTTTGCAGTAGTGTGTCATTTGCCGTGTAACTTTGCACTCCACCGAAACCTGCTCCACCATTTTACATTTACACGTGGTAATACAGATATTTAAGGTATATTTTCTTGATATTTAAAATGTAGGGAGTGCTCCTTCACATTTTTGGGCTTTTCAAATACAGACATCCTCACACAAACTCAAGCAGTACGTGATCTCAATATCGATGAGGTTGACATTAAAGAAAGTTCAAAGAAATGAAACTATGACGCTTCAACTGTCTTGCCGTTTATACAGGTATCACCCATTAAATATCTGCGAATTCTACGTGTGAATTTAATTTGTAAATGAATTGTGGTCGAATAACTCAGCTACAACGAGTTAGTAGTTAGGCTAAACATGTTCTCCAACAACTATTAATACTTTTTATACACATACGAGAGGGCTTCGCCTTTTACGAGTTATCGCTCCCTATACGCTCTGACCTTTTGTTCGAATATCGTTTTAGAAATTTTCATTTCATTTCTTGCCTCAAACCTGATTCCGGTTACTTTGCTGCGGAATTACGCTCACACATCTATTGCGTTTCTATATTCTGCATCAGTTCCTACATTCTGTGATCATTTTCTTACTCTTGAAATTTATCTCCATTTCATTCAACACTTTCTTTTTCAATTCTAATCTCCGCAGAAACATGCAAAAATTTCAATAATATTAAGTTCTTCCCACGTTTCCTATATATTTCATTGCTCCACTCTGCTCAGCAATGTATCACTGACAAGTTACACTGAAGACATTTTATCATCATCATCATCGGCACTACAACCGGGATCCGGTCTTGGCCTTATTTAGCAAGTCTCTCCACCGGTATCCGGTCCATATTTGAGACTGTGGCGGATCTTTAAAGCATTCCCAAAGAACCACCCATCCTCTTTAAATTAACCTCCTTCCTCTTCCCATACAAAGCCATGGTACTTACTTGCAATTTTGGGCAGCGTAAGCTCCCAGCAGCATTTTCCTACCTAAAAGAAAACCTACCCGACGGCATGCATACATTCCGAACTTTTCTGGTTCATACTCCATGAACCAGTTCATACTCCATGAACCAGTTCATACTCCATGAACCAGTTCATACTCCATGAACCAGTTCATCTCCTATCGGCTCAGCTTGTCTTAAATTACCGATAAACAAACGCTGGCCAGCGTATTGCGGACAAAGCTGCAATCGATATACCTACTTAATTGTATATCTTATTTTACCCTAAGGTCCGCTTTAGTGCGACCAATTCCCTAACCTTTACCCATCCATGCATTTGATTTGAGCATGAACGTGATCGTTTATTTACTCACGTTCATGTCCCATGAAGACCCATCATCCAACCCGAACAAACAAACATAGCCACCGTCATGGAGTTTTCTGTGGATTTAACGTCCAGATTCAATTTCCCCCATTATGCTTCAGAGCCATTTGGCTAAAGTAAACAGTTTCCCAATCTCTGGTTGAGCTGTTGACACCAGTAGATATTGCCTGTAGCGTTTCCTCCAAACCGTACGGTCTACTTACCTGAAAAACCCCCATAACTACTACCCAACTCCCTTAAGTTTGCTAATGCAACGGTATTAGTACCTGTAAATGCTTCACGCATTATATAGATCACCATCTGTAATCATAAAATCCCTATAAAGAAAACTCACCTTCATGCATCCCTTCTCGACTCTGCTTGACCTCTAACACCTTTTTCTGTCTCTGTTCATATATTGGCGCCCATCCACGCCAAAAACAGTTATCACGCGAAACTGTTCATCAATGCTCGACCTATCTACCCGATTTCAGCAAGCCAGCTTCCCTCGTAACACAGCTACTACGCGTAGCAGCACCTAGCAGGACACCTGGCTTAGCTCCTTTATTTAAACTTCAGGACATTCGTCCTTAGATCTCCTACGTCTCCCAAATGTCTCAGCAACACCGGTCCACAAATCAAACCGATACCACCGGACTGAGACAATATACCTGGTTCCCCAATCCTTTAGCCACCATGGCTCACCTTTAGCGGCAACTAAAGGCTATACACGCCCCTCTACGCCGCCTCAAATACCTAGGTGCATAATACTTCGGAGCGCACATCTAATAACCCTAGGGCGCCCTGGGGTTGGACACAATTAACCACCCACCAGGAGCCCCCTAAGCAAAGTCCTCTATTTTCTTAACAAGCTCGACGGCCGGCACCTCACAGCACGTTTCCATTCGGTCGAGGTCGCAGCTACCGCTACATTGGCACCAATGTACCGGTCCTCCCTCGATAGGTAAAACGTGCAATTGAGGGCCCGCCCTCCTCTACCAGTCCCAGCGACAAACAAATCGCCATACAAACGTATGGACAAAAGACACCCGCTCTGGACTTGGTCCCTTTCCATTCCGCACACGGCAACCCGTCACTGCGGATGGGAATTACCCTGGGATAAGTTCCCCTCCATCTCGCACACACTATTTCGTCACTGCGGATGTGAGCGGATTTCCGATAGGTTCCGACCTATTCGGGCGATAAGCCTGTTGGTCCACGAGACCCATAACAGGCCTATGGACCACGCCGCACACATTTGCCCTTGATGGCATCAAGCGGTAACAACTGTGTCCATCTTATCGATAAAGGCCCAAACAATAACCAGGAACTGGTCACCACGACAGTCCCGTAACATTACCACAGCGCATTCCGAAGCAACCTCCCTATCATCACAGCACCCACCTTCGAGCATTCCCTCGCCCCTACCTTTTTTTCGTGACTACGTCACTGGGGGGGGAGTACTGTAGCGTTTGCGCCAAACCCTACGGTCTACTTACCTGAAAAACCCCCATAACTACTACCCAACTCCCTTAAGTTTGCTAATGCAGGTAATAGTTTGCTATACAGGTATTAGTACCTGTAAATGCTTCACGCATTATATAGATCACCATCTGTAATCATAAAATCCCTATAAAGAAAACTTACCTTCATGCATCCCTTCGCATACAATTTTCCGTAAGATTTCTTTGTTTGCTTATTTGGTATTCTGAACCAATTCGGTACCAGACAAATTCCAGTAAACAAAATAATTCGGATTGCATTCAATGTAACCGTCATGACAGGGACTATAAATATCGCGCCGTCTATTTTCCCAGCCGCGTCATATACCTTTTCATACACATTGCCTGGCAACCTTTTTGTTTGTTTTACCAACAAACAACCCAAGCAGCTGCATATAATTAGCGCAATAGACGCTGAAACCAAATTCTCCAGCATTTCCTAATGCAAATATGAACCCGGTTTCTATTGCAGCCAGAGATGCCATAAACATCCAATTTGCTTTTAGCACCTTTTTCTCCTAACGTCGAAAATAGCGACGAGGCATCGTATAAACATGACCCTCATTAAAGAGCGAACCATTTGGTCGCCTTTTCTTTTGTCCTTGCCGCCTGCCTGTTTCGTTGTTCCACTGCACGTGTGAATAGCATTGATCTCAACGATCCCACACATACCACCATGACCTTTATTACAAGATCTGGTTTCCTATACCACCAAGAGAGACTTTACGTTTCCCTGGTGGTAGGTAAAAAAAAACGATATCCTTATTGGAGAGGATATCGTAGGAGTCAAATTCCATCCTTCGACCGGACCAGGTCGTGTCTCCTATCGCTTCCCTGGTGCGCACAGGGAAGCGATAATCGATTATAATCGTTCGAGTCGTTGTCTCCAGTCGTGAGTCGAGAGTCGCGTTGGGTAACCACGAAATGGTATTTTAATTTCTGTATGGTTTCCCCTGGTGATCGTTCGTTTACAGGCCGCGGCGGAACTTTTTTTTTTGTGTGAGAACGAAGTGGAACCCAGCGCCCATGTCGGTGCCCTGACTTCGTTCCCCACATGCCTACATCGGTATTTCCAAGGAATCTTAGGCAAATACAATGACGACCCCTTTGTAACATAGGCACATCATGTACATTATGCGTGCCACCATTTGACCTGTGAAATAGCGTTTTTGTTTACTTTGAAACAAAAATCTATTTCGTTCCCCGGCATACATCATCAACGATGTATGGGTATATCGCCGCAGCCCCCGATGATCGTGCGTTTGTTTAATCAGGTGTCCGCCGATCATCGTCTTCATCGCAGGGCATCGAACCTGACCTACACAGTCAAGTGGATCCGTTGCTCCCCTATCGATACAATTCGCGGCCATTGAATCTGATGGATGTGAATTGCATCGAAGAGTCAGATTTTATCATCAGTCGGGTGCGAACCTATTCTTTTTTTCAAGTGCGAGTTATTTGGTCGAAGTCGTAAAATATAGAAGTTGCCGCCAACTGGAGGTTTTTAATCGCGTGCTTGCCGCCAATCGGTCGTTCGGTAATTAATGTTCCTACCGGAGTGTCGACAAAAAAAATCAGTATTTCAATAGCTGTGTCTGGAGAAAATCTCGTTCGTTACCTGTTCTGGTGAAATTGGTGTTAAGGCGGTGTCTGGAATATCTTTGTGTGACTATTTGTATTGTTTTCTTTTTCGCTGTACAACGATTTGATATGTTCTCTTGGGAGAGGCGAACCTATAGCGCCGAGTGGGTGCCCCGAGATGCCGCCAAATAACTGTTGCAGTTCTTTTTGAACAGTTGCAGGTTGTGACGCTACGGGGACACTCCCGTGGGAAGGGAGTGTGGCGGTTCCTCCAAACCCCATGGTTCGCCTTCCTGAGAAAAAAAAAACCCAATAACTGCTACCCAGTCTGCATAAGCTTTCGCTAATGCAATCGCATTAGCATCTTAAATGCTCTACGCATTAAAACAATCATCAATTTCGTACGTCGCCACAAACTAATTTCCCTGCATATACAAATGCAGGCAAGGGATTCGTTTCTGCCACCAATCCCATTAGCACCTTTTTTTCTTCCCAACGTCTATTATAGCGACGATACACAGCGTAAACATGACCCTCATTACCGGACGAAGCATTTGGTCGCTTCTCCCTTTGTTCTTTTTGACGTGGCAACGTCTTATAAATCGGTATACCTTGGGAGGCATTCGGAAAAAAGTTTGTACCGTTACGATAACGATAACCGATAACGCACGAGCCGCAGTGAGCGAGAGCGCGACTAGCGAGAGATAGGGAAATAGTAGCGCTAATGATTTCATTGACGATGACGATGACGTTTATCAAAACAATAACGATCAAGAAGCAGAACATAAATCTTCAGCACAGACGTCAGGAGCAAGGAAAACAAGAAAACAACAGTATCGCAAACGACTGGTCGGGCGTATCATAAGATACCGACATTATGGCATTGACGAAACTATCAATTATAAACGAGAGATGGTTCTCTTGTACGTTCAGTCTCGCAACGAAGTGACAGAAATTATCGATGTTGCTGATGGACTTTTAAATGCTGCTATTGGTGTCTTGCGACATATCGAGCGTCAGTTATCAAATAAAGGCGATAGTTCTGAAAATGTGGAAGCATCGCACAACGAAGATCGACTGGCACTTGAAGAAGAAATAATTGCCTTGTGGTTTGAGTTTCCCGAAGCGACTACAGGTACCAGTGCTAAAATCAAATGTCGACCTTACGTACAAAGCAAAGGAAATACAATTTCTAGAAAATGGTGGTGCCAATTTATAGAAAAGTAGTGAACATTACGCTAACAAAAACCGTAAAGTGCAAACGAAAACAGTTTCCCTGTGTGCCGGCTTGTACGATTACGATTCACAAATCGCAGGGTCGGACGTTTGAAAAGATCGTATATAAATACTCTGCCAAGCAACCGCAGCAGTTAGTGTACGTAGCGATGAGTCGGGTAACGAATCTAGACGGCTTGTATGTCGTTACGGAGAACGATGAGCCATTTGTCTTCAAGCATGGGCTTGAAGGGAATGACACAGAATACACGCGATATCCGCAACGAGTATCTGCGACTCAACGGACACATACTTTCAACTATTACCAAGGAGGCAGGGGAATTCTGTAACGAAGCTGACAACGCTAAACAAACAATAGTGACAAACCTCAATGTGCAAAGTTTGTCGGCCCATTCAGAGGATATTCAAACGGATACTGTCATACCAAGATCAGATTACCTCGTATTAACCGAAACGTGGATGCGCGATGATTGTGATTCAGTGCCAATCAATGATTATGAGTGCGTTACGAAGCAGAACTAAAGTTCGGACTCTGAAAGAAACGCAGCTGGTGGAGTAGCGATTTATAAAAGATTATCATCGCCGTCCATGGCAAAGGAAATTCTTCGAGTTGAATTGTCCGATTCCATCCGCCGACCGGCATGGTCGTTACTGACTTCCGCTCTCCGTTACGCACGGAGATGCGAAAATCCACGAGTCGCCTGTGTATAAAATTTTGAAACAATAAAATAAGTAACAATCATGTGCCTCATAGACATAACTCGCATTTCCCACGTACAGTGTAGTGTTTGCAACTGCCGTGTCGAATATTATATTCGCTGCAGTCTTCGAAGATTGCGTTTTTATTGACTTCACATTATAATTTTCACGTAGTGCTACCGTAAAATAAATACAAATAAACAATAGAAATCCTGTGTTTTATATTTGTACTTGTCCAGTGTTTGGCGTTTTCTTTGCTTCGTCTTAATCGTGTAGCGCTCGAGGGAACAATTAAATATGATGGAGGAGGAAGCGAACATAGTGTCCGTGTTAGGCACAATACTTCCTCCCCACAGGAGTTCCACAGCTTCCCCGCTCTGTAACGGAACGAGTTCTGATGCAGGGATGTTCACGCCGTCGGTAGATGAACCGAAAACTGGTGCGATCCGTCGGCTTGTCTTCTGGAGCGCATATAAGCCGAATTGCGTGGATCAATACCACGAATCTCCGAAGAACAGTTCCCGTAATAATATCTGTAAAACAGACAGAGGTCGGCTACGCGCCTTCGATGTGATAGCGACTGCAGTCCCAACGTCAGCGCCGAGTCCCCGATCAGGCGGATCGCTCGTCTCTGTATGCCCTCAAATAGGTCAAGGGTATGTTTAGGAGCCGAGCTCCAAACGAGAGCAATATTCTAGCGCGGGTCTAATTTGGGTTTATATAGGAGAAGAAGTTGGGCCGGAGTAAAATATTTCTTGGCTCTAAAAAGATAACTCAGTTTTCCTGAGGCTGATCTGGCGATACCCGATACGTGTTTATGCCATGATACATTCCCACAGACCGTGACGCCGAGCAATTTCAAACTTTCCACAGCCTCGAGGGCCCGGCCGTTCATCATCAGCTGTGGAACCGATGATCCAGTTTTCTTTGTGAATGTTGTATATTGTGTCTTCGCTGCATTGAAGTCGACGAGATTGGCCCTTCCCCACTACAGGACGTTATCTAGATCCTGAATCAGAGAGTCGATCTGTCTACATCTCAGCTGATGCGACGTAGATGCACCAACCGGCCGAACACTCAAAAAGGAGGAAACAAGCATCCTATCATCCACAAAACTGAACACTTTGTTATCCGTTGTCTCCAACAAATCATTTATGTGAAGCAAAAACAAGGTTGGAGCCAAAATAGAATCTTGTGGCACCTCCGAATTAACAGGATACAGATCTGAATACTCGCCGTCCACAACAACACGGATCGATCGATCTTCGAGGAAGCTCTTCGTCCAGTCGCAAAGCTGTTGGGAAAGTCCATATGAACGAAGTTAGCTCAGCAGTGCCCCGTGCCAGATGCGGTCAAAAGCCTTGAAGATATCCAATGCGACCGCCCTCGACTCACCATACCGCTCAATCGCAGATGTCTACATATCGGTTATAAGTGTCAAAAGGTCTCCCGTGGATCGCCTGCCACGGAATCCGTATTGACGATAATTCAGAAGTCCGTTGCACTCCAAATACTTAACTAACTCAGTATTGATGACTTTTTCCATCACCTTAGATAAAATAGACAGTATTGTCGACATCGGACGGTAATTTTGTGGGAGACACTTTTTTCCCGTCTTGGGGCCTCGGTCGGTCTAAGCAATTGCACAACATCTTGAAGTGGAGCAACAAAGTTGACACCAAAGTTAAGCTTCTCTGCTATAAGCAGCTAATCCGATCTGGAATATCGTACGCCTTTCCCATATGATCCTGCATATCTTCGGCCCAAATGGAAAGACTTCGGGTTTTCGAAAGGAAACTCCTCAGAAGATGCACCAATCATTCTAGAAGGCCTGACGGTCGTCATTACCCCAACTCTCACCTATACGAAGGCGCCTCCATTACCCCTATCGACGAGTACTTGCTTCAATTAGCATATAATTACCTCAAAAACATTCAGAACAGCGAGAACCTACTTGTACGGGACTCCTGCGTTCTTGACCCTTCTCTCTCTCGATCTCTTCGGATCAAACCCCCACAATTTCTTCTTCAGTACAAAACTGAAGAAAGCACCCTTCCCAACAACATTCCCCTCTATAATAGAGGATTCCTGGACCCATCCCATAGGGTCTACTATTAACAAACCACACACACGAATGCACAGTACAAGGCGGCACAAACACAAACATACACACAGATTATCAGACGCCAAAGACGTGATCTGCGTTCACTACCGCACCCAAGACCTACCGGTCTTGTACGATTTCTTTCCCACCATCCCTCTATAAAAGTAGTTAGAGAACACCCGGACTAACACTGTCCACACTATCCTTGGATACCCCCCCCCCCCCCCCCCCTTTTTCTCTTTTCTTTTCAGAGATCGCGAGACCGAGCCCAACATCCTCATGGATGTGGGTGATTCTGGTTATCGCAAGATGACCAGAAGTCAGAGACAAGATGAAGGAGACATATGTATAGTGCGCGGACGAAATCTCACATCCCGAATGGAAGACCGTACCGCCGCCATCACAGGTAGCTCCAAAAGGCCGGGATCGAGGGGTAAATTTGCAGAAAATAAATTCGGCAACACATTAGCTTTTATCCTTTGAATTCGTGACTAACGTCCCGCTCTCTGTCACCAACGGAGGGAAAGAGGAGGATGCGAAGTTACTGCTGACACATTTTGCCATTGACCAGAAGGAGCGCGCACCAGTCGGGCACCGAGTTTATCGATCACCCTGTCGTTGTGAGCTTTCTTCTCGGTATCAATGGCCTGGTTACACGCGTTTCTGATTCTAACAAAATTCGTTCCCTTAACTTCAGTGGGATTGGAGCGCCATTACTTAAAAGATCTATTTTTTTCCCGCTGTAATCTGCTCCCATTTTTTATCAAACCAAGGCTTATCAGATGACCTTTATTTGATGGAATGCGGAATATAGTTCTCCATCCCGGGAAGAATATCTGTAAACGACTCCGCACATGCGTTAGCAACAGACTCTCCGAAGCACACCTCCGACCATGGAAAGGATGCGAAGAAATCTCGCAAATCGTCCCAATTAGCAGCGCCATACTTCCATACATGGCGAAGCTGCCTAGGCCGGTTATTCGCCTGATATGCAAATGCTTGCGCGGCCGATACCAAGCAGTGATCTGAGTTTCCCAGTTGGCAAGAGGAAGGAGAGCGTTGCGCGTGAGAGGCATATACCTGGGAAAGTGAAGTCCTCTCCTCGTTGAGAAGCCACCACCGTTTGGGAGATGACACGCAGGCTGCCATGATCCGCTTACCAAGAGAAAAGGCTAGCATGATGTTGGCTACAGGTTTCCTACGGGTTGGATGGGTGAGATGGGTGAGATGCAGACTTCAAGAACACATCGCCCCCATACGATATTTCAGATGTTGGCAATACGGTCATGTGGGGAAATCCTGCAAATCCGAAGAAGATCGTTCGGAAAACTGTTTGAAATGTGGTGAAAAAGGCCACAAAGCAATGGGTTGAAAAGCACAACCCAAAGACATGTTCTGCGAATCAGGATGCGAAGGCGGTAACCACCACTCAACAGGGAGTTGCAAATGCCGACCATTTAAAAACGCGATGTTCAATCTTCTGAATAAAAATTGACAGGTTTAAGTGCATTCAAATTAACTTAAACCATTGTGGAGCCTTACAAGGTCTCCTTTCCCAAACGGTTAAGGAATATGGTGCAGGCGTGGTACTCATCAATGAGCAGTACAGGATGCCTGGCAGTGGTAGTTTGGCGGTGATTGTTTATATTTGTCCAAGTGTACCGCCGAACACTGTTTGCAAGAAGGAGAGAATCACACTGAAACACGGACATCAATGAAACACTGAGAAGTTGTTTTATTTACAAACGTCTTTTTATTATTTTTCTTTCACTTTGTTTGTTCTGGGCCAATCAATTCCATCGGCTTTGACTATAATTTAATGTATGTGACACTCGATAAATAACAACACAATGTATGCCCGCGAATTTTACTTTCGGTTCTGTAGTTCTGATATACTATTCACGTTTCTAAGTTACACGTCGCGATTAGCAAGGTACACACTCGACTGACACTAACTTTTCGTCATCCAACAATCGCGATTTTGCACACCTCCTCCTTCGGGTTCTATATGTCGACTCCTCGGATACTCGAAATAGACTCTCCAATCTGGAACCTCAATGTAGACTAACTGTCTGCCCAAAAAGATATCCCGATTCAGATCTCCGATCTGTATCTGCAAAGGAGAAAATTTCCCATTCAATCTGCTAACAGAATTTTCCATAGTATCTGTTAGCAGCATACCATCTTCCTTTTCATCTCACAAGGAGAATTTCCCAATGGACTTGGAAGGAGAATCTTGGACATGATCATTACATCATTACCACCATCCGTGGTGGTTCGACGGCAGTCGATTGTGTGCCGCCTTTATTTACACAGCACATCTGGCGCGCAGGCCGACGGATATCGTGCAATTTGAATGGACGTACGGTCCATGGGTTTTGTTTAACTTCTTTCAGTTAAAACTAACAATCCATGAGGTCTTTCTAATGGGTGTGAGAAATACAAAAAAGGGACCGTGGGATTGGAGTAGTTCCTTTTGTTGGTTTTACTCTCGTAAATATTCCCGAATTATCTCGTTAAGATATTTATGGTTGCCTAGAATTTGGCAGCGGATAAGCGATAAGCCTTATTGTATGAGGTTGCCGCTGCCTTTGTTTGCGCGACGGATTTGGGTGGTGGTCTTTATGGTAGACTACCCGCACGTGCATCCATGAAAAGACTACACAACAACAGTAGTCAAATGCAAAAAGGTAAAAGTGACATGGCCAGAGTCGTTGCTGTCGTCTTCCCGCGGTGTGACGAAGTGTTGAGAGTGCAAGAGGAGTGGAGTATCGCTGAAGGAGAGATACCTCCTGTGACCACTGAAGAGGTGCTCTTGGCTGCAAGGGTTGTTAAAAATAAAACAAAACCCCGGGACTGGATGGTATCCTGTGGCGGTTCCATTGAACGCCACTACTTACCTTCCCATCAGTCATAAGAAACAGCTTACTAGAGCACCAAAAACCTGGAAAGCATTTACTCACCTTTCCATCGTTTGCGCAAACTATCACCTGAAATGCTTTAAAACTGTAATTTTCGCAGATGAAAATTCCATCAGCAACAAATAAGTAGTTTCCACAAGGGCATGATCGCATGAAACGCACCATGTTCCTTAAAAGCAATTTGGTTGCACCACCAAGCAACCAACATGACCCGAACCATTTCGTTGCACATGTCTCCGAACGAATTCCGCCGCACACATGCAGGAGATATGCCTTCTTTAATTTTTACCTACAAGCACATCGGTCGGTAAACCAATCGGCAAGCAAAGGCATTACCATCCTATAAGCATGGTCCTGAAATTCAATTCGGTTACGACAATACGTAACCGACATACATATTCGAACTTGCTCATGCACACAAGAGGAAAGTATTTTTCCCACACACGTGCATGGCAAGCCATAGCAGCAGACCCGTCGGTCGAACGTTCAATCTGCAATAGCATACCTCACCGCTGGCTGTCGAAGCAAACCGAATTCTCATCAATGTAAATATACCCACGAGAGTTCGACCCTTGCGAGAGGCCACCGGTATGTGCCCGATCAGCGTAAATGATGTACGCGGTTGCTGATCATGTACACACAGATACCCCTTTACCGATGATTTGCCCAGCTGCGTGTGCTCTTTTCGGTTGTTTATTCAATTGCATGTCCATGGCTCGCACGCTGGGCGACACACTGCATGAACAACGTGGGGCGGGACGACCCTTTTCCTGTGACCAACGTGGAGAATCATCCCCTATTGGTCGCCGAAACGATGGAATTTGGTATTCTGTCGTTTCGAAGGAATAAATTATTCTTAAAACACATTCCGTGGAGGCAGGTCGTGTCGTCCACGTAAAACGTCGAGTTGAGTGGCGACGCGTAGTGTTGTGCGTTTGATAACGTCTTCGCTGTTTATTGTGTTTTTTTTTTTTTTATTGTGAATTTATTTTAATGACTGTTAATTATCTTAGAATAAAACGAGTAGTGAAACGATGTGTTGTGTTGAAGGGAATGAAAAGTGTTTTAATCTCATTCGACTAGTTTTGGACTGACCACAATCGGGAGTGCGTTGCTCGCCATTGAAATTCCTTGACGTCTATCCTTTTGCTACCTCTTCATCAGTTGATCCGCCTTACTAATGTGTCGTTTCATTGCATTACGACAGACGCGATTATAGTGCTATAGAGAAGCCCATCGACAAGATGCCCAGTAAAATCAGTGTGTCTAGAAGCAGCGATGGTTTACAGAAGTAAAATGTTTCAAACTGTAAAATAGCATCCACGGCAGTTGCATTCCACAAAGTGATCGTAAGCTCCATTAATAACAAAGCCGAAACCGAATTTTTTACCCCACATTGGTGACAATCTCCGGGGTAACACTATGGGTGACAGTGAACCCGTGCCGTACGCTGACACACAAGATAATCATCATCATCATCATCATCATCGACACTACAACCGGGCTCCGGTCTTGGCCTTATTTAACAAATCTCTCCACCGGTCCCGATTTCGAGCCGATCTCATCCAGTTTAGCACCCCCAGGCTCTGGGCGTCCTGGTCTACGCCATCCCTTCATCGCAGACAAGGTCTGCCGCGCTGTCTCCTTCCATACATCCTGCTACAAAGGACTTTCCGGGCAGGCTCCTCTTCGCTCATTCGAGCTAGGTGTCCCGCCCACCGGAGTCTACCGAGCTTGATTTTTCTTACAATATGAGCTTCAAGGTAGATTGCGTACAACTCATGATTGTAGCGTCTCCGGAATCGTCCTCCCTCACATACGGGGCCAACAATTCTCCTTAAGACCTTTCTCTCGAACGCGGCCAAGAGTTCAGAGTGCCTTTTATTAAGCACCCAGGTCTCGGATCCATACATGAGTACTGGTAAGACCATGGTCTTGTACAGTAGTAGCTTGGATGTTCTGGATAAATTTCGGGATTTAAAGAGCCTTGATAGACCATAGTAGGCTTGTGGGTATTTGGATCTAGTCAGGGCGTCGGTAAGGACCCAGGGTTCACTAGACTTCCCACTCTCTGCTGCACAAACGATTGATGAGCGATTACTGAGCGAATTAACCACCGGGAGAACACAACATACATAAAGAAAAACACTCAGTATTACTCGTCGTAAAACATCCTTTTATTTACACTGAATATTGTTTAGTTAGTTAGTCCTTTAAGCTATCACCACCGATCTCTATCTCGGAATCTACCGGAAGGTAACACACGTAGTCGATTTTTCTTTAAGGCTTTATTTAAATCACTTTCGGACAGGTTCCGAAGGGAGAAAAAGATGTTATAAATCCTTTGATTACCGAGCACCAATTGTTTACAAAAAAAAAAGAAAAAGATGTTATCAATCCTTTGATTACCGAGCACCGGACGTTAAGAGATCCACGTATATTCACATTATCCCGCGGACTTTACTGGACCTTTTACAACTGCACGCAGCGGTGGCTAAGATCTGACTCCCAGAAACCATCCATATCTGCCAGATTCACGGTGTGGATTACATTGGTGTGGGAGGATTCTATATGTGTCCGTATGGGACATGTACGTTGCCCTTCAGCCTGTATATCGACAACGACGAAAATGCACCTAAATAAGCATGGGCGGGTGCAATGAATTGGTATTATAGAGATATGCGATGGCGAAAAATCGCCGAAGGGAGAAATAGGTTTCTGTGTCTTAAATAAACAGAAACGCTATTTCGAGGGCCGTAAATCTTTGATGACCTGCGCCTGAGAACGAAATAGGTTTTTGCTTCAAGATACACAAAAACGCTATTTCAAGGGTCACGATGATATGCACATCGTGTTTACTTAGGCGTTCATGCTAATGCCATTGTAGGCTATAGAGTTTTCGTGGCGATAAGCAAACCGATGGTTTGTTCGCCTATGACCTAGGCTATGGTAGCTTTTGTTTGTTTTACAGGCCGGAGCATCGTTAGCATGATTTGGGTTATGATTGTCTAACGTCAATCATATTAGTGCCCAAATCCCATGATCGGTAGATAACCGACAAAGGAAATTGGTCGCAAGTGTTGCGAACCTTGTGACTGGGGCAATAAATGGATATGAACCGTAGCAAGAAACCATTGGCTTCAGCTATGTCAACAATTACGCTGGCCAGCTAGTATTTATCTATTATGAATGCTGACACGCCGAGCCGATGGAGATATGGTACGGATCATAAACGGAAAAATTCAATGTGATGCATGCCTTAAGATTTAACTTTCAGGTGAAAGAGAATGAAGGGTAGCTTACGCTGCCCCAAAATTGCAGGTAGGTATGGTGGGTTTGGAAGGTGGTTCATTTAAGAGGATGGACGGTTCTTTGGGAATGTAATAAAGAACCGCTACAGGCTTTGTTGGATTTAATCAGCCGTTCGCGTATTTCTTCTTCCATATTGTTATCGGCTGATAATATTGACCCAAGGTAGTTAAAGGATTGCACTACTTCAAATTCGTGCTCCACTACCCTGATAGTTTGACCAACGTTAGGTCTTCACAAGATAATATACACCCATAATCCCTAACGCTATAGTGAAAACTGCTCAAACAATAAAACCGGGCGTCTTCAGCGGTCTCTTCAAAACATGACAATTTCCTAAACGATGGAAAAAACAGCGGCTTGTGCTTATACCAAAAGGAGTCAAGAATCCAAAAGCGTCGTCGTCCTATCGCCCGTTGTGCATGCTGGACACAACAGGAAAACTGCTATCTATCTGTGGTGTGCGACATCGCTCGCGATGCGATAGCTGGAGCACGATGGCAAGGTGGTACCAACAAATTATAGAAAATGCGGAACACGTACTCACGGAATGCATGAGATTCGAGACCGCACGAACGATTTTGAAAAGACATATGAAACGGGCAGTTACTCCGGGAGGAATAATAGAACACATGCTGAGTTCAAAACAGGCAGGGTCCGTAGCAAATGATGTTCTATGTGACATGATGCAGCAGTTGCGACGCGACGAGCGGAGTAACAGGTAAACTCCGTCGCGCCCCGCCATGGAATATCTAAAAGAAAGTTCTGCGGGGATCAACGGGAATATGTATGTGCCTGGCGAGAGGTGGTTTTAGTCGGGAGCATGGGAAGTGAGACAATTAATGGGGGTATTCAAATGAATATTATGAGTATCGCAGCGTGTGCGATATGAACATTAATTGTATTATGTTGATTGGATATGTGATGATGATTGTGGGAAAAAATAAATTTATTGTATCGTGTGCGTTAATTGGTTAACGGTAAATTGGGTTATGTAGTGGAATACGACATTATAAGTCTCATACAGTTTTTCCAGGTATGTACGAGGGTTGCATTTTATATTTCGGGATTAGAGAACAAAAACAAATATTGATCATCGAAAATCACTTTATTGTGTTTCAAAATATTCCCCATGAAGATCTATACACTTTTGCATGCGTTTGAACCAATTGTCGAAGCACTTTTGCCACTCTGATTGAGGTATCTCCAACACATGCATTCTGAATGCAGCAACCGCTTCTTCAGGTGTCGAAAAACGTTGACCTCTCAGTTTGTTTTTTACGTACGGGAATAAAAAGAAGTCATTCGGTGCCAAGTCAGGACTATACGGCGGATGACCTATCAAATCGATGTTTTGGGTGCTCAAAAATGCAGTTGTCGCAGCCGATGTGTGAGAGCTCGCATTGTCGTGGTGAAGAGTGATCCGTCTTCGGCGGTTGGTTTTCCTGATTTCTTGGAAGACAACTGGCAAACAAATGGTTGTGTACCACTCAGAATTGACTGTTCTGCGTTGTTCTAGTGGTACGGTTGCGACATGTCCAGTTTTTCCGAAAAAACAGGTGACCATTTGCTTGGAAGTGCTTCGTGCGCGAACAACTTTTGTTGGATTTGGCTCATCTTGAATCACCCAGACAGTCTACTGCTGTTTACTTTCGGGCTCATACGCGTAAATCCACGATTCATCACCTGTCACGATGTCATAGACGTGTTTCGAAGCACCGCGACCGTATTTTTTGAGCATTTCTTTCGACCAATTGACACGAGCCTTTTTTTGGGCGATTGACAAATTGTGTGGGATCCAACGCGAACAAATTTTTTTGACAGTCAAATGTTTATGCAATATTGAATATATGCTGGTCCCACTAACGCCTAAGGTTGTCTCAATCTCACGATAGGTCACATGACGATCTTCCAAAATCAGTTCGCGCACAGCATCAATGGTTTTCGGAACAACAACTGATTTTGGACGACCTTCACGAAATTCATCTTGGAGTGAACTACGACCACGATTGAATTCACCATACCATCAATGAACACTGGTCCTTGATGGAGCTTCATCGCCAAAAATTGAATTAAGTTCATCCATGCACTGTTGCTGAGTTAATCCACGCCGAAAGTTGTAAAAAATAATCGTACGAAAATGTTGACGATTTAATTCCATTTTTGGGCCGGGATGAATCTTTTGAGTTACTGTAAACCACACAAATAGCGCTCGTATGTCAAAACGTTCTGAGTGCGTATAACCTCAAAAATGTCCAACTTTCCGACAGAGCTGTCAATTGCCGGATTGCAACACTAGGGTTGCCAAATGCCGAAACACAAGAGGCAACCCTCGTATACCTACATTTTGCCCCTCGATAGTATAGTGGTTAGTATACCCGCCTGTCACGCGGGAGACCGGGGCTCGATTCCCCGTCGGGAAGCCTCTGGCGCAAGACTAATGACCTTGCCCGGAAAAAACAAATCATTATGGAAAATTTAACAAGCCTCAGGACTTACTAAATAAGGCCAAGCCCTGTTTCCGGTTGTAGTGCCGATGATGATGATGATACCTAGATTTTGGCGCGAGGCTAATAACCTTGCCCGGCAAAACAAATTATTATGGAAAATTTAACAGGCTTTTTACTTGTTAAATAAGGCCAAGACCGGATCCCGGTTGTAGTGTCGCTGATGATGATGATACCTAGATTTTGGTGTTATTAGTCTAGAATAATCTGATCGTTCGATCAGCGAAAAATTAACGATCACACCTTATTCTGCCTTAAGTGATTCTGAATTTGTGGGGATCAAACCCAGTGGGTAGATATCTTCAGGTGGGGGCTCTCGTGTATAATAAGAAAATGATCTAAGGAAATATTAACCAACTGTTGAAAAGTTGTATACATATTACGAATTAAAGATCTACTAACACTTCTGGTTGCCAGGAAATATCCAAATTTCAGCTAGATTCCAGTTTGTGAACTGGGTTGCACGTAAAGAGAATGTTGGTAGCCATTACCGATATTGTGTGAGTTAGCCTCACATGAGCATAGATCTAAAATACTTTTGGTACTCCTCATTTTCTTCCCATTCTTCTTATCCATACAAACTCCTTTTCCATTTTCTATTCATAGTATACTAAATCTTAAAGAAGGTTAACGTATTACTAGTTAGTCAAAAACGTCCAACTTGTTCACATAGAATACTTAATTGAGAACAATTTCAACTGTTTAGGTTGAATTACTTTTTAATAAAATACACAAATTATAGTGGATTGACTGGTTCACTTCTCTTCAAATGACCATTTCTTTTAATTATGTTAAACATCATCTTATTCTTATTCGCAGCCATGCATTTCTGGATTGATAAACACTCACAAGGTTATGGATTTGGAAGGGCACGTGTTGCTGCCTCATTATCCGGAGCTGGGGGAAATGGTTTAGGATTTCCTCATCATGCACGACGTATTGGAGGCAAGTCATCGTCAACGTCTCATCGTTTTCCAAATCACCAGCCACAACAGCAACAGCATTCGCATAGTCACGCTCACCACCAGCATACCCATCAGCAACAACAACCACAATCGATTACAATGGACTTCTATAGATCACACAATAATAATAACAACAATACAAATTACAATGCGCACAATCACAGTCATAGTAATAACAATAACTCCAATAGCAACTACAACCTCAGTAGCAACAATAGTTTGCCAAGTAATAATAATCTTGCCAGCAATAGCACCAGCTCTAGTGTGGCCAGTGTTCACCGGATGGGTCGAACAAGCCGCAACAACAGCAGTAACAGTATCCAACTGAATAATAACAACAACCACCAAGAATCCGCAGCGATGGCATCCAGCACGTCTCGAAACTACCATCACCACCCCCAATTCGGAAGTATGAGCATTCGACACTACCAAAATCAAGCCACCAATATAGGAGACCATAACTCGCATAACACGACGCGAGTACAACATCTTCATCAGTACAATCCACCGCAAAGGACTCAGGCATCGCAGACTCTCAACGCGCTATCAGCTTCACTGCCACCTATTTACATGTAAGTATCTTTGGTGTAATAAAAATTTTACATCCAACAGACATCAGTTGCTTAATTAAAATTCATCTCCCATCACCTCTGCCACATGTAACCCTTAAAATATATCTCCACAGGAATACATCCCAAGGCCAACACTTCGCAGAAACTGCCATAGATACTGGGCCCATGTCTGGTAGTCGTGTTCATTCCACAACGACAACAACTCCAACCGCAAACCAAGTACTCGGATCAACTGACAGTCAAATCCTCCCGTCACATCTTAAATATGGTCTTTGGGCAACAGTAGTTTTGGCTTCGGCTTTTATAGTAGGTGCCAAATTCTTCGCAGACCACCAAGGAAATGGACTAGAGGTCCTCATCTTTGTGGCATTCACCGCAACATTCTTCCTCGCTGCATGGACTGTATCCTTGTGTCGTTTACCAAATAGCTTAATGGTCTCATCGCCTATTAACATTGATGAAACTAATCGAGAGCTCCTCAATCAACATACAACCAACCAGCTGACAGTTCATCAGTTACCACAAGTACAAGCATCACAGTTACAACCAACAACAATCCAACCAATGGCCCAGTCAGTAGTCCAGCCACATGAAGAAACCCTAGAACTTACACCGACTGGTGCACCACCGCCATACCACATTGCCATTCTACTGCCAGAAAGTGATAAGGAGGAGCAGTTCAAGGACGAATCACCGCCACCATCATACGACAAGATTGTTATTTAATACCAACAATCTTGACAAGGAACTCCCGACCGAAGCAAAAGTGATAAAACGAAAACCATTCTATTAGAATGCATGTGAAAGTTCTATCCCGTAAGTATCCGTTTGTCCTTAGCCAGTAAGTATTATGTAGTTTGCACGTGAGCTGCAGTAACGAACATCGATTCGACGTGTAGAAGCTTTCGAGGTATCCGGTGGTCTTCTCCTTTGGGCGAAAGCAATTAAAAAATAAATTGGTAAGTTGACGCTGCACAATCAGCCTATCTAACACCTTGTACATTACGTGACTTTGATTACGCGAGATTTGTAAAAAGAAATTATTTATTTGATTTCAAGTAGTGTTCACTGGCTGTACTCAATGGTAACAGATCTTGAGTTCTGCATAATTGTTTGATTAATGGACAAAAGTTCCAAAGATATTTTTGTATATCTTAATGGCCTCGTTTCAACGAGCCTATTTATTCATGCGCAAAATGTTCCCTACTGAAACGGGGCTTAATGGAAGTTGTGCCACTATAGAGTTTCCCTTTGGCGTGTTTTCTATGCTCTACGATTTAGTTGCTCGAGAATTTCTATTCGGTGGATTGATTAGCGTTAATTGGTGGACAGGGGTACCAAGGAAATGTTTGTATATCTTAATGGCCTCACTAGAAGTTAGTTTATTCATGGGCGCCGCTATTGGTTCCATGCAGGACATATTTTCTAAAACCAGATTTAGTTGTAAGCCATAAGTTTTTTCTTCCAAATATTTGTCTGGGCTCTATGGTTTTATTGCCTTAAAACTTCTATTCGATGGATTGGTCAAATTACAATGAATCGACCTGAGCTAAATCGCGTTAAGTGATTCCTAATATGGTGGGTCTCAGCCCCATTAAAAATGTAATAAAACAGACTACTACATCTTGAAGAGGACCACGTAAAATAAAAGTTTTGGTAGATTCATTAACATTTTATGAATTTATCTTACCGTTAACTAGCAAAAATTGACCGTTGTTGAATGCAAGGACATTTTTATTGAGTATTGACGGCTGTAAGGTTGTGACACGCGATTTTGTCTATACCTCCGTTACGACGTCGTATCGCCAAGGCCAGACTCATCTTCTAGAAATTGGTAAGGTAACATGCTCAGTGCAATCAATGATTTCTATCTTGGGTTTATCGATATTAAGAATTTTTATTAGTGCATTCCCATCATCATCATCGGCACTACAACTGGGATCCGGTCTTGGCCTTATATAGCAAGTCTCTCCACCGGTATCCGGTCCTTATCCGAGACTTGTTAAATTGTCCATAATAATTCGTTTTTCCACTCAAGGTTATTACTCTTGCGCCAACCGTTATCAGGATGTCGCTGCTTGCATTGGTTCACGACTTGGTGGATGCCAATGTAGCTATCCAGCGGTGTCACGTGGAGACTGCATGTCAACTTGGATTGAACAGGAACAAAGATCGGCCTGGCCTTTGCCGGGTTGAAAGCAGAGATTTTATCATGTATGTTCCCCCCCATCGCCCCAATAGACCCCTGATTTTTATAAAGCTCATATGAGAAAAGTGTGTTTCAGATATCAGTGTTGTGGTCTCTTATAAATATTTCTAGTTCTTTTTTTACACTAACGGGCGCACAAAAGGGGATTTTGAAGTTACCTTAAACGTCAGAGCACAGTGCGAGCGGGTGGAGAGGAAGTGGATAAGGAAAGGAGGTGTCGATGTATATTGGACTTGAATGTCTGGACATCACATCGGCCAGGAAACACATGATCAGGCAGACCATTCCACATTCGTGTGGTTCGTCTAAAGAATGACTCGCTACGTTTATTTGTGCGCCTAAAGTCCATATTCAACGTGAACTGATGCGCATTCACAGATTGACGGATATCGCGGAAAAATGTCTGAAGGGGCGGAACACATTAAGCAAGTTCAGTTGAGCAACGACCGTGGTAATACCTATAGAAAAGAGATAGGCATGATACGTTGCGCCTGTGTTCTAAGGGCGGAATTGATCAACTTACGGCTGGGTCCCCAATAAGTTTCACTGCTCGTTATGCATCCTGTCGAGCACTTGTAGTGCAGTTTTGGATGCGCCTGACCAAATATGGGAGTTGAACTCCATTTTTGGACGAATATACGTCTTGTAAATAGTGGCCAGGTTGGATGGTGTGAAGTATATTTTGCGTCTCTTAAAGAATCCCATACATTTAGCTGCACTTTTCGCAACTTCAAATATGTGGTCATTCCAGTTAAGAGTCGAATTAATTCGAGTGCCGAGGATTGTTAATTCCTTGGCTTCGTCGATGCAAGTGCCGTTCATAGACAGTATATTTACTTTGGGGCTCAGCTTTGACGACAAGAGGCAGCGCTGAGTTTTTAGGTCATTGAATTCTACTCGGTTAGATAATCCCCACTGATATATCTTGTTGAGGTCTGAATTCAATGTATCAAGCATAAGTTGCTGGTTGGTAGTGGCGTTCGAAGAGTTTGGACGGGAGTATTCGTATGAGTATGAGAAACTCAACGTGCTATCATCAGCAAACGAGTGAATTGGGTTGTGAGTAATTGACAAGAGATCATTTATAAAGATGAGGAAGAGAGTGGGTGAGAGTACCGAACCCTGGGGAACACCTGCATTAATTTGATGGCAGACAGATTTGACACCATCAAGAACCACTTGGATTGAACGGCCAGAAAGATAGTCTCTTATCCATTGGATCAGGGAATTGTCCACTCCATATGAATGCAATTTTGACAAAAGGGCTGGATGCCAAACTCTGTCGAAGGCTTGCTTTCACCGAGGTAGTGGATGGAATGGCTCCACTTTTCGGTAAGGTACGCTGTAGGTAGATAATTAGTCAGTGCGTCGACACGGACGCGGGTTTAACTAATTTCCACTACTTAACTCACGGCGCGAAAAGGAAACAAAGTTCTCGGGATAAAACACTTCCCAAACGGAGCGAACAGAATGAAATAAAAACACACTGGTTGTGGTTTCGTTGAATGTTCTTTATTTGGAAATTTAATTAAAAAGATTCTGAAGCATTATTTTATACTACACATGTATATACTATTGTTTTCCATTTATTAGTTTGTTTGAATTTGAAGGAAATGAAAACACACGGTTTGATGTTTCAATGAAAGTTCTTTTAGGAAATTTAATTAAAAAGATTCTGAAGCATTATTTTATACTACACATGTATATACTATTGTTTTTCTATTTATTAGTTTGTTTGAATTTGAAGGAAATGAAAACACACGGTTAATGTTTCAATGAAAGTTCTTTTAGGAAATTTAATTAAAAAGATTCTGAAGCATTATTTTATACTACACATGTATATACTATTGTTTTTCTATTTATTAACTACAAACGGAACACCTGCCAACACAACCCGACACATCAGCCAAAGAGAAGGCGACGCGATTCACAGCATTCACTATTAGGCACCTTGGACACGAATTGTGTAACGAAAGGATTCACTGTCATATAATCAGACACATTTACTACTTCGACGGCGACGCGGGTGACTCCTTCGACTGGTGAAATCTGACTAACTATTGGATGTCTCTTTACAGACATCCAACAAAAACGAACCTAAGGGATTCGCCGCCGAAGGCCAGCCAATCGAGAAAGTCAAAAAGAAAAAAAAAGGGAAACAGGAAAACTCATGTAGCAGGTCAAATCTGCTGCTACATGTTTGGGAAAGATAAACTGCCGCCATTCGCAAGGGATAGATTCTTGATTGACGTGAGTCAATAAAACCCTTGCCGAAGGCAGGAATCTATCTTGGAATAATGAATCAGGCATTGGTTATGGCCGTTGCCAGATCATTTAAAATAAACATATTTCGGTGATGTATGTTGTCTTAGGGATATGTTAATCCCGTTGAAGGGACTGTCAGGCGAAAGTATCCGCTTGAGTGTTTACTTTGTGTAAACTAAAATTGGTGGTCATGACCGATGCTGGTGATCGTTCCGAGAAACGGCAACGGATCATAAAATCGGTCATGCTGAGATAAGTAGATATGCGCGCCTGAAAGGCCAATGTTTAATTTGATCTTCTTTACTTGTAGGAAAGATAGATCGTAGACATGCCGTTGGAAATCTGGCTTGCAGCTGTGCAAGCAACCCGAAATAATGCTAGTTCAATGAATGGGTACAAAAATAACACACGGAAAGATCAGCGTGTGTTGGTGGATATGTGCCATCCATTGTTCGGTCGCGGAAGCTCGGTTGATGAACCGATGTCATGGCAAGATGATAATCTTGCCGTGAATTATGCTTTTAGGAATGACCGTGGGGAAGAGGTTTGGAAAAGCACCCAAAAAAGGTAAGCTGCCTAATATATATTTATGTCGGTTATCCTTGGGGATAACCGAATTAATTCCAGCGAATTGGTTGGCGGTTAATGCCGTAGCAAGGCTGCATAATCTTGCCGAAAATTCGACTTCAAGGTAAGTCGCATCGCCGGGAATGGTGGGGATCGAGCGATGCGTGGCTCTTCGGGCCCTGAAAAGCCCCACATCACTCCCTCCCCAGTGACGTAGTCACGAAACAGGTAAGGCAGATTAGGAGGAGGTTAGTTGGGTATGGGCGCGCGCCTGGGCGCGAGTACGGGGAGGTTGTGCTGGTGGAGTAGGGGTGGTGTCAGCAGATGTGGGTGGTTCTGGAGCGGAAGCTTCCAGAAAACAGGGCTTAAGCCTTTCGACGCTGACCGTGGATCGCTTGCCTCTAATATCGATCTCGAAGACGCGGTCACTGATGCGGCGGAAGACTTTGAATGGGCCATCATAAGGTGGGTCCAGGGGTTTTTTGACCTTATCCACCCTGACAAAGACGTGCGTGCAGCTGTGCAGTTCGGGGTGGACGAAAAGTTTTTTGGAGCCGTGCCTGGTTACAGGGGTTGCCCTAACCTTACGTAGCAGGTCACGGAGATGTCCCAATTCACGAAGTTGGTCACGCGGTGTTTCGCCATTCAGGAAAAGTTCTCCTGGAAGAAGGAGGTTGGTACCGTAGGTAAGCTCTGCTGCCGAAGCACCCAGGTCCTCCTTAATGCTTGTCCTCAGGCCGAGGAGGACGGTTGGAAGGGCGTCAAACCATTGTGTGTCATTATGACACATGAGTGAGGCTTTTAGAGATCTGTGCCAGCGCTCTATCATCCCATTTGACTGCGGGTGGTAGGCGGTGGTACGACTTCTTTGGCAGCCGAGAAGATTTGTTAGCTGCCTAAAAATTGTCGCCTCAAATTGTGGACCTCGGTCCGAAGTTATGGTGGTTGGTACACCGAAGCGTGTGACCCAAGTTGAATAAAAGGCCTTGGCGACTGATTCGGCAGTAACTGCCCGGAGAGGTGTCGCTTCTGGCCATCGCGTGCAGCGATCCATCATAGTGAGGATATAAGAAAATCCTCTTGATGGAGTAAGCGGTCCCACTATGTCTATGTGGACATGGGCGAAGCGTGCCGTGGGAAGCTTGAATTGCGCTGGCTCCAGTACATTATGTCGCGCTACTTTGCAGCGCTGGCACTGGAGACAAGCACGGGCCCAACCGGTGAGGTCTTTGTTCATCCGGGGCCAAATGAATTTGCGACGGACAGCAGCGGCTGTTGCTCGGCCGCTGGGGTGGGCTGGGTTGTGGTAAACCTGGAACACGCCCTTACGAAGTTTCTCGGGAATGTAAGGTCTAGCGGTTCCAGTGGAGACATCACACCAGATTTCGCCCAAAGGGTCGCGAAGGGTAATTTTCTTAAGCTCTAGTGCCGTATCGGCAGTTAGGAGGGACTTGAGCTGTTCGTCCTCCTCTTGAGCTAGGGCAAGGTCAGTGTTATTCAAGGCGGTACGCAAATGAATCGTATCGATTCGAGAAAGGGCGTCCGCCGTGACATTCTGTTTACCGGAGATATGCCTGATCTCCGTAGAATATTGCCCAATGAGGTCTAATTGACGCTCTTGTCGGGGGGAGGCATTTCCCGACTTCTTCCGGAACGCATAGACCAATGGCTTATGGTCTGTTAAGATAGAGAGTGAGCGACCTTCTATCATATGACGGAAGTACTTAACAGCGCTGTAGATCGCGAGCAATTCACGGTCGTAGGCGCTGTAACGTCGCTCAGTGGGACTCAGCTTCCTTGAAAAGAAACCAAGTGGTTCCGGACGGCCTTCAATGTCCTGTTCAAGGACGGCTCCGATTGCGGTATCCGATGCGTCGCATTGGATAGAAAGTGCCGCTCCCTCGAGAGGGTATCGGAGTAAGGTGGCATTTGCCAATTGTTCTTTGGACAGTTGGAATGCTCTATCAGAGACTTCTGTCCAATTAATGGGGCGCTTATCATTGCGCTTAGCTCCTTTTAAGAATTCATTGAGCGGAGCTTGAATCTGGGCAGCATTCTTCAGGGTAGGACGGTAGAAGTTCAGCATGCCCAAAAATCGACGAAGCTCACTCACGTTAGTAGGCCGGGGATACTTCATGAGGGCCTCCACACGGTCTGGTAGTGGGCGAATGCCCTGGTTGTCAACGACATAACCCAGATAGGTGATTTGCTCCTTGGCGTATTGACACTTATCTGGGTTGATGACAAGACCGAATTCGCGGAGGCGCTCTAGGACCCGACGTAAGTGGTGTTTATGTTCGGCGAGGTCTTTGGAGGCGATGAGAATGTCATCAAGGTATGCATGGCAGCAATTAAGACCTCGTAACGCCGTGTCGATATACCGCTGGAATGTCTGTGCGGCATTCCTGAGGCCGAAAGTCATCACTTTGAACTCGAAGAGTCCGAAAGGTGTAATGACTGCGGTCTTGGGGATGTCTTCTGGTGCCACCGGAATTTGATGGTATGCCCTGGTGAGATCCAGGGTAGTGAAGACATTGCACCCTCGTAACTTGTACGAAAAATCGTAGAGGTGTGCAATTGGGTATCTGTCCGGGACAGTTGCTGCGTTCAACAGCCTGTAATCGCCACATGGGCGCCACTCACCAGAACGTTTCTTCACTAAGTGGAGTGGGCTTGCCCAGGGACTGTCCGACGGTTGGCAGATACCTAGTTCGATCATATGCTCGAACTCCGCGCGCGCCGCACGTAATTTTTCGGGAGCCAGTCGACGTGGACGCTGGCTCACCGGGGGACCACGTGTTTCTATATGATGAAACACCGTGGCTTTATGTCGGCGCTGGTTAGGCAGAGGAATTGTTGTACTCACAAATTCCTGTACCATAACCTGGAATGGGTCTATGCACTCTGTGGCCCCTGAAGTTGCCGCTGGTGATGCCGTCATGGGCAAGGGGGGTGCGGTTGGAGCCACAAGTCTGTTATGGGTCGAATCGACCAACAGATTATGTGCACCTAATAGGTCGGAACCTATCAGGGGTTCATTTACGTCCGCAATGACGAAACGCCAAGTGATCGGACGACAAAGACCCAATTGAAGTGTCAGCTTTTTACGTCCGTACGTAAGTATCGGCGTATTATTTGCAGCTGACAATTTAAGTGCGGCTGGCACGCGGTTACGCGGAGCAAACGATCGCGGGAGGACTGAAATATCGGCGCCGGTGTCGACAGTAAAAGCGATATTCAGTTTCGAATCCCGGATGGTTAAGCGACTTATCGTAGGGGTGCCGGCCGATTGCGCGAGGGTGTCGGTCGGCAAAATTAGTTTAAAGAGCGCCTCTGGTTGGTGGAAGGTTGCGTCCAACCACAAGGCGCTTTGCAATTGAATGCGCGATCACCATATCGCTGGTGATTGGCGCACCAAGGCAGAGTAACGGCATTATCAGGTATGTTCTGCCTATTAGTATTGCCGTTACGGGGAGGTCGAGCCGGAGCTCGCTGGGAATTGGCCCGGTGAGGGCCGTTTTGGGTGGGATTGGCCCTCTGTGGGGCATTTTGGGGGATATAGGCCCTCTGGGGGGCATTTTGGGAGGAATTCTGCCGATTGAGAGGACGGCTCGGCATGGCTCGATTCTGGGCGCTTCGAGGATTGTTCCTCACCTCCGCGCGCAATTGCGTTATCTCGCGGAGGAGTGAGGTTTGGAGCGCCCGGAGGTCAGCAGGAGTTAGTTGTGTGGGCGAATTTCTTTGGTTAGGGTTGGGGCCTGCCACTGGATTCCCCTGAGGGAAATTGGTTGAGGCGGGCCCTCTAAAAGGTAATTGGGTTTGAGGAGGATGGGGAGTTGAGACCAATTCATGGGCTGAGAAAGGCAGACGAGGGTGCCGTGCAGGCTGGGCGGCGTGTTGAGAAACCGCCGCTACCTGGTACGCTGGAGGCTCAGAATACTGATCTGAGCTTTCCATAATTGCGTCCGCGATTTTGGATAAATAGCCCAAACTCTGATTGGGTTGGGCTATAAGTGCCGAACGGGCATGCTGGGGAAGACACCTCAAAAAGTGAGGCTTTATTAGGTCGTCCCCAATCCTGGTCCCCGCTATAGAGCGTAAATGGGTCAGGAAAAGAGATGGTCTCATCCCAGAAAGGTTGGTTACAGCGGCTAAACGTTGTTGGCGCACACTTCCTGGCTCGTCCAATGCGTCGAGCAGAGCTTCACGCATGTTGCTATATGGGTTGCGGCCGGCCGACCTTATTATGTGTGCAACATGCGGTCGTTGAGTGCGGTCAAGCACTTTCAACAGCTCAACTGCACGAAGTTGTTCGTCGTGCAAGGCTGAGGCCTGGAAGATGCGGTCTGCCACTGCAAACCAAAGGTCTGGGTCCTCCTCATCGAAAGGGGGAAGTCCTATATTAGGGTGACGAGTCCCATTCCCGAGGCTGGAAGCATCGTGGAATTCTTGGGACTCTGAAGGTCTTTGGGGTTGTTGTGAGGTGCTGGCACCAGTTGTGGGCATTAAAATGCCGGAATTTGCCAAAGGGCAGATACCAGGGGCGTTGGAAGAGGTTGGGAGAGCGTTTGGGGAAGTAGGTTGGGGTCGGTTCACGACGCTGGGGGCAACGGGTGGTGCCAGAGGAGTAGCTTGTCCGGGCAAGTCTAGGTCAGCATCGACTTGCTCGGTGGGGAAATCGACGCTGGAGGCGTCGTGAAATTCTAGGGGCTCGGGTTGTTCTTGGGCCTTTTGGGCAGCGCTATTTCGTGTGACAACCATAGTGTTTTGTACGAAACAGGACTGAAATCAACGGGGTAGGAGGGAATCAAAATATTCACCACGGAGGACGCAGAAATGGGCGTAAGAGGACGCGAAGGCGGTGAAGGGAGGCCAATTGGGGTAAAAGAAGTCGCAGGAAGTTGAGAGAACCACGGATGTCCTAAAACAATGGTTTTCCCTAACCAAAATAAGTCGAGCGAAGTTCGGAAGTGGAGTCAAGTGGAGTTTTTTTGAAGTCGCGTAAAATTGTGTGGAGTTGAATGTGTTGGTGCCTGCTTGTACCCAGAAGGGGCTTACAATATTTATTATTTGTCTTTAGTATCGTTTAAATTTTGTTATTAAAGTTAGCTTAATATATTTGGTTTTAGGTTAACAGCTTTTGGATTTGTAATGAAAGTGGTTATACTTCAACTATATAGTTGGATTGGTTTTTATTTCAATTAGGTAATAATAATTGTTTGTATTGTATACTATACAAAATACTAATAAAACCAGGAAAATCAGAAATTTAGAAAAACAAAACGAAAAAGGAAAATATGCAAATTTATG
Organism: Microdon myrmicae; assembly: GCA_963931805.1. NCBI lineage: Eukaryota > Metazoa > Arthropoda > Insecta > Diptera > Syrphidae > Microdon > Microdon myrmicae. The sequence goes on along the minus strand of OZ007501.1, from coordinate 97,594,430 downwards.
TATTTTGTGTTTAGAATAAAATTTTTAGCAATATGAATTTGTTTTTTTTTTTTTTTTTTTTTTAAACTAATTGGAAAAGAAAGATAGTCGACTAATAATATACTTTCAAAAAAAAAAAAACTACCCAATATAAAAAAGTATTATTCGTATTTCAATCAATAAGAGAACTTATGCACAAATAAGGTATGTATCTAGTTATTCCTGTGTCTGAGGAATGTCTGGCTTTCTATTTCGTTGATAAAATTTTTAAACACACAATCTTAGGAGGTAAATAAACTTGGCATAGCGCATAATCGTTAAAAGACAAACGTAAAAATTAGGAAAAACAACTAAATGATTTTCTGAAAATTTATTAGTATCGGTTATGCCTTGACAATCAAACATCATTTGCCGTTTGTTGTGATTCACAATACAATTCACTCTCTAAAAAAAAAAAAATGATAACGTTTAAAATTCTATGTTTGGCGGCTCAGAAGGTGCTCGCCACTAGAGAACTGAAACTAAGTATCCTGAAAAGCTAATTTTTAAACAATACTTGCGGTTAATCCGTAGGGTTGCTGCTGGTGGAACTTATATGCTGTCGATCTTCCTGTGATGTTGATACGTTCAGCAGCGTTGGGGTTGCTGCACTCCTTACGAATTTCTTAGCACTTGGTGATGATCCGGTGATGGTGTTGTTCTGGTACTTCGACTTAAATTGGTGTGACGATGTTGTATTGTCCACTTGATTTATTTCCGATGTACTGGTGTTGAAAATATTAAATTTCGACTTGAATTTTCTGATTGGCGATAAGTGTTTAAACAGTGTTGATTAATTGGGTTGATGTGCATTGAAACAATTATGTGCACGTGCTGTTTTTGATGTTTTCAATTTTATTGTCCAATGAGAGATGATGGTAACGAACTCGCCCGAAGCCCAATAACCGTATTGGCTGTGTTACTTCACTTTCAAATAGGAAAACTTTGCCGGATTTCACACGGAATTGGTTTATTCTCCGGTCACAAATGTTCGAAAGTTGCGCGTTTTTTTTCGCGGTCACCAATGTGGGGTTGGTTTAGCTAATGCACCAAGCACGGGTGCGGATTCAGCTATCACCCACTAAACAGCTGAGAAATTGTCACTTTCGAATTATCACATAAAGTTGTATATGAGCAGACATTTACTTGTCACTATTTTCCCAGATGCACTCGGTTGTCCTGCTGCGTGATGCGTTTCTAAAGTTTATTTGTTATCCGAACAGTAACACTTGTTTTGATTACGTTAACAATTACTATTGTTCTGTAACCGAACACAACACTCATTATAATTTCATTCGCGGTTACAAGTCTCGAAACAGTAAGAACGCCCTGCACGATACGGCCCTGACCACTCCGGTTGACCGTTAATATATATTACTTCTTAGCGTATACGTACGCGACGAGGGTTGTAATCTGACTAACTATTGGATGTCTCTTTACAGACATCCAACAAAAACGAACCTAAGGGATTCGCCGCCGAAGGCCAGCCAATCGAGAAAGTCAAAAAGAAAAAAAAAGGGAAACAGGAAAACTCATGTAGCAGGTCAAATCTGCTGCTACATGTTTGGGAAAGATAAACTGCCGCCATTCGCAAGGGATAGATTCTTGATTGACGTGAGTCAATAAAACCCTTGCCGAAGGCAGGAATCTATCTTGGAATAATGAATCAGGCATTGGTTATGGCCGTTGCCAGATCATTTAAAATAAACATATTTCGGTGATGTATGTTGTCTTAGGGATATGTTAATCCCGTTGAAGGGACTGTCAGGCGAAAGTATCCGCTTGAGTGTTTACTTTGTGTAAACTAAAATTGGTGGTCATGACCGATGCTGGTGATCGTTCCGAGAAACGGCAACGGATCATAAAATCGGTCATGCTGAGATAAGTAGATATGCGCGCCTGAAAGGCCAATGTTTAATTTGATCTTCTTTACTTGTAGGAAAGATAGATCGTAGACATGCCGTTGGAAATCTGGCTTGCAGCTGTGCAAGCAACCCGAAATAATGCTAGTTCAATGAATGGGTACAAAAATAACACACGGAAAGATCAGCGTGTGTTGGTGGATATGTGCCATCCATTGTTCGGTCGCGGAAGCTCGGTTGATGAACCGATGTCATGGCAAGATGATAATCTTGCCGTGAATTATGCTTTTAGGAATGACCGTGGGGAAGAGGTTTGGAAAAGCACCCAAAAAAGGTAAGCTGCCTAATATATATTTATGTCGGTTATCCTTGGGGATAACCGAATTAATTCCAGCGAATTGGTTGGCGGTTAATGCCGTAGCAAGGCTGCATAATCTTGCCGAAAATTCGACTTCAAGGTAAGTCGCGTCGCCGGGAATGGTGGGGATCGAGCGATGCGTGGCTCTTCGGGCCCTGAAAAGCCCCACAACGCCATCAGATCTCCTGTAGACCTGCTGCTACGAAAGCCATATTGGCGGTCATTGAGTAGGTCATTTGATTCCAGATATTTCGTAAGTTGCCGGTTGGTAAGAGATTCCATTACCTTGGAGAGAATAGAAGTCAGTGCTATGTGTCGATAAGAAGAAAAGCATGATTTGTCGCCCTTTTTGGGAATTGGCTGAATGTTCGCTGAGTTCCATCTATTTGGGAAACGACCTGTAGAATAAGACAAATGGAAGTTTCCGCAGTGGTTTGGCGAGTGAAGAGGAACGTCTCTTCAAGAGTATTGGGAGAATGCCGTCCGGACCAGGAGATTTGTGTGCGTTTAGCTCTTTGAGTGCGCGGGCAATAGTACGCGTTCGGAAGCGAATCTGGCTCATGGTGTGCTGCTTATGCTCAATTTGAGGTGGAACTGATGTGGTATCAGGCAGCGTTGAGATGGCTGCAAAATGTGCAGCAATTTGATTCGTCTTCTCTATTGCAGTGGTGACTGGTTTGTCATCGACTATAAGCGATGGAATGGATGAAGAGACTGAGTTTTGAATGTTTTTCACGAATGCCCAGAGTTTCTACTACCTGTAGGACAGTGTAGTATTTTTTGTCTCACTCTCTGGTCATGCAAGAACTTGGCGCGTCGGATATACGCATTGCAGTCATTCCTAGCTCTCTTAAATCTCTTCCGATTTTCCTCAGTATTGTTTGATTTATACAACCGGAAGCTCAACTCTTTAGCCTTAATGGCTTATTTGCACACAGAATCGAACCACATATGTCTTGGGTTTGGTACTCTTAACTCTGTGTGGAATAAAGGTCCGCATGCCAAGTAGAATCGTGTCTGTCAATGTGTCATAGAGTCAGCATCGTTATGGAGGAAAAATAACGACCAATTTCACCTCCCAAAAAAGTCGTTCAGCCCTTCCCAGATGGTTTTCTCGTAGAACCATACTGTTCTTTTAGGAGCTTTCTCAGTAACGTTACTGTTGGTTAGAGGAAATTTAGCTGACACGACACAGTGGTCTGTAGTGCCCAAGGGCGAAGAAACTTCAATTGTGTATTTGCTTGGGTGAGAGGTGAGAAACAGGTCCAGTGTGTTGGCGAAATGACCATATATATCTGGTGCCCGTGTTGGCTCATTGACAAGTTGAGTTAAGCTATTTGAATTAGCAAAAAGCTGGACATATTGACCTTTGTTATGTTTTTTATATATAACAATTTGAATACAGTTAATTAATATGTTTAATAGTTGTCACTATATTTAAAGTAATTGAATTGTGCAAGGACTTACTTGGGATTTTATCTTGATTTTTCTTATGCTGGGTTTTGTCTGCTGTCCAGTTGCAGGGGGCGGAGAGTGTCGTGCTCCCCTGTTAATTTATTAGTTCAATTGTGGTGTGATTCCAACGCTGCTTATTTTCCAGTCCGGTAGATAAAAATGTTCCTTTTTTCATCGGAGATTGACGGCGAATTGTCATATTTCCGAATTTATTTTCGATGTATTATTTTTATTTTATTATTTTTTTTCTCCGCCAAGTAGAATTTGCATAAAGTAGTTTATGCAAATTAACTACTTGGCGCGTTATTTCCTTTTACAGGTAAAGAGGGGAATCAAAGGGGGATTAGTGGATTCTGGGGGGACCTGGACTCAATGTCGGTCCGTAACAATACCTTCCCCCCTTAAATAGTGATAGCTTCATTCTTAGAAGAGGAATGAAGCTTGGCTACTTAAGTATCAACTGTAGCATTTATCCTTACACCGTCGGTGGTGTATTTTCTTCCCTTGTTTGTCGTGGTTTCTTCTGCTTTTGGCTTCCTCTATTCGTAATAGGGTTTTAGCCTATTATTGTGCACCACCACATTTCTTCTCCCTACCTTAACGAGGCTATTTACCGGACTATTTATTTGCACTACCTTGTAGGGACCCCTCCATATGGGAGCTAATTTTCCTTGCTTTTGAGCATTACGTATTAAAACTTTGTCGCCCACATGGAACGTGAATGGGCGTATCTTACGGTCGTAGTACTCTTTCGACTTCTTCTTGGAAGTTAATAGGTTACGCCTTGCTATTTCGTACGTATGTTGAAGTTTGTACTTCAATAGCTTATGGTAACTGTCATGGTTGTATACCGGTTCCGGAGGTTGCTTTATGCTTGTCGGTACCTCCGGGGTGAACCCAAATAGACAGTCCATTGGCGTAAGCTTAGTACCTTCGTGTACATTGGTGTTGTATACGAATGTTGCCGTCCTCAGGTACTGGTCCCATGATTGGGAATTCCCATCCACAATGCTTCGCAGGTAATCTACGAGTGGACGATGGGCTCTTTCTAAGGCTCCATTTGATTGTGGGTGGTACGCTGAGGTTTGTAGTTTTTTAATACGGAGCAGTTTGCACACGCTTTTAAACAAACTGCTTAGGAAATTGCTTCCCTGATCGGTGACCAGTTGCTTCGGAACACCATACCGAGCAATTATTTGGTCGAAAAAGACTGTGGCCACCGTTTCTGCCTCCGCATCTGCGAGAGCGTAGCAATCTATATACTTCGACAAGTTGTCTTGGAATGTAAGTATATATTGATTGCCGGTTGGAGTGCGATCAAGAGGACCTACTATATCTAAGTATACTTTGTCGAAAGGCCTCTTTGCAATGTCGGTTATTACCATGGGCATACGTATGTTCGGTGAAGATTTCATGGTTTGACATGTTTTGCATACTTTGATGTATTGTTTAATGTCGCGCATCATGTTCTTCCACCAAAAATTTCTACGTATTTTGTGGTACGTTTTACTCACTCCTTGGTGTCCGCCCAAAGGAGGATCATGGTATTCCCGGAGTAGGAACTGAATGTCTTCAGGATTGGTTATCTCCATTCCTTTTTCCGTGCAGGCCGGAATGGGATCCTCGTTAAGAGAGGACTTATCGTCATTTGGACTATCCTGAGTTCCTTCGCTTGCCCTTAACTTTTTAGCTTGGGCGCGTGTTAGTACATTGCACCTTGGTAGTGTGGGAGTCTCATCACAAATTTGCGGGATACGACTCAAGGTATCCGCATTAGTGTTGTATTTACCGGGTTTATATTCGATTTGGTAGTCGTACTCCAGTAGTTTGCGATTGAACCTTAGTAAACGTGACGTGGGGTCTTTCACGTTGAATACTCCCTTTAACGGTTTGTGGTCCGTGTATATATTAAATTTTCTCCCTTGTAAATAACAACGGAAATTCTTAGTCGCCCAAACAATGGCTAATAACTCTTTCTCAATCGTAGAGTAGTTCTTTTCCGCCTTATTCAAGGTTCGACTGGCATATGCGACTGGCTGGTCCTTACCGATTTCGCCTTGCGACAGTACGGCGCCCAGTGCTTCGTTGCTCGCATCCGTGGTCAGATTAAAGGGTTTGGTAAAATCTGGATAGATTAACAGTGGCGGCGAGACCAATAACTCCTTTATGTTATCAAATGCTTGTTGGCATTTGTCTGACCAGGTGAATTTGACGTCCTTCCTTAACAAATTTGTTAAGGGGCGTACTATCTTCGAAAAATTTTGAACAAATTTTCGATAGTAATTCGCCAAACCTAGAAACGATTGGACGTGTTTTACCGTTTTGGGAATGGGGAAATCTCTGACACTAGCTGTCGTGTCTGGATTTATTAGTTCAATTGTGGTGTGATTCCAACGCTGCTTATTTTCCAGTCCGGTAGATAAAAATGTTCCTTTTTTCATCGGAGATTGACGGCGAATTGTCATATTTCCGAATTTATTTTCGATGTATTATTTTTATTTTATTATTTTTTTTCTCCGCCAAGTAGAATTTGCATAAAGTAGTTTATGCAAATTAACTACTTGGCGCGTTATTTCCTTTTACAGGTAAAGAGGGGAATCAAAGGGGGATTAGTGGATTCTGGGGGGACCTGGACTCAATGTCGGTCCGTAACACCTTCAGGTGTTGTTGTTCCAGAGTGACGAAGCCACTGAGAGTTATGCACATTAAAATCACCCGCAGTAACGATTTCAGTGTGCGGATATAGGGTCAAGATCCTATCGACAGGATCAGACAGAGCATCAAATTCGTTAAAGGATGCATTTCCAAGTTTGGGCTTCTGTAAAGAAAGCAGTAATGTATGATATGCTTACGAACGTGTAGTTTTAGCCAAGACAAATTAAATTCTGGGTTGGAACAGAGACCATATTGTGGCAGAAGCTGATAAGCAATATCATTTCGTATGTATGTGGCTATACCACGAGTTGGAAAGAACAGTGGCACTAAGTTATATCCAAGTAGATTAAAATCGGAAATATCTGTATTAGTAATTACCTGGGTTTCGCTAAGTGCAAGGATAGTTGGATTCTGGCTAGAAACATGGACAGACACAAAAGAGAAATTGCATCTCAAGCCGCGAATATTACACAAATCAACGCGAAATTCCGCTCCATTGAAATTGCCCTTGACAGACAACCAATACCGCCTCTGGAAAGTATGCAAGTCGGGACCAGCAATAGATAAGCGAAAGCAGCCACTACAGGTGTTATGCCCTTGTAGTAGGTGCCCCACTAAATCCGTGCCGAAATCCATGTCACATCCCTTCCATGATAAACATTATGCCACTCAGACACAAAAAACTCTCCAAAGATTATTAATCAATCGAGAGTATCGATGCCTAAGGGACGCAGACAGAGGTGCGAAAAAAAGGAAAACAGACACAAGGAATGGAAAGGGTAGAGAGTTTTCCCGCACTGCACATCACTCCCGTGTATATTTTCGCACTTTACACAGCACTAAGACGCGTGTGCAGAGATCCGTTTATTTGCATAGGATCGCACAGAAAACTTTGCACTGCACTCGGACGCGTTTTTTTTTTTTTGTTGGTTTCCGTAGGAAGGTGGAAATCTTCAAAAGTACCTCTAGACCGACCCAGGGGCATGCCGGGTTTTTACCGACTAAAACCACCTCCCACCAGGCTCAAATTCCCGTTGATCCCCGCGGAATTTTCTTTTAGATATTCCATCGCGGGGCGGGACGGAATTTACCTGTTACTCCGCTCGTCACGTCGCAACTGCTGCATCATTTCACAGAGAATACCATTGGTTACGGACGCGTGTGTGAAGATCCGTTTGTTTGTTTAGGATCTCACAGTAAGACTTCGCGCCCGAACCTAAAGTGCAATTGGGTATCTTATGTATCTAAGAATCCCAAAACGGATTGCACAATTGATCCGATGGTACGGATCACGAGGCAGAAGCGCACGTGCTGTCCCGTTGGTGGTTTTCACGCGACTTTTATTAATTAGTTATATGAACCAGACGCTGCAGGATATCGGAAATCTGATAAATTTATATTTCCAAATTTCCTATTGCGACGACGACGTCAAAAAGGGAGAGCCGATTACTCATTGTGTTTATTTCTTGGACTTCTTGGTCGGTGGTTTTTGAAAATGTTCAAGTTTGACGTTCACGTTGAAAGTGGACTTTAGGCGCACAAATAAACATAGAGAGTCGTCCTTTAGCCGAACCACACGAATGTGGAATGTTCTGCCTGATCATGTGTTTCTGGCCGTTGTGATGTCCAGACATTCAAGACCAATATACATCGACACCTCCTTTCCTTATCCACTTCCTCTCCATCCGCTCGCACTGTGCTCTGACATTTAAGGGTACTTCAAAATCCCCTTTTGTGTGCGGGTTAGTGTAAAAAAAATGATTCTTTTCTTGACCTGGAATACACTGAACATCTTCATTATATCCATGATGGTAGGCTCGTTTTTAACAGGTTGTTGTCTTCTTTTATTATCTGCTTTCTCATTTGATTGATTGTTCATTTGTGCGTTGCTAGCACCAGTTGTGGTTGGCCGCGCTCATCATACCAATCTGCCTGCATTCAAATTTTCAAATGGCTAGATAACCTTACGCATATTCTTAACCTGGGAGGCCAAGCTCCTCATAGATCCATAAAAAGAAAAGATAGGCACACAAGAGATGTGAGAACTGGGATTGTTACATTTAGCCACCTGTAGTGCAACACCGTAAGTAATATTAAAAATCTTTTCAAACTTCGTATCCCAGAAACTTGACACGACTTACCTATGGCTCTGCCGCTGGTTGCAATCAGGACCTCATGCTATTCGGGACGGAATTTCTGACTAATGTAGGTCCCTTGGAAAAGAACAATACACACGATAAGTATGATTTTACTCTCATTGCCGGGAAGAGCCAATTTAACGCCAATCAATTTCAACTCTCGTTCTACAAAACACATCACGTCAACTCAATTATTGATTTTATTAACAGAAAGAAACAGATAGAACTATTCAAATTCTTCTGTTTTATTTTGTAAAAGCAGCTCAAATCTCTAAAGTTTTCTCGAAGGTAGAAGTGGCTCAGCCCGTGTGGACCTTGACTCTATGATAAGCGTTACTTAGGACTCCTCGTAGATTCCAAATATGTTTGAAACTTTCCGGTTGAGAATTATAAGCCGAGTCAACTGCTTTTGACCATATTTCCACTTCTTTCGCGTCTTTAGGAACTGGAAGTCTTACCGACCACAATGTCCAGCCATAGTGTCTTCCATCTGGTGAATCCTCCTGCTCTAAATTGGCAACATGCCAACTGTCGCCTTGATCTACAGTTAAATCTACTCGCACAATTCGTCGTCCGCCGCCAGACCAAGCATAACCCTTAACATCAATATAGCCATCAACTATTGGCACCACAGATCCTGCGGGTGGTGAACAAATTGCCGAAGTCACTGGCATAGCTTGAATTGCTGGCGATTTCGTAAAGTCTACAGTGTCCCAATCTATACTTGGACTGAAACCTTTGTAATCATTTTGCTGCCAATGTGATGGTGATTCGTGTCCTGAAACAACAATCCTTGTCAACCATTTGACGTTCCTTGCTCCAACTGTGCCTGGAATTATAACACGTAGAGGATAACCATGATCGCGACTTAATGGCTTTCCATTCATCTCGTACGCAAGAATGACATCTCCACGTTCGTCCATCGCTTTTGTCAGTGGTATCGATGCACCGTATGGTTGTGAAGTTGGATCCAAATCTGCACCCTCGAACACAACATGTCGCTCCTCATCAGGCGTGACTCCCATTGCCAAAAGAATATCACGTAACTTCGCCCCAGACCACTTGGCATTTCCAACTGCTCCAGCGCCCCAGGACAATCCTCTCACTGGCTTCACTGCTGTCATCTCTGAACGTCGATTTCCTCCACACATAACAGCCGCAGTGACCGTGTGCTTGGGCAGCTTCTGAATATCATCCAATGAGAAACACTTACAGTTTTCAGGTTTCTCCACTTCAATATCCAGTTGAAATGTGGCCACATCGATGACGGGAACTGGCAGGTGATTGCGCACATAGAAAAATTCGTTAGGCGTAAAGAAATTATCACCCAGAATCGACAATGGTGGTTCTGCATTGAATGGACGTTCAGATGCCGGTTGGAGTAAAGGATGGCGCTTCGGTTCATTCTCCCATATCGAGCCCAAGTCATGAGTATTAATATCTTCCACTTCAATCAGATTTCCTATGCGAAACGTTTCTAGTAATCTGAGCACTTCTTCGTTGTTGTGTTGTTGGTATATCGCCCAAAAGGGATCAATCGCACAGCCAGCACCTAAAAGAATCTTATCACTCCCGGGGTGTTTGGGAATAAAGTCCGTAATATCATATACTCCTATACCGTACGTCACCCAGATTCGTTTTTCCACGGTGTCGTGCAGACGAACTTCACTCATGTTGTATGTAGCCAAATCAGGTCTCAGTGTTTTGTGCCAATTTAAAAAGTCGTCTTTCCGATTTGATTTAATTTGTTTGGAGTCATTCTCTTCCAATGACTTCGAATCAAAAAACACCCCTGTTCCTGAGACCAGACAAACACCACCCACCGCTGCTAGGACCAACCACCTACGAGGCGGTATCTTGGAATTTTTGTCCTCCCTCGCGGATGCAAAATACCGAATAAATGACTGATTACCCACAGGACGCCATGGCTGCCGAGCAACGCCACTTGATTCAGCTAAAAATACAACGCGACGCAAAACCCAATTCATACTTAACCGGCTGCGGTGAATGGTTCAACTCCGAATACAATATCTTCCAGCTGATGGCAACATCCAGAGCAAAGGTTATCACCCATACCATGCCCATTTTGACACCCAGTGATAAACTTGTTCCCCGATAATAGATTTCCACATGCATTAAGGTACCCAGAAGATAGGACGGTCGGAAAAGTCAATTTCGGGAACTTGTATCAACTCGAGATTTGCAATTCATGCAAAAGCTTTCACGGAAGCTTTCTTTAAGGGCTACACACAATGCGGTGACAATTTGGACAGCGTTACAATTATTAGTCAATTGCTTGTGGGGTAAAATTACTCATGATAATTCTTTTAGTTTGTATAATTGCTTTCTTTAATTACAAAAGAAAGATTTTTTCATATACTAAAATGCCAATACGACGGGAGAAGATGACGAGAGTCGAGAAGAGCTGAAACACTAAACAGAAATACCAAGGGAGGATTAATTTAATATCTGAGGTTTTATGAAAATGACCCCAATACTGCTTCTTGAACTAATTTTTAACTAAAGCACAAATGTTTGATTATAATTTGTAATTTATTTATTAATTCATTAATATGGAGTACAACTTTGCATGTGGAGAAGTGGGTCAATGACGTGCTGGAATATACATTCCTTTTTCTATGACTGATTTTCAATGGTATTCAATTTGTTTGTTTTTTAAAATCGATACGTTATATATTGTAGCGAGCTTAGGGTTCGCTGGATTAATGATATTTAGTAAATAAGATTTTGAATTAATGTAACACTTTATTAGTCCGTTAATAACAACCGTTACTTTTACCGTACACTTAACGATTCCTTGACTTATCGCTTCCGTAGTTATCGCGTCTTTTACTGCTTACTTCTTACTTCTTCCCGACCTGCGTGCGACGTATTTATACCGTCTTTCCTCCATCTGATTCGGTGTTTCGTTTCCGTCCGTTCCATAGCCTCGAATTTTCTATTGTTCATAGTCTCCAATTTTCCAGTACTTTCTAGAATATTCTAGTACTTTGTTTCGGACTTTCTAGAATAGTCTAGTACTGATTGTCATATGCGCCACACTACCTTCCGCCTAAATTATTTCGTCCCGAACTAAGTTCACTTGTCTCCTGCGTTAACAAAAGTCGACAGTCGGTCACGATGTACCACTTTCATCTTGGCGTTCGGTCTTCGCTGAATCCTATAGACAACGTTGTTAATTCTTGTGAGAATCTTATACGGTCCTTCCCAATGTTGCTGCAACTTCGGAGACCTTCCTTTTTGCCGTTATAAAGCCACACGTTATCGCCTGCATTAAATCCGGATGCGTTCGCTCAAACGTCGTACCTTGTTTTCATCCAGTCACTTGATACCTTGATTTGCTTTCGAACCAAATGATGAATCTCATCGAGGCGATTTCTCCATACGGCTACGTAGTCTTCGGTCTTATCTATGGCGTCCGGATGTATTCCGAATCGCAGATCGGCTGGTAATCGTATCTCTCGTCCGAATATAATTCTTGCTGGAGAATGGCCCGTCGTATCGTGATTAGCCGATCTATAACTCATGAGAAAGGTTTGTACATATTTGTCCCAATCTCGTTGGTGATCACTAACGACCTCCGATAAATGCTCTTTCATTGTGCGGTTGAACCTTTCAACCATTCCGTCTGACTGCGGATGTAAAGGTGTGGTCCTGGTTTTCCTTACGCCCAGTGCCGCACAGATGCCTTGAAATATCTGTGATTTGAAGTTTCGGCCTTGATTGGAATGAAGCTCACAGGGAACTCCATATCTGTTGATCCAATTATTGATAAGCTGCTCAAAGATGGTTGTTCCTTCTTGGTTTGGAATTGGAAGGACTTCCACCCACTTGCTGAAGTAATCCGTGATAACCAACATGTATTTGTTGTTGTCGTTTGTTTTAGGGAATGGTCCTGATATATCAATCGCAATTCGCTCGAAAGGGGGCACCCACGTTGTACTGCTTCATAGCGTTCCTTGGTTTTGCTGTAGGTCCTTTGGTCGCAATGCAAGTTGTGCACTTCCTACACCAAGACTCGACGTCATCTCTCATGTGAAGCCAGTAGAATCGAGATCGTAATTTTGAAAGGGTCTTATTAACTCGCAGATGTCCACCGGAAGCTCCGTCGTGCATTTCTGTTAGTACATCCTTCACTTTTAATGGTTGGACTAGAATCTGCATTCGATGGGATTTTCCGTCCGCGGCTTCCCATTTACGGTTTAGAATTCCATCTTCCACCAGCAAAAAATCCATTGTGCTCAATATGCTTTAAATGTTTCACTCTTATCGGAAATATTATTCCAAGTTGGCAGCTCGTTCTTTTCTTTGTGTTCCAGGATTAGCGACATATCTTCATCCTGAAGTTGAAGTGCGCGTATAGCATCACTCGTCCACCCATCTAGTACTTCTACTTGTACCTTTCGGAGGTCATAAGCCTCATGTTTTAAACGATCAATTTCTACTTCCGAATCCTGAAGGCGACGCTTTAGGGTCAAAATATAAGCTTCCCTCTCTGCTAGATCAGTTGATAAACGATTGTGCTCCTCAATGAACTTTTCTTAGCTGGTCTTAAGAGCAATTATCTGTTGATGCAAGGATTTACATTCAGTCGTGGTGCTGTCCAAGTCTGAATCACGCTGAAAGCTTCTCTTGTGATTAGCGGATGAATAACAATTCTCAATTGATGTTTCATTCATTCGTCGATGTTTCCTACAGTCAACCGAGATGTGGCCGACTTCGCCGCATGTCCCACACCTCATATCAGGTCTCGGGGTTCTCCGTTGTACATGCCCGATTCTTTGGCAGGGACATTCCTGGACGGACATTTCTCGGACTCTATATGTACTCCTGGTAGCCAGTTTACCAGATTCATATGCCAATGTGAACGCCAGTATTTCATTAGGCGTCTTCTTTCCTGCCAAACGAACGGCCTGTTGCAAGTCCCGATCTTGGAGTGCGTTTATAAATGCATCCATTGCTACCTTGTTCAGAAATTCCTTAGTCATATTTGAATAAGACAAGTTTGCCAATCGCTCAATGTCTGCCTGCAACTGTTGAAGTTTTTCTCCGGGTTTCTGCGTTCTGCTCCGCAGTTGCATGCGGTAGCCCTGCTGCATGTGGTTGTCTCCATACCTAGCTTCAAACCCGTCTCTTGCCGCTTGGAAATCTGTTTGCTTCTCTGCTGGTATGGTTTGTAGCAATTCTGCAGCCGCCCCGCGGAGTGACAAGATTAGTGATGTTGACTTTTGCTCATCCGATGGCTTATTATAATTGGCCGGAGCGTCAAACTGCCGTACAAATACGGAGAAGGGTCCCGTTGCATCGAAGGTTGGTGGTTGCATCCTTGTATGTTCGTAGTCATGTTGATTGCTAGGCGATGTCTTATTTCTCTCAACACACTCAAGTCTCTTTTCGATTCGCGTTATTTCATCAGTGACTTTTAAGACCAGATTTTCTACTTCGTTTCGAATTTCTTCCTTAAAGTGTTGAAAATTACATTTCATCCACTGCGTATGGGCAACCAATTTTGCATTCAGATCTGCAGCTGGTGCATCGAATTTTGAATTTAGGGCATTCAACTTTGCATTAACATCTACAGCTTGCGCGTCCAATTTTGAGTTAATATCTGTAGCTTGCGCGTCGAATTTTGAATTTTGCGCGTCCAATTTTGTATTAATATCTGTAGCTTGCGTGTCCAATTTTGTCATCATCATCCTGAACATCTCCGAAATGTCCAGCTGTCGCGGACTCTTCTCCATTACATTAGCACCATCTTGACTCGCTGTTTCTTCTCCATCCGGACAGTCTGGCTCAATCGTAAAAACATAAGTGTCGACATCAATGCCCTTTTCCTCCATTGCTGCTTGCAGACGCTGTCGAAGAATTTGCTTTTGCCCTCTGCTATCCAGATTCCGGTCCTGAAGCTCCCTCTTCAACTCAGGAACGCGAAGAGCCTCCAAATGACAATCTGACATTGTCACAAAACACTTTCACAGACTTATTTACTTCACCAATAATGAATCCCACTTCTGACACCAATTGTAGCGAGCTTAGGGTTCGCTGGATTAATTATTTTTAATAAATAAGAGTTAAATTGATTTTCAATTAATGTAACACTTATTAGTCCATTAATAACAACCGTTACTTTTACCGTACACTTAACGATTTCTTGTCTTATCGCTTCCGTACTTATCGCGTCTTTTACTGCTTACTTCTTACTTCTCTATCTGTGTGCGACGTATTTATGCCGTTTTTCCTCCTTCAGATGGGGTTTTTCATTTCCGTCCGTTCCATAGCCTCGAATTTTCTGTTGTTCATAGTCTCCAGTTTTCCAGTACTTTCTAGAATATTCTAGTACTTTGTTTCGGACTTTCTAGAATATTCTAGTACTGATTGTCACATGCGTCACAATATTGTGACGCATATGACAATTTTCAACACTTTAAGGACGAAATTCGAAACGAAGTAGAAAATCTAGATCTAAAAAACGAAACTGAATTCAAGAAAGTCACCGATGAAATAATACGAATAGAAAAGAGACTTGATTGTGTTGAGAGAAATAAGACATCGCCAGGCAATCAACATGACTACAAAGATACAAGGATGCAACCGCCAACCTTCGATGGAACGGTACCCTTCTCCGTATTTATACGTCAGTTTGACGCCGCGGCCAATTATAATAAGTCGTCGGATGAGCAAAAGTCAACATCACTAATCTTGTCACTCCGCGGGGCGGCTGCAGAATTGCTACAAACCATACCAACAGAGAAGCAAACAGATTTCCAAGCGATAAGAGACGGCCTTGAAGCTAGGTATGGCAACAACCACATGCAGCAGGTCTACCGCATGCAACTGCGGAGCAGAACGCAGAAACCGGGAGAAAATCTTCAACAGTTGCAGGCAGACATTGAGCGATTGGCAAACTTGGCTTATACAAATATGACTAAAGAATTTCTGAACGAGGTAGCAACGGTATGCATTTATAAATGCACTCCAAGATTTATAAACGCACTCCAAGATCGGGACTTGCAACAGGCCGTTCGTTTGGCAGGAAAGAAGACGACTAATGAAATACTGGCGTTCGCATTGGCATATGAATCTGCTAAACTGGCTACCAGGAGTACATATAGAGTTCGAGAAACGTCCGTCCAAGAATGTTTCTGCCAAAGAATCGGGCATGTACAACGGAGAACCCCGAGAACTGACATGAAGTGTTGGACATGCGGCGAAGTCGGCCACATCTCTGTTGACTGTAGGAAACGTCGACGAATGAATGAAACATCAAGTGAGAATTGTTGTTCATGCACTAATCATAAGAGGAGACTATCAACGGACCAACCTGAGGTCAATAGCTCGGGAAAACTTGTAAGGGCAGACTTTACGGGGCGAAAGTCGCCTGGTGGAATTTGCAGCCCCAGCATCGTAACTGTATTACAACTCCAACGGGATAACCAAAGTTTGGTTATAACTACGATTGTTAATGGAAGGACAACAACAGTGACAATCGACACTGGAGCAACGAGATCCATAATTCGGCCGGATGTCGTGGGCCAAATTGCCCTTAATAAAAATAGAAGATACGCTTTGAGGACTGCCACAGGAGAATGTTCTACAGTCTACGGAGAAGTCGAGAGAATAATAGTGCTGGGCAATATTTCCATCTCCCATAAATTTTTGGTTGCCGATATTACGGACGAATGCATTCTTGGAATGGATTTCATGAAGGAGCACCAAGTTGTTCTAGATATCGGGCAAAGAACACTGCGAATTGGTAACTTGGAGGTTGCTATTACACTGCAGGACGAACAATTGCGAAGGCTAAAATGTTATGTGCGTGAGGAGGGTGAGATCCCAGCTCGTTCAGACTCGGTAATTTGGACCAGTCTCGAGAGTGATCCCGGTGACAATCGGTTTTACATCACTGAAGCTGCACAAAATCAGCGCAAGGGGAACATCCTTGTTGGGAAAGCCCTTATCGATGCGAAGAAGCACATCGTACCCGTCAGAGTACTAAATGCGTCCAAAGAGCCGATCGCAATAAGAAAAGGAGAGGTAATCGCAGAATGTGCACCCGTGTCAATGGTAAGCTCAATTCGGACAAGGGAAGAGGACCATTCAATTCAACAGCCCTCTGGTGCTCCGGCTGTGGTTAATAGGTTGATGTCCCGGAAAATCGGATTAACAGACAGAGAAAAGGCAAGCGTTAAATCACTCCTGAACGATTTTTCTGATATTTTTGTGACAGGACATGATAAATTCGGACGCACCGGTATAGTTAAACATCGCATTGACACGGGTGAGTCAAGACCTATAAGACAGCCACCTCGTCGACTACCGTTGGCCAAACAATCAGAAGTAGGCAATATGATTCGAGAGATGGAAGAGCAAGGAGTCATCGAGAAATCATCGAGCCCATGGGCTTCGCCGGTAGTGCTCGTCAAGAAGAAGGTTGGGACAACTAGATTTTGTGTCGACTACCGCCGGTTAAACGACGTTACGAAGAAAGACAGTTACCCACTTCCTCGAATCGACGACACACTAGATACCCTTTCTGGAGCTCAGTGGTTCTCAACATTGGACCTAAAAAGCGGTTACTGGCAAGTGGAAGTGGAGGAGGAGGACAAGGAGAAGACAGCGTTTACTACCGGAAACGGACTTTATCAATTCAACGTGATGCCTTTTGGATTGTGTAATGCTCCAGCAACGTTTGAACGATTAATGGAAAGTGTTCTACGGGGACTTACATGGAAGACGTATCTTGTGTACTTGGATGATATCATCGTTGTTGGAAGGAATTTACCAGAACACATCAATAATCTGCGCTCCGTCTTCGAACGACTAAGACAGGCCAACTTAAAGCTCAATTCGAAGAAATGTGAACTCTTCCAAAGGAGAGTAAAATTTCTGGGACACATCGTTTCATCTGCAGGAGTTCAAACGGATCCTGACAAGATAGCAGCCGTCCGTGAGTGGCCTACTCCAGAAGACAAGCAGCAGTTGAGAAGCTTTATGGGATTAGCCACATATTACCGACGGTTTGTTAAAGGTTTCGCCAATGTGGCAAAACCCCTACATGAACTAACGGGTAAAGACAAGAAATTCAATTGGACAGAAAAGTGTGAGGCAGCATTCAACACATTGAAGGCCGAGTTATGTAAGACACCAACATTGGCATTCCCAAGAGCGGATTGCCCATTTATATTGGATACCGATGGAAGTAACACAGGAATCGGAGCAGTGTTGTCACAGGAAGTCGATGGTAAAGAGAGAGTTGTCGCATGTTATAGTCGAGTTCTATCTAAGCCAGAGAGAAATTACTGCGCAACAAGAAGGGAACTGCTGGCTGCCGTAGAAGCCGTTAAGAATTTCCATAAATACCTCTACGGACGTCGATTCCCCCTCGGGCGGATCATGCGGCCCTGAAATGGTTGCTAAATTTTAAGAATCCGGAAGGACAAATAGCTCGATGGATCGAACGACTTCAAACGTACGATTTCCAAATTTCCCACCGTCAAGGGAAGGTGCATAATAACGCTGATGCTCTATCAAGAAGACCATGTAAGCCAGATTGTAAACATTGTCATAGAGCGGAAGAGAAAGAAGAGGCGTACGACCTGCGAAATGTACAAGTAGAAGTACTAGATGGGTGGACGAGTGATGTTATACGCGCAGCTCAACTTCAGGATGAAGATATGTCGCTAATTCTGGAATACAAAGAAAAGAACGAGCGGCCAACTTGGAACAATATTTCCGACAAGACTGGAACATTTAAGGCATATTGGGCACAATGGAATTCCTTGCTAGTGGAAGATGGTATTCTTAAGCGTAAATGGGAAGCCGCGGACGGAAAATCCCATCGAATGCAAATTCTAGTCCCACCATCAAAAATGAAAGATGTTCTAACAGAAATGCACGACGGGGCCTCCGGTGGACATTTGGGAGTTAATAAGACACTTTCAAAATTACGATCTCGTTTCTACTGGCTTCACATGAGAGATGACGTCGAGTCTTGGTGTAGGAAGTGCACAACTTGCATTGCGGCCAAGGGACCAACGGCAAAACCAAGGGGCGCTATGAAGCAGTACAACGTGGGTGCCCCTTTCGAGCGAATTGCGATTGATATCTCAGGACCATTCCCAAAAACAAACGACAACAACAAATACATGTTAGTTATCATGGATTACTTCAGCAAGTGGGTAGAAGTCCTTCCAATTCCAAACCAAGAAGGAACAACCGTCATTGAGCAGCTAATCAATAATTGGATCAGCAGATATGGAGTTCCTTGTGAGCTTCATTCTGATCAAGGCCGAAATTTCGAATCACAGATATTTCAAGGCATCTGTGCGGCACTGGGCGTAAGGAAAACCAGGACCACACCCTTACATCCGCAGTCAGACGAAATGGTCGAAAGGTTCAACCGAACAATGAAAGAGTACTTATCGAAGGTCGTTAGTGATCACCAAAGAGATTGGGACAAATATGTACAAACCTTTCTCATGAGCTATAGATCGGCTAATCACGATACGACGGGCCATTCTCCAGCAAGAATTATATTTGGACGAGAGATACGATTACCAGCCGATCTGCGATTCGGAATACCTCCAGACGCCATAGACAAGACCGAAGGCTACGTAGCCGAATGGAGAAATCGCCTCGATGAGATTCATCATTTGGTTCGAAAGCAAATCAAGGTATCCAGTGACAGGATGAAAACAAGGTACGACGTTCGAGCCAACGCATCCGGATTTAATGCAGGCGATAACGTATGGCTTTATAACCCTCATCGGCAAAAAGGAAGGTCTCCGAAGTTGCAGCAACATTGGGAAGGACCGTATAAGATTCTCACAAGAATTAACGACGTTGTCTATAGGATTCGGTGACGACCGAACGCCAAAATGAAAGTGGTACATCGTGACCGACTAGCGATTTTTGTTAACCCAGGAGATCAGTGAACTTAGTTCGGAACGAACTAATCTAGGCGGAGGGTAGTGTGACGCATATGACAATCAGTACTGGAATCTTCGAGAAAGTCCGAAACAAAGTACTAGATTATTTTAGGAAGTACTGGAAAACTGGAATAGAACATTCAAGACTATGGAACGGACGGAAACGATACACCAAATCAGAATGAGGAAAAACGGTATAAATACGTCGCACGCAGAGCGGAAGTTAAGTTAGAGATAAGTAAGACGGTGAAGCAAGCGATACGTCTCGAGGAAGAATTAAGCAGTAAAAGACGCGATAAGTACGGAAGCGATAAGTCAAGAAATCGTTAAGTGTACGGTAAAAAGTAACGGTTGTTATCAACGGACTAATAAAGTATTACACTAATTCAAAATCGATTTAACGGCTCTTATTTATTTTAAAATAATTAATCCAGCGAACCCTAAGCTCGCTACAATATATTTTCTTTTGCACCGTCTGCATATTTCCATATGTGTATATCGTGAAGTACATATGGGACAGATCCTCTTCGTAGCTCCCACGGATGATGCTGTCAGTTCCTACGAACTATCTCCAAAACTGTTCGAGTTTCCGTAGTCTTTATTTATAGGTTTCTCTCATTCTGCGCGCTGCTGGCTCTCTTATACGCGGGGGTAACTCATTCAATTCCTTCGTGTGTCTATTCGTCTAGCGCCTTGTTGGCGTCATTCATCTTTAGTAGCGTCTTCTTCATGCCAATCATCTTTTACGGTACTTTACCTGTTACGGTCTTATCTACGACAGCTATTCTGTAAGAAAGTTTATTATGAAATGCCAATCATCCTTCCGTGGATTGTTGTTCCAAAGCATGTGGACGCGATATCCAATGTGAGAGAGAACACCATAGCGAAAAGATGCAAAAAGAGCGAGATAAGATCGCGTCCTCTAGATACAAGAATCTGTGAAAAAGCCCACTGACTAACAGTGCTCATCAAAAACTAATCCGGGTACAGAAAACCATATTAAAGTGGTGTTTCCATTAGCAAGGGTAAATGTTGATTCTAATCGAAACTTAGCCTGTGTCGAAAACCTTGAACCAATTATTTCTGCATTCTGGAAAAATGTTATAATATCCACAAATGTGCTTTTTACAGTCGAAAACGACCACCGGATAACCACAGTATTTTTATAAACGTAACAATATGATTATTAAGGTTTCAAAAGTGCACCCTTATAGTACACCAAGCTTTAAATACTTTAATAACTAACGATATAATATCTTATTTTTAATCAGAGCTTCTACAAGGATGTTGTAATGGAGAGCTTTAGATGTAACAACAGATGTGTCCGATATGTAGTTGTAAAATTTGTAAAAACATTTTTCACTGCTGTCTTCAGTCTTATTTATGATCCGATTTGATAAACAAAAACAAAAAGATGAGGGACGGCATTCTACACACTTTATACACTATTATCTATATTTTCCAAACTTGTAGCATGTAAATACTGTCTTAAGTATTTAGAGGAATTTTGGATATTTACCTGTATATTAATCTCTAATCATGCAATTTACTTATTGTATTTGTACGCAACATCTATTTACTTCTCGATATACATTAAAAACGATAAAAGCGAAACGAATATAAAGAAAAATAAATCTTAGCATATCTAAAGGAAAATTGTCTTTTATTTTAGTTTTAATGAACACATCAATTAAACTGTGTTTCCAATACTGGTTCACAATAAGGAGATGTGCCCTATTACATGGTTGTCTGCTATTCCTGACCTGTAGCATCGGAACTATAGTCCGGGGTGGAGAGTACATGCCTTGTGAAAGTGAGTGTCTGCCCGTGGTCAAACCATCCCTATAACCCGACGAGTCGAAGAGAACTTGAAGCTTTTGCAACATTGAACCTAGTCTTGGGCTGCATCGGAATTCTGCATCGCAAAGAAAATAAAATGGCGTGAAAACCTTACAGCCTGTGTTTATTGGATATGTGAGGGGGGGGGGGGGGGTCCTCCCGTGGTGGTGGTGCTGTTTTGTATTGTTGGAAGTCGTCGTAGTTATGTGCCGTCACGGGAACGGGTTCACTAGGCCCCCACTGTCTTCTGCTCACCAGGTCTTAAATAAAAAGCACAGCTATTGTTTTTTTTTTGATTGGATTTTATTGTTTGGGTAAGTACATTTAATATCTTATATCTTTTGAAGAGGAGTCCTCGATATTGTACACTGAACTTGTTCAAATTGCACGTTGGAACTTTAAATTGTTTCTATTTCTGGGTTGTTATTGAAATTCATTGAACAGAAATATATAGACTGTTTTTTATTAAGTTTTCTCATTAAGTTTAAAATTGAATTATAAGAATGTGGCGGCGACAGTAATGCTTTTAGCTAGGTAAGCTTATTTAGGCTAGCTGTTAAGTTATAAAATTTGTAAATTAGTCTTAAAATCGATTCCGTGGCGACAACTCGTATCCCACACGTTGAAATAAATAAACAGTTTCCGCGGAAGATCGCGGACGATGAAAAGAACAAAATAATAAGTGTTTTTTTCTTTCGCTTACAACTGGCAGTAGGTGTGTTGTGGCGGTTCCGCCAAACCCCACTGTCTACTTACCCGAAGAACCCCCGTAACTACAACCTAACCTTCATAGTTTTCCGCTAATGCAATCGCATTCGCACCTGTAAATGCTTCACGCAACAAGTTTATCAAATGTATTTAGCTAAAAACTCCTGGAAGAGAATTCTTACCTTCATTCATTAATTCGAATTCAAAATTCCCTTTAAGAATTCTGTCCAAACTTATCATAAATCCCAAGCCCAATTCGGCACCTTCGGTTGTCAGGCAAATTCAAATCTTATCATACGCATTTTCCCTAGACGAATTCCTGAAAACGAAACAATTTGTTTTACATATAATGTAACCATCAGAACAGAGATAATAAACATCGCGTCGCATATTCCCAGCCACACCAACAAATTCCTTTACATACACATTGGCTGGCGACCTTTACCCAAAGGATTATTATTATTATTATTTACTGGCCTGTACGAACCCAGAAGTTCATGACCTCACCGACTCGGCTCGGCCATTGTTCCCTGTCCTGTGCGCTCCACGTTCGATCACCCGATCCGATCTCCTCGAGGTCCAATCTAACATTGTCCTCCCATCTCCGTCGCGGCCGTCCTGTCGGTCTCTTCCCCGTTAGTTTACCGTCAAGAATTCTATGCACGGTCCTATCATCGCCCATTCGCGCTACGTGTCCGGCCCATCTTAATATTCGCGATTTGATCACTCTCACTATTGTAGGTTTGCGGTATAGCTCTTCCAATTCGTGGTTGTGGAGTTTCCTCCATTGTCCTGACTCCTCGTCATATTTACCGCCAAATATACCCCTTAAAACTTTATTCTCGAATAAGCGAAATTTTTTCTCTTCCCGTTTTGTGAGAGCCCATGTTTCGCACCCGTATAGAGCAATCGGCATGATTATGGTTCTATAGACACGGAGCTTTATATTACGTGATAGCAGTTTGGATTTTAATAGTTTACTGGCTGCATGCCAACTAGCGTTGCCGGAATCTAGTCTTTTGTTAATTTCCTTTGACGTTTCGCTTCTGGTCGTCAGTATCGTTCCCAAATATTTAAATTCTTTGACATTTTCAAATATCTTGCCCCTGACGTTTATATGTGTTCTTTGAGGTCCACCAGCTCTCGTCGTAATCATGTATTTCGTTTTGTCTTCGTTTATTTCTAGGCCCACCTCGTCTGCTGCTTGCATGATGATTTCACAGTTTTTACTTATAGTTTCGAGATTATCGCCAAGAACGGCGATGTCATCCGCATACGCGAGCACTTGTGTGACCCCGTTCAGGGATGACACGGCCGTGTTGTCGTCTTGTACCTTTCTGATAACATACTCGAGTACAAGGTCAAAAAGGCATGGTGAGAGGCCATCCCCTTGTTTTAGTCTGTCCCGGATTTCAAATGGTTGTGAGAGGTGGTTTTCTATTCTAACTCGCCCTTTGTTTTCGTTCATGCAGATTTGAATGAGGGCGGCATATTTTTTCGGGATCCCCAGCTCAACCACAATATGGTAGAGTCTTTGCCTTGCGACTGAGTCGTAGGCTTTTTTGAAGTCCACAGAACAGTTGGTGAACCGTCTCTCAGTATTCCCACTTCTTTTCCAGCAGTTGCCTTATTGTGAACATCTGGTCGCTTGTTGGCCGGTTCCGACGGAATCCACATTGGTAGTCTCTCAATATTTCTTCTGCGTAGGGTGTGATTCTTGCCAGTATGACATTTGTTAATATTTTGTATGTGATTGGGAGCAATGATATTCCTCTGTAATTTTCGCAGTCAGATCTGTCGCCTTTTTTGAAAATGGGGATGACTATTGAGGTTTTCCATTCTTCCGGAATGACTTCCTTGTCCCATATTATTTTAACCAGTTGGTGGAGCTTTCGAGTGGTTGCCCCTCCTCCATGCTTCACAAGCTCTGCCGGTATGCAGTCGATTCCGGGGGCCTTGTTGTTTTTCAGTCGATTTATCGCGTCTACAACTTCGCCGAAAGAGGGCTCTGGGATCTGGGGCTCGGCTGTATGTACGTCTGGTGCGTTTATTTGTGGTTGATGGGTGCGCACATTGAGCAGGTTTTCAAAGTACTGCTTCCATCTTGTCACGATATTTTTTGTTTCTGTCACTAGACAACCGTTTGTGTTTCGGATTATTTTGGCTCTCCCTCGGTAGCAATTTCTAATTGAATTTATACCGGCATACATACCTCTGCTGTTCTTTGCTCTGGCATTTTCTATGATTTTTTCGATCCGAGTCTTTTCCCATTCGCATTTTTTGCGTTTGAAAAGTCTAGTTGTTTCTTTCCGAATTGTCGCGTATCTTACCGCGTTGACTTCATCATATGCTTCTAAGTGAATCATTCTGAGGCGTTTACGTTGTTCGATCTTTGCCCTGCACTCATCGTCAAACCAAGGTTTGGACTTAGTTTTTTTCTTAAATCCTAATACCTCTTGGGCTGTTTGTTTGATTGTGTCTCTGATCGATGGGCATTCAGTGTCCACACTATTGGCTTCCTCTTCCTCACTACTGTCATTCTCTAGGATGCTAAATCTATTCGTTAGTCCGTCTTGATATTCCGCCCTTTTACGTAGGTCTTTTAGTTTATCAATCTCGAACTGTTTGCTCATCTCCCGTGATTGTCTATGTGGGTTTGCTGCAAGCCGACTTCTAATTTTGCCCATCACTAGAAGGTGATCGGCGTCGCAATCTGCTCCTCCATATGATCTTACGTCAAGGATATTCGAGTAGTGTCTTTTGTCCATGAGGAAGTGGTCTATTTGGTTACGCGTTACGCCGTCGGGTGATATCCATGTGGCTTTATGGAATTGCTTGTGCTTGAACATCGTGCTTTTCACTACCAGATCTTTTGACGCTACGAACGTGATAATTCGAATACCATTATCATTTGAAACGTCATGTAGGCTTTCTTTACCTATCGTTGGTTGGAAGATATCTTCCTTTCCAATTTTCGCATTGAGCTCGCCGAGGAGGATTTTAACATCGAATGATGAGATCCCATCAAATACTTCCTCTAGGGTCTCGTAGAATGTGTCCTTCGTTTCTTCGACGGTAGATTCTGTTGGGGCGTGTACGTTTATAAATACGTAATTGTACCATGGGCTCTGTATTTTTAGCACCGGCATTCGGTCATTAATAAATTGCACATCTTTTACATGGGACGTAATCTTCTTGCTTATGATGAAGCCAGTCCCGAGGTTATGTGTGTCAGTACCCCCACACACCAGTGTAAACCCGTTGGTTTCGATTACTTGATGTGGGAGTCGAACTTTCTGAAGCGCGACGATGTCCATTTTATATTGTTTCGCATTTTCTACGACCGTCTGTATCGCGCCTGGTTTATATAACGTTCGAACATTCCACGTGCCACGTATATCCCGTTTTTTTTAGTTTTTCCCTACGTCTTCTTTTTGCCGAGTCGGTGTTTTCTTGATGATTTTTTCCCTTATGGTAGTGTCGACTCATCACACCTACGCATACGGGGTTTTTCGTGGGATTGTTTTTTGTATATTGGTATTTCATTTTACCCAAGGGATAAACGCAAATATACGTATCTTGCGTCTTAAGGCATAAATTAAATCCTATGGAATAGGCAAATGCAAATGGGAATTGTATACTTACCCTTGGCGGCTAAAACTGTGAATATGCTAAAACCAATTAGCACCATGTCCATCACCATGGCGGTCTATCAATACAGCTGCAATGCATATCATAGACAATTATCTATACGATCCCTTTGTCCTACAATATTTCTGGATCTGCTTCTCATGAGCTCGCGGCATGAGGAAACAGAAATCTATTACTAACCAATGAGATACGGCTTGTTTACTTAGCCAAACTCACATCTCATTGATGCACATTATTCCCTTTCTTTGTTTTCAGATTCGTTCTCACGGCCTTGTCCCATGAAAGAACCAATGTTCACACTTACATGTGTACCACTTCGGTCTTCTCTATGAGATCTGGTTACCTACCCTCAAAGAGAGACTTTACATTTCTCTTGGGATAGGAAATGCATCCCTAAATTAAGAGAGCCAGTACCACTGGCCGAATTTCCCTTACCAGCGAATTGATATCGCTGAGTCGCCTTACACCCATCGACCGACCAGGTCGTTATCGCTCCACGGTGCGCACGGGAACGCAAATATATCCCGTGTCGTGTTTAGTGTTGCGTGGTATCAAGAAGAATATGTTTTCCGTAACTAATTAAGTGCAGTAAGATTCTGGCGGTTTTAATTGGTTCCTTAGGTTGACACTTCGGCGAAAGTTTGTTGTCCTTCGGTTGGTGGCTTTGGTTGCAGCGTTCCTCCGAACACTGCTAACAGAAAAATACGGAGAGAACAGCACAATAAAACACGAAAAATTGTTTTTTTTTTTTTTTTTGACTTGTAATTTTACTTTATTGATCTCGTCTGCCTTGTTTTTACACTTATCGTCTAGAGTATAATTTATATCTTATTTCACGAAATCTAACTCCACAATGTTTTAAGGAACCGTCTGATTGTTACAATTGCAGTTACCACACCGGAAGAAAACGCAAGCTACTCCGTTAATGTTTTAGCACGGTTAAGACACACTACAGAACACAAGTTACTCGGTTTAAATTTTAGCACACGTACGACTCGACTTTCTCGATTAACTTCTATCACGACCTGATTCGAATATCTTTATTAGAATCTCTTCGTTAGAGACCCTCGCAGTTCGACTACCTTCGTTGGTACTCAATCGCTAGACTATCCTGTGCGACTATTCGATATAGACTAATTGTCTCCATCCTAAAAAGTCCATTCGACCTACTCAACCCGCATCTGCAAAGGAAAATTTCCCCACCCAATCTGCTAACAGACTTTCCCATCGTATCTGTTAACAGCATAAAATTTTCCCTTTGCATCTCAAAAGGAGAATTTCCCATAGGATCTGGAAAGGAGAAATCTTACCTCATAATCACCATTAGTTGCTGGTGGTCGGAATCTTGTTTCTTTTGTTTAAGGGTCGGATGCCGCCATTTATTCTCCGATCTTTCCGTAGTTTATTTGCACTACACATCTGGCATGCGGACAAAGGATCGCATGCACTTCGGATAGGTACACGGACTATGGGATATGTTTAGGTTAGCCATCTGGCTTAAGCTAACAATGCTCTTGTGTGTTTCCGTGGGATTGGTATCGTTTCTTTGTTAGGCTTTTCGAATCATAAACATCTAGCGAGCAATCTACGTTAAGATGTTTATGATTGCATGACCATTGGACGGCAGCGAAACGATATGCGTTGTTTGCATAAGTGTGCCTTTGCATTAGGTCATGCCAGGGATTTAGGTGCTAATTGCATTTGGCTACCAGCGTATGCATCCGTTGTTCGGTTTATTTACCGACAATGGTATTTTGTGGGAAACATCGCGTTGATGCTTAGGATGGGTGATCGATTTACATGCGACGCTTTCCTGCATTACCGCATTTCTTAGATGCGATGCTTTGCTGCCCTTTTGAAATTGTTCTTGCATACGATGTATGGATGCGTTGAACTCGATATTGGAAACTTTTGAACGTTAAGTTCCTTGCTTTCTGATATCGGGTTCAACGTCGTTGCAATGTCATATTACCTCTTGTTTCAGGTATGGTAATGACTATTGGGACATGTGTCTGTGGGCACGTGTGCTGCGAAAGGTGAGTAAAAACCTTGGCGGAAAGGATAACTCAACCTGTAAGGAGTTGTAAGGTTCGTAGAACCGCTACAAGATTGTCACCTTAAAACTATTAAATAAATAAATTTTACCGCGAATAAAAGCAACCATTTAATTAATAAACTAATTCGAGTGTTTTTCATTTAACTGTCTTGTGGCGGAGTTTTATTCCTTGTGTTGGTGAACAGTTTGCGGAAGGATCGATGGTGTCTCATTGTTCCTCATTCTTCGATTCGTGGATGAACTTGGTTTCTTTTGGTGCCCGGAGAACTCTAATTTCATCCCCACAATGTTTGCAAGACGCCAATTTGGGAAAGGAACATTTAAAAACAAGAGATTTGAACACATTGAGAAAATACTTCGGCGAAAAACAGGTGAACACTAATATCAATCAGCAAAAACTTAATGTGGAAATACATTTAGCGCTAATTCAATATCTCAATCTCAATCAATTTCAAATAGCATAATGTTGTGATACCGCCGCGCATCGTGCTTCTTCGCGATTGAAGGATGAATGGCAACTGTTGTTGAGTCGGGAAAAAAACTGCCTGTCAGCTTTTTAATATCTTTTTATTTCGCTTATTCTTTGAAGCAGAACGACTTCCGCACCTTGCCAAATCTTGATTCTTTACTATTTCCCTCTCTCCATTAGAGTCCCTTTTATCCCCTTTGCAAGGACCCGCGGGTGTTCCGGAAAATCGAAGGAAAACCTGCCGGTAAGGGGTTTCGCGTATGAAAGGATATGTTTGATATGCGCCTGTAGCATAGGACACATTAGGATGGGCATATGGGAAAGTGTGTGAAATGTGGTTTTTGAAATGCTGCCGCAGCATGCGTATGCAATCCTGTTGCGGTGTGGGAATGATTTATGGATATGAAGGGGGTTGTAGGAAGGAAAAAAGTACCAAATGTGGAAGGGAAATAGTGGGGTTTCGTGAGCACTACAATGTGCTGCAGTTTTACTGGGAAAATATAAGTTTATTTATTTTAGAAAAATTAACTCGCCAAGGGAAGTGTCAATACAAAGCCGTCAGTTGAACTTACGAACATTTAGATGCACGCACGTTTCAATTTCCTCATCAATGGTGTAACCTAGGAGAAGCCTTACACAAAACTCGCGCTTAACTGAAATGCCATGTTCTCTAGATAATTCCTATCTATTTATTTAATATCTAGGTACAAAACGAATATGAAGACAAAAAATTGGCTCTGTGGAGCCATTCCTTGAGTAAAGTGAAGTCTTAAAGGCACTAAGGACGGATATAATAAAAGTTGTATAAGTTAGGCTTTTCGAATCATAAACATCTAGCGAGCAATCTACGTTAAGATATTACGCCAATTTGGGAAAGGAACATTTAAAAACAAGAGATTTGAACACATTGAGAAAATACTTCGGCGAAAAACAGGTGAACACTAATATCAATCAGCAAAAACTTAATGTGGAAATACATTTAGCGCTAATTCAATATCTCAATCTCAATCAATTTCAAATAGCATAATGTTGTGATACCGCCGCGCATCGTGCTTCTTCGCGATTGAAGGATGAATGGCAACTGTTGTTGAGTCGGGAAAAAAACTGCCTGTCAGCTTTTTAATATCTTTTTATTTCGCTTATTCTTTGAAGCAGAACGACTTCCGCACCTTGCCAAATCTTGATTCTTTACTATTTCCCTCTCTCCATTAGAGTCCCTTTTATCCCCTTTGCAAGGACCCGCGGGTGTTCCGGAAAATCGAAGGAAAACCTGCCGGTAAGGGGTTTCGCGTATGAAAGGATATGTTTGATATGCGCCTGTAGCATAGGACACATTAGGATGGGCATATGGGAAAGTGTGTGAAATGTGGTTTTTGAAATGCTGCCGCAGCATGCGTATGCAATCCTGTTGCGGTGTGGGAATGATTTATGGATATGAAGGGGGTTGTAGGAAGGAAAAAAGTACCAAATGTGGAAGGGAAATAGTGGGGTTTCGTGAGCACTACAATGTGCTGCAGTTTTACTGGGAAAATATAAGTTTATTTATTTTAGAAAAATTAACTCGCCAAGGGAAGTGTCAATACAAAGCCGTCAGTTGAACTTACGAACATTTAGATGCACGCACGTTTCAATTTCCTCATCAATGGTGTAACCTAGGAGAAGCCTTACACAAAACTCGCGCTTAACTGAAATGCCATGTTCTCTAGATAATTCCTATCTATTTATTTAATATCTAGGTACAAAACGAATATGAAGACAAAAAATTGGCTCTGTGGAGCCATTCCTTGAGTAAAGTGAAGTCTTAAAGGCACTAAGGACGGATATAATAAAAGTTGTATAAGAATTCCTTTAAAAAGGCACCCATGCCATAAGGACGGAAGTAAAAACACACAACGTTTCGCTTAATACTAACTTTGTAAAGGTATAAAAAAGAAGGTATCTTTGTGGAATTTCCTCTATATGTAGCCATGCATATTGCGCGAATGGCTTTGATGGTGTCGCGGTGCCTGATAGCCCGGCTCCTGCATTTCCATTTGCATCACCAGATTCTTGCTATCGGCACGAATTTCATAGGCTTCCTTAGATTCACGATACAGAATCATTGCAGCAATACCCAATATCATGAATGCCACAACTGCCAGCGAATACGCCCATGATAGCACATTGAACTTTGGATACATCAGCCAATCTCTTCTATAAGCGCATCCACCAAAAATTGCCACCGCAAAGAAAGTGAATAAACCTGTAAAAGATCAGTCCAAAATAGAAGCACCCAATGGGATAAAAACATTTCCTTACTTGAAACAGCACAACAAATATATGCGATTTTTATCAATATCCATTCATATTGCAGAACACCTTTTAGTGGCACACGAATAATTACCATCGCCAAAATTCCCAATGACACGTACGTGAGGATAAAAGAGATTGTAACGAACGTTTGAACAGCCATAAGCCAACCTGGCAACAGCCACTCCCTAATCACATAATATTCCTGTAAATTGTTCAAATTGCTTCAACTGAATCAAGCAATGGTGATGTATAACTTACATGACTAAATATACCGTGGCATCCATGGAACTTCCTCTGAAATTGATAGTAAGGGTATGTAAAGTGTCTGAAGCAATACTGCCACAGGCCCATATTCACAAAACTGCTTCTTGTCTCTTCATACGATTCAATCCAGTAAGGTGAACACATTGACATTAGAAGAGCTATTCCTCCAGCGAAGGTAACAATTGCCCCAAATACAACTCCACCTGTTTCGAAAGAATATTATTTCATAGGAAAACTACGAGGTGACGCCTATTTACATATTTATGCATTACTCACCGGATGCTCTTGGATATTCATTTTTTTCCGTGGCTTCCGTTGACTGGGCTTTCTGCATGACTTTTGAGATTCGTTTTTAGTCAGTCGAATACGTTATTAATTTGTTTTCACAAAATTAACCAAGTACATTAAGTGCAAATAATCAACACTTTAGACATTAAAGTTACCCACCCAAAAATTGTTTTTTAAGGTGCAATCACAGGCAAATGACAGTTCATTCGAGATGTTCGATGTGTATATCGTAAATATCGTTGGAAAATTCTATTTCCATAAGCATCTCAAATGGTGCTAATAAAATTCACATTCTGCTCCTCTTTTTTTTTTTATTAAATTTAACGTTAAAGTATAGTTGCTGTAGCTATGTTATAAAAATATGAGTTCATTTTAAAGATTTCTCAACCATGGAATAGGTATGGATCACATGCAGTGACACAGATTTCATAGATTTCGATTGGACTGCAGTCCTGATATTTATCGTCCTCTCATGCTGCGTTGCAATTTTTGGCAGTATTTACTCCCTTACTTACTACCTTCTTTTAAAACAAAATAACGTATGTCGTTTGAAAAAACACCACATGTAAGCACTATACAGTCTAGGCGTCACACTTAGATGTAGGCGCTTTTTGGATAACCCTTTATTCCACTTTTTTTATACATCTCTCGGGTGCCTTGTGAGCCTTGTCAGTAGGGCTAGAATATACTCACAGCTAGGTCGACTTGTCGTAAGAGGTGACTAAAGGCCATATGGTAGGTGGGGTCCCAACGCCCTGTCGTCCGATGAAACACCACCCCATCAAGGTATAGGCTCCGACTTCGTGAAATGGTCGGGAGAAATCCCTGCCAATTTTCGGAGCTTGCCTGATGGACCGGTTAGAGAAAAGGTTGGTAAAGGAAGTAAGTCGGCCCCAAGTTGATATACCACCATATCACGCTGTTCATTCCGCGATGCCGTCGTGAGAAATCTTCGACTAAGTTTCGGATGTATGGCTGATGGCCCGGGCTGACACGGAAGTAAGTCATGATAGTAGCTTCTGAGATAAATAATTCCGGAGGTAAACCAGTTTCCCATTCAGATCTTTAGGGCGCGTTTGAGGGGGGGGGGGGGGGTATGTCAGGGAAAACATCATGCAAATATTCTGATAAATTACCGAACTTTAAGAAATTCGTCATCACGTAATAAGGCTCGTTCTCGAGGCTCTGTCGAATTTCGACTGATAACATCAGGGTATTTGCAACGTCAGGGGCATCCGTTACATCAATACGAATATAAACGCTGTCCATCAATATTTGCAAATAGCGAATCAAACAGTGATATTCTAGCCCTAACTGAGACCAAGATCGATTCGTCAACTGATTCGACAAATCTTCGTTGCTCAGGATACCACTTGCATTCGAGATTCCATTTTGAAGGTGGAGTCAGCGTTTTCGCGGCGGTCCGATCTGGCTTGCCAGAAAATGGAGCCGTTGGAATCCAATAACTTGGACATCATGTGGTTGAGGGTCTTGCTGAGGAATTCTGTTAAATTTCATTGTTGTCTTTACCGCTCCCCGATTGATGATCGGCCAGCGACACTTTTCGAACATCTTTAATGTACCGTCGACTGGATACAGATCAACCATCCGGTTTCTGAAATTTTCGTCCTTGGCAATTTTAATGTACACAATTTCAGATGGTTGGTGCATTCTAACAGAACCGGCGAGGCTGGGAGGCTGATGGAGATGTTCGCTGTTAGTCGCAATTTGACAACTTGTGGAGGAACCTACGCGAGTGCCGGATACCCGAGTTGATTAAGCGAACCTCCTGGATCTGTTTTTGACATACGGGCCGAACATTTATATCGTGGACGTTGCTGCTCCACTGGGAAACTCAGATCACTGCTTGGTATCGGTCGCACAACCACTTGTATTTTAAGAGAATAACTTTCTTAAGATGCTTCGCCAAGTATGAAGGTATGGGCTGCTAACTGTGACGATTTCCAAAATTTTTTCGCACACTTTCCGTGGCCGGAGATGTGTTTGGAGCCTCCAATGTTGACGCTGTTGTTGTGATCGTATCGGCACGGTTCCGCTCATGTACTATTCAACGCATTCTACGTGGACTGAACTGTAAGAAGGTAACCGACCCGAACGGAATACCAGCAATATTCTCAAGAATTGTGCTCCAGAGCTATCGCCGATTCTTGGAAGACTCTTTAGCTTATCTTATGCACGGAGGACATTTCTTGCCTACTAGAAGGTGGCTTGAATTCAGCCAACCCCTAAGAAAGGGAAAAAGTGTCTCCCACAAAATTACCGGCCGATAGCTTTACTGTCTATGTTATCTAAGGTGATGGAAAACATCATCAACGCCGAGTTAATTAAGTATTTTGAGTGCAACGGATTTCTAAATGCTCGTCAATACGGATTCAGTGGCAGGCGGTCCGCGGGAGACCTTTTGACACTTATAACCGATATATGGACATCTCCGATTGAGGGGCATGGTGAGTCAAGGGCGGTCGCATTGGATATCTCCAAGGCTTTTGGCCGCGTCTGGCACGGGGCTTTGTTGAGCAAACTTTGCTCATACGGACTTTCCCAGGAGCTTTGCGACTAGACGAAGAGCTTACTCGAAAATCGATTGAATCGGGTTGTTGTATGTGGCGAGTGTTCGGATATGTATCCTGTTAATTCTAGGGTGCCTTAAGGTTCTATTTTGGCTCAACCTTGTTTTAGCTTCGCATGAATGAGTTGTTGGAGTGAACGGATAACAAAGTTTTCATTTTTGCGGATGGTAGTACGCTTGTTTCCTCTTTTTCGAGTGATCGACCGATTAGTGCATCAACGTCCCACCAGTTGAGATGTGGCCAGATCGACTCTCTAAATCGGGATCTGGAAAAGGTCATGCAGTGTGGAAAGGCCAACCTAGTCGACTTCAATGCAACGAAGACACAATGTACAACATTCACAAAAAAAAAATGGATCATCGGTTCCACAGCTGATGATGAATGGCCAGGCCCTCGAACCTGAAGACAGCAAAACAATGGTCGGTCTCACGGTCTGTAGGAATGTATCGTGGCATAAACATGTTTCGAGCATCGCCAAGTCCACCTCTAGAAAACGGAGTTATGTTTTTAGATACAAGAAATATTTTACTCCGGCTCAACTTCTGCTCCCGTATAAATCCCAAATTAGACCCGCGCACGAATATTGCTCTCAAGTTCGAAGCTCCGCTCCTTAGCATACCCTCAAGCTTCTTGAAAGCATACAGGCACGAGCAGCCCGCCTGATCGGGGACACGGCGCTGACATCGGGATTACAATCACTATCACATCGAAGGCTGACCTCTGCCTGTTTTAGAGATAGTATCACGGGTACTGTTCTTCGGAGATTCGTGTTATTGTTCCACGCAATACGGTTTATATGCGTTTCACGATGCAATCCAACGGATCGCACCAATTTGCGGTTTATCCCCTGTCGGCGCAAGCATCCCTACATTAGAACTCGTTTCGTTTCAGAGTGCAGAAGCTGTGGATTTCTTCGACTTGAAGCAGAAAAGCAGAGCATTTGATGTTATCCAGGCAAAAACCTAGACATGATTACGAAAGGAAAAAGGTATGTTGTCTTATGAAATTATTGATAATGAGAACTGATTATTGTAGGCAGATTGTTAGTTCCAACATAATTCAATAATAAGACAAATATACAAAATAAACAAAGAATTAAACCCACAAAATTAAACCACCGAACATACGATGGCGAATGTGAACTCACTCCAAGCGCAATTAACAATTGTCAACATCCTCAGAAGGCGTCGTATCTCTCTGACATTGATTGATAAAAGGAGAACAGACGTCAAATTAATTTTCAATTTAATAATCATTCGTCGTTGAATTTTCACGGAAACAAGTCATGCGTTTCATTTGATTGTATTATATAAAAAGTAATTAGAGTACAATAAATTATAAACTGTTATAAGTACACCTATTGTCCATTGAATAATTTTACTAATAAGTGAATGATTAGTAAACAGACGTTAAACTTATAAACAAATTAAAAGTATGGCGTTGCCATCATAAAAATTTAATATGTTCACTAACCTCATTTATGAACAAACAACGGACTTCCGTGATAAAAGTGTTGCGGAATGGCAGTTGGATGTGCTGGAGAAATCTAGTACATTCGGAGTATACCAGTTACGCGGCAGCGGTCACGGACCAGGTAGCGGGTTGCCACCAACGATGAGGTCAGCAGCGTTCCTTTTTTGAATTGGCAGTTATTCGGCGTCGTTACTCAATCACAGTCTGCAACCAACCTTCACCGCGCTCACACTGTCAGGGCAAACATCACAGGTACCAGTTAACCACAACAAAACAAAGTGTATACGAATTAAATAACAAGAGAAATAAAACTTAAGCTCTTGCAATAAAGACTTCAGACTTTGCTTGTGCTTCCTCCTCGCTGCCTCCACCGATTTCCTCCCATCATTGCAACTCTCGGCTATCTTCTTGGATGCAGCTCACCGCTCCTGGACGCTGCCCTCTAATACAAACCAAACACCACTCTTGGACGCCTTAACCGTGGAACGCTTTCCTCCTGGATGCAACCTCATTATCGCCCGCCACCTGTACAACATATAGAGACCACAAAATGTTAAGATTTTACATCCGCGACTGTTCCTTTCCGATGCACTTTCTATACGATATTATTCAACGTTCGCTTATCTATCACTGGTACTGACTTGCAACCTTTCCTGAGGCGGGATTGTTTTTTTTTGTGTAGGGCCATTTCAATGGAACGGAAATTTTGCGTTGATTTTTGTAACATTCGCGGCCTAAAATGCAATTTCTCCTCTGTCTCTGCCCACGTCGGTAACCAGAAACCAACATTCCTTGCACTTAGCGAGACTCAGGTAATAACTAACATAGATATTTCCGATTTTACTATACTCGGTTATGACCTAATGCCTTTGTTCTTTCCACATCGTGGTCTAGCTACATCTAAACGATGTGATATTGCGTATCAGCTTCTGCCACAATACGGGCTCTGCTCCAATCCGGAATTTAATTTCTCTTGGCTAAAACTACACGTTCGTTAACATATCATACATTACTGCTTTCTTTACAGAAGTCCAAATTTGGATAGAAACGCATCCTTTAACTAATTTGATGCTCTACCTGTTTCCATCGATAAGAGGTTGACCCTATATCCGCAAACTGAAATCGTTACTGCGGGTGATTTTAATGTGTGTAACTCTCAGTGGCTACGCCACTCCCGACACACAACTCCTGAGGGTCAATATGTTCAGCTCTTTGCTGAGTTAAACAATTTAATTCAACTCGTCGGTGAATCAACACGGGTATCAGATGTAGCTGGTATTCCCGCCAACATGCTGGAGCTGTTTCTCACCTCGCAAATACAAAGAGCTCAGAAGATCTGAAAAAAGACTTCACAGACAAAAGAAAAGTGCCTGGGAAAAAAACCTTGTCTGTGAAATAGAGAAAAGTAGAGAGCGAGGTCCGCATCAGGCGCGGAAGTTCTACCAAATAATCCGCAGTATGACGCGGTACACGCGGACGTAATCTGATCATCGATCCTGAAGCCATTCTGGAGCGATGGGAAGTGTACTTCAATGAATTGCTAAATGGTCAGCGCACAGAAGAATTGGAGGCTCCACCAATGCAAGATCAAGACCAAATGCTGCCGCCACCAAGCATTGAGGAAACAGTAAAAGCCATTAGACAGCTCAAATCAAATAAAGCCCCCGGAGCTGATGGCATACCAGCTGAGCTGATCAAACAAGGAGGGTCAGCGTTACATCACGCAATTCATGAGATCGTGGTGCTCGTATGGGAGCAAGAGGAGATGCCGGAAGATTGGGGTCGTGGTATAATTTGCCCCATACATAAGAAGGGAGATATCACACTGTGCAGCAACTATAGGGGTATAACATTGCTGAGTACCGCCTATAAGATATGGGGGGTAGGTGATCGTGGCGCCAGCATGGGCGCAAGTTCTACCACCAACCCACAAAGCTAAAAGTTCGACGAGCACCAAAGAAAAACACAAACCGAACTTCACAACGCACCGTCCACAAGAACTAATTAATTGTTCTTATTTGTTCCGCTGAAAATTAAACTGGAAAAGCTCAAACAGAACTTGACGACGCAACGTCCACAACAGGAAAAGGAAACACACTGAATTAGTTTATTATTATTTAATGAATTTGATTAGGTTACAAAGGACCGATTCTAATTACACTGACGGTGAAACGGACGCACAAGCACAATGTAAGACAGTGTACTCTACTTGTATGGCCTTATACTGGGGGGTAAAAGAAAAATTATTTTTTTATTGATAACGCGCTCCACTTGAACTCTACTTTTCGTTTCACACCCTACCGGCGCCGGTACGATGGATGGCGGACGACCCGTCCGCTTTGATGGCTGTAATTAGTCTCAGCGATAGACGGCTCGTGCAGAGCCGCCTCGCTAATGGGGTGAGTTTGTGGTGTGGTGGTAGATATCCTCTCCACTAAGGATATGTATTTACTTACCACCAGAGAAACGTAAAGTCTCTCTTGGTAGAATAGAAAACCAGATCTCGTAATGAAGATCATGGTGGTATGTGTGTGATCGTTTAGATCTGTGTTGTTTACTCATGTGCGAAGGCAATGGCAAAACAAAGCAGGCAGGCGGCAAGGACAAAGCCATCGAGAAGATCGTTGCCTATGAAGTGCATCGCGTCTACATAAATAGACGACGATACATCGAAGAAATGTGGTAAAAACAAAGATTAGACGAGGGCATCATAACAGTCTTAAATGAGCGATGCCCTTGTGTAAATATACGAATAGACTTTGAGAAATGTGCTAATGGTTGCTATACTTTATACAATGAAAATTGTGTATCGTATCTTGGGTCGGTGGCCGAACGAATTTGCTTGCATTTATATATGCTGGATAATTCGTTTAGTGGCTAAGCACGAAGTTGTGATTGTTTGTTCGTTGGAAAACAAATCATGGGTGAATCTATTGCTGCTGGGTAAATAGCCGTGTTGCTATTATGCTGGTGATGCTAAAGCAATTTTGGTATAAGATTGGTGGTCGTGTGGCGTATCTTGCTGACCGAAATGGGATCGAATTTTTATGCATGTTTACATGCGAAAGAATTCGGTTTATGACACTAGACGCTAGTGTTTGCTTCTGTCCCTTGGACAAAAGGCTGCCGAGGCTGTGGAATTGCCAGGGACATGCGATGTGCGCGTGGACAGCGGAATTGCTTGGCATACCAAAGTGCCGGATGGTGTAGGGATTCATGATTAGTTAGGAAAGAATTCTTATAGGAAATTTGTATGCGAAGAGATGCATGAAAGGTAAGGATTCTTTACAGGGACTTTTAGATTATAAATTTGATCTATTTAATGCGTGAAGCATTTAAGGTGCTAATGTGATTGCATTAGCGAAGTTAAGGAGGTTGGGTAGCAGTTATGGGAGTTTTTCTGGTGAGTGGGCCGTGGGGTTTGGCGGAACCGCCACAATACTCTCCACTATCCTACAAGATCGGATAGCCCCATACGCTAAAGTCATCATTGGTCAATATCAGTGGGGCTTCATCCCAGGCAAATCAGCAATTGATCAGATATTCACCCTTAGACAGGCGATGGAAAATTGTCAGGAATTTAAGATTCTATTATATCATCTATTTATAGACTTTAAAGCCGCTTACGACAGCATAGCCAGTGTAGAACTATATAATGCCATGAGAGAGTTCGACATTCCAAACAAATTAATACGACTTTGTAGGTTGACCATGACCAACGTAACTAGTCAAATAAAAATACCGGGATTACTGTCCAAACCAATAAACATATTTAAGGGGCCGGTCTGGCAATCCGTGAGTCTGGCGTTACAACTAAAGGGACTATTGTCACCAAGTCCTGCCAGATACTTGCCTACCCAGATGACATTGACATCATCGATAGAACCGAATCAGCTGTACAGGATTCCTTCACCCAGATCGAACAGGCAGCGCAAAAACTGGGACTGCACATTAATGAGGGAAAAACGAAGTACATGGTGGCAACTTCTGCGAAGAGAAGACCTAACGTTGGTCAAACTATCAGGGTAGTGGAGCACGAATTTGAAGTAGTGCAATCCTTTAACTACCTTGGGTCCATAATATCAGCCGATAACAATATGGAAAAAGAAATACGCGAACGGCTGATCAAATCCAACAAAGCCTACTATGGTCTGTGGATGTTTTATTAGCGCGTCAGCACGAACGCAGATTCAACAAAAACACCACCGCGGTTTCACTAGGAGAATTCAACCGGAGACACAGAAAAGTTAATCCAACAAAGAAAAACACAGGAATGATTAGGTTGGTAAGTTGTTCTTTTTATTCTTGTTCACAAATGACAATATGGTATTCGATTTTATAACACTGAGTCCTTTACGTTATCACCACACTAATTACTAATGATTGTTAATGATTTTATTTTTACTTTTGCCCGGCTTTATTATTAATAGAACTTCACACGATATTCAATCACTGAAAAACTCGATTTGGAAGGAATTTGATTGATTTTCAAATGCGATTAAAACGACAAAACCTCCCGGGTGCCTAGTTGGGCGACTCTCATCTGACTGACTTTCATTCGCTGCAGACAGAAAGACATCGCAAAGAAAACCGTAAAAGGGGAGGAGCTGCACGACCAACTCGAGGCAGTCAATCGTGATTGGACCGGGGAATATGGCATACATTTCGCATGTATGTGTATGCATCGCATACGATCGTCCGGTGATCGAGGATGGATGCGAGCGTCGCAACTGCATCTCCTGCGTATACAAACAATGCATGGCCTGCGGCTGTGTACACAATTGATTGTGTAATACTTGCCGGCAACCGAACCATCTGGGGTAAAAGCAACACAAACCGAAGATCTGGTCACCCAAGGACAGGCCATAAATCAACATTTGGGTTGATGGACGTGAAATTTCCCAGGTCCGCCGACGGTTGGCGGCCGTTAATAGGGAATTGGTATACCATAAACAATCCGTGGTGCGAATGCTATGTTTTGGTATTGCAACGAATATAGGGTGCAGCCATTGCCAGATGTTAAAAGTAAACACTTGATGGCCGCATCCAATTCGTTGCTTGTTTGCGGTCCCTGATCGGTGGAGACCGATAATAGGAAAGCAGCTATTGCTGGTAATTAGTGAATGTTTGCTTTGCATCAGCCGAAACCTTGTCGGCGGTGGCAAACTGATGAGACCTGGTAGCCGCATGCTAGGGGTGCCATGGACAAACAAAAGAAACGAGTAATCAAGAAACTCCGTGTTGTTTTTGTTTCCATGGCATAAGGCAATGGGAACGAGATGCACTGGATGCAATGCATGCCCGAGGGTGAATTTTTCGATGCCACGGCTAGGTGATAATCTTTGCCGTGGACTTAATGTTTTCAGGTATGGTGGTGGAGAGAAAAAAAAAAAGGTTTGGAGAAAACCCCCAAAGAAAGGTAAGCTGCCTAAAAGATATTTATGTCAGTTATCCTTTGGGGTAACTGAATTAATTCCAGCAATCTGGCTGGCGGTAAATGCCGTAGCAAGGTTACGTAACCTTGCTGAAGGTTCGACTTCGAGGTAAGTCGCATCGCTTGGAATAGTAGGGATCGAGCGATGTATGGCTCTTCGGGCCCTGAAAACCCCCCACAGGTCTATCAAGGCTCCTTAAATCCCGAAATTTATCCAGAACATCCAAGCTACTATGTACAAGACCATGGTCTTACCAGTACTCATGTATGGATCCGAGACCTGGGTGGTCAATAAAAGGCACTCTGAACTTTTAGCCGCATTCGAGAGGAAGGTCTTAAAGAGAATTGTTGGGCCAGTATGTGAGGGGGGACGATCCCGGAGACGCTACAACCATGAGTTGTACGCAATTAACCTTGAAGCTAATGTTGTAAGAAAAATCAAGCTCGGTAGTTCCGGTGGGCAGGACACCTAGCTCGAATGAGCGAAGAGTAGCCTGCCCGGAGAGTCCATTGTGGCAGGATGTATGGAAGGAGACAGCGCGACAGACCTTGTCCGCGATGGAGGGACGGCGTAGACCAGGACCCCCAGATCCTGGGAGTGCCAAACTGGATGACATCGGCTCGAAATTGGGACCGGTGGAGAGATCTGTTAAATAAGGCCAAGGCCGGATCCCGGTTGTAGTGCCGATGATGATGATGATGATGTAAGTAAAATATTGAAGTAATAAGTATAATAATATATAAGTATAACAAGTTTAATATAAATA
This sequence comes from Microdon myrmicae, assembly GCA_963931805.1. NCBI lineage: Eukaryota > Metazoa > Arthropoda > Insecta > Diptera > Syrphidae > Microdon > Microdon myrmicae. The sequence continues at coordinate 97,553,163 of OZ007501.1, read as the reverse complement.
CTTAATTAATTATAAATTAATAGATAATTATATCAATCAAATGATCCCGACGTTCTGCTTTTAGCAACCAATTAAAACATATCACCAATTTTTGAGACTGAAATAAGTACGTTTCTTTGCCTTTCACTTCCACCAGCTTTGGCAAATGATATGGGAGTTGAGTGTTTTTATATTGAAAGACATCCCCTAAATATACGATTTCCGTAAAATCAATTACTTTACACAGCCAATAAAGATCAAAACACTAGATACAAACACTAGTATTACATTTGTTGATGTGTCGGTAATTGCTCCAGATAAGATTGAATAGGAACATGCGTCGAACCAAAAAGCGGCTCTTCATATTATCTTCAAAAGTTAAATTAATAAACTGATTGGTTTCCTGTACCAGTTGTATATCTCCATTGGTGTCCACGAGACCGATATATAAAATACCCCACATGGTAATGAGAACATCAGAGAGGTTCTCAGCTTCAGGGAAAGGAGTACTATGATACGTAAGAGCTTACTGAAGAAGTAATCTGTTATTTTCATCATTTTCTTTTACTTTTAATCCATCTCTACGTTTTTTAAAGGCATTGGACTAGTTACCTTCGTCTTAGCGTTGCATATTCACCGCGTTCCTGCCCAAGTTAATGTTTGCAGTAATGTGGCCAACGGAGTCTTTCTGGCCAATTTAACCGATTGTTCAAAATATATTATTTGCTGGAATGAAACCGCTCATCCTGGCAGTTGTCCCGAGGGCTTATTCTTCAATCGAAAATTTCAACGATGTGATTTTTCTGAAGCTGCAGATTGTGCTCCACAATGTAGTAGTTCGTTGGTCAGCTTCGCATACGACAAAACTTGTACTAAATATGTGTTGTGCTTTAATAGTACTCCAGTGGTGCAAGAGTGCTTAGATGATCTACAATACAATGCCAATACAGACCGTTGTGACCATGCCAAGAATGTGGACTGCCAGGAACACATGTGTGCTGCTAACAACGATCCAAATAACATTATTTTCTTGCCCAGCCATGCAAACTGTTCAAAGTGCGTCGACATTAGTAAAAGTTGTTTTCTGTCTTTTGTAAATATTTAATAACACATTATTATCCCAAATCTAGATACTATATATGTCATGATGGTATTGCTGTGGCAAAAACGTGTTCAGATGGATTATATTTTAACCCCGCCAAACAAGGATGTGACTATAAATCGAATGTCAAATGCAGTGCAAGTATACGAACACCTTGTGCAATTACTTTTAAACTAAATGAATACGTTTTGTGTATAGATATCCACAGAAGCACGTCCAGTGTTGCCTTATTCCAAACTACCACCAGCACGAGCTAATATTTCCTGTCCAAAACGGGGATCCCACTTCTATCCAAATAATAAGGATAAAACATCTTACTATTTCTGTCTAAATGGAAATGGCATCATTTTGACATGTTCCCCGGGCCTAGTATATGATAAAGTTACACAATCTTGTAGAGATGAGGACAAGGTGGAGTTCTAAGACAATGCCAGTTTTTCACGAAAGATCTTTATAGTATTCAATCAAGTTATTAAAGGCAAATAAAAGGATAATATTATTTTAAAGGACTGGTGTTATTTTAGTTCTTTTTTTTAATAGACTTCTCTCGGGAGAGGCGAACCTATAGCGCCGAGTGGGCGCCCCGAGATGCCATCAAATAACTGTTGCAGTTCTTTTTGAACAGTTGCAGGTTGTAACGCTCTGGGAACACTGGCGTGGGAAGGGAGTTCCACAGCTTCCCCGCTCTGTAGAGGTACGAGTTCTGATGCAGGGATGTTCGCGCCGTCGGGAGATGAACCACAAACGGGTGTGATCCGTCGGATTGTCTTGTGGAGCGCATATAAGCCGAATTGCGTGAAACAATACCACAAATCTTCGAAGAACAGTACCCGTGATAATATCTGTAAAACAGACAGAGGTCGGCTACGCGCCTTCGATGTGATAGCGACTGTAGTCCCGACGTCAGCGCCGGGTCCCCGATCAGGTGAATCGATCGTCTCGGTGTGCTCTCACTTAGGTCGAGGGTATGTTTAGGAGCCGAGCTCCAAACATGAGAGCAATATTCGAGTGCGGGTCTAATTTGGGATTTATATAGGAGAAGAAGTTGAGCCGGAGTAAAATATTTCTTGACCCTAAAAAGATAGCTCAGTTTTCCTGAGGCTGACCTGGCGATACTCGACACGTGTTTATGCCATGACACATTCCCACAGACCGTGACGCCGAGCAATTTCAAACTTTCCCCAGTCTCGAGGGCCCAGCCATTCATCATCAGCTGTGGAACCGATGATCCAGTTTTCTTTGTGAATGTTGTATATTGTGTCTTCGCTGCATTGAAGTCGACTAGATTAGCCCTTCCCCACTGCAGGACCCTATCGAGATCCTGGTTCAGAGAGTCAATCTGTCTGCATCTCAGCTGATTCGACGCAGATGCACCAATCGGCCGAACACTCGAAAAGGAGGAAACAAGCGTACTATCATCCGCAAAACTGAACACTTTGTTATCCGTTGCCTCCAACAAATCATTTATGTGAAGCAAGAACAAGGTTGGAGCCAAAATGGAACCCTGGGGCACCCCTGAATTAACAGGATACAGATCCGAACACTCGCCACATACAACAACCCGATTCAATCGATTCTCGAGGAAGCTCCTCGTCCCGTCGCAAAGATGTTGGGAAAGTGCATATGAACGAAGTTTGCTCAGCAATGCCCCGTGCCAGACGCGGTCAAAAGCCTTGGAGATATCCAATGCGACCGCCCTTGACTCACCATGCCGCTCAATCGCAGATGTCCATATATCGGTTATAAGTGTCTGCCACGGAATCCGTATTGACGATCATTCAGAAGTCCGTTGCACTCCAAATACTTAACTAACTAACTAACTCAGTATTGATGACTTTTTCCATCACCTTAGATAAAATAGACAGTAATGCTATCGGGCGGTAATTTTGTTGGAGACACTTTTTTCCCGTCTTTGGGATTGGCGGAACTCGAGCGATTTTCCAGCAGGCAGGAATGGTCCTACGTGTATAAGATAAGCGGAAGAGTCTGCCAAGAACCGGCGATAGTTCTGGAACACAGTTCTTAAGGACTATTGCTGGTATTCCGTCCGGGCCGGTTGCCTTCCTACAATCAAGTTCACGTAGAATGCGTTGAATAGTGCGCGAACGAAATCTCACATCCCGCATCGAAGACCGTACCGGCGCGATCACAGGTAGCTCCAAAAGACCGGGGTCGAGGTTTGAATTCGCGGAAAATAAATTCGCGAACACATTAGCTTTGTCCTTTGAATTCGTGACTAACGTCCCGCTGTCTGTCACCAACGGAGGGAATGAGGAGGATGCGAAGTTACCACTGATAGCCTCTGCCATTGACCAGAAGGAGCGCGAACGAGTTGGGCACCGAAGGACCTCATCGATCACCCTGTCGTTGTGAGCTTTCTTCGCAGTATCAATCGTCTGGTTGCACGCGTTTCTGATTCTAACAAAATTCGTTCTGTTAACATCGGTGGGATTGGAGCGCCATTGCTTAAAAGCTCTATTTTTCCCGCTGTAATTTGCTCGCATTTTTTATTAAACCAAGGTTTATTAGATGAACTTCGTTTGATGGAATGTGGAATATACATCTTCATCCCCAGAAGAATAATCTCTGATACCGACTCCGCGCAAGCGTTAACATCGGAGTTTCCGAAGCACACCTCGGACCATGGAAAGGATGCGAAGAAATCCCGCAAGTCGTCCCAGTTAGCAGCCCCATACTTTCACACACGGCGAAGCTGCCTAGGCCGGTTATTCGCTTGATATACAAGTGCTTGTGCGACAGATACCAAGCAGTGATCTGAGTTTCCCAGTGGCGCAGAAACCTCTAACGTATAAATACTCGGTTCGGATGTCAAAAACAGATCCAGGGTGTTCGCATAATCGTCTCGGGCATCCGGCACTCGCGTTGGCTCCCCCACGAGTTGAGTCAAGTTGTGACTTACAGCAAACATCTCCGCCAGCCTCCAAGCCTCGTCGGTTCTGTTAGAATGTAACAACCAGTCGGAATTGTGCACATTAAAATCGCCAAGGACACCAATTTCAGAAGCTGGGTGGTTGATCTGTATCCAGTCGACGGTATGTGAAAGATGTTCGAATAATGTCGCCGGTTGATCGTCATTCGGGAGCGGTAAAGACAACAAAGAAATTTAACAGAATTCCTCAGCACGGTCCTCAACCACAAGATGTCCAAGTTATTGGGTTCCAATGCGTCCATCCTCTGGCAAGCCAGATCGGGCCGCGCGAAATCACAGACTCCGCCCTTAAAGCGGAATCTCGAATGTAAGTTGTATCCTGAGCAACGAAGATATGTCGAATCTGTTGACGAATCGACCTGGGTCTCAGTTAGGGCAAGGATATCAGGTTTCATGGTTTGCAAATATTGGTGGACGGCGTTTACGTTCGTATTGGTGAAACCGATGCCCCTGATGTTACAAAATGCCGTCACCAGTCGAGCGTGGGCAGAGACTCGAGAACGAGCGCGGTTATGCGATGGCGAATCTCTTAAAGTTCCGTTATTTATCATGATATCTGCATGATGTTCCCCCTGATATAGTCCCCCCCGGAGATCCGAATGGGAGACTAGTTTACCTCCGGAATTCCTTATATCAGAAGGTACCATCACGACTTATCTCCGTGTCAGTCCGGGCCATCAGCCACACATCCGAAACACCGTCGAAGATTTCTCTCGGCGACATCGCGGAATGTACAGCGTGACGGGGTGGTAACTCACCTTGGGACCGATTACCACCTAACCAACCTTTTCTCGAACCGGTCCATCAGCCAAGCTCCGAAAGATGGCCAGGGATTTCTACCGACCATTTCACGGAGCCTAAAACTTGATGGGGTGGTATTTCACCAGGCGCACAGGGCGTTGGGACCCCGGCTACCACTCGGTCTTTAGTCGCCTCTTACGACAAGCCGGCGTAGCTGTGAGTATATTCTAACGCCCTACTCACAGGGCAACTCACTCACCCATTTTGCTTAGATAACTCTGAGAATTGAGTCAAACGATTTAATTAAGATTTTATTGCCTTGTTAATGAGCCTTTTATGAATCGGATCATGTGCACATGTAGTGCGCTAAAGTTTTAAGCTGTACATGGAACACGGATGGAATTGTCGGGTGAAAACTATAACAACCTACCGTTACCTACCTCCAATCCAAATAAAATTCTCTCAAACAACTATTCCAACAACTAAGGCGAATACTTTTTGATTTACATAGAAATGGTTTGCATACCTATATTCAGTCAAAAGCGATAATGGTGGAACTAACAAACGCAGAACTTGATACAGTGAAATGTTTACTAATAGGCTAAGTAACATAAGCTTCAGCCTAGGAGGCAAATTTTGGAAAGAAAATTGTTGGTTTGAATCTGAGGAAAGGCCATTAATTCCAATCTTACATGGGCGGCAAATATTATGAAGCCTAGAGCCGAAAAAGGGTAAAATTTGCCCCTGACTGAATGCTAAATATTGCGGAAAGAAAATATTTGGCAGAGGGCTTGTGGGGATGTAATGGTCTGTGCGCCGGCATGGACGCGGATTCTACCATCAACCCACCGGTTCTAAAAGGTTCCGCCAAACCGTATTAGTACTGCGCTAAGGAATGCAACACAAAACAAAACTTCACAACACAGGAAACAAGTTAAATGAAATACAGAGATTTCGTTTATTCCGTTATATTCTCTTAATAAAGACCACTTTGTTCTCAGGAATTATTATTTATGTTAGTGTTTTTATACTTCACTTAAACTTATTATTAATATTAAACTGATTTTTTATGAATTTTAAACAGAATGAAACACTTCCATCACGACCCGACTTCTGTATATATACGCTTGTCCGCCGCGCGACCAGCGTGGTCGGCGGATGAAATTAAACACCAAGATTCAACCCTCGTTTGGGGTGAGGTTGTGGTGTGGTGATAGATATCCTCTCCACTAAGGATATGTATTTACTTACCACCAGAGAAACGTAAAGTCTCTCTTGGTGGAATAGAAAACCAGAGTTCGTAATGGAGATCATGGTGGTATGTGTGTGATCGTTCAGATCTGTGTTGTTTACCCATGCGCGACGGCAATGGCAAAACAAAGCAGGCAGGCGGCAAGGACAGAGGGATCGAGAAGATCGTTGTCTAAGAAGTGCATCGCGTCTAAATAAATAGACGACGATGCTTCGAAAAAGTGTGGTAAGAGAAAAAATGAGACGAGGGCATCATAAAAGTCTTAGATGAGTGATGCCCTTGTGTAAATATACGAATAGACATTGGGAAAAGGTGCTAATGGGTTGGTGGACTAAACGAAACCCTTGCTTGCATTTGTATATGCAGGAAAATTCGTTTATGGGAAAGCACGAAATTGGTGATTGCTTATTAGTATGAAAAAAAATCATGGGTTGGAAATTATGCATGTTTACACGCGAAGGAATTCGGTTGATGGCACATGAAGCTAGATGCGGTATTCGCCTTTGTCCCTTGGACAAAGGTCTGCTAGGTATGTGCATGTGGGGAGATAAGGGTGCACACGGGGAACAAAATTGCTTGGCAAACAATGGTGCCGGAATAGTTTTCCTACTTATAATACAAGTATGCAGACAAATTATTTTCCAGCGAATTCAAATGATGCATTAGATGTGTGAACAGAATCTTTCAGGAATTTTCATGTAATGCGTTGAAAGCATTAATGTCCTTGTAGTAGGAAATTTTTATGCTGGGTGGAGATTGCGATGCAGGTTGGAAAGTTGGAATTTGCCTGGCAACCGAAGGTACCGAATAGGTTTTGGGATTCCTGAAAAGGTAGAAGAGAATTCTTACAGGGAATTTGTATGCGAAGAGATACATGAAAGGTAAGTTTTCTTTTACAGGGACTTTTAGATTATAAATTTGATAACCTAGAAGCGTAAAGCACTTAAGGTGCTAATGCGCTTGCATAAGCGAAACCTTATGGCGATTGGGATGTAGTTATGGGGGTTTTTCAGGTAAGTGAGCCGTGGGGTTTGGGGGAACCGCCACAGGCTTATAGCCTCAGCGAACAGAATGATTCTCTCATATGAGACACGACTGTTTTCCTGTTTACCTGTTTTCAATTCATACATCTAGTTTCTCTGAATGGAAGGGGAAGCCTGAGGATCTGCACGATCTACGGAATGTTTTGGATGTGTAATGTATGCACTTCTTTATCGTCTATGCACGTATTCGTTTTCACCAATCTTTTTTTGCCATCCACTCGACGGTAGATGGCAGGATTAGCCGTCAGATATACTTCACTTCCTTGATCCACTTTACTTTCTTTTTCTTTTTCCTATTGCAACTTTTAATCCGAAAACAATCTCTTTTTTCGCGCACCACTGAGCAGGTCATGGGCCCAGCCCATAACGAGGATGGAGGGACATTTTAAAAACGAATTTTGTTTTAACAGTTATGAGTGCCTCAGGGTCAAATGGCCGGATACCGTTCCTAAATGGAGACAACTATAGCATATGTAAGTCACAGATGGAAGTTGTGCTTCATCGTGAAAGATTCCTTCAACACGTCAGAGGTGAGACCGAGCGCCCGGTGCTACTGCTCTGGGGACGGCGCCTTCTTCGTCGACCTCTCAGCTTCCCTTTCTTCGTGTGGACTGTATTCCGGTGCTGGCCGGCCAAACTATTTTTATGACTCGCGTATCGTACTTCCAGAGCCGAACTCTGTTCTGGCCGAGGGCAGCACTGTTAGTTTTCGTTACTGCCAGTTTTTGTTAGTTGTTTTTAATTGTCATTATTATGTAAATTAGTGTTAGTTTTTCGTTCGTTTTGTCAACGTTTGTGTTGTTTTTGTCGTTAGTTTAAGCCAATATTAGTTTTCGTTCTTGAAAATAGTTTTGGTATTTCGTTGAAAGTTAATTGAGTTGTCGTTTATTCGTTATTCGTTATTCGTTCGTTTTTTCGTGTATTTTACAAATATTTCGTCGTCGCTCGTGCCCGGTAAGCGCACCGGGACTCAATAAGGCCATAACTCCATTGATACCTTGTCATAAAGTCATCGTCGATTTTCGCAAACCATGCTTTCTTCTCGGTGTCCCAAAAGAATATAGCCCCATTCTTGTATGTGTATGTCCGTACACCATTTTCAAAACCATGCGTATCCCCATTCATGGATATCTGGTGCGCATGGCAGTAACTACCGCTCCTCTGGTTTGTTCACGATCGTTGTTCGATGGGGAGATGTCATGGCGTGACCTTTCTAATCTCTGGTGAAATTTCGTCTGGGTGGAGGGCGAAGTGGTGCTCTCTTGCGCACTTTTCACACGGTGGTGCCCGGCAATCCGATCTTCGATGTTTAGATCGAAGGCACATAAAACAAAGCCTTACCTTCTTCGCTAGATCCCATTTCGTGCTAATACTGATCCCCTCAAACATGGACATCTGAAGACGTCGTGCTCTTTGAGGCAAACCGAATATTCTTTGCTTCTGTTCGCCGGTGCGCCACATTCTCGAACGGCATGGATTGCTCTTCTTCCCGAGTCGCGCCCTCCTTAGGATGATACATGTTGATGGTAGCCTCCTCTCGGCTCCCAAGATACTTCCGGTGTGGCGCAATCGCCACACATGTCTGCCTCCAGTCTCAGTCGCTGAAGACCCTCAGTTCCGGCTGCCCCCACCTCGATAGCTGTGGTGATACATGAACTACCTGTACCTCATGGATGACGGCATCTTGGCAGTCAGTTCCTTTACCGTCTCAGGTGAGTTCAAATACTGCTGCTTGTCCAGCGCCCTTACGGTAGCCACGGAGTTCGTCACCCGGCTGGCAATGATTGCAATCTCGTTCGGGTCCTCTGTGACTCGAGGCAGTTCCTTTAACTTCGTTAGCTCCGGCAGGGACAACTCTCCCCATCTCCCAAAGCGAGTCTCCAGTCCTTCCATTACCTGCTGTGGTTCGACGGCAATGAATACGACACTTATAACGGCTTCTCTCGCCCTTCCCCGAAGGGTTCTCCGAAGACGCACTAAGTACTGCGCGTGTGTGAATCCATCGGCCGTATCTTCGAATGATCTATTGAAAGCCATATATATATTAATGTAGATAACCTTTCTCTCCTTCCAGATATCCTAAGACCTTGTCTAGTATAAGACAGTCAGAAGACAGATAAAATGAATATACACACTTTTCCTTGTCTTCTAATTTTTTTTTTATTCCAAATCAGTTCTGCATCCGATCACAAGCTGCAAATATATCGAAATCATCATCTATTTTGTATTTTAAAACGCTTTGATTTTCATTGTAGGAAGACCGAAAGCTAGAGCTGGATTTTTATTTGATATACAGTTTATCATAGGAAAAGTAAAGTGGACATCACGTTGAATGTAGTGTAACAATACAATCGCCAGATGACCATGTAAAGTAGATCAGCTAAATGAATAGTCCCAGTTACGGTTTGCAAGTGGCACATGATATGCACTTGGTGTCGGCAATGATTCAATGAAATGAAGGTCAACTTCTGTCATTGAGTCACAAAAATGAATTGCCTCAGTTACTCTTTGCAAGTATCATATGGGATGCACTCGGTGCTGGCAGTGATTCAATGGTAAATAGGTCAATTCGTGTCATTATTTTAGACTATACGTTAAGCAGGGGCTCCTCGATAGTATAGTGGTTAGTATACCCGCCTGTCACGCGGGAGACCGGGGTTCGATTCCCCGTCGGGGAGCCTCTGGCGCAAGACTAATGACCTTGCCCGGAAAAAACAAATCATTATGGAAAATTGAACCAGTCTCAGGACTTGCTAAATAAGGCCAAGATCGATTCCCGGTTGTAGTGCCGATGATGATGATACGTTAAGGCGGTGTTAGGCGTAATAATACCGTAATAAGGAATTTGTATTTTTGAACGAGTGAATGAGTAATGATTTGATATTATTTGTGTGAATGATCGATAGTATAAATATTCGGTTAATTTGCGGATAAAGTCAATCTTAGACAAACCTTGGTTTTGATTTAAGTAACTGTGGAATCCTTGCCATTATTTTTTAGCGCACTGCGTTTTGTACAACAACAGTAGGGATGTCTGGTTTTAGATGTAGGGCGATCTTTACACCATCCATACCTCACATTGCGATCCTGTCAGATCATTCCACCATACAACTGTTACATGACGACCCTTCCAGATCCTTCCACCATACAACTGCTTCACGGATCTGTGCCGTAAGATGTGGACCACCCAAATGGCACAAACATACTTTTTTATACCTCAATACTACATTAGGTCTTACTACTTAGGGATCGTCCACATATCGCGTGGCGCTTTTATTTATCATTGTTACTAATAAAAGACATTCAATACGTATTCAAGAAAATATATCAGCGATAGCTACATTTACCATGTGTCATCGAAAATTGAAATCTCAGAATGGACGTATTGTGGTCAACATTTAAAAGAAACATATTTAAAAAAAAAATTTAATAAACAAATGGATAGTTTGCAAAGTACTAAGAGCTACCCGGTATAGTTAAAATTATTGATTTATTCTTTATATTTTTATTAATGCACCTATAAATGAATCACCCCTTATCCGACCTAGTCAACCACTATTTCTACTACAAAACATTGTTAGTCTTCTGTTTTTTTTATTTTCTTTTATATTTGAATAATATTATACAATTGTTGATAACTGAAGACCACAGTGGTTAATGATAATACAGAGTGGGGAAAAGTAATGTCATAATATGAATGGGCTGTTATTTTGTTAGAAATGAAAAGTTTCCAATTTTGCCCTACCCTGTACTAATAATAAATTGACCTTTATTCATTTATCTGCCTTTATTTAGGTTATTAATCGAAAGTGAATCTGTTTTTTTAATGTTAACTGATATAGATGTTTCGATCCACGTTTTTGCGCCTCCCATCTTCCATCCGCATTCGCTGAATGCTCCCATTTCGTTCCCATTGCCAATGCGACTCACGAAATATTAACACTCAAATTGTGTGTCCTGACAACCAGTTGGCTCGCTTGATCTTACGCTTCTGTTGAGCAAACTGTTTCTTTACGTCGAAAATTACTTTTAAAAACATACAAGAGAGAAATAATCACAAACAAATTAAATAATGTAATGAGATATCAATCAGTAAGTGATTAAAACAAACTTTGAACTGTCAGTCTAACAAAATTAAAAGCGGAAACATGTCGGTAGTGGAAATCTGAGGTATCCAAACAAACTAAAAAACTTCACAAAACCAAGGGACAAAAATTTATTAAAGACAAATTTACTATAAATTTATGCATTGTTGTTTGGTTTCATGTGATAGTTTAATAAACTTTAAATTCTCACATTTGGATATGGCGCCCGTCAGGAATCCGAGTAGTAGCACGGGAACTGTTCCCAAATCGACGTCCTCTGGTTCGATGTGTTCCTCTACAGGATTATCGCACCTGTCAGACTCTAATCTACAGCAAGCGTCATCACGATTTGGTTATTTTGGATCTAGCTGTACCTCATCTGTGGGTGCATGCAATAGTAATACTGGGAAAAGGGATACATTGAGTGGAGAGAACTATTCGACTGAAATGATGACTAGTGGAGAAAATTATAACTTATCGGGACCAACATCAAATCAATCAGGTGCGCTGCAATCTGGCGGTATCAGCGCTGCTGGTGGAACAATGGCGAATGCATTTGCATCCAGAAAAAACACTGAAATTGTTGCACCAATTCGTCGAGAGCTTAAGGATTTAAATGTAAGTATTTTTGTGCGCTTTTGAGCTTTTTTATGGGCGTTTTCAGTTTTTGTTTTTGTTTTATTGTTGTGTCCTGAAAAATATTAAGTAATATGTAAAATATGTAAAATATTAAGTAATATGATCCAAACAAGGCCCGGATGCTCTTCAATGCGGGAATGCATTTACACTAAACTACTGGCTTTATATTGAAACCGGGAGCACTTTCCGTGAATATTCCTATTTTCCCGCAGTAGAGTTGGTGTGTAATGTGTAGGTGGAAATATTTCACTGAGATTAAGCTGTACATAATTTCCATAATCTATTTCTTGTCCATCTTCAAAATCTGAAAAGACTGTATGAGCGCTGCTAATATAAACTACTGTTTTGGTAGTCATCGGGGAAAGAAAAGTGATTCGAATTTTGGACGAAAGAAAATGGAAGTGAATAATTAATACAATTGTTTTAATGTATTCGGGTTTATTAATGATAATAACATTTACTCAATCACGGTTATATTGAGACTCGGAAGTTCATGAACCCATGTACATCGCGATAGTGTATAAAAACCGATAAAAAATATTTCCAATATAGCGTCCAAGACTGCTTCAAATTTTACAAGACCAACATTATTCTGTTATTGCATCGTTTTCCCCGCATACCGCAACTATGCTATCTTTAAGTGCTCTGCGGTCCATTCACATTTTAATATTGCAACTCTTTGGGAATAACATCTGGACCTGTGGTTTTACTATTTTAGCCCTTGTTTATAGTCTCGTTAATTTCCTCCACAGTTGACAGCCTACTCAGGTTCTATATCCATCAGTCACAAAGTCTGACTTCCTCTAGCTGAGCTAGTCACTTATCAATTCATGATAGCCTTATGTGCAACAAGGCCAACCACCAAGCGCTACAGAATTTTAAGGTAAACAGTCAGTCTTCTGTCATTACTTCAATTTCCTGTACTTCGACTATCAGATCACTAATCGTCTCGTGTACTGCGGTTTAATAAATCGATGAGAACACCATCTTGTCGTACAGCTTTACTATTGTATTTTAGACTTTGTTTTTCTGTGATTGGGCTGGTTGCTCTGCATTCTGTATACTTCACTCACAATACCTCTGTTTATTTTATTGGATCATCCTATAATTCCGTCCCCACTGTTTCAGCTTATTTTTTATACAATCTCATTTTCTGGTTTATGTTCTCTAGGACATCTTTTGATTACAGGTAAATTGATTAGTTTTGTTTGTACTACAACTCTGTGAACAGGACTCAAAGCAAAATGCATTTTCGTCATATTTTGTTTTATTACTTCCAAAAAGACAAGACAATCCAGCGTCGGTAACCCACATCAAGATATGTGTCGTAAACGGGATCGATCCTTTGACGAAACGGACAGGACGTCTAGTGAGTAGGGCGTTAGAATATACTCACAGCTAAGTCGGCTTGTCATGTCCTATGGTAGGAATAATTTGCGCCGTACATAAGAAGGGAGATATCACAGTGTGCACCAACTATATGGGTATAACATTGCTGAGTACCGCCTATAAGATACTCTCCTCTATCCTACAAGATCGGATAGCCCCATACGCTAAAGTCATCATTGGTCAATATCAGTGTAGCTTCATCCCAGACAAATCAGCAATTGATCAGATATTCACCCTTAGGCAGGCGATGGAAAAATGTCAGGAATTTAAGATTCCATTATATCATCTATTTATAGACTTTAAAGCCGCCTACGACAGCATAGCCAGGGTGGAACTATATAATGCCATGAGAGAGTTCGACATTCCAAACAAATGTATACGACTTTGTAGGTTGACCATGACCAACGTAACTAGTCAAGTAAAAATAGCAGGATAACTGTGCAAACCAATAAACATCTCTAATGGATTCCGACAAGGGGACGGTCTGGTCTGCCTCCTCTTCAACCTGGCGTTGGAGAAAGCAATCCGTGACTCTGGCGTTACAACAAGAGGGACTATTGTCACGAAGTCCTGCCAGATACTTGCCTACGCAGATGACATCGACATCATCGGTAGAACCGATTCAGCTGTACAGGATTCCTTCACCCAGATCGAACAGGCAGCGCAAAAACTGGGACTGCACATTAATGAGGGAAAAACGAAGTACATGGCGGCAACTTCTGCGAAGAGAAGACCTAACGTTGGTCAAACTATCAGGGTAGTGGAGCACGAATTTGAAGTAGTGCAATCCTTTAACTACCTTGGGTCAATAGTATCAGCCGATAACAATATGGAAGAAATACGCGAACGGCTGATCAAATCCAACAAAGCCTACTATGGTCTATCAAGGCTCTTTAAATCCCGAAATTTATCTAGAACATCCAAGCTGCTACTGTACAAGACCATGGTCTTACCAGTACTCATGTATGGGTCCGAGACCTGGCTGCTCAATAAAATGCACTCTGAACTCTTAGCCGCGTTCGAGAGGAAGGTCTTAAGGAGAATTGTTGGACCGGTATGTGAGGGGAGACGATTCCGGAGACGGTACAACCTTGAGTTATATGCAATCTACCTTAAAGCTAATCCTGTAAAAAAAATTAAGCACGGTCGACTCCGCTGGGCGGGACACCTAGCTCGAATTAGCGAAAAGGAGCCTGCCGAAAAGTCCTTTGTGGCAGGATGTATGGAAGGAGACAGCGCGGCAGACCTTGTCTGCGGTGGAAGGATGGCGTAGACCATGATGCCCGGAGCCTGGGAGGGCCAAACTGGATGACATCGGAAATCGGAATCGGTGGAAAGATTTGTTAAATAAGGCCAAGACCGGATCCCGGTTGTAGTGCCGATGATGATGATGATGAAACACTCTAAAAACTTAGTAGAAGGGAGGAAGTGTAATGAGATTGAGGAACGAGAACAGTTGGTGAACCGTTCCTCCGTATTCCCACTTCTTTTCCAGCAGTTGCCTTATTGCGAACATTTGGTCGCTTGTTGACCGCTTCCTATAGAATCCGAACTGGTAGTCTCCCAGTATTTCTGCGTACGGTGTGACATTCTCGCCAGTATGGCATTTATTAGTATTTGCTATGTGGTTGAGAGCAATGATATTCCCCTGTAGTTTTCACAGTCAGATCTGTCGCCTTTTTCGAAAATGGGGACGACTATTAAGGTTTTCCATTCTTCCGAAGTGACTTCCTTATCCCATATTGTTTTAATCAGTTAGTGGGTCTTTCGAGTGGTTGCCTCTCCTCCATGCTTCACAAGCTCTGCCGGTATGCAGTCGTCTCCGGGAGCCTTGTTGTTTTCCAATCCGTTTATTGCGTCTACAACTTCGTTGAAAGAGTGCTCTGGGATCTGAGGCTCGGCTGTATGTTTGTTTGGAGCGTTTATTTGTGGTTGATGTGTGCGCACATTGAGCAGGTTTTCAAAGTACTGCTTCCATCTTGTCATGATGTTGAACAGACAGCCGTTTGCGTCCCGAATTACGAGTATTTTGGCTCTCCCTCGGTGGTCATTTCTAATTGAGTTTATGCCAGCATACATACCTCTAATGTTCTTTGCTTTGGCATTCTCTAGGTTTTTTTTTCGATCCGAGTCTTTCCCATTCGCATTTTTTGCGTTTGAAAAGTCTCGTTGTCTCTTTCCGAATTGTCGCGTATCTTTCTGCGTTGACTTCATCATATCTTTCTAAGTGGATCACTCTGAGGCGTTTACGTTCTTCGATCTTCGCACTGCACTCATCGTCAAACCAAGGTTTGGACTTAATTGTTTTCTTAAATCCTAATACCTTTTGTGCTGTTTGTTTGATTGTGACTGTGATCGATGTCCATTTAGTGCCCGCACTACAGGCTTCCTCTTCCTCACTACCCCCATTCTCTAGGATGCTAAATCTATTCGTTAGTTTGTCTTGATATTCACCCCTTTTGCGCAGGTCTTTAAGTTTATCAATGTCGAACAGTTTGCTCGTCTCCCGTGACTACTCGTGTGGGTTTGCTGCGAGCCGACTCCTAATTTTGCCCATCATTAGTAGATGGTCAAAGTCGCAATCTGCTCCTCTACTCGTACATGATCTTATGTCAAGGATGCTCGATTGGTGTCTTTTGTCTATGAGGAAGTGGTCTATTTGGTTATGCGTTACGCCGTCGGGTGATATCCATGTGGCTTTATGATTTGGCTTGTGTTTGAACATCGTGCATTTCACTACCAGATCTTTTGACGCGAATTCCATTATCATTTGAAACGTCGTGCAGCATTTTTTACCTATATTTGGTTGGAAGATATCTTCCTTTCGCGTTAAGGTCCCCGAGGGGGATTTTAACGTCGAATGATGAGATCCCATCAAATACTTCCTCTAGGGTCTCGTAGAATGTGTCCTTCGTTTCTTTGTCGTTAGATTCTGTTGGGTCGTGTACGTTTATAAGTACATAATTGTACCATTGGCCCTATATTTTTAGCACCGACATTCGGTCATTAATAAATTGCACACCATTTATATGGGGCGTAATCTTCTTGTTTCTGATGAAGCCAGTCCCGAGGTTATGTGTATCGGTACCTCCACACAGCAGTGCAAACCCGTTGGTTTCGATTACTTGATGTGGGAGTTGGACTTCCTGAAGCGCGACGATGTCCATTTTATATTGTTTCGCGTTTTCTACGATTGTGTGTATTGCGCCTGGTTTATATAACGTTCGAACATTCCACGTTCCGACGCGTATATTCCGTTTTTCCCCACGTCTTCTTTTTGTCGACTCGGTGTTTTCTTAATGATTTGTTCCCGTTGACGTTCTTCGATCTTTGCCCTGCACTCATCGTCAAACCAAGGTTTGGACTTAGTCGTTTTCTTAAATCCTAATACCTCTTGGGCTGTTTGTTTGATTGTGTCTCTGATCGATGTCCATTTAGTGTCCACACTATTGGCTTCCTCTTCCTCACTACTGTCATTCTCTAGGATGCTAAATCTATTCGTTAGTCCGTCTTGATATTCCGCCCTTTTACGTAGGTCTTTTAGTTTATCAATCTCGAACTGTTTGCTCGTCTCCCGTGACTGTCCATGTGGGTTTGCTGCAAGCCGACTTCTAATTTTGCCCATCACTAGAAGGTGATCGGAGTCGCAATCTGCTCCTCCATATGATCTTACGTCAAGGATATTCGAGTGGTGTCTTTTGTCCATGAGGAAGTCATCTACTTGGTTACGCGTTACGCCGTCGGGTGATATCCATGTGGCTTTATGGATTTGCTTGTGCTTGAACATCGTGCTTTTCACTACCAGATCTTTTGACGCTGCGAACGTGATAATTCGAATACCATTATCATTTGAAACGTCATGTAGGCTTTCTTTACCTATTGTTGGTTGGAAGACATCTTCCTTTCCAATTTTCGCATTGAGGTCGCCGACGAGGATTTTAACATCGAATGATGAGATCCCACCAAATACTTTCTCTAGGGTCTCGTAGAATGTGTCCTTCGTTTCTTCGTTGGTAGATTCTGTTGGGGCATGTACGTTTATAAATACATAATTGTACCATGCTCCCTGTATTTTTAGCACCGACATTCGGTCATTAATAAATTTCACATCTTTGGGGCGTAATCTTATTGCTTATGATGAAGCCGGTTCCGAGGTTATCTGTATCGGTACTCCCATATCCCCGTGTAAACCCATCAGTTTCGATTACTTGATGTGGCAGTCGGACTTCCTGAAGCGCGACGATGTCCTTTTTATAGTGTTTCGCATTTTCTACGACCGTCTGTATCGCGCCTGATTTATATAACGTTCGAACATTCCACGTCCCGACGCGTAATCCCGCTTTTTCCGTTTTTCCCTACGTCTTCTTTTTGCCGACTCGGTGTTTTCTTGATGATTTGTTCCCTTATGGTAGTGTCGGCTCATCACGCCTACGCCTATCGCGTTTTTCGTGGGGTTGTGTGTATTGGTTTTTCATTTTTGTTCCCACGAGTCTTAGGGTTTCAAATAGTCCGCCATATCAGAGCTCCGCTTTGATATGGTAAGGTCTGCTTAGTGCTCTGATTCGACCTGGTGTCAGAGAGGCGCCGTTATAATACATCCGGTATACCCCTGGCTTCAAACCATCCAATGGGTACGGTGAATCGTAACACCTCGGATTAGGGGTGGTAGATCTTTGCGTGTTACTCAACGCTAGCCTATCTGACATGGGTGGCCCTACTAGAAGCATAGGCTTCTGTCAGCTAGCCTGTGTGATTCATTGCAGTTTAAGCCCCCGCACCGCGTCAAGGTTTCTATCAAGCGGGGGATTCGGCGATGAGTAAGGAAAAACGGGATACACGTGTCGGCACGTGGAATGTCCGAACGTTATATAAACCAGGCGCGATACAAATGATCATAGCGAACGCGAAAAAATATAAAATGGACGTTGATGCACTTCAGGAGGTTCAACTCCTATATCAAATAATCGAAACCAATGGATTCACACGTGTGTGTGGTGGTATCGATACACATAATGTCGGAACCGTCTTCATTATAAGTAGTAAGATTACGTCACATGTAACAGACGTGGAATTCATTAATGACTGAATGTCACTGCTAAGACTACAGGGCCTGCGGTACGCTGAGTCAGCGCTCTGAAATGCTATTTTTTCTCGGCCGGGTCCATCACTCAAGCTCCAAAAGATGTCAAGGATTTCTTTCAACCATTTCACGAAGCCTGCAGCTTAATAGTGTAGTATTTCGCCGGGCGGCTGGGCTTTGGGACCTTACCTGCCGCTCAATAATTGTGCCGAGCTGCACAATAGTAAGTGTCGTCGGTTGAACCTAGGTTTGCACAATCAAACGCAAGACACAACCTCCTTACCAACTCAGCCATTAAGGCGGCAAGATTGATGATTAGCCTGTGGCGTTTCTAACACGTACACACAATACACAAGCAAATAGTGAAGAACATCGAACGAAAATCGAATAACAAAATGTTACAGAGCCGTATACCATAGCGATAACATAACAATTCCACATCAGTTGAGTGTACTTGAGTTTAGAAATCGAATTCGTACACGCGGCAGTAGCCTGATGTGTTGGTCATTGGTTACATTTTTAGTGATTCTAATTGTCATAGCGTCAAATCGAATCACACGTTCTTCACTATCGTCGCAATACGCGATAATTGGTGACCCCGACGTGATCTGTGTACACACGCACAGACACACACACACACACACACTTTCCCATGGTAAACAGAACTTTACGACCACGCTCACGACTTCCGCATAGAGCACCGGCACACTCACCTGCTCCGACGTTCTCTCACTTGCTCGTTCCTCGCCCCGTCGTTCGCACACGAAGTTGATCGTAACAAAGTTACTGGTGTGGGAGTAGTGTGGCGTTTCTAACAGATACACACAATACACAAGCATAAAGTGAAGAACACCGAACGAAAATCGAATAAGAAAATGTATCAGAGCCGTATTCCAAGCAATAACATAGCAATTCCACATCAGTTGAGTGTACTTGAGTTTAGAAATCGAATTCGTACATGCGGAAGTAGCCTGATGTGTTGAGCATTGGTTACATTTTTAGTGATTCTGTCAGTTCGAATCACACGTTTTTCACTATCGTCGTAATACGCGATAAGCCAGACCTACGTTTATGTTATCCAGTGTCTCATAACTGCATGGGCATCACACGACATGTGGTATTTAACACCAACATTTCCTGTTGACCCAAGTTCTGGGAACATATTGATCATCATTAAAAACGATAACCAAACCTGGCTATCTATAAAAGTTCCAGGCGATAACAAGCGAATGCAAACACCGTGATGCTTGTTTGGATGCCACGCTCCTAGGTAAAGGTAAAACGAGGCATCACCACATTGTTCGAAATAAAAGAAGGTGAATAAAGAAAGATTATCGATGATCGCAATTCACACAGCGAAATTTCGTTCCAAAGTGTTAAAATTTAAAGAGATCCCTTTCCTTATGACAGTCCTCCAAGTCTTATATGGTGATCAAGGGTATGTAGGAGAGTTTTTCTCAGATATGGGATGAGGAAAAAAGGGGCATTTGAATGTCTTCACCGAAAGCTGGGTGTCGTCCTCGTTAACGCGGAAAATGTGTCCCCAAATATTTCATAATCATCTAGGTAAATTATTGTTATAGTAATTGGTGGGTATTATATTGTGACGCATTTGACAATCCGCTGTGATATCTGGCAGCTCTCCAAAATAAAGCACTAGAATATTCTAGAAAGTACTGGAAAACTGGAGACTATGAGCAATAGAAAATTCGAGGTTATGGAACGGACGGAAACGAAACGCCGAATCAGAATGAGGAAAAACGGTATAAATACGTCACACGCAGATGAAGGGGATAAGTAAGTGATAAGTAAAGACGAGGAGTAAAGAATCGAAATATCAAGGAGCGGTTGTTATTAACAGACTAATAAAGTGTTTGGGCTCCTCTATAGTATAGTGGTTAGTATACCCGCCTATCACCCGGGAGACCGGGGTTCGATTCCCCGTCGGGGAGCCTCTGGCGCAAGACTAATAACCTTGCCCAGAAAAAATAAATCATTATGGAAAATTTAACAAGCCTTAGGACTTGCTAAATAAGGTCAAGACCGGTCCCCGGTTGTAGTGCCGATGATGATGATGATGATGATGAATAAAGTGTTTGCAAAGAAAATCGATTCACTGGCGGAATTTCCTTTGCCAACGAACGAATATCGTTGAGTCCTTTTCCATTCGCAGACCGCCACGGTCGTTGTCGCTCCTGCTCCTCGTCGCGCGCCGAGGACGCGAATATACCCCCGAGTCGTGTCGAAGTGTCATCTAGATTAAAAATTAATTAAAACCAAGTCCGTACCGTGTGCGTTTAAATGTAACCGAATAGTAAAAAACATTAATTATATCCAACCTGTGTTCAGTGGTTTATTATTAATTATTATTAACCTTCACCATTTTTAAAGAAAATAAAACGGATTAAACAGTATAGCAGTGGTTTACTTCCTGTGCCTGGTGTTCTCTCCTTTGCTTGGTGATCGTGTGTGTGCTTTTCCTTCGGCATTTTACTTGGTGGAACTTTAGTGACAGTCGGATGGGGATAGGAGTGAACCGAGTGTCCGTGTTTGGCACAATACTCCTAATCCCCACAAGTCCGCCACAGCTGGACATTTCGGAGATGTTCAGGATGATGATGACAAAATTGGACGCGCAAGCTACAGATATTAATTCAAAATTCGACGCACGAGCTGCAGATTTGAATGCAAAATTGGATGCCCAAACGCAATGGATGAAATGTAATTTTCAACACTTTAAGGAAGAAATTCAGTCAAAAATTCGAAACGAAGTAGAAAATCTGGATCTAAAAAACGAAGCTGAATTTAAGAAAGTCACCAATGAAATAACGCGAATCGAAAAGAGGCTTGAGTGTGTTGAGAGAAATAAGACATCGCCTAGCAATCAACATGACTACAAAGATACAAGGATGCAACCACCAACCTTCGATGGAACGGGACCCTTCTCCGTATTTATACGTCAGTTTGACGCCGCGGCCAATTATAATAAGTGGTCGGATGAGCAAAAGTCAACATCACTAATCTTGTCACTCCGCGGGGCGGCTGCAGAATTGCTACAAACTATACCGGCAGAGAAGCAAACAGATTTCTAAGCGGTAAGAGACGGCTGTGAAGCTAGGTATGGAGACAACCACATGCAGCAGGTCTACCGCATGCAACTGCGGAGCAAAACGCAGAAACCTGGAGAAAATCTTCAGCAGTTGCAGGCAGACATTGAGCGATTGGCAAACTTGTCTTATTCAAATATGACCAAGGAATTTCTGAACGAGGTAGCAATGGATGCATTTATAAATGCACTCTAAGATCGGGACTTGCAACAGGCCGTTCGTTTGGCAGGAAAGAAGACGACTAATGAAATACTGGCGTTCGCATTGGCATATGAATCCGGTAAATTGGCTACCAGGACTACATATAGAGTCCGAGAAAAGTCCGTCCAGGAATGTCCCTGCCAAAGAATCGGACATGTACAACGGACAACCCCGAGACCTGATATGAAGTGTTGGACATGCGGCGAAGTCGGCCACATCTCTTTTGACTGTAGGAAACGTCGACGAATGAATGAAACGTCAATTGCGAATTGTTGTTTATGCGCTAATCATAAGAGGAGACTATCAACGGACCAACCTGAAGGACAAATAGCTCGATGGATCGAACGACTTCCAACGTACGATTTCCAAATTTCCCACCCTCAAGGGAAGGTGCATAATAACGCTGATGCTCTATCAAGAAGACAATGTAAGCCAGATTGTAAACATTGTCATAGAGCGAAGAAAAACAAGAGGCGTACGACCTTCGAAATGTACAAGTAGAAGTACTAGATGGGTGGACGAGTGATGCTATACGCGCAGCTCAATTTCAGGATGAAGATATTTCGCTAATCCTGGAACACAAAGAAAAGAACGAGCGGCCAACTTGGAACAATATTTCCGACAACAGTGGAACATTTAAAGCATATTGGGCACAATGGAATTCCTTGCTGGTGGAAGATAGAATTCTAAAGCGTAAATAGGAAGCCGCGGACGGAAAATCGCATCGAATGCAGATTCTAGTCCCACCATCGAAAGTAAAGGATGTACTAACAGAAATGCACGACGGGGCCTCCGGTGGACATCTGGGAGTTAATAAGACACTTTCAAAATTACGATCTCGATTCTACTGGCTTCACATGAGAGATGGCGTCGAGTCTTGGTGTAGGAAGTACACAACTTGCATTGCGACCAAAGGACCTACAGCAAAACCAAGGAGCGCTATCAAGCAGTACAACGTGGGTGCCCCTTTCGAGCGAATTGCGATTGATATCTCAGGACTATAGCGTTCGGAATGATAGTGAAGAACGTGTGATTCGAACTGACGCTATGATAGTTAGAATCACCAAAAATTGAACCAAAGCGCAACCCATCAGGCTATTGGCCGTGTTTAGAATTCGATTTTTAAACTCAAGTATATTCCACTGATGTGAATTGTTTTGTTATCGTTATGGTATACGGCTCTGATGTATTTTCTTATTCGATTTTCGTTCGGTGTTCTGCACTATTTGCTTGTGTATTGTGTGTGTATCTGTTAGAGACGCCACAGGACCATTCCCAAAAACCAACGACAATAATAAATACATGTTGGTCATCATGGATTACTTCAGCAAGTGGGTGGAAGTCCTTCCAATTCCAAACCAAGAAGCAACAACCGTCATTGAGCAGCTTATCAATAATCGGATCAGCAGATATGGAATTCCCTGTGAGCTTGATTCCGATCAAGGCCGAAACTTCGAATCACAGATTCTTCAAGTCATCTTTGCAGCACTGGGCGTAAGGAAAACCAGGACCACACCCTTACATCCGCAGTCAGACAGAATGGCCGAAAGGTTCAACCGAGCAGTAAAACAGCATTTATCGAAGTGATCACCAACGAGATTGGGACAAATATGTATAAACCTTTCCTATGAGGCTAAACACGATACGACAGGCCATTCTCCAGCAAGAATTATATTTGGACGAGAGATACGATTACCAGCCAATCTGCGATTCGGAATACCTCTAGACGCCAAGACTGAAGACTACGTAGCCGAATGGAGAAATCGCCTCGATGAGATTCATCATTTGGTTCGAAAGCAAATCAATGTATCAAGTGACAGGATGAAAACAAGGTACGACGTTCAAGCCAACGCATCCGGATTTAATGCAGGCGATAACGTGTGGCTTTATAACCCTCATCGGCAAAAAGGAAGGTCTCCGAAGTTGCAGCAACATTGGGAAGGACCGTATAAGATTCTCACAAGAATTAACGACGTTGTCTATAGGATTCGGCGACGACCGAACGCCAAAATGAAAGTGGTACATCGTGACCGACTGGCGATTTTTGTTAACCCAGAAGACCAGTGAACTTAGTTCGGGACGAACTAATCTAGGCGGAGGGTAGTGTGGCGCATATGTCAATCAGCTGTGATCTCTGGCAGCTCTCCAAAACAAAGTACTAGGATATTCTAGAAAGTACTCGAAAACTGGAGACTATGAGCAGTAGAAAATTCGAGGCTATGGAACGGACGGAAATGAAACGCCGAATCAGAATGAGGAAAAACGGTATAAATACGTCACACGCAGATGAAGGGGATAAGTAAGCAGTAAGTAAGCGGTAAGTAAAGACGCGGAGTAAAGAAGCGAAATATCATGGAACGGTTGTTATTAACAGACTAATAAAGTGTTTACAAAGAAAATCGATTTAACGGCTCTTATTTATTAAAATAATTAATCCAGCGAACCCTAAGCTCGCTACAATATGTTTTATCACATTTATAAGGAAACCAACCCTACATTATGTTTTGTAGTATTTACCAATAACCTAAATCAAAGTAAGACTAATGACCTTGCCCGGAAAAAACAAATCATTATGGAAAATTTAACAAGCATTAGGACTTGATAAATAAGGCCATGACCGGCTCCCGGTTGTAGTGCCGATGATGATGATGATGATAAATCAAAGTAAGAATGTTTACTAATAACGAACTGGAAAAAAATACAATAATACATTAAACATAGCTGACGTTAATTTCGTGTTGATAGTGAACACTTTAAACAGATTACTAAAAGACCACATCCACAGAACGACCTATCTCCTTGAAATATCGTCATAACATAGCTGAGGTAGATGCATTCTGCATATTCCGTTGTTGTAGATGTAGACTTGTTTCGGGTAAGCATTTTCATGAGAAAAATACACAAAGTGGTAATTTTTCCATGATTCTGTTGACCTTTGTCCCTCAAGATTTCCACCGCTTTATTCGCACAAGTACTAACAAAAAATTGGTATGTTTATACGTGTCCCGCTAGCTATAAATTGTGATGAGTTGATTTTCATATTTCACTATTCACTGATTCGTAAATAGAATATTTGACGATTATTTATCTTATCCCACTGTCTAGTACAAATAAGCAAAATCTACTCATCAGTCTTAAATTAACTTGATTTTGAATGCCTCATTTTCCACAATATACATCCGGTTCTCGAATCCTCAATTTAGCTATTTTAAAATAATGAATCTCATTCCATATCTGTAATTCAAAATATGTCGCATTAAAAATCTTATCCTCCGAACAACGAACACTTTCAGATCAACAGAATAGTTTTGAACATATAAATGTACTATAACTTACTAAGTTTTTACTCCTATAACACTTGTGCTTTGAAAATCAAAATTTGTTTCCTCTCGGAGATAATTGAAACAGTTTACGTTGAGTAAATTTTTGATTCAGTTGAGCAACAGGATACGAGAAACACGAGTGTTGGAGATACTCTACAGCGGGAGAGTGAGAGTAAAATTTAAAAATAGCAAATCAAAAACTTTACAAAATTTTGAATTTGATTGGCAATTTTTTTTTGGTTACTCAGAAACGATCTAGCTTTTCCCGAATCGATTCGAACTCCGATTTCTGTTCGAGTTTTCATTGCGTTGTTCATTCTGAAGTTTATTTGCTTTTTATACGGACTGCTTTTTCTGTTGTGTAACGAATTATAAATAAAAAAAATATCTACGTTATTGAAGTAACATTAATACCGATTTTCGTTTGAATGAAAAGTTAAAACAGGATTTATTTTTTTGTTTTTAAATCTTCAAAGGACTACTTTTTAACCGTTGCGGAACCACCAAAGACTAACAAACGGTTAAATCATCACTATCACCACCGTCATCAGCAACCAGTAGAGCCATTGGCGGGATCAAGTGGATTGGATAGAACAACGTGTTTTGAGATTGGTGAGTAGCGTCCAGTTAACTCTTCGATTCAATTATCATAAAGGCGAGCATTTTTTTCGTCGATATTAATTATTAAGATATTTTTAGAATTGTGTTTCTTCCGTTAGTCTAAAAATTTCAGGTATTTAGAGGAATCGGCCTTTGTGTCCATTCTGATTCATTTATCTGGTAAACGAACGCAAAAAACAAAAAAACGTTTTGCCTGCAGGTGTATTTTTGGGAATCTATTCATAGATCTATGTATCACGCCTTCTGGTCGCCGAAGCTGACACCTGTAATTAGCTTTTAGGTTGGTTTGCCATCGATTACTTAGTATTAGAACCTACAAAGCGTTTTGCGGCTAGCGGCTTTTCAAACGATTCTTAAGTTCGTTCCCGTTCTGTGACATCTAATACGGATTATTTTTGATTTTGAGGTTGGAAACAGGCAATTTAAAAAAGAAAACAAGTTCATGTATGTAATTCGACATTTAGCGTCGAGTGTCTGTGTCCTGGGCTTCTGCCAACAATGTGTTTGGCTATAAAAAGCTATATAAGTCAAAAAGCATCCCACGTTCACCAAGTCGGCAAAAAGAAACTCGAAGACGGTGCGAGTGCAAATGTTATTAATGATTTTACTTCCTCACGAGGTCATTCAATAATTAATTTTTTCCATTTTCTCCAACTTTTTTTATTACCTTTTTTTCTCTTAGATTCTGATTGATTTCTAAATGCAAATGTCAAACAACCTGAACCATTCTGATTGTTTCACTCCGGACGCTACTCCATCACGAACGTTAAGGAATTTATAGTCTTTCTGTTTTGTTTGAAGGGAACTATTCTGTTTATATTAACTAAGTAGTTGTTAGGTTTGTTTGTTTTTTTTCTGGTTTCACAACACCTACATATAAAAACAATGACCAGGATAATAAGCAGTCAATAAACTATACACATTCTGTATTATATGCTTTGGTCGAAATGCACCAAAGAACAGCCCGTTAAACAACAGAGGCCGTAGCGGCGCCAGCAAGGGAAATGGTATTTATTTGAATGATTCTCTCACCAAGTACACCCATGCGCCTTTCATGAAAGCAAAAGAAGCAATAAAACAAAAAGGTGTTAAATATGTTTGGTTTAATATTAATCAAATTCTTGCGAGAATGGTTGAGGGTGGAAAAGTAACTTCAATTAGATCCTATACTGATCTTGCACTTATTTAAATTTAAAAAATCATGAATGATCTGATTGAAGTCTTACCTGCTCTTGAATCTAGTAGTTCCAACTGTGATAGTATCCTTAAATTCAATTCTTATTGCAATAGCAAACTGTTTATTGTAAGTCAGGATGTCAGAAATTTGAGAGAAAACTTTGCGTCTCCCGTCACGCACCTTGATTTATTCGCGTGCATAACAGATATTGCGTTTGTATCTGAAATGTGGATTAGTTGCTGCTTTAATTTCTTTGCTAATACGATTGAAATACTGCGATGTTGGATGTTTTTTTAAAGGCAGTTTACCAGATTAACGAAATTTGGTGTCGATTTTGTAAGTGCGGATCCCTTAAAAGTTTCAATTGCAGTTAACAATGAAGTGTATGTCTTCTTTTGTGTTTACGGACTGCATATGTTAAATGTTTCGATGTTTGTTAATGAATTTAATTTAGAACGGAGAAGTTAAAATCGCCAATACAGAATAATTTTTGTTTTTAATGTAATTTATTTTTTCACATTATATTAACAACGACGTTTCAATCATGGTATTTGATCCTCATCAGGTCTAAAAAAGTTTATAATGATGTTAAAACTTAATAGTTAACAATAAGACAACATATTAATTAAACTAAACTAAGCTTTACCAACAACAAAATGGAACCGGGAAAACTTCTCCGTTCTAAATTGATATAATAACAGACGATATTAACTTTTTACAATACACGAACAATTTAATTGTTGTAGGAGATTTTAAATTAAAGAATTTAGGGAGTAGTGAAACTGATTCAACATATTCGGCGTTATTAGCTTCGCATGGTCTAGAGTATTTTATTAATGAGCCTACAAGGATTGCGTCAGGTGGTTGTTTGAGTCACATTAATGGGCGATTCAAAAGTGTTTCAACTAATAACTGTCAGAAATGTGTTCTTGATTTAATGGTTACTGACCACTGCATGACTGGACTCATTGTGGAAAGCTCTCATATGAAGAATAGCAGTCATTCAGATTACTACTATTACTATTATTTATTGGCCTGTAAGAACCCGGAAGTTCATGACCTCGCCGACTCGACTCTGCCATCGTTCCCTGTCCTGTGCTCTCTCCTTCCACGATTGACCATCCGATCCGATCTCCTCAAGGTCAAGCCTAACATTGTCCTCCCATCTCCGTCGCGGCCGTCCTGTCGGTCTCCTTCCCGTTGGTCTACCGTCAAGAATTCTACGCACGGTCCTTTCGTTGCCCATTCGCGCCACATGTCCGGCCCATCTTAATCTTCGCGACCTGATTACTCACTATTGTAGGCTTGCGGTAGAGGTCTTCCAATTCGTGGTTGTGGAGTTTCCTCCATTGTCTGCCTCCTCGTCACATTTACTGCCAAAGATACCCCTTAAAGGTTTATTTATTCTGGAATACGCGGAATTGGTTTTCTTCCCGTTTTGTGAGAGCCCATGTTTCGCATCCGTATAGAACAATCGGCATGATTATGGTTGTATAGACACGGAGCTTTTGGTGTATGATAGCAGTTGGGATTTCAGCAGTTTACTGACTGTGTGCCAACTAGCGTTACCGGAATGTAGTCTTTTGTTAATTTCCTTCGACATTTCGATACTGGCCGTCAGTATTATTCCCACATATTCATATTCTTTCAGTTTTTCAAATATCATGCCTCTGACGTTTATATGTGTTCCCTGAGGTCTACCTGCTCTCGCCGTAATCATATATTTTGTCTTGTCTTCATTTATTTCTAGGCCCACCTCTTCTGCCGCTTGCATGATGATTTCACAGTTTTTACTTACAGCCAAAATGGCGATGTCACCCACATATGCGAGCATTTGTGTGACCCCGTTCAGGGATGATCCGACTGTTGTCGTCTTGTACCTGCCTGCTCGATCTGGGTGAAGGATTCCTGTACAGCCGATTCGGTTGTACCGTTGATGTCGATGTTATCTGTGTAGACAAGTATCTGGCTGAACTTGGTGATAATAGTCCCTCTAGTTGTGACGCCAGAGTCACGGATTTCTTTCTCCAACGCCAGGTTGAAGAGGAGGCAGGCCAGACCGTCCCGTTGTCGGAGTCCATTAAAGATGTTTATTGGTTTGGACAGCAATGGCGCTATTTTTACTTGACTAGTTATGTTAGTCATGGTCAACCTACAAAGTCGTATCAATTTGTTTGGATTGTTGAACTCTTTCATGGCATTATATCGTTCTGCCCTGGCTATGCTGTCGTAGGCGGCTTTAAAGTCTATAAATAGATGATATAATGGAATCTTAAATTCCTGACATTTTTCAGTCGCCTGCCTAAGGGTGAATATCTGATCAATTGCTGATTTGCCTGGGATGAAACCCCACTGATATTGACCAATGATGACTTCAGCGTATGGGGCTATTCGATACTCAGCAATGTTATACGCCTATAGCAGGTGCACAGTGTGATATTTCCCTTATGTATGGGGCAAATTATTTCACGACGCCAGTCTTCCGGCATCTCTTGCTCCCATACGAGCACCACGATCTCATGAATTGCGTGATGTAACGCTGTCCCTCCTTGTTTGATCAGCTCAGCTGGTATGCCCTCAGCTCTGGGGGCTTTATTGGATTTGAGTTGTCTTATGGCTTTTAATGTTTTCTCAATGCTTGGTGACGGCAGCATTTGGTTTTTATCTTGCATTGGTGGAGCCTCCAATTCTTCTGTGCGCTGTCCATTTAGCAATTCATTGAAGTGCACTTCCCATTGCTTCAGAATGCCTTCAGGGTCGGTGTTCAGATTACCCTCTTTATCCTTGCAGTAAGTGCAACGTGGTGTGTACTGCGTCATACTGCGGATTATTTGGTAGAGTTTCCGCGCCTGGAAGTAATACTCGTTTCTTTGAATAACACCATTCCCCGTCCATCTTATTTCTTGTAATGCTGTTATCTCAGCCTTATATTCGGACAGGGCATCTTCTCCCATTCGCGTTTTTTTGCGTTTGAAGAGTCTAATTGTCTCTTTCCGAATTGTCGCGTATCTTTCTGCGTTGACTTCATCATATCTTTTTAAGTGGATCACTCTGAGGCATTTACGTTGTTCGATCTTCGCCCTGCACTCATTGTCGAACCAAGGTTTGGAATTAAGTGTTTTCTAAAATCCTAATACCTTTTGTGCTGTTTGTTGGATTGCGTCTCTGATCGATGCCCATTTAGTCTTCACACTATTGGCTTCCTCTTCCTCACTACTCCCATTCTCTAGGGTGCTAAACCTATTCGTTAGGTCGTGTTGATATTTAGCCCTTTTGCGCAGGTCTTTTAGGTTATCAATGTCGAACTTTTTGCTCGTCTCCCGAGCGTATAACTTAGTCTCGTATGATTCTTTATTAAAATTTTAAAACTAGTTTACACTGGTTATTTTTTTTTTCACTTTTCACTGGAGATCTCACTGAAACTACCAGCGATGTAGATTGTATTGTCTATATTGTACTCGCTATGACGGTCATGCATCCCGTGTGGGTTGCGTTGCTATCTTGGCGCCCTTTGCATTGGTATGGCATCATAGTCATTTATGGATATGCTAAGGGATACTAATGAGAAGGGATTCTTTATTTATAGATACGCTAAGAGGTTCTCTATTTATGGATATGCTAAGGGATTCTTTGCTTGGTCAAGTCGATGCTAGTGCATAGCATTAACTCCTTGAGTGCCCAACTGGTTCGCGTCCCTTCTTGTCAATGGCAAGGGCTGTCAGCAATAACTTCGCTTCCTCCTTTTTTTCTCCCGT
Source organism: Microdon myrmicae (assembly GCA_963931805.1). Classification (NCBI taxonomy): domain Eukaryota; kingdom Metazoa; phylum Arthropoda; class Insecta; order Diptera; family Syrphidae; genus Microdon; species Microdon myrmicae. The sequence goes on along the minus strand of OZ007501.1, from coordinate 97,522,719 downwards.
TGCTGACAGACAGAGGGACACTAGTCACAAATTCAAAAAATAAACCTGTGTTCTCAAATTTATTTTCCGTGAATTCAAACCTCGATGCCGGTCTTTTGGAACCACCACTGATCACGCCGGTACGGCCTTCGATGTGGGATGTGAGGTTCCGCCCGTGTACTATTCAACACATTTTAAGTGGACTGGAATGTAAGAAGGCCTACCGGTCCGGACGAAATACCAGCAATACTCCCTAAGAACTGTGCTCCAGAACTATCGCCGGTCCTTAGCAGACTCTTCCGCTTATCTTATGAACGAAGGAGATTTCCTGCCTGCTGGAAAATCGCTCGAGTTCAGCCAATCCCAAAGAGAGGTTCCAAAAAATCGCCGTTCGATAGCATTACTGTCTATGTTATCTAAGGTAATGAAAGGGTCATCAATGCCGAGTTAATTTAGTATTTGGAGTGCAATGGACTTCTGAATGATCGTCAATTCTGTGGCAGGCGGTCCAGGGGAGACCTTTAGACCCTTACAACAGATATATGGACATCTGCGATTGAGCGGCATGGTGAGTCAAGGCAGTCGCATTGGATATCTCCAAGGCTTTTCACTGCGTCTGGCACGGGGCATTGCTGAGCAAACTTCGTTCATATGGACTTTCCCAGTAGCTTTGCGACTGGACGAAGAGCTTTTTCCAAAAGCGATTCATACGGGTTGTTGTGGGCGGCGAGTCTTCGGATCTGTAACTTGTTAATGCCGGGGTGCCTTAAGGTTCTATTTTGGCTCCAACCTTGTTTTTACTTCACATACATGATTTGTTGAGGTCGACGGATAACAGGGTGTTCAGTTTCGGGGATGATAGTACACTTGTTTCCTCTTTTTCGAGTGATTGACCGATTAGTGCATCAACGTCGCGTCGGCTGAGATGTAACCAGATCGACTCTCTGAATTGGTATCTAGATAAGGTCCTGCAGTGGGGAAAGGCCAACTTCGTCGACTTCAATGCAACCAAGACACAGTATACAAGATTCACAAAGAAAGGTGGATCATCGGTTGATGATGAATGGCCAGCCCCTCAAATCTGGGGAGAGCATGAAATTGCTCAGCGTCACGATCTGTGAGAATGTATCGTGGCATAAATACGTGTCGGCCGCCTCAGGAAAACTGTTATCTTTTTAGAGCCAAGAATTATTTTACTCCGTCCCAACTTCTTCTCCTGTATAAATCCCAAATTAAACCCGCGCTCGACTATTGCTCTCATGTTTAGAGCTCTGCTTCTAAGCATACCCTCAACGTAAATGAGAGCATAGAGAGACGAGCGATCCGCCTGATTTGGGACACGGCACGTCGGAACTACAGTCGCTATCACATCGAAGGCGCATAGCTGACCTCTGTCAGTTTTACAGATATTATCATGGGTACTGTTCTTTGAAAATTTGTGGTATTGTTCCGCCCAATTCGGTTTATGGTTTATATGCGCTCCACGAAGTAATCCGACGGATCTGTTATAATCCAGCACCGTGCTTCCTCGTTAGAGGGAAGAGCGTGGACCTTTTATGAAATAGAGGATGGTAAGACGAATCACTCGAATTTAATACCCTATATATCGGGTCTGCCTGTCCGTCTTCTGTCCGTCATCTTTCTCGAATAAATAATTTCTTTTTCTTCTTTTTATTTTTCTTCTTTATTCTCTATTCTCTATTCTCTTTTTACACTTCTGTTCTTTTACTATTCTTACAACTCTGTTTATTCTATTCTTAATAACTTCTTCATTTCTCGTCTCTATATTCTTATCTCTCGTCTGTCTATTCTTATCTGTATTCTTATCTCTTTTGATCTCTAATAACTTATCTCAACTCTATCTCGACTGTATCTCAACTAACTTTACAATGAATTTTTCCCTTTTCTTATATAACTTTGTGTACTAATCTACTGTAAATTATTATTTGAACAAAAATCCATTTTATCAAAGTATTATTTAATCTGGGCTCCTCGATAGTATATATATTAATGTTCTTGTATTAAGTGTGGCTATATGAACGTCTGTGGGCTCCTCGATAGTATAGTGGTTAGTATACCCACCTGTCGCCCAGGAGGCCGGGGTTCGTTTCACTGTCGGGGAGCCCCTTGCGCAAGACTAATGACCTTGCCCAGAAAAAATAAATCATTATGGAAAATTTAACAAGCCTCAGGACTTGCTAAATAAGGCCAAGACCGGTTCCCGGTTGTAGTGCCGATGATGATGATGATTATTTAATCTACTGTGACTTTAAATTTTGAACAAACTTTGAACGAAAATCAAAGAGCCATGTTCCGAATGAAAAAAGGGGCATGTTATGAAAAAAGGGGCATGCATGAAGTGTACGGAAACTGCTTTGATATAGAATATTCTGGATGTTTATTAAGGATATATATTAAGTGAGAATATTAGATATGTTAAGAGGATGTTTTAAGGATGTGTTAGATAAATAATGAGATTCAGTGTTAAAGTTAATAATCATAAGGACAGTAGTATTCTGGAATACTACACATCGCACCGCTTTCCGGTTCATCTCCCGACCGCGCGAAAGGGAAAGCTGTGGGATTCTCTCTCCGCGCGAGTGTTTCCAAAGCGTTACAACCTGCAATTGTTCAAAAAGAACTGCAACAGTTATTTGGTGGCATCTCGAAAGAAATGTAAATAAAAAAAAAATCAGCACACGAAATTCACATTTTTCCATTTTCGACAAAAGTTACGAGGTTGGGCAGTGTTAGATTTAAAGTTACTGCGGGAATAATTCAAAAAGTCACTGAGTTATCAAACTGCCCCCTTAGTATTTCCACAGTAAAGAGTAATTTATTATACCAATCCATCTCTTACACCCGGCGGTGGACTGTTGTGTTGAGGCTTTGATTCTATCTATTAGTGATTTGAACCGTTATTTCGTTGGTTCGAATCGCACTCTTCACTATCGCCGCAAAACGCTATACAGGTGTCTATGTATGATGAGCTGGGGCGGAACACCGGCTTAGAGTTTAATTTTTTCAATTCAAAATGTCAAATATTCTAAATTAAAAAACAAATTTCTACTAGAATTGATTATTCACCTTTTTTTAAACATGTTTGTTTATTTCTTTTTATACCCAGGAAACGAAGAAGCTATCGAATATAACGACTCAAATACAAGTAATAACAACGATAATCGTTCTTGCTATCCTGTGCGTCCGATTCCCCGACATTCTATTCAAACTCGTAGCAACGACGTAAATTTCTGTCGTACAAATAGTCACTCACCACACCAATCGTGCACTGCATCTACAAGTAATCAAGTTCCAACTGTGGGCATTGTAAACCCCACTGCTCTAGGTACAACAAAGGAGGGCAGCAAACATAATCATCGTCGCGCTACAAGTGTTCATCTGAAGCAAAAAAAACCCGAATCCTCACCCATTAACATCGCTGACTTTGAAAATTTTCTATTACAACGATATAAGTACATCCAGCAGTGTATAAAATTGGCTAATAAGGCACAGAATAAGAATAAGGTAAATAATATTGCAAATGAATCATCAGAGTTTTAAATTCGTTGACATTTACTTTACAAGGACAACATGGTTAATGAAAATAACGAACAAGACTTCCTAGTGAACTCGGCCAGTTTGGAAGATGTCGTAACGAATGAGGTAAGGTTTTTGACATTTTTAAAATGATTTATAGGAAATGTTGTTGCGTTCTAGGCTACAGTGTTTTGAGATTCTTCTAGATACGTTTAATTATACACAGTTTTTCAACAGGTTCCGAACTGTGGGGGTTTGTTGCAATTTTTATTTGCATACAATTAAATACGTTTTTTGTTTAAGAGGGTACTTACGGTTTCCTAAGGATATTGGGTCTTATGGAACCCAATGTACGCCTGCGTGGTTGGGTCGTCCTTCCTTTGCCTTGTAGTTTTCTTGGTTCAGCTCCACGACTTGTCTATAAGTACCGCAACAAAACAATTCGAATTGAGAAAACCGCTGACTTTGCATTCTCCTGGTTGATGTTCATCGGCACATCTGCCGCATCGTATATTTAGGTGGTAAGCCACCACCAAGTCTCCCGACCCTTGACATCTCTTGCAATGGAGGATGCTTTGTTTATGAGGATCCTCGATGCTGATCTTATGCGTAAACAAGTACTTAATTTGTTTGAGCTTGTTAGTGTCTTCATTTGCAGGGATTTGGATAATCCGTAGGTTCCTTAAGTTTTCTCGCATGTACGGAGTTTGAAAATAGTCCAGCCTGTGGATTTTCAGCTCTGGGCAAATCCTGATGATCTCCGATGCTAGTTGGGCCAATGTGCCTAATGATGAATGTTGGTTTGTGCTGATGGTATTGGAAGGTAAAAAATTGGTGTCGTAGTTCCACAAGTTTTCTAACGGATTTCTCGTGATCAACCAGAGTGGTTATTGCAATGGCGACAGAGGAGCCTTTAGTGTTTGTGGTGAAGTTGCGGTGTCCAAGGGCATTTTCCACTATTATGATTATTTACTTGGTACTGGTCACATTTTTTATGTAGATTGGTGCTGGTCTAACATTTTTGTGCTGAGCACGCAGGGGACTCGGTGCTGCTTGTTTGGTAGATTCCTTACGGGTTGGTGATAGTGTGGCGGATCTCCCCACAGTATCCAAATGTCTTTGAGTTATGTGCCACCAGGACACGGGTTCGCTACACTTTGACGCCCTACAGTCAATAATCACTGGCGCAACTGGACAACTAGTGGTTGATCCTCCTACGTCAACCCTCCGAACACACAACTGCAATCTGACTCCAAATACGAGGGTTGCCTCTTATGTTTCGGGATTTGGCAACCCTACTGTTGCAATCCGGCAATTGACAGCTCTGTCGTAAAGTTGGACATTTTTGAGGTTATACGCACTCAGAACGTTTTGACATGCGAGCGCTATTTGTGTTGTTTACAGTAACTTAAAAGATTCATCTCGGCCCAAAAATGGAATTAAATCGTTAACATTTTCGTGCGATTATTTTTTACAACTTTCGGCGTGGATTAACTCAGCAACAGTGCATGGGTGAACTTAATTCAATTTTTGGCGATGAAGCTCCATCAAGGACCAGTGTTCATCGATGATATGGTGAATTCAATCGTGGTCGTAGTTCACTCCAAGATGAATTTCGTGAAGGTCGTCCAAAATCAGTTGTTGTTCCGAAAACCATTGGTGCTATGCGCGAACTGATATTGGAAGATCGTCATGTGACTTATCGTGAGATTGAGACAACCTTAGGCGTTAGTGGGACCAGCATACATTCAATATTGCATAAACATATGACTGTCAAAAAAATTTGTTCGCGATCCACACAATTTGTCAATCGCCCAAAAAAAGGCTCGTGTCAATTGGTCGAAAGAAATGCTCAAAAAATACGGTCGCGGTGCTTCGAAACACGTCTATGACATCGTGACAGGTGATGAATCGTGGATTTACGTGTATGAGCCCGAAAGTAAACAGCAGTCGACTGTCTGGGTGTTTCAAGATGAGCCAAATCCAACAAAAGCTGTTCGCGTACGAAGCACTTCCAAGCAAATGGTCGCCTGTTTTTTCGGAAAAACTGGACATGTCGCAACCGTACCACTAGAACAACGCAGAACAGTCAATTCTGAGTGGTACACAACCATTTGTTTGCCAGTTGTCTTCCAAGAAATCCGGAAAACCAACCGCCGAAGACGGATCACTCTTCACCACGACAATGCGAGCTCTCACACGTCGGCTAAGACAACTGCATTCTTGAGCACCCAAAACATCGATTTAATGGGTCATCCGCCGTATAGTCCTGACTTGGCACCGAATGACTTGTTTTTATTCCCGTACGTAAAAAACAAACTGAGAGGTCAACGTTTTTCGACACCTGAAGAAGCGGTTGCTGCATTCAGAATGCATGTGTTGGAGATACCTCAATCAGAGTGGCAAAAGTGCTTCGACAATTGGTTCAAACGCATGCAAAAGTGTATAGATCTTCATGGGGAATATTTTGAAAAACAATAAAGTGATTTTCGATGATCAATATTTGTTTTTGTTCTCTAATCCCGAAATATAAAAGGCAACCCTCGTAATAGGTCGACTTGGTTCCTTAGTGATACTAATTAGTGTTTATTCCAGATCAAGATATTCCAGACATATGTCACTAGTGGTTCATTGAACACTTGTTAGAAGAATTATAAAAATGTAAATCATTCCGTTCAAATTGATAGACACTTATTAGATAGAATATTAGATATTTACAGTGTTTCTGGATGATAATTCAATCCTTGCTTACAATGTACTTATCCACTATAATTCATTGAACAGATGTACTTATCCACTATAATTCATTGAACAGATGTACTTATCCACTATAATTCATTGAACACTTATTAGAAGAATTATGAAAATGTAAATTATTCCGTTCAAATGGATAGACACTTATTAGACAGAATTACAGATATTTACAGTGTTTCTGGATGATAATTCAATCCTTGCTTACGATGTACTTATCCACTATAATTCATTGAACAGAGGTACTTATCCACTATAATCCATTTAACACTTATTAGAAGAATTATGAAAATGTAAATTATTCCGTTCAAATGGATAGACACTTATTAGACAGAATATCAGATATTTACAGCCGGGCTCGTTCGACACTTATCTCAGACTGAATTTATGACTCCAGATTTCGTCCAACCGGATCCATGGCCCCACACCACAGACATCAGAAAAACTCACACCATCGTCTTCCTTTTGCACATGCAAAAACAAAAAGGAAGACGGAATACATGGGACTCAAACTGCGTCGTCTGCAACTTTCAGTAGCTCACCATAACCGAGGGTGTTTACTTTATTTTTTGTTATTTCGAACCTATTGTTGGAAAGGGTTGCTATCTGGCCATACGAAGTAAGTGGATGATGAATATCCATGCGATCGTCGACCGCACACAGCATCCCGCCGATCGCTTCATTCGTAGGGTAGCTTGGTGCAGGTGGTGTTGCTTTGGTCTACTTCATTGAGTAGACAAGCTTAACTCCTACATTGCGCGCAGATTCGTTTGGCAACCGAAATACTCGCCGTAACGAGATGGTAAAAGGACGCAGCTTGCGCGTGTGTAATGCTCCGGACCGAAGATATGGGTGTCCGGCATATCATGATTTATCGGTTGGTTACAGATGCAACCGTTTCTTGCACACGAGAAGATGGTGCATGTTAGTGGAAACCAACTGGTTGGAATATTTTCGTTGGCTTTTGGCGCCGTTTGGAATTCCTTGGTGTGCGTTGCATGTTGGGCTATCTCCCTCGATAAATACTATTATGCAACGCACAGACAATCGGTTCGTCGTTATAGGAATAATTTTTGTCTTGTCCACTAGAAATACAATGCCATGCGAAAACCAGGTTTCTGATTGTCTCCGCTACCATGACGATGTCATGAAATCCACGTTCATAGGTGCATTTTCTGTATGCCCGATGAATTTGGACAATGCCTGTTTACCTTGGTTATGCTTCTCTCGTGGGGTATTACCAAACAATAGGTGCGACGTGGCGGTGGCGCCATATGAAATCGCCACAATAGTTGTTTGGGTGGAGATGTTTGATGGTTTAAGCTGGGAGAGGGCGTTATTTCCATACTGGCATCGTCACTGTTTTTGGTGGGTTGCTCTAGGGAGTGAATTTCTTCTCGGAGTTGCTTCACCTGTGTTGTAAGTTGTTGGATGTATTCCACGGCTTCGTGGAATTTTTGTTCGTAGTCAATGTGTTTTCCTTGACTTTCCATATTTGTGGTCTTCTTCACTGAGTTTTGAAGAGTTTCGATTCTAATATGTATTCCCGGGTAGCGCTCGGATCGTTGTCTGGCATCTGTGAAGACAGATTTCGACTACGACTTCCTGCGAAAATTGCACGTGTATGATCGTTTTTTTTTTTTTTTTTGCATTTAACACAAAAATTACACAAAATCGCAAGATTCGATGTGAACCGCGATAGATCGACGACGACTTAACGTCTACGAATTCAATTTTATTTATAAACGAGCACACGATGAATATGACTGACTGAATGAACGATCGGCGAGTGAATGTGACGCAGCTTGCTCAAAATAGTCTATTTATAGATGGCAGTTGATGGGAGCAGTGTTGCTCAGTCACAAACTTATCAAACTGCCCTCGTATTTTTTTTTTTTTTTTTTTTTTTTTTTGGGGTTTTTGTTTTTGGTAGAGATCACGGTAATAATCTGTAGCAATTTTCAGAATTTCGGGTCTTTTACTTGTGTTTTCTGTTTTTGTTATACATACACAACATCCAAGATTTCGTCGTGTTTAACTCCTTCAAAGCTTTCTTTAGTCCCCCAGTTTTTTCTATAAACGTTCTGATTGGTTCTGTCTATGCGTTTTCCTGTCTTTTCTAATTTTTTCGTTGCAAAAGAATGCTTTTTTCTAAAATCTTTACGCGATTGGTTTTTGTTTTATATTCTTGCAGGATTTTTTTTCTTTATTGTAGAAGTTCCCGGGTTTTAGTAGAAATACATTTGATATTGTTGTTAATCATTTGCTTTGTTTCGTTTTTAGATATTTTATCATGGTATTATTCTTTCTTGTACTGCAATCTATTCGAATGTGTTTGTGTCCTTTTCATTTTAAGTTATTCACAAGTGATAAGGCTATCTCCTGTACATGTTAGGGCATTGTTTTGATATTTCAAAACTTCTCTTTTTCTTGACGTTTGGTCCTGTTATTGTCGCTCGAACCATTCCGTGATCAGAGTTAAAATTTAAATTATTTATTTTAGATAAATTCTTAAATATTTTTGGGTGTATTTTGTTCGTGGAAATTGATGTCTATTTCTTCGTTTCCTTCTTCTTGAAAAATCTGTTCATTATGCTTAACTTATTTGTTCGGGGAAATCGATGTCTATTTCTTCGTTTCGTTCTTCTTGAAAAAACTTCATTTTGCTTATTTATTAATTATTACCTTGTTTTGCAAAGCAAATGTAGTTAGTATTTCAAAATTCTTATTTCTTTTGCCGTAGCCATATTTCGTTATTGTATATTTTTCTCCTGGTGTTAAAAACTCCGATTTATCCATTAAAATCACCCATCACAATATTGTTTTTGTGTGAACTTTGAATGCAGTCTGGTAATTCCTCATAAAATGTTTCGATTTTCCTTATATCATCTTTTTTGTCGGATTCAGTTGGCGAGTAAGCTTGAATTATAGACCATATTTCCGCTTATCCCCTGCGTAAGGGGAGTTTAATGTTCAGAACAGCTATACTCTCTGAAATACCTATGACTTCGTCTATCATTTCTACCCATTTCTTTTTAATTAAGAATTCTACCCCATAATGTCCTACAGATTCTCCTTTGTAATATAAGACTAAATTGCCATACTCTTCTATTCTTTTACTTAATCCTTTCATTTGACTAATTCCTATAATATCCCATTTTATGTCTTCGTGGCTAACTACAGTTCAATATGTTTCTTTGATTTTCTTAATGTTCTTGTATTAAGTGTGGCTATATGAACGTCTGTGGGCTCCTCGATAGTATAGTGGTTAGTATACCCACCTGTCACGCGGGAGACTGGGGTTCGTTTCCCCGTCGGGGAGCCTCTGGCGCAAGACTAATGACCTTGCCGAAAAAAAAAACAATTCATTATGGAAAATTTAACAAGTCTCAGGACTTGCTAAATAAGGCCAAGACCGGCTCCCGGTTGTAGTGCCGATGATGATGATGATTTAACGTCTGTGGTTTCTTTTTTAGATTTTATATCCTCTGCAGTAATTGTCGTTGTTTCCTCTGTGTTTTCTTGTGTAGTTTTGTTTGATGTGCCAATATTTTTTGGTGTATTGCAATTTTTGTTTTCATTGTTTTTTGTACTAATCTTTAGAGGATCGTAGTCGTTTTCTCCCACGATGATCAGTCGGCTTGGGAGAGGATGTGTTTTTTCCTGTTATATAGTTATCTGTTTTCTGTTGTTTTTCCGATCGCCGGTAATCCTAGTTTCTATTGTTTGATTTGTGGTGAAGATAAGGAGTTCGATCCCGCTCTTATCATCATCATCACAAGATACTCAATTGCACTATCGGTTCGCGCACCAAGTCTTACTCTGGGATCCGAAGCAAACGAACGAATCTCCACACACGCGTCCGAGAGCAGTGCAAAGTTATTTTCCGATCCTAGGCAAATAAATGTATCTCCACACACCCGTCTTAGTGCTGTAAAAAAGTGCGGTGTGGGAAAACCTTCTACTCTCTCCATTCCTTGTGTCTGTTTTACTCTCTTTTTGGCACCACCGTTTGCGTCCCTCGGACATCGATGCTTTCGATTGATTTATAATCTTAAGCATAATAGGGTTGTTCAATGCATATAGCATTCCATGGGAATTGCTGTACGCAAAATTCTGCAATATTGTTCCCAACGCATCTAATGTTGCATGCATATATGTCAAGTTTTAATAAGTTTAAACCTAGAGGATTCTTTCGGTGTAGCATCAAAAATAATTTCCTGCTGCAACCGACGGAGTCCTATTAATGTAGCTGTTAAACTTTATCACATGCCTACCTGTTGCTAAACGCAAATTCCTATCATGCATTTCCAATTCTCATAACTAGAATTGCAATTCTCCAATTCCAACGTTCCATCCATACCCATGCCCATGCCCATGCCCATACACATGCTCTAATATTGTATGCTATTTGCTATAAGCAAACAAAAATGCTCATAACCTTGATGATCACCTAACACCACATCACCTTCAAGGAAATTCCACCCATGCCCATGCACATGCATGCTATTTGCTATGTGCAAATCAGATACTGAGTTCAAACAAAAACTTACCATAAATTAAATAACACTACCACAAAAAAAAAACTAGCCATAAATAAAATTACCGCAGCCGCGGTTTCAAAAAAAAAGTTGTATTTCACCATTGACTTCCGGACGTTTCTCTGGGGTTGAATGTTGACGGTACCTGGTGGGGGCTTCTGAGGGGGTTAAGCCCGGGGTTGGGTGGGTTGTCCCCGTTGGAGGTGTGGGAGTTTATTGGAGGAATCGTCTAATCTCTTTGCGTGTCCTCGCTGCGCCAATTGGTAACAATAATTATTAACCTCTTACCTTTTGGTGGCCTGCGGCTCTTCTGCCTGCAGGTGATGTCCTCGGATGTCCGGCTCACAACTCAGGAACGTCGAAAAGTGAAACTACGTTTGTTTTGACATTCAATTGTTTTGGAACTACCAGTGATCACGCTGGTACGATCTTCGATGCGGGATATGAGGGTCTGTCCGCATTCATGCATACTAGGTGGACTGGTCTGTAAGAAGGCAAATGGCCCGGACGGAATACCAGCAATAGTCTTTAAGAACTGTGCTCCAGAACTGTCGCCAGTTCTTGGCAGACTCTACCGCTTATCTTATGCATGGAGGACATTTCCTACTTGCTGGAAAATCGTTCGAGTTCCGCCAATCCCAAGGAGAGGAAAAGGGTGTCTTCCAAAAAATTGCCGTCCGATAGCATTACTGTCTATGTTATCTGAGGTAATGGAAAGGGTCATCAATACCGAGTTAATTAAGTATTTGGAGTGCAATCTACTTCTGTATGATCGTCAATGTGGATTCCGTGGTGTTCGGATCTGTACCCTGTTAATACCGGGGTGCCTCAAGGTTCTATTTTGGCTCCAACCTTGTTTTTGCTTTGCATAATTGATTTGTTGCAGTCAACGGATAACAAGGTGTTCAGTTTTGCGGATGATAGTACGCTTGTTTCCTCTTTTTCGAGTGACCGGTCGATTAGTGCATCAACGTCGCACCAGCTGAGATGTTGCCAGATCGACTCTCTAAATCGGGATCTGGAAAAGGTCCTGCAGTCTGGAAAGACCAACCTTGTCGACTTCAATGCAACGAAGACACAATATACAACATCCACAAAAAAAAATGGATCAACGGTTCCGCAGCTGATGATGAATGGCCAGGCCCTCGAATCGGGCGAAAGCAAAAAAGTGCTCGGCGTCACGGTCTGTGAGAATGTATCGTGGCATAAACATGTGTCGAGCATCGCCAGGTCCACTACGTGGTCGTTTTTGTTCTTTTATCTTGCACTTTTGTAGAAACTTCTAATGCCTGGTGAAGTATTATAAACCCTCTGCAGATTTTCTGTGGTTGTCGGAACACGACTCCAATTCTTCATCACAGACAATATTCGTGGAAAAGTCAAACCAGTTCACTCGCCGTGGAATCTCAGTAGAATCTCTTTGTCAATTAAAGACTGATAAAGAATTCCAGAAAGTAAATCACAATGTCCGATTTTAAGCTTAAACATATTTTATTCATTTAACGAGAATTCAGAACTTATCTCTGTTCTTGGTGTAGTGCTGCCTTATCTCGCGGATCTTCATCTTCATCCAAATAAGGTTCCTTCAGGAAATGGGTGGCGGTTCCGCCAAACCCCACTGTCTACTTACCGTAAAACCCCCATAACTACATCCCAATCGGCATAAGTTTTCGCTAATTCAAGCGCATTAGCACCTTAAATGCTTTACGCATCTAGGATTATCTAAGGTATAATCTAAAAAGTCCCTGTAAAAGAAAACTTACCTTCATGCATCTCTTCGCATATAATTGCCTTTCCTAACTTCTCTAATGCAATCGCATTAGTACCTGAAAATGCTTCACGCATCATATATATCAAATCTATGATCTTAAAAAGTCCTTGTCAAAGAATACTTACCTTTCATAGATTCTCTTCGCATACAATTTCCCGTAAGATTTCTCTCTTTACCTTATCAGGCAGAACCCCCATTATTACAACCCAATCTACATCAGTTTCTGCTAATGCAACAGCATTAGCACCTGTAAATGTTTCACGCATTATATAGATCAAATCTATAATCTTAAAGTCCCTGTAAAGAAAACTTACCTTTTCATGCATCTCTTCGCATACAATTATTCGTAAGATTTCTTGCTTTACTTATCTGGAATTCCAAACCAATTCGGCACCTTCGGTACCAGACAAATTCCTGTAAACAAAAGGAATCGGTTTGCATACAATGTAACCGTCATGACAGGGGCCATAAATATTGCGCCCTCTATTTTCGCAGCCGCACCATGTGTACAACAATGTTCCCTACATACACATTGGCTGGCGACTTACTTCCAAGGGACCAAAGCAAATACGCATTCCACGTCTCTTGGCATCAATTAAATCCCACAGCATAAACAAATGCAAATAGAAATTCATTACCTACCCTTACTAGCGATGCAATAAACACCATTTCCCAGTAACCCAGCTAAAACTAATTAGCACATTTCCACATCGCATCGTCGTCTCTTTGTTTACCCGCGACGCACATTTCCAACAAAGACCCCATTAGCATCCGACGAGTTCGGTTTTATTTGCTTTACCGAAATCGTATCCCATGAATGCACTTTATGCCGTTTCTTTGTTCTAGGTTCGTTCTCATCCATGAAAGAACCTCGTACACACCACTGCACTGAAAGAGTGCATTTCTGTGGCGGCCACACCCTTAAGAAAAAAGTTTTTCTCTCTCTTCCCTTTTCTTAACACTAACCTAGGATGGAATTCATGTCAGAGTCCTATCCGCGGGGAGTCAAATACCATCCGCTGACCATCATGGACACGCGATCTTCCGCTCTCCGCCGGCTGCGGAGATGCGTAATACGAGGGTTGCCTCTTATGTTTCGGGATTTGGCAACCCTACTGTTGCAATCCGGCAATTGACAGCTCTGTCGTAAAGTTGGACATTTTTGAGGTTATACGCACTCAGAACGTTTTGACATACGAGCGCTATTTGTGTTGTTTACAGTAACTTAAAAGATTCATCTCGGCCCAAAAATGGAATTAAATCGTCAACATTTTCGTGCGATTATTTTTTACAACTTTCTGCGTGGATTAACTCAGCAACAGTGCATGGATGAACTTAATTCTTTTTTTGGCGATGAAGCACCATCAAGGACCAGTGTTTATCGATGGTATGGTGAATTCAATCGTGGTCGTAGTTCACTCCAAGATGAATTTCGTGAAGGTCGTCCAAAATCAGTTGTTGTTCCGAAAACCATTGATGCTGTGCGCGAACTGATATTTGAAGATCGTCATGTGACCTATCGTGAGATTGAGACAACCTTAGGCGTTAGTGGGACCAGCATACATTCAATATTGCATAAACATATGACTGTCAAAAAAATTTGTTCGCGATCCACACAATTTGTCAATCGCCCAAAAAAAGGCTCGTGTCAATTGGTCGAAAGAAATGCTCAAAAAATACGGTCGCGGTGCTTCGAAACACGTCTATGACATCGTGACAGGTGATGAATCGTGGATTTACGTGTATGAGCCCGAAAGTAAACAGCAGTCGACTGTCTGGGTGTTTCAAGATGAGCCAAATCCAACAAAAGCTGTTCGCGTACGAAGCACTTCCAAGCAAATGGTCGCCTGTTTTTTCGGAAAAACTGGACATGTCGCAACCGTACCACTAGAACAACGCAGAACAGTCAATTCTGAGTGGTACACAACCATTTGTTTGCCAGTTGTCTTCCAAGAAATCAGGAAAACCAACCGCCGAAGACGGATCACTCTTCACCACGACAATGCGAGCTCTCACACATCGGCTGCGACAACTGCATTTTTGAGCACCCAAAACATCGATTTGATGGGTCATCCGCCGTATAGTCCTGACTTGGCACCGAATGACTTCTTTATACCCGTACGCAAAAAACAAACTGAGAGGTCAACGTTTTTCGACACCTGAAGAAGCGGTTGCTGCATTCAGAATGCATGTGTTGGAGATACCTCAATCAGAGTGGCAAACGTGCTTCGACAATTGGTTCAAACGCATGCAAAAGTGTATAGATCTTCATGGGGAATATTTTGAAAAACAATAAAGTGATTTTCGATGATCAATATTTGTTTTTGTTCTCTAATTCCGAAATATAAAAGGCTACCTTCGTATACCTCGGAGTCGTGTCGAAGTGCTTGCAACCTCCATGTCGAATATTATATTTGCGGCAGTCTTCGAAGATTGTGTTTTCTTTCCTGACTTCATAATGTAACTTTCACGCCGTGCTACCGTAAAATTTTAGTATCCAATAAGAAAATGAAACGAAAACAATAATCCGCGAATTCAAACAAGTTATTCCAATAGTAGTGTTTTTCCTTGATCTCGAAATAAACTTAAATAAAAGAAATAGCGTGTTTTATTTTCACGTGCCCTGTGTTGTTGTTTGGCTTTCCCTCGGGTTGTACTGGTCGGAACATTTAGAGGAAGTTGTGGGGACGATGTAGAACTCTCGCCCATGCTGACGTCGCGACTTCGTACCCCCACAGATGTTTCAATCTACACTCGTAATCCTTTAGTCTGTATCCCTTTTGATAAAATTTTCAGTGTAAAACGTTAAATGGAATTAATTAATGAAATACTTACTTTACTACCGAATGTCTACGATTCCGCCCGCGAAGTTCAAATCCGTTTTTATTTTTGTATTAAGCGCTAACGTCACTTTTTTTCTTCATTTTTCCGCACCGTAATCAATGTCTTTGTTGGATCTGATAGTACGCTTGTTTCCTCTATTTCGAGTGACCGGCCTATTATATTGTATTGTTTCGCGCAATTCGGTTTATATGCGCTCCACAAGACAATCCCACGGATCGCACCAATTTGCGGTTGTAGGGTTATAATTTATTTGATTTGTTTTTGCTTATCTTACCTCCTTTGGGGTGTTTTCCTTTAGGGTTGCCAAATTAAAATGCCATTTAATATTATTTACTTTATCTATTTCATTTATTTATTTAAATTTTCAATTTTGGGCCGTTGCCTCGACCTCTGGATCCCAACTGATCACGAATCCAAAATGTACTCCCCTTTTATACTCTGTGGCAAAAGAGATTTGTTAAAAATGTTATTTAAAAATACCAAGAAGCACAAACAAGATTTTGTGTGCTTCAATTGGAATCGGATTCTCGGAAGTGTATACGAATTATTTGAATCAATTCTTGAAAGGGAAAATCACGAAATGCATTTAGAGTTAAGCATTTCATGGTGTTAGGATTATTAGAAATTGAATCAATGTACGACAAATTGATTTTGGTTTAATTTTGTCGTGCATATGATTCAATTGGATTATGTGTGAGGTAATTAGGAATTGGTTCAATGTGCGACAAATTAACTATTGGTTCGCTCAATGATTCACTATGGGATATGGTTAAGGTTATAGGAGATAATGGGGATTGGGTGGGAGTAGTGATTTAGGATCACTACACGGTTCATCTCTCGACGGCGCGAACATCTCTGTATTAGAACTCATTCCGTTACAGAGCGGGAAAGCTGTGGAATTCGCTCCCAACGCGAGTGTTTCCGGAGCGTTACAACCTGCAACTGTCCAAGAAGAACTGGAATGGTTATTTGGCGGCATCTCGAGGCGCCATGTCGGCGCTATAGATACGCCTCTCCTGAGAGAAGTACATGTATATATATATATGTACATATATATATATATATATATGTATATATATATATATATATATGTGTATATATATATATGTACATATATATATGTACTTATATATATATATGTACATATATATATATATATGTACATATATATATATATATATATATATATATATATATATATATATATATATATATATGTACATATATATATATATATATGTACATATATATATATATATATATATGTACATATATATATATATGTATATATATATATATATGTATATATATATATATATATATGTATATATATATATATATGTACATATATATATATTACAAAAGAAAATGTTTTTTTCACTGGCAGTCAATCACTTGTTGAGTTCACTTCATTTATACTTTCGGCACTAGACCACGGGAAAGAGGTCAATATGGTCTTAACCAATCTCATTAAAGCCATTGATAAGATCCCCACAATCTTATCTTCGGCAAAATAATTGGACCCCGGCTTCGAACCTGGACTGCTGAAATGGATTTCTTGCTATCTTAGGGATAGATTTTATTCCGTTCAGTTCAGATCCGTGATATCCAACCCCTTCTATGATGCCTCTCGAGTCCCTCAAAGAAGCCACATAGGACCCTCCTATTTGTACTAGCCACTAATGACATTGATAAGGTCATTACGCATTCCTGCTTGTCTCCATACGCTGATGGCACGTAGTTCTATGAGGCCATCGCGTCGCCCTTGGATTTTGCACTACTGCAAACAAATCTCGACAACTTCTCGGCTTGATGTCGTGAAAACTGCTTCATGCTTAATATCGTCAAGTGCCAATCTATAACCTTTTCTCGTAAGCCTATTCACTTTTCCCCGCGCCTCTATTTCCTTTATAACCAACCATTGTCCAAACCAATCATTGTCCAAACTATCCGTGACCTTGGGATCCTATGCGATAGGAAGCTTCATCCAAATAAGCTTCCTTCAGGAGATGTTTCAATCGACACTCGTAATCCTTTAGTCTGTATCCCTTTTGATAAAACTTTCAGTGCCCAGTTTTACGTTAAATGGAATTAATTAATGAAATACTTCACTTTACTACCGAATGTCTACGAGTCCACCTTCCTCTCACAAATCGATTTCTGAAAGCCAACTCAGCACTCGGATTCGTGAGACGCTGGACGAAGGAATTCTCCATCCCCTATGTGACTCGATTCCTTTACCTTTTCCGTCCACTGCTGGAATATGCAAGCCAGGTGTGGTTCCCTTATCAGAAAATTCATATCCCCACAACCGAATGTATTTAACTTATGATTCGCTCTCCGTGGTCTGGGGTATTTACATTAATACTTACATTAACCATCTCAAATTAATCAACTTAAAAACCCCTGGGGAACGTAGAGTCCTACCTGACATTCGAGGTTTTCGTTCTATCCAGTAGTGATTCTAACTGTCCTAGAGTCGATTCGAATCGCATTCTTTTCATTATCGTCGCAAACGCTATAAACCTACTAAACAATAATCACTTAATTCGGTTAAAAACGGTTTTGAGTATAAGACAGACAACCTCTCCAATACCCGCAAACCATTCTTAGTGAATTACATTGTACTCGTATGTATGAAACCAAGCTCCAGCGCTAGTCAGCGACAAAAAGGTCTGAAGTCAGAATGAATCAGGCACATATTCTGTCTAGCACGGTGATCGAGCTCTGGTGAGCTGTACCGTGGTATATGATTGTACTCCATCTTTAGGCCTTTATCTTTGCGCCGCATCCCTTACCATGACTGGGAAGAGCTCTTGAAGTAGCTAATTAGAATGCTTTCCCTCTTGAAATATTACAAGATAGTTAAATCTTTTATAATCTTATTTATGCGTCTTTAAGGGAAATATATCCTATCAAGTGTCCAAATCCAAAAAGGTGTGGAAATCAAAAGCATCTATTGTTATTTTATCTATTATCCTGTTAATTTCTTTATTATTATTTATTTTCTTTCAAGCCTGGAGAACAACGAGCACAATCTGTTACAAGCATTCACAGCTCAACTGATCCACCCACTCCAAGCTATGAAGACATTCACGCTCGCTTAGAGGCCTCCAATCGGAATATTCAGAACATGAAGGAACAGCAACAACAGTTGCAACGTTTGCAGGATCAAGCAAAGCAGCATTTAGCAGAGATGGAAGCTTTACGTGATCGCACTGCAGCTCAACAGCGTACAACACAAAACGGCGATATGCAGTTTGAGTCTATGGATGACGTCCACACCAATATGTCATCACTTGTTGGTCGAATGAAGAACTTAACAGCATTCATACAAGGGCAAAACGAATTGACTAATTTGCTAGGAGATGACGGACCAGATGTGCTAGCCGAACAGCAAACCCTACAACAGAAACTGGAGGATTTGAAATCTCACAGGGATGAAATGAAGAATTTAATTTTAGAATTGCATGAGGTGAATAGTTTATCAGAGAAACGGGCAAATGAGAGTAAATCACAAACTCAGCATGATAACCGAACGCAGGAAGAAGCAGTTGAGCAAGACTCTCAGGCACGCGCAGTCCCAATGGAATATTCACGAATAGTGCCCATAGAGTTGGTAGAAAATCAACAACACAATAAGCGGCATGCCCGTCCATCCCGGCCAGATAACAATGCTATGTCTAATGACAGTGATGCACCCCAAAGCTCCGAAGATGAAATTATTGAAGATCCAGCTACCATAGCTTTATTACAACAGAAAATGTCAGACATCCAAGCAATGAAAAACCAGTTGACCCGTTTGAAGTCCATGATGGAAACCGTAAAATTAATTGAGGATCGCACCGGCGGCCTTGATCCTAGAGACATTGGATACTCCGATGCCGGAACAAAGGGCCCCGTTGAGGAGGTTAAGCAGAGAAGTTCTCCACCAAAACGCGAGTCACCCCCCAAAAATACAAATACACAACAACGGCCATACAGTTCGGCAGTGCCGTTTGATAAAGATAGGACTCCCATCCCCGAGGATTTTGCCACTCAACTCACTAACGATCCGGATATTAACGGTAAAATCGAAGCACTTAACGAAGTCACCAGAGACCTCCGTTCTCAAGCCACAAGTTTAGCTAATGAAAGAAGCCGTATTCGAGTATTGAAAGAGGAGATAATGCGCCGAAAAGCTGGTAACGCACCTGCTGCAACCTCTTCAAATACTCCCGAAAATAAGATTTTCAAGAAAGACGGAGTAAGCCCACTCAACCAAAGGAACTCCAATGGTGACGTGGATATCACCAAGATCCAATTTGATGGCAAGAAGAAGGAGTTCCAAAATCTCTGCCATCATATGCAGGCTAATGAAAACTCAGCGGATCAGAGAGCCGAAGAAGACGAAGAAATCGAAGAGGACGACGAAAGCGATAACAAACAAGAAAAACATGCTCATAAGCCAGCCACCAACTACTTCGCATCCCAGCCGCAGAATTTATCTTGCATGTCATCGCCACGTAGTAGCATCGCGCCAACGCATATGAAAGAATCTATCGACTCCGTTGCCGCCGAAGCGAATGCATGTATTCCGTGTGATGTGGATAGCTTCAAATCTAGCAGTTCCAGAAGTTACAGTATGCCTCCCCCTATGCGGTCCATTAACAATCGAGAAAACACATGGCGTAAAACAGTTCCTGAAACTTACGACCACCATGCAAATCAAAACTTTTCCATGCCCACGGGGAGTTCGGGAATATTCCCTCAAGCATGGAATCCATATTATTTCTACAATTCACAATGCAGTCAACACGTAACTCCGGTGCAAAATACTGGAACGGATTGTAATTGTTCAATGAATGCAAACCCTAGTGGAACCTCTGCACCGCCCGGAGGCAGCAACCAATCGTTTGCTGATCCAATAATACTCCAGCAGTTCGCACAGACTCAACAAATGCTCATCAACTCTGTATGCCAATGCAACCAAATGCTGTGGCATCAACAACGAGAAATCAACACAATAAGTAACGCTCTACACACGGTAAGTGGTTTTCTCCATTTACCACAATCTCTACCAATGTTCAGCACAAATAAAAAAACCCCCTGAAATTGGTGGCGATCCTTCGACTCGCTAATAACATTCTTTCTCATTATTAACACATTTTCAGCTACAAGAGCAATTCCAAAATCACATCAACAACAGTGACATGACGGCAAACATCCGCTCTGAATCTGTTCCACCTGTCAGTACCGTCCAAAATAACTTATGCCTAAACCAAAATCGCGCTCACTCGGAGCAACCACATCAATTCTCTACTCCGCATCCCCATTACGTGCATCATTCACCACCATTAATGACGCCTCATGCAATGAACTCCACGAATTTTCACCGCCGGAACTTTTGTAACTTTCACCAACAGCAAGGAACATCATCATACAACTTCGCGATGGAACAACAAAGCGCAGGCAGTGCATTCGCCGCCGGAGTAACCGCTGCTTGCAACTCAATGCAGCACAGTTACAACAATCTCTCCAACGGAGGCACAACGTTCATGCATCACCACAACAATACCCTTCATCCAGGCCAGAACAACCATTCAAATCTCCAGAATGCGGCTCAACAACCACAACAAGGTCAACAGACCACAGTCACATCCAACTCACAACAAGTTAACGTTTCCTCGGCAGGGTCCAATATCAATGGATTAGCACTCAACAATCAAGTTCCACCGGGAAATCGGGCCAATAACTATTGGGACAATTTCCGAAGGTAAATTCTTTGTACTAAATTCTCAGTAGATCAACACAGATTGCCATTCAGGATCAGAATTTATATATTCATAAATATATATATTTTTATTTAGTTTTGTTAGAAACAATAACTTGCAATAAATTTTTATTTACGATTTTAATAGTTGTTTAAAAATTGGTGATTGGTGAACATGTAGAATGATAGTGGTCTCTTACTAGTGATCCTCACTGGTGGTCACATATTTATGGGGTGCACGTCCTGAATATATTAGTACGGGGCAAAAGAAATCCATTGTTTTGTTTTTTGCTAGGTGGTTGGAGTGAAACGTATCTCGTAAAGTCTTAAACAAATTCAGACTTGTGCTTGTTGGAAAGGTGACATTCTGTACTAATAAAATTCCTGGACAGTTTTTTGACTGGCCGATTCATTTGGTGTAAAATATAGAAGCTAACAGAGAGAACTTGGTGTATACAAGACAGGTGGCTGAAACTGTAAATGGTGTTTATGATCCTGATGGAAGAGATCGAAACAGACTGTTATCTTAGCCACATCTGCCCATGACTCGCCAGAAATTCCGAAAGCTTGTTTGGGAAGTTTTTTCTCTGTTTAATAGTCCGGATCTAGCACCACGCGATTACCATGGTTTTTAGCATTGTAAAGCTTTCTTAGAGATATGAAATTATTGGTATTATGGACGGTTTTTGCAAACCGTTTAATCGAGCAAATAGGGATCAGGTGTTGTATGCGAAAGTCATTTGAAGTTACCTTTACAATGGCAACAAATTAGAGCACAAACCGGTGCATATTGAATCCATGTCGGACCACCCAAGCCATGTTAAGTAAAGTTTTAAAATAAATGTAAAATAATGGATTTATTTTCCCCCAAACTAATATTTTACCTCTAGGTTAAGTCTATTTTAAGAATGATAATCATATAATAGTTATCATCAATTGGTGATTGGTGCATAAGTAGAATAATCAATTCACTGGCCACATAACTAGTTTTTTAAATTCATCGTCTCCTTGACTTAAAATACTTTTGAATCTATATCTGGATATTTCTCTCAGTATTTCAGCTCTTATGTAAAATACTGGAGGGAATCTAGGTTTCCATCTCTGCATTTTATCTTAATCATCATCATCATCATCATGAATGTCACTTCAATAAATTTTTAAATTTAAATTAAAGTTTAAAATAGGGCGGCCATATAGAAACAAAACATCATCATCATCATCGTCGGCACTACAACCGAGAACCGGTCTTGGCCTTATTTAGCAAGTCCTGAGGCTTGTTAAATTTTCCATAATGATTTGTTTTTTTCGGGCAAGGTCATTAGTCTTGCGCCAGAGGCTCCCCGACGGGGGATGGAACCCCGGTCTCCCGCGCCACCGGCGGGTATACTAACCACTATACTATCGAGGAGCCTTTTATCTTAATCACCTCTCTCCAATTAGCCTAAACGAGACTACTATTACTATATATTGACCTGTAGGAACCCGAAAGTTCATGACCTCGCCGACTCGACTCCGCCATTGTTCCCTGTGCCGTGCGCTCTCCTTCCACGCTTGACCATCCGATCTCCTCGAGGTCCAACCTAACATTGTCCTCCCATCTCCGTCGCGGCCGCCCTGTCGGTCTCTTTCCCGTTGGCTTACCGACAAGAATTCTATGCACGGCCCATCTTAATCTTCGCGACTTGATTACTCTCACTATTGTAGGTTTGCGGTATAGCTCTTCCAATTCGTGGTTATGGAGTTTCCTCCATTGCCCTGCCTCCTCGTCATATTCGCCGCCAAAGATACTCCTTAGGACTTATTCTCGAATACGCGGAATTTGTTTTCTTCCCGTTTTGTGAGAGCCCATGTTTCGCATCCGTATAGAACAATTGGCATGATTATGTTTCTATAGACACGGAGCTTTATATTCCCTGATAGTAGTTTGGATTTCAACACTTTACTGACTGCATGCCAACTAGCGTTGCCGGAGTGCAGTCTTTTGTTAATTTCCTTCGACATTCGTTACTGGCCATCAGTATTGTTCCCAGGTATTTAAATTCTTTGACATTTTCAAATATCTTGCCCCTGATGTTTATGTGTGTTCTCTGTGGTCCACCTGCTCTCGCCATAATCATGTATTTTGTTTTGTCTTCATTTATTTCTAGACCCACCTCTTCTGCAGCTTGCATGATGAATTCACTGTTTTTACTTACAGTGTCTAGATTATCGCCCAAAACGGCGATGTCATCCGCATATGCGAGCACTTGTGTGACCCCGTTCATGGACGATCCGGTCTTGTACCTTTCTGATGACATACTCGAGGACAGGGTTAAAGAGACATGGTGAGAGGCCATCGCCCTGTTTTAGTCCGTCCCGGATTTCAAATGGCTCTGAGAGTTGATTTTCTATTCTAACTCGCCCTTTGTTTTCGTTCATGCAAATTTGAATGAGGGCGGCATATTTTTTCGGGATTCCCAGCTCAACTACAATATGGTAGAGTTTTTGCCTTGCGACTGAGTCGTAGGCTTTTTTGAAGTCAACGAATAGTTGGTGAACCGTCTTTCCGTATTCCCACTTCTTTTCCAGCAGTTGTCTTGTTGTGAACATTTGCTCGCTTGTTGACCGGTTCCTACGGAATCCACATTGGTAGTCTCTCTTCTGCGTAGGGTGTGATTCTCGCTAGAATGACATTTGTTAATATTTTGTATGCGGTTGGGAGCAATGATATTCCTCTGTAATTTTCGCAGTCAGATCTGTCGCCGTTTTTGAAAATGGGGATGACTATTGAGGTTTTCCATTCTTCCAGAATGACTTCCTTGTCCCATATTATTTTAATCAGTTGGTGGATCTTTCGAGCGGTTGCCCCTCCTCCATGTTTCACAAGCTCTGCCGGTATGCAATCGATTCCGGGGGCCTTGTTGTTTTTCAGTCGATTTATCGCGTCTACAACTTCAACGAGAGAGGGCTCTGGGATCTGGGGCTCGGCTGTATGTACGTCTGGTGCGTTTATTTGTGGTTGATGGGTGCGCACATTGAGCAGGTTTTCAAAGTACTGCTTCCATCTTGTCACGATATTTTTTGTTTCTGTCACCAGACAACCGTTTGTGTTTCGGATTATTTTGGCTCTCCCTCGGTAGCAATTTCTAATTGAATTTATACCGGCATACATACCTCTGCTGTTCTTTGCTCTGGCATTTTCTATGATTTTTTCGATCCGAGTCTTTACCCATTCGCATTTTTTGCGTTTGAAAAGTCTAGTTGTTTCTTTCCGAATTGTCGCGTATCTTACTGCGTTGACTTCATCATATGCTTCTAAGTGAATCATTCTGAGGCGTTTACGTTCTTCGATCTTTGCCCTGCACTCATCGTCAAACCAAGGTTTGGACTTAGTCGTTTTCTTAAATCCTAATACCTCTTGGGCTGTTTGTTTGATTGTGTCTCTGATCGATGGCCATTTAGTGTCCACACTATTGGCTTCCTCTTCCTCACTATCGTCATTCTCTAGGATGCTAAATCTATTCGTTAGTTCGTCTTGATATTCCGCCCTTTTACGTAGGTCTTTTAGTTTATCAATGTCGAACAGTTTGCTCGTCTCCCGTGACTGTCCATGTGGGTTTGCTGCAAGCCGACTTCTAATTTTGCCCATCACCAGAAGGTGATCGGAGTCGCAATCTGCTCCTCTATATGATCTTACGTCAAGGATATTCGAGTGGTGTGTTTTGTCTATGAGGAAGTGGTCTATTTGGTTACGCGTTACGCCGTCGGGTGATATCCATGTGGCTTTATGGATTTGCTTGTGCTTGAACATCGTGCTTTTCACTACCAGATCTTTTGACGCTGCGAACGTGATAATTCGAATACCATTATCATTTGAAACGTCATGTAGGCTTTCTTTACCTATTGTTGGTTGGAAGACATCTTCCTTTCCAATTTTCGCATTGAGGTCGCCGACGAGGATTTTAACATCGAATGATGAGATCCCACCAAATACTTTCTCTAGGGTCTCGTAGAATGTGTCCTTCGTTTCTTTGTCGGTAGATTCTGTTGGGGCATGTACGTTTATAAATACATAATTGTACCATGCTCCCTGTATTTTTAGCACCGACATTCGGTCATTAATAAATTTCACATCTTTTATATGGGGCGTAATCTTATTGCTTATGATGAAGCCGGTTCCGAGGTTATCTGTATCGGTACTCCCATATCCCCGTGTAAACCCATCAGTTTCGATTATTTGATGTGGCAGTCGGACTTCCTGAAGCGCGACGATGTCCTTTTTATAGTGATTCGCATTTTCTACGACCGTCTTTATCGCGCCTGATTTATATAACGTTCGAACATTCCACGTCCCGACGCGTAATCCCGCTTTCTCCGTTTTTCCCTACGTCTTCTTTTTGCCGACTCGGTGTTTTCTTGATGATTTGTTCCCTTATGGTAGTGTCGGCTCATCACATCTACGTTCACCGGGTTTTTCGTGAGATTGTTTTTTGTGTATTGATTATTCTATTTTGTTCCCACGAGTCTTGGGGTTTCAAATAGTCCGCCACATCAGATCCCCTCTTTGATATGGTAAGGTCTGCTTACTGCTCTGATTTGACCCGGTGTCAGAGAGGCGCCGTTATGATAGAGCCGGTATACCCCTGGCTGCAAACCATCCATTGAGCACGGTGACGAGTAACTCCCTGGATTAGGGGTGGTAGATCTTTGTGTGTTACTCCTCGCTACCCTATCTGACATGGGTGGCCCTACTGGAAGCGTATGCTTCCGTCAGCATAGCCTGAGTGATTCATTTTAGTTTAAGCCCCCGCACCACGTCAAGGTTTCTACCAAGCGGGGGAGCCTAAACGATGGCTAATATTTTCTGGTTTCTAGTGTATGTCCTACGCCGTCACCCGGTTTATTGGGTGGCACTTATGATTGCTGCATAACAGTTTGTTGCACGGGTGTCTAACCTTTCTTAAAACGAGGGCACAATTAAACGCTTCAGGTCTTCTGGTTGCAGGGGGTGTTGTATTCTTGATCTCCTTGTTGATTTATGTTCTTGATAAAAGTTGTAGTTCACCCGCGGCGAAATCGTCTTATTCGCGTTGTAATTGCTTTTTATAGAAATACGTACCGTTCACGGTGGCGACTTGTCATTCGCAGCGAAATCTTTTTATACGCGTTGTAATTGCTTTTTTAGAACTATGTACCGTTCACGGTGGCGACTTGTCATTCGCAGCGAAATCTTCTTATTCGCATTATAATTGCTTTTTATCGAAATACGTACCGTTCACGGTGGCGACTTGTCATTCACGGCGAAATCTTCTTATACGCGTCGTAATTGTTTTTTTCGAAATACGTACCGTTCACTGTGGCGACTTGTCATACACGGCGAGATCTTCTTATACGCGTTGTAATTACTTTTTTTGAAATACGTACGGTTTACGGAGGCGACGTCATTCGCGGCGAAATCTTCTTATACGCGTCGTAATTGTTTTTTTTTTCGAAATACATACCGTTCACTGTGTCGACTTGTCATTCATTGAAAACTTTTTATTAAAGTTTTCTGACGTCTTGTCTTTTATTTCGTCGCCGACTTTTTATTTAAATTACTGCCAAGTATATAAAGTTACTACTTGGCGTATTTTTATTATAGGGCGAGGGGGATTTGTGGGTGAGATAGTGGGCGTGGGACCCTTAGCAAGGCCTGCCTGACATGATTTTCATTTCTTTCCTGAGATCATGCCAATACTACTTGAGACTGCCGGAGCCGTCCAGATTACATTTTTTCTCATCACTGAAGATCACATGAGACCACATTTCACTGTGTTGGATGTGTGTTTCAGCGAATTTAATGCGTGCTTCTTTATGTCGCTGTTTGAGTGGTTGTAGCACTTTCGATACCTCAAGTTGCTTGAGGCCATTGCCCATTTTCTAATGAGGCTAGAATCGCAGTCCAAATTAAAACGTCGAACCATTTGCGAAGATTTGCAGCTCCTGTTTTGGACATTTCACATAGAACGGCCCGTTTTACCGTTGGCGTACGACCACTCCAACTTTCTTTCTTCTTGTTACCTCTAATTCATGGAATTGTTCAATACCCTTTATCGCAAGCATCCTACCAAAACTTTCAATGTCCGTTAATTACTTCCCACGTGGCATACTTAGAACTTTAAAATAATGCACTGCGTAAAACAAAAATCTGTTTATTATCACACCAGAACGCCTGCACTGTTTTTTAAGAACTTTCGTTATAACTAAGTCTGAAATCGAAAAAAAAGGTCTGAGTTTGTACTTTTTCACAGGCGAATTATTTTATTATAAGAAATAACGGACAAAGCATTGTATATTAAATACATTTTTATACAAATATATTATATCCTCGATAGTATAGTGGTTAGTATACCCGCCTGTCACGCGGGAGACCGAGGTTCGATTCCCCCTCCGGGAGCCTCTGGCGCACGACTGATGACCTTGCCCGGAAAAAACAAATCATTATCGAAAATTTAACGAGCCTCAGGACTTGCTAAATAAGGCCAAGACCGTTTCCCGGTTGTAGTGCCGATGATGATATGATTATACAAAAAATTAAAAGGTAAATGTCTTGATTTTATCCTTTTCACATGCGAAAATTGTGTTTTTTTTTCAGAAAATTAATTACCTTTCCTGGTAAAAAATCAATTAATCCATTGAAGGGTTTTCCCTGAGTTGGTGTCGGTTGAGAGTATTT
Organism: Microdon myrmicae; assembly: GCA_963931805.1. Classification (NCBI taxonomy): domain Eukaryota; kingdom Metazoa; phylum Arthropoda; class Insecta; order Diptera; family Syrphidae; genus Microdon; species Microdon myrmicae. The sequence continues at coordinate 97,494,850 of OZ007501.1, read as the reverse complement.
TGTCACAAAACTAGTCATTCCCAGAAAACTGAGAGTCTATAATTTTTCACACCACTGTACTTTAAAACGATTTACTGGTTGCTCTTCGGTTCATGTAACGACATCGCTATTGGTATTCTTGAACTGTATCTGTGATTTCAATGAGTTCCTCGGTGACATGTCGATTGGAGTCGAAAGCACGAAAGTAAGCAAATCATTTCTTGGCGGTTGATTGCGATAAAGTATTTTCACATTAAACATCCCAAATCTTTGCACTCGCCTGCGTTCCATTTCACTTATGTTCGTTGTTGCAAAACTTTTAACACAACCTACCAATATCAATAAAATGACTACTTACGGATCTGTAGGAATCCGAAAGTTTATGATCTCACTAACTTGACTACACCACCGTTGCCTGACCCGTGAAGGTCCCCTCACATTTTGCCACCTGATCCAATTTCTTCAAGATCACGCTTTACATTGTCCTCCCACCTCCGCCCCGGCCTCCCCATCGGTCTCTTTCGCTTTGGTCTTCCATTAAGAATTCTACAGACCGTTCCGTCGTTGCCCATTCTCGGCACAGGCTCGACCCATCTTATTCGTTGCGACGTGATGATTCTCACTATTATTGGTTTGAGGTATAACACCTGCATGGCGCAAGGCTCTATAATAACCTTGCCCGTAAAAATAAATTATTATGGAAAATGTAACAAGCCTCGAAACTTGCTAAATAGGCCAAGACCGGATCCCGGTTGTGGTGCCGATGATGATGATGATAACACCTGCACCTCACGAGCGTGTATTTTTATTCATTTTCTGGTGTGCTCATTGTATTTAGCGCCAACGACATTCTTTAAAACCTTATTCTCGAATACTTGGAATTTTTTCTCTTCCCGTATTGCAACCGCCTATGTCTCACATCCTTCGTGCAAGGCTAATAACCTTGTGCGGGGAAACAAATTATTATGGACAATTTAACAAGTCTCGGATAAGGACCGGATATCGGTGGAGAGACTTGCTAAATAAGGCCAAGACCGGATCCCGGTTGTAGTGCCGATGATGATGATGATGTCTTACATCCGTATAAAACAACAGCATTATTATTGTTAAATGCGGAGCTTAATATTACGTGGAACCAGTCTCAAATTTAGCGGTTTGCTAACTGTGAACCAACTAGCGTTGCTGGTATGCAGCATTTTGTTGATTTCCTTTGACATGTCGTCAGTAGAGAACAGTATTGTTCCTAGTTATTTACACTCTTTAACGTTCTCAAATATTTCCCCCTGACTTTTATGTGCCTTTCCTGAGGTCCACTAGCTCTCGTCGTAACCATATATTTGGTCTTTTCTTTGTTGATTTCCAAGCCCAAGCTCTCTGGCGCTTGCATGATGAATTCAGTGTTTTTATTTATAGTTTCCATATTATTCCATACACATTCAAGCACTTGTGTAACTCTATTCAGGGATACTCGGACCATCTTGTTGCTCTGTACCTTTCTGAAGACATAGTCGAGCACCAGTTTGAAAAGACAACGTGAAAAGCTATCCCCCTGTTTTAATCCGGCGTGGATTTCGAATGCATCTGAGAGGTGTTTTTCTATCATAACGCTCCGGGAACACTCGCGTGGGAAGGGAGTTCCACAGCTTCCCCGCTCTGTAACGGAACGAGTTCTGATGGAGGGATGCTCGCGCCGTCAGGAGATGAACCACAAACGAGTGTGATCCGTCGGATTGTCTTGTGGAGCGCATATAAGCCGAATTCCGCGGAACAATACCACGAATCTCCGAGGAACAGTACCCGTGATAATATCTGTAAAACAGACAGAGGTCGGCTACGTGCGACTGTAGTCCCGACGTCAGCGCCGAGTTCCCGATCAGGCGGATCGCTCGTCTCTGTACGCTCTCAAGTAGGTCGAGGGTATGTTTAGGAGCCGAGCTCCAAACATGAGAGCAATATTCGAGCGCGGGTCTATTTTGGGATTTATATAGGAGAAGAAGTTGGGCCGGAGTAAAATATTTCTTGGCTCTAAAAAGAAAGCTCAGTTTTTCTGAGGCTGACCTGGCGATGCTCGACACGTATTTATGCCATGATACATTCCCACAGACCGTGAAGCCGAGCAATTTCAAACTTTCCCCAGCCTCGAGGGCCCGGCCATTCATCATCAGCTGTGGAACCAATGATCCACTTTTCTTTGTAAATGTTGTATATTGTGTCTCCGCTGTATTGAAGTCGACGAGATTGGACCTTCCCAACTGCAGGACCCTATCTAGATCCTGATTCAGAGAGTCAATCTGTCTACATCTCATGTAGATGCACCAATCGGCCAAACACTCGAAAAAGAGGAAACAAGCGTACTATCATCGGCAAAACTGAACACTTTGTTATCCGTTGTCTCCAACAAATCATTTATGTGAAGCAAGAACAAGGTTGGAGCCAAAATAGAACCTTGGGGCACCCCCAAATTAACAGGATACAGATCCGAACACTCACCGTCCACAACAACCTCGGTCGATCGATTCTCAAGAAAGCTCCCCGTCCAGTCGCAAATCTGTTGGGAAAGTCCATATGAACGAAGTTTGCTCAGCAATGCCCCGTGCCAGACGCGGTCAAAAGCCTTGGAAATATCCAAGGTCCCTTGACTCACCATGCCGTTCAATCGCTGTTGCTGCAATGAAAAGAGAAAACCGAAACAACAAACGGCGCTTCCTCTAGCGCTGCCTCAGTCTCTCTTCGAGTGGACTGTATTTCCGGCACTGGGCGGCCAACGATGCCTTCTCCTTAAATTTGAGGGATTGTACCTCCAGAGCCGGACTCTTCTCTGGATTGGCGGGCGTTTGAGTTTTGCCCAGTACAAATCCTTGATCTACCAGAAAATGATGCGATGACAATATAAAAATCGCGCCAGTACGGTCAGAAACGAGAATCTTCCCAACTCTTTATTTGCCTTGTATATTTTATTATTTGTTTGATATTTTATTATTTGTTTAATCTCTTTATTCTGGTCTTGAACAAGACCGATTGGGTAGGACTTCCTTCCACGACTCCTGCTGCTCCATCGAAAGTGCCCGCCTTATATAGGCCCGCAGTCGTCCCCTCCTTTGCTCGTTTCCTGGGATCTGCTTTTCTTAGTGGCTTCCCGGAATCGGTGCGCCGCTGATCGTCGTTTCCCTGGAAGTGGTACGTTAGCGCTTGCCTTGCCTTTCCTGGGAATTCGTGATCCATCGCCAACAATCGCAGATGTCCATATATCGGTTATAAGTGTCTCCTGTGGACCGCCTGCCACGGAATCCGTATTGACTATCATTCAGAAGTCCGTTGCCCTCCAAATACTTAACTAACTCTGTATTGATGACTTTTTCCATCACCTTAGATAAAACAGACAGTAATGCTATCGGACGGTAATTTTGTGGCGACGCGTTTTTCCCGTCTTTGAGATGGGCTGAACTCGAACGATTTTCCGGCAGGCAGGAAAGGTCCTCCGTGCATAAGGTGAGTGGAAGAGTCTGCCAAGAACCGGCGATAGTTCTGGAGCACAGTTCTTAAGGACTATTGCTGGTATTCCGTCCGGGCCGGTTGCTACAATCTAGTTCACGTAGAATGCGTTGAATAGTGCGTGGACGAAATCTCACATTCCGCATGGAATACCGTACCGGCGAGATCACAGGTGGCTCCAAAAGGCCGGGATCGAGGTTTGAATTCGCGGAAAATACATCGCGAGCACATTAGCTTTATCCTTTGATTCGTGACTAACGTCCCGCTGTCTGTCACCAACGGAGGGAAAGAGGAGGATGCGAAGTTACTGCTAACAGCTTTTGCCATTGAGCAGAAGGAGCGCGAACCAGTTGGGCACCGAATGAGCTTATTGATCACCCTGTCGTTGTGAGCCTTCTTCGCGGTATCAATCGCCTGGTTGCACGCGTTTATGATTCTAACAAAATTCGTTCTGTTAACATCAGTAGGATTGAAGCGCCATTGTCATTCGGGGAGCGGTAAAGACAACAAAGAAATTTAACGGAATTCCTCAGCACGACGCTCAACCATATGATGTCCATATTATTGGGTTCCAACGCCTCCATTCTCTGGCAAGCCAGACTGGACCGCGCGAAGACGCAGACTCCGCCCTTAAAGAGGAATCTTGAATGTAAGTCGTATCCTGAGCAACGAATGTCGAATCAGTTGACGAATCGACCTGGGTCTCAGTTAGGGCAAGGATATCAGGTTTCGTTGTTTGCAAAAATATTGGTGGACGGCTTTTACATTCGTATTGGTGAAACAGATGCCCCTGATGTTACAAAATGCCGTCACCAGTCGAGCGTGGGCGGAGCCTCGAGAGCGAGCCCGGTTATGCGATGACGAACCTCTTAAAGTTCCGTGCCGCATGATGTTCCTCCTAACATACTCCCCCTCGGAGATCCGAATGGGAGACTAGTTTACCTCCGGAATTCTTTATATTAGACGGTACCATCATGACTTATCTCCGTGTCAGTCCGGGCCATCAGCCACACATCCGAAACACCTTCGAAGATTTCTCTCGGCGATATCGCGGAATGTACAGCGTGATGGGGTGGTAACTCACCTTGGGACCGACAACCACCTAATCAACCTTTTCTCGAACTGGTCCATCAGCCAAGCTCCGAAAGATGGCCAGGAATTTCTACTGACCATTTCACGGAGCCTAAAGCTTGATGGGGTGGTATTTCACCGGGCGACAGGGCGTTGGGACCCCGGCTACCACTCGGATTTCTCTCAACCATTTTACGAAGCAGTCTATAGCTTAATGGGGTGGTATTACACCGGACGCCTGGGGTTTGGGATCATACATATCACTCAGTAATTATGCCGAATTGCACAGTCGTCAGTTGAACCTAGGTTTGCACAACCAAACGAAAGACACAACCTCCTTACCAACTCAGCCATTGAGACGACTTTATTTACATCAGCACGTTAAGTTCTTAATATTCTAAAGGAAGATAATTCCTAGAAAAATAATTTTGTCAAAGAATCTATGTCAATTCTTATAACGCCCGCATACAAATGGGATTTCCCCTGGTAAAATCAACGGTTCCATTGATTAGAAGAAAACTGTTGACCAATTTTGGTGCTAAGTTAGTGAACCCAGTCGAGAAAGATTAGCATGTGAGGCGCGCTGACTCAGTGCTAGAGGTTCGATTTTGTGACGAGTGTAAAAAAGAGACAAGATGGGCGGCGTTAAAGTGCAAAGAGGATTGTTAAGATAAGTAGTTTAGAAAATATATCAGGGTCTTGAGTAAGTTCTCACTGGCTTTAATCCGCACCCGCCTTGCTTTTGAATAATTCCTAAACGTTTCGAAACTATGATTTTGGATGATCAGCTATCCTCTAACATGAATAATGCAATTTTCGGAAACGCGAGAACTTATTTAAGATCCTGATGGAAATTCTTTGGTTATGCACTTCTGCTAGTTACTGCGGTGTCAAACAGGTCTTTGGTACGAGAGCAGGTTAATAAGTCTTTAGAAAAGGAGGATGGTTTTCTTTTATTTTCTCATTTAGTCCGCCTAATAATGACGCATAATACTGTCCAGTTATCGTCTGTCCCTTTTCCAAATCAATGAAGATAATACCACGTACATCCCAAAACACAGTAGGTATAACCTTTCCAACTGATTTCACCGTCTTCGCCTTCTTTGGAGCCCGTTCGCCTTTAACAATTCACTGTTTTGACTGTTCTTTCGTCTCGAGAGTTTAGGGTGTATCCATGTTTCATCTACAGTTACTAATCTGCACAGAAACTCATCTGGGTTGCGACGCATGTACTCCAAAAGTTCTCAGCTGAGAACAAATACGGCACCCATCTGGCAGATATTTTTTTATATCCAATTTGTTATGCAAAATTGAATCATGAAACAAATTGGAAAATGACAGATACCTAGTGAGGAATAATGCTTACTAAAAACAGACCATTAGCGATATTACGAGCGCCATTGTAGGTGTTTCTAAGGACTTATTGACCCACCCTCGTATATTCAGCAGAAAATCACATCACAACAACGAACAACCACCCACAACCGTAGAACAAAACTACTAAGTAAGCGCGAAGGTAAACATCCCGTGTGGTTTCTAAAACTGGCAACAATCCATTAAAATATTACACGGAGAAAATAGAGTTGAAGGTTACGTCTTGCGTCTTGATATCAGACAGCCGGATTTTCAGATGATGCATTTAGAATATGTTCAGTGTTATTAATTTCTTAAGATGTTCCCACAAGCCTTTCAGTTATCATCCAGTAATTAAAACATTTTTGGTACTGTCGCTGATATTCACTGGTGACATCTGTTACCCATTGTCAATATTTCCTCGTTGGCTTTAGATGGATTCTACTTTTGAAAATCAAAACGCCGCGGTAAGTCGTTGCCGTGTGTGTAAACGCTTTGTTTTCATGTTTTTCACTAATCAGCTAAAACTGGTTTCGATTTGAATTCTCTTTTATAATACTGATTTTTTAATTTGGCTTAATCTTTTGCAATATTTTGGAGTTTTAATTTGTTACACACTTTGAATGTTCATTAACACATTTAATATTGAATTGTCCTCCGTTTTTTTTACAGCTATTCACGGCAAAACTTATTATCGTCGAACTCCTGTAAAAGCAATGAAGAACAAAATTACAATCATCACCAGCAACTCCAACAACAACATCAACAAAACCACCAACATCATCAGCCTCCTCAGCAACAACAGTCACAACAACCTCAGGCTCACCAGGAAGATACTCCACTATCTCTACCAATATTCACAAACTCCTTAAATGCCATTTATCGCCCTGACACTCTTAACAACACCAATAATTTGAATCATCTCACCACTGACCAAAAGCACACATTCCGTAATCGTATCAATGTCAATAGTACTGGCCACAATGATAGTAATTTATTGAATACTTTACCTTTGAATTCTTCTCTATCTTCACAAGGTACAAATTCCATCAGTATGACCAACACGGCTTTCAATGTGCACGATTCTCAGCAACCAGATGGAAATCCTCATAGCGTTGATGTAATCAATGAAGCTTTTGAACCTATTGATCTCGTTCACGACTTACGAAATATGAATCTTAATTTCGGTAACAACGAATTGAATAAAGTTCCAGCAAAACATTCGTCGTTGAGGCGGCCATTGGCGACAGACATCAGCCGACAGGGACAAGGATATCAATTTCATCCAGATTCAACTCCGTCAGATGATCGGAGTTTCCAGCAATCAGACACTGCGGCAGATATCTTGAGCGCAGCTGTACTATCTGGTATAATGCAGTCGCTTGGTTGGGGAACAGATCATACCTCGGATGAAATGAAGAGGAATCTATTGGTAAATACATTGAAGAATGAAAAGTTCACTACGAAATTCTACGAATCTCTGAAAGAAGATGTTTTTCGAAGGATCGATACATTTCTGCGGTCTAAGGACGATGAACAAGCTTATCCTGACCGTAATATTGCTTCAAGTCATGATCCTTCCCGCAAACTGTACTTGAACGAAGTGCGCGCACTAAATAGATCTGCTGAAAACGCCAATGACGAAGTAGGCAACAATGACGATAATGAGAATGAAGAAACGAATGACCATGACATAGAAGGGGCCCAGGCACTTTCATTCTCCAACATTCTCCATGACAATAGCGACATTCAAAGCATTTTGGGTTTTAATCCAGATTATTTAAAACTTATCGTTGATAAATACGAACATTTAAACCCTTTCGAGAAATTACCCATTCCAGACGATGAATTAGCCCATTACATTCTGATTCGCGTCTATGAAAACACTCAAGCTATCAAGACTGTTAACAATGCTGTCCTCCTAGATATAGCCAACATTACAGCAGAGTGCGTTCAAAAATGCATTAAATACACCTTCAAATCAGGTACTGCGTTCACACCGAAAACTTTCTATAAACGCATTAAGAGCAAGGAGTACCCCCGCGAAAGAAAAGCATTTCTATCTTGGTATAAACGTTCCCTAATCCCTATCATATACGACATACTAATGCAAAAGCATGCTCAGGAAGGACTGCCCCAGAGGGAGAACAACAATATCATTCCTCAAAACCATAGAAACTCCAACAGTTCTTCTTGGGAGCACATTCAACATCAATCTCGTAAATCAAATATTTCATTACGTTCTACTATAACAGCGTCGACAGATTCTCCTACGCCATCTGACGTAAATGGAAAACCAGAAAATACATCTTCGTTAAACCTTCAGATTGCTCCAATTCCCGATGGCCAGGAAACTCAACGACAATATCTCACTGGAAATTCGACAACCACTCCAAATACTCCCACAAATAACAATCTCATGAATGAGGATCTAGCCGAAGCCGATCAAATCTGCCGTTCCAATAATGTAGTGCCCGAATCCTCGGATTCTCTTCCTGATGACGATTTCTTCTTGTGTGACATATACCCACAACCTCAGCCTGCTCTTTCACCGGACAATATCGAAAATGAACTGATTTCTATCTCATCAGAGTCTCAGCCCAATAATAGTAATTCTAGCCTCATGAATTTCCTAATTCTCGATCCAGAGGTTAATGATAATTCAGAACAGGCAGAAAACCAACATGCTGCTCATGGCGGGAATGAATTTACTGCATCTGATCATGATAAAGCCGAAGAAGATAAGGAAGATCAAGGTGAAGATCAATCGACTTCTTATCTCAATGGGGCTTTTGGAACTGATCCTTTTCCTTATAAGTTGGACAAGCGATCAGATTCCCTCTAAAGTCTGATCGCGTCAAATAGACTCCATGATTGAAGATTCTACTCTTTTCAATTTATATTAAGCAGATAAGATTTGTGTAGATTTAAGGAAGACGTGGTCGTAAGGAAGATTCCTTGACGTTTAGAAATTGGGCGGTGAGATTTAAGGCAGATCAGGGAAGTTAATAGACTGATCCTTTTCTACCTTAGCTTAGCAAACTTTTAAGGCCTGTTAGAATTAAGGTTAGATATGACTTTAGAATGGGATTCGCGCTTTTAGAGTTAATTGTCCCGAGCATTATGCCAATAAGTAACGTTTTCAAAGAGGTCCAAAGAAGGGGAGGTCATTTAGACGTTTACGAGGCTTCTTAGTAGTATTAATAATAATAGAGATATGTTCTTTTTTTTTATGTGTCAGGTTAGCAGATGGTAGTGTTAGTGAGAGGTAAATTAGATTAACAAAGTCGATGTACAAAGCTTTGTTTTACACAGGTATGTTTGAAGTAACACTAGCAAACTTATGAGGGAAATTTTCTGGCATTTTAGTTTTGATATTATTGTGTTTTGGTCCAGTTTTAGTTTTGATGAGATGTTGGAATCCCTCTACTACGTCTATATATCTCTGCTATATGTGTAAACATTTTTTGTTAGGCATCCTTGGTACAATTTTAACAAAATCCATTTAAATTTCTTTTTTGATTTTACTCAAATGATTTTAAGCAAGAAAATGTTCAGGTTTAATGAACTAGTATTTATACTATTTATAAAGGGTGGTTAAATTTTAAGGGCCGATGTTGATTTTGAATAAAACACAAATTATTTAGGAAGTTATTGTCATTTCTTTTTATTATGATAATATTGGTATGGTTCAATTGTGTATGGAACAAAATATCGGCCAAATGGCCGCCGCGACCTCGGCGGCACACCTCCATCCGATGGTCCAAATTTTCGATGACGTTGAGGCATAATTAAGGTTCTATGCCGTTAATGTGCCGAATTATCTCATCCTTTAGCTCTTGAATTGTTGCTGGCTTATCGACGTACACCTTTTCTTTCAAATCACCCCAACGGTGTCAAATCACATGATCTTGGCGGCCAATTGACATCGCCACCACGTGAGATAACACGGCCATTGAATTTGTCGCACAAAAGAGCCATTGTTTCGTTAGCTGTGTGGCAAGTGGCACCGTCCTGTTGAAACCACATATCGTCCGCATCCATATCTTCCAATTCGGGCCATAAAAAGTTCGTTATCATCTCATGATAGCGACCACCATTCACAGTAACTGCATGACCGGCCACATTTTGGAAAAAATACGGCCCGATGATGCCGCCAGCCCATAAACCGCACCAAACAGTCACTCTTTGTGGGTGCATTGGTTTTTCGACAATCACTCTTGGATTATCATTCGCCCAAATGCGGCAATTCTGCTTATTGACGAATCCACTGAGGTGAAAATGTGCCTCATCACTGAAGATGATTTTCTTCGAAAATTGATCATCCGCTGTTGCCATTTCTTGCCACCATTCTGACCATTGACGACGCTTGAATGGTCAAGCGGCTTTAGTTCTTGAGTCAATTGCACCTTGTAAGCGTGTAAATGCAAGTCTTTATGCATAATGTTCATCAACGACGAGGGTGAGAGGTGCAATTGTTGGGCACGACGACGAGTTGAGGAGGACGGCTCTTCAGCCACACTATCGCGAACAGCAGCAATATTTTCTGCAGTACGAGCTGTACGAGCATGCACTGGTGTTTTCACATCTCCTACAGACCCGGTTTGCTCAAATTTTTGCACGATTTTTCCGATTGTACGCACATTTGGACGATTAAATTGACCGAAAAAATCACAAGGTGCACGATATGCATTTTGATTTGAACGCCCATTTTCATAATAAACCTGAATAACTTTAACGCGTTGCTCGATTGTTTATTTCTCCATGGTTCAAATTGAGTTAGTCTGAAATTGAGAGATGTCAAATGAAATGCAAAAAAAACCGACGTTTAGGTGTGGTTCACATTCAACATCGCCCCATCAAATTTAACCACCCTTTATATACATATTTTTTGTTTCGGTAGGAAGGTGGAAATCTACAAAAAATACCTCAGGACCGATCCAGAGGCATGCTGGGTTTTTACCGACTAAAACCACCTCCCGCCAGGTTCATATTCCGTTGATCCCCGCGGAACTTTCTTTTAGATATTCCATCGCGGTGTGGGACGGAGTTTACCTGTTACTCCGCTCGTCGCGTCGCAACTGTTGCATCATTTCACAGAGAATACCATTTGTTTTACGGACCATGCCAATTTTGAACTAAGCATGTATTCTATTACTCCTCCCGGAGTAACTTATAACGTTTGGGATGATAGTGAAGAACGTGTGATTCCAACTGACGCTATGACTGTTAGAATCACCAAAAATTGAACCAAAGCGCAACCCATCAGGCCACCGCCGTGTGCACGAATTCGATTTCTAAACTCAAGTACATTCGACTGATGTGGAATTGTTATGTTATCGCCATTGTATACGGCTCTGATCTAGCGCAAGACTAATGACCTTGCCCGGAGAAAACAAATCATTATGGAAAATTTAACAAGCCTCAGGACTTGCTAAATAAGGCTAAGACCGGTTCCCGGTTGTAGTGCCGATGATGATGATGATACTTCTTCACTATTTGCTTGTATATATTGTGTGTGTATCCGTTAGATAAATACAGAGGTTTATATTACAGCATTTTCGAATTTAAGTTTGCTGACCCCGTACCAACTAGCGTTGCCGAAATGCAGCCTTTTGTTAATTTCCTTTGACATTTCGTTACTGTCCGTCAGTATTGTCCTCAAATATTTAAACTCTTCAACGTTCTTAAATATCTTCCCCCTGATGCCAATGTGTTCCCTGAAGTCCAGTTGTCCTCGCCGTAACTATAGATTTGGTTTTTTTATTCGTTGATTTCCAGACCCACATCTTCTACCGCTTGCTTGCTGATTTCACTGCTTTTACTAACAGTTTCCAGATTATCGTCTAAAATAGCAATGTCATCCCCATATGCAAGTACTTGTCTAACTCCATTCAGGGATAGTCCGGCCATGTTGTTGTTCTGTACCTTTCTGATGACATAATCGAGCCCAAGGTTGAAAAGACATGGTGAGAGGCTACCCCCGTTTTAATCAGTCGCGGATTTCGATTGGATCTGGGAGGTGTTTTTCTATCATAACTCATCCCTTATTTCATTCATGTAGATTTGAATGAAAGCGGCATATTTTTTCGGAATTCCCAACTAAATTACAGTATGGTAAAGTCTTTGCCTTGGAACGGAGTCGTGGGCTTTTGAACTCAATGAGAGGTTGTTCTGAATTCCCACTTTCGTCAAACAATTGCCTTACTGTGAACATTTGGTCGTCTTTTGATTAGTACCTGTGGAATCCACAATGATAGTCTCCCAGTATTTCTTCAGCATATGGTGTAATTCTCATCAGTATGATATTTGTTAGTATTTCGTATGTGATTCGAAGCATTGATATTCCTCTGTAGTTCTCGCAGTCAGATCTGTCGCTCTTTTTGAGAATAGGGATGATTATTATGGTTTTCCATTTTTCCGAAATGGCTTCCTTATCCTATATATAGGGTGGGCCGTCAATTTTTGCAAATGTCAACACTTGATTTCTTAAAAACAGTTAGAGGGAGGAGCGCGTGGGTGGCGGGCATGCTGCCATTTAAAAAAAAAATTCAGTAAACGTTTATTACGTTAAATAATTGTAGTTTTATTTCTATTCATGTTTCAAATGTGCACAAATTTATGGCCCACCGTTTACCTAAACACAGGCAGATTTGGTACTGAATTTCGCTCACTTAGACAGACCTAACACATTATATATGTGCTCCGTAGTCAGCTGTGAGCAGCGCGAATTGCATTTCTCGTTTACAAATCACAGTTACTGATAAAAATTCTGTTCTCATTCATGGGATCTAATGGAAGGATCTATTAGTTGTCATAATGATATCTGGGCGGAGTGTTACAAAATCCTGTTACGAAGGGATACTCTTGTCAGCATAATTTTTCAAATTTAGTTTAAAGTTTTGAGTCGTTATTAAATACATATTCCTGTCAGAATCGTACATATTCCTGTCGGAATCATGCATATTCCTGTCGGAATCATACATATTCCTGTCAGAATCATACATATTCCTGTCAGAATCATACATATTCCTGGGAGAATCATACATATTCTTGTCGGAATCATACATATTCCTGTCAGAATCATACATATTCCTGTCAGAATCATACATATTCCAGTCGGAATCATACATATTCCTGTCAGAATCATACATATTCCTGTCAGAATCATACATATTCCTGTCGGAATCATATATAGTCCTGTCGGAATCATTCTTATGGTGGGTGTAGATATTATTCCCTCGCAGTAGAAACTTTGACGTGGTGTGGGGGCTTAAATTACAATGAATCACTCAGGCTATGCTGACGGAAGCTTACACTTCCAGTAAGATCCCTCATGTCAGACAGGCTAGCGAGAAGTAACATACAATCTCGTACATTTGTCACCCCTAATCCGGGGTGTTTTGTGTCGACGTGCCCATTGGATGGCTTTCAGACAATGGTATACCGACTGTGTTATTACGACGCCTCTCTGACAGTGGGTCGAATCAGAGCAGTAAGTAGACCATATCAAAATAGGGTTCTGTTATGACGGGCTATTTGAAACCCCAAGACTGTTCCCACGAGAAAAATGAATGAAAACTATAAACACAACAAACGGGGCAAGCGTACGTGTAATGAGCAGACACTACCATAAGGGAAGAATTCATCAAGAAAACATCGAGAGAGGAGACGTAGACGAGTCAGTGAGACCATGAACTCTCGGGTTCTTACAGGTCAATAAATAGTAGTAAATAGTAACCTATATTGTTTTAATCAACTGGTGGACCTTTCGAGCGGTTACTTCTCCTCCGTGGTTCACAAGTTCCGTCAGTATGCTATCTGCCATATCTTTGGCAACTTCATAATGTTGCCTTCATAGAACTTCTTGCTTTTCTTTTTGAAAAGCACCTTAACAAGGTGCTGTTTGATGAAGTCTTTCGAAGCAAACGGAGTTTTGCAAGGAGCAAATTATATCGAAATCTGATGACCCAAGGTCTAGACCATATGGTGGATGTGGCAACCCATCCCGACCAAGCTGCAACAAGTTTTACTGAGTGATATAGGACCCAAGTGAACATGCAATCCCCACGTGAACGCCTGGATAGCTACTTTAGCACCCGCCAAGTAGTAAACCAATGCATGCAGCGACATCCTGAGAAAGGTTGGCGCGAGTCTAATAACATTGCCCGGAAAAACAAACTATTATGGAAGATTAAACAAGCCTCGGATCTTGCTGAATAAGACAAAGACCGGCTCCCGGTTGTTGTGCCGATGATGATGATGATAGGACTTGCGTATGGTCTTGAATTATCGTGGTAAAACATCTCGTCCTTACGATTGATCAGCTCGGGACGTTTCTGTCCGATAGCCGTAATGAATTTTTGTCAAAAATAATCATTTTGTTTTTTGGAAACAGCTCATGGGAGACTATTCCTTTCAATCCCATCACATTGACAGCATCACTTTCTTTTGATGGATATTCGCCTTTGCTTGCCTTTGCGGGGCTTCATATCGTCTACCTCAATTTATTTTTTGGGTGACATTATTGTATGCAATTCATTTGTCGTCGCCATCGTGCTCTTCGCGGTTGATGAGTTGATCGCAAATGTTCACGCTCTTCGTTAAATAAATTTCTTTCATCTCATGCTATGCCCAGATCTCCAGCAGTTTTTCGAAGCCAAACAATTTCAAATGGCCGCGAACACTTCCAAACGACACTTAGAGCGGTACTAAGCTCTAGAATGGTTGAATGCTTATTTGCTTCCACTGATTCTTTGATCTCAATTTTTATTAGCTGGAGAATTTTACTTGGAGCGATGTACCTTTGTAACTGAAAAATGTCTATTACCGAAAAGAACGGACCAGTTTTGGCACTAGCATCTTTTGATGGCATATCCGCCATACACTTGACACAGGTTTTCTCTTGCTTCAGTTGCTTACTTCCCTTTTAGAAGTAGTGAAGAAAAATATGGCGAATTTGCTCTTAAGGGGTTATATCTGTTTGGAGCCCAAAAAGGAGGCTTTTTTCCTTTTTTTATGAGCTCGGTTTTAAATAATCATAAACAAATGATATATGAATCGATTAAGCAACTCTTCAGGAATATGAAAAAAAATGTATTGGCATTGATTTGCAAAATGGCGGCTGTTGCGGTCAATAAACTAAAAACAACATTTAAAAAAGTATCTCCGCGGCACGCAGTAGAAGTCCCTTGTATCACTATCTGGAAGTATAAACAATTTTTTTTTTTTCATAAAGTACATGAGTTTTGCTAGTGAGGTACACACGATCTTAACTATAGAACTTTTTTTTCGCAAAATGGCGATTCTTTAAACAAAAAATTGCGTTTTCGACCAACAAAAAAAATCGAATCCCGATTAAGACCCGATGTCATTCAGTTTGGCACTCCCAGACTCCGGGCATTCTGAACCACGCCATCCCTCCATCACAGACAAGGTCTGCCACGCTCTCGCCTTCAATACATCCCGCCACGAAGGACTTTCCGGGCAGGTTCCTCTTCGTTCATTCGAGCTAGGTGTCCCGCTCACCGGAGTCTACCGAGCTTAATTTTTCTTACAACGTTAGCTTCAAGGTAGATCGTGTACAACTCATGGAGTCGTCATTCTGTTATCATCATCATCATCATCGGCAATACAACCGGGATCCTGTCTTGGCCTTATTTACAAAGTCTCTCCACCGATCCCGATTTCGAGCCGATGTCATCCAGTTTGACATTCCCAGGCTCTGGACGTCCTGGTCTAGGCCATCCCTCCATCACAGACAAGGTCTGCCGCGTTGTCTCATTCCATACATCCTGCCACCAAGGACTTTCCGGACAGGCTCCTCTTCGCTCATTCGAGCTAGGTGTCCCGCCTACCGGAGTCTACCGAGCCTGATTTTGCTTACAATATTAGCTTCAAGGCAGATCGCGTACAACTCATGGTTGTACCGTCTCCGGAATCGTCCTCCCTCACATACGGGCCCAACAATTCTCCTTAAGACCTTCCTCTCGAACGCGGCTAAGAGTTCAGAGTGCCTTTTATTGAACACCCATGTCTGGGATCCATATATGAGTACTGGTAAGACTGTTACGGACCGACATTGAGTCCAGGTCCCCCCAGAATCCACTAATCCCCCTTTGATTCCCCTCTTTACCTGTAAAAGGAAATAACGCGCCAAGTAGCTAATTTGCATAAACTACTTTATGCAAATTCTACTTGGCGGAGAAAAAAAATAATAAAATAAAATAACAACCGGAAATAAATTCGGAAAAATGACAATTCGCCGTCAATCTCCGAATGAGAAAGAACAATTATTAAATTTATGGATTTGATGTAATTTCAACGTCAAAATACAAGTCAAGAAGAATCAGAAACACTTCATAAATTCATCAGCTGACCGTTTCATTCAGCTTAGCAAGTTTATCTAACTTATCTCTGGTGGCGCAAGTAATAAGCGGATGCATGTTCATTAACGAAGCTTGCTGAACAGGGGAGCAGCCTTCAACGCCCCCTGCAACCTGACGCGAGCCGCCACATCATCCCAAGATACCCAAGATAAACCACAGTAAGTCCCCTTCTTACCCACCTTCTATACCCAATATATATTTAAATGTTATAAAATAAAAACATAAGACCACGGTCTTGTACAATAGCAGCTTGGATGTTCTGGATAAATTTCGGGATTTAAAGAGCCTTGATAGACCATAGTAGGCTTTGTTGTTTGTTTGTTTCTTCTTCCATATTGTTACCGGCTGATACTATTGACCCAAGGTAGTTAAAGGATTGCACTACTTCCAATTCGTGCTACGCTACCCTGATAGTTTAACCAGCGTTAGGTCTTCTCTTCGCAGAAGTTGCCACCATACACTTAGTTTTTCCCTCATTAATGTGCAGTCCCAGTTTTTGTGCCGCCTGTTCGATCTGGGTGAAGGAGTCATGTACATCTATCGATGATGTCGATGTCATATGCAAAGGCAAGTATCGGGCTGGACTTAGTGACAATAGTCCCTCTAGTTGTAACGCCAGAGTCGCGGATTGCTTTCTCCAACGTCAGGTTGAAGAGGAGACAGGCCAGACCGTCCCCTTGGAGTCCATTAAAGATGTTTATTGGTTTGGACAGATATTTTCCTATCGCCTGCCTAAAGGTGAATATCTGATAAATTGCTGATTTGCCTGGGATGAAGCCACACTGATATTGACCTATGATGGCTTTAGCGTATGGGGCTATCCGATCTTGTGGGATAAAGGAGAGTATCTTATAGGAGGTACTCAGCAATGTTATACCCCTTTCGCTGATGCACAGTGTGATATCTCCCTTCTTATGTATGGGGCAAATTATTTCACGACGCCAATCTTTCGACATCTCCTCTTGCTACCATAAGTGCACCACGATCTCATGAATTGCGTGATGTAACGCTGTCCCTCCTTGTTTGATCAGCCCATCTGGTATGCCATCAGTTCCGGGCGCTTTATTTGATTTGAGCTGTCTTATGGCTTTTACTGTTTCCTCAATGCTAGGTGGCGGCAGCATTTGGTCTTGATATTGCATTGGTGGAGCCTCCAATTCTTCAGTGAGCTGACCATTTAGCAATTCATTGAAGTGCACTTCGCATCGCTCCAGAATGCCTTCAGGATCGGTGATCAGATTACCCTCTTTATCCTTGCAGTAAGTGCAGCGTGGTATGTACCACTTCATACTGCGGATTATTTGGTAGAACTTCCGAGCCTGGTGCGGACCTCGCTCTCTACTTTTCTCTATTTCACAGACAAGGTTTTTTTCCCAGTCACTTTTCTTATGTCTGTGAAGTCTTTTTTTCAGTTCTTCTGAGCTCTTTGTATTTCTCCTCGCACGCCCGCGTACTATGAGACTGCTGCATTGTCCGGTATGCAGGATTCTTAGGTTCATTCGCTAGTTTGCACTCATCATCAAACCAGTCGCTTCGATCTCTACGACTACTGCCTAAGATGGAGTTGGCAGTACTAATGTGTCCATTTCTCTTCGACGCCCGGCATTCTGGCTCCAGGACTTACTCTCCCTCCGTCGAGCTCTTCGAGGGCGAGTCTTATCGCATGGCCAAAGGTGTTACTGGTATTCTCATTGGGTATGCCAGCTGTGTTGATTCGAACCTGATCCGTGGATGCAATACGTCTCCGTAAGGCAATCCGCGCTCGGAAAACTGTACCAACAAGATAGCGACCCACGTCGACGTTGGCACCTCGGTATGTTCGTACCGTCATCAGGCTCGAAAAGTGGCGGCGATCTATCAACACATGGTCAATTTGGTTGCGAGTGGCTCCATCAGGTGATACCCAGTTGGCTTTGTGGATATCTTTACGCGGAAACCTGGTACTTGCAACGACCAAGTTTTTCGATGGTGCCAGTTCGATGACTCGTAGTCCATTGTCATATGTGTTCTCATGCGAATTATGGGAACCTGTGTAGTGCCTGAAAACCGGCTCCCGACCTATTTTCGCATTCAAATCACCAAGAATGATTTTCACATCGTATTTTGGGCAGGCATTGAGGGCCCGTTCGACATTCTTGTAGTAGTCTTCCCTTTCGTCGTCAGGGGACTCCTCTGTAGATGCGTGAACGTTTATTAGGCTTATGTTCTTAAACTTGCCTCGCACGCGAAGAGTGCATCGCCTTTCGTTTATTGCATTAAAGCCGATGATGGCAGGCTTCAGTTTTTGGCTGACTAGAAAGCCTACCACGAGCACATGGTGTTTTGCGTGACAGCTGTAATAAAAGTTGATGCAACGAAGTTACATACAACTACAAGGTGGCGCAAAATTAATCATCCAATTTTGTTTTCGAATTACTTTTTTACTAAATAAAAAAAGGTGGTTTTGAGTGATGGAAATCTTTATTTGGACCTTTAGAAATTTTTCTGTTAATATGATATCCGTCAAGTGGCTGCCGCCAGTGTTGATCCACATTTGTACCCGTTTTATCGCATTTTCCATGACTTTCTGCAAGATATCCGGTGATAACTGTTCGTATTCCAGTCGAATATTCTCCTTAAGGGCTGCGATTGTCTGAGGCTTGTTGGCATAAACTCTCGACTTTAAGTAGCCCCAAAGAAGCAAGTCTGGGATGGTTAAATCGGGCGATCTTGCTGGCTATGCTAAATCGCAAAAACGGGAGATTACGCGACCAAGAAACGCTTCCTTGACAATATTGTGGCTGGTGCTGTGTGTGCGGTTGTATGGTCTTGTTGAAACCGCATGTGCCGGCAGTAAGAAGTCGTTTATCATTGTCCTGTAGCGTGCACCAGTAACAGTGACCGTATTCCTAAAAAAAAACGGCCCAATCACTCTTCCCTCGTGAACGCCGCACCGCAGTGGCTTTGAGTGGATGTAATGGCTCCGTGCATCACACGTGGATTTTTAGTGCCCCAGAAACGAAGATTTTGCTTATTGACGTGTTATGGTTTTATGCATACAATTTGATCATATATATTGTTAATATTTATTTAATATAGCAATATATTATAGGGTAAGTGAATCGACTTACTTGTATAGCCCGTGGAGCGGTCGTTATAGTTGCTGATGCTGTCTTGCTGCTGGCAGGTTGCAGGTGGCCTTGAACTGTGAGCTCCCCTGTTCAGCTTGTTGTCCGTTGTATGGAACTTTTTCTTAATTGTTCGACTTGTGTGGAATGAGATATATTTTACTCTCTGTTGCAAATCGACTGTTTATTCGCAGATAATATTGCTCAGTGAAGTTGCGAGATTCATATAGTTCCTGGTTGTGAGTTCTACATTTAATTGTTCCTTTTCATAACTTTATTATTTCTTTCTGAGGGAAATGTTCCTTATTTCGGAGTTTTACGTCGAATGTCGAATTGTTTTCGCCGTTGACGTTTATTTTTTATTCGCTGCCAACGCCGTTTTTTTATTATTTTTCTGCCAAGTAGAATTTGCACAAAGTAGTTTATGCAAACTAGCTACTTGACGATTTGTCTTCCCTTTACATGTAGAGAGAGGAAATTTGCAAAAGGGAATTAGTGGGTGTTAGGCGAGGACATGGACACGAGGTCCGTAACAGACCTAAGCGTTTAAGTGGAAATACGCCTCGTCGCTCATGATGATTTTCGACACAAAATCGTCCTCTTCGTTGTTGAGATTTAATCGACACATTTATTCCACGCTTTTGCGGAGTATAGTGCTCCATTGCTTGTCTGTTTGTATACTGCAGCTATCTAGTTCACAAATGTTAAGTATGATTGACATACGACGCCATTTGCAAAAATTTAACGTGTTCCGATAGGGTGATTCATTTTGCGGAACCCTGTATTAGGGATAGTTTTAGTGGTGGGTAACTATATACTCGTACACGACATCATTAATCGAAAAGTATGCAGAATGTCCTTTTTTAAGCCAATTCTGACACTTGCGTTCTGAGCTATCAGCGTTTTAAATATTACACATTTCTTTGAGTTCTTCAACAGCTTTTTTCTTGTGGAAAATATTTATTTAAAAACTCCATGTTGAAATTCACCATAAATACGTTATTGTATGTCCAAAGGAAAAACCCATAGTACTAGTAAAAGTTCTTCGAAAACAACTAAAAAGCTTTCTACGATTTTTTTTGTTTTGTATAAACAAAGTTGTATTGAAACTGATCATTTCTGAGCAATCATTAAGTTCATATAAGGGCTCCTCGATAGTATAGTGGTTAGTATACCCGCCTGTCACCCGGGAGACCGGGGTTCGATTCCCCGTCGGGGAGCCCCTGGCGCAAGACTAATGACCTTGCCCAGACAAAATAAATCATTATGGAAAATTTAACAAGCCTCAGGACTTGCTAAATAAGGCCAAGACCGGTTCCCGGTTGTAGTGCCGATGATGATGATGATTAAGTTCGTATATGATATTTTTATTTATTGTAACAATGTAATTTCATTGCAAACAAGGAATTTTGATTTAGGTGCTATAAACAACAATATGTGGTTATTAAGTTAGATTGGCTGAAAGTTTTCTTGCACTTCATTCGTCTTATTAGAAGCTTTAATCAAGGAAAGAAGTACCTACATCACTTCTCTGTTGATGTGATAAATCAATTTTGTGTTGTGTTTCAATGGCATCTGTATTACAGTTCCACTGACTGACTTGAATGTACCATGAAGCGTTTATAAGTACTCTACATTACAAACATTTCATTGAAGTGCTGCACAGGTCCCACAGATGAATGCCAGAAACCCATATCCGCCAATATAAGCCCGCATTTTATTGTAGATGGAAAAACCAGTAGATGTGTTAACCCTTATGTCAATGACCGGGTACCCGGGTACCCATTTCGTCGCAATTTCACGATTGCTCGGCCTAGTAGACGAATTTCGGTCCCATGTCTTAGATCATCTCCATTCAAACGTTTCTGAATGATAATTACGAAATTTCAATGAAAAAAAAATTTTTTTTACTTTCAAATGGACATTTTAAAAAATTGTATTCTGAGCCACGACCGGGTACCCGGCTACCCCATTTAAAAAGCATTGAGAATGATGAAGAATGATGCAAAATTGAATGTTATATAGTTAATTAATAATTAATTATTGATAATTAACTATTTAAATAACTAATAATTAATGAAAAACAATAAAAATGCATTTAAATTAACAAACAAATTTATTCAGGACTTCTG
Source organism: Microdon myrmicae (assembly GCA_963931805.1). Lineage (NCBI taxonomy): Eukaryota > Metazoa > Arthropoda > Insecta > Diptera > Syrphidae > Microdon > Microdon myrmicae. Next base: position 97,473,328 of record OZ007501.1, on the reverse strand, counting down.
TGACATGCATTACATTCAACCAACGTAGTTGCGTGTTCGTCGCAAACCGGCATTTCACATTGCCGACACGCCTTTCTTGTTTTTCGCCGCTTTTTCAGAGCCTGCGATAAACAAATGTGGCAACAACCAGTGACCTTTTTTCTTCCTGTACTATCCAGGGGCGGACATGCTGTCTGGGTCGTCGGCACGAGCGGCTGAACCTTGCCGATGATGGACTCGATTGCAAGTTTTGTTGAATAATGCCTCATGATTTGAACATTTTCCAAGCGTTCATGAATACTTGGCACGGCAAGTTGTTCGCTTAATTGGAGCAAAAACATACGACGGGCGTTCGTCTTTTTCGGCAGCATGGAGTTGTTCTCTTTATAAATGATGAACGCCGCGAGTGCGCTTGCATCGAGGACATTGAAGAACATTGCCAAGGGCCACCTATTCGTCCGTCGGTGTGTCGTGTATCTGCCGACCATTTGGTCCATTGTATCAACACCAGGTTTGTACCGATTATAGTGCAAAATAATCTCGGGTTTTTTCTGTGCGTGGTCAGCGACTGCCATGTTCGAGTGCATTGTCGAAAGCAGTATAACTGCTTTATTTTTCTTCGGCACATACGAACAAATCGTCGTTTTGTCGTGAAAGGCGAACAGTGTGGATAATTCTGCACGATCCTTTGATGCAGCCATCTCCTTTGGAATATAGGGTTTGTTTTTTCGTAAGGTTCCTACGACAGTCAAGTCCCATGACAATAAAAGCTTCGCGAGCGGTAACGTCGTGAAAAAATTGTCCATACAAATATTTCTTCCACTCCCTTTGTACGGTGCTGCTAATTTTTTGACAACATTTTCACCATGATTTTTTTCTTTAACATTGCCACTTTTCCCGGTGTAAATAATGCCTTTCAGAGGATATGCATTTTCAGCATCACAAATCCACCACACTTTGATACCATACTTGGCTGGTTTTGATGGAATATACTACGTAAATTTGGTTCGCCCACGGTACGGATACAGCTGCTCGTCGATGGTAAGTTCTGTGCCGGGCCGGTACAGAGCGGACAAATTTGCATTCAACATCGCCCAGATCTCACTAATTGGAGCTGCTTTGTCCTCTCTGGACCGTTCCTTTCGTGTCCGCGCATCATCAAATCTGATAAAACGTAAGATGTTCCAAAAACGATTGATACTCATTGTGGCCCTGTATAAAGGGAATGACGACGTTTTCCACATCTCTGTAGTATGGTCTTTGTTTCCATTATTGACCCCTGCTGCAATTAGAATTGCAAAAAACGAATACATCTCTTGACGGTTAACATTTTTCCACGTTCTCGACGGTCGATTTGAATTGTTTGCACTCCACTCTCGGATAACTAGATCTGCCTTCTGATTAGTGTAACGAGTAATCAAATCCACTATTTCGCGAGTAAGAATCCTTTCGAATGTTTCAGCCGCTGAGAGTGTTTCGGTCGAGCGATGGGGACCAGATCTTTGTCTCACAATATTGTGACGGAGAGTTTGAGTTGTGTTAGGAGGTGTTTTTTGCCATACAGTTTTATCTTTCGCGACAAACGTACGTCCAGTTGAATCTAGAAAAAAGAATAAAAATAATAACGCGTTGTGCATGAAAAATTAATAAATAAAACGAAAAGAATTATTTTTACCTGCAGTTGAAACTGCGTCGACATCTCCGTTCGTATCATTGTCATCTTCGCTTTCAGAATCGTCAATGGCTGCTTCAGTTGTATCATTTTCGTCCGCGCAATATTCTTCGTTATCAGATACCTCGTTTTCATTTCGCTCGTCAGGAATCCAATCATCGTCATAACTATCAGAAAGGTTTATGCTCTCGTCGTCAGATTCACCACACACGCTTTTCAAGTAGGCATCTCGTTGTGCATTACATAATCTAAAAACAAAAATACAACAACAAAATTATTTAATATTATTAAATACATTAACAATATTAATTTTAATATTATTACCTGTCGAATTGAGCACGTGTCAACAAAGTCGTCATTTTGAAGATGCTCAGATGCACAAAGGACGCTGACTGAACCACGCTTTCTCTAATGCCGGATTCGAATGGTTTCACCATACACTCGCAAGTTATAAATAGAAAGTTGACCGTACAAGTTATTCGTCAACCGAATACCCGAGATCCCCCTAGCAGGTATAACTGAATTTGTTACACACCTGCCGATCCTGCCCTTGCTCTGCGCCGATTTCAATAGGCCTTTTGTAGCCGCAGATAGTCAAAATTCTTTATATTTATTAAAAATAATTATATAAAATACATAAAATATTCACAATATATTTGTTTCTGATAAACAAATTAAAATCTATTGCAAAATATTTGTTTTAACATTGTTAAAACAATGTTTCTATATGTGGGTACCCGGGTACCCGGTCATTGACTACTGTCGGTAAAGTTGGTCATTGACATAAGGGTTAATTTAATTTTAATATACTGATGCCATTTCATTTTGGCCCTCTGTCAACCCAATGGATGGCTTTGGTTCTTCTTCTTTGTTCCACTTCTCATGATACGTGCGCGAGGCAATTCTGTAAGTTCGTCATAAGCCCACAAAAAGGGATATTTTGATACTCTTAAATGGAGGATCGCAGCGCTGGTGGAGAAAGAGACATTGGATGGCAAGATAGAAAGGCAATAGTGATGTTTATTAGTATTAATTGCTTGTATATTGTAATTCATGTCTAAATAGCGTCCCACACTCGTGTAGTTTCAGCCGAAGGACAATTTTCCACATTCATTTGGCTGTTTATAATTCACTTTATATTTTTATTTAATTTTAAAAAAGTATCTTAGGAGATTTTAAAAATTAGTTTCGGACACAAAGACTGTATGTATATTCCTACATTGACGTGAGAACATAAAATATAGCAGCAAATAAACATTATATATAAGTAATGGGTTTCCCAGTAAGGACGATATCTTCGTAACATTAAATAATGATTTTGCCAATGGAGTCGATATGTTTTCAAATGACCATTGAAGCCTTATTTAAAATGACCCAAATGCCACTAGCTGTCATTTGTTTTTAGTACAGTCTGACTTTAAAATAATCGTGCTTTAAATTAAAAGAAAAGCTTTGTCTTTATTTCAAATATTTTATATTTTATTTAGTTTGAAAAACATATTGTCCTTATTGAGAACCCTTATATCTCACCGAAACCTGTAAACATACATTAATAAAGGACTATTCTTACGACCAAAAAACTAATGTGTTTTCCTTCCGCATATTCTACTATATTTAAAACAATCCGACGGAGCTGGATTTTTTTAGATTTTTTTTTGTATACAAATACCTATTAGTGAGCAATCTACTATCCAAACAATAATAAGCTATTTGCTTTTGACTTATTGTACTACCCATTTTACAAAGTACTTATTTCCTATGGTTGTTACTTTGATTTTAAACATTTTTGCCGCTGGTTTATTCTGTACAATCCCACTAGGTGCACAATGTGTACACTGTTGTAGTTCAGTCGTCGGTAAAGTCTATAAATATATCAAAATGATATTGTAGTGATCCTAAATCACTACTCTCACCCAATTCCTAATACGAGGGTTGCCTCTTATGTTTCGGGATTTGGCAACTCTAGTGTTGCAATCCGACAATTGACAGCTCTGTCGTAAAGTTGGACATTTTTGAGGTTATACACACTCAGAACGTTTTGACATACGAGCGCTATTTGTGTTGTTTACAGTAACTTAAAAGATTCATCTCGGCCCAAAAATGGAATTAAATCGTCAACATTTTCGTGCGATTATTTTTTACAACTTTCGGCGTGGATTAACTCAGCAACAGTGCATGGATGAACTTAATTCAATTTTTGGCGATGAAGCTCCATCAAGGACCAGTGTTTATCGATGGTATGGTGAATTCAATCGTGGTCGTAGTTCACTCCAAGATGAATTTCGTGAAGGTCGTCCAAAATCAGTTGTTGTTCCGAAAACCATTGATGCTGTGCGCGAACTGATATTGGAAGATCGTCATGTGACCTATCGTGAGATTGAGACAACCTTAGGCGTTAGTGGGACCAGCATACATTCAATATTGCATAAACATTTGACTGTCAAAAAAGTTTGTTCGCGTTGGATCCCACACAATTTGTCAATCGCCCAAAAAAAGGCTCGTGTCAATTGGTCGAAAGAAATGCTCAAAAAATATGGTCGCGGTGCTTCGAAACACGTCTATGACATCGTGACAGGTGATGAATCGTGGATTTACGCGTATGAGCCCGAAAGTAAACAGCAGTCGACTGTCTGGGTGTTTCAAGATGAGCCAAATCCGCACGAAGCACTTCCAAGCAAATGGTCGCCTGTTTTTTTCGGAAAAACGACATGTCGCAACCGTACCACTAGAACAACGCAGAACAGTCAATTCTGAGTGGTACACAACCATTTGTTTGCCAGTTGTCTTCCAAGAAATTAGGAAAACCAACCGCCGAAGACGGGTCACTCTTCACCACGACAATGCGAGCTCTCACACATCGGCTGCGACAACTGCATTTTTGAGCACCCAAAACATCGATTTAATGGGTCATCCGTCGTATAGTCCTGACTTGGCACCGAATGACTTCTTTTTATTCCCGTACGTAAAAAACAAACTGAGAGGTCAACGTTTTTCGACACCTGAAGAAGGGGTTGCTGCATTCAGAATGCATGTGTTGGAGATACCTCAATCAGAGTGGCAAAAGTGCTTCGACAATTGGTTCAAACGCATGCAAAAGTGTATAGATCTCCATGGGGAATATTTTGAAAAACAATAAAGTGATTTTCGATGATCAATATTTGTTTTTGTTCTCTAATCCCGAAATATAAAATGCAACCCTCGTAAGCCTCAACCAAATTAGTTTTCCCCAAAGGATGCGTCATAGTACGAACCTTATGTTCATACCGTGCGTTAAACAATTCCAATTATAACATCATGAAATGCGTATCTTCAAATGTATTTCATGGTTGTGCTTTTCGGGAAGTTGCTCAACCAAAATCCAAATCATGTTCCCCAAGTGAATCATGTGCGCAACAAATTAAACCAACCGGTCTTGTACGATTTCTTTTCCACCGTCCCCTCATCCAAGTAGTTAGAGAACAATTGACCTAACCCTGTCCACCCTATCCTTAGATACCTCCTCCCCCTTTCTTTTCAGATATCTTGAGACCGAGCCCAACATCCTCACGGATGTGGGTATTTCTGGTTATCGCAAGATGCCTCTTCTTACTGATCAATGGATACCCGCTCTTATGGCGCGAGGCATCTGCCCGCTCAGGGCATGATGGCACTCATAAAGAAACTAAAAGAGGACCTCGAGGCTCTCAAAGCTGAGAACGCTCTCCTCAAAAATAAATTATCGCGATTAGAAGCCACCTCACCCGCATCCCCGCCCAGTACCAATTCGGAAACTTCTGATTCGGAATCAGAATTCGAGCCCAAGCTAGAAAATGTCACTGACGGTTCTTACAACTCGATGGACGACGGTGACTGGCGTACCTCCACCCCAAACTCAGGGCTTCAAAATAGAAAACATCACTCCTAACAATAAGCTGCGAGGGAGTTAGCCCGTAGGTAGGTCAACCGGTTGCTTTTGATTTTCCGCTAATGTTATAGCGGAATTATAACTCCTTGCAAGGGGTTCAACATGACTAGAAATTTGGGCGTACTCACCGAGTGAAAAACTGGTTGTTTTTCACTTTATTCTAAGTTTAAGTTTAAGTTTCTTTTAGAATAAAGTTTTAAGGGAATCTTTGGAGGTAAATATGACGAAGAGGCAGGACAGTGGAGGAAACTCTACAATCACGAATTAGAAGAGCAAACCTACAATAGTGAGAATAATCAAGTTGGGAAGATTAAGATGGGCCGGACATGTAGCGCGAATGGGCAACGGTCCTATCGTAGAATTCTTGACGGTAGACCAACGGGAAAGAGACCGGTAGGATGGCCGCGACGTAGGTGGGACGACAATTTTAGGTTTGACCTTGAGGAGATCGGATCAGATGGTCGAACGTGGAAGGAGACTGCACAGGACAGGGAACGATGACGGAGTCGAGTTGGTGAAGTCATGAACTTCCGGGCTCCTACAGGTCAATAAATAAAGAAAAATAAATAAATAAGGTTTAAGTTTTTAAGTTTAAACTAAGTTGCAGCAGATTACAACAGTTCACTTCACGGATTGAATTAAATTGATGTGTCACACTTTGGCTGTCTGGTTCTAATTGAATTTTGCCTACAGTGGAACTCCCTATTTACACCCAAAATCAAATCAGAATTTCACATTCCTTCACACGATTCATTTCTCACCTTGAGACAGCCACCTGATGCCAGCCCAGTCGAAGGCCATGCCAACGACGATGGGAACACCAACGTTGCAATTTTGCCGCCATTCACCCTGAGGTGGCAACCTTACGCCGACTCTGGCTGCAGCTCCACCCCAAGGCCATGGGAAAATTTCAATTCAAGGTGATGCGAATCTAATTTGCCCATAGCAAATAGCATGCATGTGCATGGGTGGAATTTCCTTGAAGGTGATGGGGTGTTGGGTGATCACCAAGGTGATGGGCATTTTTTTGTTTGCTTGTAGCAGATAGCATGCAGGTGCATGGTCATAGATGGAACGTGGGAATTGCAGAATTGCAAGTTTAGTTTGGGGGAACGGAAAATTTAAGATAGGGATTTGCGTTTAGCAACACCGAAAGAATTCCGTCGGTTGTAACAGGAAATTAGTTTTAATGCTACACCGAAAGAATTCCTTTGGTTTTAAAGTTGTATGTATGCAACACTTCTATATACATATTTCCCAGTAATCGAATTTCCACCCAATATCACCCGTTAACATACCCAAACTAACATTCAACCGAAAGTTAGACAAATTGAACCAAATGTTCAATTATTCAATTCCAAGAAATCGTCAATTCAATGGGTGATGAATAAAATTTACGTTCAGCAATACCGAGTAATTCGGATTTATTTCGCTCACGACTCCGAATATATATGTCGCGTCTCCGCCTCTCGATGGAGATCGGGAGTTCGCGCGACCAGCGTGGTCGGCTGATGGAAATGGACTCCACGATATTCAAGTAGGTTGAGGATATGTTTAGGAGCAGAGCTCCATATATGAGAGCAATATTTCAGTGCGGGTCTAATTTGGGCTTTATACAGGAGAAGAAGTTGGGCCGGAGTAAAATATTTCTTGGCTCTAAAAAGATAGCTCAGTTTTCCTGAGGCTGACCTGGCGATATTCGATACGTGTTTATGCCACGATATATTCCCACAGACCGTGACACCAAGCAATTTCAAACTTTCCCCCCCAGATTCATCATCAACTGTGGAACCGATGATCCACTTTTCTTTGTGAATGTTGTATATTGTGTCTTTGCTGGATTGAAGTCGACGAGATTGGCCTTTCCCCACTGCAGGACCTCATCTAGATCTGTCTATATCTCAGCTGGTGCGACGTTGATGCATCAATCGGTTGAACACTCAAAAACAAGCGTACTATCATCCGCAAAGCGGAACATCCTGATATCCGTTGTCTCCAACAAATCATTTAAGTGAAGTAAAAACGAGGTTGGAGCCAAAATAGAACCATGGGGCACCCCGGAATTATCAGGGTACAGATCCGAAGAGTCGCCGTCCACAACAACCCGGATCGATCGATTTTCGAGGAAGCTCTTCGTCCAGTCCCAAAGCTCCTGGGAAAGTCCATATGAACGAAGTTTGCTCAGCAATGCCTCGTGCCAGACGCGGTCAAGAGCATTGGAGATACCTAATGCGACCGCCCTTGACTCACCATGCCGCTCAATCGCAGATGTCCATATATCGGTTATAAGTGTCAAAAGGTCTCCCGTGGACCGCCTGCCACGGAAGCCGTATTGACGATCATTCAGAAGTCCGTTGCACTCCAAATACTTAATTAATTCAGTATTAATGACCTTTTTCGTCACCTTAAATAACATAGACAGTAATGCTATCGGTCGGTAATTTTGTGGGAGACAGTTTTTTCCCGTCTTTGGGATTGGCTGAACTCGGGCGATTTTCCAGCAGGTAGGAAAGGTCTTTGGCGGTATTTAGTCTTGGTCGAAAGGCGTGTTCCGCCGAACACTGTTCGCATAACAAAACGAAACGAGACCAGAAAGAAACATACTGGAGCGAAACAACACAATTAAAAAACTGAGATATTGTTTTTCTATTCGTAATATTTATTGTTCTCGTCTTGTACACTCGTTAAACATAACTTCACACACCGGATTTCGCTACACCGCAACACACGACTTGAAATACATCCGGCTTCGATGATAGCAAGGTTCCCGACTCTCGATATATTTTTGGTTAAGTTACATTATCGTTTTCACGCGTTATGCAGATGACCTTCTCGTTGAGGTTTCTCAACGTCGACTCCCTATACGAGGACTCCGTCTCCTAACTGTTCGATGAAGATTTCTCGTCGCGTTGACGATCAAATTTAGACTGCCTCTGCCACACACAGATACCCAGATTCAAAACTGGTATCTGTATCCGTACAGGAGAAACTTCCCTATTCGATCTGTTAACAGAATTCCCGAAATCTCTGTTAACAGCATGCTATTTTAAGCCCGGGGATAATTTCGTATTTTCTTGAAAGGAGAGACTCGCTCATCATCATACATCATTATCACCCTCGGTGGTGGTGATAGAATTTCATTTCGACGGCCGTCGATAGAATGCCGCCTCTATTTGCATAAGGCATCTAGCACACAGGCCGGAGGGTATCCTGCAATTTGTATGGACGTAAAGTCCCTGAGTTGTTTAACTTCCGTAGTTAATATCAACAATCTATTAGATCTTTCTATTGGTGTGAAAATATGGTAAGGACCGTGGAACTGGAGTAGTTCCTTTTGTTATTTTTACCCTCGTACAAATTCGCGTCGTATCTCGTTGAGATGTTTACGTTTCCCAGGAATCTCGTAGCGGATGACCAACATACATTATTGTATCGACGGATTTGGGTGGTCTTTGTGGTAGACTACCCGTACGTGCACCGTTGATCGGCTCATTTTCTGGCGATACCACTTCCTTGCATGTTTGAAATTACGGATTCAATGGAATGTTCCTGGGCGCAGGCAGAATGAATGTTTCTTTCTTGTTTCAGGTATGATGACTTACGAATGTTGAGCTTGGCATTAAAAGCTTTGGGATGTTCGGTTCCTTGCTTTTTGGTGTCGGCTCAACGTTGGCTACATGTTGTTGGCCCCTAGTAGGCTTTTGGGGGCACGCGTCTGAGGGCGCGTGTAACGTTTTCAGGTAGGTCTGTTCCTTGAAGGGTTAGGAACCTTACCTGGGTGAAATTGTGCGTTCGTAGAATGCTACATCACTCCACGCCCTAGTGACGTAGTCACGATATGAAGTAGAATAGATGCTTGGGAGTGTAGTAGTGTCTTATGGGCGTGCTCCCTTCCGTATTTGGCGGTGTTTGGGTGGTAGAGGAGCGAAAGCTATCGCGTTCATCGTTTTTTTCGTTTTGTCAGTGGTTAGGGTTTCTGGTTGCCGTACATTGAGAATCTTCGCAGCGTCTTCTTGTGCGCGCAGATCTCGGGCGCGCTGCCGCGTTATCGGCCCGTGTAGGATGTCCGACGCCCCGCGCGCGACCATTTCGCTAGTGTTTGGTTGATTCTCAACTCTTGCCGTGCCTGGCGTTTCGTGGGAGCCTGATGGGTGGCATACGGGGCAGGTTTCGGCTGCCGCCTCTGGTTGTTGGTGTGCTTCTCCCAGTACGGTGTCTGGTGATAGTTCCAGGTGGCACGGTTTCAATCTTTGGACACTGACGGTGTACGGCTTGCCGTCGATGTCAACGGAGAAAACTCGGTCGTTTATTCGATCCAGCACCTTGTATGCCCCTTCGTAGGGCGGTTCTAGAGGTTTCCTAACTTTGTCCACCCTGATGAAGACGTGCGTGCAGCTGTCCATCTCTGGGTGAACAAATATCCTCTTGGAACCGTGTCTGGCGACAGGTGTTGCCCTGACCTTTCGCATGAGTTTGCGTAGGTTTTCCAAATTTGGCAACTGTGCGAGCGGTGGTTCTCCATCGGCGAAGAACTCTCCTGGAAGGCGCAGATTGGTTCAGTATGTCAAATCTGCTGCGGAGGCTCCCAGGTCTTCTTTTATGCTTGTGCGCAAGCCTAAAAGAACTGTCGGTAGTGCGTCCAGCCATTGATTGTCGTCATGACACATCAGTGAGGCTTTTAGTGAGTGATGCCATCGTTCAATCATCCCATTGGACTGGGGGTGATAAGCTGTCGTATGGCTTTGTTGGCAGCCGAGTAGATCGGTCAGGTGCCTGAAAATCGCTGCCTCGAACTGTGGTCCTTGATCGGCTGTGAGGGTAGCTGGGACGCCGAAACGTGTGACCCAAGTCGAGTAGAATGCTTTGGCTACATTCTCTGCGGTCACTGTTCGTAGTGGCACTGCTTCTGGCCAGCGAGTGAAGCGATCGATCATCGTTAGGAGGTACATGTAACCTCTCGACGGCGTAACCGGTCCCACAATGTCGATGTGTACATGGGCGAATCGTGCCTCGGGAAGCTTAAACTGTGCTGGTTGTAGCACGTTGTGTCGATCGACTTTGCAACGCTGACATTGCAAACAATTGCGTGCCCAATTTGTTATGTCTTTGGGCATATGTGACCAAACGAATTTACGTCGGACGGCTGCAGCGGTTGCGCGTCCGCTTGGGTGGGCTGTGTTATGGAATGTTTCGTACACATTCCTTCGAAACTTTTCTGGGATGTAGGGTCGAGCTGTCCCTGTCGATACATCACACCAGACTTCATCGTTTGAGTCGTTGAAAGGGAGTTTACGCAAAACTAGTGCTGTCTCCGCTTTCAATAGGGACTCGAGTTGATGGTCCTTTTTTTTTCATTTTTAAAACATTTTTTATTTTTCTTTTTATATTCTTAATTTCTAAATTAAAAGCTAGACAAAAAATGTTTAAATTCTAGCTTAATTATCTTATATAATAAATTACTGGTCGGCATCATCGATTTGCGCACGGAGTTTAATTGCATCGATACGCGAGAAAGCGTCTGCAATTACGTTGTCTGCACCTGAAACATATTCGATTTGGGTGCTAAATTGCCCGATGAAATCCAGGTGCCGTTCCTGTCGCGGGGTTGAACTTTCCGCTTTCTTTCGGAAGGCGTACACCAGTGGTTTGTGATCAGTTCTGATCGTCAACTGGCGTCCTTCGACCATGTGTCGGAAGTACTTTACTGCGCAGTAAATTGCTAGTAACTCCCTGTCGTAGGCACTGTAGCGTCGCTGGGTCGGGTTCAATTTTTTTGAGAAAAAGCCCAGCAGTTCCCATTTACCAATGCACTCTTGTTCGAATACGGCTCCAATTGCAGTGTCGGAAGCGTCACACTGTATGGACAGTGGGGCCCCTTCGATGGGATCTCGAAGTAAAGTTGCATTCGCTAGTTGCTCTTTCGATAAGCGAAAAGCTTGATCAGCTGATTCGGTCCATTGACTCGGTCGTTTGTCGTTTCGTTTGGCACCTATTAGGTATTCGTTGAGAGGAGCCTGGACCAGTGCGGCGTTTCGGAGTGTTGGGCGATAAAAGTTCAGCATACCCAGATAACGCCTAAGTTCTCGCACATTCTTGGGGCGAGGAAACTGCATTAATGCATCCACCCTGTCTTGTAATGGGCGAACGCCTTGGCCATTTATGCAATAGCCAAGGTACTTGACCTTCGCTTCTCCGAGGTGGCACTTGTCTGGATTGATTACCAGGCCGAAATCTCGGAGGCGTTCGAATACCTGCTTCAAATGGGAGCGATGTTCGTTCATAGTATTCGATGCTATGGGCTTTTGGAGGCACCCGTCTGAGGGCGCGTGTAACGTTTTCAGGTAGGTCTGTTCCTTGAAGGGTTAGGAACCTTATCTGGGTGAAATTGTGCGTTCGTAGAACGCTACAGGTCCTCCGTGCATAAGATAAGCGAAAGAACGGGCGATAGTTCTGGAGCACAGTTCTTAAGGACTATTGCTGGTATTCCGTCCAGGGCGGCTGCCTTCCTACAATTCAGTTCACGTAGAATGCGTTGAATAGTGCGCGGACGCAATCTCACATCCCTCATGGAAGACCGTACCGGCGAGATCACAGGTGGCTCCAAAAGGCCGGAATCGAGGTTTGAATTCGCGGAAAATAAATTTGCGAACACATTAGCTTTATCCTTTGAATTCGTGACTAACGTCCCGCTGTCTGTCACCAATGGAGGGAAAGACGAGGATGCGAAGTCACTGCTGACAGCTTTTGCCATTGACCAGAAGGAGCGCGAACCAGTTGGACACCGAAGGAGCTTATTGATCACCCTGTCGTTGTGAGCCTTCTTCGCGGTATCAATCGCCTGGTTACACCCGTTTCTGATTCCAACAATATTCGTTCTGTTAAATCGCTGGGATTAGAGCGCCATTGCTTAAAAGCTCTATTTTTTGTCGCTGTTATCTGCTCGGATTTTTTATCAAACCAAGGTTTATCAGATGAATTTCGTTTAGTGGAATGTGGAGTGTAGATCTTCATCCCGAGACAATAATGTCTGTGACCGACTCCACGCAAGTGTTAACATCGGAGCCTCCGAACAATCGTCCCAGTTAGCAGCCCCATATTTCCATACATGGCGAAGCTGCCTAGGCCGGTTATTCACTTGAAATGCAAGTGGTTGCGCGATAGATACGAAGTAGTGATCTGAGTTTCCCAGTGACGCAGAAACCTCTACGGTATAAATACTCGGTTCGGATGTCAAACACCGATCCAGGGTGTTCGCATAATCGCCTCGGTCATCCGGCACTCGTGTGAGTTCCTCAAGTCAAGTTGTGGCTAACAGCAAACATCTCCGCCAGCCTCCCAGACATGTCGGTTCTGTTAGAATGTAACAACCAGCCGGAATTGTGCACATTGAAATCGTCAAGGACAACAACAATGCTACTACAACTCCGTGGAGTGGACGAAGGCAAAGCGATTGTCAACGAATCATGCTTTTGTAATGGTTGCTCATCTTCCAGAAGTAAGATCTACAGTGCTCGCTTGATTTAGCCTTTGGCGGATTTTTATTGGAGGTTGTCGTAGAGTTCCGCCGTACCTGTACACACGCCAAAAGGAATACCTGGAACGCGGGGCAAAGTCTATTGAGCAAATAAAACACGCAAAGAATTGTTTTTATTTTGTGTGAGAGTTCTATCTCCACTTGTACTAGGACACACTTTTGATTTTTACTTACATTAGTAGTTCGGGTAGAATATTAACACACGAGCAACAACTTTCGCTACGACCTTAATCGCATTACTAATTAACACTTCTTTTATATATATATATTCGGCCTTCGTATTCACGGACCGCCTTCCTTATTTATTTAGAGCACAATTTAACTGACCGATACACACGTTGCGCGAGATCGTTGAATACTTGCTTTTCTTTCATTGAAATACGCGGAGCGGATGGGCCTCCTCCGTGGGGTCCTCTGAATGTCAACTCCCTGGCTGCTCGATCAAGATTATGTCGTCTCGTTGACGATTGAAATCTGACTAACTATCTGCCCACACAGATATCCAGATTCAAAACTGGTATCTGTATCTACACGGAAAAATTTCCCTAATTGCTCTGCTAACAGAACTTCCGAATTTCTGTTAGCAGCATGTTATCACGTCCCGGGGGTGATTTTTCATTCCTGAAAGAAGAAACTCGCTCATCATCGAACATCATTATCACCATCCGTGGTGGTGGTCGAAATTCAGTTCGACGGTTGTCGATTGTATGCCGCCTTATTTACATAACACATCTGGCGCGAAGGCCGAAAGATATCCTGCAATTTGCATGGATGCATGGTTCATAGGTTTTGTTTGACTTTTGTCAATATACCCGAAATCCATTAGATCTTTCTAATGGGTGTGAAATACAAACAGACACCGTGGGATCGGAGTAGTTTCCTTGTAGGTTTTCAACCTCATACAATTTGAATTATCTCGTTGAGATAATTACGGTTGCCGTTTCTTTTGTTTGCCGATAGATTTGGTGGTCTTTATGGCAGCTACCCGCACGTGCATCGTTGGACGGCTAATTTGCTGGCGATAACAAATCCTTGTAACATCGTGTAGATGTTCAGGATTTCGGATTGTGCAGTGCTGGAGTGCGGCGCATTTCAATCTTTACTAATATGATGAATGAATGCTTTTACCTTTGTTTCGGGTATGTTACAATCGACTTGTTGCTTGATATTGAAAGCTTTGGGACGTTCAGTTCCTTGCTTCTTTTTATATCGGTTCGCATTTTGCAGCCTTCTATGACCTTTGTTACAGGTATTGTAATGACTATTGGCCGCGTGTCTGTGGGCACGTGCGCTGCGTTATCAGGTAAGAACGTTCTTTGAAGGTGGGAACCTTACCTGCGCGGAATTGTGCGTTCGTAGAACGCTACAAGCCTCCTATGACTTTTTTTCTGGAGCAAGCACGTATTGAATATGGAGTATACAACGAACCATCACCTAAAAAACAACATTTGTCAGGCTGTCACCAACATACCGGTCGACATGTTGGAAAAAATGTGGTCAAAATTAGCGTGTGCGATTAATGCAGTGTATTGGAAATAATGGACGCTGCCTGCCTGATGTCATTAAAACTGTGTAAACTAAATAAAATAAATAATAAACCTTAAATGTTAAACTTCAAACGTTAAACGGAAAAAGGATTAAGCCAATGTATTTATTACTTTTTTATATGGAATTTTTAAATAAGCAATCATCTGTCTCGTCCTGTGCCTTCTCAGCAGAGACATATGTGACACAGGTAATCGTTTCGAAGCATTTTGTCCACGAAAATAGCTTAAGTTTTTAGGAAAAAAATCGTTTAGTTAATAAAGAATTTATTATAAAAATAAAAAGCAACTTTTGAATTCATAAAATAATCGATTTTCTGATAAATTTTTATAAGAATACGGCCCTTAAAGTAAAACATGTTTTTAATTTTTTGCTTTTGCAATGAGTTCTTTTAATTTAATTTTTTGTTGACGTAGAACGAATTAAACCTACGAAGTTCGTTATCAGTGTTTTCCTTAAGACTGCACTCCGATTCCGATGCATTTGCGATATCCAGGAAATATTTTACATATGCACTACTAAAACTATATCGTTTCGTGAAGTAGTGAGCAACGTGATTCGAACTCACACTATGAAAAGGTTAGAGTGAAAGTACGTGTACTGACGCATCAGACCACAGCCGCATGTACAAGAGTATGTCTCAACTTGCTATGTAAGCTATGATTGCTACGTTAATGCGCGAATAAACGGCGTTGATGTTTTTTCGATTCCCCTTTGGCGTTGAGTTATTCATTGCAGTTGCGTATTCATAATCTTTTGGAATCATCACAAAGCATAAGTATTTTAGAAGCTAAGTTGATGAAGAGGTTGCGACATGCATATACTTAACACGAGTTCAAATGACGATTCTGAAGACAAAGTTAGGAAGACGTACCACAGAAATGAAATGAAAATGAAATCATTCATGCAGTCAGTCATATTCATCGTGTGCTCGTTTATAAATAAAATAAAATTGAATTCGTAGACGTTAAGTCGTCAACGATCTATCGCGGTTCACGTCGAATCTTGTGACTTTGTGTAATTTTTGTGTTAATTGTAAAAAAAAAGAACACCAAAACAAAAAAACTATCAAACACGTGTAATTTTCGCTAGATGTGGTAGTCGAAATCTGTCTTCACAGATGATACATATTAGACATCCAGCCAGTTTCTCCCAGTGCCCACATGAATTGAGAATTCTCCAAAGAAGAATAAAACCAACTACAACCAACAAATCCGCACCAACCACATCCACATCCCAGAACACATTACCACAACCTACAAGGCCAGGAACATCATATGCGGATGTCATCAAAAACAATCAAAGCATGCCGACGTCAAACAACCCCAACTCCATTGACCTCAACCTGGACATCATGGGCTACATCAAGAGTCTACAAACTATGCTTCGTACATTGAAGCATATGTCGGATATCGAAAAAAAAGCTCAGATTCTCTCACTTTTAACCTCCTATATTCTTTCCCTCAATGTTCTGAACTAACTATAGTCGCCCTCAACGTAGAGTCTATATACTCCAACATCCGTAAGCAACACTTCCGGTTGTTTGTTAAAACCTTCTCCCCAGACATCCTCCTCCTCTCAGAGACGTGGCTTAAGTCCATCTCCCGAGTATCCATCCCCAATTATATATTTATTTCAAACCCCAGAACTACTGGATCCCATGGAGGCACCAGCATCCTACTAAATAATAAACTTCAATTCACCGAAATCAGGTTCGCGAAAGTTTTCAATATCGAATACATGGCAGTTAAACTTTTTTGTGAAAACAAAAAAGTAATCATATTAACATCCATTTACATCCACTCAACACGAGAACCAGACTTTCCTGATTCGGACATATCTCAAATAATCAGACAGTCTCTCCCCGCATCATTCATAATCGGTGGAGACTGGAATGCCCGACATACAGCATTCAACGACATCAAGAATTTACAAATACGGTTGTCAACTTTTGGACCTCCTCTCATCTCACCCATATACATACATCGACAGTCCGTTGCAGCCAACTCGTGTCACCAACTCGACGCAGTCAACAATTGACTTCTTTCTCAAGTCGGCTGATGTCTACTCAACGAACCCCCCCCCCCCCCCTCCCGACGCGCAGTATCCTTCCTCTTTCCCTCTGATCATGGTTCCGTTCACACTTCGATCAAAGTCCCCTCCTTCGAACTGCTCTACTCACACAGTCCTGGCCTCGAACTTCTCCAAGACTAACTGGAAGAAGATCAATAGAGACGCCGCCGAAAGTTTTTCTAACTTGCAAATCCCCGAATCTTCTAACCTAATCCCTGCTGAAATTGATCGAGCAGCCCAAAAAATTGAGCAGACCCTCAAGGATGCCCTCACCAGCAATACACCCACCACCATCCCTCATAATCCTTTAGGAAAACCTTTACCCAGCATCTTTACTAAATTGCTGGGTTTAAAAAAAACAACACAGCTGAAAACTCCATGTAAGAATCTGCCCGTTTACTAAAAGTCAGATCCAACTCCTGACCACCCTAATAAATGAACATTTAAAAAAGTTCGCGGATCAGGCCTATACCTCTACACTTGACAATATCATATCCAACCGTGATCCCTTCAAAAACATCAACCAACAAACTGGTCGGAAATTTAAACCGCGAATCGATCACCTTATCAACCCACTCAGCAACAATCTTATCCAATCCGACACGGACATAGCCAATTGCTTCGCTGACCACTTCTCAAAGATCCATCAACAAACTCTCAGTCCCTAATTTTCGAAACACTGTACACGAATATATTTCATATAGATTATCCGCATCTTATACTCCTTTCATTGGGGAATTTAACGACACAAACAAGTCGTCACATCCTTCAGACACCAGCACATTTCTAACCGCAGATGAATTAATTAAGTTGATAAAACCACGACCGGACAACAAATAGACCGGTCTAGATGGTATACCACACCTTCTATTTAAAAGTCTTCGCCCCCCAAATCTACTTCCCATTATCGTCCTTCTTAACCATATCATAAATGCTTCACATTTCCTAGAGAACTTGAAAATTGCGGTAGTAATCCTCGTTAAAAAGTCCGGCAGTTCCAATAACACCTCCAACTATCGTCCGATATCTTTATTAAACACCCTAAGCAAAATATTAGAATGTAAAATCTACCAAAACCTTCTCTCGTTTGCCAGTGATAACGCTCTCATCCCCAATTTTCAGTTTGGCTTTCGTGAACGACACTCCACTTGCCATGGGCTACTAAAACTTACACAGGATGTCACAACTGGTCTGGAAAACCAATGCCCTACTGTATGCATATCTCTCGATATTTTCAAGGCATTTGATTGTGTCTGGTTCTCAGGACTTCTTTATAAGCTGCACTGCTTATTTGGTCTGAATTCCAACATCACAAAGATCCTAGTATCTTATCTTTCTGGTAGGAAATTCATGGTCAGAATAAACTCTTCCCTCTCACAAACTCGCAACATAACCGCGGAAGTTCCTCAAGGACCCATTCTCGGGCCACTTTTATATCTTCTATACACATCCGATATTCCCCAACCTCCACCTAGTGTTGTAATTTTAAATTATGCTGACGATACTTTAATCTACTTGTGCAGTAGATTTGTCAGATGGGCAAGAAACCGCGTTAACAACTTCCTCCCGTGCATCTCAGCATACTTTAACAAATGGAAAATTCGCCTCAACCCAACCAAAACCCAGCTAACAGTGTTGTGCTCACTGCACAAACAACACTAAACGTTGCCACAACAAAATTAAACTCAAGCTTAATCTCTAAATCTCTAAAATATTTGGGAGTAACCCTTTCCAACGACTGGTCATTCTCAACCCACATCAAACATTTCCTTCATAAAGCCTCAATACAGCTTAACCTTTGCAGACGAGTGTTGTGGAAACCTTAAGGCCTCTCTCTCAATGTCAAACAGCTTGGGGGGGTTCTACGTCTGCGCCAGTACGGACGAGGTTTCACTGTTCCCCCAACACGCCACTGTGTAAATAAAACGGCCAACGTGCACCAACGGGGAAGAAGGGGAAGAAATAAAACGCACTCGCTTGTTGTTTGGTTGTTGATGTTTTCCTTCTTTATTTCGTCTTCA
This sequence comes from Microdon myrmicae, assembly GCA_963931805.1. Taxonomy (NCBI): domain Eukaryota; kingdom Metazoa; phylum Arthropoda; class Insecta; order Diptera; family Syrphidae; genus Microdon; species Microdon myrmicae. Next base: position 97,454,600 of record OZ007501.1, on the reverse strand, counting down.
GCAAGCACCTGAACAATCACATGGGTTATCCATTAACAATGTTAATTCTTTACACACATATTCATGCACACATATGCAAATGTCCTAGATACATCCAATAACTATTCGGAATACTGATTGTGTGATAATTCTTTACACGCGTATCCTTTGTGCAGATATATACATGCCCTAGGTACATCCGACAACTACCCGGAATATTAACCGTGCGGTATTTGCACAACGCAATAACTATCTAAACATTAGGTGGCCGGAATGCACGTCACGTACCGACAACGGACTACCGAAATACACCACGTCAGCGCCAACCGAGCGGACGGGATGGAAATATTCGAAACTGTGGTGATTGGATCTCGACTCCGTGTGTGCCTCGGGTGGCGGTTGAAGCTCGAATCGCTGACGGGTGATAAGAGGAAGATGCGCACTTGATGGCGATTGGACAAAGACTGATTAATGAAATGAAAAAAAATCTATTCATCGCGTCGTGGCGGTTGAGTCATAGCAGAAATAAACTTGCTGCCACTTCCGAAGAATTTCGAGAAGACTTGCTATGCTCGCATAAGAATTCAGTTCCAGCGAATCCTCGCCGTATAAGCTGAGTTGGATTCGTTGGTTGTGTATACCGGGAAATTGGAATTGCTTGGGTGCAAGCAAAGAATATCGTTTAGATAAGATATTAACCGAGGTAAATTCGGGAAAATGTATGCGGCTCGGTATAGTTGGTGGCGATGGTTAATGTTCCGTTGTGGATTTGAATATGCGTTTTATTACAGCATATGAATTTCGGGGAAATTAAAATTGCTTGGTCGCAAAGAGAGAATATGAATTAAGTAGAGAATTGACCGAAGCAATTTTGGGAAAATGTATGTGGGGTGATGTAATTGAGGGAGATGGTTAATGTTCGTTGTAGATTTGAATATGCGTTTTATTACGACGTAGGAATTTCGGGGAAATTGAGATTGCTTGGTCGCCAGGAGGGAATATGAATTAAGTAAAGAATTGATCGGAGCAATTTTGGAAAAAGGTATGTGGGATGATTTAGAATATATTCTGTTAAATTGTATTCTGTTGCGGGTTTTAGAATGTGTTTTATTGCAAGGTTTGGAATGCATGCTATTGCGGATTTTGCATGGGGAGTTGGGTTGAGGTGACGCGCTGTTAGCGGTCACGGTTGGTTGGAATTGTGGGTTGGTTTTCCATGTGGTGTAGAGAACCCCCACAAGCTCATCTATAAACAGATAATCAGACCCACTCTTACATACGCCTGCCCATTATGGTACCACATCTCACCTTCCTAAATGGAGAAAAAACGAGTTTTTGAACGAAAATGTTTCCAGTTTATCACTGGCTTACACCGCAAAACTAAATCATATAGATACCATTGTAACAACGATTTTTACAACTCCGCAGGCATCGAACGACTGGATAGACGGATCCTAGAACTGTCGATAAATTTCATTGAAAACCTTCCTAACAATCCCAACCCGATAATAAAAGACCTACCATCACCCTCCTCCAATACGGGAACTCACTACCGTAATTGTCTCCAAATCAGGACCCTCTTCACCTCAGGCAGACCGATCAACGATCTAAACGAGATCGTGTACCACAACACCGAACTGGCACCCAATCATTTCAAATACAGCAACATCCAACCATTCTCCAAGATTCTTACTTTTAACACAGAACCGAAAGCACCCCCCACCTTCAAGAACATACTTGATCTTATCCCTTACTATCCTCAATTAAAACGAGAAATCCCACATCCACATGACAAAATTGTAAATATTATTCTTAAGTCATCAAATTGTCACTATCATTGTAATATCAAATATTGTAAATTGTAAATAAAATTAGATTAAGTTATGTTAAGTAATTTGAAGTAGGCTCAGTTAAAATAAACAGAGTTCCTGGTTTTTCTTTTGACCTTTTCCAGGAAAAACAAAATTACCAATATATATAAATCCCATTAAATCCAAGCACATGTAAAAAAGAACTGTTTGAAAAATGTTAACAAATAACATGTAAACACTTATTATGTAACCAATCTATTATAAGTTAGCTGTATTACTTATTGTAACTCTTAATTTTTGGTCAAGTAAACGCAGTAAATAAAAAAAATAAAAAAAGACGATTCTGAGCTGTTGTCACGGTTGAGCAAAAAATCTTATTGTTTATTCCTAGTTCTCATTTCAAAAATTGATGGATTTATTTGATTTTTGTGAAGGTTAGAGTATGTGGACGTTTATTTTCACTTTGTAATTGTTCCTTATTTGCAGTTTCAACCTTGCATACCTCTGCTGCGTCATATAACATAGTAAAGGTATTGGAAATTCCTCAGTGCAAAGAAATTTCCCAATAAAGAAACCTTGACCTAATTTTTCTACATGCAGCTTCATATTTAAAGAAATAAACAAAATTAAACAGATTTGAGTTTTCATATGAATTAGTTAATGTAATTAGAAGCTTTTCCACGATGTACTTATAAAAAATTGGTTTAGTTACAATTTTCGGTAAAAAAAATTCACAAGCTAAATGAGAATTGTAAACAGGTAAATAACTACTTAAGTTAGACGTAAAGAAGTCAATCCTTTTGTAAAAGATAGGCAGACGTGGTTTCCAATGCGGCGCGCGTTATTGTCCATATTTAACTGCAGTGGAGAGTACTTTCACCGTCCTATGCGAAGTTGTTTTCCATTTCGTGGGACAGTGCACTGAACAATAGCCCACCACCTGCAACTCTTACTTCGAAGGTCAAAGTTATGAGAATAAGGACACTGTTGTAATGTCGCATAGCCATTCAAACAAAGAATAAAGTAATTGCAGTGTTGGGGATGTGGAAAAACTTGCTCACCTCTAAACGGGCAATGGATGGTATGTTTCATAATGGGGAAAGGTAGGCTTGTTATCGTGGGAACAGTTGTGACTGAACATCTCGCATTTTCGGGAAAATCACACCGCCCTTGCTGCTGATTCCAGTGCAGTTCTGATGCACAATGCTGCAAGATCGGCCGCCCATGGTAGCAAACGAAATACTTATTGCAATCTTCATGATGTTGCAGGAATACCAAGTCTGAGGTGCCAGGTGGACAACGGGTATCTAAACTATCTTCTATTGAATACTGGGTGTTGATCGATGACACACTCGCTGTTGTTGTTGTGATTTGATTTTCTGATTTATCTCTTTCCTCGGGGATGCAAATGTAGTTCGATGGAAAGTCACATATCTCCTTTTGGTCATTGAATATCATTCCGTCTGGACATGACACTGGAATTGCATTAGCCATGGAAGCACAATAAAAAAATTGATCACAGGCATAGCGATTTTTAACGAATTTTCCCGGTGGTTGATTCATACATGGCTCATACGTTGCACGTAAAAAGGAGGCTACCGTTGATGATGACGTTGAGAAAACTCCAATTGTGACTATAAGCAGGACCTGCACTAAGAAATTACCTGAAAGGTCGTGTTCAAAGTCAAACTGTAAAGCAACTATCTTTATGGGCAACCCTACCATAAATAAGTTGGTTGCTGTGAACGAGCATGGTAGCTGATAATGAGTGTTGACTGAAACGAGATACAAGTTTCAACTACCGTCTCGAGTAACATTTCAATCTAAGACCACTGTTTTCATGGTTGTGTTTTAGGCGTTTTGCGAGCTACCAAATTAAGTAGAAACGAAAGTCTAGTAGATGGGATGCGATACTGATCAGTAGCTATCATTCGGTAAGTTTGTAGTAAGCAACAAAGACATGGCTTTGGAATGTACTGAGGCGCAGTACCAGAAATTAAATTCACGAAAAATTCCTTGTTTTTGAATCTTATAACTCTTCACTGAAATTGTCTCATCGGTAGCTGCGGAATGCATCTTCAAGTGCAGAGCTAAATGTTGGTTACAGATTGCCATTCACACATTGATTAACGAAAAAAAAATTTTTTGAAAATTACAACACAGTGTTGAAACTTTCAATTGGTAGGTGAGGATTAAGTTTTGTATTAGAATATTGGCTAGTAAGGACTCGCGGTTCATCAGGCATGAATTCTGACGACGCACGTTCTCACTTATATTTTAAGTGAACTTCAGATAGGATTGAAGTAGTGCTAGAGTTGGAGTTGTCGAATGTTGAAATAAGTTGAAGAGAGCTCTACTGAATTTGTTTTTTATGTTTTTATTTTGCATCGTGACACTATAGTTAAAAGGGGCTCTATAACTATACTTCGTCAAACATTTTATTGAAAATATAAAATTGACACCAACTTAAAGCAGTGTATAACTTTATGTAAAGGATGTCCCAAAATATGTACAGGAAACCGTTGATAGAAAATACATGTTTTTAATTATAAATTGTAAATGAACCATCATGAGTACCAGGCATAGCCGATCATGCCGACAACACACTAGACCTCTTCCTTACACCTTACACTTTCTATTTTTGTTTTGGTTATTGTGTTTCGTAATTTTTGTTTTGAATAGCAGGTTTTTCTGAATACGTGTGCATGTATGTATATTTTGTATACTGTTTTTTGTTTATGTATATGTATATATATAAGTATTATTATTATTATATTATTATTATTTATTGGCTCCTCGATAGTATAGTGGATAGTCCGCCTGTCACGCGGGAGACCGGGGTTCGATTCCCCGTCGGGGAGCCTTTGGCGCAAGACTAATGACCTTGCCCAGAAAAATCAAATCATTATGGAAAATTTAACAAGCCTCAGAACTTGCTAAATAAGGCCAAGACCGGCTCCCGGTTGTAGTGCCGATGATGATGATGATTATTATTTATTGGCCTGTAGGAACCCGGAAGTTCTTAACCTCACCGACTCGATTCCGCCATCGTTTCCTGTCCTGTGCACTCTCCTTCCACGCCCGACCATCTGATTCGATCTCCTCCAGGTCAAACCTAACATTGTCCTCCCATCTCCGTCGCGGCCGTTCTACCGGTCTCTTTCTCGTTGGTCTGCCGTCAAGAATTCTACGCACGGTCCTATCGTTGCCCATTCGCACCACGTGTCCGGCCCATCTTAATCTTCGCTACTTGATTACTCTCACTATTGTAGGTTTGCATTATAGCTCCTCCTTAGTCCGTCCCGGATTTCAAATGGTTCCGAGAGGTGGTTCTCTATTCTAACTCGCTCTTTGTTTTCGTTCATGCAAATTTGACAACATAACACCGATTCAAATAATAACGACCCACAACAATCTTTATTAATTTCTTCCTTTTATTCGATGTAATTGAACTAACAGATTCAATTAAGTACATTTAAATTTTGCATGCGACATAGCTTTCTCCCGTGGCGGTTCCGCCACACTCCACTGTCTACTTACCCGAAGAACCCCAATAACTACAACCCAGCTTTCATAAGTTTCTGCTAATGCAATCGCATTAGCACCTGTAAATGCTTCACTCAACAAATTTATCAAATGTATTTAGCTAAAAGCTCCTGGAAGAGAATTCTTACATTCATTTATTCGAATTCAAAATTCCCTAGAAGAATTCTGTTCCAAACATCATAAATCCCAAGCCCAATTGGGCGCCTTCGGTTGCCAGGCAAATCCCAATCCTATCATACGCATTTTCCCTAGTCGAATTCCTGAAAACCAAACCATTTGCTTTACATATAATGTAACCATTATAACAGGGATCATAAACATTGCGTCGCCTATTCCCAGCCTTACCATGTGTATAATAAATTCCTTTACATACACATTGGCTGGCGACTTATACCCAAGGGCCAAAAGCAAATATACGCATCTTGCGTCCTAAGGCATAAATTAAATCCTATGGCATAGGCAAATGCAAATAGGAATGGTATACTTACCCTTGGCAGCGATGTCATAAACACCAATTCTCATCAAATAAGCTAAAACCAATTAGCACCATGTTCATGACGCACTGCGGCTATCATAGACAATCATCTACGTGATCTCTTTGCCCTACATATTTCCGGATCTGCTTCTCATGACCTAGCGGCATGAACAAACAGAAACCCAATCAGCACCCAATGAGATTCGGCTTGTTTCCTTAGCCGAACTCACATCTCATCGATGCACATTATTCCCTTTCTTTGTTTTCAGATTCGTTCCCATGGCTTTGTCCCATGAAAGAACCAGTGTTCACACATACATGTGTACCATTATAGATCTTCTCTACGAGACCAGGTTACCTACCACCAAAGAGAGACTTCACGTTTCTCTTGGGATGGAAATTGGATCCTTACATTAAGAGAGCCAGTTTCACTGGCCGAATTCCCTTTGCCGGCGATTTCATATCGATGAGTGCCTTTCCATCCACCGACAGCGCCGGCCGTATTCACTCCCGCTCCCCGGTGAGCACGGGGCGCGAAGATAATTAAGTGGAGCCGAGTAAGCGCGTTACCGAGTAAAAAGTAATTTTTCTTGTGCAGCCAGTAATCTAACTGTTGTGGATCCGCCCTAAGCTGCGCGCTCTATGCGATTGCAGCGCCAGACCGGGCGTTACGAGTAAAGGGCAAACGAATTCACGCCTTAATGCGTTCACTCTACATCTGACAGTTGTACCAGACCGAGTGCGCTTCTTTTACCTACAACAAGTCTTAATGAGAATGTGATTCTGTATTCGTTGAATAAACACATAGTAAGAGCGTAATTTTGTATTCGTTGAATAAACAATATATTTCGTGCGAGGAGTCGCCCGTTCATTTCATTTCCTGCTACAACACTAACTAAAATACGAAAAGGTGCCTGTAATTAAAATAAGTACCGAAAAATATGTCGTGAATAAAAGTAACCATTTAATTAATAAACTAACTCGAGTGTTTTTCATTTAACTGTCTTGTGGCGGAGTTCTACTCCTTATGTTGGTGAACAGTTTGCGGAAGGATCGATGTTGTCCATCGTTCCTCATTCTTCGAGTCCCGGATGAACGGTTTCTTTTGGTGGCCGGAGAACTCTAATTTATGATGGAGGAAAAGAGAATCAGTGCTGTACGCCGGTGCACAATGCTTCTTCCCCACACCCCTCCTGCTCCCATTCCGTAGAATGCTAAATCTATTCGTTAGTTCGTCTTGATATTTAGCCCTTTTGCGCAGGTCTTTTAGTTTATCAATGTCGAACCTTTTGCTCGTCTCCCGTGACTGCCCATGTGGGATTGCTACGAGGCGACTCCTGATATTGCCCATCACTAGAAGATAATCGGAGTCGCAATCTGCTCCACTATATGATCTTACGTCAAGGATATCCGAGTGGTGTCTTTTGTCTATGAGGAAGTGGTCTATTTGGATACGCGTTACACCGTCGGGTGATATCCACGTGGCTTTATGAATTTGTTTGTGCTTGAACATCGTGCTAACATTCACTAACAGATCTTTTGACGCTGCGAACGTGATAATTCGAATTCCATTATCATTTGAAACGTCGTGTAGACTTTCTTTACCTATAGTTGGTTGGAAGATATCTTCCTTTCCGATTTTGGCATTGAGGTCCCCGAGGAGGATTTTAACATCGAATGATGAGATCCCGTCAAATACTTCCTCTAGGGCCTCGTAGAACGTGCCCTTCGTTTCTTCGTCGGTAGATTCTGTTGGGGCGTGTACGTTTATAAATACATAATTGTACCATGGGCCCTGTGTTTTTAGGACAGACATTCGGTCATTAATAAATTTCACATCTTTTACATGGGGCGTAATCTTCTTGCTTATGATGAAGCCAGTCCCGAGGTTATGTGTATCGGTACCTCCACACACCAGTGTAAATCCGTTGGTTTCGATTACTTGATGTGGAAGCCGGACTTCCTGAAGCGCGACGATGTCCATTTTATATTGATTCGTGTTTTCGCGTAGCCGACGTCTGTCTGTTTTGCAGATATCACGGGTACTGTTCTTCGGGGATTCCTGGCGTTGTTCCGCGCAATTCGGCTTATATGCTCTCCACGAGACAATCCGACAGATCACACCACTTTGCGGTTCATCTTCAGACGGCGCGAATATCTCTGCATCAGAACTCGTTTCGTTTCAGAGCGGGGAAGCTGTGGAACACCCTTCCCGCGCGAGTGTTCCTGGGGGCTTACAAACTGAAACTTCAAAAAGAACTGCAACGGTTATTTGGTGGCAGCTCGGGACACCCAGTCCACGCTATAGGTTCGTCTCTCCCGAAAGAGGTGTAATAATAAAAAATTGAAAAAAATTAACGTAGCACGTCCAGCTTATGTAGGGAGTTAATACATTCTCGTATACGCACAGCCTTGGTCTGATGCGTCGGTATTTTTGTTATTGCCTTTTTATGGCGTGGGTTCGAATCAAGTTCTTCATTACCATCGCAAAATGCTATAATTGGAGATCTATGCACATGGTAAAACGTTCTCCCGTAGGAAACCGGAATTTTACGTGGCTTCAAAGGATGGGTACCCACGCTGCTCTTATCGCCCGTGTTAATCGTACCGTCGCCCGACAGAATGATTGTAATATATTGGGTTTTCCTATGACGTATGGTTATTGCCCAACATAACTGTGCTGATCATTATGCCGAAACACCTTAATAGCTGTTGCTCGATATAATTATGGGTGGAGGCCACCGTATAGATATGTAACTAGGGTGAAGAGAACAGCACCAAAACAGTATCGAAAGAACTGCATCAAACAAACGGGCAGAGGGTTTCTGCCCTTTCCTCGTTTCTTGACGACGGGACCTTGTCTTTTGTCGATCTAGTCTCCTCAAACCCCCGTACCCTTGTTTTTATAAGTTGAGCACTCGCTGTTTCTCGAATGTATCGAATTCGGTACCGATTACAGAATCATTATTTTTGTAAAACCATTGAAATGGGCCATGGGGACGGAATTTACAACGATAGAGCTTTTTTTTTTTGGTTTCGGTAGGAAGGTGGAAATCTTTAAAAGATACCTCTAGACCGATCCAGGGACATGCCAGGATTTTACCGACTAAAACCACCCCCCGCCAGGCTCATATTCCCGTTGAGTCCCGCAGAACTTTCTTTTAGATATTCCATCGCGGGGTCAGACTGAGTTTGCCTGTTACTCCCCTCGTCACGTCGCAACTGCTGCATCATTTCACAGAGAATACCATTGGTTACGGACCATGCCTGTTTTGAACTAAGCATGTATTCTATTACTCGAGCCGGAGTAACTGTCCGTCTCGTGTGTCTCTCCAAAATCGTTCGTGCGGTCTCGAATCTCACGCACTCTGTGAGTACGTGTTCCGCATTTTCTATTTTGCCTTCACAATACAAGCAGCATGCGTGATTCACATGCGATAGAGCTGACTATCCGCATGTGTCCAGGAAATCTACCAGGGCTCGTGTTCCTTTAGGGAGCAAAAAAATTGAAAACTACTTTTGGGATATTCTGTACTACATTCATGTGGGTACATTTGGAAGGGTTTTGTATTGACTCGGCTAAAAGTATGATCGTGTTACGCTCCGGTCTACTTGTGGAGGTTCTCTATATCACACGGAGAACCAACCCACAATTCCAACCTAACTCCGACTGCTAACAGCGCGTCCCCATAACCCAAACCTGCAATAGCACATATTCGCAAACACGTAAAGAACACAATATGCAACAGCATTCGTCCACAAATCTGCAATCGCATACACCCCTCAAACTTACCAAGAACCCATTTCCCAAGCTGTAATTAAAAGCATTTTCAAACTTACAACGGAATATTAATCATCTCACTCAACTACATCAAACCACATACATTTTTCCCAAAAACCACTTCGGTTAATTTCTTACTTAAATTATATTCCTCGCTTGCAACCAAGCAGCCCTAATTTCCCCCGAAAATCATTCCGGCTCACTGCCTGCTTAAACCATTTCCCTCGTTTGTAACCGAGCAACATTTAGTGTCCCCGGAAATCATTTCGGCTCCCATCCTACCCAATACCAATTCTCCTTACTGGCAAGTCACCAGCACGATGAGTTGCATTTCCGCGAAACAACCATCGCAACGACCAAGACCCATATCCCTATGTCTAACCGACAACTCATGTCCATACTTGGTCGTGTTTCCAAACCAATTTCCTCGTATACATAGCGAATTTTATTCAGCCTGTACGGCAGTAACTCACTGGAACTAAATTCCCTATGTACGCATAGCTACCCTTTTCGAGTTCTTAATAAGTGGCAGTGAGTTTAATTTAGCTATGACTCAACCGCCACGACACGATGAATGATTTCTTGCCCTTTCAGAGTCAGTCGCTAACCATCCACCAAACGGCGCACAAACAAGGAGTCGAGTCCAATTCTGCCAGTAATCAAGAGTGCTCGTGCCGAGTAATTGCCAAGGTTGCAGAAATAGTATTTTCACCTTCGTTTTGCGGCCGTGTATATAAAGTATTAATTGCGTTTCTTTTGGGCATAGACCCCGTAAGTCTATGTGAGTCGAAAATTCATCGTGTTTCGGCGACGAGCCCGCGTATTAATACATGTAGCATCTCTTTCAAAATAGTCCGGTAAAGAAACAAAATAAATATGTGTATACAAAACAACTAAAACCTATATGAACTCAGGATATATCAACAGAATTTAAATAAAGACCCCATTAACAATAGCATGGTGAAAGGTGTGTTTCTTTTTCCCCTTTTGGTGGACGTCCCGTAGGGGCGGTGTGTTTCCTCTTTCCCTTTTGGTGGACGTTGCGTTGTAGAGTTCTGTTTGCGCTTTTCTTTCGGCATTCGGCCGAATCATTTGCAGCGATATTCAGCGGAAACTTTGGCAGTCAGTTTGTTTGGCGACGTCGGTGGAGTGAAGTGGTCCAGTGCCGTACGCCGGCACCCATACCTCTTCCCCACATACTCATTGCTTACTTTTCTCTGGCATCGTCGACATCAATTTCAAATCAAACTTAAATAGGAGCGGCATTTTTAATTATTTTGTCCAGCAAAGAGTTAACATAACAGTCAATTAGTCATAAAAAGCGCTTCTTTGTTGTTACTACTGGTAATTGCGTCTTCCCTGGTATTTTTCTATTCAACTTACTCACCACTTAAATTAGTCATAGACGAATTCTGATTGTGACATTAATTAACCAACAACATCTAAAATTTAGTTGTTCTACTTGTCGATACTATCATCCTTATATCTGGTTATGACCTAAAAACGATGACACGATACATTCTCTAAACGTATTCGTGATAAGGATTGATATCGAGGGCATCGGTTACACAAGTAGTAAAACCAACATGTTGCCAAAACTAGAATGGTATTTAGTTCATTCCAAATAATTGCTCTGATCAGTTTACAAAAGGACCTAGTACAATACAAGCATGAGTTCCATCCAATCAAATATTGGTCTGTTATATATATTGCTAATCAGTTCATTTGGTGTGGTTGTTGGTGATACATTCGCAGAATGTGAAAACATCGAGCCGGGATCATTCATCGGTGGTCGCCAAGGATGTAATTCTTATGTGTACTGTGATGGGGAAGATTCCTACGAAGGAACTTGCCCTTCTGATTTACTATTCAACACAGCAGATGGAAGTTGTGCACCCGCTAATGAAGTCGACTGCGTCGACGGTGACTCTCCTCAGGAAGTGACAACGGTTGCACCACCAAGTACCACTACAACTACCATTACAACAGGAGCTACATCCTTAAGTACTAATGGAGAAGCATCTATACCAAATGAAACTAGTAGTCCAGCAAGCGATCCCATCGGCACTCAATCCACTAACAGTCCGCTTTCTACGAGCACTTTATCAAGTCCATTACAGACATGCCCACCTACAGACAATCTTAACGAAATCGTATTTCTCCCCAGCGATGTCTCTTGCAGTGAATATTACGTTTGTTATCATGGAATACCGGTGCCTATGTCATGTTCGGGATATTTGTACTTTGATTATATCACATCGAAGTGCGACTTTCCCGACCGAGTTAATTGCAAGGTTCGTAAAAACAGCTTCATTATTACAAACGGAAATTTATTGATCAATCATTTAGATTGCCACAGCGACAACATCCAATCCTCGTAAAATGTGCACTGCTAATATGTTTGACTACTTTCCGTATCCGAAAAATTGTAATTACTTCTATAAATGTATCAATGGATTTCTTAGCTTGCAACAGTGCCCAATAGGATTTGGCTGGAGTGAAGAAATGAGGCTCTGTCTAAAGTTACACAACGGTCAGTGTCCGACGAGCCTTTCTGACCTTCAACTATATAATCATGAATGGCATCTCTAATTGTATTATCTATGATATATGGTTGTTAAAAACCGGAAATAGACCACCACTAATTAAAGTTTAAAAACATGTATGAAATTAAATAAATAAAGAAATAAACACACACATAAATAATTAAAGAAATAAATACACAAATGATTAAAGAAATGGATAAACAAAAGAAAAAAAATAAATAAACAAATAAGATAAAAAAATGTAAAGAAGTAAGTAAATAAATAAATAAACAAATCGATAAATAACTCTATAAATAGGTCCCTAGATATAACATATAAACACATAAATAAATAAATAAATAAATAAATAAATAAATAAATAAGCAAATCGATAAATAAGTCTATAAATGGGTCACTAGATATAACATATAAACACATAAATAAATAAATAAATAAATAAATAAATAAATAAATAAATAAATAAATAAATAAATAAATAAATAAATAAGTAAATAAATAAATAAATAAATAAATAAATAAATAAATAAATAAATAAATAAATAAATAAATAAATCGATAAATAACTCTATAAATGGGTCACTAGATATAACATATAAACACATAAATAAATAAATAAATAAATAAATAAATAAATAAATAAATAAATAAATAAGTAAATAAATAAATAAATAAATAAATAAACAAATCGATAAATAACTCTATAAATGGGTCACTAGATATAACATATAAACACATAAATAAATAAATAAATTAATTAATTAATAAATAAATAAATAAGTAAATAAATAAATAAATAAGTAAATAAATAAATAAACAAATCGATAAATAACTCTATAAATGGGCCACTAGATATAACATATAAACACATAAATAAATAAATAAATAAGTAAATAAATAAATAAATAAGTAAATGGATATATATATATATATATATATATATATATAACTATTTAAAAAATAAATTAATAAATTATGATTTATTTTATTTCACCATTCTTCGGAGTAGTGTGTTTGCGTTAAAAATAAATTTATAAATTTACTCAATTATATAACACATGCAGAAAAATGTGGATAAAACTTTTCGCTGCAACTCGTTACATGATTCCAATTTAAATATCAACTCAATTTAGTAAAATTTTAAATAGCGGAAGAAGTTGTATCTAAATATATTTAACCCGAAAGGGAAAGAACGAATGAAGACTATTTTGTTAGTTTTACACTACTGATCTTTTATTTAAGTCATTAACTGCTTACGAACATACATTACAAACATATAAACGTATTAAACTCCATTTTATTCGATAAAATACATGGGACGTCTTTTTTATATGTGATTTATCACGTTCTCAGGAACAACCTTTGCTTGAACACTCTTTCCTATTGGAATCCCATCCAAATCCTACGGCGCATTCCTGTATGGTGAGTAACCCTTTCACACACCGATAGTAATAGTGACAGTTGTGGGGGTAGTCGAAATATCCCGTAGTATCATTGGTACACATTTTGCGAGGACTCACTGTTGTCACTCCAATGACCTGAAATGACAGAAAGGTTTTATCGCCCAACCTTACCGACGGACTCATGTTACCTTGCAATTGGCTATATGAGGCCAGTCGCAACCTCTTCTCATTGCACTGAACTCCAAGCCGCTGGGACATGTCATCAAAACCGCGGATCCTTGATAGCACATATAGAAGTTTTCGCACGATGAAGGATGTTGAATAAACGTTATTTCAGATGATCCTTCAGGACAGTCACTTTCACTCCCAGACGATTCATCTGTTTGATTGGCTGTAGCTGAAGGTGTCGTTGTAATTATTAACGTTGTCGGCCCGCTTACTCCTGATTCCTCAATATTTTGTAAAGTTGATTCCATGGCGTTAACCGTTGAATCCGGTATTGTTGTAGTTGGCGCACCGGAATCCTCTTCCGGGGATGCAGATGTCATTTCTACAGGTTCTTCTGGATTTTCCGATGGGATATCACAAGAAACATTTTCAGGATCATCACAATATCCCTCGTTGCTATTAAACCACTGGCCATCTGAACAACTGCTCTCAAACGACTCAGCTCCGTCACAATAAATGTAAAGTTCACATCCCAGTGGCGAGGAAATAAATGTACCACTCGGAATGTCGTCGCATTCAGGAAACATTTCGCCACACACGAGCCCCACGAGCCCGACGAGCACTATCAGTATTGATAGGAAACAGCTCGTTAGAATGCAAGTTCCCATTGCGATCGACGTTGACACCGGAGCTGGTGGATCACACAAGTGTTCCTTTATATAATAGGCAACCTAAGCTAATTGAGGCACTGAAGTTAATTATTTTCTTGTGCAGGAAAATGTTAGATTCATTTTTAATTTGTTTCAACTCCACAGAGGCTGTTCGATAATGGTTGTTACTAAGGTGTGGCCTGTTATGTTGACAAATTGTGTTCGATAACTTAAAGCCGGAATGCAATTCATCGAGGTTCTTTTTTTTTTATCGTTTATGTGCAGAAAGAATAGAAGACAAACAATCAATTTGTTCTAATGAAAGATGATTCAACCAGGGGTTAAATTTTATATTTAAAATAGAATACTTTCTTTCGGGAAAACTGTGCAGTTTTTGAATTCGTCCTGGTGACTGGGTATTCAAAGAACTGGACATTCGGCAGGTCCAGAAGGAACTGCCCCTACACTTGGAAGATATGTTGTATTCGCTCGTTAAATCTTTGCGAGCATTTTTTCATCTCCCTTGGTCTATCCTCAAATAGATGGAACACAGCAGACATTTTCCTTTGTTTTTTATATATACTTCTCTCGGGATATGCCATCTTGTAGTGCAGAGGTTGCCAACCCCGCTCCCGAAAGCGACTTACTAAGGGGTAACGTCCCTAGTGCCGATAAATTAAAATATTAGGTGTACAACTTTGCTTCCGGCGTTTTTTTTCCGAAATTCGAGGCTTTATTGTAAAAAACTGGTTATACATTTATGATTCAAAGTATTGTCCATCGCTGGCCACTACTTTCTCCCATCTTTCGGGCAGCATACGAATCCCGCATTGAAAAAACTCTTCCACGTTAAAATCTCCGTTCTCGAAGCGCTTTTTTTATTTTATTTCCAATCAGTTCCATGATTCATATTTTAAGCTGAACTTTAATTTTTGCGTCCGCAACGTTGATGAACATTTTTAATTGCAACCTTGCTTCCAAAAGGGTTGGCGAGCCTTGCTATAGCAAGATGTTTTTTCACATAAAGTTCCCCATTTATTTTACAAAAAAACCCTTATCAAATCAAATACCCGCTCAAGCCAGAGTAGAAACAACAACGAAATCAACCACAAGAAATGAAAGACCGCCGCCAAGTCCTCAAGAGTGCCAATCGATATTGCAAATATGTCAGGAGTTCAATGACATATTCCACCTCGAAGGTAATTACCTGACCTATACAAGTGCGATAACCCATGACTTGCCTTTAGTACAGGACCAAGCGCCTATAACAGGGTAGATAACTTCATACTGAAAATTATGCATGGTCATGTGCAATGAAAATAATCTTATTTCGGGAGCATTCTATGCCAATGATATGCATATGGAGAGTACTTTCTAGATAGAAAAGGTCTCATCCAAAACGGACATGAAGAACCTATTATTTACCACGCCTTCCGTGGTGCCAGGGATAAACGAATTCTTCATGATAGCGATATATCTAATGTTCCAGATCGCGTACTTTTCAGTATGATGATATGTGAAAGAGATAAATCTAAAAGAGACCGACCTTATCCTTATTGTTGGTGGCTGTGTGAGGAAGAAAGGACTTTACGTCCCAAAATGTAATATGCGTCTCCACCGCAACGCTTTCATTTCCCTTCCTTAGGTGTACTTTAAGGTTTAGTATTATTTCCGTACATTCAGTGTTATTTGAATCCCTAATGACGTCTCGTTTGGTTCTAAAATTCGTGTGTTCGGCAAAAAAAAAAATGTTTTTTTTAAAAGTTAAAAAAAAAAAGATTTAAAAGATTTAAAAGTGGAAGATCTCTCATATATATATATATATATATATATATATATATATATATATATATATATATATATATATATATATATATATATATATATATATATATATATATATATATATATATATATATATATATAGATAATATTAAATGTTAATTGAGAAAATATTGTACGCCGAAAAGCAAAACAACACAAAAAGACGTATTGTACAATTTAGAGGCTTGTGAAGAGCCAGTAAGTTATTATAAGAAAACTATGTACTATTTATTGGCCTGGAACACGGAAGTTCATGACCTCGCCGAGTCGCCACCGCCATTGTTCCCTGTCCTGTGCGCTCTCTTTCCACGATTGACCAACCGATCCGATCACCTCAAGGTCAAACCTAACATCGGCCTCCCATCTCCGTCGCGGCCCTCCTGTCGGTCTGTGGGGGTTCTCTATATCACACGAAGAACCAACCCACAATCCCAACCTAACATGCAAAAACCATCCCACAATAGCATACATCTCCCAATCTGCAATAAAAACCATTTTCCAAACTCCCAACAGAATATAATCCAACCGAATATATTCTAATCATCCCCGTATTCATTTTCCCAGGATTGCTTCGGTCAATTCTCTATATTTCCTCATTGCAACCAAGCAATCCTAATTTCCCCGAAATCCATATGCCATAACAAAACGCACATCCAAATCCTCAACGGAACATTAACAAATACATTTCCCCGAAACGACTTCGGCCAACATTCTATCTAAACGATATTCCCTTGCTTGCACACAAGCAATACCAATTTCCCCCGAAAATGCATGCCCACACTTGCTCGCGTCCCCAAAGCCAGTTTCCCGGTACACCCAACCAACGAATTCAACCCAGCCTGTACGGCCAGAATTCGCTGCGAGCATAGCAACTCCTCCAATATTCTTCATAATTGGCAGCGAGCCTAACTTTGCTATGACGCACCGCCACGAGGCATTGAATGAATTATTTATAAGTCAGTCGACATCTAACCGCCATCACGTGCGCATCCCTCCCTTTTTTCGCCATCCGCCAGTAAGTCGAGTCACAACCACCACCCGGTCCACACGCACCGAGTCGCTATAGAAGTCGAAGTTCACCAACCGCTGGGGACGGTCACGCGCAATTTCGCGGTTTATCGGTTAGATTCAAGTACACAGTACGCCCAAACTAATGTAAATATAGTTCTTAAAACACTTTCATAACTGAATCCAGCCGTAACAACGCGAGCCCTGCCGCGAATGCATTCCCGCTGGATCGTTCCGCGCGGAAAACAGAAATTAGACTCATTCCTCTCTGTCTCTCTCTCCCTCTCTCTATCTCTCTCTCTCTTCATTCCAAAACATCATCCGAGGTTTTGTTAACGCGAAGTTTGCCAGTGTTTAAGCATATGCACATGTTGGCTGTAAAATTTCGGTCTTATCAAATTCGAAAATAGATTTCTTCATTAGTGAATTTAACAGTGTAAAACAAATCATTCAAAATTCGGGTAAATGGTAAAAGATAGTCAAATGTCTTCCGGTGCACAACGAATAACTTGGTTGTAGACAAAAGGCCCCGAGAAAAATAATTTGAAGAATATTCAAAATAATTCCCTTGGCGCCAAGTAAATAGGATATCTAGAATGTCAAGAATGTCATAAGTGAACGGTTTTGTGGTTTAATGTAACGAGTGGATAACATAACAACTAATGGACGGTGTACAGGGAAACCAGAGCGAAACTCACCAAATGGCACAGTAAATACAGCCCTGATAAACGAGATATACTCTCTAAGTTACCGTTCATGCCAGGATAATTAGCTCTTGAAGAATCCAAAAGTCATATTGTTATATAATAATTATCGGTTAATTAGCCCTCCAACCCCCCACCCCTAAAATACATAAAATCCTGGCATATGCATATCCTTCCCCAATACCAAAACATCACTTTAACAGTACAATCGAATATTCCCACCATGCAATAGACAAATATTTAAAATAAAATAACACCCCTAAAAACACCTGATCCCAATCCGAGTAGATAATATTTGGTTCGACCTAAGAGTCCCAAATATTATACACTGAACGCAACAATAGTCTCCCCAATTTCGTTGCCTTACAATGATAACAATTCATGCATTGAAAGGGAACGAAACAAACAAGGATATGCATGAAGATACAACAGGATGTGGTCTCTTGTTAGGTACGCGGTGAGCGAGTGTGCTTGTCGCTAAAAACAATATTTAAATTAGCTCGGTCTCTTGAAATTCAAACGTGGTGCGAGGCGGTTCGTTCGCCAATTTGTTGCAAATGTCTTTGTGAAAACTATTTAAAATAAAATAAATCTGAAATAAATGTGAAGTTGTCTTTAATTGAATTAAAACTATTAAAAATAAAATAAATCTGAATTAAATGTGAAGTTGTCCTTAAATAAATTAAAACAATTTAAAATAAAATAAATCTGAATTAAGTGTGAAGTTGTCTTTAAATGAATTAAAACTATTTAAAATAAAATAAATCTGAATTAAATGTGAAGTTGTCTTTAAATTGAATTAGAACTATTCAAAATAAAATAACTCTGAACATTTGCACGGATCACCATATAGCCGCCCAGGAGACCGATCCGGGGTAAGTTTTGTGGAACAAAATCATCCAATTTCAATTGTTATATTAATAACGTAACGAAATCGTAACGTTGTTAAAAGGATATATAACAATATTGCCTTGGTAAGTCCTGGTCACTTAAACTGAGGCAAGTGCCCACGTGAGGCAAGTTAACCACGTAACCACTCCAATGGTCGTGCATTTGAAGTGAGCCACATACGTATTTAATGGTCGTCCATTTTTTTTGGATATAGAACAGTTTGTAAGCACTTAAATCTGCATCAGTAGGAGCCAATGACATCACCGGAATACCCTCCATAGGAGCGAACAGTGCTTCTGATTGAAATTCTATCGATACCTCAAACAACTTAAATAACTCATCGGCTGCCCAGTCATCATTATATCAGCAGTTAAGACAAAACATTTTGGTCGTTATTATAAATAGTATTAATTACAATTAGTAAAGTGCAATTTGACAGAGAATAGACTCCATCTATGACATCCCGGATCGAGCAGTTTGGAGTTAAATCCTGGACATGTAAGCATCGGTTGGGGATAAGTACACTAACTCAAGCGTGAATATTATTTTTTACAAAATGAAACAGCGGGTAAAAATTTGAATTTGAATTTGGTAAGGGCAGAACCTTCGTATACTACTATTAGCATTTATTGGCCTGTAGGAACCCGGAAGTTCATGACCTCACCGACTCGACTCCGCCATACTTTCCTGTCATGTGCATTCTCGTATATTAAGCTTAATACAAACAATAGAAAGACAACAATTAATTTAAAACTAAAGAATAAACAGAACAACTTCAGCGAAAAGTTGGAGCGACTCACCCACTACCGCAACAGCGTGCGACGTTGTATGCCATCCAGCCCTGTTGTTGATATTAGTTTCATGTGGTTGACGTGGAAAGAGAGCGCACAGGACAGGGAACTGTGGCGGTTCCGCCAAACCCCACGGTACGCTTTCCTTAAAAACCCCCATAACACCCATCTTCCCATATAATTTCGCCAATGCAATCGCATTCGGCACACAAAAACGCTGCACGCATTTAAGAGATCAAACCCTTGATCTTAAATTCCCTGTTAAGAAAACTTACCTTCATGCATCTCTTCGCATACAATTTTCTGTAAGAATCCTTCATGACCTTTTTAGGAATTCCATAACTCCCATTGTTTCCCACCAATGCATTTGCATTTGCCCCAGAAAACATTTCCTTTCCCAAGGACATGTAGCGTTTTATTTCGAAATCTTTGATTGCTAAAGGCCGCACACGAGTTGGTTGTATATCGGATATAAACCTACAACGTCTGAGCTAATTAGTGTTTTAATGGATGTTGCCAATTGTTTTATATGGATGCGAAACATGGGCTCTCACAAAACGGGAAGAAAACAAATTCCGTCTATTCGAGAATAAAGTTTTGAGAGGCATCTTTGGAGGTAAATATGACGAGGAGGCAGGACAATGGAGGAGACTCCATAACCACGAATTGGAAGAACTATATCGCAAACCTACAATAGTGAGAGTAATCAAGTCGCGAAGATTAAGATGGGCCGGACACGTGGCGCGAATGGGGAACGATAGGACCGTGCATAGAATTCTTGACGGTAGACCAACGGGAAAGAGACCGGTAGGACGGCCGCGACGGAGATGGGAGGACAATGTTAGGTTTGACCTTGAGGAGATCGGATCGAATGGTGAAGCGTGGAAGGAGAGTGCCCAGGACAGGGAAGGATGGCGAAGCCGAGTCGGTGAGGTCATGAACTTCCGGGTTCCTACAGGCCAATAAATAATAATATAATAATAATAATAAGGACATGTAGCGCTTTCAAGCATTATCTGAAATTCCTAAAATTGTTCCTTAATGTGCATATGCACCATAAATACCAAACATTCGGCACCCTTTGTCTGAGTTAAAATACTATGTCGGTCAGCTTGTTTTTACAGCTGCAACACTAGCGATTCAATACACTGTTGAGGACCGTTGGGCATCGTTATGTTTTTCACTTGTCCAGTCAGGTGCGGAGTGTATCGGCCTCGCAAGCCACCAGAAACTCGTTGCTCCTTTGTTTACTGGTGTATAAAATATTCCTTCAAAGGTCGTACCAAGTAATGTGAATTCCCTCCGGGGTGCGTTGTGATCTCTTGGAATTTCACGAGTTGTGGAGCCTCAAATGTCTCGCCTGGCTTAATTTGTTTTACTCAATCTGTCCAGGGGAAATCCCACTCTTTGCTTTGTTCTCCAACTCCCTGAACAGCACACCGCTTATAAACCTTTTGGATTGAAATTGTTAGTAAATCAAACAGTCCGAAGTACCTTTTCAATATACTTGACTTTTTATTTTTTAATGTATGGAATCGACGCTCTGTCCTCTTGGAGGTCTATTACTGGGTTTTTATTTCGTTTGCCATAGGTTTGGCCTCTGGACTCTTAATAATCTCGAAATAAAAAAATTGTGGCGAGAAGGCCGAATTTAGCGAGACAGGACATATGTGTCTTTCATCTTGTCTCTGACTTCTGGTCATCTTGCGATAACCAGAATCACCCACATCCGTGAGGATGTTGGGCTCGGTCACCCGATCTCTGAAAAGAAAAGAGAAAAAGGGGGGGGGGGGGGGGGGTATCCAAGGATAGTGTGGACAGTGTTAGTCCGAGTGTTCTCTAACTACTTTTATAGAGGGATGGTGGGAAAGAAATCGTACAAGACCGGTAGGTCTTGGGTGCGGTAGTGAACGCAGATCACGTCTTTGGCGTCTGATAATCTGCGCTTTGGTTGGTGTATATGTTTGTGTTTGTGCCGTCTTGTACTGTGCGTTCGTGTGTGTGGTTTGTTAATAGTAGACCCTATGGGATGGGTCCAGGAATCCTCTATTATAGAGGGGAATGTTGTTGGGAAGGGTGCTTTCTTCAGTTTTGTACTGAAGAAGAAATTGTGGGGGTTTGATCCGAAGAGATCGAAAGAGAGAAGGGTCAAGAACGCAGGAGTCCCGTACAAGTGGGTTCTCGCTGTTCTGAATGTTTTCGAGGTACTTATATGCTAATTGAAGCAAGTACTCGTCGATAGGGGTAATGGAGGCGCCTTCGTATAGGTGAGAGTTGGGGTAATGACGACCGTCAGGCCTTCTAGAATGATTGGTGCATCTTCTGAGGAGTTTCCTTTCGAAAACCCGAAGTCTTTCCATTTGGGCCGAAGATATGCAGGACCATATGGGAAAGGCGTACGATATTCCAGATCGGATTAGCTGCTTATAGCAGAGAAGCTTAACTTTGGTGTCAACTTTGTTGCTCCACTTGAGGATGTTGTGCAGTTGCTTAGACCGACCAAGGCCCCTTTGGAGAATGTGGGTCACATGTTTGATGAAATTCATTTTTGGGGTATAAATGACCCCAAGATATTTCATCCTGTCCTGTGGTCTAATCGTAGTATCTCCCATTTTTATTCGAATAATCTGTGAATATCGAGAAGTAGGTTGGGAGTGTTTACTACTCAGAATTATAGCTACTGCTTTAGATGGGTAATAATCTCGAAATCGAAATTCACTGCCCTTTTATAATTTTTCTAGTTGAGAATTGTCAACTAATTTTTGTCAAAATTCCCAGAAGCACACATAATGACTTAGTGCGTTTCAATTTGAGTTGTGTTCTGGGAATTTGTTAGAGGCTTTAGTTGGATGGGTTCTAGGAAGGGAAATCACGAAATGCGTTTTGAATTTAGCATTTCATGATGTCAAGGTTTTTAGGAATGCAGTCAATGTATGATGAATTAACTTTTGGTTAAATTCGTTGTACATGTGACTCAATATGGAATTTGAATATGAAGCAATGGAAAATTTGGGATTTGGGTTTATTATGTGGAATTGAATCAATGTGCGACAAATTGACTTTTGGTTTAATCTATCGCTCATTGATTCAATATGAAATTGGGATTTGCGTTATGGGATTGTTCGATGATATTGGGAATTTAGATAGGGGTAGCGATTTAGGATCGCTACAACACAAACAATCATGCATTTCTTTCGTCGCCAGATGAAATTCGACTCCGCGATTATCATCTCATGCAGAGATGATTTCCAAAAAAGGGAAATTTAAGGAAAAAGTAAGAGAGCGAACAACTTTTCTCTTAAGGGTGTGAATATATCCTTGCCAAGGATATGTTTTATCTACCACGAGTGTAACGTAGAGTCTCTCTTGTGGGAACAAGAAAACCGGATCTCGTAGTTGAGATCATGGTTGTGTGTGTGTGGACGTTCAGATCCGATGTTGTTGCATGTGGTCGAAAGCAGTGGAACAACGATAAAGGCAGTCGGCGAGAACAACGGAAAAGGCGACCAAATGGTTCGCTCCGTAATGAGGGTCGTGTTTATGCAACGTCGCTATGACGGACGTTGGTAAAAAGGTGTTAATGGGATACGATACTTTATACAATGGAAATTGTATATCGTATCTTGGGTTAATTGCCGAAACGTATGTGGCGATTCCGCCAGATCCCACGGCTCGCCTTCCCGAAAAAAACCCCATAACCATAACCCGGGTCTGCACCAGCTTTCGCTAATGCAATTCGCATTAGCATCTTAGATGCTTCACGCATCAAACAGACGCAATTATTATAACCCTAAAATCCCTATAAAGAAAACTTACCTTCATGCATCCCTTCGCATACAATTTTTCATAAGATTTCTTTGTTTTCCTATTTGGTATTATGAACCAATTCGGCACCAGACAAATTCCTGTAAACAAAATAATTCGGATTGCAATCAATGTAACCGTCATGACAGGGACCATAAATATCGCGCCGTCTATTTTCCCAGCCGCGTCATATACCATACATACACATTGCCTGGCAACCTTTTTTGTTTGTCTTACCAACAAACAACCCAAGCAGCTGCATATAATTAGCGCAATAGACGCTGAAACCAAATTCTCCAGCATTTTCTAATGCTAATATGAACCCGGTTTCTATTGCAGCCAGAGATGCCATAAACATCCATATTGCTTTTAGCACCTTTTTCTCCTAACGTCGAAAATAGCGACGAGGCATCGTATAAACATGACCCTCATTAAAGAGCGAACCATTTGGTCGCCTTTTCTTTTGTCCTTGCCGCCTGCCTGTTTCGCTGTTCCACTGCACGTGTGAATAGCATTGATCTCAACGATCCCACACATACCACCATGACCTGTATTACAAGATCTGGTTTCCTATACCACCAAGAGAGACTTTACGTTTCCCTGGTGGTAGGTAAAAAACGATATCCTTATTGGTGAGGATATCGTTTGAGTCTCATTCCATCACCAGACCAAGTCGGTCGGGTCTCCACTACGCTACCTCTGCGCTCGGTACGCGTAAATACGATGGGCCACCCTTTTACCATCGAGGGGTGCGTCGGAGTTCGCACCCCCGTGAGTCGTGTGTGTTTTATTTTTCAACTCTAGGAAGTTTTAGTTTATTTTTTTCCACGTAAATTTATCCGTGAATCTATGAAATAACGTAAATTTATTGATCCCAAATTGTTTATTATCGAAAACATATAGTGCGGCAAAAAAAAAATCGGTATGCAATAGTCTCTTTGATAAAACAATATCCTTAAGTTCATACGAAAGTGTTCAATAGTTTTTGTGAAAACGAATAAATCATCCAAAAATGTAAAAGACAAACAATAAACAATTTATAAATTTCATTTAACTGTCTTGTGGCGGAGTTTTCCTAGTGCTAGGCGGAACATTTGTGGAACAGTTAGTAATTATGATGGAGGAGGAAGCTAATCAGCGCCGTACGCCGGTGCACTTACTTCCTCCCCACACGTATTCCTTGCTTGCATTTAGGTATGCCAAGCAATTCGTGGTGGCGACGAAAGAAATGCATGATTGTTTGTGTATTGAATCGCTAGTGTTGCAGTTGTAAAAACAAGCTGACCGACATAGTATTTTAACTCAGACAAAGGGTGCCGAATGTTTGGTATTTATGGTGCATATGCACATTAAGGAACAATTTTAGGAATTTCAGATAATGCTTGAAAGCGCTACATGTCCTTGGGAAAGGAAATGTTTTCTGGGGCAAATGCAAATGCATTGGTGGGAAACAATGGGAGTTATGGAATTCCTAAAAAGGTCATGAAGAATTCTTACAGAAAATTGTATGCGAAGAGATGCATGAAGGTAAGTTTTCTTAACAGGGAATTTAAGATCAAGGGTTTGATCTCTTAAATGCGTGCAGCGTTTTTGTGTGCCGAATGCGATTGCATTGGCGAAATTATATGGGAAGGTGGGTGTTATGGGTTTTTTCTTAAGGAAAGCGTACAGTGGGGTTTGGCGGAACCGCCACATATCTTAAAATAAGATAAATAAAAATTATCTGAATGTCACAAATTCCCTTAAGGAATATATATTTAGAGAATAAAACTGAACAAATAGATTCCAGTGTGTTTTCTTCATTGTTGTTCCCCTTGCTCTTCATCAACGTCGTGTTGTAAGATCCTGTTTCGTGTTTTCTCTTGTTGCGATGACGGGCCAATTATCAATAAATATCGGCGAGGTCATGAACTTCCGGGTTCCTACAGGCCAATAAATAGTAATAGTAGTAGTGGTTGATGATATATATATATATATATATATATATATATATATATATATATATATATATATATATATATATATATATATATATATCTATATATGTTAGGTGCGGTTTCCGCCACCCCCATCATTAGATTGTTTTTAATATAATTTTGTTTTAATATAGTTTGATGGTAAGGTGGTAGAAAAAGCGTACGATCCACATGTGAGTGTTCGAACACGCCCCAGTTCGAGTGTGGATCGTGGGCAAGTTCGAATTCTGTTTTCGGAGTGGATGTCGATGGGGAGTGAGAGAGGGAAACAGCAAGATATTTGAATTCGCTTTGTTTTGGTTCCGTTGTTGACTGTTCTTTTTACATACAGTTTTTGTAACTCAGATTCCGTTTGAAACATTGAAGAAAAGTTTTTTAACCGCAGTGAAGAAGAAAGAAAGGAACGCTTCGTAAAAAGAGAAAACAGGTTGAAAATTGTGAAAAGAAAAAATTAAAATCGTAACAAGTAAAGAATTAAAACAGTAACGTCCCCGTTGCGAAGAAGAAAAATACGATTTAAAAAAGCAAGAAAGCAATTTTCGATTTTTGTAATGAGTAAAAAATAAAAGAGTATTGTGTACTCTGTAAACAAGGAAAGAAAGTCCGAGTTTTTGCTTAGGTTGTATCCCCTTGTTAACGTGAAGAGGGAACGTGGTATCCCCTACAGCTATTTGAACATTTACCAGCGATTACAGGACTTGAGATCGAAAAAAGTAATAAAATATGGCGACTCTGAAGTGAAGGCTATTAGTAATACAGTGCTGGCAGTGAAAAGGTTTAACAAATGATCTGGAATACGTAATCGTCACAAAAAGATCGCTACGAAGGAGAGGAGACTTAAAGTGGCTTCCGGCACACAAAAACAGGTAACCCATTCATTTCAAATATCTGAATTTCTGTGGCGGAAAACGTCACATATATATATATTAATCCAATGGGTAAGAGTGTGCTACACATGAATTAAATGCTGGTTTGAAGTATACCAGCTCCATTCTGTCACCCGCTCTATTCCTCAATTTTATAAACGATCTGTTGCTCATTACTGACAACCTAATTGACTCGATTGCTGATGCCAGAATTCATTAGTTATAATAGAGTACTCCCCACGAACTTCCAAAACACACAATAGAGCATGCTCAGCTCAATGACATCTGACCTCAAAAATATATTCTAACAAAGTTAAGAGAGCGCCGAAGAACTGTTAACATATTTCATCGAATGAACTTGCCACTTTTCATATAGTACATCTAGATACTCGACTTTCGTGGAGTCAGAGTTGTTTACTTTTTTCATTAAAACTTTTAAGCAGAAAGTGGACTGTATTCTGAACATAGAGAACCTTCTGTTTGCCATAAATTACTGCTCAATGCAATTGAAGCAAATCAAGCTAGAATGGCGAGTGGAAATCGGTGGCACACAACTGTGAAATGGAACTGAATTTCAGCAAAAAACCCCCCAAAATTTCGTCCGTTCTCGATTGTTCGAAAATAAAAAACTCTATTTGGATATTGCATTAAACGAATTACACTTTATTAAAAAAAGCTAAAAATAAGTTTGCCACCGCTGCAACCTGTCAAAGAATGTGGATTGTTGACCTCAGTACTAAAAGCTTAAAAAAACTCCTTCAGCTTGTAGTTTTTGACTGATACAACTTCGGTTTCTGATAGTTGATGTCGAACTCGTTAAGTTCAATTCCGATCCCAGTCATTATCTTCCTTTCGTAGTACCGGTCAATTTTCACAGATTATGACGCCACTAACCCCACATTACAATTAATATTTGCGGTACATTTATTATAACTACAGTGTTTTAAATATAATATCCAATTAACATATTTGAATAAACAATCAATGCAGTAATATAGGCATTGCTTAGCTAGTTCCGTTTGTACAAGGACAATCCACAAACTGTGCGTAGTTACAAAAGTAGAATTTCTCGTCAAACAACAGTCCTGGAGGGCATCGATAAGTTGAAACTACACCACCGTTGCAAACGTAATATTTGTTGCAATCCACTTTGTCCATAACAAACGTACTATCTTCCAATTCCAGACAGTTAGGGACAGTCTCTGCGGAAGCGCATATATTAGTTTCTGTGGATGTTGGGTCAGTTGAAGTTGTGATTGATGATGTTTCGTGAGATGTTGAATGTGAAACATCTGGACAACCGTTGTAAGGACATTCAACAAATTGTGGATAGTTACAAAAATTGTATTTTTCGTCAAACCAAAGCCCGGAATTGCAACGGAAGGTTGCCATAGATCCTCCAGAGCATAAGTAGTATCTGTTGCAATCTATCGTGTCCATAACTAGCGTGCCGTCAGGCAAATTTATACAATCTGGGACGATTGGTGTAGATGGGCAGCTAGTTGTTGAGGTAGGATCCACACTTTGTGAAGTGGTACTAAACGATATTGGGGAAGCGATAGAAGAACTAGAAATAGTCGTCGAATCGGATGTTGTCTCTGTAATGTCGGAAACTATGGGTGTAGCACTTGTTGTGGTTGTAGTCAGCTCGGACGAAGAAGTAGTGATTTCTGCAGTGGATTCGGTCGCAGCTGATGTTATTTCCGTTTGTTTTGTGGATACTGTAGTAGAAGTAGAGTCTCCAGTAAGCGGGGATATTGTTTCTGTGTTTTCTGAAGTGGTTGTGGAACGTCCTGTGGATGGTACTGTTTCTGTAGGTTCCGTGGATCCTACACTAGAAGAAGAGTCAGATGTACTTCCCGTTGATGATATTGTCGATGTGGATTCGGTAGTAGAGGTAGAACTTTCTGTGGATTGTGTAGAACCTGTTGTAGATGGTACTGTTTCTGTATGTTCCGTGGATCCTACACTAGAAAAAGAGACAGATGTAATTTCTGGTGATGATGTTGTCCATGGGGGTTCTGTAAAAGAGGTAGAACTATCTGTGGATTGTGTAGAGCTAATAGGAGCAATTGTACTTATTGGTGACTGAGATGATGAAGAAATAGTAGTTTCTACACATCCATCATAAGGACATTCCACAAACTGCGGGAAATTGCAAAAATTATTAGCTTCATCAAACCAATACCCAGGTTCGCAGTAGTGAACTATTGCCTCTCCATTTTGGCATGAATAATATTTGTTGCAGTCGATTGTATCCATAATCAATTTGTTGTTGGGCAATGAAGTACAATCAGGAACGGTCGGATTCGATGGGCAACTAATTGGAACTGAAGTGGAATCTGTTACTGCTGACGTTGTTTCCGTTTGTTTCGTGGATACTGGAGTAGAAGTAGAATCTGCAGTAGATTCCGTTACCAATGTTGTTTGTATGTTTTCTGAAGTCATTGTGGAACCTATTGTAGATGGTACGGTTCCTGTCCCTTCTGTGGATCCCTCTGTTGTAGCTGAGGTTGTGTCCGTTTCTTTCGTAGATACTGAAGTAGAAGAAGAGTCTTCAGTGGGTTGCGTTATCAATGTTGTTTGTGTGTTTTCTGAAGTCGTTGTGGAACATATTGTTTCTGTACGTTGTGTGGATGCCTCTGTTTCAGCTGAAGCAGTTTCTGTTGGTTTTACGGATACGGGAGTAGAAGTAGAGTCTGTAATATGCGAGGTGGTTGTTTGGGCGTTTTCTGAGGTGGTCGTGGAACCTGCTGTATGTGGTACGGTTCCTGTCCCTTCTGTGGGTCCTTCTGTTGCAGCTGAGGCTGTTTCCGTTGGTGTTGTGGATACGGGAGGAGAAGTAGAGTCTGTAGTGTGTGGCGTCGTTGTTTGTGTGTTTTCTGAGGTCATTGTGGTAGATGGTACTGTTTCTGTAAGCTCTGTGAATCCTGCACTAGAAGAAGAGTCAGGTGTAATTTCCGTTGATGACGTTGTCGATGTGGATCCTATAATAGAGGTGGAACTATCAGTGGATTGTGTAGAGCTAGTACCAGGAGCAACTGTAGTATATGGTAGCTGAGATGATGAAGAAATAGTAGTCTCTACACATCCATCATAACGACATTCCACAAACTGCGGGAAATTGCAAAAATTATTAGTTTCATCAAACCAATATCCAGGTTCGCAACGGTGAACTATTGCCTCTCCATTTTGGCATGAATAATATTTGTTGCAGTCGATTGTATCCATAATCAGTTTGTTGTCGGGTAATGTACTACAATCAGGAACGGTCGGATTCGATGGGCAACTAATTGGAACTGAAGTGGAATCCGTTACTGCTGACGTTGTTTCAGTTTGTGTCGTGGATACTTGAGTAGAAATAGAGTCTGTAGTAGATTGCGTTATCAATGTTTTTTGTGTGTTTTCTGAAGTCGTTGTGGAACCTATTGTAGATGGTGTGGTTCCTGCCCCTTCTGTGGGTCCGTCTGTTGCAGATGAGGTTGTGTCCGTTGGTGTTGTGGATACTGAAGTAGAAGTAGAGTCTGTAGCATGTGGCGTCGTTGTTTGTGTGTTTTCTGAAGTGATTGTGGTAGATGGTACTGTTCCTGTAAGCTGCGTGAATCCTGTACTAGAAGAAGAGTCAGGTGTAATTTCTGTTGATGACGTTTCCGATGTGGATCCTATAATAGAGGTGGAACTATCAGTCGATGGTGTAGAGCTAATAGGAGCAAATGTAGTTATTGGTGACTGAGATGATGAAGAAATAGTAGTTTCTGCACATCCATCATAAGGACATTCCACAAACTGCGGGAAATTGCAAAAATTATTAGCTTCATCAAACCAATACCCAGGTTCGCAGTAGTGAACTATTGCCTCTCCATTTTGGCATGAATAATATTTGTTGCAGTCGATTGTATCCATAATCAATTTGTTGTCGGGCAATGAAGTACAATCAGGAACGGTCGGATTCGATGGGCAACTAATTGGAACTGAAGTGGAATCTGTTACTGCTGACGTTGTTTCCGTTTGTTTCGTGGATACTGGAGTAGAAGTAGAATCTGCAGTAGATTCCGTTACCAATGTTGTTTGTATGTTTTCTGAAGTCATTGTGGAACCTATTGTAGATGGTACGGTTCCTGTCCCTTCTGTGGATCCCTCTGTTGTAGCTGAGGTTGTGTCCGTTTCTTTCGTAGATACTGAAGTAGAAGAAGAGTCTTCAGTGGGTTGCGTTATCAATGTTGTTTGTGTGTTTTCTGAAGTCGTTGTGGAACATATTGTTTCTGTACGTTGTGTGGATGCCTCTGTTTCAGCTGAAGCAGTTTCTGTTGGTTTTACGGATACGGGAGTAGAAGTAGAGTCTGTAATATGCGAGGTGGTTGTTTGGGCGTTTTCTGAGGTGGTCGTGGAACCTGCTGTATGTGGTACGGTTCCTGTCCCTTCTGTGGGTCCTTCTGTTGCAGCTGAGGCTGTTTCCGTTGGTGTTGTGGATACGGGAGGAGAAGTAGAGTCTGTAGTGTGTGGCGTCGTTGTTTGTGTGTTTTCTGAGGTCATTGTGGTAGATGGTACTGTTTCTGTAAGCTCTGTGAATCCTGCACTAGAAGAAGAGTCAGGTGTAATTTCCGTTGATGACGTTGTCGATGTGGATCCTATAATAGAGGTGGAACTATCAGTGGATTGTGTAGAGCTAGTACCAGGAGCAACTGTAGTATATGGTAGCTGAGATGATGAAGAAATAGTAGTCTCTACACATCCATCATAACGACATTCCACAAACTGCGGGAAATTGCAAAAATTATTAGTTTCATCAAACCAATATCCAGGTTCGCAACGGTGAACTATTGCCTCTCCATTTTGGCATGAATAATATTTGTTGCAGTCGATTGTATCCATAATCAGTTTGTTGTCGGGTAATGTACTACAATCAGGAACGGTCGGATTCGATGGGCAACTAATTGGAACTGAAGTGGAATCCGTTACTGCTGACGTTGTTTCAGTTTGTGTCGTGGATACTTGAGTAGAAATAGAGTCTGTAGTAGATTGCGTTATCAATGTTTTTTGTGTGTTTTCTGAAGTCGTTGTGGAACCTATTGTAGATGGTGTGGTTCCTGCCCCTTCTGTGGGTCCGTCTGTTGCAGATGAGGTTGTGTCCGTTGGTGTTGTGGATACTGAAGTAGAAGTAGAGTCTGTAGCATGTGGCGTCGTTGTTTGTGTGTTTTCTGAAGTGATTGTGGTAGATGGTACTGTTCCTGTAAGCTGCGTGAATCCTGTACTAGAAGAAGAGTCAGGTGTAATTTCTGTTGATGACGTTTCCGATGTGGATCCTATAATAGAGGTGGAACTATCAGTCGATGGTGTAGAGCTAATAGGAGCAAATGTAGTTATTGGTGACTGAGATGATGAAGAAATAGTAGTTTCTGCACATCCATCATAAGGACATTCCACAAACTGCGGGAAATTGCAAAAATTATTAGCTTCATCAAACCAATACCCAGGTTCGCAGTAGTGAACTATTGCCTCTCCATTTTGGCATGAATAATATTTGTTGCAGTCGATTGTATCCATAATCAATTTGTTGTCGGGCAATGAAGTACAATCAGGAACGGTCGGATTCGATGGGCAACTAGTTGGAGCTGAAGTGGAATCTGTTACTGCTGACGTTGTTTCCGTTTGTCTCGTGGACACCGGAGTAGAAGTAGAGTCTGTAGTAGATCGCGTTATCAATGTTGTTTGTGTGTTTTCTGAAGACGTTATGGAACCTATTGTAGATGGTACGGTTCTTGTCTCTTCTGTGGATCCGTCTGCTGCAGCTGAGGTTGTTTCCGTTTGTTTCGTGGAGGCTGGAGTAGAAGTGGAGTCTGCAGTGTAATGCGTTATCAATGTTGTTTGTGTGTTTTCTGTAGTCGTTGTGGAACCTATTGTAGATGGTACTGTTTCCGTATGTTCCGTGGATCCTACACTAGAAGAAGAGACAGATGTAATGTCTGTTGATGATGTTGTCCATGGGAGTTCTGTAAAAGAGGTAGAACTATCTGTGGATTGTGTAGAGCTAGTATCAGGGGGAACTGTAGTTATTGGTGACTGAGATGATGAAGAAATAGTAGTTTCTACACATCCATCATAAGGACATTCCACAAACTGCGGTAAATTGCAAAAATTATTAGCTTCATCAAACCAATATCCAGGTTCACAGTGGTGAACTATTGCCTCTCCGTTTTGGCATGAATAATATTTGTTGCAGTCGATTGTATCCATAATCAATTTGTTGTCAAGCAATGTAGTACATTCAGGAACGGTCGGGTTTGATGGACATATTGTTGTTGAATATAATTCCGTAGTTTGAGAAACTGTATTTGAGTTCGAAGTGAAAGAAGTCTGGGACGTACTTGATCCCGTCGAACCCGTGTTATCTGTGGATCCAGAGATCGTTGTTGAATCTGTTGTAAACTGGGTGGTATCCCAAGTGGAAGAATGTATTGTATCTCGCGTTGTACCTTGAGGATCAGTGATTGACTGAGATGTCGTAGAATCTGATGTAGATGGGAGTGTGCTTGTTGATTGAGATTCAGTTGTTAACTTAGAAGAAATATGTGTAGATGGAACGGATGTACTAGAATCTGTTGGAGCGTCAGTGGGTGATTTAGTTGATGATGTTTCCACAATTACAACTGTGGTGTGCAATGTTGATGGCGTTGAAGTCGGTGTAGTGGTTTCCGGACAGCCGAGGTATGGGCAGTCGACAAGTTGCTGATAGTTGCAAAAATTGTATCGTTCGTCGAACCAAAATCCGTATTCACATCGGAATGTCGTGGCCACACCATCTTTACACATGTAATATTTATTACAGTCTATCACATCCATTACAAATGTTTCGTCACGTAATTTAGAGCAATCAGGAATAGCCGATCCTGTCGGGCATTTTGCTGTTGAAGATGGCTCTGTGATTTCAGGTTTCAAAGTAGTAGATATTGATGTAGAAATACTGTCGGTTGGATGATTTGTCGGTGAATTACCCGTTGTTGGTGCAATGGAAGTGGAAGTCGAGGTTGAGGTTGTTTCAAACGTACAACCATCATTTGGACAATCAACATATTGCGGATAGTTGCAAACAAATCTTTTATCGTCAAACCATAGTCCCGGTGCGCAGTGTCCCGGGATAGCTACTCCATTTGAACACGTATAGTACTTATTGCAATCCAACTTGTCCGTAACAAATGTGCCATGGGGTAAAGAAGTGCAGTCAGGTGCAGGTGGTCCTGTCGGACATATCTTCCTTAACTGCGTTTGGCAAATTGTTACTAATGCTGCCCACACAATAAATGTAACACTAAACGAAGATACTTAAAACAAATTGTTATTTCTAAATTTGATTTTTCATTAATTGTTGGGGTTTATTAGTTCACTACTTACCTGACACCATTTGGGTGCACTTATCAAAGAATCGATTCTTATGAAGGGGGCCCCATTGTACTGCGCTCTATTTATTGCATTACCCTGCTACTGCATTTCATGTTACTTACTTAAAAGAAAAGGAAAGAAAAAGATAATAAATTAAAACTTAAGATCTAATTCTAATATTTACTGACTTATCTGTCTTTAGTCGAGTGGAATGTTAAGTTGTGGCATCCGCTTCAACAGGTATTTGTTTATAGAATTACAAAATAGGCAATCAATTAAAAATTATGATATTGATTAAAAGCGGCTGTGGAATTTGCCCATTAAAATAAAATTGATAATTTGAGTATTTTTAATTGGACATATGCAAGCGTAGCGAGTCATGAGTTGTAAATTGCGTATTATAAACACATATTAAAAAGTTCCTCAAAGTCTGCTTTCATATACTAGATTTGATTCGATTCAATTGCTGTAACTGCGCGCTGATGATGGTGTTTGCGTAATTAGAATCCTGCAGTATAAGGCCCGGGAGACCGGGGTTCGATTCCCCGTCGGGGAGCCTCTGGCGCAAGACTAATGACCTTGCCCAGAAAAAATAAATCATTATGGAAAGTTTAACAAGCCTCAGGACTTGCTAAATAAGGCCAAGACCGGATCCCGGTTGTAGTGCCGATGATGATGATGAGTATAAGGCTATAAGGCTATTCCCTAAACTTAAAAGCCAAATCACTGGGCGCTTTGAAGGACATGGCAGGAATCGACTAAAACAGGTGATTCGAAGACTGAAAAAAAAAAAAAACGGCGGAATCAGTGTATTGAATCAGAGAAAGATTACTTTGAAGGAGCTGAAATTTATTTGGAATTATAAATAAAGGTACTAAATTTTATAACCAAATTCCGACTTATAACTGTTGACAGTACCATATACACACAGTAAACAGAATAACACTCTATTATAATGTTAAAATATTTAAAAATGTGTTTTGTAAGCATGGAGAGAAATGCACAGGACGGTCAACGGTGGCGTAGCCGAGTTAGTGAGGTCATGAGCTTTCGGGTTGCTGCAGATCAATAAATAGATAGGCAATACAATGCATAGTTTAATGTCTCATTCATTCAGAAGCAAAGCCTTCTCCACGGGCAATTAATTCATATCGCTCACATTGCGATAATTACCCATCCATGCCCAAAGCCAATTATCATATATCAGTTATACACTTGACCCACTCCCCAATGCCACTGCATTCTGCTTCGTATTACAAAAATCAAGGGGGCACCTGTCCATGGACCTACTCGGTCTCATTTTACAAATACATATGTTTACAAGTGTGATACACGATATACGATCACGGGCGGTGTCGTCAAAGGCCACCGACGACGAAATAATTGAGCGTCGGAAAAGTACTGAGTTCGACGAAGTAGCGAACACAGCAGTAAGGCACAATTAATCGTATGATACGATTGGCACACGCGGGCAATGTCCTATAATTGGTTCTTCGTATGAAACCAATTAAGTAAATGCTCAAAACATTCCCGTTGCAGTTTTAGCAGGGCAAATTAAACAATTAATGAATATTGCGAATGGCTTAGGACAGCCGAATAACCTCCGAATAGGTTACACGCTCCAGGTGAGGAAAATACATCATCTGCATTGACTTACCAATAATTTGGTATAAAAAGAGGTGTGCAAATGAGTTTCGGCGCAGTGTAAAATAATAAACAAGAAGGCTGCGGTCATCGAAACTGTACAGCGGGTCTTCTTGTTTTTAAATAAAGTAAATTACTCTTGTAAAGTGTAAATAAACAAGGGATGGTTATTCCCAATTGAATAAAGTTAAAGTCACAAAAAAGGAAGAAGTCTTTTTATCCAACACGACATAGGATCAACTTAACACAAACAGGTGTTATACGGCTCGAAGGACCAGAAGCCAGCCATCTGGAGAACAAACCCTCTTACGGACTGCCAAAGGAGCAACGCAACACAAACAGGTGAATATAACAAATTATTAACCTCGGAGGAGTATCCCCCGACATATAACATAAAATAATAAATGTTAATACCTGGGGTTACGCTCAATTGTTACAAGTACTGAAAAGCCTTTGGGTAAAAACCAAAACGGTTGGCCTCTGATGCAGACGGACGAAGTTCCCCGGCTCACGTTAACTGTTAAGCTACAACGCATCCGCGTATAGTATTCGAAGGAATTCAGATTTCGATGTAGGACTTGAAAAATTAAACGGATACACAATTTTACGAACATCTTAGTTTTTTTTATAACCGAAAAGGCAATGTGACAATTACGCACACACAACACATCTACAATAGTATTACTATTACTATTTATTGGCCTATACGAACTCATGACCTCAGTGACTCGGCTGCACCATCGCTCCCTGTCCTGTGCACTCTCCTTCCACGCTTGAGCATCCGATCCGATCTCGTCAAGGTCAAACCTAACATTGTCCTCCCATCTCCGTCGCGGCCGTCCCGTCGGTCTCTTTCCCGTTGGTTGACCGTCAAGAACTGTATGCACGGCTCTATCGTTGCCCATTCTTGCTACATGTCCGGCCCATCTTAATCTTCGTGACCTGATTACTCACAATATTAGGGGTTGCGGTATAGCTCTTCCAGTACGTGGTTGTGGAATTTCCTCGCTTTGTGAAAGCAACTAGCGTTGAGGGAGTGTAGTCTTTTGTTAATTTCCTTCGACATTTCGTTGCTGGCCGTCAGTATTGCTCCCAGATATTTAAATTCCTTAACTTTTTCAAATATCTT
This sequence comes from Microdon myrmicae, assembly GCA_963931805.1. NCBI lineage: Eukaryota > Metazoa > Arthropoda > Insecta > Diptera > Syrphidae > Microdon > Microdon myrmicae. Next base: position 97,418,230 of record OZ007501.1, on the reverse strand, counting down.
GCCCCTGATGTTTATGTGTGTTCCCCGAGGTCCACCTGCTCTCATCGTAATCATATATTTTGTTTTATCTTCATTGATTTCTAGGCGCACTTCTTCTGCCGCTTGGATGATGATTTCATTGTTTTTACTTACAGTTTCTAGATTATCGCCCAGAACGGCGATGTCATCCACATATGCGAGCACTTGTGCGACCCCGTTCAGGGTTGATCCGGACATGTTGTCGTCTTGTACCTTTTTGATGACATACTCGACGACAATGTTAAAGAGACATGGTGAGAGGCCATCCCCCTGTTTTATCCGTCCCGGATTTCAACTGGTTCTGAGAGCTGGTTTTCTGTTTTAACTCGCCCTTTATTTTCGTTCATGCAGATTTAAATGAGGGCGGCATATTTTTTCGGGATTCCCAGCTCAACTATAATATGGTAGAGTCTTTGCCTTGCGACTGAGTCGTAGGCTTTTTCGAAGTCAACGAACAGTTGGTGAAACATCTTTCAGTATTCCCACTTCCTTTTCAGCAATTGCCTTATTGTAAACATTTGATCGCTCGTTGATCCGCTCCTATGGAATCCGCACTGACAGACTCCCAGTATTTCTGCGTACGATGTGATTCTTGCCAGTATGCCATTTGGTAGTATTTTGTATGTGGTTGGGAACAATAATATTCCTCTGTAGTTTTTGCAGTCAGATCTGTCGTCTTTTCTTGAAAATGGGGACGACTGTTGAGGTTTTCCATTCATCCGCAGTAACTTCCTTATCCCATATTGTTTTAATCAGTTAGTGGATCTTTCGAGCGGTTGCCTCTCCTTCGTGCTTCATAAGCTCTGCCGGTATGTAGTCGACTCCGGGAGCTTAGTTGTTTTTCAATCGATTTATTGTGTCTACAACTTCGTTGAAAGGGGAATCTGAGGCGTTTATTTATGGTTGATGGGTGCGCACACTGAGCAGGTTTTAAAAGTACTACTTCCATCTTGTCACGATATTGTTTGTTTCTGTGACCAGACATCCGTTTGCGTCTCGAATTATTTTGACTCTCCCTTGTTAGCCATTACTAATTGAGTTGATGCCGGCATACATACATCTGATATTCTTTGCTTTGGCATTTTCTAGGATTTTTTCAATCCGAGTCTTTTCCCATTCGCGGTTTTTGCGTTTGAAAAGTCTCGTTGTATCTTTCCGAATTGTTGCGTATCTTTCTGCGTTGACTTTAACATATCTTTCTAAGTGGATCACTTTGAGGCGTTTACGTTTTTCGATCTTCGCCCTGCACTCATCGTCAAACCAAGGCTTCGACTTAATTGTTTTCTTAAATCCTAATACCTTTTGGGCTGTTTGTTTGATTGTGTCTCTGATCGGTGCCCATTTAGTGTCCACATTATCGATTTCCTCTTGATCACTGCTCCCATTCTCTAGGATGCTAAATCTATTCGTTATTTCGTCTTGATATTCAGACCTTTTGCGCAGGACTTTTAGTTTATCAATGATGAACTTTTTGCTCGTCTCCCGTGACTGCCCATGCGGGTTCGCTGCGAGCCGACTCCTAATTTTGCCCATCGGAGAGATCATCGGAGTCGCAATCTGCTCCTCTATATGATTTAACGTCAAAGGAATTCCATATTTTTCCAGCTCTGTAATGGAACGAGTTCTGATGCAGAAATGTTCGCGCCGTTGGGAAATGAACCGCAAATTGGTGCAATCCGTCAGATTGTTTTGCGGAACGGAAACACACTGAATCGTGCAGGACAATACTCTGAATCTCCAAAGAATAGTACCTGTGATAATATCTGTAAAACAGCCACAGTTCAGCTACGCGCCTTCGATGTGATCGAGACTGCAGTCCCGACGTTAGCGCCGTGTCCTCGACTTTCGGATGGCCCGTCTCTGTACGCAAGTAAGTCGAGACAATTACTTGAAATTAATAAAAAGATCTTTGTTCCTTTTATTTTCATTTCCCGTGATCTTCCGTGAGAGAGAGAGCTTTATAATATTTATTTGAACGTGGGGACCTAAGTTGCCCCACGGAATCTCACTTAAGACTAAAATACAATTTTATGATTTCCTATCTGCTAACTTAAATTAGTTTATGTGGCTAAAAAAATGAAAGGAAAAAATATACACAGGGTAAAAAAGTACAACGAACTGGGTGAAAAGTGTGCAACATGATCTGATCACCGGATGCAGGCAGGCGAACGAAACCAGGGATCGCTGGAAGCATGTTAGTGATCGCAAAAATGCTGACCCAGCGCTTCCAGCGTTGTCGAATGAAGATTGCGATATACCGTGGATATCGTCACGTCAGCCGAACCAACGGACTCGGGTTATGTAGCACGGTGCCACAGTGGGTTCTAAAATATGTGTTACATTGACTAATTACGATTTTATTACTATAAGAATTGATTAATTTGAATTTCTAGTTTATAATAATGTATTTACTGTTTTACATTATATTGGGGTGGTTCGTTATCACATATGGGAGCAATATTCGAGCGCGGGTTTAATTTGAAATATGTACAGGAAAATATGTTGGACCGGAGTAAAATATTTATTGGCTCAAAACAGATAACTCAGTTTTCTAAGGCGGACCTGGATATATTCGACACGTGTTTATGCCACAATACATTCCCACAGACACACGTTCTTCACTATCATCGCAAACGCTATAGGCCTTTCGCCACTGCGGGGCCCTATCCAGATCTTGATTCAGAAAGTCGATCTGACTACATCTCAGCTGGTGCAACGTTGATGCACTAATCGGCCGATCAGTCGAATAAGAGGAAACAAGTGTACTATCATCCGCAAAACTGAACACTTTGTTATCCGTTGACTCCAAGAAATCATTTATGTGAAGCAAAAACAAATTTGGAGCTAAAATAGAACCATAAGGCACCCCGGAATTAACAGGATACGAATCCGAAGACTCGTCGTCTACAACAACCGGGATTGGGGAAGCTCTTCGTCCAGTCGCAACGCTACTGGGAAAATCCGTATGAACAAAGTTTGCTCAGCAATGCCCCGTCTTTGACGCTGTCAAAAACCTTGGAGATATCCAATGCGACCGCCCTTGACTTACCATGCGCTTCAATCCCAGATGTCCATATATCAGTTATAAGGGTCAAAAGGTCTCCCGAGAACAGCATGCCGCAGAATCCGCATTGAGGATCATCCAGAAGTCCGTTGCACTCTAAATATTTAATTAAGTCGGTATTGATGACCTTTTCCATTGCCTTAGATAACATAGACAGTAATGCTATTGCGGGGTGGTTCGGGGTGTGCCTAGACACGGGCACTAATTTCACGAAACCCCAACGGATTCTGCATCGAACTGTTCACGGTTCCACAACAAGTAAATAAGTGGACTGGAGTTCTCTTGCTGTTGAATGTTTTCTTTATTGAATACTTTTAATTACACTGTTTTTTTTTGTCGTTACTTGTTTTGTTTTTTTACTTATTTCTAGTGACACTGTTCTTCGGTTGTTGAATGTTTCTGTTATTACTTATTTTTTAAAATTACAAGGTTCCTTGTTTTTAAATGTTTTGTTAATTACTTATTTTGAGTTACGCGACTCTTTGTTGTTAAAGTGCATTACCCCAAGAAAATAGAACTTTCCGCGCACAACTCTCTTTATTAAAAAAACAACGTATCGACTCCAAGAAAGGCCATCGAACTGTACTCTTGAAAACTCACACGATCGCGGTGGTGGGAGAAATCTGGTTCTAAGTAACGCGGATGAGATTAATGTAAAAGGTGCGACGGTCCGCTATGGATATTGACAACTGACTCCAGGAAGAAGTGCATACCGTAAAGGTGATTATCAGACTCCCCTCGTGTTAGATTCTCGTTTTATTCTTCTCATCTTTATTTTCATCTTTACCTCATACCTCTGGCGTACCAGGGAAATTCCAAACACATCTGGTCAATTAGAGGGACGGAAATTTAGGCTGGCAGCAAATGCAGTCATAAATCATGAGAATGGTTTTCCCATGATGGTGATAAAATATCGGCAAAAACCCAAGGCTGCCGGAGAGCATGAATCTTTTTGACTACATTGTTTATGTAGGAAATTGCTGCCTGGACGAAAGTGTTTTCTTTTGTCTACATCAGATAGACAGAAGTGTTTCGGGTAGCATAAGGGAACAATGCTGGCGGCAGCAATTGGGTCTTCTGTAATGTAAAATTCACAGAAGATCGCTCGCCATAGCAACTAGAAAAAAAGTCTAATTGATCTTTGGTTTATGCCGCTCATTATGTCCTATTGCAGGGCTATTAGAAATCTGGCTTGCAAATGTGCAAGCCAGCAAATAGCCCGGCATGTATTTCTGGACGCTAAATGGGCATGGCGACAGTGTTTGTGTACACTTTGATTCTGCCAAGAATGTAACATTTCGTCGGTCGATGAATCGAGTGTGTGTTATTTTAAATAACGCTCGATCGCTTGCAGGTATCCAACGATGGCTACGCTGTATATCGTCGAGAGGACGATCGGCCGATGGGTCTGTAAATGAAGAGTAAAAATGACATGCCGGGTGTAGAGGAAAAGCTCCTCGGCTATGATGGGATATTTATGACGGTTATCCAAGGGGGTAACCGAATTGTTTTCAGCCATTTTAGGACAGTGGTGAATACTATGGCAAGGTTGTGTGATTTTGCCAGTGATTCGACTTAAGGGTAGATATGGGGTTTATAGGATTTTTATAGGGTTAAAAATGATGCGAGGTTCTTCGGGCCCTGAAAAGCCCCACACTATCGGCCTGTAATTGTGTTGGAGACACATTTTCCCCTTCGTTGGGATTGGCTAAATTCGAGCGATTTTCCGGGAGGTAGTCCTCTGTCTATAAGATAAGCGAAACAGTTTGGTAAGAACTGACGACAGTTCTGGAGCATCGTTTTTAAGGACTATTCGGTCCAGGCCGGTGGCCTTCTTACAGTTCAGTCTACGTAGAATGCGTTAGATAGCTCGTTGGCGGAACCTCACAACCGGCATCGAAAACCGTACCGGCGCGATCGCAGGCGGATCCATAACACCAGCATCGAGGTTTGAATTCGGCGAAAATAAATTTCCGAACACATTAGCCTAATCTTTTGAATTTGTGACTAGTGTCCCGCTACCTATCACTAACGGAGGAAAAGAAGAATCAGATTGCTATTGATCAAAACGGACGCAACAAGTTGGGTATTCAAAGATAATATTGGTCACTTTGTCATTGTAAACTTTCTTTGCGGTATCAATCTCCTGGTTGCACACGTTTCTGACCCTGACAAAACTCTGCTGACCTCCCTGGGATTGGAGCGCCATTGCGTAAAAACTCTATTTTTTTCCGCTGTAATCTGCTCGCATTTTTTTATCAAACCAAGGATTATCAGATGAATTCCATTTTAGATGAATTTCATAACAACAAATCGCACTAACATTCTGGCGAAAGTTACGGAGTCCCATCAATTTTCGAAATATTTGGAGACAAACGATCGAAGGGCGGTCGCATTGGATATCTCCAAGGTTTTTGACAGCGTCAAAGACGGGGCATTGCTGAGCAAACTTTGTTCATACGGATTTTCCCAATAGCGTTGCAACTGGGCGAAGAGCTTCCCCCATCCCGGTTGTTGTAGACGACGAGTCTTCGGATTCGTATCCTGTTAATTACGGGGTGCCTTATGGTTCTATTTTAGCTCCAAACTTGTTTTTGCTTCACATAAATGATTTCTTGGAGTCAACGGATAACAAAGTGTTCAGTTTTGCGGATGATAGTACACTTGTTTCCTCTTATTCGACTGATCGGCCGATTAGTGCATCAACGTTGCACCAGCTGAGATGTAGTCAGATCGACTTTCTGAATCAAGATCTGGATAGGGCCTGCATTGGCGAAAGGCCTATAGCGTTTGCGATGATAGTGAAGAACGTGTGATTCGAACCGACCCTATAACGGTTAGAATCACTAAAAGATTGAACCAATGCTTAGCACATCAGACTACTGCCGCCTGTTTCGTACATTTCGATCGTTATTCTCTAATACTCTAATACTGATGTAGATCTGCTATGTTTTGTTGTACTATGGTATACGGCTCTATAAGTCTAATAACCTTGCCCGTAAAAATAAATTATTATGGAACATTTAACAAGCGTCGTGACTTGCTAAATAAGGCCAAGACCGGATCCCGGTTGTAGTACCAATGATGATGATGGTATGGCTCTATTGCTTTTGCTTACTCGATTTTCGTTCGGCGTTGTTCTTCACTATTTTCAGTTGTCCTGTGTGTGTATCTGTTAGAAACGCCACATGTCAAAATCGTCGACTTCAATACAATGAAGACACAATATACAACATTCAACCAGAAAAATGGTTCGTCGGTTCCACAGTTGATGATGAATCTAGGGGCGGCATACAATTGCTCAGCCACTCGGTCTGTGGGAATGCCTCTTGACTTGCTAAATAAGGCCAAGACCGGATCCCGGTTGTAGTACCGATGATGATGACGATATGATTGAATGAAGACCGCATCTCAATCTCAGCGCACTCCGGGGCATAGTTATGCCTATATATGTTTCGGAAGATCAACAGGTTCGACTGCGAACTCCAACCATATCTCTCTTGTTAAGGACAATATGGTCGAAACGGAGAAAGGGTCCTTTGCAATGAATAAAACGGCCGCATTGTGTCTCGGAGCGATGGATGACAGCGCACTCCCATTTCCCTTCAGCGGCCCCGCAGGATGTTGCAAAATGCAACATGATCCACCAAAAACATAAACATATCAGGTAAATTTCAACTTCAATTACGTGATCACGTAAAATTTGATTACGGAAGTCGGTAATCGGCAGAAGACCTTAGGACATGCCTTCGAGTAGCCAACTGCCGCCGGCATAGTACTTGCAATGTCAACTAAGGCGGCGACCGACGGAACGTGTGAAGTAAATGGAGAAATTACGATCCAGAACATTACATAGCTTCCAGAAGCAACAGCCAATAGAAAGGGCGGCTTGAATTTAGGCCAATGAGAGAGATATGGGGTGGAGAGTCATTATAGAGATTGCAGGTCAGTGGCCGAAATCAAGCCTAATCTGAAACTTTGATACGAAACAATGAGTTGCAGTAAAATTTCGTCGTCATGAATTCAGCAGTGTGACAAGAAAGTCGATTGGCAATCAGAGAGTGTGCATTATAATTTTTCTTCGTCGTCGGTGTGTTAGATAGCGAGTAAAATAAAATAAACAGTTTTTCAACCTTATTAATTTTTAATTGTTTTTTTTTTACACTGGCGCACGCGCAAAAGGGGATTTTGAAGTACCCTTAAATGTCAGAGCAACGTGCAAGCGGATGGAGACGAAGTGGATAAGGAAAGGAGGTGTCGATGTATATTGGTCTGGAATGTCTGGACATCACAACGCCCAGGAAACACATGATCAGGCAGAACATTCCACATTCGTGTGGTTCGGCTAAAGAAAGACTCTCTACGTTTTTTTGGTGCAACTGAAGTCCACTTTCCTCGATAGTATAGTGGTTAGTATACCCGCCTGTCACGCGGGAGACCGGGGTTCGATTCCCCGTCGGGGAGACCCTGGCGCAAGACTAATGACCTTGCCCGGAAAAAACAAATCATTATGGAAAATTTAACAATGCCTCAGGACTTGCTTAAATAAGGCCAAGACCGGTTCCCGGTTGTAGTGCCGGTGATGATGATGAAGTCCACTTTCAACGTGAACTGATGCGTATTTACAGATTGATGAATCTTAAGTGATTCTCTGCCGCAATTCGTGTAAAATAGTGAATAAAATTCATCAAAGACTAACCTCCGAGTTTCTTTTAATTGTCTTTTCTTTTGGTTGAAAACGAATAGGATTCCAGTCGGAGCGGTGTTTTTTTTTGTACCTTTTTCAAGGTGTTGTAGCGTAGAATACAAGTAGGGTGTTGATTTGGCCAGAAGAAGGAACCTCTAACACCAGTGACGCAGTCAGCGCTCACAGCCACTGTCTATCCAGCAGCAACAACAACATCCGCCACAAATTCGGAGTGGCTTTCTATTTTTACTTTAATTTTGAATTTGGTGCAACACAATCTTCGACTAAATTATGCCAATGTAACGCTGGAAGTTTTCTACAATTTCTCCTACATACTGTTCAGCAAGTTGGCTAATTTCCATCTCTACCAAGTATATTACCGGTTTTGGGCACGGTATAACCGTCGGAAGAATCACCAACACCATTTTTATATCTCCAAGGTCGGTGTGTGGGCTGTAGTATTAAGTAGGTGAATTATTAGACATGAAGATGAAAATGGAGTTGTCATGATGGTGAAAGTTGAGAATCACTATCAGATGCTTAAGGAGTTCTTGATCCCAGTTCTTCAAAAATTTGAATTTGGCAATTCCAGAACTTGGTTTTAACGGATAGCGCCACTTCTAATGCTCCTGTGTTGATGGGCCTGTTGAAACACATTCATAGCATATTCATAACACAAGGGGGAAACATCGAACGAACCAAATCCCAAATCCCAAATTAAATCCGCACTCGAATACCGCTTACATGATTACAGTTTTGCTCCTCATAAATTGATGTGCTTTGATTTAAAGTGCTTCTACAATTAAGAAGTCGCTTCCCCGTTGAAAGTGTATTGAAACAGGAAATATTTTCATGTTAGAGGAACTTTTTGCGGTAGCATGCTTTAGCATTAAAAGAGCCTTAACAGTTAAGGTACTTTAATATTAATATTTAAGACGCCTTGAGATTTGACGTTTTTTTGACATTTAACGTACTTTGTGCCAGGGATTCCTTGGTCGCCGAAGATGGTCCCATAATTTGCGTGCTTTGATATTGATACGTTGATCTGTTGATCTGTAACCAGATTTTTTCACTTAAGATTGATATTTGACATGCTTTACCATCAAAGGAGGCCTGATATTCAAGGTGTTTTAAGGTTGACAAAGAACCTACAATGTGCACTTTCACTAATTATCATCATCATCCTCGGCACTACAACCGGCTTCCGGTCTTGGCCTTATTTAGCAAGTCTCTCCACCGGGATCCGGTCCATATCCGAGACTTGTTGCCCATAATAATTTGTTATTCCGGTCAAATTTATTAGCGCCATTTCACTAATTATACAAAACAAAATTTATTAATGTATTTTTTTTTATTAATTTTATTATTTTGACACAGTTTGAAATACTTTTATTTATCACTTATCCGACTATCAGAACCTTAATCGAATCTATGGTTTTGCTTCTTATTAGATTTGGTACAACATGTAATTTTATTGAAATCGCTGAACGATCGTTTTCTGAATAAGACAGTTATCAATATTAAGAAGGTGTTATTATCTTTGGGGCAAAACAAGCAAATCAAAGTAGAATTTAGAAACCATCCGTTCTTTAATGAAGCAGATTTGAGGTGTATAATCGAAGATATTCACACATTAACAATAAAAGCGTTCCAAATAACGACATCGTATTTGAAGCTGCATTTGAATTTAATTCTTTGAGGAGTTGTTCACCGTTTGATGGTAGTATTCTAGTCAGTACCAGCGGTGCAGTCAACAAATTCAGGGAAGTTGCACACGAAACTGTTGTTGTCAAACCATAATCCTTGCTCGCATTGAAGGAGAACAGGGTTACCATTTTGGCAAATGTAGTAATAGCGGCAATGCTCTGGATGGCGTTGGAACGAGCCAGATGGCATTTCTTCACAGATACCGTCTGGGGTCAATGGTGTGCCCGGTGTTGTAATTGGACCTTCTGTAGAGAAAGGTTCTGAAGAGCGGGTTGACTCATCTTCAGTGAAAGAAGATTCGGATGTTGTGGAAAGTGTGGATGGTAATTCAGTTGAGGAAAATGTAGGAAGCCTTTCTGTTGTTGCAGTTGAATGTGAAGAAGACGATGTTCTTTCAGTTGTAGACGGCTCAGATGTTGTAGACTTTGTCACCGGGCTGGTAGTGGATGGTGATGAAGGGCCGGGTTCTGTCGAAGATGATGATCCTTTTGTTGTAGATGGCTCAGATGTTGTAGATGGCTCAGATGTTGTAGATGGCTCAGATGTTGTAGATGGCTTAGATGTTGTAGATGGCTTAGATGTTGTAGACGGCTCGGGTGTTGTAGATGGCTTAGATGTTGGCGACGGCTCAGTTGTTGTAGGTGGCTCAGATGTTGTAGATTTTGTCACCGCGCTGTTGGTGGATGATGATGTTTCTTCTGTTGTAGAAGGGTCAGATGTTATAGATTCTGTCGTAGGGCTACTGGTGAATGATGACGAAGACTCAGGTTCTGTCGAAGATGATGTTTCTTCTGTTGTAGATTCTGTTACCGGAGTGCTAGTGGATGATGACGAAGAGTCAGGTTCTGTCGAAGATGATGCGTCTTCTGTTGTAGATGGCTCAGATGTTGTAGATTCCGTCACCGAGGAGCTGGTAGATGATGAGGAAGTTTCGGGTTCAGTAGAAGATGAAGAGGTCGCATCTTCTGTTGTTAACGTTGTACCATCTGTAGAGGAGGAAGGTAACTCAGTTGTTGTTTCGGTTGATGCCCCCGTTGATGGATCCGTTGTTGATTGCGTCGTTGAATCTGTAGTTGAATCGGTAGTTGTCTCTGTTGTTAAAACCGTCGTTGTATCCGTTGTGGACTCCGTTGGTGAATCTGTCGTTGACTCCGTTGTTGAAGCTGTTGTTGAATCCGTAGTTGTCTCTGTTGTTAGAACTGTAGTTGTATCCGTCGTTGACTCCGTTGGTGAATCTGTCGTTGAGTCCGTTGTTGAATCTGTTGTTGAATCGGTTGTTGATTCCGTTGTTAAAACTGTTGTTGTATCCGTTGTGGACTCCGTTGATGAATCCGTGGTTGACTCCGTTGTTGAATCTGTTGTTGAATCCGTAGTTGTCTCTGTTGTTAAAACAGTCGTTGTATCCGTCGTTGACTCCGTTGGTGAATCTGTCGTTGACTCCGTTGTCGAATCTGTTGTTGAATCGGTAGTTGTTTCCGTTGTATCCGTCGTTGACTCCGTTGTTGAATCTGTTGTTGAATCCGTAGTTGTCTCGGTTGTATCAGTCGTTGTATCCGTCGTTGACTTAGTTGTTGAGTCGGTCGTAGAGTCCGTTGATGAACTAGTGGTTGGATCTTCCGTAGTCGCTTCTGTTGTCGATGTACTGGGTTCCTGTAGGCAATTACAAGGAGGACATTTTCCCACAATACATCGCCCATAATTTGAATCGTATTTCATGCCTTGGGGACAATATTGTTGGATGGCTATACCGCCATGACAAAAGAAGAATCCGTGACAATCTTCTGGATCTTGTATGGTTTTGCCATATAAGTAAGGTTTACATCTTTGCATCATCACTTGTGCGACACATGATAATACAACCGCCACAACGATTAATCCTTTAAATGTGGAATGAAATTTAGAAGGATTACAGAGTTTTTTTTTAATAAAATGCTTACGCTTCATAATTGTTTGTCTGCTCAGTGTTTCCTCGAATTCAATTGTACGACGATTTGGTGGTCGTTTGAGCTATTTTATAGGGATCAGTTATCAGTATCCATGAAGTTGGTGGATTATCTAACATTTATCACGTTTTTTATATTGTATCTCGATAGCAAGATTAGAACTTCGAGACGTTTGCAATCTCAAGTTAGACCGGATACAACTATCAATTGTTTCGGGCCAGAGAGTTACAAAAATAATTTTTCAACGAGCATGTTAATCATTCGAATATAGTCAATAATTTGAATGATGTGCCCTGATATGTGACGCGTGAATTTTGTGGAATACCGTCGACTTAGCATGATAACTTTTCCAATAAGTGATAAGACTTGAGCAGCACTTAGACAAAAGACAAATGGGCTGCGATAATGTTTGAAGACTTTTGTTTGTCACTCATCAATATTACAACGTCAATTACACAGACAACAGACTTTTCAATAAGTGCAAACTTCGGCAGGCATGTGAGCATGGAATATTGTCTTAGAAATTCTCGGGGAAAATTCTGATACGATATTATGTGATAAGAAATTTTGCTACAAAATATATTACAATTAAGCTACTGAATATCTTACCATGTGTCAGAAGGCATTCGACAAAGTTATCGTTATCGTCTTAATGAGAATCGAATATATCTCACTTAAGTAGCGCTTTCCTCTTTGTTTATCTTATCATAAAAACCCCCGAAGCTATATGAAAAGTGGTAACCGAAGTAAAACTGTTGAATTGAAAATCTACTTTCCAAATGACAGGTAAGTTATTGAGCAGTATTTGGAAAATACTTACAGACTTCTTGGTTTCTGCTTTAAGTTTTGATCGCCCGAGGTGTTAAGCTCCGTAACGCGGAGTGATTTATTGCCTGCGGGATTTGCGAGAACGGAAAAATATCAAAAAGCAAAGCTTGGCCGACATTTTACGATAAGGATGACCAGAAAAACCTCCTAAAACATATTGCAAGGATCGTTGTAAACTGAATTCTTCTAACTGGGTAGCTGATCTTAAACTGTGAAATAGCTACTACAAGTGCGCTCGCGGTGTTGAATGACAAAATTATTGTCCAAGTGATTTGAGATATAGGCAAGTGACTAAATAATTCATCTGTATGCAAATCGAATTCATCCTATAAAAATCGTTTTCGTATTTGCGATATTCATCATCATCATAATCATCGGCATCGGCACTACAACCGGGAACCGGTCTTGGCCTTATTTAGCAAGTCTTGAGGCTTGTTAAATTTTCAATAATAATTTGTTTTTTTCCGGGAAAGGTCATTAGTCTTCCGCCAGAATTTGCGATATTGCGCCACAAAATAAGAAATGTAATAATTAGGGCGGATTGCAAAATTTATTTAACATATATTCATTCACACGTGAAAGTAGCTAAAAAAACGGACAATGTTAGAAACGGTCTGAAGTGAACTATTCTAATCACGCTATGTCACCTAATATTTGTGGCAGTAAAAATAACCTAATTCAGGATCGATTTGCAAATGACGAACACATCTGGCGAGGGTATTATTGTTCTCGAATGATGTTGATGAATCGGACTCAACGCCCCTCTGGAGGCAATGTAAGGATAGAAAAATCTTTGACAACACTACGCCAAGTTGTACTACCACAATAGTTGTGTATGATGACGATCACCGTGAAGGTAGAAGCAAGATCAGTGGCATTAAAGTCTCTCAGCATTATTTGGTTCTAGTTTCTAGTTTACTGAGGGCAGAACCCCTATTTATTTGGCTTAATGCAAGCTTAAATTAAATTAACATAAAACCTTACAGACTATCTTAAAATCGAGAGTACTAATTAAGTCATTATTAAATCGAAAAAAAAGAGAAAAAAAACCAGGAAGTTGAAGATGACTTGGCGATGGGGGAGGTAGGAGGCTAGGGAAGAGCGAGTGTATGTGGGGGTGGTAAATGCGGCATTTGTGAGACAGTGGAGGGCATGTGTACGGACAGATAGAGGGGCGGGGTTAGTGAGGGGGGGGGGGGGGGGGGGTGTGGGTGGGGGTGGAAAGGTGTAGGGGAGAACTAGTTTGAGGAAAGGAGAGGAGAGGTAGGATTGCTGGGTAGAGGGGTTATTGAAGGGGGGGGGGGGGGAGACGTCGTTTGAGAGCGCGAGTGGAGAGGTTGAAATCGAAGGAGGTGGGGAAAGAGTTGGCCTGTAAAAAGTGTGATGGGCGGGCACGTAAAACAGTCGAGGGTTATGTACGTTACGGGGGTTTGTATGAAATGTTAAAGTGGAGAGTAAGCCTGAGCAATTGATTGAGCCAGACAGAAGGCGATGGAGAAAGATGATGTCGGCATGGACTCTGCGCTCTTCAAGTGTGTTGAGATTGATTAGAGGGAGCCGGCTTGTGTATGGTGGTAGAGTCGGCGGATTTTCCCAGTTTGGTCCACTGAGGGCAAAGCGCAAGAAACGACGCTGAACGCCCTCAATCCTGCGAATGTGAGACAATTGATACTGGGACCAGACCTGACTAGCATATTCGAGTAGTGGCCGGACAAAAGTTGTGTAGAATGATCGGGTGACATAGGGGTTTAGGAATTCCTTCGACCAGCGTTTGATAAACCCAAGGCCGACGTTGGGCTTAAGGATCATGTCATCAATATGTGCGATAAATTTAAGCTCCTTGTCGCATAGGACGCTCAGGTCACGAATCGATTCAACCGATGTTATCGATTGATTCAGTAAGAGATAGAAGCGTGGCTGGGTGGGGGAACGCTTCCGAGAGAAGGTGATTGTGTGACATTTGGGGATATTCAGTTCTAGGCAATTATTTTGGCACCATGTCGAAAAGCTGTCAAGATCCGATTGGAGAAGTGAGGAGTCTAGGGGAGAGCGGATTATCTTGAAAATTTTGGAATCATCCCCGTAAAGCGAGATGCAGGAGAAATTGATGCAAGAGCCTATGTCGTTTATGGTTACGATAAATAGGAGAGGGCCGAGATGACTACTCTGGGGGACACCTGAGGTTGGGAAAAAAGGATCAGAGAGGGTGGATCTAAATCGCACGCGGCAGGTTCGATAATTAAGATAGGATGAGATCCACTTAATCAGCAGGGGCTCAAAACCGATGGAAGATAACTTGAAGAGAATGCGGTTATGGGAGATTTTGTCGAAGGCCTTGCTAAAGTCGGTAGTGATTACATCGACCTCATCGTCGTTTTTTCACCACTGGACCTGGTGGACTTCCGGCTGTCCTCTTAAATAATGTTCCTCTTCTCTTTTTCTCCCATTATTAAAGATATTCAATCTATCCCTTACACAAGGTGTCTTCCCAAATATTTGGAAATACTCTTTTGTCAGCCCCATACATAAGAAGACGCCAAAAAGGTATATTAGCCTTAGAGAACGGCAGCGAAGTCGATGTAATCACAAACGATTTCAGCAAGGCCTTCGACCAAATTTCACACAAGCTCATCCTCTTTAAGCTATTCTCCTTTGGCTTCGTACCCCTACTGATTAAGTATATTTCTTCCTATCTTAACGATCGAACCTATCGTGTCAGGTTTAGATCCACCCTCTCCAATCCTTTTCTTCCCACTTCAGGAGTTCCCCAGGGCAGTCATCTTGGACCCCCCCCCCCCCCCCCATTCATTTTTACTATTAATGATATAGACTCCAGTATCAAGCACTCCTCCATCTCTCTATACGCGGAAGACACTAAACTCTTCAAGACGATCCACTCTTCTGTCGACTCCTCACTTCTCCAAATGGATCTCGACAGCTTTTCGACTTGGTGCTAAAATAACTGCCTCGAACTAAATACTGCCAAATGTGACTCAATCACCTTCTCCCAGAAACGACCCCCCCCCCCCCCGCTACATTCCTATGTCTTACTCAACCAACAGATAACACTTGTATAAACGATTCTTGACCTTGGCGTCTTATGTAATAGGGAGCTCAACTTCATCCCACATATTGATGACATTATTCTCAAGGCCAACTCTCTCCTTGGATGTGTGAAACGCTGGTCGAAAGAATTCTTTAATCCCTACGTTTCCAGATCGCTCTATATAGCCTTCGTCCGCCCCCTTCTTGAATATGCTAGTCAGGCTTGATTTCCTCACTACTCATCCCATATCCACAGGATCGAAAGCGTGCAACGTCGTTTTTTGCGTTTTGCCCCCCTAGGATTAAATTGGGAAAATCCACCATTCTACCCTCATACACGAGCCGTCTTCACCTAATTAACCTTAATATACTTGAAGAGCGAAGAATTCATGTCGACATCCTCTTCATCCACCGTCTACTCTCAGGTTCAATCAACTGCCCAAGCTTGCTCTCCATCAGATTTTCCACTAATCTCCGAAACCTGCGACACCCTCATCCCTTCTATTTGCTCACTCATCACACGTTTTACGGCTCTAATAAACCATTTTGCGAATGCAGGGGTGGGCAAACTCTTACCCCACCTTCTTTGACTTCAATCTCACCTCTCCCGCTCTCAAACGTGGAATCCTCTCTTACCCTTCCTGACTCCACCGCGCTCATCGCATATACTCTCCCACACTCATACTCACACCCTAGCATCCGGCTTATACTCTTTCGTCCCTGTCCTACCACTTATACTACTATTCTATCCATCTTTGTTTAGTTCCCCATTCCCCAGTTTTTAAGTTACTTTCAAATTGTAGCCGCGTTCGAGAGGAAGATATTAAGGAGAATTGTTGGCCCCGTATGTGAGGGAAGACGATTCCGGAGACGCTACAACCATAAGTAGTACGCGATCTACCTTGAAACTAATATTGTAAGAAAAATCAAGCTCGGTAGACTCCGGTAGGCTGGACACCTAGCTCAAATGAGCGAAGAGGAGCCTTCCAGGAAAGTCCTTTGTGGGAGGATGTATGGAAGGGGTTCGATTCCCCGTCGGGGAGCCTCTGGCGCAAGACTAATGACCTTGCCCGGAAAAAACAAATTATTATGGAAAAGTTAACAAGCCTCAGGACTTGCTGAATAAGGCCAAGACCGGTTCCCGGTTGTAGTGCCGATGATGATGATGATGTATGGAAGGAGTCAGCGCGGCAGATCTTGTCTGCGGTGGAGGGATGGCGTAGACCAGGACGCCCAGAGCCCGGGAGTGCCAAACTGGATGACATCGGCTCGAAATCGGGACCGGTGGAGAGATTTGTTAAATAAGGCCAATACCGGTTCCCGGTTGTAGTCCCGATGATGATAAGTAAAAAGAAAATGTAAAATACTAAAACAGCAGGTGCACAAACCTGTATAAGTTGAATTAGGCAATGACGTTTTTGACGACTTTCGGAACAGACGTGGCCAAGTTTTTTCGCCAAGGCGGTGGAGACGGGGAACTGGGGGGTGACGAGGGATGAATACCGCGAAAAGTTTTTGTTTTTGTCTTTTTTGGAGGCAAAATAGAAGGATGTAAAATAAATGCTGATAATTGCTGAGTGCGAAGTGCTGTTTATATTTGTTGCCTTTGTTTTCAATGTGGACTGGTGGAAAAGGAATAAGAAACTGTTCGAGGTCATCAACGGAAGCATGTGGAGAAACACCCAGAGTGGTCCTGTGGCAGAAATCTTCGTCTTGTTGCCGGCGTTGGCACAGGTTGTACGAAGATTCGCCATCATGCACTTCCATGGATTGTTACACCGAACGATGACATCTGAACAGCTCACGAGGGAAAGGAGAAACACACTTCGAGTCATTGAAAGTACCGAGCAACTATCGACGAGTTGCGTTCACCAAATAAGCAACACAGGATAAATGAAACACGCAGGGTTTTGGTAGTTAATTTCTTTTTTTGTTTACTTTCGAACTTTATTTAAAAGAGTTATTTTTAATTTCCGCTTTAATTAGTTCACACGGTCGACTCACACGATTCGTACTAACACTCGGGGATTGTGAAATTACTTTAAGGGTGACACACTCAGTGGAGTGCGCACTCTCGTGTGCACTCGGCAGTGGAGAAGAGATGCTGCGCGCGCGATGGTTGGGATTTAATCCTCGTTTGGGATGAGTTTGGTGGTGTGGTGAAAAGGAAATGAAATTTCCTTTGACCAGTGACCAATGGAAAGCGATTGCAGGGACGCGGTGGTTTATGTGTGTGTTCGTACACATCACCGTGTTCATCGATGCGTTTTGCCTGAAACGAGGAAAAAGAGAACAATGCTGAAACGACCTACGTCATCTTTCGGTAATGAGGGTCAGCTGTCTAAATAGCAGCCACTCATTAGATGCTAAAAGGGATTGCGATATTTCATACAATAGAGATCGTATATCGTCTCTCTACCGACTGGGAGAATCGGATTCTTTTGTTTTGCATAACATATGTTTATGCTATTGAATCCGATTTGACGGCGAAACTTTGCGTCGGTGATTGTTTGAAAATTCAAACAAAGCAATATTTCCGTGAGAAGTGCTTTCAATTGAATCCATAGTTGCAAGTCTTCGGAAAGTAATTTAGATGGGTGCATAATGACGGTTGTGTATACCATCTGTGTCAATTATGCATAGCATCTATGGCGACGGCTAAATCGAATTATAGTGTGAATATTTACACTAATTGGAAATTCGTTTTTTGGGTCGCTAATGCAGAGATGCTTGGTAATATATGAATGCCCTTGTAGATACAATTCTTTTTAGGAATTCTATGTAATGCTTGTATGCATTAATGTCCTTGGAGAAGGAAATATTTTCAGGTGCCAATATGATTGCATTGGCGGGAAACAATGGGAGTTGAGTTGCGGATATGGGGGTTTTCAGGTAAGTGGGCCGTGTGGTTTGATGGAACCGCCACAGCCCATTTTTGTTCAGAGTTGAGTTCCACCGGAGGGATTCATGATTGACGACCCATTAGCTGGTTAATTGGTGGATTGTGGATGTTGACCCAACAGCGTATCCAAAAGCATCGAGGTCATCGCGATAGACAGCGGCTAGAAGGAACACAGGTAATCAATTTGATTAATTTGTTCGCCTCCCCTAGGTGGACCCACATTGAGCGGTTTACAAGAATGGGCCCGATTTTTCTAGTGCTGTATTCTTGAAATATTAATAAACATCCTATAAAAAATGAATAGTAAAAATATTGATTACTTTTTTTTACAGCACTTCAAAAATTGCGTTAAATTCGTGCGTCTAGACCAGACCTCCTTAATCACAATATATTGTAGTAAAGTAATATATTTAAATATTTTTAAAAGGGAAGTAAAGGACTTAGTTGTATTGACCGTGGAGCGGTCGCTGTAGCTGCTGCTGGCAGGTTGCAGGGGGCGTTGAGCTTTGTGCTCCCCTATTCAGCTTACTGCTGGTTGTTGATTATTTGTCAATATCTCTTAGCGAGTCCTCTATTTCAAAACTTAGTTCTTCGCCAGAAGCTGCTTCTCGAGATGCAATTATACTATTATATTCGGGATCATATACCGGTAGAATACCACTTGCAATTGAGCACTTGGGTCTACGACGTTGTTTTCTCTTTCGAGTGTTAGGTGGTTTTTCAGTTCTATATCGGAATTTGAGCTCGGTCAAGTAATTACGATTGGTAGTTTTACGTCGAATCAAATAATTTTTATTTTCGCCGTTGGCGTTTAGTTTTTATTCCCCGCCAACGCAATTTTTTATCGTTTTTTCTGCCAAGTAGAATTTGCATAAAGTAGTTTATGAAAATTAGCTATTTGACGATATCTTCCCTTTACAGCTAGAGGGAGGGAAATTTGCGAGAATTAGTGGGTGTTAGGCGAGGACATGAACGCGAAGACATGGACGCGAGGTCCGTAACAAGGGCAGTGTTGTGCGTCGGCTGAATGTTGTGAATGAACCCTTCACAGGTGGAACAGAGGGTTATTGCCGCAGGTGCAGCTTTCGACGGTTGTCAGGAACAAGAACAATGACAACAGGTGATAATTGTCATAAAAATTATCTTCTACTTTGTCAATCCTATTCAATTCATCATCATCGGCACTACAGCCGGGAACCGGTATTGGCATATTTTGGCAAATCTCTCTACCGGTATCTGCTCCTTATCCGAGACTTGTTAAATTGTCCATCATAATTTGTTTGTCCGGGCAAGGTTATTAGACTTGCGCCAACCCCTCTCAGGATGAATCCTATTCAATTGAGGATGGAATAATTGAAACGAAAACCGAAACAATTTAACAACAACCACAGCGTAGACACTATACAACAGTTGGCGCAGCCCACAAACGTGGGCTTGGTGAGGTACAACGGCTTGCAGTGCAAGTTAAGACTACCGCGGACGGATCACAAGGGCGACAACTGGCGCGGCCTCTTGGAGAAGCAACCATCAATGTTAACATCCTGTTAAACCTTTCCGTACAACTATATTCCCTACATACTTTTCTCAAGTCCACAACTGCACTTTTAAATCATACTGTTAAAATCACCCGCATCTTATAAACGTCACATACACGGTATTAAACATACATCATTTAAATGTTGAAGCCCCCCACTAAATATTACAACTAGACATTGGCACAACCTCGACACCCAAAATGTCAGAATTGGCGCAGCCCAAAATGTCACAATATAATTCCGATATCATTATAATATACTACGACCGGGAAGTAACGCGCATCGAAGAAGAGCTCTTGCGTTTCAGTAGGGCTATCTCCCATAGAGACCGGGGCGATAGTATTGGACAGCGTCAACAGTTCTGGTGGTTGAATGGCATTTAAAGACCTGTATACCAAAGTCGGTATAGAATAACAGTATCACCAGCCAGCTTACATAGACTTAGCTTTTCTAGAATTAGGGTAGTATAAGATTTAAGTTAAGTTAAGTTAAGTTCTTTTAAATAAAAAAAAATAAATAAAAAAAAAGTAGGTTAAATTTTAAGAAAAAAAACAAAAAAAAATTAGACACAACGTTTTCAAATTTTTTCTTTGTCATTTAAATAATTATAAGTACTGCCACAAACAAAGTTCTGTCCCCGAAAGGCAAATTATACAATAGTGATGTAATGTTTAGCTTAGAGCGTCTGCGTAGGACCAGTAAGTTATAATATAAGATAATTAAGCTAGAATCTACGCATTTTTTGTGAAACTAAGAATATCAAAAAAAAAAAAAAAAAAAGTTTTAAAAATGAAATGAAATGAATCATTATAATACACTATCTGATTCCAAAACAATTCTAAATAATATGAGGGTTCGTGAATGCACATTTCTGCCATAAAGTCGTACTAAGTAGCTAGTAGCTAACGTCCAGAATGGTTCGAAGTGCAAAGGGTTAAACATATTTATTTAGAAGAAAAAGGATTTGAATTAAATCAAAATTTAAATATCTATGCCATTTTCTTCTCTTCGTCGTATATCACCCCCTCCTTCACCTACTCCCCCCTTACGTCATTACCCCTCCCACTACTCCCCATCACCCTATCCACTATCACCCTCACCACTATCACCTTCTCCCCTCTCACTCACTCCTCTATCACCCTCTCGCTCACCACCCTCTCGCTCACCACCCTCTCCCCCGCCAACCCCCGACACCTCATCCATTCCCCCTATCATCTCCACGTCCACCCCCACGTCCACCCCCACGTCCACCTCCACGTCCACCTCCACGTGCACCTCCACGTCCACCTCCACGTGCACCTCCACGTGCACCTCCACGTCCACCTCCACGTCCACCTCCACGTCCACCTCCACGTCTACCTCCACGTCCTCCTCCATGTCCTCCTCCACGTTCTAGACCACATATTAATCACCCCCCCCCCCCCCCCTCCCGCCACCCGCCCCGTCGTTTCCATTATCCGTAATCCAATTTGAACTGCTTGTATGTTGTTGATTGTTTTTTTCCACTCTATCTCGGTATCTCAACAACCAAACTAACACTATATATATCCTCTTAATTTCTTTCAATGTATTTCTAGTTAATCAACCTTTATGCTGATGCAATAGGCCCAAGCGAAGAAGATCCAGTGGCACATACTTGATTTGAACCAGCATATTACTGTACACGAGTTTGAATAGGCCAATGAGATGCCATAAGCAAGATTATCGAATTGCAACTTAATCATCTAAGGAAGTTGTGGGCAGATTGTTACCAACAGAGGCAAAAGTACCCATCAAGATAGAACCGTCAATTGTAATCGTTAAACAAGATAATATGACGACTGAGTTAAATTTACATATATTTAACACTGAAACCCCATACCATTTTGCCATGACATTATCAAAAAATTAGTTTCAGTCCGCGCACTGGAGACTCAAGTTCTTAAATGCTTAACAAACCAAGATTACAGTTCATTGCTCTAATCTAATCGACAAATAATGAATTCTTGTGTTTCTGGCCTAACGTATAAAGGATGTGTTATGAAAATTCTGCGGAGAGTGCTTACTTGAATAGGAGACGAATAAGTCGTGCAATATCAGTAGTAACTCGACCATGAAGTTCGGCTGTCAAAAAAGAGGTAAGTTTATTTCTCGGTAAGGATCTTAAAAGGATTTTGGAATCGTACTACGTATTTAGGTTTCTCTGAAGTTTATCTCACAGTCTGATGAAAACATTGTTCTGGATGTCTTCTTCGTCGGAGTTGTATAAAAAGTCTAGCTAAGGCGCACAACATTTGATAATTGTGTTTGTCTACTAAAATGCGTACCTAATTAAAGAAGTCTGTTTTGACAGGCGTTACAAAATTACCAAGTGTCATTGACTCACATTTTTGAAATCAATAACTCATATATTTTAAATTTTAATAAATGGTTACTTGCAAAATGAAATCCAATTTATGATCTGACTTAAAGACAAAATGCTTTCGTAGATTCAAAGAGAGCTCTGGCTGAATATTTATAATATCTCTTTGGGTTGGTACCCAAAGCATTAATTGTTTACACGGATTAAGTTAAGAAAGTGTCGAAGTCTTGCAAAAGGTTGTAAAAAGACATATAATAAAATGTTGGAGACTATCATAATTTAAAGTGTTTTTGAGGTGACCTAATAAGCAACTGAACTCTAAAGGACCTAACCACTCATATTAGAAGCCACATTTAATGAAGAAGTTCGCGAAGTCGCCGTTAGAGTTCTTAAAATATAGAATAACGTAAGTATCCTGTTTTATACGGAACCTCACATTAACATCTTAGTTTCTATTAAAGAGTAGCCACACCTAATTAAAAAAAAAACATCTTTTTACATCTCGTTTTGGTATTTTAAATGTACAAATTACACACTTTTCAAACGAACCATTGTCAAGCAAACCTCTAATATTTCTAATTCCAGTTACCACCCTACCGTCCTATTTGATAGTAGTATTGGTTGCCCTCTGCTATCCGCAGTCATCCACCAGTCTTTACAAAAACATCTGTCGTTTGTTTGCTGATGACGTCAAACTACGCGATCCATACGCTTGCAATGCATACTTAACGTGCCAAAATGCTACTGGAATATCCATCGAATGTCCAAAGGGACAAATATATAGTACTGAAAAATCGAAATGTGTCATCTCACCCAAAGGCTGCCTTGACCCCTGCAAACCAGACTTAACCAACATTTGGCTGGCAGATCCTCAGTCTTGCAACGGTTATTATTACTGCGAAAACGGACACGGAAAATTCGGTATCTGTCCGGATGAGCTCCATTTTAATGCAGCGCGACAACAATGCATTTACTCGCAAAACTCAGAATGTCTCATCGACAACTACTGCCATATAGTGCCGGCAAAAGTTAATTTCAAAAACGAGCGCTTCTGCGACAAATACTACGTTTGTGAGGGTGGTACGTTAAAATCGAAAAGTTGTCCAACTAAAGAACTTTATAGTCGTGTGGAAGGTAAATGTATGGATGAGACAAAAGTCCGAAAGTGTGATTCGGTACCATCGGATATCTGTAAGGACGGTAAAACAATTGTGAAAAATAAGTTCGTCCCAGACAGAGTTACTTGTCGTGGTTATTATTATTGTGCTGACAAAGGCCCGTTAGCAGATGAGAATCCTAATTGGTCGCAGTGTCCTGGTGGGTTATTTTTCAACAACAAAGCTCAAGCTTGCCGTGATTCTACATCGGTTATATGCTCAGCAGATCGGTGTGATGGACAATCGGATGGATTTATAACTAGCCAAACAAGCTGCCAGCATTATTTAATCTGTAGGAATGGTGTTACCGTTGACGAAGGAAAGTGCCCTGACCAAAAATTCTTTAATGAGATACTTGGAGGATGTACGAGTACTGTTATTCAGAACGAAATTTGTTCATAGAACTAAGGGAAATAAATTATATTTCTGGGTCAAAAATATCAGTACCTTTTAATGAATATTGAAAGTTTTACTTGGATTTTGAGAGACAGAAAGCTGCATTCCATTTGGTCAGAAAAAAGACCAGATCAACTTGTGGGGCACGAAGTCGTGGCACCGACATGGGCGCAGGGTTCTACTTCACCCTCACAAACATCACTATTAGTTCTTCGGACACAACGACAGGATAAAAGTGCACCGCGGATACCAGGATAGAGTTTCGATGTATTCCGTAGTTCTGCGCTTACTGCAACTTTCCAACGCCAAGAAGAGGAAAATAAAACATTTGTTTTGATTTATTGATCAGCCGATTTTAATTTATTTTTGCTCGAGTTTGTTTCACACGTAGGGGCGTCGCTGGGATCCTGTCCGCAGCGCCAGTTTGTTATATTATAACAGTTGTTATATTATATTTGAGTGTTAATTAGAAGATTTAAGTGATATCTGTAAGTCTTTTGGTGCAACATTTATTAAACACTCGGGAACTTAACTATATTTACATTACTTTAATTTAAAAATGAGGATTATTCACTTTTTCTCTTTTAACGAACTTAAAACAAACAAAAAACGTAAAAGAAATTAACCAAAATCGCTTCGTGCTACGAACTAAAAAACTTATCACGTCCTTCCTGGAGGAGATCTGAATTTAGACTCTTACTTAGATTCAACCTCTCTCCCCATTCTCTGCTTTTCATTAACTTTCGAACACATTCTTCGTTATTATTGTGTGTTCGACGAATGACAACCTAACAATGCAGGTGTGTGCCTTTGCTAATAATTAAGTTTACGTTCACAATGGGATGCATATCCCAATTAATGTTTAATTTTTTATTTTTATTTTATCAAACCCAAGCTCAACCGTGGGGTTCATTATGCAACAGCGGCAACGACCATGGTGGTCGGCGGATGGAACTCGACTCCTCGATATTAAATCGCTGTCCAAGGGTAATTTGGGTGCATTCACTTTTACGGTGGTGATAACCGGATCTCATAGAGGAGATCATCATGGTAAACATGTATATGTGTACGTCGGTTCTTTTCATGGGTCGAAGCCATGATAAGGAATCTGAAACACCAAGAAGGGGCATAATGTGCATCCAGGAGATGTGTGTTCGTTGAAACAAACAAATCGAATCTCGTGGGATGCTAATGGGTTTGTGTTTGATTATTCATCGAGGTAATGAGGAATGGATTCAGGTGTTACGTGCGGCTTCCGCCACCCCCATCATTAGATTGTTTTTAATATAATTTTGTTTTGATATACTTTGATGGTAAGGTGGTGGAAAAAGCTCACGATCCACATGTGAGTGTTCGAACACGCCCCAGTTCGAGTGTGGATCGTGGGCGAGTTCGAATTCTGTTTTCAGAGTGGATGTCGATGGGGAGTGAGGGAGAGAAACGGCAGGAGGAATTTTGGATTCCGTTTGTCTTTTTTCGTTAAAAAAACACGGTTTGAGAGAACAGTTTTTTAACCGGAGTTGGTTTTGCAGAAGGTTAGAGCAAAGGAAGAGAGCAGCGCCCGGTTGATTTTTTGATCATCAGATCGATGAAAAGAAGAAAGAAAGAAAAGCCCCGGTTTTTTTGTTGAAAGAGTAAAGTTTAAAGATTAAAGGAAAAAGTAAACTAACTATGTTATAAAACTAAAAGTAAATAAGAAGTAAAGTTGTTAAAATTAAACACAAAACTAAAAGCTCGAATTTTAATATGACCGCACTGAATACAAAAAGGAGAACATCCCATCGCTTGCGCTGCGATTGGATTCGCAGAAAACATATTCGACTTCTCGTCCCAAATCACCATTTGACGGTGGCCGCCCTAGGCGGGTAAGAAGGAAAGATCACGATTTTGGAGATTGTCCGGATTGAATCGGATAAAAAGCTGCTGTACGGACCTCCAGCTCGCCCCAGAGGGCCACAAAAACGACAGGAAGAACAGGTAACCCAATTTTAGATTCACTATCAAATTTTGTGTGGCTTTATATGCCACACAGGGCAA
Organism: Microdon myrmicae; assembly: GCA_963931805.1. NCBI lineage: Eukaryota > Metazoa > Arthropoda > Insecta > Diptera > Syrphidae > Microdon > Microdon myrmicae. Next base: position 97,392,570 of record OZ007501.1, on the reverse strand, counting down.
TTACGAAACAAAGGGAAAAGCGACCTATGCATCGTTCGGTAATGAGGGTCAACTGGATAAATAGCAGCCACTAATTAAATGAAAAATGCGTTTAGTATACCACAAACGATAAGGATTGTTTATGGTATCGCCAGGAAGCTAAGGAGGAACAGCGTTCTTTTGTTTGCACTTGGTGCGAGTTAGGGAAATTGGCTTCAGCGTCGATTGCGCTAATTGAATGCAGCTGCTTTGTATTTTATTGCTGGGAGAAAAAGGTCACCGGCCAATGTGTACGTTAAGAGATTTATCATACACATGGCGAAGCTGAAAAATAGACAGCGCAATGTTTATGGCCCCTACATAGTATGTAATCCAAATCCTTTGTTATTAGGAATTCGTCTAGGGGAATCTGCCTGGCGCCAAAGGTGCCAAATTGGTTTGGAATTCCTAATAAGTTGAGCAAGAAATCTTACGGGGAATTGTATGCGAAGGGATGCATGAGAGATAAGTTTTCTTTTACGGGGACTTTTGGGTTAAAGATTTGATCTATTTAATGCGTGAACCATTTAAGATGCTAATGCGATTGCAGTAGTGAAGTTATGAGATTGGGTGGAAGTAATGGGGGTTTTTTAGGTAAGCGAGTCGTGGGGTTTGGCGGAACCGCCACAAACTAAGTCAAAATATCACGAGGGAATTCGTGGAAAAAAAGTTTGTGAAAAGATTGGCTTTATCTTTTGAATTCGTGGAAAGAACCTGATCAAAAATTCTTTAGTGAGAAACTTGTAGGATGTACGAGTACTGTTACTCAGTACGAAGTTTGTTCATAGAACTATGCGAAATAGAGCATATTTTTGCGCCAAAAACCTGATTCTTTTTTTAAAGAAAATTGTAAATTTTTCTTGGATTTTGAAAGAGAGAGAGGTGCATTCCATGTGGTCAGAAAAAAAGACTTTAACCCTTATGTCAATGACCAACTTTACCGACAGTAATCATTTCGTGGCAATTTCACGATTGCTCGGCCTAGTAGACGAATTTCGGCCCCATGTCTTAGATCATCTCCATTCAAACGTTTCTGAATGATAATTACGAAATTTCAATGAAAAAAAAAATTTTATTTTACTTTCAAATTGACATTTTAAAAAATCGAAATGGGTACCCGGGTACCCGGTCATTGACATAAGGGCTAAAAACTCATCATCATCATCGGTACTACAACCGGGATCCGGTCTTGTCCTTGTATAGCAAGTCTCTCCACCAGTATCCGGTCTTTATCCGAGACTTGTGAAATTGTTCATAATAATTTGATTTTCCGGGCAAGGTTATTAGCCTTGCGCCAATCTTTCTCAGGATGTCGCTGCATGCATTGGTTCACTACTTGGCGGCTACCAAAGTAGCTATCCAGGGGTGTCACGTGGAGACTGCATGTCAACTTGGATTGAACAGGGACAAGGATCGTCCTGGCCTTCGCCGAGTTGAAAGCAGAGACTTTACCTCGTATGTTAGCTCTCATACCCCTCCATATAAACTCAGTTAATTTATAACTGGGACTAAGCCGTTCAACCGACCCACTCGCGTTAATGGTTTCTTAAAAAAAATATTTTTTTTTCATATGTCTACTTTGATGCTGGCTCCTCGATAGTATAGTGGTTAGTATACCCGTCTGTCACGTAGGAGACCGGGGTTCGATTCCCCGTCGGGGAGCCTCTGGCGCAAGACTAATGACCTTGCCCGGAAAAAACAAAACATTATGACTTGCTAAATAAGGCCAAGACCAGTTCCCGGTTGTAGTGCCGATGATTATTATTACATTGATGCTACGTTTTAGTGCCAACTGCGTACTAGATTGTTGTTTTGTTTGTTTGAATTGTACTCCAAATGAAATTTTTCATTCTGACGAGTTGAACATCCGAGACGGTCTGAAAGGGGAAGAAAGTAATACTTGAAAATCTTTTTTAAAGTTTGAGAGATCTTTCAAAATCTTTCCTATTTTGGTGAAATCAGAATCCTCGTTTATTCATTTTAATGTAAGCGATATTGGATAAAGAAAAAAAAATGTATACATAAACTTAACTACTAACTTAAAAACTAAAGGACAGTTTTTTTTTTTGGTTTCGGTGTGGAGGTGAAAATCTTCAATAGATACCTCTGGAACGATCCAGATGCATGCCGGATTTTTACCGACTAAAACCGCCTCCCGGCAGGCACATATTTCCGTTGAGCCCCGCGGAACTTTCTTTTATTCCATCCGGGTCGGGACGGAGTTTACCTGTTACTCCGCTCGTCGCGTCGCAACTGATGCATCATGTCATATCGAATATCACTTGCTACGGACCATCATCGAAGAAGTGTATTTAAAATTATAATTAAATTATTGTTAAATTATTATTTTTAAATCAAACCGCGTTGTACATCTTAAATGAGTACAGGTTCGCTTGGGACTTCTCTATACTCAAAATAATTAAAAAACAATTAGTGCCGGTATGCGACATACGAAGTGTTCCTGTTTGTGTATGTGCATGGTATAATAAATAAACTCTTGAACGTGATATTCTACCTGTCACTCGCGCGCAAAAAAAAAAACAATAAAAAAATGAGAACCTTACATAATATGGACGTAAATCAAATGGATGCCAAAATGGTAAATCGGAGAAGGCAAAATACAGACCTAAATCTAAAGGCTAAACGCCTTAAAACCAATAAAAACAAGGATACAGACACGTTGAGTGTCAATAGCGACGATGAAGACAACGCACATGGTGCCCAGTACTCACGGGCTGGAAACCAATTCCAAGAACTAGTTGCCAGCGAAACAAATGCAGACAACGACAATCAGGTCGAGGTCCTCAATAGACTCATCCATGAGATTAGTTTTAAAAAACAAGAACTGGATCAATAAACGGAGGAAGTTCTTAAACTAAAAACCAATTTGAGCCCGACTGAGCGGACAACGAAAATGGTACAACAGCAAGAACAAATACAACAGCAACCCAATGGCAAAGACAAAGAAAACACGACAAGGTAATGAAACTAAACAGCAGGAATCACATCAACAACAACAGCAGAAATTATCTCAGCAGGTGGCAGTCAAAAAAAGGAGAAAATACCTCCTATCTACATCAGTTACATGGAGACAAAGGATCTCATAAAATTGGGTGAGTTGACATGCAAAACTTTTAAAACAAATCGTATAAATAATCTTAAGATAAGTTTAACATGCGGTGATTTAAAAGGCTATAGCAAAATTAAAGGAAATCGAAAAGCGTGTACTACACGTACACCCCTAAATCGGAGAAAACTGTTTCCATGCTCCTCAAAGAAGTTGATCCCTCCTCTACTCGCAAAGAGGTGCTCGAAGAACTAAAAAGCTTCAAAAACGATACCTTGAAATTTACAGGTGTGAAACCGTTTTGTACAGCAAATTCTAAAACTCGCAACCGTAAGTTGCCTTTCTTTATTGTGTCGCTAAGCCCCAATAGTAAAATTGATGGACTTAGATATAATAAATACATTAATCACCAAACAATAAGTTGGGAGAGAATAAAAAAGTCCGACCGCGTATTGCAGTGTATGCGCTGTCAACGCTTCGGCCATGTGTCAGAGAATTGCAATACAATTAAGTCACTAATTAAAATTCTTCAAAAACTGATCCGTGACAACTATAGATCAGTAATTAATGAAGACTAGAACAACAGCATTCAAGCCATCAAAGCTAGTGGACCGAATACGCTCCCACAAATAAATAAAGTCTTTCGGAGGAAAGATTATAATGACATCCCATGTCTGCGAGTTCCGCGGACTCCCGAGAATTGTCAAACACTGCTGAACGCAAGACCTACCCTGGAACACATCAACTCTAACGAAGAGTTCATAATAGTCGAGGATCCGCAACAAAAGGGCGAATTCAACTGGTACTTGTTTCGAAGCAATGTATAGAATGAACTTGACCTGGAAAATAGTGCTCTTTAAAAATATATTTCGCTACGTAATGAACTTAACAATTGGCGTCTCTTAAGTCGAAGTTTCAATATCTTTAGTATATTTGTACACAAGGATGAACTGACGGACATTAAAAATCTTCTGGAATAGATAGTATTCCAAACATTATTCTAAAGCATTTGCCTCTTGAAGTAGTGAAGGCTTACTCTATTTTGTTCAATCATCATCATCGGCACTACAACCGGGAGCCGGTCTTGGCCTTATTTAGCAAGTCCTGAGGCTTGTTAAATTTTCCATAATGATTTGTTTTTTTCTGGGCAAGGTCATTGGTCTTGCGCCAGAGGCTCCCCGACGGGGAATCGAACACCGGTCTCCCGCGTGACAGGCGGGTATACTAACCACTATACTATCAATAACGCTCTAAATAATGCATATTATCCAACCCAATGGAAATCTGCACTACTCCATCCCATCCCCAAAAAGGGCAAGGACAGGTGTAATCTTCGCTCGATTAGTTTGCTTCCGAACATCAGCAAGGTATTCGAGAAAATTATATATAAAGCATTGCCTAACTGGTGTGAGGATAATGGTATTATTCCAAACCATGACACAGTTCATGCTGCGACAAAACTTGTTTCCGACATACAGTGGAACAAGGCGAAGCGACAATGCACAGGGGTCTGTTTAGTTGAATTTGAAAAGGCTTTCGGCACCGTATGGTTAGAAGGTCTAGTATATAAGTTATCAAATCTAGGTATGCCCGAATATTTAGTATACACTATCTACGATATGATAATGGGTAAACAATTTGTAGTGAAATGTGGAGATATAATCTCTAACAAGTCGTTCCACATAAAAAACGGCCTACAACAGGGAGCAATGAATTCTCCCATTTTATTTAACATTTATACTAGTGATCTAGTGGGTTCTCTCAACCATGCAATTGCATATGCCGACGACATTGTGGTGTATAGATCTGGAGAAAAGATTGATGTCATCAACAGACTTTTGAAAAATGATTTAAACAAAATCAAACGTTTTTGCGACGACTGAAAATTAAGATAAATTTCCAAAAAACAGAGAATATCCTTTTCAGAACGCCACAGTCCAGTGCATCAAGGGATACAAAACGGAATTGGACAACATTTTCCATTGCAGGAAGTAATAATTTTCCACTACAAGTAAAAACTGTAGTCAGATACCTTGGAATCTGGCTTGATCAGTATCTTTACTTTGATAAGCATACAGCAGCTGCTCTTACAGCAGCTAAAAACGCATATGCAATGACAAGGAGTCTCTTCCGTAGTAGTCTTCTGCACCCCAAGGTGAAAGTAATTTCATAATCGGCATTCATCCGAACAGTATTAATGTATGGCTGCCCGGTATGGTACAACATACCCCCATTTTACATGGAGAAGTTTCGGGTGTTCGAGAGGTAGTGTTTGCGTTCCTGCCTCGGAATTTATAGAACCCCAGAGTCGCAGTATAAGAAAAACTATCCCAATAAAGTCCTGTATGACAAATCAGGACTAAACAGAATATATAACTTCATTATTATGATTATTCGTGGTCACACACGGGCAATGTGCAGTGAAAATGATCTCATTTCGGGAGCATTCTATCCCAATGATATGCATATGCAGAGTACTCTCCAAAATAGGTTCATTCCCCCAGTAGCGTTCCCTTTCTTGGATAAAAAAAGGACTTATCCAAGACAAACGTGGAGTCCCTATTATTTACCACTCTTTCCGTGGTGCCAGGAGTAACCGAATTCTCCACCATAACGATATCTCTAATATTCCAGATCGCCTGCGTTTTAGTATGGATGAGATAAGACAATAAAAGATCGATCCCATCTCAACTGGTGGTAGATCAGTGATGAAAAAAGGACTATACGAGGGTTGCCTTTTATATTTCGGGATTAGAGAACAAAAACAAATATTGATCATCGAAAATCACTTTATTGTTTTTCAAAATATTCCCCATGAAGATCTATACACTTTTGCACGCGTTTGAACCAATTATCGAAGCACTTTTGCCACTCTGATTGAGGTATCTCCAACACATGCATTCTGAATGCAGTAACCGCTTCTTCAGGTGTCGAAAAACGTTGACCTCCCAGTTTGTTTTTTACGTACGAGAATAAAAAGAAGTCATTCGGTGCCAAGTCAGCACTATACGGCAAATGACCCATCAAATCGATGTTTTGGGTGCTCAAAAATGCAGTTGTCGCAGCCGATGTGTGAGAGCTCGCATTGTCGTGGTGAAGAGTGATCCGTCTTCGGCGGTTGGTTTTCCTGATTTCTTGGAATGGTTGTGTACCACTCAGAATTGACTGTTCTGCGTTGTTCTAGTGGTACGGTTGCGACATGTCCAGTTTTTCCGAAAAAACAGGCTACCATTTGCTTGGAAGTGCTTCGTGCGCGAACAACTTTTGTTGGATTTGGCTCATCTTGAAACACCCAGACAGTCGACTGCTGTTTACTTTCGGGCTCATACGCGTAAATCCACGATTCATCACCCGTCACGATGTCATAGACGTGTTTCGAAGCACCGCGACCGTATTTTTTGAGCATTTCTTTGGAGCAATTGACACGAGCCTTTTTTTGGGCGATTGACAAATTGTGTGGGACCCAACGCGAACAAATTTTTTTGACAGTCAAATGTTTATGCAATATTGAATGTATGCTGGTCCCACTAACGCCTAAGGTTGTCTCAATCTCACGATAGGTCACATGACGATCTTCCAATATCAGTTCGCGCACAGCATCAATGGTTTTCGGAACAACAACTGATTTTGGACGACCTTCACGAAATTCACCTTGGAATGAACTACGACCACGATTGAATTCACCATACCATCGATAAACACTGGTCGTTGATGGAGCTTCATCTCCAAAAATTGAATTAAGTTCATCCATGCACTGTTGCTGAGTTAATCCACGCCGAAAATTGTAAAAAATAATCGCACGAAAATGTTGACGATTTAATTCCATTTTTGGGCCGTGTTGAATCTTTTAAGTTACTGTGGACACCACACATAGCGCTCGTATGTCAAAACGTTCTGAGTGCGTATAACCTCAAAAATGTCCAACTTTACGACAGAGCTGTCAATTGCCGGATTGCAAAACCAGGGTTGCCAAATCCCGAAACATAAGAGGCAACCCTCGTACGTCCCGAAACAGAGTATGCCTCGCAGGCGCACCACTTTTATTCCCGCTATCCCCAATTCCCAATTTTTTTAAAATTTTTGTTTTTAATTTAATTCTAATTTTTTATTTTTTTATTTTTATTTTTATTTTTATTTTTATTTTTATTTTTATTTTTATTTTTATTTTTATTATTATTTTTATTTTTATTTTTATTTTTATTTTTTATTTTTACTTATATTCCTTGTATAAGTTTGTTCGTTTCGTTTCTTTTTTTTTTTGCTTGTCTTTTCTTTTTTTGCAACCCTCTATATATGTATTTAAAAAAAAAAGAAAAGAAAGAATAGAATAAAAAATTTAAAAAACAAAACATCAATTATTGTGACATTATATTTTTTTTTATTTTTTTATTTACTGGCCTGTAGGAACCCGGAAGTTCATGACCTCACCGACTCGGCTCCGCCATTGTTCCCTGTGACATGTTATAAAAACATTAATTATTGTACGCCGAAAGGCATAAGAAAAGTGATAATGTATAATTTAGAGTGCTTGCGAAGAGCCAGTAAGTTTATGTAAGAATGATATTTGTAAAATAGAAGTTAACATTTAAGTCTTAACTAAATATGTAATTGAATTGTTAAATAAATGTGGATATAAAGCAAACAAAATATTTTTTCAATGCAACCAACTTCAGAGCCGAGTTTCTATTCTCACACCTATTATTTAACCTTATCCGACGCTTAATAATTAATATAAGTTTAACCTGAAATTAAATTAAGGAAACATTGATAAATGTCATCAATGCTTATCGCATTGTAAATAAAGCCACTTCAGTAAGGTGTGTCTTAAATTACCTATTACATCAGTAAATGGTGGGGTAATGAACTTCATTGAATCGCAAACTTATAACAACCACTTAGATGGTGTCACTTTAAAAGGTACCCACTTTCATCAGCAATTAGTCATGATATTTTCACGGATAACAAGAAACCTCTTATGTGCGGTATGCGATTTGTCGTGTTGAAACGCCTCTTCCGGAAAAATAATGTTATAGTTAACTTCATCGTACCTAGGCAAAAATACGATAATTGGCAAGACTATCTATTAGCTAATATACCATTACAATTAACAACAATTTTGATTTATTGCGGCGAAGTCCAATTGGATCGGCTCATCGAACAGTGAGTTGTAGATAGACTGATAAAAACTCGGTTACTTAGTGTTGTGACACAAAAGCCCGGCCATTATCGATAGATAAGTAAAATAGAGAAAATTTAATAAAAAAAAACATTTAAATTTCTTGACAACAGGCGTAGTGAAAATGTCTGCGACAAGAAATCTTAAATGGTTTTTGCTGATATAATATGTTGCCGGAAATGGTGATTGGATCGTTTCACATCTGTTATCTAGAGTCACCCGTAATCTTGATGACAAGTCACACCAGTTGATAAGTTTGCTCACATTTAGCTACTGGCTGTGAAAACTGATTATTAGAAATTATTCTTTTCAATATTGGTGGATGATGTGACGGGAAACATGTGTATGATGTCAGGTATTTAAGAAATGAGACGGCTTATCAGGTGTACAAAAATGGAATATTCACAAATTGCGCACCACTGCAGTGTGCATGGTATTTTGGTGCACTATTTTGGCGTTATGTTTCGGTTCGGTTATTGTGTGTATTAAACTTTGTCGGATGTTGTTCTTCCTTCGGTTGAAGGTCCTGGTTGCAGCGTTCCGCCAAACACTGCTAGCACAAATCACACATCTCAAATTAGACCCGCGCTCGAATATTGCTCTCATGTTTGGAGCTCGGCTCCTAAACATACCCTCAACCTACTTGAGAGCGTACAAAGACGAGCGATCCGTCTGATCGGGGACTCGGCGCTGACGTCGGGACTACAGTCGCTATCACATCGAAGGCGCGTAGCCGACCTCTGTCTGTTTTACAGATATTATCACGGGTGCTGTTCTTCGGAGATTCTTGGCATTGTTCCACGCAATTCGGTTTGTGTGCGCTCCACAAGACAATCCGACGGATCGCACCCGTTTGTGATTCATCTCCCGACAGCGCGAACATCCCTGTATCAGAACTCGTTCCGTTACAGAGCGGGGAAGCTGTGGAACTCCCTTCCAACGGAAGTGTTCCCGGAGCGTTACAACCTGCAACTGTTCAAAAAGAACTGCAACAGTTATTTGATGGCATCTCTGGGCGCCCACTCGACGCTATAGGTTCGCCTCTCCCGAGAGAAGTCTAATAAAAAAAAAAAAAAAAAAAAAAAAACACAAGGTCTCAACAATATTTTATACGAACGCAGCTAGCCACTCGCACGAAACACACGTTAACTCCCTTAGGATACATTAAAAGAAAATCGGATACGGTACTAAAAACGGGTTACATTAATTTCTCACTACCTCCTCGAGGTCGTTCCGTTGACGATTGAAATCTGACTGTTTTCTGCACTACCCACAAGTATCTTGATACAGATCGTATCTGTCTCTTCCCCAGAGACAATATCCCATTCTGCCCACTAACAGAATCGTCAATATCTCTGTTAGCAGCATGCTAATTCATCCCAGGGGAAATTTCCTATAATTCTGAAAGGAGAAGTCATTCCTTGCATACATCATTAAACATCATTATCACCATCCGTGGTGGTGATCGAAATTCAGATCGACGGTTGTCGATTGTGTGCCGCATTATTTACATAGAACATCTGGCGCGCAGGCCGAAGGATATCCTGCAATTTGGATGGACGTACGGTCCATGAGTTTTGTTTAACTTTTGTCAATACACCCGAAATCCATTAGATCTTTCTAATGGTGTGAAATTCAAAAGGGACCGTGGGATCGGAATAGATCCTTTGTAGGTTTTTAACTTCATAAATTTTCCGAATTATCTCGTTGAGATAATTACGGTTGCCTGCAATTTGGTAGCGGATAGGCGATATGCTTTATTGCATGAGGTTGCCGTTTCTTTTGTTTGCCGATGGATTTGATGGTCTTTGTGGCAGACCACCCGCACGTGCATACGTTGGTCGACTAATTTGCTGACGATCGCAATTCCTTGTAACATCGTGTAGATGTTCAGGATTTCCGATTGTGCAGTGCTGGAGTGCGGCGCATTTCAGTCTTTGGGGATAGGATGAATGAATGTTTTCCTTTGTTACAGGTATGCCATGTTCGAATTGTTGAGCTTGACATTGAAAGCTTTGGGACGTTCAGTTCCTTGCTTTTTCGTGTCGGGTTCAACGTTGACCAAATGTTTCAAGGCCCTAGCGGACTTAGTGGCACGCGTCTGTGGGCGCGTGTAACGTTTTCAGGGTAGGTATGTTCCTTGAAGGGTAGGAACCCTACCTGGGTGGAATTGTGCGTTCGTAGAACGCTACCCTATCAACAACTGCCAAATAAACATAAGTGATCAAATGAAAATTATTTCCCCACTATGGTGTTGCTGTGTTGAATATGCCGAAATGAGAGCATTACTTTTCGTTTCCAAATGAAGAAAACTGCAATGAACCACATCGATTGCCTCGAGAAGCTCATGGTGAAATCCTCCAAAGTACGTACAACCGATGGTTTTGACGTTTCAAAAGTGGTAATTTGAATGCTGAAAGCAAGGAACACGACAGAATTACAAATATAAATTGCCTCATTTTCTTGTTGTGTGGTACTGTGAAATTAGTTTCTATCAAAAAATATATTTACCTTGACGGTAAAATAACCTTTTACAAACTACTTGAATTACTCAGAAATAAAAAATCGAAACGGCAAAGTATTCCATTGTAGACATGAAAGTAGTTATACTATTATATTTAAATATAACACACCATATAAGATCCTTTTATTGGATCGACTGCACAAAATTAAAGTATTGTAGATATATCAGTTTTTTATTTTAATATTTAATATTAGACAAGTATTATTGTTGTGGATTCGCAATTCAATGCAGCGGGGAGAATCTAGTACGTTTTTCGTCTAGTCCACTCCCCAACCAACACACATGACACACCTGTTAGAAACCAGCTGACAGTGCATCATCTACGGCGAACTGTTTTTTAATTCAATAATAAAAACATGTGGCTAACGTCTTTTGAAGTGCGAGTTGATCTTTGGCGTCATATAAATGCAATCGGTATCCGAGCACAGGAGTTGCTTTTGGGTTTTCAACGGTATTATTAGAAGTATCCATAGCTTAATGGGGTGGTATTTCACCGGACGGCTGCCCCTTGGGACCCTACCTACCACTCAGTAATAGTGCCGAACTCCACAATAGCTAGAGTCGTGAGTTGAACCCAGGTTCGCACAATCAAACACAAGACACAATCATCATACAATCCTTATCAACTCCGCCATTAAGGCGGCGTATATGACCATTGTATTCGTTTCATGAGGGGCGCTAGAATTGGAAGTACTGTGTCTTTTAATTAGTTTTGCGAACGCAAGGTAGTTTGATCTCGTTCGATTTATATTTCCTGAGGGGCACCGCCCGTCAAGAGGAACGCTGACGGCTCCTGGTTTTCGCGCTTTTTCTGCATATGATGGTACATTCCAATGATGCTGATCTTGGGCAGGGCTTCGGCTACTGCATCGATTGACATATTCACTGACTTGGGGTTATTTGAGATGGGAAATAATAATCTTCACTTCCGATGCTCTTAATCCATGATGTTGTTCTTTTGAGTTTGGCTCACAAGGCCATGAGATCACGCTTCTTCCTTCTGTCGTGTCAGGCCTTACTGTTTTCGAGTGCATGAGCCCCTCGACACCGCTTGATCCTCTCTCGCCTTTTCGATGGTTCGCTACACTAGCGGTGGCCCCGGTGTTCATTTCGCACAGGTGGTTGAGTATGACGTATTCTTCCATAACCCTTTTGAATGGTTCATGGAAGTGAAGTGGACGAAACCTTACCTTCATTCGCTGGGATGCGTTGCGAGCTGCAGTCACAGAGTCAGCCAATTGCATTAAGTTGGAGTTGTATGTTTGCAACTTGCGATCAATGGTCATATGGTGGCTGGTAAGAGATTTCGTCACCTCAGAACATGATGATGTGGATGGTGCTCCGCCTGTTAGTAGCCATCCCAGTGACTACCATGTGCGATGAGGTCAGAGCGCTCATTTTTCTTCAACCCTTCGGGGATAAGGGCGGGGTAGAGGTCCGCTACGATGATGGGGTCCACCTTGTCGCTAGATTCGATGTTCAGATCTGCTAGGTCCAGGTCCGTTACATATAAGACATCTCGTGCCATCGTTCGCGATTGGGGTAAGTAATCGGAGAGACGCGATAAGATGAGAGCTTTCCGTGTCCAATGTTGAGAGCTGATGTTTGATTGTGTCTCTGATCGATGCCAATTTAGGGCCCACACTATTGGCTTCCCCTTCCTCACTACTGTCATTCTCTAGATTTAGCATCCTAGAGAATGACAGTAGTGAGGAAGAGGAAGCCGATAGTGTGGACACTAAATGGGCATCGATCAGAGACACAATCAAACAAACAGCCCAAGAGGTATTAGGATTTAAGAAAACAACTAAGTCCATACCTTTGTTTGACGATGACTGCAGGGCAAAGATCGAACAACGTAAACGCCTCAGAATGATCCACTTAGAAGCACATGATGTAGTCAACGCAGTAAGATACGCGACAATTCGGAAAGAGACAACCAGACTCTTCAAACGCAAAAAACGCGAATGGAAGAAGACTCATATCGAAAGAATCATAGAAAATGCCAGAGGAAAAAACAGCAGAGGTATGTATGCCGGCATAAATTCAATTAGAAATGGCTACCGAGGGAGAGCCAAAATAATCCGAGACACAAACGGCTGTCTGGTGACAGAAACAAAAAATATCGTGACAAGATGGAAGCAGTACTTTGAAAACCAGCTCAATGTACGCACCCATCAACCACAAATAAACGCACCAGACGTACATACAGCCGAGTCCCAGATCCCAGAGCCCTCTTTCGACGAAGTTGTGGACGCGATAAATCGACTGAAAAACAAAAAGGCCTCCGGAATCGATTGCATACCGGCAGAGCTTGTGAAGCATGGAGGAGGGGCAACCGCTCTAAAGATCCACCAACTGGTTAAAATAATATGGGACAAGGAAGTCATTCCGGAAGAATGGAAAACCGCAATAGTCATCCCCATTTTCAAAAAACGCGACAGATCTGACTGCGAAAATTACAGAGGAATATCATTGCTCCCAACCACATACAAAATATTAACAAATGTCATACTGGCAAGAATCACACCGTACGCAGAAGAAATATTGGCAGACTACCAATGCAGATTCCGTCGGAACCGTTCAACAAACGACCAGATGTTTACAATAAGGCAACTGCTGGAAAAGAAGTGGGAATACGGAGAGACGGTTCACCAACTGTTCGTTGACTTCAAAAAAGCCTACGACTCTGTCGCAACGCAAAGGCTCTACCATATTGTGGTTGAGCTTGGGATCCCGAAAAAATATGCCGCCCTCATTCAAATTTGCATGAACGAAAACAAAGGGCGAGTTAGAATAAAAACCACCTCTCAGAACCATTTGAAACCCGGGACGAACTAAAACTGGGGGATGGTCTCTCACCATGTCTTCTTAACCTTGTCCTCGAGTATGTTATCAGAAAGGTACAAGACGACAACACGTCCGGATCATCCCTGAACGGGGTCACACAAGTGCTCGCGTATGCGGATGACATCGCCGTTCTGGGCGATAATCTCGAAACTATAAGTAAAAACAGTGAAATCATCACGTAAGCGGCAGAAGAGGTGGGCCTAGAAATAAACGAAGACAAAACGAAATACATGATTGTGACGAGAGCAGGTGGACCTCAGAGAACACATATAAACGTCAGGGGCAAGATATTTGAAAATGGCAAAGAATTTAAATATCTGGGAACGATACTGACGACCAGAAACGAAACGTCGAAGGAAATTCACAAAAGACTACACTCCGGCAACGCTAGTTGGCATGCAGCCAGTAAACTGTTGAAATCCAAACTGTTATCACGTAATATAAAGCTCCGTGCCTATAGAACCATAATCATGCCGATTGTTCCATACGGATGCGAAACATGGGCTCTCACAAAACGGGAAGAGAACAAATCCCGCGTATTATGGAATAAAGTTTTAAGGGGTATATTTGGCGGTAAATATGACGAGGAGTCAGGACAATGGAGTAAACTCCACAACCACGAATTGGAAGAGCTATACCGCAAACCTACAATAGTGAGAGTGATCAAGTCGCGAAAATTAAGATGGGCCGGACACGTAGCGCAAATAGGCGATGATAGGACCGTGCATAGAATTCTTGACGGTAAACTAACGGGGAAGAGACCGACAGGACGGCCGCGACGGAGATGGGAGGACAATGTTAGATTGGACCTCGAGGAGATCGGATCGGATGATCGAACGTGGAAGGAGGGTGCACAGGACAGGGAACAATGGCGGAGCCGAGTCGGTGAGGTCATGAACTTCCGGGTTCCTACAGACCAATAAATAAATAAATAAAAAGTTGAGAGCCGTGGAGGCGAGGGGCGATGGTGATCGTTGCTTGCGCCTTCGCAGTTAGGCAGTGAGTCCCTCCGACATCATAAACTGGAGCGGACGGTGCTTGATGTCGGAGGTGTAACCCTTGAGCGAGCGATTCTGACGTAAAGGTGACCTCTGAACATGAGTTCACCAGAGCACGATATTCAACCTTTCGTTGAAGTTCCCATTCAATGGCGATTCGAGCGGTTGCCAGCTGCAGCGATTGTTAAGGAGCGTTAACGGTGTGTGAGCAGATCCCCTGATTTGATCCAACTGGAGAGGTGAGTCTTGTGCTCACTCTTGGAGTGGATAATGTGGGTGATATGTTGATGGAGGTTGTTCCGATGTGCAGCAAGTTATTATGTCGTCTTTGACATTACCTGCAGACCTTAGTGGAGAAGCAGCCGCATAGCAGGTGTCGGTCCAGGCAGTTGAAACACAAACGTCGTTCGTTTGCAAAGGATTTTCGTTGGTCAGGGGAATGTGCTTTAAAATCTTCGCAGGCGGAGATGAAGTGCGATGATGTAAAAAACGAGCAGGAAGCTTGCCGATTCGGAGTGGGCGGCGATGCGGTGTAAACTGAGATGCGCGGCTTCGTGTTGGAGAACGGACATTTCTTGTTGGGTCCTTGATGGGAATCAGCTTCCAGTGTGGGCAGTTTCAGGGCCTCGATCTTGGAAATGGGAAAGATGTCAAGCTGCTTGTATCAGGGGTCCTATACGTCGATCCGGAAGCTGCGTTTTTATGTAGACGAATATGTTGTAATGTAACAGAGGCGTTCCACATCAGCGAGGTCTAGGAGGTCCGCCAGTATCACCCGGAACAAATCTTTGAATAGCTTCCATTCAGAATACCTGCCCGAGAACGTTGGTAACTGCACTTGAGGAAGTTTACGAAAGGGGACGCGATTGGCATGGCCAATGTTCGAAATGGTTGCGAACGTTGTTCATTATCCGGGAAGACTGATGTGAGCATCAACGCACTTCGCTTGTTCGTCCAAGAACATTTCCTCGCCGTCAGTGATAAAGTCTTCTTCGAAGTAGTGATGATTCGGGAATTCCGGGCGGCCTCGTGCCACTTCAGAATGAGTTCCCATTTCAAGGTGAGGTTGTGCTGGCGAGTCTCTACTGAACCCAACGTTGCCGGTCCCTTTTTCTTAAGGTTGAGAAACGCACGAGAATAGATCTTGCAGCGAGAATTGAGAAGCGATAAGCTCCTCAATCTGAGCCCTGTGACGTTTCCGCCACAGAAAATTTGATGTAAATATAAATTGGTTATCTGTTTTTTCTTTTTTTCTGGTGACCAGTTCAGCACTCCTGTTTTTCCTTTTTTTCGGTGACTAGTTCAGCAATCCCACTGTGATCGGTGAAGGTCTGTGCAGCAGCTTTTTATTTAATTCAATCTGGACAGGGCAAATACCACTCTCCGCTTCGTTCTCCGATTCTTTGGATAGTACACTGCTTACACATTTTTTGGATTTGAAATCTATAGTAAACCAAATTGTCCGAAGTGCTTTTCAATATCTTTTTTATTTTTAATGCTTGCTTCTTTACAATCTCTTTTTATCTTTAAACATTTTCTTTTTACAATATTTCTTCAAAAAACAACAAACGGGGACATTTTCATTCCTTTCTTCTTCCACAGTAAGCTGAACTGCACTCTAAAAACATTTACAACAGAATCAAAAACCGTATTCAACTAAATCGTCAACAAACCGCAATAATATAAACTTGTTGCTCCCTTCCCTCTCCTTTTCGTCAAGTACACAAAAAGACCTCTCTCCCTCTCTCCATCAACATCCACTCCGAAAAGGGAATCAGCTTCCACACGATCCACAATCGAACACGAGTATGTTCGTATATTCAACATGTGGACCGCGTGTTTTTTCACCGCCCTACCATCCACTATTAAATCATATTAAAAACCAATTAAATGATGGGGGTGGCGGAAGCCGCACGTAACAGCCCTTGTGACCACTTGCAGTTAAGGGAACCGTCAACGAAAGCGCCCCGAATCTTCGTCAATGACGCGGCCGAGAGAATGATGTTTGAGGTGCGATATAAGCTCAGGAACGCTCACACACGAAAGAGAACGCGATGCGTTGTGAACACAGTGGGTCTTTGGCACTTGCACCACCGATCAGCACTCGCACTTTCTCTACTTAATCACGGTTCAATTTATTGCGCACGATATAAGCGAGATGTTTCCGACTCAAAGGACCAAACAAGTTTTGCTTAATGAGAGAGAGTTATTCATTATTTGAGGATATTTAGAATAGGTTATCTTGATGTTGGAGAGAACTGATGCACTACCGTTGTTCCTTGATAATTGTAGAATGTTCTCGAACCTGCCGAAATTTCACACCAAAGGAAACTCTGCACTTCACGTTTATTACTAAAGTATTGTATTTATTGTCTCGTATTATTTCATTGTAATTAGCTCTTTGCGATTTGCCGAAGCGAACAATTCAAATGTTCTTTTTAATAAACGATGCGATGCAATTTTACACCTTTCAATATTATTCCTCCTGCGTTGTGATATGGCGATTTTTATGTGCACAATTCCGACTGGTTGTTACATTCTAACAGAACCGACGAGGCTGGGAGGCTGGCGAAGATGTTTGCTGTAAGCCACAACTTGACTCAACTCGTGGGGGAGCCAACGCGAGTGCCGGATGCCCGAGGCGATTATGCGAATACCCTGGATCTGTTTTTGACATCCGAACCGAGTATTTATACCGTAGAGGTTTCTACGCCACTGGGAAACTCGGATCACTGCTTAGTATCTTTCGCGCAAGCACTTTCATATCAAGCGAATAACCGGCCTAGGCAGCTTCGCCATGTATGGAAATATGGGGCTGCTAACTGGGACGATTGTTCGGAGGCTCCGATGTTAACACTTGCGCGGAGTCGGTCACAGACATCATTTTTCTCGGAATGGAGATCTACACTCCACATTCCACTAAACGAAATTCATCTGATAAACGTTGGTTTGATAAAAAATGCGAGCTGATTACAGCGGCAAAAATAGAGCTTTTAAGCAATGGCGCTCTAATCCCACCGATATTAACAGAACGAATTTTGTTAGAATCAGAAACGCGTGCCACCAGGCGATTCATACCGCGAAGAAGGCTCACAACGACAGGGTGATCAATAAGCTCCTTCGGTGTCCAACTGATTCGTACTCCTTCTGGTCAATGGCAAGGGCTGTCAGCGGTAACTTCGCATCCTCCTCTTTCCCTCCGTTGGTGACAGACAGCGGGACGTTAGTCACGAATCCAAAGGATAAAGCTGATGTATTCGCGAATTTATTTTCCGCGAATTCAAACCTCGATCCCGGCCTTTTGGAGCCACCTGTGATCTCGCCGGTACAGTCTTCCATGGGGGATGTCAGATTTCGTCCGCGCACTATTCAACGCATTCTACGTGAACTGGATGGTAGGCAGGCCACCGGCCCGGACTGAATACCAGCAATAGTCCTTAAGAACTGTGCTCCAGAACTATTGCCCGTTCTTGGCAGGCTCTTTCGCTTATCTTATACACGTAGGACCGTTCCTGCCTGCTGGAAAATCGCTCGAGTTCAGCCAATCCCAAAGACGGGAAAAAAGTGTCTCCCACAAAATTACCGCCCGATAGCATTACTGTCTATTTTATCTAAGGTAATGGAAAAAGTCATCAATACAGAGTTGGTTAAGTATTTAGAGTGCAACGGAGTTCTGAATGATCGTCAATACGGATTCCGTGGCAGGCGGTCCACAGGAGACCTTTTGACACTTATAACCAATATATGGACATCTGCGATTGAACGGCATGGTGAGTCAAGGGCGGTCGCATTGGATATCTCCAAGGCTTTTGACCGCGTCTGGCACGGTGCATTGCTGAGCAAACTTCGTTCATATGGACTTTCCCAACAGCTTTGCGACGGGACGAGGAGCTTCCTCGAGAATCGATCGATCCGGGTTGTTGTGGACGGCGAGTGTTCGGATCTGTATCCTGTTAATTCGGGAGTGCCCCAAGGTTCTATTTTGGCTGCAACCTTGTTCTTGCTTCACATAAATGATTTGTTGGAGACAACGGATAACAAAGTGTTTAGTTTTGCGGATGATAGTACGCTTATTTCTTCCTTTTCGAGTGACCGGCCGATTGGTGCATCAACGTCACACCAGCTGAGATGTAGACAGATTGACTCTCTGAATCGGGATCTGGATAAAGTCCTGCAGTGGGGAAAAGGCCAAACTCGTCGACTTCAATGCAACGAAGACCCAGTATACAACATTCACAAAGAAAAGTGGATCATTGGTTCCACAGCTGATGATGAATGGCCAGAATGTATCAGAACTCGTTCCGTTACAGAGCGGGGAAGCTGTGGAACTGCCTTCCCAAGCGAGTGTTCCCGGAGCGCTACAACCTGCAACTGTTTAAAAGGAACTGCAATAGTTATATGATGGCATCTCGGGGCGCCCACTCGGCGCTATAGGTTCGCCTCTCCCGAGAGAAATCTAAAAAAAAAAAAAAAAAAAAAAAATCCTTCCGCTTGTGTTCTGCCAGACGTCCTCTATCAGGAGTCTTCCCTCAGATGTCTTCGGTCACCTTGGGCTTTGATTTTTTGACAACGGTTTCTGATCTGTAGCTGGAAAAACGTGATGGCAATAGAATTGTAAGGCAAATCTATTAGTACAATTGCGTATTCTCAATTGGTAAAACTGTGAATCCCCAACAGCAAGGATGAATGGAAATTTTTTATAATAATGATTTTTTTTTTCCAAAATACATTTAATATCACGTAGATTAGATTTTGTGAAAATCCGTGATTTGTTCAAAATAGAATCTTGACCCTCAGGGCAAGACAATGTAAATTTGGCTGGCAGTGAATCATTTAAAGTGTATATTCGTATACCAGACTGGAAAGTGTTATTGTTATTGTGTTGCTTAAGTAAATTTACAAAGGTCGCGGCACTCCACCTCTTAGTCTAATGTCTTCAATAATCTTATTTCAATTTCACTTTTAATAATTGTAACTCAAACTTTAACATTTCTAAGCTAATCTTTTAATTCCAGTTAATTAATACAGATTAAAATGGGAATACGATCACTCCTCTATTTTGTTCACTTTCACTTGCTTACTTTCGCAATCTGTTCTGTTCAATTCGACACTGAGTTTTTAAATTCTAGCCTCCGCACCAACTACAGAAACATGCTAAAAATTTAGTAGTTATATGCCCTAACCTCGTCTCCTATATATTTGGATATTCCACTCCCCTCAGCAATGTGTCGCTAACAACTTACACCGAACTAAAACAGAGAAATTTATACTGTAACCTTGTCCACGATAGGCAATGCTATCCAAGACAAGCACTAGTGGACAAAAATATTATTCATATTCTCGCATGATAACGTTGTTTTATAGTTCTTATATTAGTTACTTAGCCCAAAGTGCATTATATCCTAGAGGGAGCTTTTTATCAATTTCACATTTGTTGGATCGGATGGAAAGATCTTTTAAAAGTCACAGTGATCTCCGGGTGGAATGTAAAAAGTATTTTGTCGCCAGGAGAATTTTTTTTTTTTAATTTCGGAGATATTTTTGCTCCCGAAGAAAATGTTGCTAGATGTACGTAGGTATGGACAAATTTTTAGAGTATCATTTACATCCTTATTATTAATTGTTGTTGCCACATATTCATTAGGAGGCACTTTTCCAGTAGGGATTTTAGGACATCAAACTTTTAAACAGCCATGGTATTTCCTTTCAGTATTGTTTGATATTTGAGAAAACTTTCTTTGGAATAGTCTCTACAATAAAATCGTTCGTATTACGAAAATTTGCGTTCTATGAGAAATGTTTCGTGTGAAGCAACTTACGTTTCATAGCAACTTCCTGAAGTAACTTATGTTCCATATAATCGGCCCACTGAGTGCTCAATTCAGTGCACCATTGAAAAATTTGAACTGAAAAGACCAAAAAGACCACAGCCAGGACGTAGTAATAAAAAACTACAGCAGCAGTAGCTGAGAGTGTACACGATGACCGCGATGAATCGACTCGGCACTATTATTCAAGGTTGGCTGTCGTATGCAACAATTTGGTCTATTTTACGTAAGGATCTTGGTTACAAAATCCAATTCGTGCAAGAACTGAAGCCGGTCGACTTTCCGAATCGCGACCATTACAGTCTTTGAACTCTTGCAAAGCTAGAAGACGATCCATATTTGTTAAACAAAAGTTTATTCAGCAATACTCATAATTGGTATACTTGGTCCGAAGGGCAATCCGAGGAGGTCCAAGAGCTACCATTACATCCTAACAAAACAAGAGTTTGCTGCAGTTTGTGGAGTGTCGAACTCGTCGATCTACTTTTTTTTTTTTCAAAAATGAGGTCGACCAGAACGTAGCCGTGAATTTTGTTTTTTTTTTTTTTTAGTTTTTAAACCACATTTATTTTCCTAATTCTTTTTACATGTATAATATTAGGGGTAAATGTTAAACCCTTTTCTACGATCACAATCCTTAAATTAACTTACTGGCTCTATGCGAGCTCTCTAAATTACACATTGCAACTTGATTTTTATATTTGCCTTTCGGCGTACATCTTTTTTTTTTTTTGTTTCTTATATATATATATATATATATATATATATATATATATACATATATATATATATATATATATATATATATATATATATATATATATATATGAAATAAGTCATATATTAGAGGGACTCCCCGTTTACATCTATCATCATCATCATCATCATCGGCACTACAACCGGGAACCGGTCTTGGCCTTATTTAGCAAGTCTTGAGGCTTGTTAAATTTTCCATATTGATTTATTTTTTCTGGGCAAGGTCATTAGTCTTGCGCCAGGGGCTCCCCGACGGGGAATCGAACCCCGGTCTCCCGGGTGAAAGGCGGGTATACTAACCACTATACTATCGAGGAGCGTTTACATCTATATGTATATATTATTATTACAATTTTTTTTTTTTTTTTTTTTTAATTATTATAACAAACAAAAACTTCAAAACAAAACGAATAAAACATAAAATAAGAAATAAAAAATAAAATAAAATAGCTACACAAAACTAATGGGGAAAGGGGGACAGGGGGAGGGGGGACAAGAGGAAGGAGAGCGTTGCTCTTGAGAGGCATACTATATCTGAGGAAGTGAAGTCCTCTCCTCGTTGAGAAGCCACCACCATTTGGGAGATGTTCGATCTTTGGCTGATTTATCTCTTTCACTGATCGCCGTGCTAAAACGCATGCGGTCTGGGGCATTGGAGATATTACTATCATGGAGAATTCGTTTGTCCCTGGCACCACGGAGAGCGTGGTAAATAATCGGGACTCCATGCATGTCTTGGATAAGGCCTTTTTGATCCAAGAAAGGAAACGCTTCTGGGCGAATAAACCCATTCTCGAGTGTATTCTCCAGATACATATCATTGGGATAGAATGCCCCCGAGATAAGATTATTGTCACTGCACATTGCCCTTGCTGTGTGACCACGAATAATTTTAATTATGAAATTGTCTATCCTATTTAACCCTGATTTGTTATACAGGATTTTGTTGGGATAGAATTTTTTGTATTGCGACTCTGGTGTTCTATAAAGTCCGAGGCAGGAACGCAAACACTGCCGTTCGAACACACGAAACTTCTCCATATAAAGTGGAGATATATTATACCATACTGGACAGCCATAAATCAAAACTGGTCGGATGAATGCCGAGTACGAAATTATTTTGGCTCTGGGGTGAAGAAGACTACTCCGGAATAGACTTCTTGTCATAGAATATGCGCTTTTAGCTGCGGAGAGGGAAGCTGCTACGTGCTTGTCAAAATATAAATACTGGTCTAGCCAGATACCAAGGTATCTAACTACAGTTTTCACTTGCAGTGGAAGGTTATTGTTACCTACAATAGAAAAGTGTTTCCAGTTGTATTTTGTATCCCTCGAGGCCCTGGATAGGGGCGTTCTGAAAAGGATAGTCTCGGTCTTCTGGAAATTAATCTTTAATTTCCAGTCGTCGCAAAATTGTTTTATTTTGTTGAAGTCATCTTGGAGGTGCCTATTGATGACGTCTATTTTTCCTCCTGTTCTGTACACCACTATGTCATCGGCGTACGCAATGGCGTTTTCGAGAGAACTCACTAGATCACTAGTGTAAATATTGAATAGAATGGGAGAATTCACAGCTCCCTGCTGTAAGCCATTTTTAATTTGGAAGGTCTTGTTGGGGAGTATGTCCCCGCATTTCACCACAAAATGTTTGTCCATTATCATATCATAAATAATGTATAGCAGATATTGCGGCATACCCAGGTTTGTTAACTTATAGACAAGTCCTTCTAACCATACGGTGTCGAAAGCCTTTTCAAAGTCAACCAAGCAGGCGCCTGTACATTGTCGCTTTGCCTTGTTCCACTGTATATCGGAAACAAGTTTCGTCGCTGCATGAACTGTATCATGTCGCGCTCGAAAGCCAAACTGGTTGTTGGCGATGATATCGTTTTCATCACACCAACCTATCAGTGCTTTGTTTATAATTTTTTTGAATACCTTGCTGATGTTGGGAAGCAGGCTGATCGAGCGCAGATTAGCTGGATTGCTCTTCTCCTTACCCTTTTTGGGGATAGGGTGGACTACTGCATTCTTCCAATGGGTTGGATAGTTTCCATTGTTTAGAGGGTTGTTAAACAAAGTAGTGTATATGTTCACTGCTTCGCAAGGCAAATGCCTTAGAACAACATTTGGAATGCTATCTATTCCAGATGATTTCTTATTTTTTATTGAGCTAAGTATGTTTCTAAGTTCATCCTTGCGCACAAACATATTTGTATTTTCATTTCTGACGGGAGAATCCGCCCTCTTATTTTCGCCGAATGTGATGAAACTATGGTTTTCGGATCGCCAGTTGTGAAGTTGATTGCGCAGCGAGCAATGTCTTTGACGGGCATTGCTTTCAATTTCAGTGTTAGCATGAACTGATTCGTTAACTCTGTACACTGCTTCGAAACAGGCTCCAATTGAATTCGCTTTCTTTTGCGGATCTTCGACTACTATCACTTCCTCATTGGAGTTGATGTGCTCTAAGGTGA
Organism: Microdon myrmicae; assembly: GCA_963931805.1. Classification (NCBI taxonomy): domain Eukaryota; kingdom Metazoa; phylum Arthropoda; class Insecta; order Diptera; family Syrphidae; genus Microdon; species Microdon myrmicae. The sequence goes on along the minus strand of OZ007501.1, from coordinate 97,368,876 downwards.
GTCCTGCGTTCAGCATTATCTGACAATTCTCGGGAGTCCGTGGAATTCGGAGACAGGGAATGTCATTGTGATCTTTTCTTCGACATATTTTCTTGATTTGTGAAAACATGTTCGGTCCGTTTGCTTGGACAGCTCGAATTCTGTTGCTCCACTCCTCATTTATTACTGCTCGGTAATTATCCCGGATCAGTTTTTGAAGATTTTTAATCAAGGACTTGATTGTTTTGATTTCATTGCTATTTGGGTCACTGAACTGCCTATATCACATTTTCAGCTTTGAGAGCAGGGTGCTCTTTTGCCTATACAAAGCATCGATAGTTGCATTTCTGTGGGTATAGCCATCCATATGAGCTACTTTGGGGATGGAACGATTCATTGTGTTAGTAACAATATCGTTCATAGTTAGGAGGTAATGATCGATTTCATCATTACGAAGGTTTCTATTAGTCGGTGGGTCTATGCCAATGTTGCGTATTTCTCTTTTTACTGTGCGATCGAAACGCGACCAATGTGCTTTTCGGAAATCGAAAGAGTGTACCTGGTCGTACTGCTCAAGTAGACGGTACTCGTTTGGCACGTGTATTACGGCTCTAAGTCCGTAATGTTCACTATCGTACTCAATTGTGCGAAGACAATTTCGAGTAGTTACCTCGGTATCTGGTAACTGAATTCGATCATCTGTCATAAGTAAATCCAGGAAGGAGTTACCTCTTGGATAAGACGGCGTACTTGTAGCGTACAATTCTAGTTTATGCTCGATCGCGTTTGTTTGCCACCAATCAAACAAGGCATTGCCTCTGGTGTTCGAGGTCAGATTGCCCCAGGCGCTGTGCTTGGCGTTAAAATCACCTGCCATTAAAAAGTAATTGTTTTCCGAATCTAACTTGAGACTTCGGAAAGGCAGATTCAGGAGCGTAAGCAGCGACTATATATAGATGCCTTTGACTTTATAGCGGAATGTCTATAATGCATGCCTCTAGCACCTGGAATTTGTGTACTTCCGTGCTGTAAGCGACCTTATGGTGAAGACCTTTCTTAACTAAGATAGCGACCCCACCCCCCCTAGTAGTGTGTGGTCGATCTCGTCTAATTATGTTATAATTTTTGTAGCCCATTTTGTGCCGTTGGTTTAGCTTAGTTTCGCTAGCCAAGAGCACATCTGGGCATTCGGCTTGGAGCAGATTGCCTAAATTATCCCTTCTTTCGATGTGGATTAGTGAATTTACATTCACAGCTATAATTTTTAGGTTAAGTTCAGACGGAGGGTTGAAGATTTTGATGTGGAGAGTTATTTGAGAACAGGGTTGAATAGAGAGTATCTATTCGTGCTCTTTGTTCAGTCAGTGTTCTTTGACATTCGGCAAATTGTCTTTGCATGGTTAATAACATTGTTATTATTTCTGAATGTACCTCTGGTGCAGGCATTTTCCCATTATTATATGTATGTTCCATGGATGCTGGTTGCTCAGGAGCACCGGCCATTTGTGCATATGACACACAAGGAGCCACGAAATTGTTGTAAGAACGAGTTTTCATTTTTTTCTCTTCTTCAACTTGTTTCTTTTTGGATTCCAATTTTAATTTCATTTGTTGAAATTTAGGACATCCTCTAAAATTAACAGTGTGACCTGTATTTTTACAGAGGACACAGGACAGTGTTTTCCTATTTGGAGGCTGTTCCTTGCCCAAGGGGCATTCACCAATGGTGTGGTTGGAGAGGCACTTTACGCACCTGAATTGCATGTGGCAGTTTGATGCCGCGTGCCCGAAGCGTTGACAACGCATACACTGCAATATGCGATCGATTTTTCTAATTTTTTCCCAACTTATTGTTTGGTGGTTGAGGTGTTTGATGTATCGGAGAGCATCAACTTTACTGTTGGGACTCAGTGATACAATAAAGAAAGGCAATTTGCAATTGCGTTTTCTGGAGTTGGCGGTAGAGAAGGGTTTCACACCTGTAAATTTTAAATTATCGGTTTCGACATTTTTTAATTCCTCTAATACCTCCTCAGGGGAAAAACATGGATCAACGCCTTTTAGGAGCATGGAGATTATTTTCTCCGATTTCGGGGTGTACGTGTAGTACTCGCTTTTTGTCCTACCCAAAGCAGTCATTACTTTGCGATAACCTTCCATATCATCGCACATTAATTTTATTTTAGAATTATTAACTTTTTTTTGTTTTGAAATTTTTGCAAGTTAACTCACCTAATTTTATAACGTCCTTTGTTTCCATGGACGTAAGTATCATAGACGGCGCCTTTTCCTTTTTGTTGGTTACGATGTTCTGGTTTGTTTGCTGCTTCTGCATCTCGATTCTTTGCTGCCTTTTGTTTGCTTCCTGATGTTGTTCCTGATTTTTCCGTTGTGCTGTTGTATTTTCTTGGCTTTGTTGTTGCTGCACCAGGTCTTTTAATTTGAGGATTGCTTCTCTTTGTTTATTGAGTTCCTCTTTTTTTGTGTCAATATCCGCAAGGAGTTTTTCTAATTCCGCCGGATCTGTTGCAGTACCTGTGATATTGTTTTCCTCCTCAGCAGGTAATTCGATTTCACTTGGGTCAAGGTCAACCAATTCGTTGAATTGGTTGCCTGCGCCTGTGTATTCGTTTTTCTTTCCTTTTGCATTTTTTTCGCCGTCCCAATTTGGCTTGTGCCGCTTTGTTATAATACTCGGCTGTCGCTCGAGTCGGCTCCGTGTCATCGCTTTCAGGTCTGCCTGGTCCCTTTTCATGAAAGGCGACGAGCTCTTTAGCACTTTGTTTGTTTCCATTTTTTTTTATTTTTTTATTTTTTTTTTAAACAACCGCTCTCAGTGGCGGCCACACTGTGTAATCCACACTTGTTCACTTATACTCGCGCGACGAATTTATTTACTTATATATTTTTTTCTTTTCTTTTGCTTTCTCCTGTTGTCAGGTATACGTCTTATCTCTTTGACGTGTTGGTAACGACTGCCGTGAATTTTTTTTTGACGCTTAAGATGTTCTTATGGACGTTTGATTCCAGCAAGGCGATACTACTTTCCATACGGCATATTTACAGTGGTGGAAAAAATAATAGAAACAAGCTTGTTCTTCGACATTAATCCTTAAGAAAAAATGTATTTGGGGAAAAATAAGAATTAAAAATGTATTAATAGATTTGGTGGACTGTAATACATAAAAGAAATACTAAATTTTTAATAAAAAAAAGCGAGAAATAGTGAAAAAAATTATATATTGATTCCGGTTTTCCTTGGAAACAAATTAGTTTTTTGTTTATGTTTTGTGAAGAAAAAATGTACAGTAAAAGTATTTCATATCCTTTTAATACTTAGTTGTTGCACCTTCGATTTTAGTGACTGCTTCGCATCTTCGTCCCATGAAATTGACTAGTTTGGTACAAGTCGCGGGTGGTATAGAGTACCATTCATCTTTTATTTTGGACCAAAGTTCTATTTTATTTTTGGCTTTGCAGTCTCCGATCTTGCGCTTAAGAATGCCCCATAGGTGAACTATTGGGTTAAGATCACTGCGATAGCCACTCCATAACATCGACTTTGTTTTGAAGAAACCGTTCTTTACCCAATTTTGAGGTGTGCTCACGGTCATTATCCTGCATAAACTCCCATTTAATAGGCATGTCCTCTTCAGAAAATGGTAGCATAATGGTGTTTAAGATTTCTACATAATCTTTAGCACACATTTTGTCCTTTATAAGAAAAATTGGACCAACACCAGATGCCAAATCATTAAATTGCTTCCACCATGTTTCACTGTCTTTTTCGTATACTTTGGATCGAATTCTGAGTTCATTGGTCGTCTGACGTATATTTTTCCATCGGAACCAAACAAATTAATCTTGGTTTCATCCGACCATAAGATGTTATTCCAATCCGCACGGTGGAGGTGTTTTTTGGTAAAAACAAGTCTCTGCTTTATATTTTTCTTGCTCAAGTATGGAACATTTCTGGGACTTCTTCCAGGAAGACCCGCTTCTATTAGTCTGTTTCTAATTGTACGACTAGTACAAGGTGCGTTTAGTTCATTTTTTAATTCCGTTGAAGAAAAAAACGGCTTGTTCTTGGATCGGATTAGCTGTTTGTCCAATCGTGAGGTTGTTCTTTTTCTGCCTCTGGTTTCCACCGTGATTTCGGGCTAAACCGGTGAATTGGCGACTGATGTTGAAGCCTGAAAATCTACTAGGCCCAACGAGACAGTTGATCTAAAGATTGGTTTTACTTTATTTCATCTATTTATTAATTATATTATACGAGTAGTTTAAGTTTACTAATTTAGATTTGATTTTTTGGCGTCCTTATACCTCGAAAGCCAATCGAGACTGACTGAAAAAAAAGGGCTGGCGAGCGGCCGACTTTAGCGAGACAAGAACAAATCTGTCCTTCATCTTGTCTCTGGCTCTGGTCCTCTTGCGAAAACCAGAATCACCCACATCCGTGAGGATATTGGACTCGGTCTCGAGATATCTGATAAAGAAAAAAAAAGGGAGGAGGGTGGTAGCTAAGGAGTGTGTGGACAGGGTTAGCTCAACTGTTCTCTAACTACTTGGATGCAGGGATGGTACGAAAGACATCATACAAGACCGGTAGGTCGAGTGCGGTAGTAAATGCAGATCACGTCTTCGGCGTCTGAGAATCTGCGCTTTGGTCGATGTGTGTGTGTGTGTGTACTTGTGCTGTATTGTACTGTGCGTGCGTGTTTGTAGTGTGTCAGCAGCATACCCTATGGGATGGGTTCAGGAATCCTCTGTTATAGAGGGGAATGTTGTTGGGAAGGGTGTTTTCTCCAGTTTTGTACTGAAGAAGAAATTGTGGTGGTCGGATCCGAAGAGATCGAGAAAGATCAGGGTCAAAAATGCAAGACACCCGTACAAGTGGGTTTTTACTGTTCTGAATGCGACTGATACCGAATTAAAAAAACAATGGGTGGCGAGAGGCCGACTTTAGCGAGACAAGGACAAATCTGTCCTTCATCTTGTCTCTGGCTTCCGGTCCTCTTGCGATAACCAGAATCACCCACATCCGCGAAGATGCTGGGTTCGGTCTCGAGATATCTGAAAAAGAAAAAAAGGGAGGGAGGTATCTAAGGATAGTGTGGACAGGGTTAGTTCGGATGTTCTCTAACTACTTGGATGGAGGGATGGTGGGAAAGAAATCGTACAAGACCGGTAGGTCTTGAGTGCGGTAGTAAACGCAGATCACGTCTTTGGCGTCTGATAATCTGCTCTTTGGTCGGTGTGTGTGTGTGTGTGCTTGTGCTGTCTTGTACTGTGCGTGCGTGTTTGTAGTGTGTCAGTAGTAGACCCTATGGGATGGGTACAGGAATCCTCTAATATAGAGGAGAATGTTATTGGGAAGGGTGCTTCCTTCAGTTTTGTACTGAAGAAGAAATTGTGGTGGTCTGATCCGAAGAGATTGAGAGAGAGAAGGGTCAAGAACGCAATATTCCCGTACAAGTGGGTTCTCGATGTTCTGAATGCTTTCGAGGGATAATGGAGGCACCTTCGTATAGGTGAGAGTTCGGGTAGTGGCGGCCGTCAGGCCTTCTGTAGTGGTTGGTGCATCTTCTGAGGAGTTTTCTTTCGAAAACTCGCAGTCTTTCAATTTGGGCTGAAGATATGCAGGACCATATGGGAAAGGCGTACGATATTCCAGATCGGATTAGCTGCTTATAGCAGAGAAGCTTAACTTTGATGTCAACTTTGTTGCTCCACTTCAAGATGTTGTGCAGTTGCTTAGACCGACCGAGGCCCCTTTGAAGAATGTGGGTCACATGTTTAATGAAATTCATTTTTGGGGTATAGATGACCCCAAGATATTTCATCCTGTCCTGTGGTCTAATCGTAGTACCTCCCATTTGTATTAGAATATTCTGTGAATAACGAGAAGTAGGTTGGGTGTGTTTACTACTCAGAATTATAGCTACTGCTTTGGATGGGTTAAGTCGAATTTTCCATCGACTGTAACTGATCTCGAAACAAAAAAAAAAAATGGGTGGCGAGAGGGCCGACTTTGGCGAGACAAGGACAGATGTGTCCTTCATCTTGTCTGTGGCTTCTGGTCATCTTGCGATAGCCAGAATCACCCACATCCATGAGGATGTTGGGCTCGGTCTCGAGATATCTGAAAAAGAAAAAGGGGAGGAGGTATCTAAGGATAGTGTGGACATGGTTAGTTCGGATGTTCTCTAACTACTTGGATGGAGGGATGGTGGGAAAGAAATCGTACAAGACCGGTAGGTCTTGAGTGCGGTAGTAAGCGCAGATTACGTCTTTGGCGTCTGATAATCTGCGCTTTGGTCGGTGTGTGTGTGGGCTTGTGCTGTCTTGTACTGTACGTGCGTGTTTGTAGTGTGTCAGCCGTAGACCCTGTGGGATGGGTCCAGGACTGATCTCAAATCCAAAATGTGCTGCCCTTTCATACTCTGTGGCAACAGAGATTTGTCAAAAAATTTACTTAAAAATTCTAAGAATCACAAACATGATTTTGTGTGCTTCATTTGGAATTTGATCCTGGAAGTGGATGGGGATTTGCTTGAACAAATTCCCGGAAAGAGAAATTATGAAAATTTAGAATTAGGCATTTCATAATGTTAAGGTGGTTCGGAATTGAATCAATATACGACAAATGTTCTTTCGTTTAAATTTATCGTGCATATGATTCAATTGGTTTGGGATTATGGGTAAAGGTAAAGATAATTAGGAATTGAATCAATTAACTTTTGGTTTAATTTGTCGGTCATATGATTCACTATGGGGATAAGGTTGAGATTCTAAGAAATAATGGGGACTGGATCGGAGTAGTGATTTACGATCTCTACAAGCGGAAAACTATACCCTAGACTCGTTCAATTTCTCGTGAAGCTACACAGTGGCACACATTGCTTAAATTAGTTGTTTTTGGGAACCGGTCCGCGATTTTTGCTGAGTTAACTTTCATTAATAAGTTTCCGTCGCGTAATATAGTAATTTGTTCGTATTATCGACTAATGTTGTGGTCCTTCTCTCAAGGGGCGTGTTTCCTTGTCCTGAAAAGGATGAGGGATCTCTTTAGATCGCTCCCGAGGGGACCCGTTGCGGTCGTCACCGTGCTTCCTCAGTCCTGAGGGAAGAGTGACGCCCAATTGTTGAATAATCGGCCAGGCTCAATAAAATGCTTTTCAAATACTTTAAATTTATTTTATTAGTAAATTAATTTTCTGGCGTCCTTACACCTCGGACGCCAATTGAGACTGATCTTTGAATACAAAATTCATCACCCTTTTATACAAAATCTTATCGGGATTTTGTATTTCGAATGCATCAAAATTTGAGCAGAATCTCGAAAAAGATACTTGGCTGGAGTCTAATGTTTGTTTTTTGAGATAAGAATTCGGTTAAGCGAATTCTCGGACACATGAGCGTGAGTATGGAAATTGAACATCTGGTTCAATTTACCATGTTTGCTTTTATTTGAGTATCTGGGGAAATTGATGTATATGGATTATAAACGAATATTTGATTCGTTTAGCTGGAATTTTGCTCGATTGAGATAACGTATTTCTGGATTAGTTGGATGATTATGGGGAGTTGGGTGCAAGGGCGAAAAACGAACATTTGATTCGTTTATCGCGAATTTTCAATTTAGATGATTGCTTTGTGAATTTTTGTTAAGGATTATGGGATTTGGATGAATGTGTGGGGAAAGGAGATGGTAGGGCTTTTCAGAGCACTACACTAATATCATCTAACTTTTTTTTTTTATTAAAAATGAATTAAGCGACGAGATGGATTTATCACTTTATTTGGCCGTGATAATTAAAAATTTCGGATTTTTTACTGATGACATCGGTAAATTTGGAAAATGTTCCTCGATTCTCGGAAGTGTTCTTTTTCTTTTCTTTTTGCGTATTTTGAAATCAACGTCCTCGGCAAGATCCCGAAACCGGTTACCACTCATATTTGGGCCACGGGCCATTGTAGCACAATTATTGTTCACTGGTCTATGTCTATTCACTGTCACTGGTATTGGCAAACAAAACCCGACGGGGGAAGGGAGATGTATTATATTTTTCAGGTATACCTGCTTGTACGCGCACTGCGGAAAGATAATTGGGATGCAAGCGGACGAGCGAAGGATCTGTGTCTTTTGAAGGTATGTATTTATATGATTTTTGATATGGAATTCTATTGTGTCGACTTTCGTTGTTATCATGTGGAAGATTCCATCGTATCGGCTTTCGTTGTTATCATATGGAAAATTCTATCAACTTGGCGTCGATTCTATATTTAAATAGATATGGTCAAGTCCATATCTTGCGCTTGATTATTTTATTTTGTGTGGAGTATGTGAGATCATAATTCGAGCGAAACCCTACGATAGCGAACGGGTAATATTCTCCCGACTGATTGAAAAGCCCGCATGTGAGTGGAATGATGTAACCCCGCCCCGCATCAATTATTACTTTTTAAAATAATCGTATTTGACCTAAATATCAATGTAAGTCAACATTTTCACCATTGTCGCTTGACTGAATTTGAAATTATTATTCCTACAATGAACATTAAAATTGATTCTAATACTGTGAAACAGAATATTTGCATATCTTCAACCGCATAAAGTTATAGCGCCAAAAGAAAGGTGCCCCCAGTACATTTCGGGAAACTATGGTATAGAAATTCATACAACCTAATCATGCACCTGGTATTATACCGTATAATTCGAAACTTGTGAATACTGTCTAGGTAATGCCTACATTTGGGCCGTGTTAGCACACACTTCAAAAGGCGTTATAATTGCATAAAGTATGAAGAAGTGCGTTTATATCTTCCACACGAAGTGCTTTTTACAGCATCGGTGTAAAAAAAAGCGTTCGAGTTGAGAACATATTATTATATATTTGAGAGACGAGATCGGACTTTTATTGGTTTATCTCGATCACGTATAGGAGTTCATTAGAAGGTAACCCGATAACATTATGCAGTATCTTCGTAGACTCCGAGAAATACAAGAACTCTACGGAGAAATTGCAAAAATCTGTACCCTAAGGAAAAAATTAGAATGCATTGCAAATTGGGAGTGGGGTTCGGGCAATCGGACTCGGACCGCCTCTACCTTCTGATGATTTTACTACCTCTAGATCGCAGGCAAAAAAAAACACAAATTATACAAATGATAATAATAAATAAATGATTAACTAAGCGACTTACTTAGTCAAAGAATTAAAAATCTGGTGCAGAGGTTATAGTAACATGCCCATTAAGATATGGCAGAGGAATAATAAAAAAAGTATATATTTTTATTAAATAAGCTTTCAGTGAATGGACCTACTGGTAGTCATCAACCCACCCGAGAACATAACATATTGTTTGTAATATATGTATAGAGAATTTGTATTAAGGCCGCTGTCAGCCAGTCGCACCCTATCATCAGACATCAGATAATGGCATGGTAATTGCTTGCCTGCAGAGAATGCCCCAACAAGCTTACGAAAGACCACCCTGTTAAATAAGCTTAGAGCACGATCACTCAGAAATTGCAAATGTAAACGCTATAAACGCTAACAACAGTGAGGGAACGACAAATTTAAATTGCGATGGGACATATAAATGGAAAGAGTAGTATAAAAATGAAGGTATAAAAATAGACCGTGCCAAGGTCAAACGTCCACAGCCTAACTAACTCACTTGGTGAACCTAATGAAGTCTCTTTGGTCCGGTTGTAAAGTCGGTACAAAGTTCAGTGTAATCGGGTCTGCGGAAAACGCATTAGAACTCAATACAAATACCAATCCATATCACCAGAACGGGCTTCTACTCAAAGTAAATACGTCTTTTGCACTCAGTCCTTTCGATGAGTGGTAAGATTGTCTAGTCTACGTCCCATCGCTTTCAAGCATCAGTTTTATTGTTCGCGACTTATTGCATGGGTCTCTTTATGTTGTTCGGCTTACGATAAATCAAGTCACGTAAATATTGTCAAGCTGTAATGTTGAAATATTTATTGTAGCGGATTTATCCACGAGTAAAGTGAAGCGTATATATGTGGCACGGAAGGTGAGATCTTGCTATAATATAATCTACTTACTCAGTCGTAATAAGAGGTATTCCATTTGATTTGACTTCGGCATTCATGATAATAAGCAGTTGCGATTTGTGTATATAGCTGTCAAATTGTGTAAGACCAACACTCTGCTGATAAGTGATTTCCAATCTTATGTATTTTCAGTTGTTTTCGAAAATACCTTGAACAATCATCTGTGTACGAAACGGGTTGCAAAAGTTATTAGATGTTAACAGGACGACCGGGTCGGAAAATGGAACACTGATAAGTGAAATTTTTTAAGATATGATTTATCGAGTTGGGGTATGTCCGATTTGACGCAGAAGGAAAGGGATTTTAAATTTGTATTTGAATTTAAATTTAAGTTCAAATTTAAATTTAGTGGGATTACCACCCGATTAATTAGCTTGCTCAATCAAATTCAAGCTAAAGTATATACAACTTTACAAACTAAAGAACGTGAGAACTAACTTAACTAAGCTTTACCTACTTGTGTTGGTAAAAGCAGAGTTTGCAGTTAACTCTGGTAAAGCTTCCGCATTCAAATCGGAAATGAGTGACAATAAAATTCGTAACAATATTAGTGTCAATAGAAATACAATAATAGGGAAAAACTTCTCTGATAAAAATGTAGTACCTTCGACAAATTGTTTTTTTTTACACCTGACGAGGAACAAATGTTCATTTTATTCAGATCGTAAACATTTCATCTACGGATTTGAACGAGACAATGTTCGATTACTTTAACAAAATACATAGATAATAGCTGTAGTAAAAAGATATCCATTATTTTGCATGAAATTGAAGACTATTTAACATAACAGGTCAATTGAAAAGTCCCCGGCCTTCCATAGTAAAACACATTTTTTTGGCAAAATTCGTTTTATTTTATTCAACATAATTCCCTTCGAGGGTGATACACTGATTATAGCGACCCTCCAACTTTTCGATACGTTTTTTGTAGTACGATTTGTCCTTTGCTTCAAAATAGGCCTCAGTTTCGGCGATCACCTCTTCATTCGACGAAAATTTCCTCCCAGGGATCATTCTTTTGAGATCTGAGAACAGGAAATAGTCGCTGGGGGCCAGATCTGGAGAATACGGAGGATGCGGAAGCGATTCAAAGCCCAATTCATAGGTTTTTGCCATCGCTTTCACTGACTTGTGACACGCTGCATTGTCTTGGTGAAGCAGCACTTTCTTTTTCTTCAAATGCGGCCGTTTTTCGGCGATTTCGTCCTTCAAACGGCCCAATAACGCTGTGTAATAGTCGCTGTTGATGGTCCTTTCTTTTTCAAGATAGACAATGAAAATTATTCCGCGCGCATCTCAAAATACAGACGCCATAACCTTGCCAGCCGACTGTTGCGTTTTTCCACGCTTTGGGGCGGGTTCATCGTGTGCAGTCCACTCGGATGACTGTCGATTGGACTTCGGAGTGAAATGATGTAGCCATGTTTCATCCATTGTCACATATCGACGCAAAAACTCGGGTTTATTACGCTTGATCATCTCCAAACACTGCTCCGAGTCATCAACTCGTCGTTGTTTTTGGTCAAATGTGAGCTCGCGCGACACCCACTTTGCACAGAGCTTTCTCATACCCAAATATTCGTGAATGATATGATGTACACGTTCAGTTGATATCTTTAGAGTGCCTGCTATTTCATTCAATTTCAATTTACGGTCATTCAAAATAATTTGGTGGATTTTTCTAATGTTTTCGTCGGTAACAACCTCTTTTGGGCGTCCACTGCGTTCACCGTCTTCGGTGCTCATTTCACCACGTCTAAACTTAGCATACCAATCCTTGACGGTTGATTTTCCTGGGGCGGTGTCTGGAAACTCGTAATCAAGCCAAGTTTTTGCTTCAACTGTATTTTTTCCCTTCAAAAAGCAATATTTTATCAACACACGAAATTCCTTTTTATCCATTTTTTTCACAATAACAGAAGTTGCTTCACTCAAAATACTATAATTCACAAATTAATGATTCGACATCTGTCAAATTTATACACGCGTTTTTTGAAGGTTAGGGCTAACTAAAAATCATATGGATTTAATTCTAGTGCCGCCATCTATGTGTCGGGCCGGGGACTTTTAAATTGACCCGTTAGTTAAAATGATCCGATTAAGGTCAAATATGTCAAATTGTCGCCATTTCGAAGGTGATTCCATTATGCTTTTCTCACCTTCGTACTATTCACAAAAAACTGCGACAGTCGCTTCTTTTCAGGGGAATTTTTCACCAGCAAGATTATTCGCCGTAGACCGGAACAGATGGTAATTACTTGGTGCCAGGCCCGGACTATAACGTAGATGCATAAGACCCTCCCTACCAAGCCCCCAGAGCTTCTGGCGAATCATGTTACACTTAAAAATGGGCGAACACAAAAATAATACATTTTTTTATTTTTTATTTATTGGCCTGTAGAAACCCGGAAGTTCATGTCCTCACCGACTCGACTCCGCCATTGTTCCCTGTCCTGTGCACCCTCCTTCCACGTTCTACCATCCGATCCGATCTCCTCGAGGTCAAACCCAACATTGTCCTCCCATCTCCGTCGCGGCCGTCTTCTCTGTCTCTTTCCCGTTGGTTTACCGTCAAGAATTCTATGCACGGTCCTATCGTTCCCCATTCGCGCCATGTGTCCAGAAAATCTTAACCTTCGCCACTTGATTACTCTCACTATTGTAGGTTTGCGGTATAGCTCCTCCAATTCGTGGTTGTGGAGTTTCCTCCATTGTCCTGCCTCCTCGTCATATTTACCTCCAAATATACCCGATTTCGGGATCCCCAACTCAACCACAATATGGTAGAGTCTTTGCCTTGCGACTGAGTCGTAGGCTTTTGTGAAGTCAACGAACAGTTGGTGAACCGTCTCTCGGTATTCCCACTTCTTTTCCAGCAGTTGCCTTATTGTGAACATCTGGTCGATTGTTGAACGGTTCCGACGGAATCCGCATTGGTAGTCTCCCAATATTTCTTCTGCGTACGGTGTAATTCTTGCCAGTATGACATTTGTTAATATTTTGTATGTGATTGGGAGCAATGATATTCCTCTGTAATTTTCGCAGTCAGATCTGTCGCCTTTTTTGAAAATGGGGATGACTATTGAGGTTTTCCATTATTCCGGAATGACTTCCTTGTCCCATATTGTTTTGATGAGTTGGTGGATCTTTCGAGCGGTTGCCCGTCCTCCATGCTTCACAAGCTCTGCCGGTATGCAATCGACTCCGGGAGCCTTGCTGTTTTTCAATCGAATTATCGCGTCTACAACTTCCTCGAAAGAGGGCTCTGGGTACCTCCGAACGAAACGCATAAACACAATCACCAAGCAAATGAAGTAAAACGCACTAATTAAAAGTAAATGTTCTTTTGATGTGTTATTTATGTAAATGGTTGGTAACAGAACAAGCGACAAAAGATTCTCATATTTCCTTAGGACTTATAATTAATATTACTTAAAAAAACGATTACCTACACGACTCCGGGTATTTTTACGTGGAGAGCGGGATGGGCATGACCGTGGTGGTCAACGGATCGAAAATGACTCAACGATATTCAATCGTTGTAAAAAAAAAAATTCAGCCAGTGAACCGGGCTCTCTTAAATTAAGGATGCATTTCCTGTTCCGAGAGAGACGTAAAGTCTCTCTTTGGGATAACCAAACAGATCTCATATAGAAGATCGCCACAGTACACATGTATGTGTGTACACTGGTTCTTGTATGGATCAAAGCCATGGGAAAGACTCTAACCAAAGAAAGGGATAATATCCATTCATGGGATGCGAGTCTGGTAAAGCAAACAAAACCGCAACTCGTCGAATGCTAATTAGGTCTTTGTTTGAGATGTGCGTCGCGGCTAAATAAATAGACACAACGCATCGAAGAAATGGTATTAAGGGATTTTCTCTAGATTACAGGGAAATTGTGTTTATGGCATCATTGGGAAGGGTAAGTATTGATTTCCTATTTGCATTTGCTTATGCTGTAGGATTTAATTGGTGCCAAGAGATGCGTGTATTTGTTTTGGTCCCTTGGGTGTAGGTCGTCAGCCAATGTGTTTGTCTGGTAATTTATGATACACATGATGAAGCTGGGATAAGCCAACTCAAGGGTAAGGTTTCCTGATTATGCGGTTGTATTATACATGAACCGATTAATTTTCTTTCAGGAAATTTATGATAAGCTTGGAGAGAACTCTTATAGGGGATTTTAAATGCAAAGTTATGCATGCAGGTCTGGCGCAAGACTAATGACCTTGCCCGGAAAAAAAAAACATATCATTATGGAAAATTTAACAAGCCTCAGGACTTGCTAAATAAGGCCAAGACCAGTTCCCGGTTGTCGTGCCGATGATGATGATGATGCATGCAGGTAAGAATTCTCTTTTCCAGGGGCTTCTTCGATTACAAATTTGTGCTCTTTAATGCGTCAAGCATTTAAGTTGCTAATGCTATTGCATTAGCGAAAGCTTATGCAGACTGGGTGAAAGGTATGGGGGTTTTCTAGGAAAGCGCACCGTGGGGTTTGGCGGAACCGCCACAACATACTCGAGGACAAGGTTAAAAAGACATGGTGAGATACCATCGCCCTGTTTTAGTCCGTCCCGGATTTCAAATGGTTCTAAGAGGTGGTTTTCTATTCTAACTCGCCCTTTGTTTTCGTTCATGCAGATTTGAATGAGGGCGGTATATTTTTTCGGGATTCCCAGCTCAACTACAATATGGTAAAGTCTTTGCCGTGCGACTGAGTCGTCGGCTTTTTTGAAGTCAACGAACAGTTCGTGAACCGTCTCTCCGCATCCCCACTTCTTTTCCAGCAGTTGCCTCGCTGTAAACATCTGGTCGCCTGTTGACCGGTTCCTACGGAATCCGCATTGGTAGTCTCCCAGTATTTCTTCTGCGTACGGTGTAATTAACGCCAGTATGACATTTGTTAGTATTTTGGTTGTAGTTGGGAGCAATAATATTCATCTGTAGTTTTTGCACTCAGATCTGTCGCCTTTTTTGAAAACGGGGACGATTATTGAGGTTTTCCATTCTTTCGGAGCGATTTCCGTATCCCATATTATTTTGATAAGCTGGTGGATCTTTCGAGCGGTGGCCTCTCCTCCATGCTTCGCTAGCTCTGCCGACATGAAGTCGACTCCGGGAGCCTTGTTGTTTTTCAATCCATCTATTGCGTCTACAACTTCGTTGAAAGAGGTCTCTGGGATCTGAAGCTCGGCTGTATGTGTGTCTGGTGCGTTTATTTGTGGTTGATGGGTGCGTACATTGAGTATGTTTTCAAAGTACTACTTCCCTCTTGTCACGATATTGTTTGTTTATGTGACCAGACAACCGTTTGTGTCTTGAATTATTTTGGCTCGCCATCGGTAGCTATTTCTAATTGAATTTATGCCGGCATACATAACTCTGATGTTCTTTGCTCTGTCATTTTCTAGGATTTTTTCGATCCGAGTCTTATCCCAGTCTCGTTGTCTCTTTCCTTATCGTCGCGTGTGTTTCTGCGTTGACTTCACCATATCTTTCTAAGTGGCTCACTCTGAGGCATTTACATTCTTCGATCTTCGCCCCGCACTCCTCGTCAAACGAAGATTTGGACTTAATTGTTTTTTTTAAATCCTAATACCTTTTGGGCTGTTTGTTTGATTGTGTCTCTGATCGATGCCCATTTAGTGCCCAGATTATTGGTTTCCTCTTCCTCACTACTCCATTCTCCAGGATGCTAAATCTATTCGTTAGACCCTCTTAATATTGAGTCCTTTTGCGTAGGTCTTTTAGTTTATCAATGTCGAACCTTTTGCTCGTCGCCCGTGACTGCCCATGTGGGTTTGCTGCGATCCCCTCAATCGCAGATGTCCATATATCAGTTATAAGTGTCAAAGGGAAAAAAAATCTTTTATTCAAAAAGTCACTGACTTATCAAAGTGCCCTCGGGCATATGAATTTGATCTTTGAATGGGACCGATGTGTACTCTTTGATTAACTTGAAGCGGGGTAAAATATTTCACGAGGTGAAATAAAATCATCCAGTTCAATTAAGCTGTGATTGTAGTTATAGAAAAATGATAGATAGAATGTCGCACGCCAATGTTCTAATTGTGTTATTGAAATACTTGCTGCTAAATCCCCACTGGTGTATCAAATCCCGCAAGTACGCTGCACTGGAAGAAGCTAGATACATTTTATATCACACTATTTAAATCTGTTCTCTTTATGCATGGGGTTACAGGTATTAAGCTGTCAAACTCTCTTTTCCCGATCCTTTCGCGTAATTCTTATAATATCGTATGGCTATTAATTATACCTTGCTCTTGTTAAAAAAGCACCTAGTTCTGCTTTGGTATTACTCGTGATAAGTCCTTTCAAATGTAATCAAACGATGGTCAACGTTTACGAGCACTCTAGCAGGCTATCAAAATAATATTATGCAACATCGCAGTTAAATTTCAAAGTTTGTTTTATAAAATTGGACTTTTCGAATACAATAACTTTTTTCCAACAATATTTCGTACTTTACCTTCTCTAAATTCTTTTTATTTTTGTTCTCTTATTCAACCGCATATGTTTCGAAAGGCTAGGTGACAATTATATGCGCACACTTAATGCTTTTCATCAAAATGTGTAATTATTTACCATTGATTTACATATTTTTCAAGTTAGGCGTGAACGCTAAATCGCGTTTTAGAAAGATTGGCCCGTTGCAGGCATTCTAAGCATATGTTTATATGGCATTGAGGGTACTCCATTTTCGTCTAGGGTCAGACTTTTGGGGTGATGATTACCTTGTCCACTGTGTTACATTTCTACAAATATAAAATATAAATATTCGTTTATTCAAAACCTTCCGAGAGTTCTCCGATTGAAATTGAAATTTTGACCCAAAATTGCATTCGAATACACGCGTGTTAGTGCATACCTATATTATATATTATAGATGTTAGACCTGTAAGATGTAAAAAACTTGCTTAAAAAAAAACAGAGCCATCGGTTAGATACAAAAGCCACACACACTATACTAAATATTTTACAACTATGGGAGTGCGATCTCCCCAGCGTAATGCCAACTCACGTAATACTAAACATTGTTCATATCAGGCAGTGTGCTTCTTGACAATTGCTGTCACTTAACTGTTAATAACTTGTAATAACCCCGGGAACGATAACGCAGAGATAACTTAAAATTTGTTAAACATTTTGCATTTCATCACAAATGTGGAGTTGCAAAATAATTATGTTAATTCATCATCATCATCGGCACTACAATCGGTATCCGGTCTTGGCCTTATTTAACAAATCTCTCCACCGTTTCTGATTTCGAGCCGATGTCATCCAATTTGGCACTCCCAGCCTCGGGGCGTCCTGGTCTACGCCAACCCTCCATCGCAGACAACGTCTGCCGCGCTGTCTCCTTCCGTACATCCTGCCACAAAGGACTTTTCGGTCAGGCTCCTCATCGCTCATTCGAGCTAGGTGTCCGCCCACCGGAGTCTACCGAGCTTGATTTTTCTTACAACATTAGCTTCAAAGTAGATTGCGTAAAACTCATGGTTGTAGCGTCTCCGGAATCGTCCTCCCTCACATACGGGGCCAACAATTCTCCTTAAGACCTTCCTCTCGAACGCGGCTACGAGTGTCTTTTATTGAGCTCCCAGCTCTCGGATCCATACATGAATACTGGTAAGACCATGGTCTTGTACAGTAGTAGCTTGGATGTTCTGGGTAAATTTCGGGATTTAAAGAGCCTTGATAGACCATAGTAGGCTTCGTTGGATTTGATCAGCCGTTCGCGTATTTCTTCCTCCATATTGTTACCGGCTGATACTATTAACCCAAGCTGGTTAAAGGATTGCACTACTTCAAATTCGTGCTCCACTACCCTGATAGTTTGATCAATGTTAGATCTTCTCTTCGCAGAAGTTGCCCCCATGTACTTAGGTTTCCCCCTCATTAATGTGCAGTCCTAGTCTTTGTGCCACTTGCTCGATCTGGGTGAAGGAGTTCTGTACAGCCGATTCGGTTCTACCGCAAGTATCTGGCTGGACTTCGTCACAATGTAGCGTTTCTAACAGATACCCACACAATAGACAAGCAAATAGTGAAGAACACCGAACGAAAATCGAATAAGAAAGTGCATCAGAGCCGTATACCATAGCGATAACATAACAAATCCACATCAGTCGAATGTACTTGAATTCGTACACACGGCAGTGGTGTGGTTCAATATTTGGTGATTCTAACTGTCACAGCGTCAGTTCGAATCACACGTTCTTCACTATCATCACAAACACTATAACAATAGTCCGTCTAGTTGTGACGCCAGAGTCACGGATTGCTTTCTCCAACGCCAGGTTGTAGAGGAGGCAGGCCAGACCGTCTCCTTATCGGAGTCTATAAAAGATGTTTATTGGATTGGACAGCAGTCCCGCTATTTTTACTTGAATAGTTACGTTGGTCATGGTCAACCTACAAAGTCGTATCAATTTGTTTGGAATGGCGAAATCTCTCATGGCATTATATATAGTTCTACCCTGGCTATGCTGTCGTGGGCGGCCTTAAAGTCTATAAATAGATGATATAATGGGATCTTAAATTCCTGACATTTTTCCATCGCCTGCCTAAGGGTGAATATCTCATCAATCGCTGATTTGGCTGGGATAAAGCCACACTGATATTGACCAATGATGACTTTAGTAAATGGGGCTATCCGATCTTGTAGGATAGTGGAGAGTATCTTATAGGCGCTACTCAGCAATGTTATACCTCTATACTTGCTGTACAGTGTGATACCCTTCTTTTTAGCGTGATGTAACGCTGTCCCTCCTTGTTTGATCAGCTCAGCTGGTATGCCATCAGCTCCGGGGGCTTTATTTGATTTGAGCTGTCTAATGGCTTTTAATGCTTCCTCAATGCTTGATGGCGGCAGCATTTGGTCTTGATCTTGCATTAGTGGGGCCTCCAATTCTTCTGTGAGCTGACCATTTAGCAATTCATTGAAGTGCACTTCCCATCGCTCCAGAATGCCTTTAGGATCGATGATCAGATTACCCTCTTTATCCTTGCGTAGCGTGGCGTGTACCGCGTAATACTGCAGATTATTTGGTAGAACCTCCGTGCCTGGTGCGAACCACGCTCTCTACTTTTCTCTATTTCACAGACAATGTTTTTTTTTCAGGCACTTTTCTTTCGTCTGTGAAGTCTTTTTTCAGATTTTTTGAGCTATTTGTATTTCTCCTCGCGTACTCGCGTTCTATTAGACTGCTGCATTGCCCGGTATGCAGCGTTCTTACATTCAGTCGCTAGATTGCACTCATCATCAAACCAGTCGCTCCAATCTCTACGACTACTGCCTAAGAAGGAGTTGGCAGTACTAATGACTGTATTCTTAAGGCGTGTCAATTTCTTTTCTACGCCTGACATTCTGGCCCCAGGACTTACTCCTCCTCCGTCGAGCTCTTCGAGGGCTAGTCTTGACGCATAACCAAAGGTATTTCTGGTGTTCTCAATGCGTAGGGCAGCCGTGCTGAAAGGTGTAGGGGAGAACTAGTTAGATGGAAGGAGGGGAGAGGATTGCAGGGTAGAGGGGTTATTGAAGGGAGGGAGCGGATATAGGACGGGTTTATTCTGAGACGTCGTTTAAGAGTGGGAGTGGAGATCTTGAAATCGAAGGAGGTGGGGAAAGAGTTAGCGAGATGGGTTCGTTAGCGCCGTAAGAAGTGTGATGAGCGGGCACGTAAAACAGTCGCGGGTTACGTACGTTACGGGGGTTTGCATGCAATGTTAAAGTGGAGACTAAGCTTGGGCAATTGATTGAGCCAGACAGAAGGGGATGGACAAAGATGATGTCGGCATAGATTCTGCGCTCTTCAAGTGTGTTTAGATTGATTCGAGAGAGCCGGCTTGTGTATGGTGGTAGAATCAACGCATTTTCCCAGTTTAGTCCGCGGAGGGCAAAGCGCAAGAAACGACGTTGAACACCCTTAATCCTGCGAATGTGAGTCACTTGATACGGGGACCAGTCCTGACTAGCGTATTCGAGTAGTGGCCGGACGAAAATTGTGTAGAGTGATCGGGTGGCATAGGGGTTAAGGAATTCCTTCGACCCAAGATTTGGGGTCGTTGATCAGGTTGAATTGAGTTTTGGCAAGGTAATTGTGGTAGAGGAGCTGTAAAGCTCGGTGAATTGGTAAAAGTAACCCAGATAGTTGGAGTAGTCAAGGGGAGAAGGCGTGGTTAGGAAAGTGTTCTACAACTTATTCCTCCTGTTACGAAGGGTGCGTAGTTTGTGGTTATACCATGGGGCGATGAGAATGATAACCTGTGTCGGGAGTATGGGACATATGGGGATGTGGCATTGTGGATTTCTGTGTAGAGCGAGGCTGTAGCGTCCTCTACACTTATATCATTTACGCGGAGTGTGATATTGCTGAGGTACTCATTTATGAGGCGGGAATTGGCTTTTCGGGAGGCGAAAGAAAATTGATGGGGAGGGGGGGGGGGTGCTGTGGGCTGAGTAGTCGTGGTATAAGGATACGGGAAGCGGGGGGTGGTGGTTATCAATAGTTGAGAGGGTGTGGGGACTAGAGACGACTGAGGAATTAAAGGGGTCTGTCGTGAACACAAGGTCACGTTGTCTGCCCAGATGGTTTTGGACATTGCTTACTTGGCAAATGGCTAGAGTCAGTGAGGCTATCTATAAAAAGACATTACTTAGTAGTAGTGGGGTTTGTAATGTAGTGGGAGTAGTCGTCAGACAGCGTCCATTGTAGATGGTGGAGATTAAAATCGCCAAGGACTACAATGTCGTCTTGGGAAGAACTAGGCTCCGTTATGCGGTCGATTGCCGCAATAGCGAGTTCGTATAACTCGATAGCTTGCGATGGCGGTATGTAAAAGCAAATGATGTACACGGATTTTGAGCGATGTTCAATTTTTATTACGACATAGTCGAGGTTAGGAGAAGAGGAGATGGTGATAAGAGAAGATGTAAGTCCGTTTTCTGTAACAAAGAATTTAACATTTAGTCTTAAGTAAAATCGGTAATTGATTGAAATTATTAATAAATGTGAAGATAAAACAAAAACAAAAAATAGTGAGCGGACGTTCCATGAGAAAATTCTCAAATCGTTTAGCCATTCTCGTTACGCGGTCGTCGTCGTGTATCCAGTCCATATCCGAGGCTTGTTCAACTGTCCATAATAATTTCTTTTTCCGGGCAAGGTCATTAGCCTTACGCCAACCTTTCCCACTACTTGGCGGCTCCTGAGATGTCACATGGAGACTTTATGTCAATTTGGATTGAACAGGGACGAGTATCGTCCTGGCTTTCGCCGGGTTGAAAGCAATCAGAGACTTTGCCCTATAGCCCCCCCCCCCCCCCACCCCCCTTTCTTTAGTATGGTTGAGCTTTAAAGTAATTGTACTTGAAAATAAAACAAGTTTTGCTTTTTATCTCAAATGTTTGGTGTATTATTCCACTTTAAAAACAAATCCACTTTATTGGGAATCCCAACATATCCTTCCACTAGGAAACACAATATATTGAAAATGACCAATCACGGCATAATCCATGTGGTTAAGTCAATAGATATTTAAGGGGATATTCCGGTTTGTTCGGTTCAAAAAATCAATTTTTTTTGCTTAATCGATAGGTTTATACATCAAAAATAATATGTTAAAATTTGGAAACGAAATCTTAGGCGGTTCCAAAGTTATAGGTCATTAAAGGGTCGGGTCTCCCGCGGATACAAATTCGTATCATAGGTGGCAACTACCGTGTATTTAGAAAGATGCAGACTATCCATTTATGGGCATTAATTTACTTCGCTGTTGGCTTGGGCCAACTGCCACTTCTTTGAATATGTCGCAATCTTGTGCGACTGAACAACGTGTTCATAAGCGGTAATGGATAGTCGCTCCTGTGTATGAAATCATTTCCAAATGTTGTAAAGGCAGAGTGTATCAATCACGTGGGAAAGCGAATCGGTTCGCAATTATGCGGTGTCATAAAAAAAGCAAAAAAAAAAAACAGACCAATTAGGAGGAGCTGGTCCAGGCAAACTTACGGGAAACATCATAACAGAACTGACGACTTATTACGAACTTGCGATTAGACGCAATTCTCACTCTGCTGAAGAAATGGCGAAAGAAATTTGGGCAACATACTACCACAAAATATCAACCGATGAAAATCCGCAACATCAAAAGTCAAGGTGCAAATGGAAACGCGCGGAAGCTGCGAATGAGCTGTCAAAGTTCCACAACGACAAACCTCCCTTGGATCCGAAAGTACGAACAGTTATTTACCCAGTTTATGTAAAACTGACAGATCCCGATTTGTTAAAAAAATGCGAGGGAGGTTTCACGCAAAATAACAACGTAAGTTTCAATGCTACTATCCGGCAAATGGCGCCAAAACATACATACAGTGGTAAGAAAATCATTGAAGTTGCGGCTCTTACCGCAGCTTGTATGTTTAATGAGGGGTTTTTACCAGTATTGCTAATAATGCAAGTCATGGGCATCAAAATTGGGTACGCTGCGAGAGCGTTTGCGAACGAGAGGGACAGAGATCGGCTGCAAGACGCTGACCGCAGCCTAGTATACAACGCACAGCGAGGAAAAAGGCGAAAATGCAACTGGAGGACCAATTCGTAGTCGTGGAAGGAATTGTTTATGGTCCAGGAATATATGTCTAGCTGATAGTATAAAAAATCCCGATGATTTCATGAAAAAAATCACTTTTATCTTTTGTCTAATTTATCTCCAAACTTTGAATGCGTTTTTCTCGAAACGACTTTTTTTGAGTGCGGGGTAAGCGATAATATGAAAACGGTGCATGCGATTCTTATGAAAGTTCGCATACATATTTTTAACAAGCACACGCAAATTGTGAGTGAATTACTTTTTTATTTATTCATTTATTTTTTTTTTTTAACTGAAAAAAAGAGCAAAAAAAGGGCCGAAAAATCAATTTGTTTTTTTCAATAGGGCCCCATTTTGTTGTTTTTATCAATTTTAAAATTTTTTTTTTTTTTCAGTCAGCCGCGAACTCTCTTACAGTGAACACCAGTTTTGAATAGTGCGCCAGTTAAAAAGTGAAGTGACTACCTATTTAAAAAGTAAAAGTATTTCAAGAGAAATTTTGACAACAGATAAAACTCCTAAGAATTCACAAACAAAACACAACAAAGACACATCAGGTAAGAAACCCAAAATATGGCCCTAGGGCCAAGCCAGCATACCGGCAACAGGTTCCTAGAACTGGGAGAATGCTCACTCTCAGGTTCTGCAACCAACGTGCCAACAAAAAAGAAAAGACAATCCGGCAGCCCATTGTCTTTCGATTTCCCTGCTTTGCCGAACAAAGCAATTTTAAAAACACCTCGGTTCATTCAAATTCACCCAACCGATGCTTCAAGGCCACTAACATCTGTTAACGTCTTTGTGCTGAAGAGAATAATTGATTCTATTAGTACACAGTACGAAAGAATAACCCTGCTTAGGGATGGCTCCATACTAATTCTAGTCAAAGACCAAGATACAGCAGATAGATTCATCCAATCCAAACGATTCGAATCAATCTGTCCGGTCGACATAAGACTACACCCCAAACTAAACATCTCTAAAGGAATCGTTTACGCCCCCTGTCTTATAAACGTCCCAGAACCTGATATATTATCAGAAATGAATTCCCAAGGCATTGTTGATGTATTTAAATTCACCAAAATGATGAATGGAGAAAGGAAGCCCACGGGCCTAATGCTATTTTCATTTGACCGTCTTCAACCACCAACAACAATTGAAATCGGCTGGTACAACACCAAGGTCAAGGAATACATTCCGAGGCCTATGCGTTGCCGACAATGCCAATTACTAGGCCACACGGCAAAATGGTGCAAAAATACAACGGCATGCAATACATGCAATCTTCCACCCCACCCTGAAACTGAATGCATAAGAACAATCTGTGCAAACTGTCACGGCCCCCACCCGGCATCTTCCTCTACATGCCCAAAATATATGCAATACCAACAAATTTTAATAATACAAACAAAAAATAAAACATCCCTATCCGATGCTAAACGCATATACAGAGAACAAAATCCCATCCAAACAACAAATAATGATCTCTATTCGGAACAAATAAAGAAAACCGCTTCCGCATTAAAAACATCAACTGGTGCCAATTCAGTCCCAACAAAACACATACAAGTCCCAATGCCCGTAAACAAAACTGCTACCAAAGAAACACATATACTTCCCTCCACCTCCTATGCAACCTTAAAGGAAATAGAAAAGAGAAAACACCCTATCGTACAACAAAACACAATTAAAAACAAAACACGAAACGCTTCTCCCATACAAACTCAAACACACACAAACAAACCGAAACACACTCCAGCAGAAATGCAAAAATCCCGTTTAGACTCAACGGAAAATTTCCCTTTACCTGATCATGAAAAGATATGATCCTAATCTCTGTCACCAACACATTGACTCCGCGGCACAGGGCGACTTTCACTCAAACCAATCCGAGCGGATTGGACAACTGAGTGAAACGAGCTGTGTGGCGCGGAGTCAGATAACCAATCACCGTTATATTGACTCCCCCACTTTGAACACCACAACAAACACTAACAACAACCCAAACGATCTTTTAATGCTTCAGTGGAACCTGAATGGGTTCCACAATAACTATCACGAACTACAGATCCTTATAAAGGAACTAAAACCAGCGATCATAGCATTGCAAGAAACTCACTTACCCCAGTCCTCAAATGCTAAAGTGCCTCGGGAATACAAAGCCTACTTCAACAACCTCACAGGAAACAACTCCTCTAAACAAGGGTCTGGTATACTAATACGTAGGGCCCTTAACCATAGACACCTCAACATTACTTCTCCTTTCTCGGTTACCGCAATCGAACTTACAGGGAAATTCAGTTTAACTGTTATCTCAATTTACATCCCACCCAACCAACCATTCAATCTAGCGGATCTGAATAACATAACTCAAAACATGCACACACCAATCCTCCTAGTGGGGGATTTCAATGCATGGAGTACAATATGGGGATCACGAACAACAAACAAAAGAGGTAAAATCGTTGAACAATTTTTGCTACAATCCCACTTGGCAATACTGAATAACGGCAAGCCAACCCACTTTTCCACACACAAAACCTTTACAAACGTAGACCTTTCCATAATATCAGCCCAACTTTCTCCCATAACTAACTGGGAAATATTAGACAATCTGCATGGAAGCGATCACTTTCCGATTAAAATCTCTGTCTCGACTGGCAACGGCAATAAGAAAAAGATCAAACTCCTCCCCAAGTTCCAATCTGACCGAGCCAATTGGGATAAATTTCAAACCTTAACCACACAATTCCTTAGCTCCCATAGC
Organism: Microdon myrmicae; assembly: GCA_963931805.1. Taxonomy (NCBI): domain Eukaryota; kingdom Metazoa; phylum Arthropoda; class Insecta; order Diptera; family Syrphidae; genus Microdon; species Microdon myrmicae. The sequence continues at coordinate 97,343,412 of OZ007501.1, read as the reverse complement.
GCAAAAAAAAATATTAACCAAGAAGCAGGTATTATTACAAAAATGACTAGAGCGGCCGCCAACATATCCATTCCGCAGACAACAAGAAGGTTCCATAAAACCGTTGTCCCATGGTGGAATACCGAACTGGCAAGATTACGGACCGAAAAACAAGCAGCTTGGAAAATCTTCAAGAAACATCCAACGGACCAGCATCTAATAACATATAAAAGGCTTAACGCCCAATTTCGGAGAACTGCCAAAATTGAAAAGGCCAAATCATTTCAATCCTTCACGGCAAAATTAACACCCAATTCCACCCCAAAAAAGATATGGTCTGATATAAAAACGCTCACAGGCAATTATAATCCCCCTGGCATTACGGCAATAAATACCGGCACTAACATACTTACATGTCCTCAAAAAATAGCCGAACATCTAGCCGAATCCTGGGCAAATATAAAGTTTAATTTTCATCCAAACTTCCACGCAGCAAAAAAACATATGCAGGAACACCCAATGCGAATAACCACCCTAGGGAACACCTATCTCAATGCCATAGAAAGTCCCATAACGGGAATCGAATTTGAATCCAGTCTGCATTCTGCAAAAGGAAAAACCCCGGGCTTCGACAGAATAGATTATGCTATGGTCAAAAACAGCCCTCCGATCATGAAACAGCGTCTGCTAGATCTATTTAACCACATTTATAAATCAGGCGTCATACCACAAACATGGAAAACATCCACTGTCATACCTATTTTAAAGTCCGATGGGGAAACCGACACAATCAATGGCTACCGCCCTATTTCCCTCCTCCCCTGCTTAGGCAAATTGTTAGAAAAAATTATCGCACAAAGGCTCAACTGGTATTTAGAGAAATATACCCTTATAAGTATGCAGCAAGTTGGATTTAAAAAAAGTCGAGGTACAATGGATGCCCTCCTTCACCTTGATAACTACATTACTTCTGCACTTTCCTGCAAAAAGCATACATCCATTCTAACAATAGATTTCGAAAAGGCCTTTGACCGCATCGGCCCCCACGTCATACTGAACAAACTTCAAAAATGGGAAATAGGAGGTAATATGTTCAATTTTATCAGATCTTTCCTGTCTAATAGGAAATTCAGGGTAAAATCCAACGGCGTTTGTTCCGGGGTACACAATCTAGAAACCGGTATCCCCCAAGGATCACCACTCTCAGTAGTTTTATTCAAAATAGCGCTTGAAGATCTAAGTATTATACTGGCAAAATATAAAGTTGTAAAATATTGTATCTACGCAGATGATCTCATTGTATTCAGTAATGTCAACAATTTAGAACTTATCAGTCAAACTTTTGAAAATATTCTCTCAGATATTAGAATGTGGGGTCATTATTCCGGAGCCAAAATCTCAAACAAGAAAACCAAAATATTACACATATGTAAAAAACACAGTTGTAATAAATTGTTAACAGTTAACTTTGAAAATTCCACCATCAGCAATGTTAATACACTAAAAATTCTAGGTCTACAACTTGACAGTAAATATAACTTCAAAAATCAATGTCTAGCTCTTAAGAAAAACTTAAATATAAGGTTAAATATAATTAAATACTTAGGATCAAAAAAGAGTTTTGTTCATACTAATACACTAACAAACATCACCAGAGCAATTATATTATCGAAAATAGATTACGGCCTACCAATATACGGGAAATGCAGCAAAACTAACCTACAACTAGTGAAATCCCCCTATCACGCAGCAGCCCGAATAAGTACAGGTGCATTCAGAACCACCCCAATAACAAACATTCTAGCAGAAAGTGGACTCCCGACGATTGAAAATCGAATGAAGTACCATTCAGCCAAGCTAGTTGTCAAACTTACCGCCACACCGGAGACACCCATAGTGAAGGATATTAAACACATCCTTAGGAGGAAACGGCCCCAAAGGCACTTGTCGGCCCTAGGACAGGCAATATTACTTGCGCACCAATTCCGAATAAACATTAAACCACAAAAGGCAAGGACAATTCACCCCCCATGGTTATTATCACCTAAGATATTCAACACCGATTTAAGCCTACTCCCAAAAACTAGAACAAACCACCTAGAATACCAACAACATTATCAACATATCAAAAACCAACACCGCCAATGGAACCTACTTTTCACCGACGGATCCAAAACAGAGGACGGCACGTCATTTGCGATAGTCAACAGCGCAAAAATAGTAATCAGAAAGGGACTTATACCCGAATTCTGTTCCATATTTTCGTCCGAAGCAACCGCTGTACTGGAAGCAATTAAGTTAGTAAAAAAGGACAAGACACTTATTTGTACAGACAGCCTATCAACCATCCAAGCAATAAGGAACCCAAACAATAGAAACCGAATCATTCACTTGATCCAGCATAGTTTGTTCTATAAACAAAACAAAATAAAGCTTCTCTGGGTGCCAAGCCATAGTGGGATAGCAGGCAACGAAGCAGCAGATGCTGCTGCAAAACTGGCCATCAAGGAACCCCTAATAACCTTTTTCGTTGAAAACAGCAAGGACTTACATAGATACTTAAATAGTGAGCTCCACAACTTAGAACAAAAGGACTGGGCAGACTACAGGCATATGTATGCAGTAGTAAACCCCAGAAGAGAACCCATCACATATCCACCAACAGCCGCAAAACATAAAATCAGGTGCTTCCTCCGGCTGCGCCTTGGGCACACATTTATCACCAACCAACATCTCATCAACAGGAGTAATCCACCTACCTGCCACATCTGTACATCCAACTCCAACCTATCCTCCAAACACATACTATTTGAATGTGCAGGGGTAAAAGACCTCGTTCGCCAACATTACAACGACGACATCCTCAACATCATATCCCAACCATCATCATCTAATATCGATAAGCTCTACAAACTACTAACCTTAGTTAAGTTACAAAATCTAGTGTAAACAATATTTAATATTTATATTCTAGCCGAAAGCCTTAGTCGCTAGTGCTATTAGTTTTAAGTTACCATGTAATTTACTTGCATTGTAATAAATAATAATAATAATAAATAATAATAAAATTTTTTTCACTCACATTGGGCTAAATGTATTTAAGTTCAATAAACTTTTTGCATTTTCCGTATTTTTTCACCCTTACACGAGCAGAACGGGTGGCTAATTTTGAACACCTGGTGGCGGTTTGGTGGGGGGGGGGGGGGGGGGGGGGGGGGGCGCTTTCCGGTTCCGGAGTGACTCGACAAAATTTACAAACGTAGTCGAAAGATGAATAAAATGTTAAAAAAAAAATTGTTGTTATATCTTTAATACTGTCTCTTAAAAAAATCATGAAAATAACCTATTTTTTGACCCGACAAACCGGAATGTCCCCTTAACTAAAATGATCGGAAACACAAAGCCTAACGTAAATTTATCAAAATACAACATTATTATCATTAAAATTCATTAAACGATAATACGATATTTTTATATCATTTGATGATAATGAAAACATCACATTTCAACCTAATCGTGAAATGTAAAGTGGGTGACTGCGTGAAGAATTTCCCTTATCGGGCCTTAACGGCGTTGATCCCTAGATTAGAAGACGTGGAGAAAGCAAACAGAAGGGTAGTAACAAAAAAGAGGTGAAGTAAAATCGACGTGAGATTTTCCTAACAACTGTTATTGATTTCCTTTAATATCTGATACATAGTCATTAATCGTCTATCTTTTAGAAGAGTTATTACATAATATTGTCATAAAAACTTAATGTGAGCTTTAAGCTATAAAAGTGAGAATAGAATTTAGACAGTAAGTCCAAATGATATTATCTTATACTTAAAAACCCGAAATGCAATAACATGGTCATAGTTTTTACCCCAACAAACTTCGTATCACCTACAGGCTAATAATTACAATACGGAAGTGAGAATATACATTTAAACAGTAAATCTAATCGTCGTGATTGAGTGGTGTTGGCTGATGCCATATATAATTATGTTATGATATTTTGTTGCCAGTAACAAATATTAACTAAAGAGGTGAAAATAAACATCAAACAAGTCATTTAACCTACTGGATTTTATGTCATTTGGACATGATTTCGGTTTTTAAGTTTAAAAGGAAAAATGCAGAAAACATAACTCGCTTGTGTAAAAAACAAAAATGTCAACCAATTACACAACGTTACCTACCTTAACTTGCTTAAAGGCTGTACTTGTTATAATCTATAAAACATTAACATCGTTCGCCTAGGAAAAGATTTACATTTCATTTCCCAAATATATTACAAAAACCATGACAAAAAAACTACAATCTTATACTAAAAGTTCAGGGTAAATACGTACTGTTTTCTCACACAAACCACTTGCGTAAAAATCAAATTCAAAGTCAAAGCATGCCGAACCTTTCTACAAAACTGGGTATACATTTTTTTTTTTTATTTTTTACATTTATTACTGTTCATTTGTATTGCTTTTATATTGTACTAGCTGAATACACCTTTCAGCCTTAAATGTATATTTGTTCCTCTAATTGCAGAAAAGGCGAATTATTTCTAACATTAAGTTAATTGGATGTAAAATTGAATATTTGGCGTAGATAATTTTAGAGTACGCAATTAGTCTTAAAAAGTTTGACTCATTTCATTTCGGCATGCAAACAATCGTTGCTTTATATAATATTTCAAAGATCGGTTTACTTAACAACGAAGGAGAGTTTTGCAGTTTGAAAAGCATTGCGTATTTGAATTGTAATCAAACACGAGATATTGGTTCGACTCGGTCACTTAATTTCTGGGTGTCAATCACGAACTCAATAGAGTTTTCTACCCAATAGGGGGGAAAGTAAATGATTGTCCGCTGCCCTTTGTTCAAATTTCGTAAAGAACTGCTTTACCGAACTCGATTCAATTTATGAACGCTGTATTACATCCCCTGCCTTTGCGGTTCGAAGAAAAACTCTTTAGTTTAGTTTAGTCCGATCACTCAGATCTCCAGTTTCACATTCCAAGTTGGTTAAAGTCACGTTCTAATTGTGTTCGGCACTGGAGGCGAGGCATTTTCGCTTACCTTAACACCTCACTAAGATCGAGTCGAAGTATCTTCCAGCTAGAGCGCTCTCAGTCAGGCAACGAAGATATGTCGAGTCAATTGATAGAGTTAACCCGAATTCCGGTTAGAGCTAGGATAGCAGGTTTCGTTGATCACAAATATTGGTGTACAACGTTTACATTCGTATTGCAGAAACCGATGCCTCTGATGTGACAATATGCCATTGGGTACTTCACCTTTGAACCGACTTACCACCTGTGCCAATTTTTTTCTCAAACCGGTCCATCAGCCAAACTCCAAAAGGTGGACAAAGATGTCTACCGGCCATTTGCATAGTACCATAAAAACGTTCAATATTTACAACTATAACATTTAATAATAGATGAAACAACACAACACGTCGTCGAATATAGCGCCTTGCTGGGAATAAAATGGACTTTGTCCATCTGATGCGGTAAAACGGGCTAATTGAAATATATAACAAACTGCAGTTTGAGTGTAGAAGGGGCACACGTTCAACAATATAGTGTATCGTAAAGTCACGTTTTCACGTAAAGTCACGTTTTCACTATAACACTATAACTTCCCATTAAAAATTGAGTTGATTACATTTAATACCTTCCAAGAAACACATTTGAGAATTGCTCACAGCATCGTTTCAATGTTGAAAAAAAAAAAAAAAAAATACTGAGGTAATCAAAAACATTATTATTGTGCTTGTTCCCAATTTACTAATTTATTTTGGTAATTGTGAAAACGAAATGAATAGTAAAAAATGGTCCGATCCCGTTAAATTTTGCAATTACCTTTACAGAAATTGTGTTTCATTTTTCTTGGAGTGTCCGACATCACGTAACTTGATATCACGTTAACTACGATTGACCTAAAGTTGTGCATTCGTTCAGTTACACGTAACGTCCAGATTCATAGGAACTTAATGTCTGCTACGTCCAAAACCACCCACCCGTCAATACATACCTCTCTTGAACCAGTCTCCACCAATTAATTTAATGTACAACGTTGACCAAAGAAAAGGGAAAGGATTGGAAAAGTTGTTAATGCACATTGATCTTGAGTGGTTGAAAATCAAATCGCGGAAGAAAACACAATCACGCTAGTGTACACATGACCTAGCGGAGTATTCTACGCCCTGGAACGTTCTTCGACTGAAGAACGACCATTTATTTCATTTATTTCAAAAATTGACTTCCGGCTTCGTTGAATGCGAGTGCTGGGTGATGCGTTCCGGTGACTGATCGCCCATGATCGGTTGGATAGTTTTAGCTTTTTCCATCGGATACATACATACATCCACCGAATGTAGATGCCAAAAATACATGGCCCATGGTACAATTATGTATTTATAAACATACACGCCCCAACAGAATCTACGCACAAAGAAACGAAGGACATGTTCTACGAGACCCTAGAGGAAGTATTTGATGGGATCTCGTCATTCGATGTTAAAATTCTCCTCGGGGACCTCAATGCGAAAATTGGAAAGAAAGATATCTTCCAACCAATTACAGGTAAAGAAAGTCTACACGACGTTTCGAATGATAATGGAATTCGAATTATTACGTTCGCAGCGTCAAAATATCTGGTAGTGAAAAGCACGATGTTCAAGCACAAACAAATCCATAAGGCCACATGAATATCACCCGACGGCGTAACGCGTAACCAAATAGACCACTTCCTCATAGATAAGAGACATCACTCGAATATGCTTGACGTAAGATGATATCATCATCTTCATCATCATATGCACTACGACCGGGATCCGGTCTCGGCCTTATTTAGCAAGTCCCGAGGCCCAAAGACACGTGTCCTCAAAAGTTCTCCTTTCCACCTGAAACAAAAGGTGACATTCATCTTGGAGTCAACAACCCCACGTATCCACAGATACGTGGCCCACAAGCCCTGAATAATTTTTCTACGCCTGCACGGCGTTCGAAGGACATGACTCACCAACAGAAATTGTGTATCGATCCATTAACTGGATATACACAAACGGTTGGAACAGCTGGGCCAGATGTCGGCAAACATCACATCTCCGGCGATAAGCGAATTGCCGGAAAACCAATCCGTCGATAAAACATTTGTCTCTGCCGCAATGTACTTGGCCTAAACAAAGGCCATTGCGGGGCAACAGCAATAAACGAAAATGCTGTTCCCATAGGGCAAAGTAAACATTATCCCACGATCGCCTAATGTTAATCACACATCCGATTGTGTGCATAACCGATGTATCAGAGGTGTGAAATTCTGACGATCTCCACAGCAAACAGGCAATAACCTCCGCGTCTGTATGTGTAAGCACGATCGTCCTTGGTGGAGAGATTCTCGATTGAGAGAAAGTCATCATCAGCGAAAGGGAAAAGAAAACTATGGGGTGAATGGAATCACCCCCAGAGAAGTTACCACAGTCGACTTTGAGCATCGAGAACGAGAAGGTGATTTTTGTACAGCGATTTTAAGGCGCGATCAAGTGAATTAAATCTTGGAGCTTTCTTTTGTTACAACCGCACAAAAGATATATATTTTTAGAATCGGATGGTGTTTCGAAAAGCCATAGAGCGTATATATGAGTGAAAATAGTTTAGTGTGATAGTGGCGAACTAAAAGAAATTAGACTAAAAGGAATTCAACGGAACGAAACGTTTGTGGCGAGAAATACATGCGCCGATTTATCAAAGGCAACTTAAACTGAGTGTAACCAACTAAACATGCTAAATAATAAGGTTTCATTTGTAGCAAATTCGCCCCGGTGTCGTTTTGTTTTGTGGACAGTGCTGGCAGAGCACACCATTCGCTCCGTGTGTATTTGTCCCTGTGAACAGTGTTCGGCGGAACGCTCCAACATCAGTCAGCAGTGACTCATATACAAAAAATCCGCCAAAAACCCACATGGGCAATCACGGGAGACAAGCAAAAAGTTCGAAATTGATAAAATAAAAGACCTGCTAACGAATAGATTTAGCATCCTAGAGAATGGAAGCAGTGAGGAAGAGGAAGTCAATAGTGTGGTCACTAAATGGACATCGATCAGAGACACAATCAAACAAACAGCCCAAACGGTGTTAGGCTTTAAGAAAAGAATTAAGTCCAAACCTTGGTTTGACGATGAGTGCAGGGCGAAGATCGAACAACGTAAACGCCTCAGAGTGATATGATGAAGTCAACGCAGAAAGATATGCGACAATTCGGAAAGAGACAATAGGACTCTTCAATCGCAAAAAACGCGAATGGGAAAAGACTCGGATCAAAAAATTCCTAGAAAATGACAGAGCAAAAAACCTCATAGCTATGTATGCCGGCATTAATTCAATTAGAAGTAGCTACAGAGGGAGAGTGAAAATAATTCGAGACGCAAACGGTTGTCTGGTCACAGAAACAAACAATATCGTGACAAGATGGAAGCAGTACTATGAAAACCTACTCAATGTGCGCACCCATCAACCACAAAAAAACGCACCAGACGTACATACTGTCGAGCCTCAGATCCCAGAGCCCTCTTTCAACGAAGTTGTAGACACAATAAATCGATTGAAAAACAATACGGTTCCCGGAGTCGACTGCGTACCGGCAGAGCTAGTGAAGCATGGAGGAGAGGCAACCAACTCATCAAATCAATATAGGATAAGCAAGTCACTACGGCAGAATCATCATCATCATCGGCACTAGAACCGGGATCGGGTCTTTGCCTTATTTAACAAATTTCTCCACCGGTTCTGATTTCGAGCCGATGTCATCCAGTTTGGCACTCTCAGGCTCCGGGTATCCCGGTCTACGTCATCCCTCCATCGCAGACAAGGACTGCCGCGCTGTCTCCTTCCATACATTCTGCCACAAAGGACTTTCCGGGCAGGCTCATCTTCGCTCATTCGAGCTAGGTGTTCCGTCCACCGCAGTCTACCGAGCTTGTTTTTTCCTACAACATTAGCTTCAAGGTAGATCGCGTACAACTCATAGTTGTAGCGTCTTCGGAATCGTCCTCCCTCACATACGGGGCCAACAATTCTCCTTAACATCTTCTTCTCGAACGCGTCTAAGAGTTCAGAGTGCCTTTTATTGAGCACCCAGGTCTCGGATACATACATGAATACTGGTAAGACCATGATCTTGTACAGTAGGAGCTTATGTTCTGGATAAATTTCGCGATTTAAAGAGCCTTGATAGACCATAGTAGGCTTCGTTGGATTTGATCAGCCGTTCGCGTATTTCTTCTTCCATATTGTTATCGGCTGATACTATTGCCCCAAGATAGTTAAAGGATTGCACTACTTCAAATTCGTGCTTCACTACCCAGATAGTTTGACCAACGTTAGGTCTTCTCCTCGCAGAAGTCGCCACCATCTAGATACTTAGTTTTTCCCTAATTAATGTGCAGTTCCAGTTTTTGTGCCGCCTATTCTGTAATATTTTTATATATGTAGTGGTTGATAATTGTAATATTTTAAGCAATGTTGTTGTTGGGTTTGGGCTGCGCCAATTGTAATGTATATTTTTTATAAATACAACGTATATTTTTTACGGGTGGTGTCTTAATTTGGACAAATTGTTTTCAACGGTGACGTATTGTATTTAATTGCAATATGAAATATTTAATGTAAATTTTTACGTGGTGTTGTCATTGAGACCACAAGCCAATTGTAATGTAAGATGAACTTGGTATGCTCCTTTCTCCGTATTTCGTTAAATGTGATAATTAAATGAGTTGTAATGTATGGTGATCCTTAGCAAATGGTTGAAGTGTACTTCAGCAATTGTAATATTTGATTTGTTGATGTGTTGTGTATTGTTGTTGTTGATTTGTTCACCATTTGCTTGTGTTTTGTGTGTGTATCTGTTAGAAACGCCACAAATCAATGTAGGTCAAATTAACTTTTGGTTTAATTTGTTGCTCGTATGATTCACTATGGGAATTGGGTGGGAGTAGTGATTGAGGATCACTACGACTCTTAATTTTACAGATGAATTCATAGGATTATATTTTTTAATGAAAGCTTAGTTAATTTGCCACTTGATGATTGTATATTTAGAAGTTAAAATTTTGTTTATAAAAAGTTATTAAACAAAAATAAGTTGAAAATGTTTGCAAAACAAAAGCTTTTTTTTATCAATCACGTTTTTTATAAATATCTTTTTTAAATATCTTAAATACTCAGCAATTGACTACACACATAAACTAAACGAAACCTTTTTTTTTCTCGGATCATTCAACGAGGCTTTACACTGCACACCGCAAAAAATATATTTTATAGCGGTGATGTCTTTTACTTATAACTTGCTTGTTTATGCATAACATTTAATGAAAAAATTAATTTAAACACTTCTATGTATGCACAATAAATGCTCAAATTTGCAAAAATATATTATATATTAAACAGTTTTTTTCTAAAATAAATTGACAAAATCAGTACCTGGCTGACTTTCAAACAGACAACTTGTCTCACAGTTTTGCTCGTGCTATTTATCTTAATCAACCGTTATATTCACAATAATTTTCACAATTTAATTATCATTATCTTGTTTTCTTTGCCTCGTTTTCCGCATACAAAAATTTGAACAAGTGTTATAACCGTTAAGTTATGGCCCCTGGGCCACGTGTGTTAAACAAAATTAAGCGCAAACGGTTGCGTTACGACCCCGTTATTGGAGGCCAAACTCTTCGCGATAAACTTTCAAAAGTGAACAATAAAGTGCTAGAAAAATCTAAAATGTGTTCAAATACTAACTTTTGTCAACCACTTCAAAGTCTGATGGAAGACTCTCCTGAAATGGATCCGACCAATGACGAACAGTGCGCAGAACTTCCTAAAGAAACCGTTCCACCAATTCTGGTATTAAAAACAACTAGTGCTAAAGTGCGTGATATTTTGAGCAACATTGAGATAGACAAATACTTAATTAAAAACATTTCGCTTGGGCAAAAAATATGTGCCCCAACAATGGACATATATAACAAAATCAGAACCGAACTCTTACTGTTAAAATGTGAATCTTTCACCCACTCGCGTAAGGAAAATCGTCCATTAAAGGTAGTGTTATCCGGACTAGACTTAATTAGCAACGATACAGTGAAAAATGAACTAATTGCACTCGGGATAAAGTGCTTAGATGTTAAAACCATCACATTAAATCCGTCAACAAAAGCCCTGTACAAACACTATTTGTACATCGTCTATATTCAACGCGGTACTGTTAAATTAAACGAACTAAAACGGAACTACTCCACCTTGTTCAAAACCATCGTTCGCTGGGACTTTAAAAAACATAATCCAGGTAAGGTCACACAATGTCACAATTGCCAGCTCTACGGTCACGGCTCGATGCATTGTCATATAAATAGCTTCTGTGCAATATGTTCGGGAAACCATAAAACATCCGACTGCAAAACGAATGAGGTCATCAAGTGTACAAATTGTAGTGGGCCACATAAATCCACCGATCCAGAATGCATAAGCCGAAAGCAGTACATAGGCATTCGCCGCAAATTATCCCCACGCGGACGCGGTACAGGAAATACAACCTTCCTACAGCCTCCGAGTGACAAACAGCAGCCAGTGCCCGAACGATTTTCCATTGATAATTTTCCTCCACTACCCCGATCTGTGCGTCAACCTTCACTTCCTTCATCCACCTGGGCTTCTGGCCTCCATCAAACCCAGCAACCTTCCAACAGTGATACGACACACACGAAGAAAAATCCGTCAGAAACTTTAACTAATGATAACTTGTTCTCATTTAGCGAGATGAACTCTCTTCTTAATGAAGTTGTAACCAAGCTTAGTGCTTGTCAAACTAAAGCTGACCAATTTAACGTCATTACTTCATTAGCTATTAAGTACATATACTCGGAAAAAACATGTTAAGAAACTCTTTTAACATCATAACTTGGAATGCGAGAAGCATCAAAAACAAAAAGCATGCATTTTTTAGTTTCTTGAAAAATTTTAATATTGACATTGCACTTGTTTCAGAAACCTGGCTCAAACAAGACATTTCTTTCTCACATCAAAATTGCATATGTTATCGCCTAGACAGGGTACATGCTAGTGGTGGAGGTGTCGCCATTGTTGTGAAAAAATGTATAGAACATTCCTTGCGTCCTTCATTGCGCCTTAAGTTAATTGAGGAAATTAGTATAGATGTAACATTAAGTGACAACTCCAAGGTGAGTCTGTTTTCGGTCTATTTCCCTGGAGGAAATGGAAACATTGATAAATCTACTTACTTTAAGCGGGATCTGCAAAAATTGTATAGAGTCAATATTCGAAACAAGGTAATTATTGGTGGTGATCTAAACTGCAGACATCAGTCGTGGAATTGATATCAGCTTAAATTCTATAACCTGCAGCGATCACATTGATATCCTATGTAACAATTTTGTTTCTGTTATCAACAGAGCGGCCGATCTTGCGATACCTAACTGTTCCACTGCTCCAGTTGATAAGGCACCGCTTCCTGAAAATATCTTACATCTGATTAGGCTACGAAACTCTGAAAGAAGAAAATGGCTGCGTTATAGAATCGATTGTTTTCTAGTTAATGTTAAAGTCTTAAATAATATCATTAAAAACGAAATCTCAACATATAGGAACAAGTGTTGGAATAAAAACCTTTCCTCTCTTGACAAAGCAAGCAAACCATTCTGGAAAATATCAAAAATTATGAAAAAGGGAGGGTCAAGTATTCCTCCGTTTAAAGTTCACGACAAGTTGTTTATTTCTTCAGTGGAGAAATCGAACCTACTTGCTAACACGTTTAGTAAGAACCACTCCATATCTATGCATCTAAGCAACGCGTATACTGAAGCTGAAGTTGCTAACACTATCCATGTACTTTCTCAAACACCAGCTGAAAGTACTTACGCAACTAATATCAGCAAAGTTAAAGAATTGATAAAAAAATCGAAATCAAAAAAGGCTGCGGGTCTCGATAATATTAACAACAAATTAATCAAAGCACTTCCACCTGCTGCAAGTAACTATTTAACGTTCATTTTCAACGCTTGTCTTAAGAATTGTTATTTTCCGGACTGTTGGAAAGCAGCAAAAGTAATACCTATCCCGAAACCCGACAAACCGAAGAACAGCCCCGAAAGTTACAGACCTATTAGTCTACTTAGCTGTCTAAGTAAGCTCTTAGAAAAAATCATTAAGGAAAGGATTGATCGTTTTGTGGAAGACAATAACATCTTACCAAACTTTCAGTTCGGTTTCCGTGGTGGTCACAGCACAATCCATCAAGTCTTGCGCATTAAAAACCACATAGCTGGTAAATTCATCGACAAGGAGTCAACGGGACTGGTTCTTCTAGACATCGAAAAAGCCTTTGATACGGTATGGCACGATGCCTTGACTTATAAGCTACTAAAACTTAAGCTGCCAATACCGCTTATCAAAATAATCCAGAGCTTTCTTCGTTCGAGAAAATATGTTGTGAGTTTAGGAACCGACATATCCTCTACTCACCAAATCCACTATGGTGTACCCCAAGGCTCGGTCCTTGGTCCCATATTATTTACATTGTTTGTCGCAGATTTACCATGTCTAGGTGAAAACATTCAGGTAGCTATGTTTGCCGATGATACGGCCATTTTCTCTTCGGGTGCCTTATTCACTAATGTCTACAACTCTTTGCAAGCAGCTCTTGACAAACTAGCAGTATATTACAGGAAATGGAAAATAAAAATAAATGGTAATAAAACACAAGCTGTCTGGTTTTCGAGATGTAGGAAACACTGCTACCTACCAAATGGCACTAAACTCAGTATGTGTGCAGTTGATATTGATTGGTCCGAAGACTGTAGATATCTAGGTATTATTCTAGATAAAAAACTTATCTTTCAAAAACACGTCACTACCACAATTGACAAAATAAACAAAGTCGTAAGAGTTATGTATCCATTAGTGTGTAGAAAGTCAAAGCTTAGCATCGAAAATAAAATTATAATATATAAAACCATTTTTCAAGCGATACTCCTGTACGGGTCCCCTGTATGGTGTAATTGTGCTCGCACACACAAAATAAAATTGCAAAGGTGTCAAAATAAAATATTGAAAATGTTGCTGAATTTGCCATGGCATTATTCGACACATGAACTACATGAAAACGCCAACGTTAAACCGGTAGAGTTCCTTATTGACAAAATCAATCGAAACTTCTTCGTCAATTATTCTTTTTCTGACAATGTTCTCGTTTCCCGTCTTGCGTTATCCTAAATCACTACATATGTACTCTGTCTATGAAAATTATATCAAGGTCATTACTATATAAAATAACCGAAAGCTCGTGCAATATTAGTCTTAAGATTCAAATAAGGGTTTTTTAATGTAGTTTCCCCTTAATTTGTTATTTGTTATTCATTAAAATTGTGCTATTGTCGTTATATAGATTTAAGATTATAGTTGTAAAGGAATTGCTATCCTAAATCTCTTAAGTACTAGTTGTAAAATATACCATAAATCTAATTATCTACCAAATAAAAATTGAATTGAATTGAATTGACAAAATCGTTGGCCTTCTACACCAGGATACCACCTTAACAGATTTCTTCCGCTCGACTTTCCAACCCATGACAGTCAATCGTTGGGAGGCCCTCAAATCAGTAGCAGATGCTATTCAACATTTTTATTTACACATTTTGTATTTTTGTTTGTTTATTTGTGTTTGGTATTGATACTACTCTCGTCAGCAAATTCAACAAGTGCGCCTCAAATATCAACACAGTTCTTAATCGTTTTCTTTATTTACTCTACCTATCCGATACAGATATACAGAAGAAAAACATAACGAAAAAGAAAATGAAACATTAGGTAAGAGTTTCAAATGGAGTGAAACCAAGTACTCTCATCCACTCCCACATTATTTAAAAGGCACTCAAACTTACCCCTTTTGAGACAAGTTGTAGAGCATTGTAGCGCTGAGATTCTTAATACCTATGAATATGTCTAATATCGTTGCCTCTTATAGTTTTCAATATCTTCCAGAGTGTAGAAGAACCATTTAGTATTCGTAATATGTAGATGTATGTTCCCTTCGTTATCGTATTCTTATCAATAAACTGTTTGATAAAGTTCAAGTCCATTATTAACAACATTATCATGTCTTCTTTTCATTACAGTTGAAGATTTTGCACTTGCATCCTACACACCAGTGATCGTATGAATTCCAATATAAGTGCTTTGTTTATTTGACAGTTAAAAACGGAAAACTTAATTTATAGTACATTTCAAATATGATCCGGACAACATCCAGCAGATTTAGCTTTCCATTTGTGAATACCCTGCTCGGCGTCACAAACATCGACAAAAGGTTTCAGGGAAACACAGCAACGAAAGGTGATGTTGAATCAAATAAAAACCTTCACTATTCTCCAGAAACAGGTCACTGGTGTACCTCATTGTACGAACCAGTTCAAGTTCCCAATCTTCCCCTAGACAAGTACGTGTGGATGAATGTCAATAAATGGGAGAAGAAAACGGCAGCGGTAAGTAACAGTTGAGCTGAAGAATAATTAAATCCCTGAATTTACAAATAAATGTTTTACATAAAAATTCGATCGACTTAGGAATAATAATTATACAAAAAAGTCGTTTGTTTTAAATTTAATCATAACTTATAAAGAATGTTCCAATTAAAAGGAAATATCTTCATTCTAAATAGATCTTACATGTTGAAAGACTTTGGATATTAATTTTTATTTGACAAGTTCAGTTGTTGGCATTTTTAATTGTAGAAGGATTAATAATTCAGGAATGTGTTGGAAGCCTGATTTTTCTCGTTAACAAAATCGACTAACTGAAGATGTATGGTAATTGCAAATTTAAAGCAACTGCTTCGGTAGAAGATGTGAAAACATCAGTACGCACTTGCGCACGACTTTCAATGGAAAACTTTGCTGCGGTGTACGCCAATGTGATCGAGAAATCTGGATTTATCTTGGTGCACACGAATTGAACTTCTTCCCCACCACATTACATTGAATTTTGAGAAGGAATATGACTCTACGTGCTTACGAGTTTATATTAACACCAGAAGTGAACCTTGCTGGCCACTTTAAGCG
This sequence comes from Microdon myrmicae, assembly GCA_963931805.1. Classification (NCBI taxonomy): domain Eukaryota; kingdom Metazoa; phylum Arthropoda; class Insecta; order Diptera; family Syrphidae; genus Microdon; species Microdon myrmicae. Next base: position 97,327,323 of record OZ007501.1, on the reverse strand, counting down.
CTGTAGGGCTCTAAAAAGCCTTACCACCTTTTTCCCCCATTCCTTCATCCAAATCCCAGCTATATTACCCTAAAACCCAAAATCCTGTCAAAACCCGAAAAAACCCAAACATGATCCAAAATTCGCAATAAACGAGTCAAACATTCGTTTATCGCTTAACATTTGCCCCCACGGCGTAATTAAATCCAAAATCTAAAGTAAAATTAAAATTCACAATAAACGAATCTAATATTCGTTTATCGTTTCACATTTGCCCCACGGCATCATCAAAATCCAAAATTCAGAGATCGTTATCTCTATCTGAAAAATTCCACTAAGAAAAACAAATAGAAAACCAAAACCAGATACATATCCACATCTGCGCAATAGTTTCGTAAGAATTCAAGAAATTGAATTCTTATCTTAAATAAACACTGAGCATCTCACTCAGGATACCAAAATCGGGATTTTTTGTATGAAATTGTGTATTTTCGAGATACAAATCTCGATTTGTTGCTCTTTATGAAGGAACAGAAAAGTGATATCTGAGATCAATATCCCGCACTCAGCATCCAGATTCGGGTGGAGTATCCAGAATAAGTCCAGTAAAAGTCAATATTAAAATTCACCAGTATTATACCTCTAACATTTTGTATCCCTCAAAGATTCAGTAATGTTAAACTGATATCAAGCCGAGGAGAAGGAAAAAATAAACAATTATAGTGAGAAAACTGACTTTTTCATTTCTACAACATCCCCAAATTTTCAAGCAATCCCAGCGGAGACAAGGGCTTGCGAAAGGCCGAAGAAGCGACAGTGAAACTAGGACCAAACTAAGGACGTTGCTCTTCCCTCAGCCATATGAGGAAGCACGGCGACGACCCCTTTGTAGGACGATTTTTTTCAGGAGCGGTCTATAAAGAGATCCCACATCCTTTTCAGAATAAGGAGACGCGCTTCCTGAAACTAATCCCCCACAGAATCTAACAGCGCCGTGTCTTCGACAATTGGATGCACGGCCAAAGACAAAGTGATATTAATGATAGTTAATTTTTCGCTTAGTGATTTTGTGAATAAGCACAATTGACGGTGATGGAAATCCAAGGGCGATTGTCAAAAAATCTGTATATCCACAAAAAGTCAGTGTTTGCTGTGAATTTTTGGCTGGTGGACTTTTTTTTTTGAAAACGATGCAAGAAATTCTGTTTCGGAGGACGGTGAGCGTTACCGTGTAACGTCCTTTTTTGCCCAAAATTGGATGGTATAAATGTCGACATTATGTAGTTTCAACAGGATGGTTCCATATAGTCCATGTCATCATGGCTATATTGAATAAGAGGTTTTCAAGATCGTGAGATTCGGCGCTTTTGGACACTGTTTGGAGGTGTATGGGGGTTCTTTAATCTACTTCCAAAGAACCACCTATTTCGATAAATTACCTGCCTTCTACTTACCTGTGTTGAGGTGCTAGATTTCTAAATTAAGTGTTATGGCTTACCTCCTTTAGTGTGGTGTGCCCTCGCAACTTCCTTCGGTGGGCGTGGGGGCTTCCGGACGGGGGACTCGGTTTCAGTGAGTTCCTTGGCAGTGCAGTAGGCGTCTCCCAGTTGGGCGTCCCCGTGTACTTCGGGACAATGCGCGTTATTCTCCCTTGGCTGTACTATGGACTATTCCGCCATAGGGGGTTCCCGAGTTAGTGGCCGCAATAAGCTGTCATTGATTCTTTGCAATAGGGGTTCCCGTATTAGTGGCTGCAATAAACTGTCATCGATTCTTTGCAATAGGGGTTGGCAAAATATGACCGAATGAGTAACTACGCAAGCTTCCCACCAATAGGAAATGCCTCGAAAATAAAACGCCGTCCTATGCTTGGAATTATATTGTGTCTTTATTTTAATTCTCCTCGGTTAAGCTTTTTACAGATTGAATCTTCCGTTTGTCTTCCGGCGTGGCTTCGGCCTTCTGGAATTCTACTCAATCATGAAGTCGAAATGTGCCGCCCTTTTATACTTTTAGTGGTTGGGGTTTGTCAAGATTTTTATAGTTAAAAATTCCAAGAAGCACACACAAGGTTATGTGTGCTTCAGTTGGAATAGGGTTCTGGGAAGTGACTAGGAATTTATTTGAATAAATTCCTGGAAGGGAAGTCATGAAATGCATTTTGAGTTAATCATTTCATGATGTCAGGATTATTGGGAATTGGATCAATGCACAACAAATGGACTTTGGTTTAAATTTATCGTGCATATGATTCAATTGGATTGGGGTGTATGTTAATGTGAAATTGAATCAATGTGCGACAAATTAAATTTTGGTTTAATTTATCGCTCATATGATTCAATATGGAATTTGGATTTGGATTATAGGAAGTATTGGGGATTTGGATGGGATTATTGGTAATATTGGAGATTTGCATGGGAGTATTGGCAATATTGGGGATTTGGATGGGAATAGTGATTTGGGATCACTACACCCGCAAATGAGCATCGTAAACTACTCTGCATCACCTTCCACCTGAAAACATAAGCCCACGGCAAGATTACCATCTTTCCATGGCATCAAACTTTCATCCCGGGGCATGCTTGCATCCAACGCATCATGTTTCCGAAATCTAATTCGATTACCTCTTCATGTAACCGACATTAATTCCTGAACAAGTCAATGCGCAATGCACTTTCTCACACACGTGCATGACATGTCCATTCTCGCCCTATCGGCAGACCCATCGGCCAATCGTCCTATCGGCAATATACAGCATAGCCATCGCCGACTATCCACAAGCGATCGAGTGTTATTTAAAGTAAACACACACTCGATCCATCGACCTAGGAGACGTTACATTTCGAGTAGAATCAAAATGACGCTTCACACCATGGCAAAAGTGTAAACAAACACTGCCTCCATGCTCACCAGATACAGCTGCAGCCGATAGTTTCCCTACCATTCGGTAATTAAATATTGCCCCATATCTTTAGGTTCGGAATGGCTGCAGCCAATCAACCGATCGTGGGAGTCGGGCATGAATATGACTGTTATTTTAGCAATCATACCTACGTTCATGCTATATGACGACCCTTTTGGAAATCAAAGTAAACACACAGTACCGCACTGTGTTTGTTTTACTTACCAACGCTGGTCCGTGGTTCCCATGGGTGGAAAATCCCTCACCACCATGTACAGCATATTAACCGAAATAAGATAACATCCAGCCTGACCCTTTGCCACCGTCGGCAAGATTTCTGTTGACTTAATGCCAACAAAATATCTTCCTTTCTAGAGCACCAGAGCCATACGGCTAAATCAAACAAACCCCAAATCTTCGGTCGGCCTATCGTCACCGAAGAATGTATCGGCTACAACGGCATTACATAAACACAATGCATGCAGTCCCTTGTTGCTCGTCCACTTGTTTGAAGAGGTGTGGTGTCGTTCGTTGTCGATATGCAGGCTAAGGGGCATCGTACTTGTCCTATACGGACACATGGGGAATCCTCCCATTTAATCCCTCTCCCGATCACCATTAGCTGCTGCCAAGTTGATCCGTTTCGCTCCTCCTACATCGATGTGATTCACCACTGGATGTCGATTACATCAGGAAGTCAGATTTTAACAGCCCAACACTACGGAGGTGTCGCGGTCGTTGCGTGTCGTAGTCTTTTTCCACACAACGAATGAAGTCGAGTTGTAGTGTGTCAAGTCAGAATCGAGTCGCGTCCGCTGTGGAAGTTAATTTTTACCTCGGGTGCCAAACTTAAACTCTCATTTTCGTGACCAGGACAAGTGAATTAACCAAGCACCACGTTCGAAGAAACAATTAATTAATTCAGAGTGACGTGCCTATATAGACTAAAGCTTATTTCAACACAGTTTTCCGGATAAAATTTATATTCTAATTAGCCACAATTGTTTCAATAAGAAGTTTAACAACCTTTATTCAACAACATAGTAAAAGTCAATCAGTGAACAATAAATGAATTTCCAGCTACAATTCCTGTGTTTTATTTTCATGCTCCGTGGGTGAACGATCTTCAGACAACAATTTCGTCGGAACGACTGTGGAAGTTTAGTGAACCTTGCACCCTTGCCGGCGCCCCGACTAAACTTACCCACAGGTGTACGTCAAAACCGTCTGCCTGATACATCTAGCAGAACTTCAAAAGCTATTGGTCCTAAATGTTTATACTAAAGAATTGATTTTCCCAAGTTAAGCTCCTCGTGTAATCTTTTCCGATCGTGAAGGTATTGTGTGTTTATTTGACAATTTATTTTTTGGGAACAGGTATTATATATTGTATGTTATATGTCGACCTAAGTTCAACTCAGATGAAGACCCTCTCAATTAGTTATTGTCCGCTGAGTCGCATTCGAGAGAATTTGTGATGTAGGGTTATATTTTTACGTTATTTTGTTACCTCCTTTGGGGCGACTTCCAGCTGTTCTAGCCCATGGTTGGTTCCAGGCGGCTGCTAAATCTTCCTGCCGTGAATGAAAGGCGAACTATTGGTTTTTGATTTACTTCTAGTTTATGTAAGACTTTTGTGGCCGTGGTCTCGGCCGCCGGAACTTGATTGAGCTCGAATCAAAACAAAAAAAAACAAAAAAAGGGGGGGGGGGGCGAGAGGCCGACTTTAGCTAGACAAGGACAGATGTGTCCTTCATATTGTCTCTGGCTTCTAGTCATCTTGCGATAACCAGAACCACCCACATCCGTTAGTAGGTTGGGCTCGGTCTCACGATATCTGAAAAGGAAAGGGGGCGGGTGGTATCCAAGGGCAATATGAACAGGGTTAGTTCAAATATTGTCTAACTACTTGGATGGGGGGATGGTGAGAAAGAAATAATACAAGACCGGCAGGTCTTAAGTGCGGTATTAAACGCAGATCACGTGTTCGGCGTCTGATAATCTGCGCTTTGGGCGGTGTGTATGTGTGTTTGTGTCGTCTTGTACTGTGCGTTCGTGTGGGTGGTGTGTTATAAGTAGACCCTATGGGATGGGTCCAGGAATCCTCTATTATAGGGGCGAATGTTGTTGGGAAGGGTACTGTGGCGGTTCCACGAACCGCACATATAATACCATAGGCTGAGATACCTCTGTGCCACCAAGGAACATACTCATGTGGTGGGCGATGTCGCGACGCCAGCATATGCGAGGGTTCTACCTCGTCCCCACAACTCCTTAACACTGTTCCGCTGATGATCGTTCTCCCAGAGCAAGCAACACAAACGAAAGACAACGCACTGATCACCCGAAAGAAAAGAAACGCAACCAGGCATCCCAACTCAGCGTCCGCGGGCAACAAGTTAAATGAAACACTCGAATGCTAGTCCTTGATATTTCTTTATTTTATTCTAACAAATTTGCAAGAAGCGCCCCGGGGGAGGCAATGATTATTTAATTGTTCTATATGGGACACTACACTGACCGAATACATTATTGTGGCACGCGACTCTCGACTCGACAGCGTAAAAAAGGTACGAACAGGACTACGGGGCGTGTGCACTTCGATGCACACGCTAAAGGGGGCGGACGACGACCGCTCCGGTTAGTGGTTGGGATAAGACTCAGCGATAATCATCTCGTGCAGAGATGATTCGCTTATTGGGGTGAGTTTATGGTGTCGTGGTAGATATCCTCTCCAATAAGGATATCGTTTTTACATACCACCAGAGAAACGTAAAGTCTCTCTTGGTGGTGTAGGAAACCAGATCGTGTAATGAAGGCCATGGTGGTATGTGTGCGATCGTTCAGATCTGTGTGGTTTACATGTGCTCGAGGGTAATGGGTAAACGAAGCGGACAGGCGGTAAAGACAAAAGGATCGAAAAGATCGTCGTCTATGGAGTGCGTCGCGTCTAAATAAATAGACGACGATACAGCGAAGAAATGTGGTAAAAGAAAAGATGAGACGAGGGCATCATAAAAGTCTTAGATGAATGATGCCCTTGTGTAAATATACGAATAGCCATTCGAAAGAGGTGCTAATGTATTACAATACTTTAACCAATGAGAATTGTATATCGTATCTTAGGTCGGTGGCCAAAACAAATCCCTTGCTTGCATTTGTATATGCCGAGTAATTAGTTTGTGGCGACGTACGACATGGATGATTGTTTGTCTATTGAACGACGGAATCGCTGGTCGGCTTGCTACAGCTGTAAAAACAAGCTGCTCGACATTGCGCTCCAATTGACAACAGTGCCGAATGGTTTGTATTTATGGTGCATATGCACATTAAGGAACTATTTATCGCTGGCTAAAAAGGTTCGACAGCCGATGTGTGTATAGATAATTTTTATGTACACATATTGAGGCTGGGATTAGCCAACTCAAGGGTAAGATTCCCTGATATGCGGTCGTATGATGTGCGAACCGATGAATTTTATTACAGGGAATTTATGATAAGGTAAGAAAGAACTCTTACAGGAATTGTATGCGAAAAGATGCAAGAAAAGGTAAGGATTCTTTACAGGAACCTTTAGGTAAATAAATTTGATTTATTTGATGCATGAAGCATTTAGGGTGCTAATGCGATTGCATTAACGAAAGCTTATGCAGACTGGGTTGTACGGATGGGGGTTCTACAGGTAAGTAGGCAGTGGGGTTTGGCGGAACCGCCACACTCACCTATGACTAAACTTCACGTGCCCACAGACACGTGTCCCCAAAGTCCCCATTTTCACCTGACCAAAGGTGACATTCATACCGGTGTCAACAACCCCACGTATCCACAGATACGTGGGCCCCACGTCCCGAACAAATTCCTGATGCCTGCACGGCGATCGAAGGACACGACAAGTATGGAAAATGTGTACCAAGCCATTAGCTGGATAGACACAAGTGGCAGCAACCTCCGCGTCTGTGTGTGTGGATGCATCCACACATTTAGCCTGCGACGAAACGGAAGACCGCAGGACCGAAAAAAGAGTGCGATCTTCCCCCGGAGAGATTCTCGATTAAGAGAAAATCGAAAAAGAGAACTATCGGGTGAGTAGAATCATCCCCAAAAGGAAATTTTAATTCAGTCTACATTGAGAATCTCCACAAGGAAGTTGGACAGGAAGAGGCAACGACAGAACGTCGCGCGTGTGTCAGTAGTAACTTTACGACTGTACACTAAAAATCAAATGTAATTAGAAAAACGTAATGTGTGAGATTCAAATTCGAAAAATATTCGTTTTCGGTTATTTATAGTAGTTGTAAAAACAAAACAAGAATTAGTGAATGATTCGTAAAAGACAAACGAGATGCTTGTGTAACGGAGAGAAGACTATGAATGTTGTTTTTAAAACGATTATCAATTATTTGTAAACCCGATTTAATTGATTAACCTTAATAAAGAACAAAAAGAAAACAATAAAATAAATTTGAAAGCAAGTGCTCCCCGTTTCATTTTGTTAACAGTGTTCGGCGGAACACATCAGCTAATCGACACTTTAAAAAAACCGACAAAGTACTTTCTTCAGTCCTGTACTGAAGAAGAAATTGCGGTGGTCTGATCCGAAAAAAATCGAAAGAGAGAAGGGTCAAGAACGCAAGACTCCCGTACAAGTAGGTTGCCGTTGTTCTGAATGCTTTCAAGGTACTTGTATGCTAATTGTAGCAAGTACTCGTCGATAGGGGTAATGGAGGTACCTTCGTATAGGTAAGAGTTGGGTTAATGGAGACCGTTAGGTCTTCTAGAGTGATTGGTACATCTTCTGAGGAGTTTCGAAGTCTTTCTATTTGGGTGGAAGACATGCAGGACCATATGGGAAAGGCTCACGATATTCCAGATTAGATTAGCTGCTCATGGCATAGACGCTTTTTCAGGGTGTCAGTTTTGTTGCTCCACTTCAAAATGTTATGCAGTTGCTTAGACTGACCGAGGCCCCTTTGAAGAATGCGGGCCTGATCGAATGATCTGCACGAAAAAGCTTCTCGTTATACAAATGCATGTAAACAGTATGACATATTATGCACATATAATTTGTTACCAATTGCTCAAAAAAGACATGTACCAATGTTGTTATAGGGTGTTGCAGTTGGTCAGTGAGAGAGCATCAGACAATAAAGTCGTAGTGGCGTACCACCCCCCCCCCCCCCCCACCCCGCCATCTTTACTACACAACATCGCCACTACAGGAATAAGTGCATCACACTGCGGGGGAGACTGTTGGAGACGCATGCTGCGCTATAGCACCAAACACGGCAGCTGCTATCTGCTCAACAACTTGCGCATGAGAGAATTGCACATCAACATTGAGTCGATTTTCGGGAAGTTACTTGCGGCGCAATATTAACACCCACGGCAGCTACTATATGCAAAACAACTTGCACATGAGAGAATTGCGCACAAGTACCACCACCGAAATGGTATAAAAGCGAATACAAATTTGTAAATCGTGAGGTTACACCTCCGGTATTCCCCCCCCCCCCCCCCCCCCCCCCGCGCCCTGTGTACGGGAGAGTAAACCAGATATGCTACGCGGATGACGTCGTGGTGTACACGTCAACCAAAGGCCCTAACCTCGCAACAAATCGACTCAACCGTCACTTGGACGAACTGTATCAGTATTACAGTCGATGGAAAATTCGACTTAACCCATCCAAAGCAGGTGCTATAATTCTGAGTAGTAAACACTCCCAACCTACTTCTCGATATTCACAGAATATTCTAATAAAAATGGGAGATACTACGATTAGACCACAGGACAAGATGAAATATCTTGGGGTCACTTATACCCCAAAAATGAATTTCATCAAACACGTGACCCACATTCTCCGAAGGGGCCTCGGTCGGTCTAAGCAACTGGACAACATCTTGAAGTGGAGGAACAAAGATGACATCAAAGTTAAGCTTCTCTGCTATAAGCAGCTAATCCGATCTGGAATATCGTACGCCTTTCCTATATAATCCTGCATATCTTCGGCTCAAATGGAAAGACTTCGAGTTTTCGAAAGGAAACTTCTCAGAAGATGCACCAATCACACTAGAAGGCCTGACGGTCGCCCTTACTCCAACTCTCTCCTATACCAAGGCGCCTCCATTACCCCTATCGACGAGTACTTACTTCAATTAGCATATAAGTACCTCGAAAACATTCAGAACAGCGAGAACCTACTTGTACGGGACTCTTGCGTTCTTGACCCTTCTCTCTTTCGATCTCATCGGATCAAGCCCCCACAATTTCTTCTTCAGTACAAAACTGAAGAAAGCACCCTTCCCAACAACATTCCCCTCTACAATAGAGGATTCCTGGACCCATCCCATAGGGTCTACTATTAACAAACCACACACACGAACGCACAGTACAAGACGGCACAAACACAAACACACACCGACCAAAGCGCAGATTATCAGACGCCAAAGACGTGATCTGTGTTTACTACCGCACCCAAGACCTACCGGTCTTGTACGATTTCTTTCCCACCATCCCTCTATAAAAGTAGTTAGAGAACACCTGGACTAACACTGTCCACACTATCCTTGGATACCCCCCCCCCCCCTCCCCTTTTTTTCTTTTCAGATATCGCGAGACCGAGCCCAACATCCTTACGGGTGTGGGAGATTCTGGTTATCGCAAGATGACCAGAAGTCAGAGACAGGATGAAGGACACATATGTCCTTGTCTCGCTAAATTCGGCGTTCTCACCGTTTTTTTAATCGTGAAGTTTACTTCATGAGCTCAAGGATCGATCAGGCTTTACACTTTATAGAAAATAAAATATTTCTGAGGGAAGATTATTTTTATTTCGATCCATTACTTTCTTACTTTCGGGTATTCCAGAACGCTTCCCCCACCAGGAATAAGGGGTTTTCGAGGCTTATTCCTCTTCGGCGATAGGATTTGACGGAAGGTGTGCCTCCGTATTTGGCCTGATGCTTATAGGTATCCTTTTGGCCAGCTAGCGCAGGAAGAAACACTGTCCACTACCTTGTTGAGGTTTTGCGGCTCCGCTGAGAGCCAGCCATCATTCATCAACTGGAACAGCAGAAACAAGTGGTCCATCGAGTCGGATCACCAACATTGTTGGTCGTTTGAGTCGGATCACTAACATGGGTTAGAATAGTTTAAGTCTTATCTGAAGCAAGATTTAATCATCCCAGCGGTTACGATTCTATGGTTGATGTCTGCGACCTCAACATTCAACTTTCACAAAAGCCTGAATTTTGCAATGTGACAGATTGTAAATATAATATTGTGTACATCTCCCTGAACCGGAACAGCAATGATGAATATTTCATGTTGCGTTTACTAACTGGTGCTAACAACTTTACTTGTCCACCTAATCCGCGAACATTTTGGGAATCTCCATTAATTTTGTCCTGTTGTGTGTACAAACCGTTCAACTTTTCGACTCATTGACATAAGTCTAGATGTTAAATAATTTAGTATAGCCATGTATCTTTTGCAGGTTTGTGTGGAGAGTGGGCGTGAGTATACATATGCCAAATTACGAGATCATTCTTCGGCCTTTGCCATTCGACTACAGTCTTTAATAAAATTAAAGTTTCGTGATATGGTCGCGATATGCCTTCCAAATTTGCCGGAATATCCCATTGTCGCGCTGGGCTCAATTGAAGCTGGGATGCAAATAACAACAGTTAATCCAATATACACCGCAGGTATGTAACAATAAACTCCCTTAGGAGTCTTACATAATCTTCTGAACGTATGCACAGTAACTTTACTTTTTATATCACTGACAAGTATTTTTATTAAAATGATACTACAAGATTTTGATCTAGTCATGGGTAACTAAATTGAGTTTAATTCCAGGTCAGTGGTCGAAAATGTGCTCGGCTGTACTTGAGTTCGATTGAAGACTGTGTAACTACAATTAAGCAATGTACTAACAAATAATTAATTTTTTTAATCCTCATCATCGGCACTACAACCGGGAACTGGTCTTGGCCTTATTTAGCAAGTTCTGAGGCTTGTTAAATTTTCTATGATAATTTGTTTTTCCGGGCAAGGTCATTAGTCTTGCGCCAGAGACTCCCCGACGGGGAATCGAACCCCGGTCTCCCGCGTGACAGGCGGGGATACTAACCACTATACTATCGAAGAGCCAATTTTTTTAAGTGTTTGAAAATTCAAAATCTGGATAACTAAAAGTGACTGCGATCTTACTTGTATTAGATGTAATATTATTGAGAAAAGGAGTATTTGCACGAAACAAAATTATGTACACATATACAGAAACAAGGCCGGATGTCAAATCATGGGACCCATCATTTGGAAGAAGTAATTGGAAGTGATTGGTCCACCGACAGAAGCAAGGTGTTCACAAAATAATTTTAGTTGTCAGTAACTCGCATAGATTATTGGACTACCTGAGTTAGGTTACGGTTCTGGGAGACATAGAAGCTATTTTTGTATCAAAACCGAACATTATACTATTTCTCTCATCCTCAAATCGGAGCATCTGAATAAGTCTAAGATTTTTCCTAATCGTGTCGCGAAACCGATCGCATGGTATAGAGTAATCTCCCAGGGGAGCATAAATTGGGACGCAACAGTATATTCCAATATATTTTTATTGGTCATAAAACAAATTATTCAAAGCTTCTTCCCGCGATAATGATAACCCAGAGTTTTTCTCGACCAATTCACGGAACTCCCATAGCACAACAGGGTGAGTGAAGTTGGGACCCTACTAAACAGTCTCCGTCAGGCACATCAGGTGAGCTACAAAGGATGGCAAAGCGTTTCTCCCAATTCACGGATCATACTTAACATAATACAACGGGGGCATGCGATTGGGGCCCAACGAACCAGCTATTCCGACTTTTTCGACAGATCTTTTAGTCAAGCCGAAGCATTGCCATGCTTTTCGCCCGACCCCATTCGCGGTGGTTTTTCACTGGGGACTTGAATCCACAAGCTATTTCAACATTGTGGCGAAAAATTGTGATGGCGGTGTGAAGGGTTTGGCGTGGGAACCTAATCTACCATCTAATAACATGATGGATGATGAAGAGTTTTACAGTAGTCAATTCTTCGGCATGAATGGCGCTAGATCATTTTTTTTTCTCGGCATTCTCGGGTTGATTAGGTAACAACCGTAAATGGTTTTATTCTCTTTATTAAAATTTGCATTTGATCTTTGGATAGTATTTGTCGGTTTTTTGTTTGTTTTTCTATTTGATTAAGCGCATATTAACGAAAAAATTCACACGATTTTTTTACATCGTCTTTTAGCCGAATTAGCCGAGAATAAACTCTTTTTCCTAGTATATCACCAACGGTCAGATTCAGGACGGTAAATAGAACCAGTGTGTGTAAAAATACCGAAGACTAACCCCTGCTGTTTATTTTTCCTTTTTTTTTTTTGTTACACTTCTCTCGGGACAGGCGGACCTATAGCGCCGAGTCGGCGACCCGAGATGGCATCAAATAACTGTTGCAGTTCGTTCGGAACAGTTGCAGGTTGTAATGTTCTGAATCCCTCTCAGTCTCCAATTTCCAAGTCACCATAAACTGGAAAACCACGGTTATAGTCCCTATCAATAAGTCGAGTCCTTCCAACAACCCGAGCAACAATCACCCGATATCGCAAGATACTGAAATGTAAGATATATCGAAACTCGTTTTATTTGCTAATGGGTTGTACCACGAAATGTCCGATTTTATAGTAAACATTTAAAAGCCAATATTATATCCGTAAAATCGAATTAGGATCCGTTGACATCTATGACATTCTTCGAACGTGATACAAGGTCAAATATTCCTTTTTCATAGAAGTACCGACTTTTTGAGGTAATGAAATCTTCAAAGGCTTTTCTGAACTCTGCTGGGTTCCGGAAGACCTTTATGGCTATCAGTCTTAGTAGGTGCCGGCCTGACACAGTTTCACCAAGACATCCCAAGTTCTTCACTGTTTCGCCGAATGGTGTGGTTAAGGTTTGTTCACTTTGGTCTTTAAGGCTGTTCTGATTCGTCAATAATGGAAACGCCATCGGTTCATCTTCGTCTCAAGCATTTATTCATTTATTTTTAATGTCTAATATAATAAAACTAAACTAAAAACAATTACAAATATAAGATGACTCCACTGTTCACAAAGCTTCACAATAAGGATCAATCAAGCACTGAGTTACTTAACAAAACTTAGTTAATGTTGTACAGATGGTGGAGGTAATTCTCTGTGTGCACAGTGACTATTTTTAAATAAAAGATTTTACACTGGTAAATGTTTTACAATCAATGATCGACGTAGCACTCTCGTAATCACCAGCCAACTAACTCATCGATGGATGTGCCTTGTCCCCTAAGGGTTGATTTTGCACACCCCAACACATCAACAGCCATCTCTCCGCAGGCCCATTCATGCAGAGATCATTACTCTTCTTTTCTCCATGTCTCACACAGCCAAAGATGTGATCACACCGTTGCCTTGGGCTGTGTAAGTCATCACAAGGGAGCGACACCACGGTGATGCGATGTTCATGTAGGCTGTGCATTACGCAACGCCAGTGGCCATCCGCAACCTTGGATGTGTGTAGTGTTCTCGTGGCTTCCTCGCATTATTTAACTATAGGTGCTCCACAGGATGGTGTCGCTATAGCTGTATAGGTTACAACGCGGATACGAATTCGTATCGTAGTTGGGAACTAGTGCGTGTTTGGGCAGATACAGAAAGTCCATATATGGGCATTCGTTTGCGCTTGGTGAGGACCACTTGCTACTTCCCTGAGTGTGTCGCGGACTTGAGCGACCGAACAACATGTTCTTAGGCGATCTACACCATCGATCCTGTGTATGTTGTTTTTCTGTTGAGCATGGTGCAGGTGTCCAGCGCTTGTCTGAATTCTTGTTAGTTTCGTTTGTAAGAAACTAATTGTTTGCAGAACATGATGCTGGAGGTTTTTTAACGTTTCCATGAGACAAGTTTCTGCCGGTTGTGTCACATGCATGCTGATGGTTCCTTTTTGCAGCTTCGTGTTTGCCTTGTAATTGTTTTGCAGGTGAAACTGGTTAGGACTGCTGTCATATATTATGGCGGCATGCAAACCTGGTACGGCTCTCCTTTACAGATAAACGCGCCTCCCGACTACGCCCGTTACGCGTTACGTAGCATCAGGGTAGGTGCTTTGTTATTAAAAGGGTCTGAGGTGAAGGATTAATCAGTGGGGTTTGTAATAACCGCCACACCTTCTGTCGGCAAAATGAATCCAGATTGCAGAAAAGATGGTAGTCCGTTGGGGAAATGTCAGGAGAGTACAGAATGGATGCAGAAGAATTTCAAATCCCAACTGCCAACGTTGTTGCACCGTTACTTGTGAGGTATGAGGTCTAGCATTGTCATGCAAATGGATCGGACCGTGCATATTGACCAACGCAGGTTGCTTTTCAGCCAATTTGGCATGCAAAATGTCGACTCCCTCACAATATTTGATAGCGTTTATCGTTTCTCCTGGTTAGAGAAATGAAAAGTGGATTGGTCACCAAAACCTTTTTTGGGTTATGATAGGGCTCGGAGGTGTGTTTCGATTTTTCACCTGCATCCAACCACTACCCAGGTCTTTTACAGTTGTGGGGTTTCTCTATTCTACATGAGAGCCAACCCACAATTCTTTACCTAATTTCGACAGCTAACAGCGCGTCACGTTATTCCTTATCCCACTGTTCGGCTATTTTACCTGTAAAAGAGCACAGCTGAATTCATTATTCTATGCAGATAATGCAGAATTGAATTCAGCTACCTTTTTGCCAACGGCAACTCCATTTTTGCTAACCCATGAGATTTACACCGGAAATTTCAAAGTCATTTTGGTTAGCAACAACCAAACGACGCGGTTACATAATCATTCATCGGGTGGGAAAATTCCAAATTCTTCGAATTTGGTTCATACGATAATATTTCCCTAGCCGATTAAGCGTCACTTATGACTTCCCCCAGCCAATCCATTCATTTGGGATCAATGATCTCTTTTTGCAGGTGAATTCCACCAGCTAAATTTTCCTCTCCTTCGAAATTCTGTCTTTCTATAGTGCGATGACCTATGAGATCATCACTAGGTCAGTAGACCAGTCGCATACGCGGCACTGATACACACACACTAAGCCAGATCAACCCTGGGTTATTGTGCTTTCCTTTTGATTTCTCCATCCTTGCTACGCCCATCGACGTCGAACGAATACACAAGTACGTTTCTACCTCGATGAGTGTGGTGAGTTGAGGAATGCACAAGAGAGCATGATTACCATTGGCGGATCGATGTGTAAAAGCAGAAATCACAATTTCCACCCTAATTCAAATCAGTCACTATCCAATCTCCATCGCGGTCACACACGCTACCGCACGAGTCTAAATTTAAATACGCGTTTAATTCAGTGAGTCGCATCTCAACCATTGACATTGTAGTCATGCCGCCGCTCGAGGCTAACAGGATTTCGGTTTTGTTTTTATTCAATTGCCATCGCGAACAGACACGTACCAATAATTGTCTTAAACGCCATCCAACATACTCGCTGCAGTCCTCATAATGCTTTTAGTTCTTTGTGTATTATTTGCCAAAGCGCACCCTTTCGATAGTGACATTGAGTTGTGATCCCTTTCTGTGTAAACACAGTGTTCTTCAATTTAAATCTAGTGATAAGTTATGTTAAAAATAAGTTAAACCAAATCAAATAAAAATAATCCCCCAAAATAAAAAGAACTCCTAAATCAAAATAAAGACCATAAAAAAACAGTGTTGTCTTTTCCTGGATTTTCTTCGGGCGAACTTTTGTTTTCGAAGTGACGGTGCAGTGGGGAAGAAGTGAATCGTGTGCCCGTGCTTGGTGCTAGACGTCTTCACCCCCACACAGTTATCATCCAGAATCCACTTTTCATCACAGGTCACTATCCGGTGCAAAAACAGTTCAGTTTGGTTTCTTAATCTAAGCGATGTGCAGATTTCCATACGCCGTAGTTTTTGGGACTCGTTCAGTTCATGGGGTTCCCACTTATCGAGTTTCTTTACCTTTCCTATGAGAGAAAGGTGTCGACTTATTGTCATTTGGGTTACTCCCATGCTTTGTGCAATCTACCGCACCGATTTCGTTGGATCCACATCCACCGTTGCTCTTAAAATGTCTCGTCAACTAACGTTTCCGGCGTTGAGGTGCTATTTTTTCCTAAATTGAGAATTTTGGCTTACGTCCTTTGGCGTGCCCTCGCAACTTCCTTCGGGGGGCGTGGGGGCTTCCGGACAGGAGCCTCGGTGTGCGTAAATTCCTTGGATTGAAGGCGGAGTTTTCTTTCAGGACGTCCTTTGTTACTCTTGAGCAAAGCACGCTATTCTCCCTGGGTCACTGTAGATTCGTTCGTCATTGAGGTTTCCGTGCTAGGTGCCGCAATGAACTGTCAAAGAGTCTTTGCTCTGTTTAAAGGTGTTCTGAATAATTAAATAGCGCGGCGAGCGCGAGCTCCCCAGCAATAGTATACTTCACGAAAGTGAAACAACCGGTTTTAACTTGGGATTATGCCAACTTCTTTATTTTAATTCTGTTGGTTTGAACATTCAATTCTCTATCTTTCATCCGGCGTAGCTTTGGCCTCCTAGAATTTGACTGATCTCGAAATGGAAATGTGCCGCCGTTTTATACTTTTTGGTCGTTGGGATTTGTTAAAGTTTTTATTGTAAAAATTCAAGAAGCGTACACAAGGTTTCATGTGCTTCAATTGGAATAGGGTTCTGGGAAGTGACTAGGAAGAATATTTGGATAGATTCCTGGTAGGGAAATCATGAAATGCATTTTGAGTTAAGCATTTCATGATGTCGGCGAGTCTTCGGATTTGTATCTTGTTAATTCCGGAGTGCCTCAAGATTCTATTCGGGATCCATCCTTTTTTTTTTGCTTCAAATTATCTGTTGGGGTCAACACATTACAAAGTGATCAGTTTTGTTGATCATAGTACACTTGTTTTTCCCTTTTTCGAGTGATCGAGCGATTAGTGCATCAACGTCGCACGAGCTGAGATGTAGCCTGATCGACTCTCTAAACCGGGATCTGGGTAACTTCAGCGCGATGAAGACACAATATACAACATTCACAAAGAAAAGTCGAACATCGCATCTTCAGCTAATGATGTATGGCCAGGCCCTCAAATCTGGGGAAAGCTTGCAATTGCTCTGGCCACGGTCTGTGGGAATGTATCGTGGCATAAACACGTGTCGGCTCCTCGATAGTATAGTGGTTAGTATACCCGCCTGTCACACGGGAGACCGCTGTTCGATTCCCCGTCGGGGAGCCCCTGGCGCAAGACTAATGACCTTGTCCAGAAAAAAACAAATCATTATGGAAAATTTAACAAGCCTCAGGACTTTCTAAATAAGGCCAAGACCGGTTCCTGGTTGAAGTGCCGATGATGATGATGATGATGATTTCATGATGTCAGGATTATTGGGAATCGGATCCATGCACGACAAATGAACTTTGGTTAAAATTTATCGTGCATATGATTCAATTGGATTGGGATGTAAGGTACTTGAAAATTGAATGAATGTGCGACAAATTAACCGTTTGGTTTAATTTGTCGCTCATACGATACCATATGGAATTTGGATTGGGATTATGGGAAGTATTGGGGATTTGAATGGGGCTATTGGTAATATTGGGAAATTGGATGGAAGTAGTGATTTAGGATCATTACACCGGCTCCCCATGTGTTTCATTTTCGAAGCTGAAATCTCAAATGCGTCATTAATGTTTTTTCATTACCAATGACGCATTATGTCCCATTCATAAAGGAAAAGGGTTCGAATTTGAATTGCCGATGGGATGGTAAACAATTCCTAGAAAAAAAACCTGCACTTGTAACAAACCCCAAAATTCTCACACGTCAAGCAACCGTACCACTTTACTTTATAAAAAAATAAAATTTAACGTTCTGGGCCAGATGTTCACTCGAGAACTTTTTATTTCCGACTGGGCGAAAATCGGACATTTTATGTGGTACAACCCAATAGTTACAACGCTATTATCCTAAATTCCCAGTTTGCCTTTCGCTTGCAACTCCCCATCTATCATGCTCTGTTAAAATTAACATGCTCTGTTAAAAAATTAAAAAATTAAATTGAAATTAACCCAGAGTCAACGCCGTGACCCCAATCAGGCAGATCGCTCGTCTCTGTATTTTATCTAGCAGGTCGAGGGTATGCAGAGCTCTAAACATGGGAAAAATATTCGAGCGCGGGCTTAATTTGGGATTTATACAGCAGAGGAAGTTGGGCCGGAATAAATATCTCTTGGCTTTAAAATGATAATTCAGTTTTCCTGAGGCGAGCCCGGCGATGTTCGACACATGTTTATGCCACGATATATTCCCACAGATCGTGGCGCCAAGCAGTTGCAAGCTTTCCCCAGAATTGAGGGCCTGGCCATACATACATCATTAGCTGTGGATGCGATGTTCCACTTTTCTTTGTGAATGTTGTATATTGTGTCTTCATCGCACTGAAGTTACCCAGATCCCGATTTAGAGAGTCGATCAGGCTACATCTCAGCTCGTGCGACGTTGATGCACTAATCGCTCGATCACTCGAAAAAGGGAAAAACAAGTGTACTATGATCAACAAAACTGATCACTTTGTTATCTGTTGACCCCAACAGATCATTTGAAGCAAAAACAAGGTTGGAGCCAGAATAGAATCTTGAGGCTCTCCGGAATTAGCAAGATACAGATCCGAAGTCTCGCCGCCTACACAAACTCGGATCGATCGATTCTCGAAGAAGCTCCCCGTCCAGTCGCAAAACTGCTAAGAAAGTCCGTACGAACGAAGCTTGCTCAGCAACGCTCCGTACCAGACGCTGTCAAAACAAGGATCAAAGGAAGAAAAGAATGGGCCTTCTCTTTCAAGCTAGTACACATCGTATGGTACTTCAACTTTTTAATTAGCATACACCTTGGAACCAACCACTTATTGTAAACAACAAATAAAAGCTATTCAATATAATATTGAGAGGTTATCAATATGTGGAAACCTGTCTTTCCTCTAACATTATATGCCACAAATTTAAACGAATGTTAGAATGTTGTTTTTTCTCCCTTTCTATCTTTTTTTAAAGACATCCTTTTGTCCTTAATACTATAAGCCATTTAATAAAATTATTGACGACTAATTACCAATAGAAATAAAAACAATAAATTACGTTTAACAACCAACCATGCTTCTAATTCCAGAGGAAATTGCAAGGCATCTCATACTAAGCGAAGCCAAGGTACTGGTAGGGACTGTTAATGGATATTCAACCCTCAAACAAGCGTGTTCATTAGCTAAACTGGAAATTCCGATTATTGTGATACCTACAGCAAATGAAATCATTCCCGATGGTGCCGCGAATTTTTTTGATCTCTACAGCACATTTAATGTTGATCATTCCGCACTGAAGCAACCACAAGTCAATCCCGATGATATACTTCATATTCCATTTTCATCGGGGACAACCGGATTACCAAAGGGCGTTCAGCTATCTCACAACAATATCTGCGTCAATTGTGAGCAGATACAGGTGAAGACGCCGCATAGAACAATAATACGTGAAACTACAGAAACAGAACAAGAAGTTATCCCATGCGTTCTACCATTCTTCCATATCTACGGCTTCTCTGTGATTATGATGTCGAAATTGTTTCTAGGAACAAAACTGGTCACACTTCCGCGGTACACGCCCGATGATCTACTTAGATCCTTGCGAGATTACGGAGCATCTTCCTACTACTTAGTTCCGCCAATCAGTAAGGACATCCTTTATCCTATCATGAAATAGTTTTTATTGATTTCCTCTACTTAATTTATAGTTCTTTTTATGGCAAGCTCTGATAAAATCAAGGCGAAAGATGCCCCCAATCTTAGGATGATCGTATCTGGAGCTGCACCTATTGGTCAAGCAGACGTGAATAGACTGCTGGACAAGTATACACAAGAGTCGACATTCTGTAAAACAAATTGCTCACTGAACTCTTATTTCAAGGTTTCCCAATATCGAGTTCAGTCAAGGTTTTGGCATGACGGAGAGTTCTCCAGTGACCTTCTTTACTCCAAATGATTGCAAAAAGTATCATACAGTTGGATATCCAATTAGTAGCACTGAAGCAAAAGTCATCCCTGTGGATAGCAACGATACCAGAGGTCTTGCATCGAATAAGACCGGAGAGATATGTGTACGCGGTCCTCAAGTGATGGCTGGATACTATAAGAACGAAGAAGCTAATGCAGCTGTCTTCTTAGAGTGCCCTAGAGGAAAATGGCTTCGAACTGGCGATATTGGACATTATGATGAAGACGGAAGTTTTATTATTACCGATCGTCTAAAGGAGCTTATCAAAACTAAAGGTTTCCAAGTGCCACCTGCTGAACTTGAAGAATGTTTGCGCACCCATCCGAAAATCCTAGATGCTGCAGTGATTGGAATACCACATGAAAAGTATGGTGAAGTCCCTAAAGGTTTCGTTGTTCTCAAAGATAACACCTTGGCTACGGAAAAGGAGATCCAAGAGTTCGTTAAAGAGAAAGTAGCCCCCTACAAACAATTAATAGGGGGTGTTGAATTTCTTAAAGAAATTCCAAAGACTAACACGGGAAAAATTCAAAGAAAAGAGCTGAAAAAGAAGTACTGCTAGTAAGAAATGGTATGGCAAAACAGAAGCGGAAAGACACAGGCACTGTTGCATTTATCGGACGGATTAAGCTTAAGGATGAACCTATAGAAGTCGGTTGTATATGTAAACTGTTTTATAATTCTAAAATACAATATTTTATACTGTTCATGATATAAAATATATTTCAATAAAAGGTGGTTATAAAAAAAATTCTGGGACTAGGGGGAATTTTTAATTATTTGTTCAACGGAATACCTGATTGAGTGAGTTGAGTGTCGCAATATACCTTGCCAACCTTTATTTTCTTGGCTAAAGTGCTGATTATTGTTGAAATGCCCCCAGGCCCATATATACTGTTTGATCACCGGCATCGACGCCTTGTTACACACGTTGATTTTGTGCATTTTCTGTCCACGTACACTATATTGTCACTCAATGTAATTCGAGATTGTTGCATTATATAAACCAACAGTTTGTGATTGACTCACTGTACATACGTGAGAATAGACAGTAAGCAGCTTATGCGCCATTTTCTTTTATAAGTTAGTCCAGTCTTGTTCCATACTTCGTCAAGTCAAAATCATTAATAAAATGTAGCATACAATTAAATCGTTTTTACATTGAATTATCTCAACAGAGATATGTGGCGATCCCAACCCCCACACACATAAGTACGGATCTATAATGAAGAAAACAGCATAAAAGAGAATCGAAAAAGAAATCTTCAGTACATTAAACATTACGATCCACAGATTAAGTAGCGATCTGAAACATTGTGGTCTGCATGCGGCCATAGTAGGAATCATGATCTGATCAGTAAGTTCATATCATGTTCTTCACTAATTCATCTCAAAGCGCTATAAAACCACCGGTGGAAATAATCTAACAAAAATCAGTAACAAACACTACTCAACGAAACTTGCCCTTGCATGTGCTGACGTTATTCCACCTAATTTGCCCTTGAAAATGCTACTAACCGAATCGACACTGCTTCTTAAGCTCATTGTTAACATTTTGCACAAGATAAATATCAAAAGGTTAGCTACTATGTGTACGCATTACCGCACTGCAGGTCATCGTTTCCGAACAGTCGTACCGCATTTGAAAACAACCTAAAGCACAAAAAAAAACCTTGTGCAGGTATAAAATTGCTGTCCTCTTATTTTACAAAGTTTGCAAAATACAATAAAAAAGTGATTTCTACAGTTATTCCTTAAACAGGAAATAAGAAAAGCTAGAAGAGAAACGGTATAAAAGAGAGATTAAACTTATAAAATGAAAGTAAATAAATATAAATATAAATATAAACATAAATATAAATATAAATATAAATATAAATATAAATATAAATATAAATATAAATATAAATATAAATATAAATATAAATATAAATATAAATATAAATACAAATATAAATATAAATATAAATATAAATATAAATATAAATATAAATATAAATATAAATATAAATATAAATATAAATATAAATATAAATATAAATATAAATATAAATATAAATATAAATATAAATATAAATATAAATATAAATATAAATATAAATATAAATATAAATATAAATATAAATATAAATATAAATATAAATATAAATATAAATATAAATATAAATATAAATATAAATATAAATATAAATATAAATATAAATATAAATATAAATATAAATATAAATATAAATATAAATATAAATATAAATATAAATATAAATATAAATATAAATATAAATATAAATATAAATATAAATATAAATATAAATATAAATATAAATATAAATATAAATATAAATATAAATATAAATATAAATATAAATATAAATATAAATATAAATATAAATATAAATATAAATATAAATATAAATATAAATATAAATATAAATATAAATATAAATATAAATATAAATATAAATATAAATATAAATATAAATATAAATATAAATATAAATATAAATATAATTATAAATATAATTATAAATATAAATATAAATATAAATATAATTATAAATATAAATATAAATATAAATATAAATATAAATATAAATATAAATATAAATATAAATATAAATATAAATATAAATATAAATATAAATATAAATATAAATATAAATATAAATATAAATATAAATATAAATATAAATATAAATATAAATATAAATATAAATATAAATATAAATATAAATATAAATATAAATATAAATATAAATATAAATATAAATATAAATATAAATATAAATATAAATATAAATATAAATATAAATATAAATATAAATATAAATATAAATATAAATATAAATATAAATATAAATATAAATATAAATATAAATATAAATATAAATGTAAATATAAATATAAATATAAATATAAATATAAATATAAATATAAATATAAATATAAATATAAATATAAATATAAATATAAATATAAATATAAATATAAATATAAATATAAATATAAATATAAATATAAATATAAATATAAATATAAATATAAATATAAATATAAATATAAATATAAATATAAATATAAATATAAATATAAATATAAATATAAATATAAATATAAATATAAATATAAATATAAATATAAATATAAATATAAATATAAATATAAATATAAATATAAATATAAATATAAATATAAATATAAATATAAATATAAATATAAATGTAAATATAAATATAAATATAAATATAAATATAAACATAAATATAAATATAAATATAAATATAAATATAAATATAAATATAAATATAAATATAAATATAAATATAAATATAAATATAAATATAAGTATAAATATAAATATAAATATAAATATAAATATAAATATAAATATAAATATAAATATAAACATAAATATAAATATAAATATAAATATAAATATAAATATTGGGAAGATTATTTTCTTTCATACTTTCGAAAAATTAAGTTTATTTTGAGTTTCAATTTTTCGATCAGCTTTTGTTCTGTCGGTTTTGAGTATTTTCCTTTTCCCTTCAAGTGAGTCAAACCTTGGATAAATCAAAATCTCGTGGCCGACAGGGACAGGAAGGAAAATTCGTTTGGTTTGGTTTGAGAGTTTCCTTTGTTTTTCACTACTAATCTTTTCAAAGATCCACCGAAATTTAGCTAAATAGACCTATTTATAAGGGTTTCGCAAGGAATCTAAAAAACACCTCAACCCATTTAACCTTGCCCCTTTTTATAAAGCTTATATTCATCCTAACCTAGAAAATTATTCCTTTATTTTATCAGGTGTATCAAAACAAGGCCCCCGCTTGGTAAAAACCTTGACGTGGTGCTACGCTGACGGAAGCATATGCTTCCAGTAGGGTCACCCATGTCAGACAGGCTAGCGAGGAATAACACACAAAGATCTACCACCCTTAATCCAGGGTGTTACGCGTCACCATGCCCATTGGATGGTTTGCAGCCGGGGGTATACCGGCTGTATTATAATGGCGCCTCTCTGACACCGGGTCGAATCAGAGCAGTAAGCAGACCTTACCAGATCAAAACGGGGCTCTGATGTGGCGGACTATTTGAAACCCCAAGTCTCGTGGCACGTAGAATGTTCGAACATCATATAAACCAGGCCCGATACAGGCGGTCGTAGTAAACGCGAAACAATATAAAATGGACATCGTCGCGCTTCAGGAAGTTCGACTCCCACATCAAGTAATCAAAACCAACGGGCTTACACTGGTGTGTGGAGGTACCGATACACATAACCTCGGGACTGGCTTCATCATAAGCAAGAAGATTACGTCCCATGTAAAACATGTGCAATTTATTAATGACCGAATGTCGGTGCTAAAAATACAGGGCCCATGGTAAAATTATGTATTTATAAACGTACACGCCCCAACAGAATCTACCGACGAAGAAACGAAGGACACATTCTACGAGACTCTAGAGGAAGTATTTGATGGGATCTCATCATTCGATGTTAAAATCCTCCTCGGCGACCTTAATGCCAAAATTGGAAAGGAAGATATCTTCCAACCAACAATAGGTAAAGAAAGCCTACATGACGTTTCAAATGATAATGGTATTCGAACTATCACGTTCGCAGCGTCAAAAGATCTGGTAGTGAAAAGCACGATGTTCAAGTACAAGCAAATCCATAAAGCCACATGGATATCACCACACGGCGTAACGCGTAACCAAATAGACCACTTCCTCATAGACTAAAGACACCACTCGAATATTATTGACGTAAGATCATATAGAGGAGCAGATTGCGACTCCGATCACCTTCTAGTGATGGGCAAAATTAGAAGTCGGCTTGCAGCAAACCCACATGGACAGTCACGGGAGATGAGCAAAAAGTTCGAGATTGATAAACTAAAAGACCTACGTAAAAGGGCGGAACATCAAGACGAACTAACGAATAGATTTAGCATCCTGGGGAATGACAGTAGTGAGGAAGAGGAAGCCAATAGTGTGGACACTAAATGGGCATCGATCAGAGACACAATCGAACAAACAGCCCAAGAGGTATTAAGATTTAAGAAAACAACAAAGTCCAAACCTTGGTTTGACGATGAGTGCAGGGCAAAGATCGAAGAACGTAAACGCCTCAGAATGATCCACTTAGAAGCATATGCTGAAATCAACGCAGCAAGATACGCGACAATTCGGAAAGAAACAACGATTGATAAACTAAAAGACCTGCAAAAGGGCTGAATATCAAGACGAACTAACGAATAGAATTAGCATCCTAGAGAATTGGAGCAGTGAGGAAGAGGAAATCAATAATGTGGACACTAAATGGGCAGAGCTTGTGAAGCATGGAGGAGGGGCAACCGCTCGAAAGATCCACCAACTCATCAAAACAATATGGGACAAGAAAGTCATTCCGGAAGAATGGAAAACCGCAATAGGCATCCCCATTTTAAAAAAAGGCGACAGATCTGACTGCGAAAATTACAGAGGAATATCATTGCTCCCAATCACATACAAAATATTAACAAAAGTCATACTGGCAAGAATCACACCATACGCAGAAGAAATATTGGGAGACTACCAATGTGGATTCCGTCGGAACCGGTCAACAAGCGACCAGATGTTCACAATAAGGCAACTGCTGGAAAAGAAGTGGGAATGCGAAGAGACGGTTCACCAACTCTTCGTGGACTTCAAAAAGCCTACGACTCAGTCGCAAGACAAAGACTCTACCACTGCTGCCGTTGCCGGAGGCTCCTGGTCGACGCTCGGTTCCTAATCTTCCTCTGGTGAAGGGGAACTCTACCACAATCGAATCAAACCGCCTTACAGCATTCCAAAATCCAGACGAATTGCTTGATAGCTCGGCACTGATGATGTTGTACTTCTGTGGCGGTTCCACTAAACACCACTACTCACCTTCCCAAATTTACTAAAAGCTCCCATAACCCCATTGTTTCGCTAATGCAATTACATTAGCACCTACAAGCATTCATAATTCATATGCATTTTCCGAGAAGAATTCCTTAAAGATCAAGCATCATTTTCCTGAAAGGAAACAATTTGGTTCACATATAATGTAACCACATAATCTGGGAATGTTATCTTTGCGTCGCTATTCCCAGCCTCACCATGTGTACAACAATGTTATTACATACACATTGGCTGGCGATTCCTTTGTCCAACGACCAAAGCAACGTCGGGCAGCTTGTTTGTGCAGCTGCAACATATCCGACCACGATCCCTTGTTTAACGGCAAGCCATCGCCGGTAATAGATGCGATACACATTTCCCATTGTGTAAATAGAAAACCCATTAGTATCTTTTCCTAGTGGCGATACGTCTATTAACGCAACTGCACCACTCATCCATGACTGTAATGATGTCCTTATTTGCTTTCAGCACCATTTCCCCGATGCATTGCCGTCTATTTATATAGCTACAACGCAGCCGGTCGGTCCTCTACCACCGCTACCCGTAGCGCTGCGGGTATGCGTAAGTACCAGCAGTCGCGAATTAGTGTAAATCAAGTGTCAAGGCACTTCTCGGAAAAAGTGTGAAAATTGCGATGAACGCATATTGAGTCAGATTAAGTAAATAGCAAATATATTCAATTAAAAGTAATTTTTTTGCTTGTGACGCCAGTATAATACGAAAACTGACCATAAGTAAAAACAAGGACCTTAAGTCAACAATAAATATAAGAACAAAGTTAAAGTGGAAATAAAGGAATCAATAATACGAAAACAGTGTTTCATTTGTTTTTCTTTCTTCTGGTGTGTTGATAAGGTGTTGATAAGTGGAGTCCTTTGCATTGTGACAATTTCCGGGTGAACAATTTAGTGATGATGGGGGCAGGTGTGAACACGAGTCGTACACCGGCACACCTACATCTACAACACTTGCGCTGGTTGATTCTGGAGTCCTCAGCACTATCCGTTGATAGCACTAACCTTAACGAGGTGAATCCAATGATGGTTGGCGGCAAAGTGGAAGAGATGTATATATATATAGATTTCATCGCTTGGTATGATTGATTGTGAATCGGTAGTCTCCTATATCGTCAATGGGTTTAACTTGAAAAGTGATTTTAAATTTTATTTGCACTGTTGTAAAACATACAAAGAGTTACAGGAGAAATACGACATTTACGAACGTGTTCTGGGAAATGGGGAAAGTGACCACTCTGACAGTAAACCGATCCAAGGTTATACAAAGACCAGGCAAGTAATGTTAAACTGTTAAGCTGTTACAAAATGTTTCCGTTGTAACAAGAGGTAGTCATATGTCCACAAATTGCTCAAATACAGCAGCTAATATTAATATAGTCTACAGCGCAAAACGGCTTAAAAAAAGTGAACAACGTTGAAGTAAATTGTTGGTGGATACAGGCGCAGCCGTCGCGATCATGAAGAAACGCATAAGCAATCAAATCAACGCAATCCAGGTACAGAGGAGAAAAGCCAATCTGCCCGGCTTGGGCTCCAAGTTAACTCATCCTGTTGGCCATTTCACGACGGAGGTAGAAATCGGTAACTTAGATCTACTATAAATTTGTTGTTCTTGGTGATAGAGACATCGAGTAGGACGCATTGTTGGGCTATGACTTCACAAGCAAGTTCAACTTCACGTTCTCCTCTGCTGGGGGAGAAAACTTATTACACAAATCAGATAAGTATGTACAATATAATAGAAACATATTCTGATGTTAATGTACCTCCATAATGTAAAGATGATATGTGTTCAGTGATAAAGAACTACCGGCGTGCTAAAACAGTTGCTAAATGTCCAGTAAAATTAAAAATAGTACCCGATTCACCATTATACCATTCCGACACTCTAAAAGACGGCATTTGTCGTATCGGCATCGACTTTCACAAACTAAATACAATGGTTCTGAAAGATTTTTTCTCTGTTCCCACTATTGACGACGTAACGGAGAAGTTGGAAAAGGCGAAGTACTTCACAGTCATGAATTTGGAAAGTGAGTTTTTCGATGTCCCCATCGAAGAAAACTGCCGCAAATACTCTGCTTTTATTATTTAACTGGCTTATATGAATGTAACTGTGTCCCCTTTTAGTTTTGCCACTCTCCCATGGTATTTATACAATTTGTGAAATATGTGTTTCAGGGCCTAATCAATTAGGATGTACTAGATTTGTCCATAGTTGTCCATCCAGTAACAGTCGATAAATGTATTGATAAAATGAGATAGGTGTTTAATGCAGTGGCAACATATGGCTTGAAGAGGAAATGGAACAAATGCCATTTCTTGCAAACAGCCGTTCAGTTCTTATGGTAGGTCATGCAGTAAAACGTGGGCTGTTACAATTAACTTGAGTTTATCATATCCCATTCCGAATACTTGATATTTTGTGGCCAAAATATCCATTGCGGTTCGATGCAAAAAGTTCTCTATTCCTTACATTAGATCGCACCTGTCCAACAACCCTAATCTGTACGATTTGCCCAAAATACCATTTAAAAGTAAAAACAACAACATTTCCCCCAATTTGTTTTTGGTATACCGTTAACATTGACCCTAACATAGGATGGAAAAGACGATTGATTTCCATATACATACAGGTAGTCAATTAACGGTGAATTTGGAACAAATTGGAATCGACCAAGGATTATGAATTGGTAAGGGGTTGAAATGGCAGTACGAAAAAGAGAGTCGTCAGTGATGGGACCTTGGTTGTCCGGTAAAAAGGTCAAAAAATAATTAAATAAAGTTGTGTTAAAGAAGAAGAAACGGAACATTTATTTGTTATACGTATATATATGTATTGTGACGCATATGACAATCAGTACTGGAATCTTCGAGAAAGTCCGAAACAAAGTACTAGATTATTTTAGGAAGTACTGGAAGACTGGAATAGAAAAGTCGAGATTATGGACCGGACGGAGACGAAACGCCGAATCAGAATGAGGGAATGGCATAAATACGTCGCACACAGATCATGGAGATGAGTAAGAAGTAGAAAGTGAAGCAAGCGATAAGTGCGGAAGTAATAAGTAATGAGTAAGAAGTAAGCAGTAAAATACGAGATAATTACGGAAGCGATGTGAAGAAATCGTTATGTGTACGGTAAAAAGTAACGGTTGTTATTAACGGACTAATAAAGTGTTACATTAATTCAGAATCGATTTAACGGCTCTTATTTATTCAAAATAATTAATCCAGCGAACCCTAAGCTCGCTACAGTATATATATATATATATATATATATATATATATATATATATATATATATATATATATATATATATATATATATATATATATATATATATATATATATATATATATATATATATATATATATATATATATATATACATATTCCGAAAATGAAAGTGACTAAATTGTGTTGGTCGACGGTGACGCCAACAAAAAAGGAAAGACAATAATATAAATTGCTCTATAGTAACATCGAAAGAGTGATAGACTTGTGTCCTCCTGCAGTGATCCTAAATCACTACTCCCATCCAAATCCCCTATATTACCTATAATCCCAACCTAATTCCATAGTGAATCATATGAGCGACAAGTTAAACCAAAAATTAATTTGTCGCACATTGATTCAATTTCAAATTAACTTACATCCCAATCCAATTGAATCATATGCACGATAAATTTAAATCAAAGTCCATTTGTCGTACATTGATTCAATTCCTAATAATCCTAACATCATGAAATGCTTAACTCTAAATGCATTTCATGGTTTCTCCTTCCGGGAATTTATTTAAGTAAATTCCTATACACTTCCCAGAATCCTATTCCAATTGAAGCACACAAAATCTTGTTTGTGCTTCCTGGAATTTTTAAATAAAATTTGACAAATCCCGACGACCCAGAGTATAAAAGGGCGGCACATTTTGGATTCGAGGTCAGTCGAAATCCAGAAGGCGATCAGTAAATCCCGAAGGCCGAACTACGGCCAAAGACATAAAGGAAGAATAAAGGCATTTGAAATAAAACTCAAGTAAAACATAGAGCGTTTCCTTTAATCATCCATCTGTGCCGGGTAGCCTCACCATATTAGCGGTGAGAACTGTGATTCGGTCAACCTCAATGATCAAGGCTCTCATCACCACGGGCCAAAAGAGCCGACGCCACCCCACGGAGAAGATATAAGACAGGTCGGCTATTAAGAACCCACGGGACCTGGCAAAAGACGCCTGATCGGCTCATCGGGTAGGCTCCCACTAAAGAGGCCGGGCACATCCATTACGCTGCCCTCACACCTCCGTCTGGAACAGGCGTCCACCCTAAAAGGTAAGGGTAAACCAAAACTTAATAAAAATATAACCCCAACACTCCCTTACCAGAGAAGCATTCGAAAGATTGTTTCAATTGAAGTGATAAATATAAATACAACAGGGAAGATAACGTATTTCAAGATTCGATCGGGGAAAGTCGCCAAGTCGCCAAAGAAAAAAGAAAAAGCGACCCCGAAAAAAGCGGAAGGAGAGTGAACCACAAATAAATCAATAAATTGTAAGTGTTAAGAAATATATATATTCTATATATATTCTATACAGAGCAAATATGGTAAGGCGAAGACAAACGCAGTCAACAGATTTTGCATCCTTCGGCACATCAAAGTTGTTCAGTCCTTTTTTGGACTAACTAGCTTTTTTCGCAAGTTTACTCAGAATTATGTGCACATTTCTACCACATAATCCGCAATATGAAACGGTACACACCACGCTGCACTTACTGCAAGGATAAAGACGGTAATCTGATCACCGATCCTGAAGGCATTCTGGAGCGATGGGAAGTGCACTTCAATGAATTGCTAAATGGTCGACTCACAGAAGAACTGGAGGCTCCACCAATGCAAGATCAAGACCAAATGCTGCCGCCACCAAGCATTGAGGAAACAGTAAAGGCCATAAGACAGATCAAATCTAATAGAACCCCCGGAGCTGACGACATACCTACTGAGTTGATCAAACAAGGAAGGACAGCGTTACATCACGCAATTCATGAGATCGTGGTGCACGTATGGGAGCCAGAGAAGATGCCGGAAGATTGGCGTCATGGTATAATTTGCCCCATACATAAGAAGGGAGATATCACACTTTGCAGCAACTATAGGGGTATAACATTGGTGAATACTGCCGATAAGATACTCTCCACCATCCTACACGATCGGATAGCCCCATACGCTACAGCCATCATTGATCAATATCAGTGTGGCTTCATCCCAGGCAAATCAGCGATTGATCAGATATTCACGCTTAGGCAGGCGATGGAAAAATGTCTGGAATTTAACATCCCATTATATCATCCATTCATAGACTTTAAGGCCGCCGACAATAGCATAATCAGGGTAGAACTATATAATGCCATGAGAGAGTTCGGCATTCCAAACAAATTGATAGGACTTTGTAAGTTGACCATGACCAACGTAACTAGTCAAGTAAAAATAGCAGGATTGCTCTACAAACCAATAAACATATTTAATAGACTCCGACAAGGGGACGGTCTAGCCTGCCTCCTCTACAACCTGGCGTTCGTGAAAGCAATCCGTGACTCTGACGTCACAACTAGACGGACTATTGTTATAGCGTTTGTGATGATAGTGAAGAACGTGTGATTCGAACTGACGCTATGACAGTTAGAATCACCAAAAATTCAACCAAAGCGTAACCCATCATGCCACCGCCGTGTGTACGAATTCAAGTACATTCGACTGATGTGGATTTGTTATGTTATCGCTATGGTATAGGGCTCTGATGCATTTTCTTATTAGATTTTCGTTCGGTGTTCTTCATTATTTGCTTGTCTATTGTGTGGGTATCTGTTAGAAACGCTACATTGTGACGAAGTCCAGCCAGATACTTGCGGTAGAACCGAATCGGCTGTACAGGATTCCTTCACCCAGATCGAGCAAGCGGCACAAAAACTAGGACGGTACATTTATGAGGGAAACCTAAGTACATGGTGGCAACTTCTGCGAAGAGAAGACCTAACGTTGGTTAAACTATCAGGGTAGTGGAGCACGAATTTGAAGTAGTGCAATCCTTTAACTACCTTGGGTCAGTAGTATCAGCCGATAACAATATGGAAGAAGAAATACGCGAACGGCTGATCAAATCCAACAAAGCCCACTATGGTCTATCAAGGCTCTTTAAATCCCGGAATTTATCCAGAGCATCCAAGCTACTACTGTACAAGACCCTGGTCTTACCAGTACTCATGTATGGATCCGAGACCTGGGTGCTCAATAAAAGGCCCTCTGAACTCTTAGCCGCGTTCGAGAGGAATGTTTTAAGGAGAATAGTTGGCCCGCATGTGGGGGAGGACGATTCCGGAGACGCTACAACCATGAGTTGTACGCGATCTACCCTTGAAGCTAATATTGTAAGAAAAATCAAGCTCGGTAGACTCCGGTGGGCGGGACACCTAGCTCGAATAATCGAAGAGGAGCCTTCCCGAAAGACCTTTCTGACAGGATGTAGGGAAGGAGAAAGCACGGCAGAACTTGTCTGTGATTGAGGGATGGCGTAGACCAGGAAGTCCAGAGCCTGGGGGTGCCAAACTGGATGACAGTGGCCCGAAATCGAAGAGATTTGTTTAATAAGGCCAAGACCGGATCCCGATTGTAGTGCCGATGATGCTGATGATGATCGACCTCACCAGGGTAATGCAAATTATTGTAGTACACTAGACTTATGCAAAAGTCAGAACGAGTCTCGGTTTGGTGCTCGATCAGCCTTTAGTGCCGGAGTTTTCCAAGCTATCATGAGCCTCGTAGTTTCGTAGTCATTCCTCCCCATCGTCGCTGGCCTACACCCTCTAAGCTTCTCGACCCGAAGTCGCTAGTATATCTCTGTGTTTTCTTGCCCCCCACTTGGCGCTGGCAGGTTGTGGACTCAGGCGCTCGGACTGACCCTGCCAGGCTGCTCAAACGGTGATGACAACCGACGCCATCGGTCCGTCTGCTCGAGTGCCTCTCAGGTTCAGATAGAAGTAGAGTATTCCACGAAGGTGGAATACTCTACCTGATCATGTGTTGTAATATCCAGGCATTTAAGGTCAATGTACATCGATCGCTTCCTCTCCTTCCGCTCGTACTGTGCTCTGACATTCCCCTGTTGTGCGCCCGTGTTGTGTGTAAGTGACATCATAGATAAAGATGAGGTACATGAGGTCATTGATGCACTCAAGCCAAAAAATGCTATCCGTTTCTGTACCCGGATAACCCCCGAGAACGATAATGCAATTATTTGCACATTTCGGCATGACCAATAAACCACAAAAAGTAATTAAATGCACATTTCGGCACAATCGATAAACCTCAGTAAAATAAGTAATTGCACGGAAAAGTAACTAGGTCAGTTCGCAATTGCGGATGTTGAACTGTGGCGCAAATCGATGAAGCCATATAGGCTGACACCGCAATTCAACGCAATTGCAAATTAAATTCGATAATCGGAAATCAGGTAATTGCAAATCGAAATTGCATTATCGTCATCGGGAGGTGTTGACCCCGATGTGAAGAGAAGAGGAAAAAGCAAGTTAGGAGGCAGTCGGTGTTGGAACGTAAAAGTGGTGTTGTGAATCGTTGGTAGAGTGAATGGACCGAGAGAGTCCAGAAATAGATTGGTTCGGTTTATGGTTTTCGTAGAATGAATCGTGGAGATTCGAAATTAGTGCGGTCCTAAATAAATTAGCATCCTAAAGAAAAGTCGCAGAGAAACAGAAAGTTGAAATAATAACTGATGGAGATTAAAGAACAAACAAAGTGGAATCTGTAAAAGAATGAATGATAATCTAGTTATATAAGTTAACAAACATTTGAACTCAATTAAAACCAGAAGTGAGTTGTAAAATAAAGTACAAGCTGCAAAAGAATGGATGATAATCTAATCATGTGAATTAAAAAATATTAGAAATTAATTGGAAACAAAAGTGAATTGTAAAATGAACCGTGACACAAATAGTTAAGTGCAATTAGGGTAATCAAGGAGAATACGAACTCTGTAAGATAATTAAGTTAGATAATAACACTTGTAAAACTGAAAACTCTCTTAATGACAATAAAAAGAAATAGTGGAAGAAAATAAAACAAAGACTCCGTGTTTGAAAAATTCTCACTGATTGGTGTAAAAAAGGTTTTGGTCGTCGTTCCCTTGGTGTTGTGATCCTTGGTTTCAACGGTTATCTACAAACCATAACTTGCGTTTGTGTAAAAAAAAAAAAAAAAAGTTGCGACACCAGTGCTCGACTGACCCTTTCAGGTTTCTAGGCCGGTGAGATGACACCTCGATCCGTTGCTGGCTAGCACATAATTCGTAACACAGGATTCTCTCATACACCAAGTTCTCGGCCGCGACGTTGGCCCGTACTGTTTCCTATTGTACCGTTGCCTCCGTCATCTCGTATCACAGACGTCCACCCTTCGCCATCGTCATAACATCCTCCTCTCGGCTTCAGGCAAGCGCACCATTACCTCGTTCCTGTCAGACTCCAAGGGGCTGGCAAACAAACATCCTTCTGCGTGAGATCACTCATGACATTAAACAAATTTATATTGTTTGAAATGAAATTTTTAAATTCATTAAAAGTTTTATATGTTATGTATTTTTGTTTATATTTAATGTTTTCTTGATGGAACAAGGGTGGTGGGGCAGTTACTACGTAACATGGGGATCAACGGGAATATGTGCTGGAGGGAGGAGGTTCTAGTCCGTAAAAATCCGGTATGCCTTTGGATCGGTTTCCACCTTCCTACAAAAAAAAACCATTAATTGCGATACTGAAACAGGATATTCCCAATACTTGACATGCCAATTATAAATTCACATCCACTGTTATAAGTTTCGTTTTTATTTTTTCTTTTCCCTCTAAGTTCACATATCTAATGTTTTACAACAATCCCATTCCTAGTTGCACCGAAAGGATTCATTAATACATTTATAGTATATTTTATTTATTTTCATACTTAATTCTGTTAATATAATAGTTTTACATGTTTTGACTTCAACGTTTGTTCACTTCGTTTAATTATTCTACGAGCTCCTAGATTCCATATAAATTGTTTCCTTTTATATCTCTTAGCATTTAGTCCTTCGCCTTTACTAAAGTTTTTTTTTTTTTCTTTTTTACAATATAATATAGGCATGCGAATTTTATCATCGATTTATTGGTGTATTATAATTTTGTTTTATTTCAAATTTTACGTTTCGTCTATTCAACTAAATTTAAATTTATTTTATTTACATATTCATAAATGGAATTCAGGTTAATACGTGAGAAGTTTGTTGTTTTGTTTTGTTTTGTTTTTTTTTTTTCCTATATATTTCTCAAAATTAGTTACCAACTTTCGAGTCATTTCACCGTCGACATTAAAAAAAAAACTTAGAGGATTTTCTTACTTGTTTATTGCTGGTTTATGTTGGTTTTTTTTATACACATAAATAATTATTTCAAAAAGATTATTCATCAAAATTAAAGTTAGTTTATGTAAACACTTTTCCCTAAATAAAGAAATCAGGTCGTAGGCTGTGTACACATAGTTTATATTAATTATTTTCTTATACATATATATACATACTTATATATATATATATATATAATATATATATATATATATATATATATATATATATAATATGTATATTTTAACAGTTGATATAACTTTTTATATAATTGTACAATAAAACAATAAAATTTCAATACAATACAATATTCACTTTCAACTTTCCCATTTAGCTAAATATAAAATTAAAATTAAAAATAAGAAAACAATACAATACAATCTAATTCTAAAAGTTGGTTTTTCATTTCTTGCTTTGTTTTTTATTTCTTTCGTATTTCTATTGTTTTTACAATGGAAATTCTATAATATAATTATTTACTTAAGATCTCTGTCATATTATTTCTTTGATTTAATCTTAAATATTTATTTATTTTATTTTATTTTGTTTTTTGTTGTTTTAGTTATTTATTATTATTTTAACTACTCTAGATATTTCTGATGATTTTTATAGAATATACGTAGTTTAATTTTGCAATGTTTTGTGGTGTTTTCGGTTCCTGTGGTTTACGGTATATTATTTAAAATTATGACTCGTCTCGTATGTTATGCACCCAACAGGCTGGTACCCATTGAGGTTCACGTTCTAAGGAATTTATTTCGGCCAAAAGCTGATGATAGGCTCTCTCTGTATCATTATTTATGATGATCATATCAAAGAGGTGACCCCAACGAGCCTCCATATCTCGGGCGGTAGCAATAATATCCTTAAGTTCCTCTTCCTGAAAATACCAAAATGGTTGTGTTATAGTTTAAATGAAACCGCGAACAATATTTCTGAAAGAAACACGCACCTTAAACGGTTCGCAATTTCGGACCTTCTTTTGACGCAATTTATCTAAACTAGGTGGCGCTACAAGAACAACGTAGGGCTTTAAGTCGGACGCTCGTAACAATTTTAGGCTCTGAGGATGTAGATTTAGAACGCATATCTTTCCACTGGCTACAACTGTTCGTATTGCTTCCAGTGACGTTCCTGTAAAAAAGGTGAGTATTGTTATAAAAGTAAATTCAGTTTTCGATGAGTGCCCGATTTTATTGTAAAACTGATTATAACAATTAATTTAAACTAAAACAATAATTCAATATGATTAAGAAAGATATTGTACCATAGTATGCCTTCTCATATTCTCCATGCTCAACGAAGCGACGAGCCAAAATATCTGCTTCAAATGCGGCTCGTGATATGAAGTGATAATCCTGCCCGGCAACTTCACCATCCCGTCGAGCACGTGATGTATCTGGAAATCAAGAACAAAAAACATAAAATAAAGTAAGTCAATTTGCTTTATTGCACCGATTATTGCCCATTCATTATAAATTTTAAGTAATTCTTCCTACTAGATGGAAGTTGCGGAGAACTATAGCGTATTGCGACGATAGTGACGAACGTGTGATTCGAACTGACGCTATGACGGTTAGAATCACTAAAAATGTACCCAATGCTCAACACGTCAGGCCACTGCCGCGTGTACGAATTCGATTTCTAAACTCAAGTACATTCGACTGATGTGGAATTGTTATGTTATCGGTATGGTAAATGACTCTACTACATTTTCTTATTCGATTTTCGTTCGGTGTTCTTCACTATTTCCTTGTGTATTGTGTGTGTATCTGTTAGAAACGCCACCATACTCCCCCCTCAGTAACTTTGTTACGATCAACTTCGTGTCCGGAGGACGGGGCGAGGTACGGGCGAGCGAGAGAACGTCGGAGCAGGCGTAAAGTTCTGTTTACTATGGGAAAGTGTGTGTGTGTGTGTGTGTTCACAGTGACCGCCGGGGTCACCAATTATCGCATATGGGGACGATAGTGAAGAACGTGTGATTCGAACTGACGCTATGACAGCTAGAACCACTAAAAATGTAACCAATGCTCAACACATCCGGCCACTGCCGCTTGTACGAATTCGATTTCTAAACTCAAATACACTCAACTGATGTGGAATTGTTATGTTATCGCTATGGTATATGGCTCTGATACACTTTCTTATTCGATTTTCGTTCGATGATCTTCAATATTTGGTTGTGTATTGTGTGTGTATCTGTTAAAAACGCCACACAACCACTCGTCAATAAGGTAGTAGAACATGTAGTGTAGTAATATGTGTAAATAGGCACACGAGTTACATTATTAATAAACTCCTTTTACAAAATATAGTATGCCTGCGAAAAGCTCCAGACAGCAGAAAAGATGAAGAATCATTTAGTTAAGTAGGTTAAAAGTTAGTTGGGTAAAAATCATCGCTACGTAGAGTCGATTCAATAATCTCTCAAATGATTAGTGGTTCGATTGTTCTAGTTTGAAAACTGTTAAATTTGAACATTCATATGTTGTTCTCTTTAATCATCATCATCATCGGCACTACAACCGGGATCGGGTCTTGGCTTTATTTAGCCAAGCCCCGAGCTTTGTAATAATTTGTTTTTCCGAGCGAGGTTATTAGCCTTGCGCCAGTTCTCTTTAATATCTTTATTTAAAAAAAAACGAAAGCGTTTATTTAAATAAATTATTCCCAATATAGTGTTTGAGAGCATTTGATTTAAGTCAAAAGATAAAACCGTTAGGTTTTCGATGGCGGGCTGAAAAGTTTCCGACCTAACAAAGATACAAGACATTTGTTCTTAAAATTTATTTTTATTTTTCTACATAGTGTCCTTGTAATTCTACACACTTCTACCTGCGATGCTCCCATCTCTCTAACCTGTCCAAATAGTACTTGGCGTTTTTCTCTGCAAAATAACTGTTCACGAAGGTGATTGCCTCCTCATTTGACGAAAATCTCTGTCCTCGGAGCGCAATTTTTAGATTAGGGAACAAAAAGAAGTCGCTTGGGGCTAGATCTGGTGAGTAAAATCGATGGCTAGGCAGTTCAAACCGTAATTCGTAGATTTTCACCATGGCAACCCCTGAGGTGTGAGACGGCGCGTTGTCTTGGTGAAAGAGGATTTTCTTTTTCTGTAAATGTGGCCATTCTGCCTTCTCTGCTAAGTAGTGATGCGTAGTATGGTCCTGTAATGGTTTTTCCTTTTTGAAGATAATCGATTAAGATAACTCCATGACTATCCCAAAAAAAAAAAACAGTTGCCACCACTTTTCCAGCCGAAAAAACAGTTTTTGCTTTTTTTTTTGAGCCGATTCCCCCTTTGCAATACACTGTTTTGACTGTATTTTTGTTTCGGGCGTTTACTGGTGTATCCAATTTTCATCGACAGTCATTAATCGGCACAAAATCTGGATTTATTGCGCCTAAACTGCGCCAACATGGCGTTGGAAATGTTCATTCCAACACGTTTTTGGTCTAACGTGAGCAAACGCGGCATCCAACGCGCAGACAGTTTTCTCATGCCTAAATCTTGATATTATATGTGACAAACACGTTCTTTGGACATTATCATAGTCTCTGTTATCTCATCATCATCGGCACTACAACCGGGATCCGGTCTTGGCCTTAGTTAACAAATCTCTCTACCGGTCCCGATCTTGAGCCGATGTCATCTAGTATCGTTCTCTTAGGCTCTGGACGTCCTGGTTCACGCCATCCCTCCATCGCAGACTAGGTCTGCCGCACTGTCTCCTTCCATACCTCCTGCCACAAAGGACTTTCCGGGCAGGCTCCTCTTCGCTCATTCTAGCTAGTTGTCCCACCCACCGGAGTCTACCGAGCTTCATTTTTCTTACAACATTAGCTTCAGGGTATATTGCATACAACTCATGGTTGTAGCGTCTCCGGAATCGTCCTCCCTCACATACGGGGCTAACAATTCTCCTTAAGATCTTCCTCTCGAACGCGGCTAAGAGTTCAGAGTGCCGTTTATTTAGCACCCAGATCTCGGATCCATACACGAGTACTGGTAAGACCATGGTCGTGTACAGTAGTAGCTTGGATGTTCTGGATAAATTTTGGCAGTTAAAGGGCCTTGATAGACCTCTGCTATTTCTCTCACTTTAATTCGGCGGTCATCTGTCACTATTTGGTGAACTTCAGGCATGTTATCGTGAGTTGTTGCAGTTTTTGGACGTCCCAAACGTTCATCGTTCCCCAAGCTCTCACGGCAACGTTTAAATTCAGCTGCCCAAAATTTCACGGTGGTAAATGATGGTGCAGAGCCCCCATACACAGAGTTCAACTCATTTTTGATATGGGTAGGCATATTGCCTTTCAAAAACAAAACTTTAATGACAGCTTGATACTCAATTTTGTTCATTTTGACAAAAACACACATCTGGACTCACTCAATCGACTGTCAAATAAAAACTACGCCTCCAAAATGACTGAAATTTTGGTGAGTGACTCTCAGGAGATGCACAACTACATTCACTAGCTTCCAATAACGAGTGCTGCTATTTTCACGTTGAGGTCGGAAACTTTTCAACCCACGCTCGTATGCTCACAGCTAGGTCGGCTTGTCGTAAGAGACGACTAGAGACCGAGTAGCCATCAAGCTATAGCCGTTATTGACGAGTACTGCTATCTTCACGTTGAGGTCGGAAACTTTGCAGTCCACCCTCGTAAGTCACGTGGTAACAATTTTGGACTAATTTTGAACTAAAATTTGGACTAATTAGTCTAGGTGATCCCAAACATAAAAGGCAAACAAAAAAGTTGAAGTAGCGTTGTTATTGATCTGCGGATGGCGCCTCTCCGGCGACGTCTCAGTTACCCTTCTCTTCCTGGACTGTAACTCCGGCACCAGCCGGCCAACGAATTATTCTATTCTCCGAAAAAAAAAACAGTTCCTATAGTTACTTAATCCTTTTATTATTTGTTATGCACTGATTTTTATTGTGGCCTTATGAGGTACACTACAGTAATTCATATGCACTGTCTGTTATTTATATCCTTACAACGTGGATGCCCCGTGGCAATTCCGCTGCTCTGCAGGACAAAAAATAGAACATGGCAATACTCAATTGCCCAGGTGTTCCGATAGATGTGTGTCATAGCGCATGGTACTTACCTATTAACGCGACATCTGAGAAGTGACTCATTGTGGATTGGCCAAGCAATTTGCAATAAGTGTTTGAAATTAGGAACATACGATAGTTTTCAGGTCATGATTGAACGGCCGAAATATGATGAAATGTGACCTACTTAGTATCGAAATGCATTGGAAATGTTGATGGGAGAAATAGTATTTAAGAACAGAGTTTTGAATGAATAAAACAGATACATCATCATCATCATCATCAGCACTACAACCGGGATCCGGTCTTGGCCTTATTTAACAAATCTTTCCACCGGACCTGATTTCGAGCCGATGTCATCCAGTTTGGCGCCCCCAGGCTTTGGGCGTCCTGGTCCACGCCATCCCTCCATCACAGACAAGGTCTGTCATGCTGTCTCCTTTCACACATCCTGCCACAAAGGACTTTCCAGGCAGGCTCCTCTTCGCTCATTCGAACTAGGTGTCCCGCCCACCGGAATCTACCTAGCTTGATTTTTCTTACAACATTAGCTTCAAGGTAGATTGCGTACAACTCATGGTTGTAGCGTTCCGTCCTCCCTCACATACGGGGTTAACAATTCTTCTTAAGACCTTCCTCTCGAACGCGGCTAAGAGTTCAGAGTACCTTTTACTGAGTAGGAAAGTCTCGGATGCATATATGAGTACTAGTAAGATCATGGTCTTGTACAGTAGTAGCTTGGATGTTCTGGATAAATTTCGGGATTTAAAGAGCCTTGATAGACCATAGTAGGCTTTGTTGGATTCGATCAGCCGTTCGCGTATTTCTTCTTCCATATTGTTATCGGCTGATACTGTAGCGATTCTAACAGATACACACAATTCACAAGCAAGCAAAAATAGTGAAGAACACCGAACGAAAAAAATCGAATAAGAAAAATACATCAGAACCGTATACCAAGCGATAAAATAAAAATTATTCACACCAGTGGAATATACTCGAGTTTGGAAATAAAATTCTAAACACGGTCAGTAGCCTGGTGTGTAACACTTAAGGTAAAATTTTTTTCGTGATTCGAGCTGTCATAGCGTCAGTTCGAATCACACGATTTTCTTCACTATTATTTCAAACGCTATAATACTATTGACCCAAGGTAGTTAAAGGATTGCACTACTTCAAATTCGTGCTCCACTACCCTGATAGTTTGACCATCGTT
This sequence comes from Microdon myrmicae, assembly GCA_963931805.1. Taxonomy (NCBI): domain Eukaryota; kingdom Metazoa; phylum Arthropoda; class Insecta; order Diptera; family Syrphidae; genus Microdon; species Microdon myrmicae. Next base: position 97,285,632 of record OZ007501.1, on the reverse strand, counting down.
AGGTCTTCTCTTCGCAGAAGTTGCCACCATGTACTTCGTTTTTCCCTCATTAATGTACAGTCCCAGTTTTAGTGCCGCTTGCTCGATCTGGGTGAAGGAGTCCTGTACAGCCGATTCGGTTCTACCGATGATGTCGATGTCATCTGCGTAGTCAAGTATCTGGCTGGACTTGGTGACAATAGTCGCTCTAGTTGTAATTCCAGAGTCACTGATTACTTTTTACAACGTTCGGTTGAAGAGGAGGCAGGCCAGACCGTCACCTTGTCGGAGTCCATTATTCCCACTATTTTTACTTGACTAGTTACGTTGGTTATGGTCAACCTACAAAGTCGTATCAATTTGTTTGGAATGCCGAGCTCCCCCATGCCATTATATAGTTCTATTCTGGCTAAGCAGATACAAGCTGACTAATATCAAACTTGTGTCTCATTATTATTTTTTTTTTTTGGCAGATATTTATGGCACTCGTGCCATGCCCCACGAATATACTCCAACTTTATGGCAGACACCTATGGCATTCGTGCCCTGACATATAGTCAAGCGGAGATCTCTGCTTTAGGACCTTCTACTCCTGATAGCACTGTCCGTATGAATTGGACCCGACACAACATTGCGTTGACCTCTACAAATTCGCAAAATACGCTTCACCTATTACGTCCGATTTTTGCATTGTCCTGCTTGGTGAGGCACGAATCCTTACAAGGAGACTCTCCCAGCATCGTACCTTACGTGCGGACCCCGCCATAATAAACCAACAGCATCCTACCCTACATTATACAGAATTTAATGTCATCATCATCATCGGTACTACAACCGGGATCCGGTCTTGGCCTTATTTAACAAGCCTGAGGCTTGTTAAATTTTCCATAATAATTCGTTTTTCCGGGCAAGGTTATTAGCCTTTAGAATATAATGTACTCCGGATAAATGTCGAGGGACATAAGCACTGTGGGTTTTTACCATGACATAGTTCTCTAACCGGATTTAAGTAACCGCCGACACACAATTCAAGCAATTATAAACATCCTAATGCATATCTTCACATGCCAGATGTTTTATGACTTGCAAATGCACTAATTCAAAAACCAATAACTAATTCCCACGGATCTTGCGTTACCCATCCGAAGGACACGCAAACTCTTGTCTGCATAAGCCAGATGGATAACAAAAACAAGAAACCCAAATTCCAATGCATATCCTAATATGCACAATGGTTTCGTGAGAACTCATAAAACCGAACCATTAGACTAATAAGCACATTGAAGACCACACCCGAAATCGAGATTTTCCATCTGAAACGATCGTTTCAAGATACAAAATCTCGATTTGTTTTCATTTATAGGGAAGATGCATCGCGATCTCCGCGCGGCAGTTGATAGATGTACATGGTCCCTGGAGGAAGTGCTGCAGGAGACCAACAGGATAGTAAATCCTGAACTACTTATAATTGACAAAATAAAGTTATAAGAAGACCCTGTACGCCTTAAAATAAAACGGAGTTTTATTCTTGACTGGTGAGTAGAGCTGTGGCTCTCGCCCCATTTAGTTTATCCACAGATTTTCACTGACGCCGATGATCAAACACCCCACGGAAGCCAGCAGAAGCCGCTGGCTGTTGCCCTGAGAAGTTTGCTGCACTAGTTTCGTCTTCGATCGGTCGCTACTCTTCCCTCAGGTTTGAGGAAGCACGGCGGAGACTGCAACGGGTCCCCTCAGGAGCGGTCTTAAAGCGATCCCTCATCCTTTTCAGGACAAGGAGATACGCTACCTGGGAGCGAGGCCAAATACAACAGCACGGCGTTACCGACACTGACTTGGCAGAGTAAATAGGAAACCTGCATTTATATTTTGGATGAATATAGGAAAATGCATCATCATCATTATCGGCACTACAACCGGGATCCGGTCTTGGCCTTATTTAGCAAGTCCTGAGGCTTGTTAAACTTTCCATAATGATTTTTTTTCGGGCAAGGTTATTAGTCTTGCGCCAGAGGCTCCCCGACGGGGAATCGAACCCCGGTCTCCCGCGTGACAGGCGAGTATACTAACCACTATACTATCGAGGAGCTAATACTCGCATTACTGTGTAATGAGTACAACCATAGCGTCTGTTAAATCTACATTGCCGACGCCGAAAAGGATTTTTTTCTTCTTTTTGACTATATTAATGATTAATGTCTAGAGCTGGGACTATTATTTAGACTTAGTATTGTTATTTAAGGGCTAAGTTCACTCTTCGTACTTCTGAGCACAACATTACCGACATACAATTACACAGATTTTACCAGCAACCTCGTTAAGAATTGCACAAATGTTGCAACACCTAAGTATGGTGTGTTGTTAGTATTACTATTTAACTGTTATAGTGGATTTGAGTATCTCAAGTACTGCATTACGTCGCCACAGTGGTTTGGAAACTTTTATTTATATTTAGAACGAATATCAGTAAAGGCATGTGTTCTGGGATATTAGTGTTATTGTTTAATAAGGACATCCATGCCATCTCTGACTCTATGTAACCGACACTGAGTATTTAAATATAGAGAATGAATGTCGAGGTATGCGAGGTGTACTAGTGTTGCTATTATACTGATTTGAGTATCTCTGATTCTACATTTGGCACAAGGCTAATAACAATGCCCGGAATAATAAATGATTATGGATTATTTAACAAGTCTCGGCTATGAACCGGATACCGGTAGAGAGACTTGCTAAATGAGGCCAAGACCGGACCCCGGTTGTAGTGCCGATTATGATGATGATGATGATGATGATTCTATACTAGTAACCCTGAAACATGCGGGTATATTTGAATGAATGTTGGACTATGTAAGTATGACCTAATTTGGCGTTATCATTTGATTCATGACACTTAAGTTATCGAGATTGAGTCAGAATTTACTCATTCATTAGAGATGAATGTAGAGAAATGTTATTACAATTACAATTAAGTTAAACCCCGTTCTGCATTACCGACCCGCAGCAACATTTATAAGAAAACATGCATTTTTATTTGCAAAGATGGACTATTCCAATGTTACTTGGTGTTGGCAATATTATTTAATGGGTAAGCTCACATAACGCCACTCTGTATCTGCATTACCGACTTTAAATCGGCAACTTTCTTTAGAATTCAATTGTGAACTCCAAACGAATGTTGAGATACGCAAGTATTGAGTATTTTTAGCGTTACTATTTAACTATTTCGCCTCATTCGAGTACTTCTGAATCTGTAATACCGACAATTACGAATCAATGTTGCTAGAAAGCTAATCTATATTGATGAGCTTTCGATGAATGATAGTCCATGTGCTCTAATCGTTCTGCTTCTTCAGTACTCCCGATGAAAAATTTCTGGAAACTTACCTCACATTGGTGAATTTTTGAATACGATTATTTCCTACTTTCAGTTCGTTTGTTTCACTATAATAATTGTTTATCCCAATTACACTCTGGCCATAATATCAGCCTAAACCAAATGATTTTGTCGGTATTATTTACAAAAGTATGAGGCATTGATGTCTTTTCAAAGACGATTTTCCTTTTCCCATGAAACGACAAAATGTTGGGAATTTGTTACAGAGATTTTATAGCTTATTCTTTCATGTGTCACCTGCCATTTGTTGATACAAATAGTCATGTAATATGGAAGGCCCCTAACGATCAAATCGTTTCACATTGCACCACTGTAGCCGTAGTTTACTAAGCGCAGCACAAACTGACTCAAGCTCCTATTAAAGATCACTACACTACTTCAATCGATTGTGTGAAGTAAATCCTACCTTGTTTTTTAAATCCATCCGTAACCAGATGGAAAACTACAAAAATTTAATTTTGGTTTAGTTTGTTCTCTGACAAATATCCTGTCAATTTTCAAGCGATACGCATTCCTAAAACAAGACGAGTCTTAAAAACTTACGTGGCACAGCAGCGGAGAAGCGGTCCGAATCGGCCATAAGACGTTGCCGCAGCTCATGTCGTCCGATGTTGGGTGGTCCTATAAGCACAATCGGCCTTTTATGGGTGGCACGTGGGTAATAAAGAGCAACTTCCTCGTAGGTGAGTATTTCTTCCATATCTGGTTCATCGGGGGCTGTCGTAGCGTACAATGGATACCTGTAACAAAGTAACGCCTCCGTATATTATTTGAGTCAAAAGACAGTTGTCATCATCATACCCTGCTTCCGAACTGGCTTTCTTTTTCTTTTTCCTACCCTTACGGGCACAAAGTAACGTGGCACCTTTGCCGCTGTCTTTCCCTCGACTGCGCCCTAAGCCAGCTTTTTCAGCAATGGCCAACTTCATCGATTCTCTTTGATGTTGAAAAGACTGACTAGGTATTAAACCGGCTAGAGTTTGATCTTCTTCACCCTCCCGATATGCTTGCCACCAGTTGGGATCCTCACGAGAAATTACATGCAACACGTCACCTTTCTGAAAGCTGATACCCAGTTCCCGACAGGGAATATATACATCATCTTCAGGATCGTAATCGAAGTGGGCACGGACATGGAGTACGGCCGGGTCTCGACCACCACCTGGCGGTGGCCCACCAGCGGGCACCACTAAGAACGTTAATGTCCCCTGCATCGCCCCTAGCAATGAACATACCTCATTAACGGTTTTGCCACGTAATTCTTGGCCATTAACTTCTAGGATTTCATCACCCTCATGCAAAAGTCCCGATTTGTCGGCAGCTCCACCTCGAACTATCCTTCCGATAACAACAGCATCACCCTCGTTTCGTACAGTAGCACCAAGCGGTTCTGTGGACTTTTCAATTTGTATAATCCGAATGTGATCATTTTGATCATTAAGCGTCCCAAATGGAGTTCCTAAAGGTGACTCCGGCTGTGGCTTTATAAAACTATTCGACATTGGAGCCTGCGGTACTGGCACCGGCATTGGTTGCCTGTGTTGATTTCGTATTGATGCCGATGTAGGGAGTGCGGGTGGAGGACTTGTCCCTGGCGCAGCACCAGACGATTTCGGAGATGCATGGCTTGCGATCACAGATGGGGTGCTGTCAGTCAACGTAGCTACACGATCGTGTGCCAATAGTAGCCCTTCCATTTCATGGGAAGTAAGCAAGTTTCCAAGCTCAATGGCAACCGCAGAATTTGATTGTGACAACACTTCAACAACATCTTTGGATAAAGCTTGGACATTTGCACACACGGGTTGCGCTACACGCGTCCGCCGCCTTTGTAATACAGCTGCTCTCGCTGCCAGCGCATGATTCACTCCGGGGGCTAAGAGAATATTCTGCGCCGCTGTTACGCGGCTAGATAGTGTTGCCATTCCGCTCTTTGTCAGCTGATTCTGAAGCTTTTGAAGAGCTGAAATAAGGTCGTTGTAGCCTGAAATAAAATATCAGTTTAGAAAAGAGCTGTGTTAATGTTGAAGAACCAAATTACCGGCGATTTTTTCCACTTCTTCATCATCCGTGTAGGCATCATTATCGACACCGACAGTTGATGCTGGAATTTGTTGAGGAGTAGGCTTGTCCTGAAGCGCCTTAAGCTTTCGAGAACCGCGCAAACTTGCCCGAAGGAATTCATTCTGTTGCGCTATTCGTTCTTCTTCCTCTCGCCGGCGTCGCAATTGTTCCTAAAAGTAAATTTACATTTTCAATTACTACATGTTGGACTGGAGGGTATTTTGATCAACGAAGTAACTGGCATTGCTTGCTTTCGAAAATATGGATTCGTTTTTGAGTTCAGTTGGAAAAATGGATCAAAAAGTGAAAAAATTTCATTCGTTTATTCTAGGGAGATGTGTGTGGGCTCCTAAAGGAACTATTAATATCCTGATGCTAGCAAAAGATACAAGTGTTACGACAAGATTGAGTATTAAGGGGTGGCAGGTTTTACGTGTAACACAGAGTGGGCATGAAAGTGGAGAAAGGATAGGTAAGAGAGGAAGGCTAGAAAAGTAGATAAAAATATGGAAAGAAAGGAGTAAGTGCCACAATATTCTGGTTCCATATATCTGTTAATTGTTGCACGAGAAAAAAGGGTTTTAGTATGTAGAAGGTTTTAAGAGCTCATGATACATTAATATGAAGTAAGAGCTTGGAGTTGTGACTATTTGGTTTGGCCGTCAATGTATGAGAGTGAATCAAATATAAACGGTAATTTCTTTTTATACTTTTATTGAATAATGTCATACACTAACTATACTATCAACATTTTTCAATATAGTCTCCTGAGTGACTTACATACTTTTTCCACCGATTTGGAAGCTTTAATAACCCTTGCTCGTAGAAAGATTTAGGGCGAGTTGTAAGCCAATTGCGCACGTGCTCCTCGACTTCGTCATTACTCTAAAAATTTTCTTCCTCCGAGTGATTCCTTCAAGGGTGCGAACAAAAAATTCTCACAGGAAGACATGTCTGGACTATAAAGAAGTTATTCGAAGATTTCCCAGCCCATTTCTTTCAATGTATCCCTTGTCAAGGAGGCGGTATGAGGCCTGGCGTTGTAATGAAGAAGGATGACATCTCGAATGAGCATACCTCGTATCTTGTTTCGAAATGCAGCTTTTACCGACAAGAACAACTAACAGTAGTAAGCTGTAAAGAAACAATTGTCCACAACGGCGACACTCGATTATTTTGAAATTAATAGACCGCACAATGATATCCACGACCCTATTATCTTTGAAATAAGTAAACTGCACAGCTCGACTCTTGGCGAAAGATCACTCACGACCCTTGTACACTCTACCGTGGTTGAAATTCGGCTCTCGACGCTTGGTGCATGTGCACACTTCGGGATAAGAAATCTGACTCCACGAGCTGGGCGACCCAGCCTCTGGTGACTGCAATGAGTTTCCACGGATGTCATCGCAGGGGAAAACAATCTTTCCAGATAGGGTGAATGTCTTTTCCTCAGCCAGAAAGACAAACGAAACATGCGTTGGGCGAAAGAAAGGAAAAACAAACATGCAGCTGGTTACATATGATGATCGGGGTACGGCTGGGTGTATTCCCATCGTACGATAGGGGATCGATTTGGGTTGGCGATAAGTCAACAGAAATCTTGCCGACAGCGGCCATAGTCACGTTGGATATTATTTTTTTTTAGGTTGATATGCTGGTACATGTATATGGTGGTGAGGAATTTGATCTGCAGATGCGCAGACAAACGTCTCACCCATGGGAACCATGGACCAGCGGAAAGTAAACAAAACAAACTGTACTGTGTGTTTGTTTGTTTTACAGGCCGTAGCATCATTAGACATGATCATGGGTCTGATTGTTTAACGTCAATCATATTCGTGCCCAAATCCTATGATCGGTAGATAACCGATAAAGGAAATTGGCCGCAACTGTAGCGAACTTTAGGGGATAGGGGTAATGTATATTTATGTACGGTAGAAGGGAATATCGGTTGCAGCTGTGTCCGCAATACGCGGACCAGCGTTTGTTTATCGTTAATTGCTGACAAGCTGAGCCGATAGGAGATGTAAACTGGTTCATGGAGTATGAACCAGAAAAGTCCGGAATTATGTATGCCGTCAGAGAGATTTCCTTTCAGGTATGAAAAATGCTGCTGGGAGCTTACGCTGCCCAAAATTGCAGGTAGGTATGGTGTCTTGTGCGTGAGGGAAAAGATAGGTTAAGTTGAGGAGGTGGCTGGTTCTAGGGGAAGACTTTAAAGAACCGCCACAGCTGCATTCACTGTCCGTTGTTTGTCAAGAAAATCAATCATTAAAACTCCCTTCGAGTCGAAAAAAATCATTGCAAGGACTTTTCCTGCTGAGAGATGAGTTTTGGTCTTCACTGGGCAGCCTTCGTCCTTCCATCGCCACTCTTTACTTGGCATTTTGGTCTTGGGAGTATAATGATGTACCCACGTCTCATGACGTGTGCCGATACGCTTCAAAAAACCCTTCCCTTGTTGAAATTGAAAAATCCTCCCCTTCAAAATTGACGCAGAGGTCTTCCACTGATCTCCGGCCTGACCTGTTTTTAATTTACGGTCAATAACCTCTGAACCCATCCAACAGTAATTCTTTTGGAGATAAGATCATCGGTGGTAATGGCTTGAACACTTCCATAGCTGATACTCACTTCTGATGAGATTTATCCATCAGTCCCAACAGTTAAGCGGCGATCAGTTTCAATAAGCTTGCCGAACGGAACGGCTGCTGCCATCTGTACGACTTGTCCTTGGGCGTCGATGGTTTTCGATACGTTCTCGCCCAATTTTAAATTCTCTGGCCCCCGTATATACACGATTCTGAGACAGTGTATCATCACCAATCTATGCCTTCAATCGAGAAGAAATTTCCGAGAATTTAACGCCTTCATTTGTTAAAAATTTTATAATAATTTTGCGCAAGAGACGTACGAGGGTTGCCTCTTATGTTTCGGGATTTGGCAACTCTAGTGTTGCAATCCGGCAATTGACAGCTCTGTCGTAAAGTTGGACATTTTTGAGGTTATACGCACTCAGAACGTTTTGACATACGAGCGCTATTTGTGTTGTTTACAGTAACTTAAAAGATTCATCTCGGCCCAAAAATGGAATTAAATCGTCAACATTTTCGTGCGATTATTTTTTACAACTTTCGGCGTGGATTAACTCAGCAACAGTGCATGGACGAACTTAATTCAATTTTTGGCGATGAAGCTCCATCAAGGACCAGTGTTTATCGATGGTATGGTGAATTCAATCGTGGTCGTAGTTCACTCCAAGATGAATTTCGTGAAGGTCGTCCAAAATCAGTTGTTGTTCCGATTGATGCTGTGCGCGAACTGATATTGGAAGATCGTCATGTGACCTATCGTGAGATTGAGACAACCTTAGGCGTTAGTGGGACCAGCATACATTCAATATTGTATAAACATTTGACTGTCAAAAAAATTTGTTCGCGTCGGGTCCCACACAATTTGTCAATCGCCCAAAAAAAAGGCTCGTGTCAATTGGTCGAAAGAAATGCTTAAAAAATACGGTCGCGGTGCTTCGAAACACGTCTATGACATCGTGACAGGTGATGAATCGTGGATTTACGCGTATGAGCCCGAAAGTAAACAGCAGTCGACTGTCTGGGTGTTTCAAGATGAGCCAAATCCAACAAAAGCTGTTCGCGCACGAAGCACTTCCAAGCAAATGGTCGCCTGTTTTTTCGGAAAAACTGGACATGTCGCAACCGTACCACTAGAACAACGCAGAACAGTCAATTCTGAGTGGTACACAACCATTTGTTTGCCAGTTGTCTTCCAAGAAATCAGGAAAACCAACCGCCGAAGACGGATCACTCTTCACCACGACAATGCGAGCTTTCACACATCGGCTGCGACAACTGCATTTTTGAGCACCCAAAACATCGATTTGATGGGTCATCCGCCGTATAGTCCTGACTTGGCACCGAATGACTTCTTTTTATTCCCGTACGTAAAAAACAAACTGAGAGGTCAACGTTTTTCGACATGCATTCAGAATGCATGTGTTGGAGATACCTGAATCAGAGTGGCAGAAGTGCTTCGACAATTGGTTCAAACGCATGCAAAAGTGTATAGATCTTCATGGGGAATATTTTGAAAAACAATAAAGTGATTTTCGATGATCAATATTTGTTTTTGTTCTCTAATCCCGAAATATAAAAGGCAACCCTCGTATGTACCTCATGCGAGTTTATGACTGTATGGACTACAAAGCCGAGCACGACCGCTACCCAAGCCGATTACCATACTCTTCATAAACCAAACAACAACCATGCACAAGATTATCTAGCTCGAATCTTGGTGCTAACCAAAAAAGTAAAATCACTTTATATTTGATTCACCCTCGTATAAGCATACTGATAATTCTCCACTATTTTATGGGATTAAGGCGTAATGAACACATTTTTCGTACCCAGTCATGATGCTTTGGTGGATTTTTACAATATGTTCCGCCGAACCTAGTCCACACAGAAAAGAAATAAGGACGTTTGTATTCGTTTTCGATTTTTTTTTTCCTTTTATATATTTTTTTATTACTTTTTTCGTTTTCTTAACTAAACTTGCGACTCTTTTACCGCACTCGCCTTGGTGCGCGCTCAAGTCACCTTTTCTTCCTTTTTACTTCGTCGCTCGGAGGTCTTCCTCTCGTTGAGGATAATGTCGCACTAAATAATATATCTCGCGACGGTAAAAATTCTCACGAAAAAAGATTCGTCAAGTTGTTCTCTCTTTCCCCTAGTTCGACCTTTTTGTATTTCATCCGTACCTGATGACCTTTTCTACTTCGGCGGTATCTTTTTCGTGTTTTTCCTGGTGCTTAATTACCCAGGGAATTCTGCCTGGCCGCGGTCATTATTTTCGGCTGCGATACTTACAGGTAATTGTTTCTACAGTAGGGTACATGTTAAAAATAATTGCCGCCTTTGAGTCTGTATATACGGTGATCTTTTCGCGATGGGAAAACCGAATTGCGGCTGACTCCAGAGGAGATCACCAGTGTTGTTCAATACTTGGCCGCGTGGCGTTTTAGTCATTTTTGCCGCGTTGGTTAATTAATTTTACATCTAAGGCATTTCCAACGAGCTCGTTTCGGAAAAATATGATTTTTCTGTCGCCGTGTAGGCACAAGGACTTTGGTGAAACATGCAACCCACATGTAAGAGAGCACGTCCGATTGAAGACACAAGTATCCCTGGGCAAACTAAGGGATTTACCTTAGTGTTTTGTGGGATTCGTAGAACCGTCACAATGCGATACAGAAATTCCTTCCTTCATAAACAAACAACTGCCGTTCAACATATTTCGGCTTCCACTCGTACGGTCTCCAATTGTCTTGCTCCTGGTTCACTACCAACGTTTTGGAGCGTTTTGAAATGGTCTGTTGAGTCACTACTAATGATCGTGAGAATTCTTGATTTTGTCAGAAATCTGATCAAATAGTGCCTCTGTTGTATTCCAGAATACTACCCTTTATTAAATTTAGCACTGAATCTCCTTACACATCCTTAAAAACTTCACTTAACATATATTACATTCTCACTTAATACATACCATTCATAAACATTCACAATATTACCAGTTACAGCACATTTAATAACCTGCACCTTTTTATTCATTCAAAACATAGTAACTTTGATTTTCGTCCAGATTTCATTCATGTAAAAAGTCACAGAGAAAATTAAATAGAAAAAAATCAGTTTGAGTTAGAATCAGTTCAATTCAAGTTTAGTTGTGAAAGTCGAAATGTAGAAGAAAATAATTAAATAAAATTTATAAAGAAAAATTGTTCTTAGTGTTTCGTAATCTCAAAAAAAAGAGGAGGTCCACGCTCTTCCCTCGAAAGAGGAAGCACGGCGCCGGACGTCAACACCTCGGACTCTTCATTTTCGAAAACATTCTCTCTTCCACCGCTATACGGGTCTTCGACTTCAAAATTGCTGTTATTGCAACTTCGAAAGCACCTTGTTTCGCCAATAGCGGTCTCACCATAAATGAAAGTGGAGAGCGTGAGCCTCAGTTGCAGATTTCTTAATATTTAAACATAAGATTAAAACCAAGGGTGACATTCATTTTCAATCGAGAATAACTTTATTATGCAAACACAAATCAACTAATGTTTCTGACATTATGTTGACAGGTGTCCAAATTTATTGAATGGCATTTGTCCTCTTTTTCGACCGCCTTTTACCGCTAAAGCCATATATGACGATACCTGAAGAACTGAAGCACGCTTCTCAGCAAGCGTGGAGTACTGTGCTACCTTGGACATTTCAATTTCATTCTAAATGCACCACTGCACTAACATGAATACCTACAAGTCACAACCACAGTTCCATTATGCAAAGAAGAAGGTCAGGTTTAGATTTTATAGAATCTCAGTCCTATCCAATGTATTTTTCAGGTAAAAAGTTCTTGAAATTCACACATAACCGTGAACGAGTATTAGTTTCCTTTTTTCTTAGATTTTCTGCAATGCCACCTATTCTTTAATTCTCAACGGAAGAGTGCGGAAAGCAAACGAACGTATTCCAAAGAGGCATTTAAGAAATTTCTGCGAGCTAAAGTTCCTACTTGCAATGAACCCAAACTGCGTGACCAACCTGACGGCAATAGTTTTCGCATCTCCTTAATGTATAAATTACCTTAGTCACGCTTGTAAAATAACACGTTATTAAAAAAGGATGCTGAAATGGGAATGTCACTTAATTAAAGCTTACCGGTAAAGTGCGAATAATCTATTACAACGAGTTCCGATTAAAAAAACTAAATCCTCTTAACATACTACTGGAAAGTATCCCTTTCTAATAAAATCATCAATTTATATTATTTCTCCTTTCAGGTTCTCGGTAATCGAGTGATCTCCTGGAATCGGCCACGGTGATACCTGATACACTGATTAGAGGGTTATTAAATTTAATTGTTCAGCTCCCAGAACAGCACATTAATTAACTGAAACGGCAACATCGTTATTTCCGTCTATATCATTGAGAAGAATTTTTCAATAATAGTTTCCCCTTAAATAATCACACCACTCGACCTTATACAATTGGTCATTGTTTTCTCGGCACATTACATGCCTCATTTGCAGGGAAGCCAATCAAATGTTCCCTTCGTTGAGTAGCTGAATACCGAGGCCAATTCGAGGACTTTTCAACACATTCACACGAAACCAATCCAACAATCTTTGACACTTATGCACAACAGGGCTTCAAAACCCAAGGACCGGATCCTAATAAAATGAAATCGATTCGTCGAAGTTATTCAAAACGTTTATCCAATTCCATCGCTCCAGCCACAGCCCTAGATTACCTACCCCCAGAACACCCCATTGAAAAACTAAATGTTTGCCAAGTGCCAAAAGCTTCAAATTAATGTGAAATGGATTTCTGGCTTTGTTATTTCTATTATATTTACCTCGACATTTGTTACCTTTTGTGTCGCGCTAATTGCATAATGCTCTGTGCGAAGTTTAGATACAAATCCTCCCCTTCCACAAACCGGCGTTACACAGAAGTTGGCAAAGATTCTTACAGACTATATTGACGGATTTTGGGGTTTGGGTGGTGCCAGTTAGAGGCAAATTAAATGGATTTATGTGTTACCTGAAAACTGAGGTTCGCTGCGCATTTTTCGTTTCCATTAATCACACGCTCGACGAAGGTTAATCAATTTCTTGGTTCTTTTCTTCCCTTTTGGGACAATAAATAAAAATCTTATTGAGGGGATGTCTGTCTTGATTAGGATATGAGGTAATCCCATCAATTACGTTCGATTGAATATTTCACTTAAATTTTTGGAAAATTGATTTAGACATTTAGAAACTGCAAGAGAAAGCAAAACGGATAATCAGGACTTTGTAAGGATTTGAGAATTCGGTAGTGAGAAGGCGATATGAATAAACACAAAGAACTGATCAGTCAAATATTGAATCGGTGATATGAGCACTACCTACGACAAGGAGACCAATAATTTTTTAAAAACATCAATCACCAACATTAGTAAAAAACAACATTCGTTTGAAACACTAACAACTTTTTCCGATTTATCAGTACCTGACGTAAATTAACCAGGTATCCTTGTCAAGGTTTCCTCATTTCGCCCTTAGAGCATTGCAAAATGTTCGTAAATTTTTCCAGTAAAACCTTATTCACTTCCTGCCTATACTTGGTCTGTCTCAGGTGTGGTTATGAAAAATATAGGACACGGATTATTTATAAGAAATCACCGTATTTAATCGAAATAGCCCCCCTCTGAATTAATGGGCAGCTGATATCGATTGCTGTTTTGAAACAGTCGTGTTATTTCCTTTTTGGTATTGGGTGTAATACTGCAGTATAATTTTCTTGGATGTCCTTAATGGCGCTATAACGATGATGTTTTATTGCTAACTTCAATACGTCGAGTATCAGTAGTTTTTTAGTACCAATGCTGGCGAAAATGGGTGATGATTTAAGACATTAACTCGTTATTTGACAAAAAACTCTCATACGGTCCTCGACGCGGGGTTTGAGGCGGGTGAGAAGAGAAGAATAAATACGCGAACGGCTGATTAAATCCAACAACCCCTACTATGGTCTATCAAGGCTCTTTAAATCCCGAAATTTATCCAGAACATCCAAGCTACTACTGTACAAGACCAGGGTCTTACCAGTACTTATGTATGGATCCGAGGCCTGGGTGCTCAATAAAAGGCACTCTGAACTCTTAGCCGCGTTTGAGAGGAAGGTTTTAAGGAGAATTTTTGGCCCGGTATGTGAGGGAGGACGATTCCGGAGACGCTACGACCATGAGTTGTACGCAATCTACCTTGAAGCTAATATTGTAAGAAAAAACAAGCTCGGTAGACTCCGGTGGGCGGGACACCTAGCTCGAATGAGCGAAGAGGAGCCTGCCCGGAAAGTCCTTTGTGGCAGGATGTATGGAAGGAGACAGCGCGGCAGACCTTGTCTGCGATGGAGGGATGGCGTAGACCAGGACGCCCAGAGCCTGGGAGTGCTAAACTGGATGACATCGACTCGAAATCGGGACCGGTGGAGAGATTTGTTAAATAAGGACAAGACCGGATCCCGGTTGTAGTGCCGATGATGATGACGACATTATGTACACAATATAAACTAAATACCATAATATGTTTTAGAGCATCTCAGCTTGAGATTACCAAGTTACATTTCACTTTCCCAATTCAATAGTCATTACAAGTCCACTTTAAGTTAGTAGAAAGAAAATTTAAAATACCTTACAAATATTTAAAACCAATTAACGTAACTATATAACAAAACTAGACATATGATGTTAAAACATTTTCTACTTTCTAACCAATCTCCACGCTTTTCGCCATAAATCTTGGATTGCGTCATAAATCTTGGATTGCGTCTCCATGGGAGGGAAGAGCGTGGATGTTAATTATAAACGCGTTCATATTTACAAAAGAAACAATATATTTATTTTTCGCACAAACAATATTAAACACAAAACTCAAAAAAACTTATTTACAGTTCCTCTCTCGGAGGTCTCCTTTCAACTGTACCTTCCAGTTCTAACTCTATATCCCAACTAAAAACTTTCTTCGAACGAAATCAAAATCGAGTTGCTTGTGCAAAAACTCAGAAGAGGGGTGAAAACTGAAACTATTGCAAACTATGCAGCTGCTTATTTACTTCGGATAACGGGAATGTGTTTTCATAAAAGGATTTAAAATTGATTGCAGCTGCTTAGAATGTGGAATTCTTCCACTGGACTGGACGAAGAGCTTCCTCGAAAATCGATCGATCCGGGTTGTTGTGGACGGCGAGTGTTCGGATCTGTATCCTGTTAATTCGGGGGTGCCTCAAGGTTCTATTTTGGCTGTAACCTTGCTTTTGCTTCACATAAATGATTTGTTGGAGACAACGGATAACAAAGTGTTCAGTTTCGCGAATGATAGTACGCTTGTTTCCTCTTTTTCGAGTGATCGGCCGACTGGTGTATTGGCGTCGCACCAGCTGAGATGCAGACAGATCGACTCGCTGAATCGGGATCTGGATAAGGTCCTGCAGTGGGGAAAGGCCAATCCCGTCGACTTCAGTGCAACGAAAACACAATATACAACATTCAGAAAGAAAAGTAGATCATCGGTTACACAGCTGATGATGAATGGCCAGGCCCTGGAATCTGGGGAAAGTTTAAAATTGCTCGACGTTACGGTCCGTGGGAATGTATCGTGGCATAAACACGTATCATCATCGCCAGGTCCATCTCTGGTAAACTGAGTTATCTTATTATAGCCAAGAATTATTTTACTTCGGCCCAACTTTTTCTCCTGTATAACTCCCAAATTAGACTCACTGTCGATTATTGCTTTCATGTTTGGACCTCTGCTCATAGACATACCCTAGACCTACTTGAGAGCATACAAAGATGAGTGATCTGCCTGATCGGGGAAACGGAGCTTACGTCGGGACTACATTCGCTATCACATCGAAGGCGCGTAGCCGACCTCTGTTTTACAGATATTATCACGGGTTGTTGGCGACGTAACATACGAAGCCAAGGATGGAGCAGCACACGACTACTGACTGGCACACCGAAGATCGGCAATTTATACCATTCGCTCTTTGGTTCTCGTGACAATACGCAAACAAGAGAACGAGGACAAAAAAGAGGATAAAAGCAGCGGCAGTTGGAGAGTGCAACCAGTTCAGTTTCAGTTCAGTGCAGAGGTAATAAATAAATATCAACGCAGCAAATTATATTGTAATAAACGAAGATAAGAGATCTTAACAGATTATAGTTCTATCAATGTAAATAGAATAAACAATAAAAAAAAATACAGTCCACTGATTAAATAAGGCGATCCGTGCTCGCAACATAATCGAGACGCCGCCTACCAGTAAAACAGGTACTGTTCTTCGGAGAATCGTAGTATTGTTCCACGCAATTCGGGTTATATGCGCTCCACAAGACAATCCGACGGATCACATCAGTTTATGGTTCATCTCCCAATGACGCGAATACCCCTGCATTAGAACTTGTTCCGTTACAGAGCGAGGAAGCTGTGGAACTCTCTTCCCGCGTGAGTATTCACGGAGCGTTATAACCTGCAACTGTTGAAAAATAATTCCAACAGTTATTTGGTGGGATGTCGGGGCTCCCACGCGGCGCTATAGGTTCGCCTCTCCGGAGAGAAGTGTAATAAACAAAAAATGCTTGAGCTGATGAAATTTAATTATGATCAGCATCCCGTGTTATAAACAAGTGCATATGACAGGTAACGCTGGCGGAGTCGAGTCGGTGAGATCATGAACTTCCGGGTTCCTACAGCCCAATAAATAGTAGTAGTCCTGCAAGAGTTTAGATTTGTGTGCCGGCGTACGGCGCGGGTTCCTATCACCCACCAACGAATCCTTCACAACAATTGGCCTCCGAAATCCGGGCGCCACGAAAAAGCGATAAATAAAAGCCACTGGGGGAAGTTCTGTTGTATAAAGCGCTCTTTACTTGATCGATTTTTACACTGAGTTTTTGCTATTTGTCGTTTCACTATCAATCTCTTAACGTATACAAATTAGTTTCTATTTTCTTTGTGTCTATTGTATTTTTTTAATTGGGAGTTACAAACAGTACTAAACATATCAAATAGTTCGCGTATACCTGTTTTGTTTGTTATTCTTTTTCCATTTTAAACCGTTGAGTCATGCATCGCCCCCGTTTATTTAATTTATCTCCTACCTTTTTCTTAGTTTTAGGCACCCGAGTCCCGAACAAAGCGCGTCGCTTCGTCACAGCATTAACAATCCTTCTGGTTTGCCGACACAATACTGATTCTATGTTAGAAAACGGCACATTCTCGCGCACACGGTTCCTTATGATAATGAATGTCACCTCTAGACCCAAGCAAAGAAGAACTAGACTCTCGACTCGTCGCGCGACGTGACCCTCCGCAGTGATGATTGGACTTCGAATTTATAACGGGAGAGCGATGTGCGCTCGGCAGTGGTTGTGAATCGACTGACTAACAAATGGAAAGAATCTATTCATCGCGTCGTGGCTAAAATAAACTCACCGCCACTTACTAGGAATTTCGAGAAGAGTTGCTATGCCTGTATAGGGGATTAGTTCCGGGGAATCCTCGCCGTATAAACTGAGTTGGATTCGTTGGTTGTGTGTACCGGGAAATTGGTTTCGGCGGCATAGCCAAGTATGATCAAGGGTCTTGGTCCTTGTGATGGTTGTTTCGCGGAAAATTAGCTGCCGCTTGGTGGCAAGCGAGAAGTATAGTTTAAGGAGGAAATGAACCGAACTGGTTTTTGGGAAAAATGCATACGGTTTGATTGTAGGGAATTGATGTGGTTTTACATCTTTTAGGTAGAATAGGAACCGAAATGGTTTTCGGGGGAAATTGGAATTGCTTGGGTGCAAGCAAGGGATATAATTTAGATAGAGAATTAACCGAAGCAATTTCGGGGAAATGCATGCGGCTCGGTGTAGTTGGTGGTGATGATTAATGTTCCGTTGTACAAGGCGGGACTATGACTTAAGTAAAGAATTGACCGAAGCAATTTTGGGAAAATGTATGCGGGGATGATTTAGAATGTATTCGGTCGGAAGTTTTGGGAAATGCCTTTCATTGCCGATTGGGAGATGGATTCTTGCAAGTTCGGGATGGATGCGCTTGCAGGTTTTGCATGCTTGCGAATGTGTGTATTGCAGGTTTTGAATGGGGAGTTGGGTCGAGGTGACGCGCTGTTAGCAGTCAAGATTGGTTGGCATTATGGGTTGATTCTCCATGTAGTATAGAGAACCCCCACAGTCCCGTATTGTAAAAGAAAATCGTTCTCTTTCGGCGGGAGACTTTACCGATTTAGGGTTAATAATAAATTTTTTACCATCGAACGAAAAATACCAAAAGAAGTGGTCGGTTTGCGGGCCTCTACAGTGGCATAATCCCTTAACCTACGGTCGTAGGCTCCCTGGTTGAGAGATTCCACTCAAACATATCATAATTAAGGACAATTTTCACATCTTCTAGTAGCGGAATGCAGTTTAAATCGACATATTTCGATGCTTTTCCTGGAAGGGTTATAACATAAACCTCTATAACGTAACAATTTCTAGAAACCCTCATGGAACAGTAGCACTGCCGTATTCAGTAGACCCCGAAGCGTATTGCAGCCCTATCGGACGATCGTTAGCTTTTCAGGGAAATTCGCAATATATTGAGGG
Source organism: Microdon myrmicae (assembly GCA_963931805.1). Lineage (NCBI taxonomy): Eukaryota > Metazoa > Arthropoda > Insecta > Diptera > Syrphidae > Microdon > Microdon myrmicae. Next base: position 97,266,977 of record OZ007501.1, on the reverse strand, counting down.
TAGCAGCTTTAACAGAATATGCACACAAAACCGTCGGAAAAGCACTCGCAACAACGGAAGCCAAAGAAAGCGCAAAACTCTTCTTCCACAAAATTGGTCCTCAACACTTTGACTGGCCGGGCATGTTATACAAGGTGATGGGAAAAATTATCAGTTTGGACATTTAAATATGAGGAATACAACGAACTCCTAACCGATACGCAGGCGGACATCCGGCCGTATGACGAATTTTTGATCATCAGCAATAGAAAAGCATGGATATCTTCAAGACTTTTGCACGTCCCTGGTATAGAACCTTATAAGGTAAAGTTCGGTTTTATGGATTATCGCAACAGCTTTGCAGTTGGATAAAAAATTTACTCAAAAAACGATCCGGTTATAGATGGTATTGTCTCGTGATGAGTAAGTATTAAACTGAATTCAGGTGGCTATAAACCGGAAGTTAATATCCAGAGCCTATATTGATTTGATATATTGACAGATATATTGGAGATTTTATTTTATTTTACATCTTTCTCTCTCTACTCGTGTAAATTGTAGAAATAAAATGCCTGTTTAGTTTTAAAACAAGACACAAAACCAAAGAAAGACAAAAATTGTGGAATTAAAACTGAATTTTGCGCAATCAATCCCCCTAGACGTTCTATGCTAACATAAATAATTGAGTCATTGAAAGTGATACTTGATTCCATATTTACCTGGTGTTGTCGAAAAACATTGGAACGATTTAGGTGTGCGCTGCGCCTTAAAGGCGCTTTATTCCTTTTCACGTCGAACAGATTGGGATCGACTCCATCGATGCAGTCATCTGACTTCTTCAATATATACTCGTACTCGTTTTTTCTGTTGTTATTGAAAACACTGTCGTTATTGTTATTGAAAACGCTGTCATTATTGTTATTATTTAAACAGATTGTATTATCTACTCCTGCAACCGGAGACACAATGGAATTACCATTGTCGAAGTCATTCCATGTGTTATTTAATGTTATGTTGAGGGTTGATAGAACCATTTTGTCGGTACGTTTCCACTTATACCTCTTTTCGCATTTCGAAATTCTTCTTTTTTGTAAAAGCACTTTTCAATTTCGTTTCGTTTTCACGGCACTTGTCGATAGGATTCCTTTTTCTTTTCATTATCTGGGATTCGTGAAATTATTCTGTCATTTCGTAAATACGAGCACGTACTCGCGAGAAACTGTGCGTTCAAAAGTAATGTAAAAATGAAAAAAATGTGTAAGACGCATATTTTACCGACCGACCGACTTCATTACAGAAATTCTCAATGCATTTAAGTTGATGATAATAAGCGGTTATAGTGATAAACAATGCGTATCCTTATTGCCCCTTTGTTTGGATCCGAATAGTGCTCAATGTACACACATACTTAGCATACCTAATTTCAATACAAACAACCCTGAGTAGCCGGGATTACAAAACACCCTTCAAATGCAACGGCTGAAATTTATTATTACAACTTGGTATTTGGCTTGGTTAATCATTTTACAATAATTGGCGTCAAGTTTTGTAGGCACTACTGGTCGACAAATTTGCATTAATCCAAGAAATAGGACAGAAGTCTTTCTTTTTACGAGGAATGGAATAATATTCATTGTGATGTAAATTTGGCTGTAATAGATGTTCAGTAAGACTTGCGGGTAATACATTGCCGAGGCGGGTGGAAAAACTGATATAAGTATAGGAGACGCAGGCTTATAATTATAGCAACATTTGCAAATTCATGCAGTTGGTGAGGGGGTTCGAATTTTAAAAGTAACTGTCGAATTAAGTAGGGACAAACTGCGAATGCATTCGAAACTGATACAATGTGTAGGAACAAAATAGAAGAGTGGATGTAGCTCCTCCTCTGTAACCTCTATTCATTAAATGTGATTAAGAGCTTAGTGTAGAAGTTTTAATGTTTGAGTCAAGACTATTCAAAATTTAATAGGAAAAAGATCTTTGAAGAAATAATGCGCCAAGATAAAGTGGTGGAGCGTAGCTACTGTTGGCTGACATAAAAAGTTCATTTATTTTTTTCGCTGTTTATAATCGACAACAGTATAGAACACTCTGTCTGATTACGTGTTTACCCACCGCTGCAATCTTAGGGGATTCAAGGACCATATACCATTGCTGCGGTTGCAACTGGGGGTGACAAGAATATATTTGTTCCAAATATTTTCTTGTATAATACTTTACACCGATCTTGTATCATATCACTAGAACCAACAACAATTTAGTTGTACTACGTTTTGTTCTGACACAAGAAATGTGGGACCGATCAAGAGAACTAACGTACTGATCTTGAGTGGAGATAAGAAGAGAACAATAGTCCGTTGACGGGAGATCGACAACAGACAGCACGGAAATACTCAAATCTTGTTTTCTTGGACACGAAATTTTGAGACTACTAGCTTCCTGGGCATCTGGTATTTTTTACCGACAAAACAATTGTGCTGCAATACGTCCGATTCTACGGATCGAAATTCAACAAAATGGAGGAGAGACCCAACACAACACAAGGAAAAAAGCACTTCAACGATCGATAGCAAGGAAAGCACCTGATTCATCTCTATGGCGACTCAACCGGGAACCGGTCTTGGCCTTATTTAACAAATCTCTCCACTGGTCCCGATTTCATGCCGATGTTATCCGGTTTGGCACTCCCGGGCTCCGGGCGTCCTGGTGTACCCCATCCCTTCATCGCAGACAAGGTCTGCCACGGTGTCGCCTTCCATACATCCTGCCACAAAGTACTTTCCGACCAAGCTCCTCTTCGCTCATTCGAGCTAAGTGTCCCACCCACCAGAGTCTACCGTGCTTAATTTTTCTTACAACATTAGCTTCAAGGTAGATCGCGTACAACTGGCGGTTGTACATCACATACGGGGCCAACAATTCTCCTTAAGACTTTTCTGTCGAATGCGGCTAAGAGATCCGAGTGCGTTTTACTGAGCAGCCAAGTCTCGGATCCATACATGAGTACGTAAGATCATGGTCTTGTACAATAGTAGCTTGGGTGTTCTGGGTGAATTTCGGGATTTAAAGAGTCTTGATAGACCATAGTAGGCTTTGTCGAATTTGATCAGCGGTGTGACTCAACCGACAACCAAGAAGTCAAAGAATAACACCAAAGTAAGGAGAAAAAAGATGAAATTTGTGCTCCCTCAAAAGACATTTTGAGCTCTATACTCAAGAGAGTGCTTGAAATTCTTTCGCCTATCATAAGGTGCCAGCCCCTATGTGTCTATAGCGTTTGCAACGATAGTGAACAACGTGTGATTCGAACTGCCGCTATGACAGTTCGAATCACTAAAAATGGACCAATGCTCAACACATCAGGACATTGCCGCGTGTACGAATTCGATTTCTAAACTCATTCAACTAATGTGGAATTGCTATGTTATTGCTTGGTATACGACTGGTGCGTTTTCTTCTTATTCGATTTTCTTTCGGTGTTCGTCACTATTTACTTGTATATTGTGTGTGTATCTGTTAGAAACGCCACACTACTCCCTCCTCAGTAACTTTGTTACGATCAACTTCGCGTGCGAACGGCGGAGCAAGGAGTGAGTGAGCGCGAGGACGTTGGAGTACGCGAGTGTGCCAGTGCTCTATACGGAAGCCGTGATCGTAGTAGTAAAAGTCCTGTTTACTATAGGAGAATGTGTGTTATGTGTGAGATCACACGAGAGGATTGTTATGTTTGGCAAGTATAGCGAAAAAGGGGAATTGAACACATGATGAATCAGGTGGGAAGTGAAGCATTGAATCATCAGGCTACTGCCGTGCGTACGAATTCGATTTCTTAACTCAAGTACCTCGACGGCGGGTTTTTGCAGCCACCTGTGATCGCGCCGGTACGGGCTTTAATGCGAAATGTGAGGTTCCGCTCGCGTACTATTCAAGTTATTCTACGTGGACTGGACTGTACGAAGGCAACCTGCCCGGACAAAATATCAGCAGTAGTCCTTAAGAACTGTGCTCCAGAACTATCGCCGGTTCTTGGAAGACTCTTCCACTTATCTTATGCACGGAGGTCATATCCCACCTGTTGGAAAACCGTTCGAGTTCATCCAACCCCAAAGAGGGGGAAAAAGTCTCTCTCACCAAATTACCGGACGATAACATTACTGCTTATGTTATCTAAGGCGATGGAAAAGGACATCAATGAGGAGTTAATTAAGTATTTGGTTCGTAATGGACTTCTGAATGATCATCAATACGGATTCCGTGGCAGGTGATCCATTATTGTCTATGTTATCATTATGGTCTATGTTATCTAAGATGATGGAAAAGGTCATCAATGCCGAGTTAATGAAGTAATTGGAGCCCAACGAACTTCTGAATGATCGTTAATACGAATTCCATGGCAGGCGGTCCACGGGAGATCTTTTGACCCTTATAAACGATATATGGACATCTGCGATTGAGGCCATGATCAGCCAAGAGTGGTCGCATTGGATATTTCCAAGGCTTTTGACCGCATCTGGCACGGGACATTGCTGAGCAAACTCCGTTCATATGAACTTTCCCAGCAGCTTTGCGACTGGATGACGAGCTTCGATCGATCCGGGTTGTTGTGGACGGTGAGTGTTCGGATCTGTATCCTGTTAATTCGGGGGTGCCTCAAGACTCCATTTGGGCTCCAACCTTGTTTTCACTTCACATTAATGATTTGTTGGAGACAACGGATAACAAAGTACGCTTGTTTCCTCTTTTTCGAGTGATCGGCCGATTGGTGCATTGGCGTCGCAACAGCTGAGATGTAGACAGATCGACTCGCTGAATCAGGATCTGGATGAGGTCCTGCAGTGGGGAAAGGCCAATCCCGTCGACTTCAGTGCAACGAAGACACAATATACAACATTGACAAAGAAAAGTGGATCATCGGTTACACAGCTGATGATGAATGGCCAGGCCCTCGAATCTGGGGAAAGTTTAAAATTGCTCGACGTCACGGTCTGTGGGAATGTATCGTGGCATAAAGACGTATCATCATCGCCAGGTCCACCTCTGGTAAACTGAGTTATCTTATTATAGCCAAGAGTTATTTTACTCCGGCCCAACTTTTTCTCCTGTATAACTCCCAAATTAGACTCACTGTCGATTATTGCTTTCATGTTTGGACCTCTGCTCATTGACATACCCTAGACCTACTTGAGAGCATACAAAGATGAGTGATCTGCCTGATCGGGGACACGGAGCTTACGTCGGGACTACACATCGAAGGTGCGTAGCCGACCTCTGTTTTACAGATATTATCATGGTTATTGTTCTTCAGATATTCCTGGTATTATCCTGCGCAATTCGGTTTATATGCGCTCCACAAGATAATCCGACTGATCGCACTAATCTGCGGTTCATCTCCCGACGGCTAGAACATCTCTGCATCAGAACTCGTTCCGTTACAGAGCGGAAAGGCTTTGCGATTCTTTCCTCGCGCGAGGGTTTCCGGGACGTTAAAACCGGCAACAAAAGAACTGCAACAGTTATCTAGTGACATCTCGGCGCTATAGGTTTGCCTCTCCTGGGAGAAGCTATATAAAAAAAAATCTTATAAAGATTTAACAACGAATAAAACATGTAAGTATATGGCTCAATGACCTGAAAACAATTCAAGTTATCTTCGCAACCAAATACTAAATAATCCTTCAAAACTAACAATAGAGAGAGAAGATATTCCGTACATTTTTTTTTTTTTTTTTTTTTTTTTTATTAGACTTCTCTCGGGAGAGGCGAACCTATAGCGCCGAGTGGGCGCCCCGAGATGCCATCAAATAACTGTTGCAGTTCTTTTTGAACAGTTGCAGGTTGTAACGCTCCGGGAACACTCGCGTGGGAAGGGAGTTCCACAGCTTCCCCGCTCTGTAACGGAACGAGTTCTGATACAGGGATGTTTGCGCTGTCGGGAGATGAACCACAAACGGGTGCGATCCGTCGGATTGTCTTGTGGAGCGCATATAGACCGAATTGCGTGGAACAATGCCAAGTATCTCCGAAGAACAGCACCCGTGATAATATCTGTAGAACAGACAGAGGTCGGCCACGCGTCTTCGATGTGATAGCGACTGTAGTCCCGACGTCAGCGCCGAGTCCCCGATCAGGCGGATCGCTCGTCTTTGTACGCTCTCAAGTAGGTCGAGGGTATGTTTAGGAGCCGAGCTCCAAACATGAGAGCAATATTCGAGCGCGAGTCTAATTTGAGATTTATATAGGAGAAGAAGTTGGGCCGGAGTAAAATATTTCTTGGCTCTAAAACATGACGTCAAGATACGTTGGTATGACCTTGGATGACCGCATTAAGTGGGCAGAACATATCCAAAAAAACTCGCAGAACTACGCGTCAAAATTGACTAATACATCGAATATTTACAACATTAATATTCAACAAACCGTTCGTTTCGAACCGGTCCGGATCCATGGCGTTACTATGACTCAGCGTCATAGTAGAAAAACGCAATACTAGCAAAATAGCATACTTAGGAACATGGTTCATTAGTCTTGGCTGGGACCGATGCGACAGTGACTTTCTACGCGACCCCTTTGGAGAGCAATGACAAAGAGAACAAAACCATCTGACCTCATATAACAACAACCAAGCTAACCTACTGCTAAATCTACAGATGCTCTCGAGAACCCTCTAAAATACATTTGTTATACCTCGCTACACATCTCCTTTCAAACATCATCACAACTCACACAATGCAATTCACAAATACCCACCTTCCAATGCAAAACGCTTATCATATATCATTGCAATCAAACAATTGGCCCACTTCCCAAGGCCACACACTAAATGTATTCTGATGCACATTCAAAAGCCAAGCGGGCACCTGCTCGCGGACCTACATGGTTTCATATTTCGAATACATGTTTTTTGCTTCATGCCTGAAAACAAGTGTCACACAAGTTATATGACAGGGTCGGCGCATTCAAAGGCTATTACCGACGATTTAATTGACCGTCGATCAAAATGCTGAGATCTGCGAAAGGACAGACACAGAAACGAAACGCAAATCGATTGAACGAGATGATTTGAACGTGGAGCAATATACTATAATTGGTTCGATCATTGCCACTGTAGGTATATTCGCTGGTGGCGTTAGTATGGACGCAGATTAGACGAAAACACCACAATTTAATTCACGGCAGATGATTCCTAGGCCCGCCGGCGGCTGGCGACCGATAACAGACAGAATGGAAAATCAACTTACTTGCCATAGTAAGTGCCGAACAATCCCAATAAGCATGGGTGCACTTGGATTCTGTTTAAACTAACACACACCGGCCAGATAACATCAGATGCATGAGTTTTAGGGTAATTACTCCTGTTCTGGTGCCATAAGGCAAGAGCATCCGCTTAGATGTCTACTTAAGTAAACGAAACTGCATCGCTAGCCACTGTGTGAATCGTTGGTCATTCATTGGGTAAATAATATTGATGGCCATGCCCGACGCTGGCGATCGTTCCGAGAAACGGAAACGGATCGCAGCATCGGCCATGCTGATAACCCAGTAATATGCGTGCCAGCAAGGCCAATAATAATTTGAACCTTTTTTTTCTTGGAAAGGATAGGTCGAGGATCGTACCGATGAGAATCGATTGATGTTGGAATCAATGTCATGGCAAGCTGATGATATTGCCATGAATTATGCTTTCAGGGGATGACCGTGGAGAAGAGGCTTGGAACAGCCCCCAAATAAGGTAAGCTGCCTAGTATGTATTTATGTCGGTTATCCGTAGGGATAACCGAATTGATTCCAGCTATGGTGGCGATTAATGCCCTAGCAAGATTGTATAATCTTGCCGAAATTTCAACTTTAAGGTAAGTTGTATTGCTGGTAATGGTGGGGATCAAGCGATGCGTGGCTCTTCGGGACCTGAAAAGCACCACACCACTACAAATTGAACGAATGTTTAAGCCGATGCTTTGCACCTAAAGTGGGGCCATTAAGTGGAAATTATCATTGGGATATGCGAATGACTTGTGCCAGGCAATTAGCCTCAAAATGGGTCATACGTTCTGAATCAAAGTCCAGGCTGAAGTAAATGCATCGTTTGCACTTCATTGCCCATAATTCAGATATAAAAGAGTGGTTGCAAATGGACAGAAACGCAAAACTAATGAATCAAGCAAAAGGCTGCAGCCCTGCAATGGTACAGCTGGCCTTCTCTTTTGATTAGATTAGAGTAGTAGGTGAACAAAAGTGATACCTGTAATATATTGCAGAAAAGTTGTTCAAATAAAAGTAAACCAAGCGACAAGTGGTTTTAGTTTTCTTCTCGAATGGAAAATCAACTTACTTGCCATAGTAAGTGCCGAAGCTAATAACTTGCCTACCAGGAAACCTGCCGAAGCCAACAACTTACTCACCAGGAAACCTACCAGAGCCAATAGGTAACTACTTATTGTTATTCCCTAAAAGATACCCTCAGGAGAACGAACTCCAAAAGGTAAGCTACTCAAATAAAACTAGACTAGATAACGAGTACCTAGTTTCCCTTGACTGGAAATGTGCTAGAGCGAACGGGTAAATATATTAAATTAATAACCTCAGAGGACTATCCACCGAGAGATAACTAACTCCATATCACGATAACTAAATATTAAATGTTGTACAAATATATACAACACATTTAACACTGGTAGATTTTCTTAATCAAAAAATAAATAAATAAACGAATAAGTTGTTAAGAAAAATTAAAAAAAAAATTATTTAAAAAATAAAAAAAAAAAAAAATAAAAAAAAAAAAAAATAAATAAATACATTGTTAGTAACAAGAATACGAAACTTGAAGTGTAAGAAACTAAGCCGTTTCATCACTGATCACATGAAAACTACTTAAGGATCTTCAAAGAGTTTGCCGACAAGTAAACTAAAGTTTGGAAATAGGATCATCCTTTATCTTTTCCTTTAGATCATCCTTCATATTTTTTATCTACCTTTATAAAACAGTCCTAACCCCACCTCTAATACATACAAATTTGGCTCAATGCGCATTAAAAGCCGAGTAACTATTGAAAAAACCCAAAAAATTTGCATCGCATAGCCAAAGAATTACATTACTGGAATCCATCTTCTAAACCCAAGCGGTGTGTTGTTCGTTTTTAAGCACACGAATCACAACATAGCGTACACAGCTAACACTAACTCAAAGCATTACAATGAATGCTTAACATTGCACGTCACTTCACACTTCACACCTCGATGGAGGATTTGATGAAAATAACAAAACATCAGCAATGGGAATAATTTAAAACCAAAGAGGTGTAAAGTTTCTGCGAGATAATATGTAAAAATAATCTACCCGACGTCGTCACGGCATTTGCGAGAAATTTCCAAGCACAGAAGAAGCTCATGTTCCAGCATCTCGGTGTAGACTGACCATATAACGTACTAGTAAGTCCGTTGAATAGTTGATCAATAGCAACCCGTGACTCAGTGGTTTTGAATTTGAATACGACGTAACAAAAGTAGATTTCAAAGAAACAATGCTGTTCATCCATCGAGCTGAATACAAATGCCAACTCGGATACCAGGGCTATAATTTAGTCTAGTCAGCCGCAACATTCTTTAGTTCTTGCATCAAAACATACCACGCACACCTCTCGACATGTCTTACATTGATACACGTATATTATTCAAATTTCGATGATTTCAAGGTGAACCTATCAATAAATTGAAGTGGCAGACGAAAACAACGATCATCAGACCGAAGGTTGGAATTTTAAATTTAAGATAGATATTTTGCTTGATGAAAACATTATTTAAAAACTGTCAGTCCAAAAGTGGAAAATGTTATTTAAATAAGATATGGTGAAGGATTGAGATTACCCACAATTCTACATCTAAGACTTTTTTGAAAGCGGATTTCAGGAATAATATGTATTAAAAAACTGAAAGGCGAAAGATTATGTTAAGAAAAACGAAAGATGCTTAACGAATTCGAATAATGTATTCCATTGAAATGCACAATTTTGTTATTTTAAAAATGACACTTCCAACAAAATGTTATATCAACAAATTTACTTTTCACATTTCTCATACTAACGCACCATTAGGCCACTTCTGAAAACCAAATTCTAATAAAATGTCCAAGCAAATAACTGAATAAAATGTTTAGCATAAAGTTATCATTATACTCTAGTGAAAGTATTTTCCTAAAACTGTAGTCTCTGATTTATATTTATATATATATTTATCAGGTTTAGTTTCTAGAAGAATTCAGAGCAGCATGTGATAGAAGAAAATAAAACCTATAGCGGCCACTTTTACTTATCCGCTTATGGTCTCAACAAGCATCTCATTAGAGACGTTTATTTGATATTTGTGCCGAGTCATGGCAATAATATGAAAGTTTCGCGATGACCAGTGCAACATAAGAGTTTTAATGAGCAATTTTTCCGCCATTATGCCCAACTATAGAGACGCAATGCTTTCACTAACTAACTTAATATGCAATATCGATGCGGTATCTACCCACCTGTCTACTCCCAAATCAGCCATTCTTGCACTAAATGCATATTTCAGTTTTCCAGCTAAATAAAATTTGGTGCATAGATTCTTCTTTATGGTACATCATAGTATAAGCACATACCAGCGTATCAAAACTATTTTCACCTCCACAACAAAGATTTACCTACGCCTGAACTTCATCTTCACATAGGTATATGATTCGTTAGTTTTTTTATACAAAGTTGAATAGAGGGGTGTTATGGGGGTTCTCTATACTATAGCGTTTGGAATGATAATGAAGAACGTGTGATTCGAACTGACGCTATGACAGTTAGAAACACCAAAAATTGAACCAATGCGTAACACATCAGGCTACTGGCCCTGCTTAGAATTCGATTTTTAAAAGCAAATATATTCGACTTGTAGCGGTCCCAAATCGCTACTCCCATCCAAATCCCCAATATTACCAATAATCCCCAATACTTCCTATAATCCAAATCCAAATCCCATATTGAATCATATGAGCGATAAATTAAACCGAAAGTTAATTTGTCGCACATTGATTCAATTCCTAATAATCCTGACATCATGAAATGGTTAACTCAAAATGTATTTCATGATTTCCCTTCCAGGAACTTATGCAACTAAACCCTTAGTCAATTCCCAGAACCCGATTCCAATTGAAGCACACAAAACCTTGTGTATGCTTCTTGGAATTTTGACAATAAAAACGTTGACAAATCTCAACGAGAAAGAAGTATAAAAGGACGGCGCATTTTAATTTCGTGATCAGTCAAGGTTCCAGAGACCGAACCGCTGGTCGTCGATGAGTTAAGTTCCAAAAGGCCGAAACTATGGTCGAATGTCGGGTCACAATGTATCAAGCTTAATCTAGAAAGGCGAAATAAATAGAAAGTTTAACTTAAAACAAAAGTCGAATCTTTCAATTTTCTCCGGAACATTCCACCGATGGGAAGTTACAAAAAAGAAAAGAGATCTTAGCAAGGTATTGCGGACCCTGGTACGGGAACCCCCCCAACAACCAAAAAGGAAAAAGAGTTCTTAACAAGGTATTGCGGACCCTAGTACGGGAACCCCCCCCCCCCCCCCCCCCCCCCAAGGGACCAAGGGAGAATAATATACTCCTGGGCCCGAGGGGTGCCCACTGGCGCCTTAACAGGAGACCCCGCCATTCCCTGCTAAGGAGCTCACGAAGACCGAGCCCCACATCCGGAAACCCACACACGCAAAAGAAGGAAGTTGCGAGGGCGCACCTTTTCACGCCATCCTTTTCAACCAATAAACGGCCCCCCAGAAGATCACCACAGAGGGAGATTGTAGCGATTCTAACAGATACACACACAATTCACAAGCAAAAATAGTGAAGAACACCGAACGAAAAATCGAATAAGTAAAATACATCAGAACCGTATACCAAGCGAAAATAAAAATAATTCATACCAGTGGAATATAGTCGAGTTTGGAAATCAAATTCTAAACACGGTCAGTAGCCTGGTGTGTAACGCTTAGGTAAAATTTTTTTCGTGATTCGAGCTGTCATAGCGTCAGTTCGAATCACACGATCTTCTTCACTATTATTTCAAACGCTATAAGATGACCCAACGACACACACAATAAGGAGGTAAGCGAAACATTTTAATTCAAAATATAGCACCTCAACAGACTGATGAGTGAATTGTTATTTTATCGCTCTGATGCATTTCCTTATTCGATTTTCGTTCGGTGTTCTTCACTATTTGCTTGTGTATTATGAGTGTATCTGTTAGAAACGCCACACTACCCCCTCCTCAGTAACTTTGTTATGCTCAGCTTCGTGTGCGAACGACGGAGCGAACGAGAGAACGTCGGAGCAGACGAGTGTGTCGGTACTCTATGCGGAAGTCGTGATCGTGTCGTGAAGTTCTGTTTACTATGGGAAAGTGGTGCTGTGTGTACAGATCACGCCGTAGTCACCAATTATAGCGTTTGGAATGATAGTGAAGAAGATCGTGTGATTCGAACTGACGCAATGACAGCTCGAATCACGAAAAAAATTTTACCTAAGCGTTACACACCAGGCTACCGACCGTGTTTAGAATTTGATTTCCAAACTCGACTATATTCCACTGGTATGAATTATTTTTATTTAAATGACAGTTAGAATCACCAAATATTGAACCAAAGCGCAACCCATCAGGCTACTGGTCGTGTTTAGAATTCGATTTTTTAAACGCAAGTATATTCCACTGATGTGAATTGTTATTTTTATCGCTATGGTATACGGCTCTGATGCATTATCTTATTCGATTTTCGTTTGGTGTTCTTCACTATTTGCTTGTGTATTGTGTGTGTATCTGTTAGAGACCATGGAGAACCAAACCACAATTTCAACCTAATTTCGACCGCCTACAGCGTGTCACATTATCCCCTATCCCACCATTCAGCTATTTTACCTGTAAAAGAAGGCATAGCTGAATTCATTATTCTATGCAGATAATGCAGAATTGAATTCAGCTCCCTTTTGCAATACGGCAACTCCATATCATTAACCCTATGAGATTTCTACCGGAAATCTCAACGTCATATTGGTTAGCAACAACTAAATCTAACCAAACAACGCTGTTGCAACATAGCAAAACCGCTTGGGTTATTTCAACATCTTTGAGTCTGGTTCTCACGCTGATTATTTTCCAAGCATCAGCGGCGTCCTATTGACTTTCCCCAGACACTCTATTCGCTGGGGATCATTGATCTATTTTTACAGGTGAATAGCAAAAACCATTTTCCTCTCCTTTCCGTTTTTATCTTCCCACAATTCAATGTACTCTGAGATCACCACAGTCACCGCACTAGGTCAGTGGGTCATCCTCAGCGGCTGCATTGATACAAGCACACCAAAGCCAGATCAACCCTGGGTTATTGTGCTTTTCCTTTTGATTTCTTCATCCTTTCTACGCCCATCGACCGTCGAACGAATACACAAGTATTTATTCACCTCAATGAGCTTGTATTGTGAAGGCAAAATAGAAAATGCGGAACACGTACTCACAGAGTGCGTGAGATTCGAGACCGCACGAACGATTTTGGAGAGACATATGAGGCGGACAGGGGAGGAGTAATAGAATACATGCTTAGTTCAAAACAGGCATGGTCCGTAACCAATGGCATTCTCTGTAAAATGATGCAGCAGTTGCGACGTGACGAGCGGAGTAACAGGTAAACTCCGTCACGCCTCGCGATGGAATATCTAAAAGAAAATTCCGCGGGGATCAACGGGAATATGAGCCTGGCGTGAGGTGGTTTTAGTCGGTAAAAACCCGGTATGCCCCTGGATCGGACTAGAGGTATCTTTTGAAGATTTCCACCTTCCTACCGAAACCAGAAAAAAAAAAAAACCTCAATGAGCGGAGAGAATATCACCCTAAAAGCTTGTTCAGCACATGCGCTAGCTACCTGTGGATAGGTAGCGAATATGGATCAAAGATCCATCTGCGACATTTTTACTGATTTAATGTTAAATTCTCCTATATTGTATTTTCCCATGAAATTTTCAATGTATTTTCCCATAAAAACTTGGTATAAATACAACCTTCAGTAAAAATTGTGATTACATTTAGTTTAGCAGCGAATAGAGCGAGACACTTGTCTCGAAAAAACTTTTTTTTATTAAATTAAATTAAATTTAAAGTTTATAACTGTGACGATTCCGAAATTCTTTAGATTCTCTCTGTACATCGGGCATATACATACTAAACAGAAGTACAAAAAGTAATACCCATTTGCAATACACAGGCACTGAGCAAACAAAACACGGCCATATACATACTAAACAGAAGTACAAGAAGTAATATCCATTTGCAATACACAGGCACTGACCAAAACACAAATTATCAGAAGGCAAAACAGAGAGGTGCATTTATTAAAACACCCAAGATCAACTTATTTTTTACGACTTGCTTCTTATTATTGTGACGGTTCCGCCAAACCCCACGATTCGCTTTCCTAAAAAACCCCCATAACTTTCACCCAGTCTGCATAAGTTTTCGCTAATGCAATAGCATTAGCATCTTAAATGCTTCACGCATTAAAGAGAACACATTTGTAATCGAAGAAGCCTCTGGAAAGAGAATTCTTACCTGCATGCATAACTTCGCATTTAAAATCCCCTATAAGAGTTATCTCCAAGCTTATCCTGGATAGACTTTACGTCTCTCTTGGAAGAGGAAATGCATCCTTAATTTAAGAGAGCCAGTTTCATTGGCTGAATTTCTTTCGACAACGATTGAATATCGTTGTCCTTTTCCATCCACTGACCGCTACGGTCATGCCGCTCCCGCTGTCCGTAGGGCTGCGGACACGCGTGTTGTACCCCGAGTCGTGGCTAGTGTTGAGTCGAATACGGTAGTTTTAATTATAATCGATTAGTGTAATTCAAGTCCGTTGCCTGTAATTGAGAGTACTTAGAATCGGTCTTCTGTAATCACCAAATTGAATAAATAATAAACTAACTCGAGCGTTTCATTTAACTGTCTTGTGGCGGAGTTTTACTCCTTGTGTTGGTGAACAAACGTGGCGGCGTTTCGTTCTTTTGTTCGGCGGAACAGTTAATCTTTGTGTTAGTGATGAGGTGGGTTGGTAGTAGAACTCTCGCCCATGCAGGCGTCGCAACTACCTACCCCACACTATCCCTCATATCTTTGTAGTTAAATACCACATGCAATAACCCAGTAGAAACCATCATTGTAAATAACCCTTCACAGAATTTCATATCTCAAGATCAAGCCTAACATTCTCATTGATATGTGTGATTCCGTCGTAGCGTGGGTATACCAACACCCAATACCCCAAGTCGCCCTATGGACGGACACACCACGGTCCAGATGCAGCTGCTTCCCTTTATGCCTTCTTCTCAGTCATTGCCACCACAGGCAACATGAACATCCCGCACCCTCGCCGTGACCAATTCAGAGAGACCCTCTCTGATTGGTCACCGCATGAGTAACTGCACGTTACCATCGAATGACTGGAGCATGGCGGACTCTTACGTGTGAGTTTTGAAAAGAGTCGCGTGTCAACCGCCAACGGGTCGAGTAACAACCACCGGAGGAGTCAAATCTATTTTGTTTCAAAATAAATTGTGTGAAGATCAATACCAAATAGGAATTTCATTTTTTTAAGTCAAATTATATGAAGATCAATTCGAACAATAATTCCGTTTTGTCAGTAATTTAAGTGAAGATCAATTTCGAACAATAATTTTGTTTTCTCCGGAATTCAAGTGAAGAACAATTTCGAACAATAATTCTATGTTTTTAAATTGAATAATGTAAAGATCAATACCAAACTCTAATTTTAATTTTCAAGTTAATTTAAGTGAAGAACATGTTCGAACCTTAATTCTGTATTCAAAGCTAAATGTTAGTGCCCACCAAACGGAATATCGACTTTGGTTAAAGTCTCCCAGTATATACCTAGTAATTAGTTTCTATGAGAAAGAAAGGAAACAATAACGAAAATAACCGTATTTAAAACAAACAATCTCCTCGTGTTTCCTTCCTTGTTGTGGTGACCAGTGTCAGCAATTTTTGGTGGACGTTTCGCAGCTAATGAACCCGAGCCGTGCCGGCACACGACCGAAAGAAGAAACAACAACACCAACACATACACAGTAGTCACAGCCCCCCACACCTCCCCCCAATGGCAATAGATATATATATATACACGGTCCTGTTTAACAATGCGTTGAACAATGCATACTTTTCCGGGCATTGGAAAACGGCAATCATACAGCTCATTCTAAAAAGCGCAAACACTGTACAAACCCAATGAACATGCGTTCGATAAGCTTACTGCCAAGCATCAGTAAAGTATTCGAAAATACCATTAACAAAGCTCTGCTAAAATGGGTAGACGACAACAACATTATTCCGAATAACCAGTTTGGTTTTAAGGTGGGTCATGAAACTACACATGCCGCAACTAAACTGGTCTCCGACATACAATGGAATAAATTTAAGAACCAATGCACAGGTGCCTGTCTGATCGACTTGGAAAGAGCCTTTGATACCGTATTGACCGATGGGTTATATTACAAACTGGTTAGACAAAGCATATATAAGCCTTTACTATATGCACTTTACGATATGTTAAAGCACAGGGGGTTCGTGGTCAAAAGTGGTAATGTGACCTCTAATAAAACGTATAATATCAAGAATGGCTTGCAACGGGGAGTGGTACTCTCTCCGATTCTTTTTAACATTTACATTAACGACATATTAGATGCAGTTCCGCATGTTATTGCGTACGCAGACGATCTCATAATTTACAGAACAGCTCCAAAAGTTGAGATCATAAATAGTTTACTACAGCGAGACTTCAACAAAGTGCAGCGCTATTGCGACGACTGGAAACTTAAGATCAACTTCCAGCAATGTGAGCCATCCTAATTACCCATTGTATAAAGCCACGATGGCGCAAGATTAATGACCTTGCCCGGAAAATACAAATCATTATGAGAAATTTAACAAGCCTCAGGACTTGCTAAATAAGGCCAAGACCGCTCCAGGTTGTAATGCCGATGAAGATGATGATGATGATGATAAAGCCACGAACAACACAAGAAAAAACCGGCGAAAGTTAGTGGGACGGCATGAACGTAAACTGGAAACCAAGAGTATGGTTAAATACCTTGGCATCTGGCTAGATCAGTATCTGTATTTCAACAGACATGTAGAGGCACCTTTGGTCTAGACTGGAAAATCGTTTGCTATGATAAGAAGTCTATTTCATAGTAGCAAACTTGACAGCAGGATAAAACTTGTATGCGACATGACGCTAATCAGGCCAATGATCATATATGGTTGCCCAGTATGGTTTAACATAGGTTCGGAGAATTCCGGTCTTACCGAATTCAGTGACGATAATTTTTCAAATGACATTAATGCCAATGGTAGGGCTAATAGACTTTTATTTACGAGGGAAGGAATCCAAGGTATCGTCTACTCATTGAGAAACGAAAAGTCAGTGGGAATATATGGAATGCCTTGAGTACGATCAAGAACCTCCCCTCTATGGTAATAATGGATCTGTGGCGTCTCTAACAGATACACACACAATACACAAGTAAATAGTGAAGAACACCGAACGAAAATCAAATAAGAAAATACATCAGAGCCGTATACCATAGCGATAACAAAACAATTCACATCAGTGGAATATACTTGAGTTTAAAAGTCGAATTCTAAACACGGCCAGTAGCCTGATGTGTTACGCTTAGGTTCCATTTTTGGTGATTCTAACTGTCATAGCGTCTGTTCGAATCACACGTTCTTCACTATTATCCCAAACGCTATAGGTCTTCCAATAGGGACTTGACAACTTATTTTCGGTAGTAAATTTTTATAATTTGCAGACGTTGTTCGTTCGTGCACTTAACCATGATGAAAATGTTGAGTTTACTGAATAAATTGACAGTGATAGTTCGATGATTGGTGGAAAGGGTGCGTTCACAAATTAAATTCAAAGTTGTCACGTCCCTATTAGAAAACCCTATAGATGTACCATAAACGACTATAAGCTAATTTTAATCTGATCGGTTTATAAAAAAAAAAAAATTTATTTGAATTAAAATGTTTTTGATTTATGGACGACCCCTAAGTTGCAGAAAATCGGAGCGGCTTTAGGTAGTTTCCGCGCTTTTGATTGTCGTAAATAATCTGGGTCAAAACCATTTATATAAAGTTAACCAGACTCTGGTGAACTCCATTTTTCTTCCTCTCTTTCTCTCTCTTCCCCTCTCTCGTCCCCCCACTTCCCCCCCTTTCTCTTTCTCTCCCTCTCCCCCTTTTTAGCTCTCCTTCTCTCTCTCTCTCTCTTTCTCTCCCTCCCCCCCCTTTTCACTCTCCTTCTCTCTCTCTCTCTCTCTCTCTCTCGCTTTGCCAGTCGATTCCTTACGATTCTACATATTATACAAAAAATATCCCACGTTTTAAATCAACCAACGCCTTAAATGGATTTAGTGTTGAACAGACATTTATATACCTTCTCCCTTTCTTTCTCTAGGCCTATGTAACTGTAACCATCCTATACATATGCAAAGAATGTGAGAAGTTTCAAATCAGCTGGCAATTTAGAAGGACTTAAATTTTCTTTATAAATAAGCACCGACTGTTATTCTGAAATTTATTGACCTCTATCTCCCTCTCTCTCGCCCCGTCTACCCCCTCTCTCTCCCTCTTTCTTTATTTCTTTCATCCTCTCTCTCTCTAACCCTCCATTATATGCAACAAATATTGAAAGTTTGAAATCATCTAAATTGACTTACTATCGCTTTCTTAATAAGTACTGAAGTCTGGCAGGTTCAGAAAGAGGAGAGACATATTCTAGTTATAGATACCACAAGAGAAATGACTAATTGTACCCCATAATAGATTTCCTTTAGAAAAAAAACTTTGAAAATAATAATATAGCAAAAGAAGAGAACTCTCTATAATTTTTAATATGTTTTATTAAAAAAACATGAAAATTCTAAACATATATTAGTCTCCCATTTACTTCTGAGTACATTATGTACGGGGTGATGGGTGCTCTGATTGCCTTCAACCCGGCGAAGGCCAGGACGATCCTTGTCCCTGTTCAATCCAAGTTGACATGCAGTCTCCATGTGACACCCCTGGATAGCTACTTTGACACCCGCCAAGTAGTGAACCAATGCATGCAGTGACATCCTGAAAAAGGTTGGCGCAAGGCTAATAACCAGGCCCGTAAAAATGAATTATTATGGCAAATTTAACAAGCCTCGGATATGGACCGGATACACGACGACGACCACGGAAACGAAAATGGCTAAATGATTTAAGGATTCTTTCATGGAACATACGCTCACTATACAGAGCTCGAGCTGCACAGCAGCTAGCCGATGCCCTGTCCGAATATAAGGCGGACATAACAGCATTACAAGAAATAAGATGAACGGGCAGTGGTGTTTTTCAAAGAAAAGAGTATGACATTTATTACAGCTGTCACGCAAAACACTATGTGCACTTTGGCTTCTAGTCAGCCAAAAACTGAAGCCTGCCATCATCGGCGCTAATGCAATAAATGAAAGGCTATGCACTCTTCGCGTGCGAGGCAAGTTTAAGAACATAAGCCTCATAAACGTTCACGCATCTACAGAGGAGTCCCCTGACGACGAAAAAGAAGAATACTATGAGAACGTCGAACGGGCCCTCAATGCCTGCCCAAGATACGATGTGAAAATCGTTCTTGGGGATTTGAATGCCAAAATAGGTCGGGAGCCGGTTTTCAGGCACTACACAGGTTCCCATAGTTTGCATGAGAACACTAATGACAATGGACTACGAGTCATCGAATTGGCAGCATCGAAAAACTTGGTTGTTGCGAGTACCAGGTTTCCGCGTAAAGATATCCACAAAGCCACCTGGGTATCACCTGATGGAGCCACTCGCAACCAAATTGACCACGTGCTGATAGATCGCCGCCACTCTTCGAGCCTGATAACGGTACGATCGTACCAAGGTACCAACGTCGACTCGGATCACTATCTTGTTGGTACAGTTTTCCGAGCGCGGATTGCCTTGCGGAGACGTATTGCATCCGCGGATCAGGTTCGAATCAACACGGCTGCCTTACGCAATGAGAATACCAGCAGCACCTTTGGTCACGCGTTAAGACTCGCCCTCGAAGAGCTCGACGGAGGGAGAGTAAGTCCTGGGTCCAGAATGCCGGGCGTAGAAGAGAAATGGACACGCCTTAAGAATACTGTCATTAGTACTGCCAACTCCATCTTAGGCAGTAGTCGTAGAGATCGGAACGACTGGTTCGATGATGAGTGCAAACTAGCGACTGAACGTAAGAATGCTTCATACCGAGCAATGCAGCAGTCTCACAGGACGCGGGTACGCGAGGAGAAATACAAAGAGCTCAGAAGATCTGAAAACGGCTTCACAGACAAAAGAAAAGTGCCTGGAAAAAAAACCTTGTCTGTGAAATAGAGAAAAGTAGAGAACGAGGTCCGCACCAGGCACGGAAGTTCAACCAAATAATCCACAGTATGACGCGGTACACACCACGCTGCACTTACTGCAAGGATAAAGAGGGTAATCTGGTCACCGATCCTGAAGGCATTCTGGAGCGATGGGAAGTGCACTTGAATGAATTGCTAAATGGTCAGCTCACAGAAAAATTGGAGGCTCCACCAATGCAAGACCAAGACCAAATGCTACCGCCACCAAGCATTGAGGAAACATTAAAAGCCATTAGACAGCTAAAATCAAATAAAGCCCCTGGAGCTGATGGCATACCAGCTGAGCTGATCAAACAAGGAAGGACAGCGTTACATCACGCAATTCACGAGATCGTGGTGCACGTATGGGAGCAAGACGAGATGCCGGTAGATTGGCGTCGCGGTATAATTTGCCCCATACATAAGAAAGGAGATATCACACTGTGCATCAACTATAGGAGTATAACATTGCTGAGTACCGCCTATAAGATACTCTCCACTATCCTACAAGACCGGATATCCCCATACGCTAAAGCCATCATTGGTCAATATCAGTGTGGCTTCATCCCAGGCAAATCAGCAATTGATCAGATATTCACCCTTAGGCAGGCGATTGAAAAATGTCTGGAATTTAAGATTCCACTATATCATCGGTTTATAGACTTCAAGGCCGCCTACGACAGCATAGCCAGGGTAGAACTATATAATGCCATGAGAAAATTCGGCATTCCAAACAAATTGATACGAATTTGTAGGTTGACCATGACCAACGTAACTAGTCAAGTAAAAGTAGCGGGATTGCTGTCCAAACCAATAAACATCTATAATGGACTCCGACAAGGGGACGGTCTGGCCTGCCTCCTCTTCAACCTGGCGTTGGAGAAAGCAATCCGTGACTCTGGCGTTACAACAAGAGGGACTATTGTCACCAAGTCCAGCCAGATACTTGGCTACGCAGATGACATCGACATCGTCGGTAGAACCGAATCGGCGGTACAGGAATCCTTCACCCAGATCGAGCAGGCGGCACAAAAACTGGGAATGCACACTAATGAGGGAAAAACTAGGTACATGGTGGCAACTTCTGCGAAGAGAAGACTTAACGTTGGTCAAACTATCGGGGTAGTGGAGCACGAATTTGAAGTAGTGCAAATCTTTAACTACCTTGGGTCAATAGTATCAGCCGATAACAATATGGAAGAAGAAATACACGAACGGCTAATTAAATCCAACAAAGCCTACTATGGTCTATCAAGGCTCTTTAAATCCCGAAATTTATCCAGAATATCCAAGCTACTACTGTACAAGACCATGGTCTTACCAGTAGTCATGTATGGATTCGAGACCTGGGTGTTCAATAAAAGGCACTCTGAACTCTTGGCCGCGTTCGAGAGAAAGGTCTTAAGGAGAATTGTTGGCCCCGTATGTGAGGGAAGACGATTCCGGAGACGCTACAACCATGAGTTGTACGCAATCTACCTTGAGGCTAATGTTGTAAGAAAAATCAAGCTTGGTAGACTCCGGTGGGCGCGACACCTAGCTCGAATGAGCGAAGTGGAGCCTACCCGGAAACTCCTTTGTGACCGAATGTATGGAAGGAGACAACATGGCAGACCTTGTCTGCGATGGATGGACGGGGTGGACCAGGACGCCCGGTGCCTGGGAGTTTTTTTTATTTTTTTTATTAGACTTCTCTCGGGAGAGGTGTACCTATAGCCCCGAGTGGGCGCCCCGAGATGCCATCAAATAACGGTTGCAGTTCTTCTTGAACAGCTGCAGATTGTAACGCTCCGGGAAAACTCGCGTGGGAAGGGAGTTCCACAGCTTCCCCGCTCTGTAACGGAACGAGTTCTGATGCCAAACTGGATGACATCGGCTCGAAATCGGGACCGGTGGAGAGATTTGTTAAATAAGGACAAGACCGGATCCCGGTTGTAGTGCCGATGATGATGATGACATTATGTACACAATATAAACTAAATACCATAATATGTTTTAGAGCATCTCAGCTTGAGATAACCAGGTTACATTTCACTTTCCCAATTCAATAGTCATAACAAGTCCACTTTAAGTTAGTAGAAAGAAAATTTAAAAAAACCTTACAAATATTTAAAACCAATTAACGTAACTATATAACAAAACTAGACATATGATGTTAAAACATTTTCTACTTTCTAACCAATCTCCACGCCTTTCGCCATAAATCTTGCATTGCGACTTATTATCTAGGTTGCAACGAAACGTCGCTTTCGAAAATTAAACACCGTATTCTGACAAATGACGCGTAGGGGGCGCCAAACGACCTGAAAGTGCTTATATAGCTTATATTTGAATTCACACCTGTTATCTCATTTTTACGGAGATCATAGTTAACATTCTCTCGTTTTGAAAACAATTATTCACACCTGCACCTACTGGTCTGTGTTGTAAATATTTAACGATATACGTTTACACATTAAGATAACAGCGAGAGGAATTGTTGTTTATACCGCCCCGGTTCAAAGATATCTAAAGCCAATTACCAGCTTACGTCTTGGGGTACTTCCAGGAACTCATGCGCAATATCAGAAAGTGATCAGACTCGTGAACGTTGCAGCAGAATCAAATAAACTCCTCAACGAAAAAGAAGACATTGCTTACCTACTGCTGATAACAAAGTCATTTTCGAATGCAAATATCTATTGCCTTATCGCAATTCTATTAAAGCGTCGTTAAATAACAAAACACTGTATGTGTTCGTTTTACTATTTGTACAGGTTTATAAGAAAAAAAAACTTCACACCGTTTGTTATTGTTTGGAATATGTGACACGATTCAGTATCAAAACAAAAGATGAAAAAGCTGGCAAACGTCAAACAATGATTCTAAGCCATGATGATGATGATGAACAAACCACCGTGATAGCATCCAGAAAAGGCGTAAATCAATGACAACACGATGTCTGGAAAGTATGGGATCCACCGATAACACTTTGTGTATCGCAGAGTTCAATATTTTTTCTGAGATGTCCGCAATTGCAATTGTAATTAGCTTCGGTTCGACCTCATTTCCGCCACGCCTTCACAGCAAATAAAACCCGACTGCCGAGACAAACTTATCTGTCACTGAGTACTTTGACAAGCGAATTCGTAAACCGTTTCGGGCACAACTTGGCCCACCGTGATACTAACTTTTAAGTTATTTACGTACCGAAATGGTGTGAAACAAAACACCGCCGAAAGAAAAAGCAGAACAACTGAACTACACGTAAACATAATAAAGGAAGCACGACTTTTTCACCTGACCGTAGTACAAAAACAGGTTTTCTCTCGTATTAACTTATTAGCAGCACGTTCCGCGTTGAAGAAATACCTTCTAATAAATGAGCACCAGCAGCGGTTTCAAGCCTCGCTTCTACTATTTTGAGTAGTAGGACGGTCTATCCCGCACGGCCAACTAACTGGCTGGCTTAAGCGCGGTAAATTTGTCGCACCTTTTCCGAATGCAAGTCTTGCAGGTCTTACTCACGACACAGGCGTTATACACGAATGGCACACACCCAACGAGACAGTATGCCCATGAAAGGTATTATCGGTTGCGCCTTATTCTTAAAGTTTCTACGAAGATGGTATGGAACGGGACACAGCACTCAGTAAATGGTACAAAAGGGTGTAAAGACGAATGGGTGCTTTCTCCCAACCGCCCAACCAAAGCCCCTGGGTACATCGTGGGGTTGCCGTGGTGGCGGCTAAACAAAAAGACGAGCTTAGGGGACCCAAACCTTGTTTTGTAAGAGAAAGGGAGAATCTGAGAATTCTATAAGAGAATCTTTTCGATGTCGGATTGCGGTGGTGGGTTGATTTGGTGACATCTCTAAACGTATCTGCGATAGCAAACGTAAAACTACAAACAGAGTCCCCATATATACCTTTTCTTTGGGAAACAAATTTTATTTTACTGCTGATTATCAAATTTATCCAAAAAGAAAGGTAAGAACATGAAATAGGGTTATTGATTATGTCTATTGATATTTGACTACATTCATTTATTCTTCATTTTTTTTTATGTATTAAACTGGTATTCGGTAGCCAAATGCTACTGTTGTAATAGTTTTTATCGACACCACCCACTTTGCACACCACACACACAGATTGGAAATAAAACACCCTTTTCTCTTCTTTAACTTAATTTATTTTGTGACGATGGCTTTACTCTTCTCTCAGTTACACTTCTGTTATTAGTTATAATCGTTTAACTTTATACACCAACTTTAACTTAATTGTTTTGGCTCACACACACATCACGGACCGTTCCCATCAAATTTTCAAAACCAACTCTCCAAGTCTCGGTCGAGATTCAAAAACCAACTCCTCAAACGAAGACCTGTTTTTTCTTCATCCTGAAGGTCGAAGGATATCTCACTTCTTTCTTTATCTTTCCCGGCTTGGGATCAAAAGCGGAAACACAAAGGGAAAAATCAACAGAGGATCGTGCGAATGCACATTTATAATCCTCTATGTTGATAGGCGCTAAACGAATGTGTAATTCGTTTTATGGTGCCTGTTGTTTGTTCTAGCCGACTCGGCAAGGATACCTTTTGTAAGAATACGATAGGGAATACAAATAGAGCATTGGGCTAATCAGCATTTTTGATTCTCTATGTTGTTTATTGTAGCCGAATGGGCAAGGATCTTTTCCGTGGGGAATCGATACAAAGGCGAATATTTTCCTTTTGTTTGTTTTAACTTAATTTTGTTAAAACGAAAACTGGCGTTGGTTTTTTTAATTGTTTTAGATAACCATTTTTCTGAGGTCTCGTAAAATTGCTGGCGCGCAATTTTTTATGATACTCAGTGGTTTTGTTTGAAAGACGGCATCTGGTCCACACATTTGCCTTTTAGGAGTTTTGTGTGGTGAACCCTTGGTTCACTGATTATATTTTCAAGTTTTTTTTATGTGAGCTAATTGAACGTTTAGTTCAATTTGCTTGGAATTTAATTGATTAGCGCAAATTGAACGTTTAGTTCGATTTGCTTGCTATCCATTTATGTGGGACCATTTGTTGTCTGGGCTAATGTTTTGTTTGTTTTAGGCGAACGTGCAGTTCAATATATGCTGCATGTTTTTTGGCTTAGTTAATGTCACATCCTTTAAGTGGATGTTCTTGGCGTCTATCGCCGCTAGCGGTGGAGACTGGCTCCAAATAGGTAAGTTTTATGGGTGGGCGGTTGTGACCGTAACACTGTTTTACTATGCTATATTTATAATTTTGATCCGCCTCAGTGCAAGAGAAAATACGCGACTGTGATCGTTATGAAGTTGTTTGTAGGTTCAAATTTTTTTAATTTAATTTTTTTTTTAATATGCTAACGCGCGCACAAATGGGGATTTGGAAGTATCGTTAAATGCCCGAGCACAGTGCGGGCAGAGATGGGGAGGAAGCGGATAAGGAAAGGAGGTGGATGTTTTGTCTTTTAGGTTGTATGTTGATACAATGTTCCGCCGAACACTGTTAACACCGGAGAAAATAAAAACAACCAGAACACGGAGCGAATCGGCCACAAATGAAACACTGAGAGAAATTGTTTTGTGTTTGATACTTTATGGTTTTATTTTGGCTGTTTAGAAATGGTTCCAAATTTGTACTTTTATGTCAAGTCACTTCAATTCAAAGAGGTAATTATGAAAAACACTCCAGCACTGATTATAAATTCTGGCAAATCAATTAAACGAATTTTGCATATAGCGGATAGTTCTTTCAACACACGATACAATTTCATTTTTGGTGAAACCACAGGCCGACTTCCTTCTCGATATTTCTTTAATTGTCCTATCTCGAAATAGACTCCTTACGATCGACTGTTCGATAAAGACTTTTAGGTTCGACCTCCCGGTGCGACTCTTTCCTCCAGACTCCTCGATATAGACTAATTGTCCCTATCCGAAAAATATCCCATTCTAAGTACTTCCTCGCCTCTGCAAAAGAAAATCGTTCATCCTGTCTGCTAATAGATTTTCCCATCGTATCTGTTAGCAGCATAAAATTTCCCTTTGCATCTCAAAAGGAGAATTTCCCATCGGATCTGAAAAAGGAGAAATCCTCCTCGTTATCATTATCATTACATTCGTTTCTGGTGGTCGGTATCTTTTTTACTTTTATTTACAGATCGGATGCCGCCGCTTATTCTCCGACCTTTCGCTGGTTTTGTTTATCCAACACATCTGGCATGAAGAAAAGGGTCCCATGGATGGGATAGGCACCATAGAATGTAATGCTTTTGTTTGCCTTTCACTCATAAACATCTATCTGGGATAGTGTTTAGAGTTTATGGCACTATGGCTGCTAATCAGCGCCGCAACGAATCGTTTGTTTGCGCAAGTGTGCCTTAGCATTAGATCATGCAAGGGATTTAGGTGCTAATTGCATTTAGCTACCCGAGAATGTATCTCTTGTTCGATTTACTTACCGACATGGTATTTCATGGAAACATCGTGCAGATGTCCAGCATTGAAGGTTGTGCATTGCTGGGATGCGATGCATTTCTGCCTTTTCAGTTGTTTTTGCATATGATGGATGAATGCGTTGCAATCCTCACCTAACCTTTGTTTCAGGTATGATGTATGAAACGTTGAACTCGATATTGGAAGCTTTTGGAACGTTAAGTTCCTTTTTTTTTGGTATCGGGTTCAACGTTGTTGCTTGTTTCAGTAATGGCCATGACTCTTGGGACACGTGTCTGTGGGCACGTGTAATGAATAAACCTAAGTATATTCCTTGGCGGAAAGGAAAGGAAAGGACATCTCAACCTATAGTTGGTTGTGCGGCTCGTAGAACCGCTACAAACGTGTATTGGTCTTTAATGCCTGGACATCACAACACCGAGGGCAACTCTTTCCCAATACGCGTATGTAAACGGTTTTTTTTTGCACTATATATGTTTTTAATGTAATAAAAAATAAGTAAGAAGATGAATTATAATTCATTGTATTGATATTGGAAACGCCATCGCAGAGCACTGTCTGTCATCGAGATCAAAACAACTGGTCCGACGACAATGGCATATTTGCGATTGAATATAAGAATGCTAATTTGTTTTTTATTAGACCATTTTTGCCATATCTACTACTAAGTATAATTGGTCTAACCAACTGAAAGAGGGGTCAGCCCTCACCAACCTATCGCTCGTCAATAACCAGTTTGTAGATTCCTGTCTTCCACTTTGTACGAACATTTCGCGCATTTTGATTAGTACCACTCTCGTACCGAGTTCACAAAGTGGAAGATCGTGCAGAAATTTAAAAACACTGGAACTATGGTGAACGTAACTCCGAAAACACTTCCAGTGTACTAAACTTATGCAAAAATCGACTCGTTATGGTGCTGCCCGGGAATTGAAACTTACTCTACCCGCGTTGTTAAAGTTATGATCAAGGATTTGAACCTGCATCCAGTTGACACAGAAATTCAAGCCTGCCGACTGCTTCCAGGGTCGCCAATATGTTCAATGGATACATGTGATGGCCGCAGTTTATAGCCGCTTTTCGCGCAAAATCATTTTCAAGGAGGGGAACCATCTTTCCTCCCTTTCAACGGAGTCGTCACCAAGCAGAATTGTTACAATTGGGCAGATGGAAACCCAACAGTACCGTTGGCAAACCCACGGATTCATAAGACTCACTACTACTACATAGACTGAACAGTCCCGGAATTTTTAATGAAAATAAGCGTTTTATGTGCAAAGTTTTATATATATATATATATATATATATATATATATATATATATATATATATAAAGGCTCCTCGATAGTATAGTGGTTAGTATACCCGCCTATCACGCGGGAGACCGGGGTTCGATTCCCCGTCGGGGAGCCTCTGGCGCAAGACTAATGACCTTGCCTGGAAAAAAAACAAATCATTATGGAAAATTTAACAAGCCCCAGGAGTTGATAAATAAGGCCAAGACCGGTTCCCGGTTGTGATGATGATATATATACATATATATATATGTGTATATATATATGTATATATATGTATATATATATATGTATATATATATATATACATAAATAAATAAATATATATATGTGTATGTATACATATCTATACATATACAGCGTGGCGCAAAATTAATCATCCAATTTTGTTTTTGAATTACTTTTTCAATAAAAAAATGATTTCGAGTTATGGAAATCTTTATTTGGACCTTTACAAAATTTTCTGCTAAGCGGAAAAGATGATATCCGTCAAGTGGCTGCCACCAGTGTTGGTACACATTTATACCCGTTTTATAGCATTTTCCATGACTTTCCGCAAAATTTCCGGTGATAGCTGTCATTCCTGTCGAATATTCTCCTTAAGGGCTGCGATTGTCTGAGGCTTGATGGCATAAACTCGCGACTTTAAGTAGCCCCAAAGAAAGAAGTCTGGGCTGGTTAAATTCCGCGATATTGCTGGTCATGCCAAATTGCCACAACGGGAGATTACGCGACCAGGAAACGCTTCCTTCACAATATCCATCATGGCTCATGCTGTGTGTGCGGTTGCAGCGTCTTGTTGAAACCACATGCTCACCAATCCCCGCTCATCCAATTCCGCCAGGAAGAAATCGTTTGTCATGGCCCTATAGCGTTCCCCACAGTGACAATGACAGTATTGCCGATGGCGTCTTCAAAAAAAATACGCCCAATAACTCCTCCCACCTGAACGCCACACCACACTTTGGCTTTGGGTGGATGTAATGGCTCTTCGTGCATCACTCGCGGATTTTCAGTGCCTCAGAAACGAAGATTTTGCTTATTGACGTTACCGCTTAAGCTTATACTTTTATACACTTTTTACTTTTCAACACAAAATCGTCCTTTTCGTTGTTGAGATTAAGGACGGCTTCACACTAATTCAGACACGCTCCATTGCTTGTCTCTTTATATACTGCAGCTGTCTAGTTCACAAATGTCGAATATGATTGACGTACGACGCCATTTGCAAAAATTATAACATCATCCGATAGGGTGATTAATTTTGCCACCTTGTATATATATAAATTTTATATATATATATATACATTTATATATACATATATATATATATATATATATATATATATATATATATATATATATATATATATATATATACATATATATATATAGCGTTTGCGACGATAGTGAAGAGTGAGTGATTCCAACCGACGCTGTCACGGTTAGAATAACTAAAAGATAGAACCAAAGCTCAACTCATGAGCCCACTGCCGCTTATGTGAATTTGATTTCTAAACTCAAATACATTCGACTAATGTGGTAATGGCATATTATTGCTATGGTATACGGCTTTAATGGATTTGCTTTTCGTGGTGTTGTTCTTTACTAGTCGTGTGTGTATCTGCTAGAAACGCCACATATATATATATATATATATATATATATATATATATATATATATATATATATATATATATATATATATATATATATATATATATATATATATATATACATATATTAGGTGTACAACTTGGCTTCCGCCGTTTTGCAATAGATGGCTGTAGAGGTAAGTGGTAGTTGAAATAAATAGATCATAGATGTCATACAATAAGCTTAGGTATTTGTAAACATAACGCCATCGAAATATTAGTCCATTTATGTCTGCGTCAGTAAGTTATTCTCGATTAAACATGTCAGCTTACGAGCCAAATTCTCGTCATTTGCGGGAGGTTTTAATTTTCTGCTTTAATATGAAGAAATGGATTCGCATGCTGCCCGAAAGTAGTGACCAGCGATGGACAATACTTTCAATCATAAATGTATAACCAGTTTTTTACAATAAAGCCTCGAATTTCGGAAAAAAAGGCGGAAGCAAAGCTGTACACCTAACATATACATATAACAGGTCAATTGAAAAGTCCCCGGCCTGATACATAGATGGCGGCACTAGAATTAAATCCATATGCTTTTTAGTTAGCCCTAGTCTTCAAAAGACGCGTGTATAAATTTGACAGATGTCGGATCATTAATTTGTGAATTATAGTATTTTGAGTGAAACAACTTCTGTTATTGTGAAAAAAATGGATAAAAAGGAATTTCGCGTGTTGATAAAATATTGCGTTTTGAAGGGAAAAAATACTGTTGAAGCAAAAACTTGGCTTGATGACGAGTTTCCAGACGCCGCCCCAGGAAAATCAACCATCAAGGATTGGTATGCTAAGTTTAGACGTGGTGAAATGAGCACCGAAGACGGTGAACGCAGTGGACACCCAAAAGAGGTTGTTACCGACGAAAACATTAGAAAAATCCACAAAATGATTTTGAATGACCGTAAATTGAAATTGAATGAAATAGCAGGCACTCTAAAGATATCAACTGAACGTGTACATCATATCATTCACGAATATTTGGGTATGAGAAAGCTCTGTGCAAAGTGGGTGCCGCGCGAGCTCACTTTTTACCAAAAACAACGACGAGTTGATGATTTGGAGATGATCAAGCGTAATAAACCCGAGTTTTTGCGTCGATATGTGACAATGGATGAAACATGGCTCCATCATTTCACTCCGAAGTCCAATCGACAGTCATCCGAGTGGACTGCACACGATGAACCCGCCCCAAAGCGTGGAAAAACGCAACAGTCGGCTGGAAAGGTTATGGCGTCTGTATTTTGGGATGCGCGCGGAATAATTTTCATTGACTATCTTGAAAAAGGAAGGACCATCAACAGCGACTATTACACAGCGTTATTGGGCCGTTTGAAGGACAAACTCGCCGAAAAACAACCGCATTTGAAGAAAAAGAAAGTGCTGCTTCACCAAGACAATGAACCGTGTCACAAGTCAGTGAAAACGATGGCAAAAATCCATGAATTGGGTTTCGAATCGCTTCCGCATCCACCGTATTCTCCAGATCTGGCCCCCAGCGACTATTTCCTGTTCTCAGATCTCAAAAGAATGCTCGCTGGGAGGAAATTTTCGTCGAATGAAGAGGTGATCGCCGAAACAGAGGCCTATTTTGAAGCAAAGGACAAATCGTACTACAAAAAAGGTATCGAAAACTTGGAGGGTCGCTTTAATCAGTGTATCACCCTCGAAGGGAATTATGTTGAATAAAAAAAAACGAATTTTGCCAAAAAAATGTGTTTTACTATGGAAGGCTGGGGACTTTTCAATTGACCTGTTATATATATATATATATATATATATATATATATATATATATATATATATATATATTTTTTTTTTTTTTTTTTCAATTCAATTCAATTCAGTTTTTATTTGGTAGATAATTACATTTATGGTATATTTTACAACTAGCACTTAAGAGATTTAGGATAGCAATTCCTTTACAACTATAATCTTAAATCTATATAACGATATATATAGTTTTTTTTAACACTTCTCTCGGGCGAGGCGAGCCTATAGCGGCGAGTCGGCGCACCGAGATGTCACCAAATAAGTGATAACATCAGCAGGGGAAATATCCGCGATACTTCGAAAAAAACGGGCGAGTGTGTCAAGTAAAATAAAAAAGAACAACTAAGGGTGTGTCGCCGCGAACCCTTCGTAAAGTTAGTAATAAATAAAGGCATATCGTCAGATTAAAAAAAAAAGTGACTTTTTTTTGCAAACAGTGTTCAGCGGAACACAAACATCAATAAATAAAAATCCACCAAAGACTTATCAAGTATATCTGTAAAAAGGTCTAAGTATAAAAATCGATCTCCTTATTTAAGTTCAAGTGCCACTCATGCTTCATTTTATAATATTTCTATTTGTAATCCAAACAACAAAAGAGTACATGCAAACTCTAGGAAAGAGTACTCCACTGGTATCATGACCTTTATAAAAAAAGCTACAGGTTCAGACTCTTATTCATTGGGTAATTATTTTTTTAAGGTTTCGCACGTCATTCCCCAATTTATCCGATTTGCCTACACAATTGTCTTACTTCAAAGTAATTTGCTTAAAATGTCTAAACGTAAAAAATGACGGTCAATAAAGTTATAAACCGATTTAAGTAGCAGTGCGAACAACTCACAATGCAATACCTCTAATGGTGCCACCTCACCGTAAAGGCATTTGCTTACCTGTCTCATTACTAGATTCTGGAAAGTCCATAACAACCTTGTACTTGTACATCACGATAGTCAAATATACGAACTCTTTGGAATTCTTTTCAACTCAAGGACTTCCCCAACTCACAAGCCCGATAATAGCGTCGATTGTTTACGTCGACCGGAAACCCAAAAACACAAACTTGTATCTAATGGATGATCAGCACATTAGTGATAAAAACGAACTTAATTTCTACGCAAAAAGTGGGGAGCAGTGCAATGACATCATTCACCTCCAATGGACCAAACCAGCATATCAGGTCATCACGAGCTTATCTTCTTTGTTCACCAGGCGATTCCCTCATCCATGGTTGTCTTGCCATTAATAATAATAATAAAAAAAATTCCAAATTTGAAAGCAAGCATTTCCTACCTTAGGTTAAGTAAACATTTATTTTCGGCCGGGAGCCAAATACCACACTTACCTGATACTTTTTGATGCTATCCAGCTGCTCGAGTGTTGGCTCCACGATTTGGGCTATTTGCTGAGGCTGCGGTGTGGATCCGGCATTGATGTTACTATTGCTATTGGACACTTTTTTGTCGGGCAGCTGTGGTGCGGGTGCTCGATTAACTAAACGACCATCTTTCTCGATACGCAGATGATCTCTGGGCGGTGGAACTGGCTTTATGGAACCATTTAGCTATTGAAAATAAGGTTTGATATTAATTCTCTCATCGATTGAATACAGTTAAGGAAATCTTTTGCGCTTTGGGACGAAGGATTTAAGATTTTCGACTATTCCGGTTAATGATATCAATGGAGGTGGTGGTAATGGAGGGGTAGTTAATTTTAATGCATGGATGAAATGTTTGTTGTCTATCATGTGTAATGTGAGTCAGTTATATTATATTGTAGTTTTCCTGCTTGATACAAAAAACTTGTGTTTTTAGTGCGCTGTTAGTTTTAGCTTGAATATATTTACCATTAAAGCGATTATAGACAATTACGAAAATGAACTAATTTAAAACAACGAAAACAGACGTAGACTTCGAAAACGACTTGTCTTTATAACACTTTCCCGAAATGGACTGAACAATTTTATTTCAAATTTTCTTTAGAAGACGTCAAGATGCTCCCTCTCTTCATGTAATACAAAAACCCATCTTCTCCCACGCTTCAAAAGTTCCTTAATGAGGACACTGCAAAGCACATATTTTCAAAGCTGTAATATACCTAATACAAAATAAAGCTTAACATATCTTTTTGTAGCAAAAAATCATGTAATTTTTAATGTACGGTAGTATGAACATATTTGGTACGTCTTTATTTAGTTATCCGGCTCCATTGGGACAGAAATCGTACAAAATCCTGCAGATATTAATCATAATATAAAGTCAAGGAAGTCGGCGTTTTTTAAAAAATATTAACAGATTTAAACTAATTTAACCAAATATTGTCCCTTCTTTTCGAGTACCATCTGTCATTTTTCGGTTAGAATCGTTATTCATATATTGACGAAATTTCGGGATCTTATGTTCGACGCACTGACGACGCAGTATCGAAATACGTGTAACTTAACACCCAGTATTGTGACGTATTATCTCAACTGAGATATATCATCGAAGCAATTAGAACCTAAATCTTATTCGTTTAAGACAGTGGACGTTTTTTTGCCCCTGGAATAGATTTCAGATGATTTTGAAAGTAAACTTAATGCAATTTTAACTCCACTCAGCGGTGCAATTCGTAAGGGGATTGAACATAAGTGCTACCTTGTGGGTCTAGGTTTAATTGAAAACCCGGATGAACAATAGACTTACTATTGTTGCAAGAGTAACGTACCACATATACTTTGTTATATATTAGGTGTATTTACGCCTTGTGAGCAGGGCGTTAGAATATACTCACAGCTAGGCCGGCTTGTCGTAAGAGGCGACTAAAAGCCATGTGGTGGGTGTGGTCCCAACGCCCTGTCGCCCATCGAAATACCACCCCATCAAGCTATAGAGTCCTGGAAATGCTCGGGAGAAATCCCTGGCCATCTTTCGAAGCTTGACTGATGGACCAGTTCGAGCAAAGCTTGATTTAGGTAGTAAGTCGGCCCCAAGGTGAGATACTGTGGCGGTGCCGCCAAACCCCACGGTACACTCACCTAAAAACCCCCATTACCTCATTCCAAGACGCATAAGTTTTCGCCAATGCAATCGCATTGGGCATCTGAAAATGCTTCACCCATTAAAGAGATCAAATCTATGATCTTTAAGTCCCTTTAAGTCTCTTTACATACCAATTCTCTGTAAGATTTCTTTATTAGCTTATCAGGAATTCCAAACCAATTTTGGCATCTACGTTGCCAGACACATTCCCCTAAACGAATTCCTGTAAACAAATGATTCGGTTTACATACAATGTAACCTTCATGACAGGGATCATAAATATTGCGCTGTCCATTTTCTCAGCCTCGAGGTGTGTACAAAAAACTATCTACACACACATCGGCTGGCGACCCCTTTAGCCAGCGATAAACAGTCCAACGCAGATGCACGTAATCAGCACCATCTGTGTTGAGACTAATGCCTTACCAATGCACTAAGTGCAAATAAAAGAACGCTGTCTACCAGCAGGCATTCTGGCGATACACAAACAATCCAATCACCAAGTATCCCAGACGCATCTACCATTTAATGAGTTGCAACTTGATTACTCAGTTGAACTCACAGGTCATAAATCTCTTTTATCCTACATAGTTCTGGATCCGTTTCCCAGTAACCTTCTCACATAAACAAAGATCTCTACGATCCTTTTCCCTTTCTTTGTGTTTCAGGTTCTCCATCATGGCTTTGATCTATGAAAAGAACCGACGTACACCTATACATGTGTACGATGACTATCTCCTCTATGAGATCCGGTTATCACTACAAGTAAAGTAGATGCATCCAAAGATTCTTTTGTCAGCGACTTAATATCGCTGAGTCTCATCACAACCATCAAACGGCGCACCTAAGATCGCGATTCACCCTCCGTATCGTGCGTATGGGGGGTGAATACTTCATCATTATAACAAAGTTTAATAGAGTGTCGAGTCTAGTGAGTCGGGAGTCGCGTTCTACAAAAATTAATAATTCCCTCCTCCGGTTGCTCAGTGCAAAGTTGTTGAAGATAAAGAACAGTAAAGAAAGAATCATTCGAACATTAAATCCGTGCGTTTTATTTGTGGTTTTTTTCCTCTTCCTGGCGATCGTTGCTTGGATATTCGGTGCCTCTCCAGTGTTTCATCCGTAAACAGTGTCTGAGTTCTGTTTTTCATTTGGTGGAACCTTACAGTGACGATGGTGGGAGGAAGTGAATCAGCGTCGTACGCCGGCGCACAATACTTCCTCGCTACAATACAACCCCGTCACGCTGTAAGTTCCGCGATATTGTCGGGAGAAATTAAAATAAATATATTTCGGATATATTGCTGATGGCCCGGACTGACACGGAGATAGGTCTTGATGATCTTCTGAAATGAAGAACTCTCGAGCTCGGATCTCTGGTAGAGACTATGTCAGGGGGAACATCATGCGAATGTTTTGATACATAACTTTAAGAAATTCGTCATCGCGTAATCGGTTTCGTTCTCGAAACTCGGTCGACGTTCGACTGTTAACGGCATTTTGTAACATCAGGAGCATCGGTTTCCCCAATACAAATTTAAACGCCGCCCGCCAATAATTGTAAACAGAAAAACCTGATATCCTGGCTCTAACTGAGACCCAGGTCGATTCGTCAACTGATTCGACATACCTTCATTGCTGGGGATATGACTTGCATTCTTGTTTAAGGGTGGAGTCTGCGTCTTCACGCGGTCAAAGCAAAGGATAGAGATTTAGAACCTAAATATCTATCCTTTGATCTAAAAATCTAAAATATAGAGCCATTATAAAGTAATAATTTAAACATCATGCGGTTGAAGATCGAGCTCGGGAATTCTGTTAAATTTCTTTGTTGTCTTTACCACTCCCCAAATCACGTACCGTCGACCGGATACATATCAATCACCCGCCTTCTGAAATTATCGTCCTAGGCGATTTTGACGTACACAATTTCTCCTGGGTGGTACATTCTAACAGAGCCGACGAGGCTGGGAGGGTGGCGGAGATGTTCGCTGTTAGTCGCAATTTGACACAACTCATGGAGGAACCTACGTGAGTGCTGGATACCCGAGGTGATTACGCGAACACCCTGAATCTGTTTTAGATATCAGAGCCGAACATTTATACCGTAGAAGTTGCTGCGCTATTGGGAAAGTCAGATCATTGCTTGATATCGGTTGGGCAACCACTTGCATTTGAAATGAATAACTGACTGTTCCGTGATCGGAGGTGTGCCTTGGAGACTACCATGTTAACGCAAGTGCGGAGTCGGTTACGGAGATTATTCCTCTCGGGATGAAGGTTTACATTCTGCATTCCACCAAACACCTCTAACCAACAGTTGCGTTAACGAGAAAGCTGCCAAAAGAACAGTATGGTTTACGAGAAAGCCAACTGGGAAGGTCTGGACGACTTTTTTGGGAAGTTAAATTGGTCGTTATTTTTCCTTATTGTTGGCTCTATAGCGGACACAATGACGGACACGATTCTGTTTGGCATGCGAACCTTCATTCCACACAGAGTAAACAGTATCAAACCCAAGAGAAATATGTGGTTCGATTCCGGGTGCAGAGAAGCCATCAAGCCTAAAGAGGTGAGCTTCCTGTTGTATAAATCAAACAATACTGAGGAAACCCGGAAAACATTTAAGAGAGCTAGAAATGGCTGCAATGCACCACATATTCAACGCGCCAAGTTTGTGGGGGTTCTTTAAGGACTTCTCCAAGAACCACCCACTTCCCCAATTTAACCTGCCTTTCCACTCACCCACAAGACACCATACCTACCTGCAATTTTGGGCAGCGTAAGCTATCAGCAGTATTTTTGTTACCTAGAAGAAAATCTCTCCGACGGCCATGAACCAGTTCACATCTCTTATCGGCTCAGCTTGTCATCAATAAACGAGAAACTCACGCTGGCCAGCGTATTGCGGACACAGCTGCAACCGATATTCCCTTCTACCGCACATAATTTTATACTTTATCTATCCCCTTAGGTTCGCTGTAGTGCGACCAATTCCCTTTATCATCACTCAACCGAGCATTTGATTTGGGGATGAACATGAGCATTGTTTACCCACGTTCATGTCCCATGAAGACCCCTCATCTAACCCAAACAAATAACCCATAGCCACCGTCGCTGAGTTTTCTGTGGACTTAACGTCCGTGAACAATTTTCCCTATTCTGCTACAGTGCCATTCGGCTAAAGCAAATAGATTCCCAATTTCTGGTTGAACTATCGTCACCAGTAGATATCGCCTACAACGGCATTTCCCTGGAACCTAATGTAAATAAAATGACGACCTTTTGCAACAGAGGCACATCATGAACAATGTACATCTCATCATTGGACCTGTGAAATAGTGTTTTTGTTTACTTTGAGGCAAAAACCTATTTTCGTATCCAGGCATCCAACATCAACGATTTATGGCCCCATCGCCGTGGCCCCGGATAATCGTACATTTGTTTGATCAGGTGTCCGTCGATTATTGTCTTCATTGCAGGGCATCGAACTTGCCCTACACAGTAATGGAAATTCTTCCATGTAACCCTTACTCGATCGCCATTGGCTGTCGTCAAGTTGATCCGTGTTGCTCCTCCTCCATCGATGTGATTTACCACAATTGAATCTGATGGATGTGAGTTGCAACAGGGAGTCAGATTTGAATCGCGCACCAGACCACACGTGTCGAGGACGTTGCCCGGGAGTCGAAAATCATCCCTTATCGTGTACACACACGAACAAAAAGTTAATTTCATTTCCCCGAGGTGTTTATACATGTTGAAGCGCATCCAGTCCGTCGGTTGTCGTTAAAATTCTACTTTCGATTTTCTTTCACAGTCGTTCATACAAATTGTCAATTCGGTTTCTTGGTTCTCGGCCTAATAAATAGTGTGAATGTAAAACGGCAAGGAGTGCGAGCACCGTATTAAACGTAGCATCTTGTTAGAACTAAAGTTTAAGAGAACACTAAATTAATGAATCTAAAATTGTGGAACTAAACATATTCGAAAGAAACTTGTATGAAATAAAACAAAAAAAGAAATTATTAACAATAAATCATTGATCACCAGCAATCTCCAAGCGTTTTAATTGTTCCTGTTCTCCCTGGTGCGTACTGATCCTTTGACATTCTACAGTGATGACGAACTAAGTTGACTTCAATCGCAAAAACCAGAGTCAATCGTAGTGCCTCAATTTTAAGTGGGATTTAAGTGAATCCGTGTCGTGCCAGACACCCTACTTCAAATCCCCACAAGTTCTTGCATGACCAGAGAGTAAGACAAAAAATACTATACTCTCCCACAGGTAGTAGGCTCTTCTGGGCATTCATGAAAAACATTCAAA
The DNA here is from genome assembly GCA_963931805.1 of Microdon myrmicae. Classification (NCBI taxonomy): domain Eukaryota; kingdom Metazoa; phylum Arthropoda; class Insecta; order Diptera; family Syrphidae; genus Microdon; species Microdon myrmicae. Next base: position 97,227,981 of record OZ007501.1, on the reverse strand, counting down.
ACTCAGTCCCTTCATCCATTCCATCGCTTATAGTCGATGACAGACAAGTCACGAGTGCAATAGAGAAAGCGAATCTACTTCCTGCATATTTGGCAGCCAACTCAACGCTGCCTGATACCACATCAGTTCCACCTCAACTTGAGCAGAAGCAGCACATCATGAGCCAGATTCGCTTCCGAACGCGTACTGTTGCCCGCGCACTGAATGAGCTAAACTCACACAAATCCGATGGTCCGGATGGCATTCTCCCAATCTTCTTGAAGAGACGTCCCTCTTCACTCGCTAACCTACTGCGGAAACTCGTCCATTTGCCGTATTCTACTGGCCGTTTTCCAAATAGATAGAATTCAGCAAACATTCAGCCAATTCCCATAAAGGGTGACAAATCAACCCTTTCTTCTTATCGACCCATAGCACTAACTTCTATTCTCTTCCAGGTAATGGAATCACTTATCAACCGTAAACTTTCGAAATATCTGGAATCAAATGACCTCCTCAATGACCGCCAATATTGCTTTCGTAGCAACCGGCCACAGACAATCTGATGGCGTACCTTACCGAAAAGTGGAGCCATTCCATCCACTACCTCGGTGAAAGCAAGGTAGTGGCATTGGATATTTCAAAAGCTTCGACAGAGTTTGGCATCCAGCCCTTTTGTCAAAATTGCATTCATATGGAGTGAACAATTCCCTGATACAATGGATCTTTCTGGCCATTCAATTCAAGCGGTTCTTGATGGTGTTAAATCTGTCTCCCATCAAATTAATGCAGGTGTTCCCCAGAGTTCGGCACTCTCACCCACTCTCCTCCTCATCTTTATAAATGATCTCTTGTCAATTACACACAACCCAATTCACTCGTTTGCTGATGATAGCACACTGAGTTTCTCATGCTCATACGAACACTCCCGTCCAAACTCTTCGAATGTCAATACCAACCTGCAGGTTATGCTTAATACAATGAGTTCCGACCTCAACAATATATATCAGTCATATTTAACCGAGTTGAATTCAATGACTTAAAAACTCACTGCTACCTCCTGTCGTCAAATGCGAAGTAAATATACTGTCTATGAAGGGCACTTGCATCGACGAAGCCAAGGAACTATTAATCCTCGGCACTTGAATTAATTCGACTCTTGGAATGACCACATATTTGAAGCTACGGAAAGTGCAGTCAAATGTATGGGGTTCTTTAAGAGATGCAAAAGATACTTCACTCCATCCAGCCTTGCCACTATTTACAAGGCGTATATTTGTCCAAAAATGGAGTTCAACTTCCATATTTGGTCAGGCGCATCCAAAACTGAACTACACGTGCTCGACAGGATGCAAAAACGAGCAGTGAAACTTATCGGGGACTCGACCGTAAGTTGGTCAATTCCGTCGTTAGAACAGAAGGCGCAACGTATCATCTCTATCTCTTTTCTATAAGTATTATCACGGTCGTTGCTCAACTGAACTTGCTGAATGTGTTCCGCCCCTTCACACATTTTCCCGTGATACCGGTCAATCTGTTAATGCGCATCAGTTCACGATGAAAGTGGACTTCAGGTGCACAAATAAACATAGAGAGTCATTCTTTAGCCGAATCACACGAATGTGGAATGTTCTGCTTGATCATGTGTTTCCTGGTCGTTGTGATGTCCAGACATGCAAGACCAATATACATCGACACCTCCTTTCCTTATCCACTTCCTCTCCATCCGCTCCCACCATGCTCTGACAGTTAAGGGTACTTCAAAATCCCCTTTTGTGCGCACGTTAGTCTAAATAAAAAAAAATCGTCTGATAAACCTCGGTTTGATAAAAAATGCAGATTACAGATTTTAAACGATGACGCTCCAATGCCTCCAACGTCAATGGAACGAATTTTGTAAGAATCAGAAACGCGTGCAACCAGGCGATTGATACCGCGAAGAAAGCTCACAACGACAGGATGATCAATAAGCTCCTTCGGTGCCCAACTGGTTCGCGCTCCTTCTGGTCAATGGCAAAAGCTGTCTGCGGTAACTTCACAACCTCCTCTTTCCCTCCGTTGGTAGCAGACAGCGGACGTTAGTCACGAATTCAAAGGATAAAGCTAATTATTTTCGGCGAATTAAAACGATCGATCCCGGCCTTTTGGAGTCACTTTTGATCTCGCCGGTACGGTGTTCGATGCGGGATGTGAGATTTCGTACGCGCACTATTCAACGCATTTTACGTGAACTGGATTGTAGGAAGGCAACCGGCCCGGGCGGAATACCAGAAATAGTCCTTAAGAACTGTGCTCCAGAACTATCGCCCGTTCTTGGCAGACTCTTCCGCTTATCTTATGCACGGAGGACCTTTCCTGCCTGCTGGAAAATCGCTCGAGTTCAGTCAATCCCAAAGACGGGAAAAAAGTGTCTCCCACAAAATTACCGTCCGATAGCATTACTGTCTAATTTATCTAAGGTAATGGAAAAAGTCATCAATACAGAGTTAGTTAAGTATTTGGAGTGCAACGGACTTCCGAATGACCGTCAATACGGATACTGTGGCAGGCGGTCCACAGGAGACCTCTGGGCACTTATAACCGATATATCGACATCGGCGATTGAACGTCATGGTGAGTCAAGGGCGATCGCATTGGATATCTCCAAGGCTTTTGACCGCGCCTGGCACGGGGCATTGCTGAGCAAACTTCGTTCATATGGACTTCCCCAACAGCTTTGCGACTGGACGAGGAGTTTCCTCGAGAATCGTTCGATCCGGATTGTTATGGACGGCGAGTGTTCGGATCTGTATCCCGTAAATTCGGTGGTGCCACAGGGTTCTATTTTGGCTCCAACCTTGTTCTTGCTTCACATAAATGATTTGTTGGAGACAATGGATAACAAGGTGTTCAGTTTTGCGGATGATAGCACGCTTGTTTCCTCCTTTTCGTGTGTTCGGCCGATTGGTGCATCTGCGTCGCATCAGCTGAGATGTAGACAGATTGACTCTCTGAATCAGGACCTAGATAGGGCCCTGCAGTGGGGAAGGGCCAATCTCGTCGACTTCAATGCAGCGAAGACATAATATACAACATTCACAAAGAAAAGTGGATCATCGCTTCCACAGCTGATGATGAATGGCCGGCCCCTCGAGGCTGGGGAAAGTTTGAAATTGCTCGACGTCACGGTCTGTGGGAATGTATCATGGCATAAACACGTGTCGAGTATCGCCAGGTCAGCCTCAGAAAAACTGAGCTATCTTTTTAGATGCAAGAAATATTTTACTCCGGCCCAACTTCTTCTCCTATCATCATCATCATCGGCACTACAACCGGGATCTGGTCTTGGCCTTATTTAACAAATCTCTCCACCGGTCCCGATTTCGATCCGATGTCATCCAGTTTGGCACTCCCAGAATCTGGGCGTTCTGGTCTACGCCATCCCTCCATCGCAGACATGGTCTGCCGCGCTGTCTCCTTCCATACATCCTGCCACAAAGGACTTTCCGGGCAGGCTCCGCTTCGCTCATTCGAGCTAGGTGTCCCGCCCACCGGAGTCTACCGAGCTTAATTTTTCTTACAACATTAGCTTCAAGGTAGATTGCGTACAACTCATGGTTGTAGCGCCTCCGGAATCGTGAGCGTTCAACGGACGGTTCAATTGGTTCGCGTCCGTTCTAGTGAATGGCAAGTCCTATATAAATCCCAAATTAGACCCGCGCTTGAATATTGCTCTCATGTTTGGAGCTCGGCTCCTAAACATACCCTCGACTTACTTGAGAGCATACAAAGACGAGCGATCCGCCCGATCGGGGATTCGGCGCCGACGTCGGGACTACAGTCGCTATCACATCGAAGGCGCGTAGCCGACCTCTGTCTGTTTCACAGATATTATCAAGGGTACTGTTCTTCGGAGATTCTTGGTATTGTTCCGTGCAATTCGGTTTATATGCGCTTCACAAGACAATCCGACGGATCGCACCCGTTTGTGGTTCATCTCCCGACGGCGCGAACATTCCTGCATCAGAACTCGTTCCGTCACAGAGCCGGGGAGCTGTGGAACTCCCTTCCCACGCGAGTGTTCCCGGAGCGTTACAACCTGCAACTGTTCAAAAAGAACTACAACAGTTATTTGATGGCATCTCGGGGCGCCCACTCGGCGCTATAGGTTCGCCTCTCCCGAGAGAAGTCTTAATAAAAGTTTTAATAATATATATATATATATATAGCCGTGAAGGACATATTGTTACAACAAGACAGGCCATATATCACAAGAAACAATTCTATCACTGCAGAAGTTATTTCCTGGTTGTTAAATATCCTGTTTTGAAGACTAGAATTAGCTGTCCAAACCGTGTGATTTGACGCCATGGACATTTTTTTCTTCAGCGTTTTTCGAAGTACATTAAGCCCACGACCACGTACACCTGGAAGAAACTAGTTGAGGGCTGTTACAATGGAATTCTTCACATTTACGAGTATGCAAAACGGTCATGGAAAACTTAGACACAAAAAAAAAGAAAATCGTGGAGATTATTTATCCTACATTCCACCCCATACATAACCCTGTACTGTACAATTTGTGAATCAATAAATTGTTTACAAGTGTTATAATTAAAACTTCGAAATCGCTTCTTGTATTGAGTACCCTGCATACTGCTACTAATTTTGTTTCTGAAACAACTATAAAGAATTTTCAAATATTTAAAAAGCTGTTTTTGTACGAAAGATGTACCCCTTTGTATAAACCCAACCTTCGAATTGCCACGTATTAAATGCAACTAGTTTCCATGTGCCTTCAGAGAATTGGAACGGAAGTGCTAAATAAATCCCTCCAAGATTCGTGAGCAGATATTAAAGATCTCAGGGTGGGAATCTAACTATTTTTAATCGTAAGGACCTCGATTACCTCGCCTTGGGAGCAAATTGTTATGGACTGTAGTGTACCACAAAAACACACTACATAGCTCTATACGACGGAGCAAATGATTCCTAAACGACAAAAGGGTTCATCTGCTAAGGGGAATAAATGTGCTTGCAATTTTTTTACCAAACCAACGCTTGCTCTCGATAGCTATTATCATATATAATGACCCAGACGCAGAGCTACACAAGTACAAGACACCACGAGTTATGTGTTCCTGTTCACATTCATCTAGTTTTTCTAGCACGTTACGCCATCCGTTTTATCTGTCACTGGTGGCTGTGTGCTGGTGATGTGTGCTGAAGCGCTTGCTAAGATTTTTGCGGTTTTTTCTCCCGAGACAAAACCGACAGATACAGGGAGGATCTGGTCGTTCGTTCTAGGGCAAAAACAGGATTTTGAAATGTGAGTCAATTGGTTATTAGTAATCGTCGAGGCGTATCATATCAAGTGTATGCAGTTGATGGTATGAAGTTGAGGGAATGCATGTGACAGGAGCTAATGGAAGGAGGCGACTTTAGTTATCCTTCGAGAATCCTAAACGTGTAATAAAAAAACTACAATGAAGGGACGAGCAAATTTATAGCACATAGATGGAGCAGAGTAGAGCGGCGAATAAGTAGGAAAATCATACGGAAAAACGAAAGAATAGTAAGGATAACAAATCAATGACATAACAAGACGTTTTTTCATGTTCGAAGGATATCTATCCCGCATGGACCTACAGAGAAAATAAAAGTGAAATATACTAATAAAAAAAACCAAAAGAATGTAAAGAAAAAAGCAAAAAAAAAAAACAAAACAAAATGAAGGAAACTTGGGAAATACCTCATCATTCCGCTTAACGGGCGCCTGGGGCTGAGCCTTTTGACGCTCAATAGAACCTTGCGAGGACGACGATGAGTTTTTCGCCTTTACAACCTCCTTAACGATTTGCGGAGGACGTTTTGTTGAGAACGTTGCTGCCGATAGTGTCCCTGTTGTCGCTGTTGGTGATGTTGTCAACGAAGTTGTCGTCAGTGACGACGATGACGACAACGACAACGATGCCGCCGACGACAATGACTGCGTTATTTTTGTCACATTATTGTTGTAGTTATTGTTTAATACACCCGAGGATGGTAACGATGACAATGACATGGTCGTTGGAGACATTGAATTCAGGAAATCATATGAATAATCATGCGGTGGAGATGTGGTGGCTATTGTGCTGCCTGCCGATGATATCGGTGACGACAGTACAGATAGATGTGGCGGTGGCGGATACCGCGGGGTTGTCTTAATTATTTCCATGAAGCTATCTGGAACATCTACAGGCAACTCGCGGTGTTTGCAAGCTACCGACATATGAGGCTTTAGTTCACGCATTTCATACTCGGGTGGAGCAAGTTCGCCCGACGATGAGCTGCGAGTACTTAATGAGCCACCACAAGAGGATGTTGCACTCTTTAACAACATGTTACCATTGGTTGCACGGGCCAAATTGTTGTTATGATTATTTTGAAGTTGATGATAGCTAATGGAGTCAAAGGACTCTTTACTACTATCATCGAATGATAATGATCCCTTCCGATGGAGATCTGACAAAGGGCCTAAATCAATAGACAGGTTGTCTGTCAGGGTTGCATTTAAAATGCCTGCCACACTACGTTCTCCAATAACATGACCAGTATCAATGCCATTGCCACCACTCAGGGGCTTATGCTTTTGTGGTGTTGTGGTGATTTGTTGGGGGATGTGATGAGTTTTGTTTGTGGCGGTAGTGGTGGTGTTTTGTGATTTCGGTGTATCTTTTGAGTTATGCATGAACGTGTACTGTTGGAGTTGATCGAGGATGTGTTCGTTATATATATTTTGTTGATGATGAGGATGATAGTTGGGATGTTGTTGATGATGACCATGGTAACGTGCAGATTTAGAACGTAATGTAACTGTTAATTCACCGCTACCACACGACATTGAATCACTATTTACCTGTGCAGTAGCGTTATTAAGAGTTGCATTTGCATTCGGTGGATTTCCAGTCATCATTGATGATGCTGTTGTCGGGGCACGAGGTGGTGGATATCTAGGTGGTGTTTTATTTCTTGCTATAAACGTATCTGGACAATCCACTGCCATCTCCCGATGTGGACCTTAAAAGAAATAATAGAATTATAGCAAATGATTGATAAAGCTAAATAACAAGCAGCGAACCGTTGTCTTGATTTATTGACAACATTGTCAACATTTCTTGATCAAACTCCTTAACGTCCGATTGTTGGCGATAATGTTGACTACTTATGTAATCGTTTGGCAAACATGGCTTTAGATCTTCACCATCAATCACAACGATACTCGAACCGGACCTCCGGCGGGGCCTAAAAATATAGAAGAAGACAATATTTAGCTGATGAAGATACAAAGATTAAAGTTATTAAGTAAACGTCGCCTCTACGTTTTACCCCGCGAAGCTTGAATTGGGAAAATCTTCTGAGCCTACCTCCATACACAAGCCGTCTCCATCTAATTGCCTTCAACACACTTGAAGAGCATAGAAATCATGCCGACATAGTATTTATCCACCGTCTTGTCTCAGATGCGGTCGATTGCCCAAGCCTGCTCCTTTCCATCCCATTTCACACTAATCCCTGTAACTTGCGGAACCCTTGTCCCCTCTACTTGCCTGCCCTTCACACCTCTTATTGTTCTAACGAACCCATTACGCGAATGTTACGGAGGGCAAACTCTTACCCTACCTCCTTTGACTTCAACCTTACCTCTCCTGCTCTCAAACTCCCTCTCTTTACTAGTTCCTGCCAGGATGCCTGGCATTGGTACAATTACATGGGAGGAAGACACCTGCTGAACAGCGGCCATCTGGACAACTGGAAATTCCCCCATAGAACACAGAAGTGTCCAGCGGCTGGAAGGAATTGCCTATGCTAAGATTAGAGGAATTCATTTCTACTGTTGTTACGCTCCGCCAAAGTGGGAAATAGAAGAATTCAAATGCTTTTTGGACAGAATAACACAAGAAGCTAGAGCTAAGAGCCTCCTTTTAGTTGTTGGAGATTTCAACGCTTGGGCGGTAGAATGGGAAACCACAAAATCCAACAGTAGATGCCAGGCACTGCTTGAAGCCTTCGCAGATATGGTGCTTCTTAATGATGGTGCTGATAGCACCTTCATAAACGAGAGAGGGCGGTGCAAAATTGACATCACGTTTGCCAGCTCCATGTTGGCAAGATGTATGGAGTGGCGAGTTTTGGACACCTACACCCTTAGTGGCCACCAAGCAGTGATGTACGAAATATTACCCCACAAGGGATTCATCACTGGCAAATTGGCGAAGAAAGCCCCGAAATTTGGGTGGAAAGAGAAGGACTTCGATGCGGAACTGTTCGACTACATACTGGAAGACCAAATCGAACAGTTTGACGCAGAGGCCGATGCGAACAGGCAGGGTGGAAAAGTCATGAAGTGGCTAACTACCGCATGTGATGCTTCTATGCCAGGACAAAGACAACCAGCAGGGGCTATCAAACCAGTGTATTGGTGGAACTCAGAAATCGCCCATGTGCGATCGGAGTGCAACAGGTTACGACGCTTGCAACAAAGAGCAAGAAACCGTAACACCTACCCACAGTTAATGCGGAATTCCTCAACAAACAGAAGGAGTTGAGGAATGTGGTCCGCTAGAGTAAATATGACGCGTTCTGCTCCCCAAGAGATGAATTGAATAACAACGCATGAGGCAGCGCTTACAGGATAGTCATGAAAAGACTACACAACAACAGTAGTCAAATGCAAAAATGTAAAAGTGACATGGCCAGAATCATTGCTGTTCTCTTCCCGCAGTGTGATGACGTATTGTGAACGCAGGAGGAATGGAACATCACTGAAAGAGAAATACCTCCCGTGACCACCGAAGAGGTGCTCTTGACTGCAAGGCTTGTTAAAAAAAAAACCTCGGGACTGGATGTTATTCCCAACCCGGTATTGAAGACTAGAAGGATGGGAGCGAACATACAGGGTAAAGTCTGTGCTTTCAACCCGGTAAAGGCCAGGACGATCCTTGTCCCTGTTCAATCCAAGTCGGCATGCAGTCTCCACGTGACACCCCTGGATAACTACTTTGGCACCCGCCAAGTAGTGAACCAATGCATGCAGCGACATCCTGAGAAAGGTTGGCGCAAAGCTAATAACCATGTCCGGTAAAAAAAATTATTATGGACAATTTAACAAGTCTCGGATAAGGACTGGATGCCGGTGGAGAGATATTGCTAAATAAGGCCAAGACCGGATCCCGGTTGTAGTGCCGATGATGATGATAATGATGATGTATTGAAGACTACTTTAACCAAAATGCCGGAAGTCTTCAGCAGTCTATTCACGACCTGCCTCCAAACAGTACAATCTCCTAAACGATGGAAAAAATAGCGGCCTGTGGTTATACCAAAAGGAATCAAGAATCCAGAAGCGCCGTCGTCCTATCGCCCGTTGTGCTTGGTGAACACAACAGAGAAAAATATCTCCCGCGACCACCGAAGAGGCGTTCCTGGCTCAAAGGGTTGTCAAAATAAAACAAGACCCCGGGACTGGATGGTATTCCTAACGCTGTAGTGAACACCGCTTTAACAAAAAAACCGGAAGTCTTCAGCAGTCTCTTCACAACGTGCCTTCAAACAGGACAATTTCCTAAACGATGGAAAAAGAGCGGCTCGTGCGTATACCAAAAGGAGTCAAGAATTCAGAAGCGCCGTCCCCCTATCGCACGTTGTGCATGCAGAACACAACAGAGAAACTGCTTGAATTAGTAGTTGCCACTCGCCTGGAACAATTCACTGAAGGGACATCGGGGCTTTCTGAATGACAGTATGGGTGCCGGAAAGGGCTAGATCAACCGTCAAGGCACAATCTGTGGTGTGCGACATCGCTCGCAATGCGATAGCTGGAACACGATGGCTAGGAGGTACGAAAGAATATTGCGCCATGGTGACACTAGATCTTAAAAATGCATTTAACTCGATGAACTGTAATCGGATTCTAGAAGCGTTGGGGGATCTACAAGTCTCACCCTACTTGGTGCGTATACTAGCAAACTATCTATCGGATAGAAGACTGCTCTATGATACATATGAGGGACCACAGGAATATAAAATAACAGCGGGTGTACCCCAGGGATCTATATTAGGTGCGCTGTTATGGAATATAATGTATGATGGTGTGCTCAGGGTCAATGCAGCAGAAGGGGTTAGAATCACTGGGTACGCAGATGATTTGGCGATAGTGGCCGTAGTCAAACCTCTAGATGAACTGGAAAATATTTGCTCCCAAGCAATCCAGAGCAAGCAATGCTGGCTAGATATGGTCGGGCTGAAACTAGCTGGACATAAGACGGAGGCAGTTTTAATAAGTAGCCGCAAGAAAGTTGAACAACTTGATTTGGAAATAAAAGGACAAACAATCAGACCCAGTCCCTATATTAAATATCTTGGTGTTATACTCGATAACAGGTTGAGCTTCAAGGAACACCCGAGGAAAACGGGTGAAAAAACGGCAAGAGTATGCAACGTTTTGCCGAGACTGCTACCCAAGGTTGGAGGACCCCGGCCCTACATAAAAAAATTGATAACCTGTGTCAACACCTCCATTATAATGTTCGCAGCTCACATATGGGCAGAAGCTGCACAGTATAAGCCGTACTTGAGGGGAGTGAACTCAGCACATAGATTGGTTTCACTAAGAGTATGCTGCGCATTCCGAACGGTATCCGAACATGCCATAAATGTTTTTGCCGGGAGGATGTGGCGGTTCCGCCGAACCCCACTGTCTACTTACCCGAAGAACCACCATAACTACAACCCAGCTTTCATAAGTTTCTGCTAATGCAATCGCATTAGCACCTGTAAATGCATCACGCATTAAGTTTATCAAATGTATTTAGCTAAAAGCTCCTGGAAGAGAATTCTTACCTTCATTCATTTATTCGAATTCAAAATTCCCTATAAAAATTCTGTTCCAAACATCATAAATCCCAAGCCCAATTCGCCACCTTCGGTTGCCATGCAAATCCCAATCTTACATACGAATTTTCCCTAGACAAATTGCTGAAAACGAAACAATTTGGTTTACATATAATGTAACCATCATAACAGGGATCATAAACATTGCTTCGCCTATTGCCAGCCTCACCATGTGTATAACAAATTCCTTTACATACACATTGGCTGGCGACCTATACCCAAGGGACAAAAGCAAATATACGCATCTTGCGTCTTAAGGCATAAATTAAAACCTATGGCATAGGCAAATGCAAATAGGAATGGTATACTTACCCTTGGACAATAATCTATACGGTCTCTTTGTCCTACATATTTGTGGATCTGCTTCTCATGACCTAGCGGCATGAACAAACAGAAACCCAATTAGCACCCAATGAGGTTTGGCTTGTTTACTTAGCCGAGTTCACATCTCGTTGATGCACATTATTTCCTTTCTTCGTTTTCAGATTCGTTCTCATGGCTTTGTCCCATGAAAGAACCAATGCTCACACATACATGTGTACCATTATAGATCTTCTCTATGAGATCTGGTTACCTTCCCCCAAAGAGAGACTTACGTTTCTCTTGGAATAGAAAATGCATCCTTAAATTAAGAGAGCCAGTTTCACTGGCCGAATTTCCTTAGCCAGCGAACTGATATCGCTGAGTCGTTTTTCATCACGCGTACACCCTTGTAGTCGCGGATTGCAACCCCGAGTCGCTTCGAATACTGTGCATTAAAATAAAAACACCGTCGAATGTAGAATAGAACAATGTATAACCGAAAATGTATTCAGTGTCAATCGTGTGTGGAGTATAGAACAATCGAATAAGAAAACAAATTCAAGTGCGCCGTATTTGTTAAGTACAAAGATGTTTTTGTGTATTCTCACTCTCTTTTAATATATTAAAATCGCAAAGAATAAATAAAAGAACCTTTTATTACAATAAAAAAACAATAAAATGGTATTCAGTGCGTTTTATTCCTGGGTCTACCGTCCGTGCGTTTTCGCTTGTTTCTGGTGACAATTTCTTGCAGACAGATTCCTAACAATCGACGGAACTATCAATTTATGCTGGAGGAAGAAGGGAATCAGCACCGTACGCCGGCGCACCATACTTCTTCCTCACAAGGACACCACTTGACATTGCAACTAAAGAAAACGCTACATTGCATGAGGTCTCCCAAAAGAATCGTTGGAGAATGAGGTCACAATTAGAGCTCTCAGACCTAAGAGAATGGCATCGAAGGTGGGATTCGTCCAACAGAGGAAAATGGACCCACACCATGATACTTGATGTAGAAAACTGGGTGAAAAAAACACGGCGAGCTGAGCTACTACTTGCCTTAGGTGATATCAGGACATGGATGCTTTCGGCAATACTTGCACAAGTATAAGCATGCGAATTACCCATACTGCTTGTATTGCGAAGGCAAAATAGAAAATGCGGAACACGTACTCACAGAGTGCGTGAGATTCGAGACCGCAGGGAGGATTTTGGAGAGACATATGAGACGGATAGTTACTCCGACAGGGGTAATATAATACATGCTAAGTATTCATACAAACATGGTTCGTATAAATGATATTCTATGTCACATGATACAGCAGTTACGACGCGACGAGCGAGTAACAGGTAAACACCGTTCCACCCCGTGATAGAATATCTAAAAGAAAGTTCCGAAGGGATCAACGGGAGCATGTGTCCCGCGGGAGGCGGTTTTAGTCTGTAAAAATCCGGCATGCATCTGGATCGGTCCAGAGGTACCTTTTAAAGATTTCAACCTTCCTATCGAAAAAAAAGAAGAAACCATTGTCCGGCTGCTAATGCCTGTAGGGAGCGAAGCATTGTGCACAGCGTACGGCGCTGATTCTCTTCGCAACCCCATCATTCACTAAATGTTCCACCGAATACAAACCGAATGCAACGCACAAACACGAACCTCAGCAACGCACCGCACACTAGGAGGAAAGTAAAACACTGATGAAAGGAATCACACTGCACATAGTTTGTGAATTATTTTTATTGTTCACTTGTTGTAATTTGGTTTTTTATTAGGTGTCAAGATATTGATATATATTTAAGGAAAAAAAACTGTTGGGCGCGTCCCAAAAAAAAGAATGGAAGATGGCACTGTTTAATTTGACTTCCGCACTAACCGCGACTCCTGGATATATCGCGTCTCCGTGCGCACCGGTGAGCGGGAGTGACATGACCACGACCTGCTCGGTCGGCGGATGTAAAAGGACTTAATGATTCAGTTCGCTGGCTAAGGAAATTCTGGGGAAATTAAGGGTGTATTTTCTCTTCCCAGAGAAACGTAAAGTCTCTCTTTGGGGGAAAGTAACCTGATCTCCTAGCGAAGATAGGTGCACATGTATGTGTGAACGAAGATGGCATTGGTTTATTTATACACAAGGCCATGGAAACGAATCTGAAAACAAAGAAAGGGCATAAGTGCAGTCATGGGATGCGAGTTCGGTAAAGCAAACAAAACCGAAACTCGTCGGATGCTAATTGGATTAGTGTTTGCTTATACCGCTGCTGATGAGAAGCAGATCCCGAAATATAAGAAGACAAAGGGATCGGGTAGATCATTGTCTAAGCTATGCATTGCAGCTGTAACGATAGCCGCAATGCCCATGCACATGGTGCTAATTGATTCTAGCTTACTTACAGGGAATTGGTGTTTATTGCATCGCTGCCAACGGTAAGTATACCATACCCATTTGCGTTTGCCTGTGCTGTAGGATTTAATTGGTGCCAAGAGACGCGAGATGCGTATATTTGTTTTGGTCCATTGGGTGTAGGTCGCCAGCCAACGTGTATAAAAAGGGAGATGTTGTACACATGAATGAAGCTGGGAATAGGCGCGCAATGATCATTATCCCTGGTTGGGATGGTTACATGATATGTGAACCGATAAGTTTTCTTTTCAGGGATATGCTGTTTGGAACAGACTTCTTAAGAGGAATTTTGAATTCAAATAAATGAATGCAGGTAAGAATTCTCTTCCAGAAGCTTTTAGGTAGATACATTTGGTGAATTTTGTTGCGTGAAGCATTTACAGGTGCTTAATGGGATTGCATTAGCAGAAAGTTAATACAGACTGGGTTGTTGTAAGTAGTCAGTGGGGTTTGGCGGAACCGCCACATGCCTCCTTTCCCAACATAGTTAAGTTTACCACCCCTTTGTTTTTAACTTAGTTCTTAAGTTTATTTAAATTTGAATTTTACAATGAACAGATTTTTATTTGCATTTTCCAAGTATTTGCCTGAGAAAGTTGTCAAGCAGAGAGTGCATACCAGTCTACACCTGATTATGTACTTCCTTACGATTACAATCATCAAGCATTCAAGAGTAGTGAGAATTGGAGACCAATCAAGAGAGAACTCAACGCCACCTGCAACCCGCACACCAGGGACCAGCATCATCGTCCGCTCCACGGTCCGCTCTACAAGTATGTCCCTTACCACTACCCTTAATATATTGTTTAAATAATTAAAACATATTATATGATGAATGCCTCCGACGCCGGAATACACCATTGTGTGCGAAGTGCCACCAATATGGCCACGATGCCCACGACTGTCGTGCACAAAGCACACAAATGAAGGCAAATAATCCCAAACCTCCACGACCAAGGTCACAGAACCAACAGAAGTCACCCGTGAATACCTCAAACCAAGGGCAAGAACGACCATCTACTTCGAAACAAGCAACAACGTCGAATCGTAGAGTGTACAGCATTCTATGTTGTTGTGAGTTTTGTGGCCGAAAGGGTCACACGTGGGACGAATGTCATTGCAAGGCAATGTGGGTACAACCCCAAAAGCCAACAACAGATGCAGCCAAAGTCGTTAAGTCTGTACCCCGCAACCACACCCCACCGACCTGCACGGTCAACACTGAATGGCAGACAGTCCAAAAAAACAAAAAATTCGAAGGACCGTAGGCAGCCACGCGACAAAGGCGGTCAACAGGCGCGAGCCAAGAGCAGTACTAGTTCGAGCAGTACTGAACATTCTGAGGCTCGAAAACTGAAACAACGTCAGCTCCAAGCACAACGCCGTCGACCCGAGTCGAACCATAGCCAGTCGAACTCAACCGCTATAGACGCGTCAGAGACTCCAAAGCAGGGATATCGGCGACAGAGGAACGGTCAATGGTGCACATTTTGCAGGCGACACAACCACACGGCGGCAGCGTGTGGGCACAGAGCAAAATGGGAGAAGTCGGAAAACCCCCAGAGGTCGGGTCGGAATTCCCCAACCCGACCGAACTAAAGTCAACTCCCACCAACGAAAGCTCCAATTGTCGAGCTCCCATTAGACATCGGTTGTAGAAGCACTACACGTCTAATTGTGGTTAAAGGTGCGGAGATCAGCCTTATTAAGCTGAAGGCACTCCAATATGGAACCACATTGGACACAGAAAAAGCAACTGCCCTCCAAACGCTTTTTGGTAAGGGCAAGTCTAGGGGCCATTGTAAGGGGATATTCAAGTTACCTCAACAAAACTCCTGTAGTTTTTAGGTGATTGCCTCCCTATAATAATTCCTGTCTAGGAATTGTAAAGTTAATGGACCCGGAAACTGTTTGGAATTTACCCAAACAACATTAAATCGGGTAAGCTTTTCCATTAAATTTACAAAAGACAGGAAGCGGATGTGAAGATATAAGGCAACCGGTCGGGAACCCGTACCAAGGGGATCCAAAGAGGTCCAGACCGCGGTCAGTAGTATATCGGATACCCTACCCAAACAGGGGAAAGGCTGCGAAAACTTGTCAGACTCCAAGTACCCCAACCCCAAGATGATATCTCACAAGCCGAAGAAAGCCAAAGAAGAAGAAGCGTTGGTGGAACACTCACTGCCAAACCCTTCGGAGGTAGAAATTTTTCTGAACAGACCGGGGATAATACCGGCACGTTCACGAAAAATGCTTAGACTTCCCATAGAAATCCGGGAAGAGGTAATGCTAGTACCTAAAGCAGTACAATCAGGGATTTTCATATCCAATTGTATTGTAGGGAAGGCGAAGAGTGCCCAAGTAGAGGTACTCAATATCGCAACTTATCTCCAAACCATAGATCGGATTAAGGTGGAATCACATCCAATTAAGGAATTTTCTATTTTTCCGCTGGAAAATGAGGACAACCGTTCAACGGGATATAATTCGGATAAAAAACCTTCGGAGGGGGAACACCTCCAGTATATCCGACATCTATTCCTGGAGGAGGAATCACCAAAAGATCCAAGGTTGACACAATTACACGAGGAATTCCACTTCAGGAAGAACCTAAGTCCTCAAGAGTTTCAATCCATAGTGGAAATATGTGAGGAGTTTAACGACATTTTCCACCTTAAAGGTTACCTCCTGACATATACCAGTGCCATAACGCATGAGATACTGGTGATACAGGATCAAGCACCGATAAATCAACGAATGTACCGTCTGCCTGAGTGCAAGAAAGAGGTGATAAACGAACAAGTACGGGATATGCTGGAGAATGATATCATTCAACCAAGCAAAAGTCCGTGGAACTCACCACTCTTGGTAGTTCCTAAGAAACCGGGCCCCGATGGAAAAGCCCGATGGAGAGTTATGGTCGACTTCAGGTAATTGAACTACAAAACCATTGGTGATGCGTACCCTCTCCCTCGCATAGAACACATTTTGGACCAGCTCGGTCACTCACGCTATTTTTCCACGCTCGATTTAGCCAGAGGCTAGCACGGTCTTAGTGGATCGAAATAAGACAGCGTTCAGCACAAATTACGGGCATTACGGGTTCAAACGTATGCCATTCGGTTTAAAGGGAGAACCGGCTACCTTCCAGAGACTCATAAACCATGTTCTAACCACAACCTCAAGTAGCAACCGGAGAAATGCAAGTTCCTACAAAAGGAAGTAGTATATCTGGGACATGTCTGTTCCGAAAAAGGGGCAATACCAAATCCCGATATGACTGTTAGTGTCAAGGATTTCCCCATTCCCAACACGGTTAAGAACGTCCAATCGTTTCTATGCTTGGCGAATTATTACCGAAAATTTGTTCCATATTTTTCGAAGATAGTACGCTCGTTCACATTTGTTAAGGAAGGACGTTAAATTCACCTGGTCGGACAAATGCCAACAAGCATTTGAAAGCTATTGGTCTCGCCGCCACTATGAGTCTATCCAGATTTTACCAAACCCTTTAATCTGACCACGGATGCTAGTAATGAAGCACTGGGTGCCGTACTGTCGCAGGGCAAAATCGGTAAGTACCAGCCAGTCGCATATGCCAGCCGAACCTTGAATAAGGCGGAAAAGAATTACTCTACGATCGAGAAAGAGTTACTAGCCATTGTTTGGGCAGCTAAGATTTTCCGCTGTTATTTACCAGGGAGAAAATTCACCATATACACGGATCACAAATCATTAAAGAGAGTATTTAACGTGAAAGACCCCACGTCATGTTTACTAAGGTTTCATCGCAAACTACTGGAGTTCGATTACCAAATCGAGTATAAACCCGGTAAATACAACACTAATGCGGATACCTAGAGCCGTATTCCGCAAAATGGTGATGAGACTCCACACTACCAAGATGCAATGTACTAACACGCGCCGAAGCTAAAAAGCTATGGGCAAGCGAAGGAACTCAAGATAGTCCAAATGACGACAAGTCTTCTCTTAACGAGAATCCCATTCCGGCCTGCACGGAAAAAGGAATAGTGATAACAAATCCTGAAGACATCCAGTTCGTACTCCGGGAATACCATGATCCTCCTTTGGGCGGACGCCAGCGAGTGAGTAAAACTACAATAAAATACGTAGGAATTGTATTGTTACGGACTCCGCCTCAGTGTCCTCGCCCAACACCCACTAATTGCCCCAAATTTTCCTTCTTTACCTGTAGAGGAAAGAAAAATCGTCAAGTAGCTAATTGGCATAAACTACTTTATGCAAATTCTACTTGGCAGTAAAAATAATAAAAAAACGCGTTGTGGCGCTGAATAAAAAATAGAAACGTCAACGGCAAAAATATAAAGATTCATTTCGATATCAGGAGAAGGGAAGACCTTCAAGATTAATAGTTATCAATAATGATATGATATTAAGTGATAAAACAAGTACACAACAAAACATAATTAAAAAACAAAATGCAAGTCAAGGAGTCAAGAACCCAACGCCCCCTGCAACCTGCACACCATGCACCAGCAACATCGACCGCTCCACGGTCCGCTCTACAAGTGAGTCCTTTACCACTACTCTTAATATATTGTTTAAATATTTAAAATATATTATACAACAAGTGCTCCTCCTTAAATAATCTTAAATAAATTTTAAAATTCTATAATATCGGGGGGTTCGTTTGTAATCGTTGCATTTCCATATTTATTTTAATTGCAACAATGTACCTCGTCGTTGAAAACCATATTCGTCATTTTCTCCCTCGAAAATGAAACAAGAATGATCCCCATGTCTGCTCATTACGTTAGCTACAAAATCAAAGTAGGGAAGCAACACGTGTCCTATTGTTAAGAATATAACAAGCGGAAGTAGAGCATTTATTGCAACCAGTAAGATAGACAAAAGTCAAGCGAATCATCCACATAAGAAGGGGGAACCCTTGAGAGTAGCAATTCATGACGAAAGAGACACTTCCCTTCATTTATTCCCAGAAGAACCTACAAATGGAAATAATTAGAATAGTGTGCAGTGCACCGCATCGCCTTCGGTAGATGTGAGCTCTTTTCCTCTTTTTTTCTACCCTCCGCCACGGACTATGCAACGCAGTGATGGGTGACGTTTAACAACGACGAACAGGTTGGCAGACAATTGCAGGTGTACGTACAGTAGATGTGAATTAAGTTGATGTGGTGTTGATGTCACAGCAATGATACGACTATAGTTAATATCGATATTGAAATGTGAGATGCATAGTTATAGTAGAAACTAGCAGGCCGTTCTAGCCCTCCCACAAGTAATCGGGCAAGTTATGTTTACATCAAGTAGTAAAACAAAGGTAAAGGAATATCCCCAACACTGAGTTAAGCCGAAATGAAAGGAGACGTTATGATGTCAAACATCTGCGTATTTTGAATATAAATAGTTTCTTCTGAATATAATCAGGTGTTAAACAAAACGATATGACACTTCTGCCACAGTTCTCGACTTGATACTTCATTACGTAGTCAAAAACTTTTGTAAAACTTGATATATCATCAATAAATCGTCATAATTCCTTTTCCCATTGTTATGCATATATTAACATTATTCTGAGTAAAAAAAAGGTTTAGGCAAATTCTGATTTTTTGACATGTGAAAAATGGGTCAGAGGGCGGACCTGTAGACAAACGAATATGCAAAAATCTGCGCTTGTAGTATCAACCACCACAAATCATTGTTATACCCAGAGTGTATCTTTTAGAATGTGAACTCCCACATGTCTAACAAACGTGAGTACCATAAGAACAGTCTTTCATAGAACTTTGTTAATAGCAACAACCTCAATAAGGACACTCTATGTATGATATGACTTGTATCCTGTGAGTAGGGAGTTCGAATATACTCACAGCTGGGCCTGCTTGTCCTAAAAGGCGACTAAAGGCCGAGTGGCAGGTGGAATCCCAACACCCTGTCGCCCGGTGAAATACCACCCCATCGAGTTCTAAGCTCCATAAAATGGTACGGAGAAATCCCTGACCATCTTTCGGAGCTTGGTTGATGCGTTGGCCTGAAAAGTTGTTGGTTTATGTGGTAAATCGGTCCCAAGATGATATCCCACCTCGTCACGCTGTACATTACGCGATATCGTCGGGAGAAATTTGGGACGATGTTCCGAACGTTTAGCTGATGACCCAGACTGAAATGAATATAAGCCATGATAATACCTTCCGAGATAAAGAATTCCGAACGTAAACTAGTTCCTCGTTTGGATCTCCGGGGGACTATGTCAGGGGGAACATCATGCCAATATTTGGATAAAAAACCGAACTATAAACAACTCTTCACCACGCAATCGGGTCCGCGGAACACTGTCAACCTTCAACTAGTAACGGCATTTTGTAACATCAGGGGCATCAGTTTCACCAATATGAATGTAAACGCAGTTCACCATAATTTGCAAAGAGCGACCTGATGTCCCGGCCCTAACCGAAACCCGACACGACTCCTCAACTGCCTCGACATATTTTTATTGCCTAGGATACGACTTGCAGTTGAGTTTAGAGTTTAGAGTGTTGTGGGGCTATCACCCCATTTATTGACGTAATTCCAGCAATATGAGTACTTATAAGCTAAAGTATATATAACTTCAAATTAAAGAACGTAAGAACTAACTTAACTAAGTTTAACATAAAGTAAACAGGATATATATCCTGAGAAAGGTTGGCGCAAGGCTAATAACCTTGCCCGTAAAAACAAATTATTATGGACAATTGAACAAGTCTCGGATAAGGACCGGATACCGGTGGAGTGACTTTCTAAAAAAGGCCAAGACCGGATCCCCGTTGTAGTGCCGATGTTGATAATGATGAAGCTTATTATTTATTATTATTATTTATTGGCCTGTAGGAACCCGGAAGTTCATGACCTCGCCGACTCGGCTTCGCCACCGTTCCCTGTCCTGGGCACTCTCCTTCCACGCTTGACCATTCGATCCGATCTCCTCAAGGTCAAACCTAACATTGTCCTCCCATCTCCGTCGCGGCCGTCCTACCGGTCTCTTTCCCGTTGGTCTACCGTCAAGAATTCTATGCTCGGTCCTATCGTTCCCCATTCGCGCTACGTGTCCGGCCCATTTTAATCTTCGCGACTTGATTACTCTCACTATTGTAGGTTTGCGATATAGTTCTTCCAATTCGTGGTTATGGAGTCTCCTCCATTGTCCTGCCTCCTCGTCATATTTACCTCCAAAGATGCCCCTCAAAACTTTATTCTCGAATACGCGGAATTTGTTTTCTTCCCGTTTTGTGAGAGCCCATGTTTCGCATCCATATAGAACAATCGGCATGATTATGGTTTTATAGACACGGATCTTTATGTCACGTGATAGCAGTCTGGATTTCAGCAGTTTACTGACTGCGTGCCAACTCGCGTTGCTGGAATGCAGTCCCTTGTTAATTTCCTTCGACATTTCGTTACTGGCCGTCAGTATCGTTCCCAGATATTTAAATTCTTTAACTTTTTTAAATATCTTACCTCTGACGTTTATATGTGTTATCTGAGATCCACCTGCTCTCGCCGTAATCATGTATTTTGTTTTGTCTTCATTTATTTCTAGGCCCACCTCTTCTGCCGCTTGCATGATGATTTCACAGTTTTTACTAACAGTCTCTAGATTATCGCCCAGAACGGCGATGTCATCCGCATATGCGAGCACTTGTGTGACCCCGTTCAGGGATGATCCGGCCATGTTGTCGTCTTGTACTTTTCTGATGACATACTCGAGCACAAGGTCAAAGAGACACGGTGATAGACCATCTCCCTGCTTTAGTCCGTCCCGGATTTCAAATGGTTCTGAGAGATGGTTTTCTATTCTGACTCGCCCTTTGTTTTCGTTCATGCAAATTTGAATGAGGGCGGCATATTTTTTTGGGACTCCCAGCTCAACTAGAATATGGTAGAGTCTCTGCCTTGCGACTGAGTCGTCGGCTTTTTTGAAGTCAACGAACAGTTGGTGAACCGTATTCCCACTTCTTTTCCAGCAGTTGTCTTATTGTGAACATTTGGTCGCTTGTTGACCGGCTCCTACGGATATATAATTATGGCAAGAGTGGGGGTGGGAGGTAGGGGCAGGTTAGAGAGAAAAGCGTAAAAAGCGCCGCTTAAGATCGGTGGTGAGAATGGTTTAGGAGGCGGTGCTTGAGAGTATGTGTAGAGAGGTCAAAGTCGAATAAGGTGGATTTTGGGTTTACATTTCTCAGCATCGATGGAAGAGATTCGTTGAAACCATAGGAATTATGGTGAGGGGGAATATAGAGAAGGCGGGGATTACGCGTATTTCCAGGGTTTGTGTTTAGAGAAATTAAGTTAAGGAGGTAGGCACGACCGACCGAGCCGGAGAGGACTCCATGAATGAACATTATGTCAGCCAGTACCCTGCGCCCCTCAAGGGTTCTGAAGTTAATTAATTTGAGGTGGTTAATGTACGGGGCAGGATTAAGGGGTTTTCTCATCCTAGCCCTCGGAGAGCGAACCGAAGGAACCGCCGTTGAATACTTTCGATTCTACGGATAAGGGTTTTGTGATAAGGGGAGCACACCTGCCTACCATATTCTAGCAATGGACAGACAAAGGAGAATCCCTTAGACCATCGTTTCACGAACCAACTGGCAGTTGGCTTTCCAGGTCGCTTCTTCAATGTGAGATAGGAAGTTAAGCTCCCTATCGCAAGGATCCCTAGGTCTCGAATAGATTGGACAATGGTCGGGGGTTGGTTATGAAGCGAATGGGTACGCGAGGATGAGTGAATGCGCTTACGGGAAAAGGTTATAGATTCGCACTTGGCGATGTTAAGTAAAAAGCAATTTTTGTCACACCAAGTCGAAAAGTTGTCATGGTCTGATTGCAGCAGTGCAAAATCAAGTGGCGACTCGATGATCTTGTAAATCTTGGTGTCACCAGCGTATAGGAACAAGGAAGAATTTGGGGTCTACCGAGCTTGATTTTTCATACAACGGTAGCTTCAAGGTAGATCGCGTACAACTCATGGTTGTAACGTCTCCGGAATCGCCTTCCCTCACATGTGAGGCCAACAACTCTTCTTAAAACCTTCCTCTTGAACGTGGTTAAGGGTTCAGAGTGCATTTTACTGAGCATCCAGGTCTCGGATCCATACACGAGTACTGGTAAGACCCTGGTCTTATACATTAGTAGCTTGGATGTTCTGAATAAATTTTGGGATTTATTCAGAACCTTGATAGAATATAGTAGGCTTTGTCGGATTTGATGAGCCGTCCGCGTATTTCTTCTTTCATATTGTAATCGGCTGATACTAGTGACCCAAGGTAGTTAAAGGACTGCACCACTTCAAATTCGTGCTTCGTTACCCTGATAGTTTGAGCAACGTTGGGTCTTCTCTTCGCAGAAGTTGCCACCATGTACTTTATTGTTCCCTCATTATTGTGCAGACCCAGTTTTTGTGCCGCCTGCGAACGAAAATCGAATAAGAAAATGCATCAGAGCCGTATACCATAGCGATAACATAACAATTCCACATCAGTTGAGAGTACTTGAGTATAGAAATAGAATTCGTACACACAGCGGTGGCCTGATGGGTTGCGCTTTGGTTCAATTTTTGGTGATTCTAACTGTCATAGCGTCAGTTCGAATCACACGTTCTTCACTTCCAGCCTATAATTGGTGACCCCGACGAGATCTGTGTACACAGAGCACACACTCTCCCATAGTAGTTCTTCACGAGTTCCGCATAGAGCACCGGCACACTCTCCTGCTCCGACGATCTCCCGCTCGCTCGTTCCTCGCTCCGTCGTTCGCACACGAAGTTGATCGTAACAAAGTTACTGAGGAGAGAGTTGTGTGGCATTTCTAACAGATACACACACAATACACAAGCAAATAGTGAAGAACACTGAACGAAAATCGAATAAGAAATGGATCAGAGCCGAATACCATAGCGATAACATAACAAATCCACATCAGTCGAATGTACTTGAGTTTAGAAATCGAATTCGTACACACAGCGGTGGCCTGATGGGTTGCGCTTTGGTTCAATTTTTGGTGATTCTAACTGTCATAGCGTCAGTTCGATTCACACGTTCTTCACTATCATCCCATAGGTCATGGTTAACCTACAAAGTCGTATCAATTTGTTTGGGCTGCCGAACTCTCTCATGGCATTATATAGTTCCACCCTGGCTATGCTGTCGTAGGCGGCCTTAAAGTTTATAAATATATAACATAATGGAAGCTTATATTCCAGACATTTTTCAATCGCCTGCCTAAGGGTGAATATCTGATCAATCGCTGATTTGGCCGGAATGAAGCCACACATTGGTCAACTCTAGCGTATGGGGCTATCCGCTCTCGTAGGATAGAGGAGTGTATCTTATAGGCCGTACTCAACAATGTTATACACCTATAGTTGCTGCACAGTGTGATATCTCCCTTCTTATGTATGAGGCAAATTATACCACGACGCCAATCTTCCGGCACTTTTCGCAGCTCCAAACATGTGGTCTCTCCAATAAAGAGTAGAATTAATTCGAGTGCCGGGGATTGATGGTTCTTTGGCTTCGTCGATGCAAGTGCCGTTCATCGACAGTATATTTATTCTGCGGTCCGCCTTTGACGACAAGAGACAGCACTGAGTTTTTAAGGCATTGAATTCTACTCGATTAGATAATCCCCATTGATATATCTTACTGAGGTCGGAATGCAATCTATCAAGCATAAACTGCTGGGTTCTAATAGCATTCGAAGAGTTTGATCTGGAAATGTTCGTATGAGTATAAGAAACAGCGTGTTATCATCAGTAAACATGTGAATTGGATTTTGGGTAATTGCCACGAGATCATTTATAAAGATAAGGAAGAGAGTGGGTGAGAGTACCGAACCTTGAGAAACACCTGCATTAATTTGATGGGAGACAGATTTAACACCAACAAGAACGACTGGAATTGAAGGGCCAGAAACATAGTCTCTTATCCATTGGATCAGAGAATTGTCCACTCTATAGGAATGCAATTTTGACAAAAGGTCTCGATGCCAAACTCTGTCGAGGGCTTTTAAAATATCCAATGCGACTACCTCGCTTTCACCGAGGTAGTGGATGGAATGGCTCCACTTTTCGGTTAGGTACGCCATCCGATCTCCCGGGCCGGGAAGCTGTGAAATTCCCTCCCCGTGAAGGTGTTCCCGGAGCGTTACAAGCTGCAACTGTTCAAAAGCAACTGCAACGAATATTTGGTCGCATCTCGGGGCGCCATAACAACGCAATATGTTCGCCTCTCCCGAGAGAAGTATATTTAAAAAAAAGGAATCTTTTCAATCAGAATGAATTCCTACCACAACTTATTTAGAAATTAGAGCGAGATTTTCTTCATAAAGCTTTATAGTAGACACTAAACTAAAAACCTTTTTTCATTTTGTTTTATGCCCAATTTTTTTAAAAGCTAGACAAAACGCCATATTTTCGAGGCAAATTATCCTTGAACATAAAAAGATTGGCGGTGGTAACATCAACTTTTAAATGTTTTTTGGTAACGATTCGAATGGTATTGTTTAAATCGGTACACTACATTTCGAAACATGGTTTTAAGAAGCACATTTAAAGTTTTTTAATATACTCCGATTTTGTTACATAATTTACCACTATAATTACCACCCCCGCCCCCCGTATCTAATTAATTGCGTAAATTTGCGTCCTTATCCCTTAATATACACATCATCATCATCAACATCATCATCGGCACTACAACCGGGAACCCGTCTTGGCCTTATTTAGCAATCCTGAGGCTTGTTAAATTTTCCATAATGATTTATTTTGTCTGGGCAAGGTCATTAGTCTTGCGCCAGAGGCTCCCCGACGGGGAATCGAACACCGGTCTCCCGGGTGACAGGCGGGTATACTAACCACTATACTATCGAGGTCCATACACATATCATACCTAAAAAGCCCAATCCTCAATAGCACATTTCATTTTACATTTAATTCATATCCACAATATTTTTCCCTAACATAATCCTATCCCAAAAGCGATTTTCTTGGTCAAGCTTTCCATCGTACTTACATATACCAGTCTATTCAAAGGAATAGTCATAATTCAAATGGAAGAAGTACATACAAACTTTTTTCACCCTTTCCACCCTCTATGTCGCACGTGTCGTAATTTTTGCCCCAAAAGGAATTATAAAAAATTCTCTTAACGAGGACCTTGAATATTTTCATGCATTTTTTTTTAGGTACATTGACACTTCCCAGCAAATTTCCCAGTACATTATCATTATATACTTATGCACCTGACGATTCATTCCAAGGGGGTTGAGGCCAGCAAAAGCCGAAACCAAATTCCAGTGAATCACTAAATGGTGAGGTGGGGGCAAATTTGTGTCCTCTTATATAAGGTCCTGAATGAGCATTTTCCCTCGTGTTTGAGTCTTTAAAATCGTGTCGGGAAATTGTCGGTTGCATTTTGTCTTTTCTAGATCAATAAAAAGAATTGTCGGTGTGCAGTTATTGAATGGTGTAAAACCAAAATTACATAAACGAATCCGAGCTTGCATAGTGTGAAAAAAAAATTATTGAATTAATTAATAATAAATTGACTTTGGTGAACGGCAGTCAGTGTTTGAATTTCTCAGCAATTTTGTTGTAAGTACATTTTTCGTGTGGTGAAATAAGTTTTTACTAATAGTGTATTAAATCATCAGCTCGGTTGAATTTGTATTTATAAAACAATTGATAAAACTAGTTGTCGGTGCAAAATAGTTGCCGGTAAAATTAGAGAACTTTACAAGAATAGCAGTCGCAGCAGCAACAACGACAATCACCACAAATCCAGAACAAACCGTACACCACCGGTTCAAAGCCGGTTCAGGTAAGCTGGGCATCAATCAAGACTTCATCCAAAGGGTCGCGACCGGCGTATGGTGTATACAAAGGAGAGTTCAAGTGACAAGGAACCAAGGAAAGGCATCTCCACAAAAAAAAAAAAAAACTGTAAGTACGTTCTAATATTATATATTATTTAATATTTTTGTGAGCATATATATTTTGCAACAATTTGAATAAAAAATGGATTTCTACTTGTATAAAGACGACGCCATAAATGTACCTCGAATCTTTTTTTACAAATTTCTTAATAACATTTTGGGAGATTAATTGTATGATGTTAAGGAACTCTTTTAAATAATAAAAATCGGTTTTTTTTTAATTCTAAAAGAGAAAGTCCCCTTAATAAAGTCAAAGAAATAAGTTGTAAATAGTCATATAAGCCTTGTTTACATAATCTGATACCGCAGTCATCAGTCTAACAACTCAGATGCATGGACTCTTAGAGAATTGTTCAGAACGCAAAAAGGAAGCCCATTACACCACATAACCATGCCAATTCATCTACCTTCACCCACTTTAGCGTCAACCGAACAGCATTAATAATCGAGAGAAACTATTCAACAACAGTTAAATGATCAACATAATACAAGCCCATTATATAACCAAAACGAGCATAAAAATTCCCTCTAAAAACCGTACACAGAAAATCTAATGAGTTCGTGCGAAAACCAGAAAAAAAAGCACACAGATACAAAAGCTATACTATGCCTTAATTGCATCGAATAACTGTGGGTGCATCTGATAGTTGCGTGCCGCCAGATGATTTCTAGAGTAATTCTCCAGCTGAAGTATTACCTTCATCGTTAGAAATGTGCAACGTACTGTAAACAACATGTTGTAATTTGAAAGTAAAGTGAAATTTAAAATCAGAAAAACTTCAAATCGATGTCAGAAACACTAGAGAAGAAAGAAGATTTCATACAAAAGCTCCCGTAAAGTATCGATTACCTAATGGTCCGTAACCGAGGTAAAGAATTGCTGCAGTGAACAGAAAAATATTTCTTCTAATCCGTATAACTCTGTTCCAGAACATTTTACAGCTTCTGACTTGATCAGTAGTAACATCTTGCCGTACCACAAATTGTGTCGAAATTAAAAAGCGCCATCGATTTATATGTTTGGTGTTAAATTGCTAAAAAAAAATAAAACCGTTATTTTATATATGTTTGGGTCTTCCAACTCCAAATTGGGCTAGAATGTCCTCGCTTCTATTTTCCAATCTAGGTTCTGGTTCAAGCCCAAACGGCATAACAATTAAATAAAAGCAAATATACAACGCACGTCGAGTTTATAACAACATTTCTTTAGTAACTGGGCTTAACCCACCTAAGAAAGTTGCAGCACCCATTTAGCTCCGTACGTACCTTTCCCATTGGAACCCAATAATATGGACATCATATGTGCTGAGGAATTCTGTTAAATTTCTTTGTTGTCTTTACCGCTCCCCGAATGACGATCGACCGGCGACATTTTTCGAACATCTTTCACATACCGTCGACTGGATACAGATCAACCACCCAGCTTCTGAAATTGTTGTCCTTGGCGATTTTAATGTGCACAATTCCGGCTGGTTGGTACATTCTAACAGAACCGACGAGGCTGGGAGGCTGGCGGAGATGTTTGCTGTTAGCCACAACTTGACTCAACTCGTGAAGGAGTGCCGGATGCGCGAGACGACTATGCGAACACCCTGGATCTGTTTTTGACATCCGAACCGATTATTTATACTGTAGAGATTTCTGCGCCACTGGGAAACTCAGATCACTGCTTGGTATCTGTCGCACAAGCACTTGCATATCAAGCGGATAACCGGCCTAGACAGCTTCGCCATGTTGTATTTGTAAGTGGTTTGTTCAGGAAGCGTGTCTCCTAGTCCTTAAAAGGAGAAAGGATCTCTGAAAAACGTCTTACAAAGGGTCGTCGCCGTGCTTCCTCATATGCCTGAGGGAAGAGCAACGTCCATAGTTTGGTCCTAGTTTCACTGTCGCTTTTTCGGCCTTTCGCAAGCCCCTGTCTCCGCTGCGATTGCTTGAAAATTTGGGGATATTGGAAAAATGAAAAAGTCAGTTTTCTTACTGTAATAGTTTATTTTTTCCGTCTCCTCGGCTTGATTTCAGTTTAATATCACTGATTCTTTGATGTCCCTGGATACAAAGTCTTAGATGTACAGTTTGGTACTGCACGCGGAATACTTTAATACAGTTGAAATTTGATATTGAATTTTACTGGACATATTCTGGATACTCATCCGAACCTGGATGCTGAGTGCGGGATACTGATCTCAGATATCACTTTTCTGTTCCTTTATAAAGAGAAACAAATCGAGATTTGTATCTCGAAAATACACAATTTCATACAAAAATCCCGATTTTGGTATCCTGAGTGAGATGCTCAGTGTTTATTTAAGATAAGAATTCAATTTCTTGAATTCTTACGAAACTATTGCGCAGATGTGGATATGTATCTGGATTTGGTTTCCTATTTGTTTAGCTTAATGGAATTTTTCAGATAGAGATAACAATCTCTGAATTTTGGATATTGATGATGCCGTGAGGCAAATGTGAAACGATAAACGAATATTAGATTCGTTTATTGTGAATTTTAATTTTACTTTAGATTTTGGATTGAATTATGCCGTGGGGGCAAATGTTAAGCGATAAACGAATGTTTGATTCGTTTATTGCGAATTTTGGATCATGATTGTGTTTTTCCGAGTTTTGGCAGGATTTGGGGTTTTAGGGTCATATAGTTGGGATTTGGATGTAGGAATGGGGGAAAAAGGTGGTAGGGCTTTTTAGAGCACTACAGCCATGTATGGAAGTATGGGGCTGCTAACTGGGACAATTTGCGAGATTTCTTCGCATCCTTTCCATGGTCGGAGGTGTGCTTTGGAGACTCCGATGTTAACGCTTGCGCGGAGTCGGTGTCAGAAGTATTCTTCTGGGGATGGAGGATTATTCTTCTGAGGGTGGAAAATACTCCACATTCCATCAAACGAAGTTCATTTGATAAGCCCTGGGTTTGATAAAAACTGCGAGCAGTTTACAGTGGCACTCTAATCCCACCGATGTTAACAGAACGAATTTTGTTAAAGTCAGAAACGCGTGCACCCAGGCGATTGATACCGCGAAGAAGGCTCACAACGACAGAGTGACCAATAAACTCCTTCGGTGCCCGACTGGTTCGCGCTCCTTCTGGTCAATGGCAAAAGCTGTCAGCAGTAACTTCGCAACCCCCTCTTTCCCTCCGTTGGTGACAGACAGCGGGACGTTAGTCACGAATTCAAAGGATAAAGCAGACGTGTTCGCGAATTTATTTTCCGCGAATTCAAAGCTCGATCCCGGTCTTTTGGAGCCACCTGTGATCGCGCCGTAACTGTCTTCCATGTGGGATGTGAGATTTCGCTGCGCACTATTCGATGCATTCTACGTGAACCGGATTGTAGGAAGCCAACTGGCCCGGACGAAATACGAGCAATAGTCCTTAAGAACTGTGCTCCAGAACTATCGCTGGTTCTTGGCAGACTCTTCCGCTTATCTTATGCACGGAGGACATTTCCTGCCTGCTGTAAATTCGTTCGAGTTCAGCCAATCCCAAACACGGGAAAAAAGTGTCCCCCACAAAATTACCGGCCGATAGCATTACTGTCTATGTTATCTAAGGTGATGGAAAAAGTCATCAATATTGATCTAGTTAAGTATTTGGAACGCAACGGACTTCTGAATGATCGTCAATACGAATTCCGTGGCAGGCGGTCTGTGGGGTCGAAGTGGCGTACCAGCGTATGACACCAGTTCACTATCGCCTCGCTACGGAATTGTTCGCCGGCGCACTACCCTCAGACGCAAGAGAAAATGAAACACACTGGGTCGGCCGTAGGGGTCTTTTTATTTTATTTTAGGATTTTTGTAAGTTGTTTAGTTTTTATTCACGAACTGAGCCCGAATGTTTATTCTTCTATTTATTTCCGACGCTGTACCCGCGGCAATTGAAAGGGGAACGTTGGAACGGACTTTATTTGGCACATGGAGGCGGCGGTTATAGGAGACTCGATACGCGCGTGGTGGTAGTTGGAGGACGACTGACTATTGTGGCCCCGGTGGGGGTTGGCTAGCGACTGACTAATGACATGGAGAAAATTTCATAGCAGAAATAAATTTACTGTCACTTCCGAGGAATTTCGAGAAGAGTTGCTATGCTCGCATAAGAATTCAGTTCCAGCGAATCCTTGCCGTATAAGCTAAGTTGGATTCGTTGGTTGGTTGTACCGGGAAATTGGCTTTGGGAACGCGAGCAAGTATGGGCATGAATTTTCGGGGGAAATTGGGATTGCTTGGGTGCAAGCAAGGAATATCGTTTAGATAGAATATTAACCGAAGTCGTTTCGGGGAAATGTATGCGGCTTGGTATAGTTGTTAATGTTCTGTTGCGGATTTGAATATGCGTTTTGTTACGGCATATGAATTTCGGGGAAATTAAGATTGCTTGGTCACAAGGAGGAAATATGACTTAAGTAAAGGATTGACCGAAGCGATTTTGGGAAAATGAATGCGGGGATGATTAGAATATATTCTGTTGAATTATATTCTGTTGGGAGTTTGGAAAATGGTTTTTATTGCAGATTGGGAGATGTATGCTATTGTGGATTTGTTATTGCATGTTAGGTTAGGATTATGGGTTGGTTCTCCGTGTGATATAGAGAACCCCCACAGGTCCACGGGAGCCCTTTTGAGCCTCATAATCGATATATGGGCATCTACGATTGAGCGGCATGGTGAGTCAAGAGCGGTCGCATTGGATATATCCAAGGCTTTTAACCGTGTCTGGCACGGGGCATAGCTGGGCAAACTTCGTTCATATGGACTTTCCCCGCAGCTTTGCGACTGCACGAAGAGCTTCCTTGAAAATCGATCGATCCGGGTTGTTGTGGACGGCGAGTGTTCGGATTTATATGCTGTTAATTCGGGGGTGCCACAAAGTTCTATTTTGGCTCCAACCTTGTTTTTGCTTAACATAAATGATTTGTTACAGACAACGGATAACACGGTGTTCAGTATCGCGGATGACAGTACGTTTGTTTCCTCTTTTTCGAGTGTTCGACCGATTGGTGCATCTACGTCGCACCAGCTGAGATGTAGACATGTGGTGTACGAGTTGATGTGCCGAACACGGGTACGCTGTTCACTCCTATCCCCATCATATTTTACTGCTGGATAACATTCAAAAAGGAAACACTGGTTTTTGGTTTTTTTCTGGTTTGGTTTATGTCCTTTTTATTTGTTGGTTTTCTTTTTGTTCAATGGAGATGATTGTTCAATTCGGTGAACAATAGAAAAATACAATTTAAGGGGTAAATATCCAACCCAACTAATCCTCGGCAGCAAGACAACTGGGAGTACGTGTACGCACTCGCGTGCGGACACGGCGGTGGTGGAAAGACGATTCGTTAAGCGGTGTGACCATCAGCGATGATGTTTGAGTAAAGCCTGATTCCAATTAGGGATGAAATTGGATTTTTAATTTTCGCACTTGACAATCAAAAGAGAACATACTTCTGCTCTCTCATTGCCACGTTGGTCGATGTGTGGTGGATAACCGGTTAATTGATAATCGACGAACATGGGAGAATGAGAGAACAAAAACACGATGTATGATGATCTCGGGGTGGATTTGGTTGTGTATGCATGAATCAATGTACTTTGGGGATAACCCATTGACCCAATTCGGTGAATATGGTGATCTCAGAGTACATTGATCTGTACTAAGACAGAACTGTGAAAAAGAGGAAAATTAAGCTGGTGCTATTCACCTGCGAAAAGAGAGCATTGATCCCCAGCGAATGAAGTGTCTAGAGAAAGTGGAAAGGACGCTGACTTGGCAAGGGAAATCTGATCATGGGAAGTAACTTAAATGCTTTAATAATTTCCCCAGCGGTCGCAAGATTAAGCAACCGCCGTTTGATCAGACTACGCCGTTCCTAACCGACATGATGCGATTTCCTGTGGAAATCTCATGGGTTAGCGAAATGGAGTTGCCGTATGGCAAAACGGTAGCTAAACTCATTTATGCATTATCCGCATAGGATAATGAGTTTAGCTATGCGTCCGTTTAACATGTTTTACAGGTGGAATAGCTTATAAGGGGAATGGGTAGAAATGACGCGCTGACAGCGGTCGAAATAAGGTATGGAATTGTGGGTTGGTTCTCCATGTGGTATAGAGAACCGCCACAGACAGATTGACTCTCTGAATCAGGATCTATATAAGGTCCTGCAGTTGGGAAGGGCCAATCTCGTCGACTTCAATGCAGCGAAGACACAATATACAACATTCACAAAGAAAAGTAGATCATCGGTTCCACAGCTGATTGTGAATGGCCGGGCCCTCGCAGCTGGGGAAAGGTTGAAATTGCTCGGCGTCACGGTCCGTGGGAACGTATGGTGGCATAAACACGTTTCGAGCATCGCCAGGTCAGCCTCGGGAAAACTGAGGTGTCTTTTTACTCCGGCCCAACTTCTTCTTCTATATAGATCCCGAATTAGACCCGCGCTCGAAAATTGCTCTCATGTTTGGAGCTCGGCCCCTTAACATACCCTCGACCTACTTTAGAGCATATAGAGACGAGCGATCCGCCTGATCGGGGACACGGCGCTTACGTCAGGACTACAGCCGCTATCATATCGAAGGCGCGCAGCTGACCTCTGTTTGTTTTACAGATATTATCACGGGTACTGTTCTTTGGAGATTCGTGGTATTGTTCCACGCAATTCGGCTTATGCGGGATCCACAAGACAATCCGACGGATCGCACCAGTTTGCGGTTCACCTCCCGGCCGCGCGAACATCGCCGCATCAGAACTTGTTCCGTTACAGAGCGGCGGGGGGGGGGGGGGGGGGGGGGGTTGTGGAACTCCCTTCCCACGCGAGCGTTCCCGGAGCGTTACAACCTGCAACTGTTCAAAAAGTTATTCTGGTGCATCGGGGCGCCCATTTGGTGCTATAGGTTCCTCTCTCCCGCGAGAAGTGTAATAAAAAAATAAAAATAAAAAAATTTAAAAACTGATTTATTGACTTTTTATTAATGAATGATTCAACGTTAAAAAATACTATTTGTTTTGAATGCTCAACAATTGTTCAAAAGTTAATATCAACTCAACGGTTTCAGTTAATTATTTTCGATCTATTTATGCGGTTATTTGTCGATGATGTTCTGTTCTCCCTGACTAAAACTTGTGTAATTATTAAGGGCGCATAATACTAAAGTCCTTGAACTCACTGCTTTGAACGTTTCCAAACCTATTTTTGGACGCCAATTTGCCAAAACCTTTGTCTCCTTCAAAGAGATAAATAATAGGATAGTCAGACTGTCATGGAAATCTAGACTTCATTAAAGATAAGCCGACGCCGGTACCTGATATTTCACATACCAAACATTATTACCACTACCCAAAACCACTCTCAAAGAACTTTAGTTTTTATTGCAGAACCCGTCTGGCTGGTAGCGTCTCCCACGGAACGCCACTAATTATTGGAATAAGCAGTTTCCGAGAGTCCTTTCACTCAATGGCTGATCCTCTGAAATGACTACAGAACCGATTTAATGTCTGTTACCGATTGATCACTAAGGGTATATTTTTTTGGCAAAAAAAAAGTACTAATCCTGCGTTAATCTGGTATTTGTAGCATGTGAGAAATAATTCTGAACAATCCACCCGTGTGGATTAGATGAATACCGAAATGTACGCAGAGGCAAACATACCCTGGGCTAGCCAGCTCGAATCTTGACCCTACCTAAAACACAAAAGGTACATTGCATGGTGCACTCCCCATAAATCCGACTCACATACAATCGCATTGAAATTCCATTCAACAATTATAAGGCGTTCAACCTGCCCAATGAGAAAGGATGATGACTCATAGCCAAGTGGCAGCACAAATTCCGAGGACAATACCCGAGCCAGCAACGTAGCATAGATACCATATGAAAACGCCATAAGACTAGTCATAAAAGAATTACGTTATCCAGAAATTCCCATAAAGAGGACGAGAAAGAGAGTCACGTCGATTCCAAGGAGATTTCACAATTTCCAGGTATTATGTGTGTTATCATGAAAGGGAAATCTAGGTGTAGATGTGTCTTGCTTTTCTTTCTACCTATCTGTATGTAATAGGTACATAATTCAGGGAGATGGATGCCTACAATCAGGAAGTACGCATGGAATCACTGCAATAACAAGGAAGGTGTGGAAGTTAGTTTTTTGTTATATGCATTTGAAGTGATAGCCATCCAATACAGTCTTGTGGAAATCAATCATAGTTATGGACAGTCATCAGGATTCACGTGTGAAAAATTTGATTGCATAAAGGCGTTACTCAGGCGAAGGATTCGTTAGGTATCTATTAATGTTTGAACCTATAGAAATGCACGTATTCTGTTTTATTCGCTTTTTTCGAATTGATGAACCAGGCATACTACCCATGAGAGCGGGATAAATTAACATTCTGCGTAAGCATATCTTGTTCGTGATGAGCTCAGGTCAAAGGTTCAAGTCAACACACTTTCGGATTTTAAGTTTCCGAAGAAAGGTCGGATGTCAAGCGTTGTCCATTTAAAAGCATGTGGTTTGTAAAAAGCAAACATTACGGAATGGTACAACCTCTGAATATTTATTAAAGGCTTGTGCATCATGACGGCCTTTCTTTAAATCTTTAGCCGATAAAACAAAATTCCACCAAGCGTGTGCTCGAGTGAATGCGGTGTCTCCTCTATAGAGCGGCACACGTAATGTCAGTGATGTACGTTAAATTGTTGTAATACAATCTCGAAGAGTACCTTAACTTCTCAACGAACAACACTGACAAATAAAAGTTTCCGTTTTATGGCATGGAAACAGCAATTAAGTTTTCGGATCATAACCCAATGAAAGTTATTTAAAAAGTGTCAGCTTACGAGAGATAACCGCAAGGAGAGAGTGCACTCTATGTACCAACTTAATCAAATCGAACCAGGCATCACTTGTAACAGTTTTGAATTCGGGATTTAATTTATAATTAATGAAATGACACCTGTCTGAGTAACAAATGATAAATTGATAAACCTTCATTGCTGAATTCATTTATGCTGAGTACATCATTTGGTAGCGCCTCAAGTGGAAACCTTAACGTTGTCAAAATAAAACACGAAGCAGCATTTTGTCAATCCTGACTTAACTACAATTAATTTACCGCGTGAGACTGTAGTAAATCCAAAATATACTACTCCCATGCAATATTATGTATCCATACTGGATGGGACTAAAAGTCCCGCAATTTTTCAATAGGTGGCACCACTAAAAAATTAACATGACTCATTTCGAGAGGCTCCCCCGTCAGTTTACGTATGCCGTTTCGTGACATTTTGTTTATTCGTTTACAAGCTACAGTCGTTTAAGTGACGCTACTTTCGCCTTCATAAAAAATGGAAAGACAGCAATATCGCATTTTAATCAAACATTTGTTTTTTGGTGGGCATCAATCATTGGAATGCTTGAAGAATTGTTATCCTGCGGCGGTTCCGCCAAACCGCACGGTTCACTTACCTAAAAAAAACCCCCATAACTCCCATCAAATCATATAATTTCGCTAATGCAATCGCATTAGCACCTTAAATGCTTTACGCATCTAGGATTATCTAAGGTATAATCTAAAAAGTCCCTG
The DNA here is from genome assembly GCA_963931805.1 of Microdon myrmicae. Lineage (NCBI taxonomy): Eukaryota > Metazoa > Arthropoda > Insecta > Diptera > Syrphidae > Microdon > Microdon myrmicae. The sequence continues at coordinate 97,191,806 of OZ007501.1, read as the reverse complement.
TAAAAGAAAACTTACCTTCATGCATCTCTTCGCATTTAATTTCCTGTAAGATTTCTTTTCTACCTTTTCAGGAATCCCAAAATCTATTCGGTACCTTCGGTTCCCAGGCAAATTTCAATATCCCACACCTGCACCGCAATCTCCACCGCATACCTGAAACATTTCCTTTTAAAAGGACATTTAATGCTTTCAACGCGCTAGATAAAATTCCTAAAAATAGTTCCTTAATGTGCATATGCACCATAAATATAAAGCATTCGGCACCCACTGTTATCAATTGAAATGCAACGACGGACGGCTTGTTTTTACAGCTGCAGCAATCCGACCAGCGATTCGTTGTTCCATAGACAAACAATCATCAATTTCGTACGTCGCCACAAACTAATTTTCCTGCATATACAAATGCCGGCGAGGGATTCGTTTCTGCCACCAATCCCATTACCACCCGTTTTTTCCCCAACGACTCTTATAGCGACGATACACAGCCTAACATGACCTTCATTACCGGACGAAGGATTTGGTCGCTTCTTCCTTTGTCTTTGCCGCCTCTTTGTGTCGTTGTTACATTGCTTTCGAGCACGTGTAAACAACATCAGATTTAAACGATCGCACACATACCACCATGATCTTCATTAAAAGATCTGGTTTTCTATTCCATCAAGAGAGACTTTACGTTTCTCTGACGGTAGGTAAAAACGATATCCTTAGTGGAGAGGATATCTACCACGACACCACAAACTTGTGGCGTCTCTAACAGATACACACAATTCACAAGCAAAATAGTGAAGAACACCGAACGAAAATCGAATAAGAAAATACATCAGAGCCGTATACCATAGCGATAACATAACACTTCACATCAGTGGAGTATAGTCGAGTTTAAAAATCAAATTCAAAACACGGCCAGTAGCCTGATGGGTAACGCTTAGGTCAATTTTTGGTGATTCAAACTGTCATAGCGTCAGTTCGAATCACACGTTCTTCTGCACTATTATTTCAAACGCTATAAACTCACCCCATAAGCGAATCATCTCTGCACGAGATGATTATCGCTGAGTCGTTTTCCATCCACTGACCGCCATGATCACGCGTCGCTCCCGCTCTCCGTCACTGCAACAACAGTTTATCAGTGGTTTACAAATGCGGAAATCGTCAAGCGAGTTGCGCGAGTTAGCTGGGGTTCGGGGCATGTCAAAAGAACGGGCGGGAAACACTTTCCACGATCTTTTGGGGAACAAAAAGCTGTCGGCGCGATGAGTATCGCGTTTGTTGACTGTCGACCAAAAGCAGCAGTGCGTTGATGATTCAGTGGCTGAGTTAGCGTTGTTGCAGGGTAATCGAGCCATATTTGTTTAATGTTATCCCACATCTGCTTCTTCGAGAACAACTGTTTATCGGATATTTAGTGAATTAATAATGTGTCGCACGAGCGCCGAAAACGCACATCGCCTTCGAAGGCCAGAGGAGGGTACGAATGCGGAAATCATGAAAAAAGTACATCAAATCGTTTTGAGTGATCGTAGCTTGAAGCTACGCGAGTTAGCTGAGGCTGGCGGCATCTCAAATGAACGGGCGGGATACATTTTGTACAATATTTTGAAGACGTAAAGTTATGTACATACATGGGCCGTCTGAAAATTTCAGCCATTTTGCACGCGTAGTTTTTATTTGACAGTCGTTTGATTCAGAGAGTCGATCTGGCCACATCTCAGCTGATGCGACATTGATGCACTAATCGGCACATCACCCAAAAAAGAAGTAACTAGTGGACTATCATCCACGAAACTGAACGCTCTGTTAACCGTTGATTGAAACAAATCATTTATGTGAAGCAAAAATTAAGTTGGATACATGGGTGGGCTGAAAAGTTTCCGACTTCAGCATGAAAATAGCAGCACTCGTCAATGAGGGCTAGTGAATGTAGTTGTGCATCTTTTGACAGTCACTCGCCAAAATTTCAACCATCTTGGATCCGTAGGTTTTATTTGACAGTCGTTCGAGTTAGTCGATGTGAGTGTTTTTGTGAAAATTGGCAAAAATAGGTATCGAGCTGTCATTAAATTTTTTTTTTGAAAGGCAATACGCCTACGCAAATCAAAGATGAGTTAGACTCTCTGCATGAAAACTCTGCACCACCATTTACCACAGTGACATTTTGGGCAGCTGAATTTAAACGTGGCCGCGAGAGCTTGGGAGACGATGAACGTTCGGGACGTACAAAAACTGCAACAACTCACGATAACATCGCTAAAGTTCACCAAACGGTGCTCGACAACCGCCGAATTAAAGTGAGGGAGATAGTAGATGCTATGAAAATGTTCAAAGAACGTATTTGTCACATATTAAATCAAGATTTAGGCATGAAAAAGCTGTCCGCGCGTTGGGATACACCATTATACGCCCAACAAAAATACGGTCAAAACAGTGAACTGCAAAGGGGGTGTTACGGCTCCAACGCCGTGCTTCTTCTTTCGAGGGAAGAGCGTGGAGGTTATTATATTTATTAAATTAAGGGGTTATTCAAATAATTAAAGTTTTCTTTATTAATAATTATTATTTGTTTTATTTTTATTTTATCGAACTCAGCTATCTCAAGCTGAGCTCTCTTCTTTCTACTTTTTTCATATAAATTTACTTGTTTATATAGAACATTTTGTTCTAACTGACTGTGGCGTATAAACTGAACAAAACAATCTAGAAGTCTCTGTGACTTAGAATTTTGAATAAACTTTGAACGAAAATCAAAGTGGCCATGTTTTGAAATGAAAAATGTGCTTGTTATGAAAAGGGGCATATTTATGAAATGTGCTGTTAGTGACTGGATATAGAATATTGTGTCTGTTTATTTATGAATTGTATTAACTGAGAATGTAAGATGTGTGAGGATGCAGTTTTAAGGGTTGTGTTTGAAAGGACATGAGTTAGTGTTACAGCGAATAAGGGTAGTATTCTGGAATACAACATCCCACCCTTCTTCGAGAAAGAAAATTATCCTTGAAGAGAATAATTTTCTGTTAACTATTGCTTAGATTAGGATTAATTACAGACTTGGATTTTCGTTCAATTACAATGGCGTTCAAAGAAGTTAATCTTATATCAAAAGTTACAAAAATCCAAAAGTTCGTAATACTAGAAAAATAGGTTACAATAATCCAGAAGTTTACTTATAGTCTACTTACATTATCTTTTAACTAACTTTAAATATTTCTAACTAACTTAATATTTCCACTTGGAACCTTTTCTTTTATTATCCAACAACTTTTTTTTTATATATATATATAATTAATATTATTTCTCAAAATTCTCTTTTTCGTTCGAATTTCCAATATATTATATCCCAATATATATTTTAAAATGTATTATATCCCAATATATAATAAATTTTTTTTCTAAAATTTTCTTTCTTTCTTCCCCTTTTTTAACTTGGGTATCGGCTCCAAAAAAAGCAAAAACTGTTTTTTCGGCTGGGAAAGTGGTGTCGACTGTTTTTTGGGATTGTCATGGAGTTATCTTAATCGATTATCTTCAAAAAAGAAAAAACATTACAAGAGCATACTACGCATCATTACTTGACCAAACGAAGGCAGAAATTGCGAAAAAACGGCCACATTTGCAGAAAAAGAAAACCCTGTTTCACCAAGACAACGCGCCGTCTTACACCTCAGCGGTTTCCATGGCGAAAATCCACAAATTACCATTGGAACTGCTTGACCACCCGCCTCACTCACCAGATCTAGCCCCAAGCGACTTCTTTTTGTCCCCTAATCCAAATTAATATCGAATCAAATGTACGATAAATTGAACCAAATGTTCAATTGTCTCACATTGAATCAATTCCCAATAGTCCCAAGTCAAAACCAAATACATGTTAAATCGAACCAGATGTCCATTTATCATGCATAAACACAAATTCGGCGAAATTCATAATGCATATCTTCATATGGAGTATATGATTACAACTTTCAAGAATTTGTTCAATCGAATTTTCATACTATACCCAGAGGCGCACGATAATGCCTGGTCTTCCAGGAATTGTTAACGTACTTTTCCTTTTTTTTTTTGTTTTTTTTTTTTACACTAACGCACTAACTCCTACTATTACGATTAGACCACAGGACGGGATGAAATATCTTCGGCTCATCTATACCCCAAAAATGAATTTCATCAAACATGAGACCCACATTTTCCAAAGGGGCCTCGATCGGTCTCAGCAACTGGATAACATTTTGAAGTGATGTAACAAAGTTGAAACCAAAGTTAAGCTTCTCTGCTATAAGCAGCTAATCCGATCTGGAATACCGTACGCTTTTCCCATATGGTCCTGTATATCTCCGGCCCAAACCGAAAGACTTCGAGTTTTCGAAAGGAAACTCCTCAGAAGATGCATCAACCACTCTAGAAGGCCTGACGGTCGCCATTACCCGAACTCTCACCTATACGAAGGCGGCTACATTATCCTTATCGATGAGTACTTGCTACACTTAGCATACCAGTACCTCAAAATTATTCAGAACAGCGAGAACCTACTTGTACGGGTGTCTTGCGTTCTTGACCCTTCTCTCTTTCGATCTCTTCCGATCCGACCACCAAAATTTCTTCTTCAGTACAAAACTGAAGAAAGCACCCTTCCCAACAACATTCCCCTCTATAGTAGAGGATTCCTGGAGTCATCCCATAGGGTCTAGTACTAACACGCCACACACATGCACGCCGCACAGTACAAGACGGCACAAGCATACACACTCATGCAAAGCGCAGCTTATCAGAGACGTGATCTGCGTTTACTACCGCACTCACGACCTACCGGTCTTGAATGATTTCTTCCCCACCATCCCTCCATCCAAGTAGTTAGAGTACATTTGAACTAACCCTGTCCACACTATCCCTAGATAACCCCCCTAAATTGGAAGTCAGCATTACTCACGTTATTCGCCAAACATCAGAGATATTCGAAGCGGTCATCGAAGATTTAGACGTCAGATTGGACCCTGTTAGACGCTGGCCTTAATTCTCTAATTTGAAACAAATAATCTTTAAAAGATACTTGTAAGGAATGGTAGTTTTGTATAATATTAAAGACTACCTGATAAAAATGAGTTTATGGATTAGTTTTTTCTTAAGTGCCTATAAATTAATCCCCCATTATAAATATATACCTTTATATATACACATACAGGTTTATTCAAAATGCATGAAACTTGAAATGCATAAACAGGCAATAACATTATACAGTCCATATATCCGTATCTGATAAAACTCAGTAAAGGCGCAAACAAATAAATACCATTTTACGGGGTAAATTGATCTGCCCATAAAGTAACTACTAAGAAGAAAACGATTCCATTAAGGTTGATGGTATCGTTGACTACGGATAGACATTTGCAGTTGCTTGGGATCATGATACACACATCCCAAGTAATCAACAAATGCCCGTGGTCAAGCAGGAATCATGTTGACATTCATCCCCAATGAAAGCAAATATACCCGAACCCGGTTTGTCAGTGAGGATGATCTTTTAAAGAACAATTGTGTAATTAAAGTATGAATATAATAGAGTCGAGAGAAAGGCGTCAACCGAAACGGTTGCTTTAAAGGACAATCGTGTTTTTAAACAAATAAATAATTAATTAAGAGTCTAAGAATGAAGCCTGGCGACATCGGGTGTGCATTTGTGTGCAATGTGTAAATATTTGTGACTATTTTTGTTTACTTCTCCCAGGAAGGGCGAACGTATAGCGTGGAGTCTGCGTCTCGGGATGCTAGCTGTTTTCGGCCAGATCCATCAACCAAACCCCGAAAGATAACTAACATTTCTCCCAACCATTTCACGGAGTCTATAGTTTTACGGTGTGGTATTTCACAGGGCTGCTGGGTTTTGGGGTCCATTGTATTTAATATAATAAGTGGTGAACTAGTATGTGAGTATTTTAAAGTCCCCTTTGTGTTCGGTAGTACAATTAGACGACATTCAACAATTTATTTATTTCTAATATTACAGAAATTATTGCAAATACAGCGGTATAAGATAACCGAAGTGTAATCAAAGAGTTTTGCCGGTAAAACCAACACCACAAAGTTTGAATTAACTGAAAAATGTGTTATATCAATTTAATTAAAATAAAAAAACATTTCCAAATTAAAAAGTGTGTGTTACGCAGTGTACGAGTTTTATAGTGTAACAAAGAATATCTCTGTTACAAGTTTATTTATCTTACATGCAAAGATGCAGTTTCCATTACCTTGGGACAGCTTGCGTCTGTCACCAAGATCCGCTGCCTGCAATTTTGCAATTCCCATCACCTTGCGGCGATCTGCTGCCAAAATAGACATAATGTTACCGGCTCAAGGTGAATAACGATGGGATTGCAAGGCTGCAGTTCCCACCACCTTTGGATAGCCTGCGCCTAATACTGGCATCAGGCGACTGTCTCGGGGTGAATGAGGTGGTGTAATAAGGTCATGGAAATAAAAGAAATAGTAAAAAAAGAAGACAGAAAAACAAATGGTGCCTGGCATTGGTTTTTGGGAAGAATAATTGAGATATAAAAGAATTTAATCAAAGCTTCTAAGATCAGATTAGACCGTTGGCTTCAAGTGTAGAAACCTGTTAATACATCCCAAACGAATTTATATTTATTAATTAAATATATGTTAAAAATAAGAAGCGATATACATTAAAACATAACCAAACTAAATTAAAACGAAATCAAACATAAACATAAAAAAAAGATAATTAAATTATCGCCCCGCGATCTAGAAAATTATAGTACTAGTTGTAGTAGTAGTAGTAGTAGTAGTAGTAGTAGTAGCAGTAGTAGTAGTAGTAGTAGTAGTTTTATTTCTCATATGGTTTGTACATTAAATTTTACAATTGTTGTGGATTCGCAACTAAATGCCTCGGCGAGAATCTAGTACGTTCATTGTCTAGTACACTTGTGGCGGTTCTACTAAAGGCCACTACTCACCTTCCCAAATTACGGAAAAGCTTCCAGCCCTGAAACTCCCATAACTCCATTGTTTCGCTAATGCAATTGCATTAACGCCTACAAGCATTCCAGCCACAAGGGCATTCTACGTGCATCAAGGTTATCTAATGCATAACCTAAAGGTTCCTGTAAAAGAATTCTTACATTTCATGCATTCAATGCACATTCAAAATTCCTGAAAAGAATTCTTTATAGGCCAAGCAGCATATACCTGAAAGCAAACAATTCGGTTCACATATAATTTAACCACATAATCAGGGAATGTTATCTTCGCGTCGGCTATTCCCAGCTTCGCATGTGCAACAACAATTGTCTTTTCATGTACATTGCTTGGGGACTTATTTGTCTAACGACACAAAGCAACTCCAAGCAGCTTGTTGACGCAGCTGCAGACAATCGGCGCAATACCCGCTTAAACCGAATTCTCCAGCATGCATCACGTGCGCAAACAAAAGAATTCGGTTCTTCCGCAGGCATTCTAGCGATACGATAAACAATCCCAGTTGTTTGAAGTATCCCAAATGCATTAGCACCTAATCAGTTGCAGCTTATTTATTTAGCTGAACCTCATTACACACAATGCCCTTTGTCCTTTCAATTTTTCAGCTTCGTTTCCCATGACCTTCGCGTATGAGTTAAACAATATGATCTACACGATCACACACACACACACACACACCACTGCGTACCAGAGATCGCTTTCCATTGGTCACTGAAAGAAAGGAAAGATTTTATTCCTTTTTACTACACCATAAAGAAAAATTTTCTCTCTCTTCTTCTTAGCTCACCTCGAATTGAGGATTGAATGCAAGTCGGAATTCAATCCTCGCTGAGTCTTATCACAACCTACAGTGGGCGCAAATCGGAAGTCGCCTTGTAACCGCCACGATCACACGGGGGTGTGCACGCCCCCGAGAGTAAAGTAAAGTCGAGTTTAATACCCTTTAGAGTACATACTAATTACAAGTACCGAATTAAGTGATTAATTACAAGTATACTTGTGTAGATAATATCGTTATCCGGTCGGTGAAGAGTAATACGCCAACGAACTCGAAGTTATGTAAAACACAAATTTAAGATTTGGATAACAGTTTGAATAATTTTTGTATAGATTCATCATAAAGTTAAATAAAAGATCAGTTGGACTACCAAACAAGCCACAAGTGTTTTCGTTTTTGTTTCTTCTTGGTGGACAGTTATCGGCGGAACAATTGACTATTCTGTTGGAAAATCCTTATGAACGACTTTCAGCGAATAAGTTTGTGGGGACGGAGTAGAGCCCTGCACCCATGCTAGTGCCACGACTTCACCTACCCCACACACTCCCCGACCACCATACTCACCAGGCCTGTCAACCGACAGCTGACAATGCGTCATCATGCGTTGAATGATACTAACGTCTTTTAGTCAGTCGACCATCAACTTCCAGCGCGCACGTCGTTCATCAACCCCCGTCACACGTCCGTCCGTCTACCGCCAACCACCAACGCCTGCACCACCGCCCTCTACGAGCATGAGACAAAAGATTACCAAGTGATACTTTAACCATTAATTAGTAAATTCTTTTATTTGCCTTTTAGTTAAATATCAACTGTATTGAAACACGCGATTACTGACGTAATTGAGTTGGGTCGTATTAAGGACGGTGGTTCGCGAGACTCACCGTTATCACATTTCGGTGGACGCAACCTTCACCCTAACGGTTGGATCCATCACAACAATACAATTGACAAATATTAGTTTATATTTCATTTTGAATATATACAAAAATTCGAGGGTCCTGTTGAACACTTGGAAAAACAACAGTTTAGTGAGGCTACCACCCTATTTATTGGCTTAATTCAAGGAACATAATTACCTACCTCTAAAGTATATATAAGTTGCAAACTAGAGAGCTTAAGAACTAACGTAACTAGGCTTAACCAAAGGTAGCCCGGCAACATTAAGAATGGAGGAGAAGAGGCGAGAGGTGGGAGCAGATTATAGTAGAGTGTAGAAGCGCTGCTTAAGATTGGTGGTGAGAATGGTTTAGGAGGCGGTGCTTGAGAGTATGGGTAGAGAGTTCGAAGCCGAACAAGGTGGAATTGGAGTTGACATTTCTTGGTATCCGCGAAAGGTGTTCGTTCAGACCACAAGAGGTCCGGTGGGGGGTAATGTGTAGAAGGCTTATTCTTGCTTCGGCAGAACATATACTAAAATTGGAACGATACAGAGAAGATTAGCATGACCCCTGCGCGAGGATGACACGCAAAATCGTGAAGCGTTCCACATTGTTATCAAGTATTCGCTATCAAAGAAACATATTATGACTTATAATTCTTAATTCATAAACAAACTCTGAATACCAACAGTGCCAATTGATTAGGCTTATATATACTTTAAATCATCACTTTCAATTAGATAAGAGTATCAGGTCTGGAATAACATATTTGTCTTTCGACAACAAAACGCCAGATTTAATTAATAGATCTTTATTAGGTACTGGAGCAGACAACCGTATGTGTAGTCAATAGCTCCTCTGGCACAAACTTAAAACAACATCAATCTCTACATTCGTGTTGTACAACTTGGGTTTGTAGTACCGTGCTCTAAAAGTAATATTCCATTTATTAAATGAAATTCGGTCATAAATATCGTCTAGTACTTGTCACCTTTAGTGGTAAGACCCGGGAATAAACTGTCAATTACGTAGATATATATTTAAGGATTTTATAGCAAGCATGTCAAGTTTTATCATTGGAAATATCTTGGGATGGACGTCGCCAATGATACCACGACTAAGACTCCAGACGGACGATTCACCTATAGATCGACCAATAACATTACCAGAGGAGGGATGGCTTTCATCGTTACTCTTTGTTGGAGCTATAATCGGTGAGCTTATCTTAGAAATAAATGCCGAAAAGATCGGCTATTTAGTCCAATATATTTTAGAGACATGCGTGAATATATTCAACTGTCCTCTCTCTCTCTCTAATCGAGTATTGCGTAGCGTTTGTAGCAGATCCAACATAGTGAAGAACAGAGTACCGACGAAAGAGAATCGAAAAACAGAAATCATCAACCATATACCGTAGCATTACTATAACAATCCGCAGCATAAGTACCGCGACGTAACTCACACGTATACAGGCAGCTATGGCCTGATCCGTCCGTGCTTTGGTTTTAATATTTTCATAAAGTGGGTTCGAATCGCGTTCTTTAATACTTCATTGCAAAATGCTATAAATGCTAACCCTGACATAATTTGTACGTAACAAAATGCGTTCCCATAGTAAACCAATACTAGTAGTTCCCAACAGATGCATATATGCAACCATAGTAAATGCAACACCGAAAGGGAATCGAAAATGAAATTATCAGAGCAATATGCCAGAGCATTATTGTCACAACATGAATATCGCGTTGAAACTTCCTTGTGTACACTCTGCTGTGATCCGATTTTGATTTTTGTTTTTATGGTTTAGCCTTTGGTGACTGCAATACGTCGTCTCTATTTGATACGTTTGAGTGTGAGGAAAGAAACGAAGTAGAGCAAGTCATATGAAGTGTGAAGTATTAAAAAATCCATAGAGTTGAACTTCTTATCTTCTTTTTGCCGATTCGGTGTTTTCTTGATGATTTGTTCCCTTATGGTAGTGTCGGCTCATCACGCCTACGCCTACTGGGTTTTACGGTGGGATTGTTTTTTGTGTATTGATTATTCATTTCCCCGCCGGGGAGCCTCTGGCGCAAGACTAATGACCTTGCCCAGACAAAATAAATCATTATGGAAAATTTAACAAGCCTCAGGACTTGCTAAATAAGGCCAAGACCGGTTCCCGGTTGTAGTGCCGGTGATGATGATGATTATTCATTTCATAGGATCACTCTGGGGTTTCAAATAGTCCGCCATATCAGAGCCCCTCTTTGATATGGTAAGCTCTGCTTACTGCTCTGGTTCGACCCGGTGTCAGAGAGGCGCCGTTATAATACAGCCGATATACCCCTGGCTGCAAACCATCCAATGGGCGCGGTAACGCGTAACACCCTGGATTAGGGGCGGTTGATCTTCGTGTGTTACTCCTCGCTAGCCTGTCTGACATGGGTGGCCCTACTGGAAGCGTGTGCTTCCGTCAGCACAGCCTGAGTGATTCATTGTAGTTTAAACCAGCGCACCACGTCAGGGTTTCTACCAAGCGGGGGATTAAAAAACAGCAAATCTCCCGGAGTTGATTGAATACATGGAGGAGAGGCAACTGCTTGAAAGATCCATCAACTGATTAAAACAATGTGGGATAAGGAAGTCATTCCGGAAGAATGGAAAACCTCAATATTCGTCTCCATTTTCAAAAAAAAGTGACAGATCTGACTGCGAAAATTACAGAGGAATATCATTGCTCCCAATCACATACAAAATACTAACAAATGTCATACTGGAGAGAATCACACCGACTGGGAGACCACCAATGCGAATTCCGTAGGAACCGGTCAACAAGCGACCAAATGTTCACAGTAAGACAACTGCTGGAAAAGAAGTGGGAATACGGAGAGAGGGTTCACCAACTATTCAGTGACTTCAAAAAAGCCTACGACTCAGTCGCAAGGCAAAGACTGTACCATATTGTAGTTGAGCTGGGAATCCCAAAAAACTGTGCCGCGCTCATTAAAATTTGCATGAACGAAAACAAAGAGCGAGTTAGAATAGAAAACCACCTCTCAGAACCATTCAAAATCTGGGACGGACTAAAACAGGGAGATGGTCTATCGCCGTGTCTTTTTAACCTTGTGCTCGAGTATGTCATCAAAAATGTACAAGACGACAACATGACCGGATCATCACTGAACGGGGTCACACAAGTGCTCGCATATGCAGATGACATCGTCGTTCTGGGCGATAATCTGGAAACCGTAAGTAAAAACTGTGAAATCATCATGCAAGCGACAGAAGAGGTGGGTCTAGAAATAATTGAAGACAAAACAAAATACATGATTACGACGAGAGCAGGTGGAACTCAGGGAACACATATAAACGTCAGAGGCAAGATATTTAAAAAGTTAAATAATTTAAATATCTCGGAACGATACTGACGGCCAGTAACGAAATGTCGAAGGAACAAAAGACTACACTCCGACAACGCTAGTTGGCACGCAATCAGTAAACTGCTGAAATCAGAACTGCTATCACGTAGCATAAAGCTCCATGTCTATAGAACCATAATCATGCCGATTGTTCTATACGGATATGAAACATGGGCCCTCACAAAGCGGGAAGAAAACAAATTCCGCGTATTCGAGAATAAAGTTTTGAGGGATTTCTTTGGCGGTAAATATGACGCGGAGGAGGAAAATCTATAACCATGAATTGGACAATATACCACAAACCGACAATAGTGAGAGTAATCAAGTCGCGAAGATTAAGATGGGGCGGGCACGTGGCGCGGTTGGACAACGATAGGACCGTGCGTAGAATCCTTGACGGTAGACCAACGGGAAAGAGACCGGCAGGACGGATTGGTGGACAATGTTAGGTATGACCTTGAGGAGATCGGATCAGATGGTCGAACGTGGAAGGAGAGTGCACACGACAGGGAACGATGGCGAAGTCGAGTCGGTGAGGTCATGAACTTCCGGGTTCCTATAGGCCAATAAATAATAATAATAATAATAATAATAATAATAATAATAATAATAATAATAATAATAATAATAATAATAATAATAATAGAGTTGAACTATTTAAGTTGTAAAACTAGACATTTTTATAAAAACAATATCTAAATATCTAACAGGTTCGTTATTCAACGGATTCATAGTATCGCTTGTCGGACGAAAATGGAATTTATTAATGCATGCGTTTCTGATTATAATTGGATACGTTTTATATATATTTGGGCACAGCTTGGAGATATTGTACACAGCACGCACAATGCATGTAAGAACTCTCATATCCAATAAAAATAAACAATGTTAATATTTCTAATTTACAGGGTATTTTCGTTGGATGTCTATTATCAACGCTACCAATGTACACCAGTGAAATATCTACTGACGATTGCCGTGGAGCTCTTGGAACAATTGTGGTACTTTTCGAAACCAGTGAGTTTTTGAGTCATCCAGTCTTGATGAGAGTTAATCGTTTACAACATTTTGCAGTTGGAATACTCTTTGCTTTTTGCATTAGTCCGTATTTGAGTTACACAAACTTTCAAATATGCGGCATTGGGGTTTGTGTAGTTTTTATTGGGTCATTTATATTTATGCCGGAAACACCGTACTATCATGCAATTAGAGGACGCACAGAAGATGGAGTTAATGCATTAATATTCTTACGTAAATTAAGTAGGATTGCAGCCGAAGAAGAAATGCGCCGGATTAAAGCGATTGTTGAGGATGATTACAATAGAAATAACTCATTTAAAAACATATTAAGTGATCGTGCTAATCAAAAGGCACTAGTAATTTGCAGCTCCTTGATGATGCTCATGCCACTAACCGGTGCGCCGGTAATTACAATAAATACTCAAACTATTTTTATGAACGCCCACACAACTATAGATCCTGCAAAATTAGCACTTATCCTGCCTTCAGTACAAATATTCGCAAACTTATTTGCCGCATCAGTTGTTGACAGATTTGGTCGCAAACCCATTCTTATCTTATCAACCCTTGGAATGACAGTGTGCTTGTTCATTCTCGGAGTATTTTTTTACATTCAGCAGAATTTTGACTCCTCCAGCTGGCTTTGGATCCCACTTGCGGCAATCGTTCTATTCAAGATGATTTTTAGTATGGGCTTTGGCCCAGTTGCTTGGGTAATTATAGGAGAGATGTTTAATTCGAATATACGACACTATACCGTATGTTTTGAGACTATGTTATGTTTTTTATGTGCATTCATCGCTACCCGGTGGTTTCCAGAACTTAGTGCGATCGGACTACATTACAATTTTTGGATGTTTAGTACGTTTTGTTTTATTGCGTTTTTGTTTGTAAAGTTTGTAATAATTGAAACAAAAGGTTTAAGTTTGGAAAAGATCCAAGAAAATCTACGAGGTTCGAAGTAGTTCGCATGGAAGAGTTGGTTCTTCAAAAAATAAAACATTCCGAAAATTAACAGAAAATCAGGTACTAGATTTACAATAATGTAACAAAGTAATTCTAATTGTTTGTCAATAACAAGTTTTAATAATAAATTTGAACCCTTGATTTCTGTCAATGTTGCACGGAAGACTAAGCAGAATGAATGGAAATTAGAGTTTTATATATATAAAAAAAATAATATTTAATAACAAATAAAAATAAGTGATTTCCAATTCATTGGCGCAGGGCTAATAATCTTGCCCGGAAAAACAAATTATTATGGAAAATTTAACAAGCCTCAGACTTGTTAAATAAGGCCAAGACCGGATCCCGGTTGTAGTTCCGATGATGATGATGATGATTTACAATTCAAAACATCTAGATATGGTTGTTAATCATCATCATCATCGGCACTACAACCGGGGACCGGTCTTGGCCTTATTTAGCAAGTCCTAAGGCTTGTTAAATTTTCCATAATGATTTATTTTTTCTGGGCAAGGTCATTAGTCTTGCGCCAGAGGCTCCCCGACGGGGAATCGAACCCCGGTCTCCCTGGTGACAGGCGGGTATACTAACCACTATACTATCGAGGAGGTTGTTAATACCAATATGCTTATCGGCTTGTGCATTTACATTTATTGTGGACTTAAGGATATGAACGATTTACTCGTTTTAGTTTTCGCTCAATGTGTAATGCGCATTGTGCATCAATTCAATATTCAATGTGTACGATTTCACTCTCGAAACTCAACGCTCGTTGTAAGATATGATCAGTCCTCCACCGGATTAAATAAAATAACTCAGCTCGTAAATGTGTTTAGGTTTAGCAGTAGTTGTTGTATTGTTTTTAATTCTCATGTAATCAAATATATAATGTCCCTGTGAGTAGAGCGTTAGAATATGTTCACAGATAGGCCGGTTTGTCGTAAGAGGCGACTAAAGGCCGAGTGGTAGCGGGTGTCCCAACGCCCTGTCGCCCGGTGAAATACCACCGCATCAAGCTTTAGGCTCTATGAAATGGTTGGGAGAAATCCCAAGCTGTCTTTCGGAGCTTGGCTGATGGAGCGGCTCGAGAAAAAGTTGGTTTAGGTTGTAGTCGGTCCCAAGGTGAGATGTTGTGGCGGTTCTACGAACCACACAATCTACTATAGGTCGAGATATCGTCGTTCCACCAAGGAACATTATAGCGTTTTAAATAATAGTGAAGAAGATCGTGTGATTCGAACTGACGCTATGACAGCTCGAATCACGAAAAAAAATTTGACCTAAGCGTTACACACCAGGCTACTAACCGTGTTTAGAATTTGATTTCCAAACTCGACTATATTCCACTGGTATGAATTATTTTTATTTTATCGCTTGGTATACGGTTCTGATGTATTTTTCTTATTCGATTTTTTTTCGTTCGGTGTTCTTCACTATTTTTGCTTGTGAATTGTGTGTATCTGTTAGAATCGCTACACACTCCCGCCGCAGTAACTTCGTTACGATCAGTTTCGTATGCGGACGACGGACGAACGAGAGAGAAGCGAGAAAACGTCGGAGGCTGGGCTCTATGCGGAAGTCGTGACCGTGTGTGAAGTTCTGCTTTACTATGGGAAGTGGATGCTGCGTGTTCAGATCACGTCGGGGTCACCAATTATTGGTAATATCAGTGTGGCTTCATCCCAGGCAAATCAGCGATTGATCAGATATTCACCCTTAGGCAGGTGGTGGAAAAATGTCTGGAGTTTAAGATTCCATTATATCACCTATTCATAGACTTTAAGGCCCCCTACGACAGCATAGCCAGGGTAGAACTATATAATGCCATGAGAGAGTTCGGCATTCCAAACAAATTTATACGACTTTGTAGGTTGACGATGACCAACGTAACCAGTCAAGTAAAAATAGCGGGATTGCTGACCAAACCAATAAACATCTTTAATGAACTCCGACAAGGGGACGGTCCGGCCTCCCTCTTCTCAACCTGGCGTTGGAGAAAACAATGCGTGACTCTGGCGTTACAACTAGAGGGACGATTGTCACCAAGTCCAGTCAGATACTTGCCTACGCAGATGACATCAACATTATCGGTAGATCCGATTCGGCTGTACGGGACTCGTTCACCCAGAACGAGCAGGCGGCACAAAAGCTGGGACTGCACATTAATGAGGGGAAAACTAAGTACATGGTGGCAACTTCTGCGAAGAGAAGTCCTAACGTTGGTCAAACTATCAGGGTAGTGGAGCACGAATTTGAAGTAGTGCAATCCTTTAACTACCTTGGGTCAATAGTATCGGCCGATAACAATATGGAAGAAGAAATACGCGGTCGGCTGATCAAATCCAACAAAGCCTACTATGGTCTATCAAGGCTCTTTAAATACCGAAATTTATCCAGAACACCCAAGTACAAGTACAAGTACACGACCACGGTCTTACCAGTACTCGTGTATGGATCCGAGACAGTACTCGTGTATGGATTTAAATCCCGAAATTTATCCAGAACATCCAAGCTACTACTGTATAAGACCATGGTCTTACCAGTGCTCATGTATGGATCCGAGACCTGGGTGCTCAATAAAAGGCACTATGAACTCTTAGCCGCGATCGAGAGGAAGGACTTAAGGAGAATTGTTGGCTCCGTATGTGAGGGGGGACAATTCCGAAGACACTACAACCATGAGTTGTACGCGATCTACCTTGAAACTACCGTTATAAGAAAAATCAAGCTCCGTCGACTTCTGTGGGCGGGACACCTGGCTCAAATGAGCGAAGAGGAGCCTGCCCGGAAAGTTCTACAGCGTTTGCGACGATAGTGAAGAAAGTGTGATTCGAATTGACGCTATGACGGTTAGAATCGCTAAAAATCGAACCGATGCTCAACACACCAGGCCACTGCCGCGTGTACGAATTTGATTTCTAAACTTGAGTACACTCAACTGATGTGGAATTGTTATTTGCTACTAACCGTGTTTAGAATTTGATTTCCAAACTCGACTATATTCCACTGGTATGAATTATTTTTACTTTATCGCTATGGTATACGGCCCTGATGCTTTTGCTTATTCGAATTTGCTTTCGGTGTTCTTCACTATTTGCTTGCATATTGTGTGTGTATCTGTTAGAAACGCTACACACTCCCGCCGCAGTAACTTCGTTACGATCAGATTCGTATGCGGACGACGGACGAACGAGAGAGAAACGAGAAAACGTCGGAGGCTGGGCTCTATGCGGAAGTCGTGACCGTGTGTGAAGTTCTGCTTTACTATGGGAAGTGTATGCTGTGTATACAAGATCACGTCGTAGTCACCAATTATAGCGTTAAGCAAGGATAGTGAAGAAGGTGAATTGAACACACGATGAAACGATTGAAAAGCGAAGCAGTGAAGCATCAGACTACTGACCGTGTTTAGAATTTGATTTCCAAACTCGAGTATATTCCACTGGTGTGAATTATTTTTTTTTTTTTATTTATCGCTTGGTATACGGTTCTGATGTATTTTTCTTATTCGATTTTTTTCGTTCGGTGTTCTTCACTATTTTACTTGTGAATTGTGTGTATCTGTTAGAATCGCTACAACATACTCACTATATCCAAATTACACGTGCCCTCGAAAGTCCTCCTTTCCACCTGAAACAAAAGGTAACATTCGTCCTGGAGTCAACAGCCCCACGTATTCACAGATACATGGGCCACAAGTCCTGAATAATTTCTCTACGCCTGCACGGCGATCGAAGGACATGACTCACCAACAGAAACTGTGTAGCGACCCATTAACTGGATATACACAAACGGTTGGCACAGCTGCGCCAGATGTCGACAAACAGCATATCTCTGGCGATAAGCGAATTAGCGGAAAACCAATCCGTCGACAAAACCGTTGTTCCTGCAGCAATCTACGTCGTCTAAACAACAACAGCAATAAACGAAAACGCTGTTCCCATAGGGCAAAGTAAACACGAGCCCAAGATCGACTACTCTAAATCACACGCTCGATTGTTTACGTAACCAATCCATTAGAGATGTGAAACTCCGATCACAGAGTGATCTACTGCATGCAAACAACAACCTTCGCGTCTGTATGTTTGAGCGCGATCTTCTCTGGTGAAAAGATTCTCGATCGAGAGAAAGTCACCACCAGCGAAAGGGAAAGGAAAACTGTGGGGTGAATGGAATCATGCCCAGAGAAGTTACCACAGTCTACACAGAGAACTCCGACGAGGAGGTGATCCGCGCAGCACGATAACACAAGAAAGGAACTGTTCGACCCGAAGTTTAAACCTTTCAAAAGTACGCGAGTAACTAAGGTCATTGACCGAACTGCCACCGAAGGCAAACATCATAAACGTAATACTCGACGTTCAACGCAGAGTAGTTCAACGCGCGCAGGCCTGTGACCCGCACTAGGGACATCGGAAATGTGTTTATCTGTGGATTAATTTGTTCTCTAAAATAAGTAAAGCAAGTGTGGACAGTAAATGATGGAAGAAAACTTACACACGGTGTCACAACTGGTCTAGAAAACCAATGCACTACCTTATGCATATCCGTCGATATTTCCAAAGCATTAAATTGTGTCTGGATCTCAGGACTTCTTTATAAGCTACACTGCTTATTTGGTCTGAATTCCAACATCACAAAGCTCCTAGCATTTTATCTTTCTGGTAGGAAATTCATTGTCAGAATAAATTGTTCCCTCTCACAAACTCGCAACATAACCGCGGGAGTTCCCCAAGAATCCATTTTTGGACCACTTTTATATCTTCTATACACATCCGATATTCCCCAACCTCCACCTAGTGTTGTAATGCTAAATTATGCTGACGATACTTTAATCTACTCTAGCAGTAGATTTGTCAAAACGGCAAGCAATCGCGTTAAGAACTTCCTCCCGCTTATTTCAGCTTGCTTTAACAAATGGAAATTCACCCCAACCCAACCAAAACCCAGCTAACAGTGTTTAAGGGAAAATACGCTCACTGCACAAACAACACTAAACGTTGCTACAACAAAATTAAACTCAAGCTTAATAACACCATCATAAAACCTTCCAAAACTCTAAAATATTTGGGAGTAACACTTTCCAACGACTGGTCATTCTCAACACATATCAAAAATTCCCTTCATACAGCCTCAATACAGCTTAACCTCTGCAAACGAGTGTTGTGGAAACCTAAAGGCCTCTCTCTCAAGGTCAAACAGCTCATCTACAAACAGATAATCAGACCCACTCTTACATACGCCTGCCCATTATGGTACCACATCTCACCCTCCCAAATGGAGAAATTACGAGTTTTGAACGAAGGCGTTTCCGATTTATCACTAGTTTACACCGCAAAACCAACTCATATAGATACCATAGTAACAACGATCTTTACAACACCGCAGGCATCGAACGTCTGGATAGACGGATCCTGGAACTGTCGATAAATTTCATAGAAAACCTTCTCAACAATCCGAACCCGATAATAACAGACCTACCATCACCCTCCTCCAATACGGGAACTGACTACCGTAATTGTCTCCAAATCAGGACCCTCTTCACCTCAAGCAGACTGGTTAACGATCTAAACTAGATCGTGTTGTTAATGAAATAACTTATCACAATTGTTAAAGTGAAATAAATAATAATAATTATCACAATTGTTAAAATGAAATAACAAAATAAGTAAATCAAATAGAAAATAAAAAAACTGCAAAAACAAAACAGAATAAAAATTTTACGATACGACACAATCTAAACAAATTAAATATAAATCCAATAATCTAAATGTCAGTTCAATAAACAAAAAAAAAAAACAAACAAAAAAAAAATATAAGAAAATAAACTTACCCAAGCTAAAGAAAGCAAAAAAAGATTAGACACAATTACACATGTAAACTGTAACGAAATCAATTTCATACACAAATACTTATATTTTGAGAACTGTAAAACAAAGCCCATTGCCCAAGCTCATTTGTCCGAAGTTTATTTAATTTTTAAGAATTATTCCTCTTCTAAGAATAATTCTCGTATCAGAAGCAAGAAGGGATTTGTTACATGCATATCTATCTATCTTACATGGTCTGCCTGATCATGTGTTTCCTAGCCGTTGTGACCAGACATTCAAGACCAATATACATCGACACCTCCTTTCCTTATCCACTTCCTCTCCATCCGCTCGCACTGTGATCTGACATTTAAGGGTACTTCAAAATCACCTTTTGTGCGCGCGTTAGTGTAAAAAAAAAAAAAAACATGCTTCGGATGTGCGATCGTGAATGGGAACTGCAACCTTGCAATCCCGTCCTTTTTCACCTTGAGACGGTAACATTATGCCTACTCTGGCTGCAGATCACCCCAAGGCGATGGGAATTGCAAAATTGCAAGCAGCGGATCTTGGTGTCAGAGGCAAGCTATCTCAAGGTGATGGATACTGCAACTTTGCATGTAAGGTAGATAGATATACATCTCAGACGAAAAGACATGCCCCCTTTTATACTCTTGTACCCTGCCTATGCATATGACATCACAAACATTGTTAAATAAACTAACAGGTTGAGTTCGTCCTGTTCAAGTATTAGCCCGTGAAAGATGTAGACCAAAAAATGTGCACGAGTTTATATTAAAACTCAACTTTAGACGGACAGATAAACATAGCGAATCATTCTCCAGTCGAATTGCAATGCTCTGAGTGGCCATTTATTCCTCCGCGACTTTAATTTTCAAGCACTCAAGATGAATGTACATTGAAAGTTTTCGTTCTCCTCTCCCTCTTCTCTACTACCATTGACATTTCCTGCTTATTTCAAACTAACTTTACGTTTATGTCAGGGTTTGCCAATTTAGTGAAATAACGTATCATTTACAGACCCTGACACGTGGAATAACGTGATCATTTTTTTCCATGATCTAGAAAACCTTATGGTAGAAGAAGCGTGGCAGAGAACCATATAAGCGATTGCGAATAGTTAGTGATCGAGCAACTCCGCTTCTGATCTACGACCATCCGGATAATAGTCTAGAAGCTTGTGCAACACCACTATTGAAAAGCAAATAGATTAAAGTAGTGCCAACATGGGTTCATATGTACAATCCTCTCGGACCAAAAGAATATCTGGCGCGAGCAGAAATGTTCGCGACGTCGTTTAATGGGTGAAAATTCCATTTGCACTGAGAGAATGTCATGGAGATTTTCCATCATCTGACAAAAACCATGAAACACTTTAAAAATCACGTCTCCTTCAAACCGAATCGAAGTTAAGTCAATCGTAGATTTGTCTTGTGCCGCATTCTGGAAAATCTCTCTAAACTTCATTGGCGTAGTTAATGGAATTTCCTTCGACCCATTTATGTGGTCTTTTTACCTATGAGATAACTTTCTCTCGAAGGTTTTCCTATTACACCCCTCTTATCCCCCGCACTCCAATCGACAACATTTGGCATCGCCAGCATCTGGCGACAGAGATCTTCGAAGTCTCATTATCTGCATTCCGTTTGGATATTAATTTCATGACTTTCACACACAAACCAGCCAACGGGCAGCGGTCAACATCAACTTTCGATAATAAAGAAATTTTAAACTGACATCTTACCAATGCTTTAAGATTCTCATCTTTCCCGGGTTAAGGTTACGTGGGAACTGGTAATATGTTCTGTATATTTTTAATTCCGTGCCCTCAGATGGGACTTAATCCTTTTTAATGGCGTTTTAATGGGAAGTTTTCGAATTCATTAGAAACATTCCCTGCACTGATATTATTTTAATTAGCAGTGACACACACTAAGTTGGACTGTTGTGCGTTCTTGATCACTTGTTTAGCGGCAACAATTAAAACGATTAATTAACAAGCGTAACGCGCCGCCTGAGTAAACCAAAATCTCGTTAGGGGACCACAACACCGCACTGATAGGAAAATAATTCCCATTTAAATCAGGCAGGATGCTACGAGCACCCCATCGTCACCATACTATTGAGATCACAAACAACGGCGTTCTACTTAATTGCGATAGTACCCGAGAGATTCGCGAGAAAATCTTTTAATCAATGAATTTCACTTGAGGTGCTGTTACAACAGCATTCCACACAGATACTTCTCACTTAGGCACGATCACCTGAATATACCGGATTTTGTTGTTTGCTCACACATGACACTGGCACCGGTGCTAGACGGTGATCCTTGTACGCCGGACGCACCTTAAAATATCTAGCGGCTAACTTTCAAAACTATTTAGACAGTTTAACGGCTCGAAATGGTATGGGACTTTGTTTATGTGCAGTTGATGAAGTTGACGATGGAACATTCCACGGGTGATATTCGTTATATTGACGCACCGACCAGACTGTAGTTTCCGGAGCATCAAAGGCGAACGTTAAGCTAGGCTTGGGAATACCATTCAGCTAGCCAGCCACCCAGCATGGCCATGCATACGCGATTGTTTGTTGTTGACTACACAAACACACGTTCGTAGGGGACCCTACCTGTTCGTTTTTTCTTCTTCTTCTTCTTCGGCTTTTTCCATTTGTTTTCTATGTTGTTGTTTTTTTTCTTCTTCGGTTTACTTTACTTTGCGTTGCTGTAGTGTGCAATGAGGCACAGCGAACCGATGGAAACAGGTAGAAGGTAAGGTAAAACAACAGGTAGTTGTGGGCATATAGTAGATACTTTAAGGAAGTTCTGTTTGACAGTATGAGTGTGTGTATGTTTGGTTCATGCACATGGAATGGGTGTGCTGCGGTTATTCCGTAGCAGGACATACATACTTATCTCTTGAAGAATAACGCGAGAAGGGAGAACAGACAGCATTAACAAAAGAAGGAGAACAATTGGTTAGTGATTTTCAAATACTGGGCTTTGTGGAAAATGTACCTCAAAACATAAGCCAGTGAGCACATACAGGAGGAATGTTGCCATTGTAGAATTTTGGTGAAACGGCTACAGAAGGTAAGGAGTTTTCTAAACTAGGTTCAAATCGTTCCATAAGGTTGTACTAGCAGAGGCAAGACTAGAGCTGGCGGCGAGACAGCTTGTATAGAGCATAAGGGAGTAGTATCTTATGAGGTAATCTTACATTTAATCAATTACAATGAATAAATAGTACGATTGAGGTGCGTGGAAAACAACAGGTTACAATTTTCACAAAAATTATTGGATTGTACCACATGAAATGTCCGACTTTATAGTAAAAATTTAAAAGCCAATATTATTTTTCGGTCAATTTGTATTCAATCAAAATAGGATCTATTGGCATTTATGACATTCTTCCAACGTGATACAAGGTCAAAAATCCCTTTTTGGTAGAAGTGCTGACTTTTTGAGGCAATTAAATCTTCAAAGGCTTTTATGACCCCGCACGGTTCCGGAAGACCTTCTGCCGGCAAAATGAGTCCAGATTGCGGAAAAGATGATAGTCCGTTGGGGAAATGTCAGGAGAGTACGGTGGATGCGGAAGAATTTCAAATCCCAGCTGCAACAGTTTTTGCACCGTTACTTGTGAGGTATGGTGTCTAGCATTGTCATGCAAAAGGATCGGGCCGTTCCTATTGACCAACGTAGGTTGCTTTTCAGCCAATTTGGTATACAATATGTCAATTTCCTCACAATATTTGATAGCGTTTATCGTTTCTCCTGATTGAAGAAATGAAAAGTGGAGTGGTCTGTAGCGGTTCCGCCAAACCCCATGGTACACTTACCTTAAAAACCCCCATAACCACAATCCAGTCTGCATAAGCTTTCGCTAATGCAATCGCATTAGCATCTAAATGCTTCACGCATTATATAGATCAAATCTATAACCTAAAAAGTCCCTGTGAAAGAAAACTTACCTTCATGCATCTCTTCGCATATAATTTCCTGTAAGAATTTCTTTCTACCTTTTTAAGAAATCCAGGCAAATTTCAATCTCCCATACCTGCACCACAATCTCCACCCAGTATACCTGAAACATTTCCTTCTCTAAGGACATTTACTGCATACAACACGTCAGATAAAATTCCTAAAAATAGCTTCTTAATGTGTACATGTGCCATAAATACAAAACATTCGGCACCCATTGTTATCAATTGAAATGCAACGTCGGGCGGCTTGTTTTTACAGCTGCAACAAGCCGACCGGCGATTCACCATCAATAGACAAACAATCATCAATTTCGTACGTCGCCACAAACTAATGTCCCTGCATATACAAATGCAGGCAAGGGATTCGTTTCTGCCATCAATCCCATTAGCACCTTTTTTCTTCCCAACGTCTATTATAGCGACGATACACAGCGTAAACATGACCCTCATTACCGGACGAATCATTTGGTCGCTTCTCCCTTTGTTCCTTTTTTTCTCGTTTCAGGCTTCATTTATCCTTTGCTAAATGCAACGATAAACACGGTGATGGGTACGATCACACACATACCACCATGAGCTGCATTACGAGATCTGATTCTCTCTTGTGGTAGGTAAAACATATCCTTAGTGGAGAGGATATGTACCACGACACCACAAACTCACCCCATAAGTGAATCATCTCTGCACGAGATGATTATCGCTGAGTCGTATTTCAACCGCCGATCCGGACGGTTTGTCTTCGTAAATACCGTGGAGTCTCCTTCAAATGTAGAAACGAACAATTTATAACAATAAATGTATTCAGTGTCAGTCGGGTGTTACGTGTAGAACAATTGAATAAAAAAACAAATAATGTGCAACAGACCGCATCACAAGTTCGAGCCTAAAATCATCTTAATTGTCAATTGTGTTAAATGATAACTCTTGTTTATTTTTGCCGCAACATTAAAATAAATTAACATTAAGAGAAACAAAAAAAAACGACTTCCACAAACAACTTCCTGGTGTTTCCTTTCTTTACGTAAACGGTTAGTGGCGGAGTTTTGCTGATTCTGTTGAGAACAATTCTGATGAAAAAATTTCTTTCGGTGTTCGGTGGAACTTTTGATTAGTGATGGGGAGTGAAGTGAACCGTGTGCCCGTGTCCGGCATAATACTTCACCTTCCCACAGGCCCTTTCGATGTCCACCAAATTGTCACCATAACCTTTTTTGGGTGAAGATCGGGCTTGGGGGTATGTTTTGGTTTTTCACCTGCATCCAACCACTGCCCAGGTCTTTTACGGTTACCATACAGAACCCACTTTTGTTCACAGGGGACTATCCGTTGCAAAAACGGTTCAGTTTGATTTCTTAATCTAAGCGATGCGCAGATTTCCAGGCGCCGTCGTTTTTGGGGCTGGTTCAGTTCATGGGGTGCCCGCTTATCGAGTTTCTTTACCTTTCCTAAGCGACATTTTAAATTCATAAAGGAAGAGGGTTCGAATTTGAACTGCGGACAGCATGATTGTTTGCCAACAAAAACTGTACTTGTAACGAACCCTAAAATTCTCACACGTCAAGCACACATACCACCATATTTTATAAGAAATAAAAATTTAACGTTCTGGCACAGATGTTCACTTGAGAACTTATTATTTCAAACTGGGCGAAAATCTGACATTTCATGTGTTGCAACCCATTAGAACAACCCATTTAATAGTTTCCACCACCACAAAAGGACAAGGCATAATGTCAGGGCGGACTCGATCAACAAGAGAAGAATGTTCAAGATATAGAAAAAAGACCTTAAAAACGATTAAATAACATTACCCCAAAAATGCAAATGGTTATAGCATTTTATTCATCAAGGATCTGCTCCTCGTTTCCCACTCCAATAACTCCGCAATCGAGATTTCTTTACCTTTGTGCCTGTTACGCCGCGTTTTTTATAATGTTTACACCCAAGATGCATTATTCCCACATATTTATACTCAAACCGCGAGCTTGAAAGAGTGTAATAGAAAATGAAGATAGGTAGTTGCGATAGGGACCACTCGGCAAACCATAGATCAGACTGAACGTCGCTAGAATCTTTTTAAACTATTTATCTCTTATTTTAAAAAAGACATAAGACAATATCCGAATCATTCGGACTTACCTCCACGACAAATCTGACTCAGTTTACTTTTAAAGAAAAAGAAAGGTTTACCCACTGGCATTTGCAGCGTCCAAAATCTTTTCATACGGTTCCATAAAAACTTCAAGTCATCTCAAAAAGGGTCGAAGAACCTCATGGATTTCGGACAATACGTTTATTCGAAGAGGATATCTTCAACGCGCCCGAGCTGACTTTGATAAATTTTTTCATCCCCAAATTGCCACCAGTTCTATTCCTCCTTACTAATACTCCATTATCTTTCCCTATCTTTCTGTTATTAGAATATAAAGGATGTTCGCTCTAAGATCCTAACTGTTTTGCAAAATAACCACTCTCTTCCTCCTGGTATTGAGGCTCAAGCTTAAATAAATCTGATTCTCAATATTAAAAGAACAACAATTATTCCCTACTTCCTTTACTGTTTACCGCGAAGACTTTGTTAATCGAATTTGTTAGTTCCAATCCTGATTATTCCTCAACACTAGCGCCGCAGACACCCAATTCAGCCGTTACACGTCCGACCAGATCGACTCTAAACCCACAGGCGACACCTTTCGTCCCCGCTCTACAGGTTCATTCATTCTATGCCTTGCGACTGAGTCGTAGGGTTTTTTTAAGTCAACGAACAGTTGGTGAACCGTCTCTCCGTATTCCCACTTCTTTTCCAGCAGTTGTCTTACTGCAAACATTTGGTCACTTGTTGACCGCTTCATACGGAATCCCCACTGGTAGTCTCCCAGTATTTCTTCTGCGTACGGTGTGATTCTCTCCAATACGACCCTTGTTAGTGTATTGTATGTGGTTGGGAGCAATGATATTCCTCTGTAATTTTCACAGTCAGATCTGTCGTTTTTTTTGATAATGGGGACGACTATTGAGGATTTCCATTCTTTTGGAGTGACTTCATTATCCCATATCGTTTTAATCAGTTGCTGGATCATTCGAGCGGTTGTCTCTCCTCCATGCTCCATAAGCTCTGTCGGTATGGTGTCGCCTCCAGGAACCTTGCTGTTTTTCATTCGATTTATTGCGTCTACAACTTCGTTG
This sequence comes from Microdon myrmicae, assembly GCA_963931805.1. Lineage (NCBI taxonomy): Eukaryota > Metazoa > Arthropoda > Insecta > Diptera > Syrphidae > Microdon > Microdon myrmicae. Next base: position 97,164,769 of record OZ007501.1, on the reverse strand, counting down.
AAAGAGGGCTCTGGGATCTGAGGCTCGGCTGTATGTACGTCTGGTGCGTTTAGTTGTGGTTGATGGGTGTGCAACTTGAGCAGATTTTCAAAGTACAGCTTCCATCTTGTGACGATATTGTTTGTTTCTGTGACCAGACACCCGTTTGCATCTAGAATTACGAGTATTTTGACTCTCCCTCCGAATATTGCACTTCGCTGTACGCAAATTACCAATACCTCCCATGTAATGTATATGCATATAATACACGAATGTAGCCAATAGGCTAATAAATATTATAAATATTTTGCTACACGCAAGATTCTGCCAAAAACAACAATGTTGCATGCATATGGGACATCTTTAATTAACGTTAAAACCGAACGAATTCTCTCAGTGTAGCATCAAATATAATTTCCTGCTACAGCCCATGGAATCCTTTCGGTGTAGCTGTGAAAGCTTATCACATGTCTACCTCTTGCTAAACGCATTCCCAGTTCTCATGCTTAGAATTTCAATCTTGAATTTCCCACATTCCACCTATGCCCTATAAACAAACTAAATCCCCATCACCTTGAAATGCGTGCATTTTCCATTGTCATACCTAAAATTGCGATTCTGCAATTCCCACACCCAACAGCCTCATGGCCTAAATGATATATTGACCACCCAACACCCCATCACCTTCAAGGTAATTTTACCTGCATGCTGTTCGCTATGGGCAAATCAGATTCGCGTCATCGTGAATCGAAATTTCCTCATGGCCTTGGGGGGAAGAATTTTGCAAAAATGCAACGTTGTGGTTCCCATCGTCGTTGGCATGGCCTTCGACTGAGACTAGCGCCAGTTGGCTGTCTGGAGGCCAGCTATGATCGTGGGAAGGTATGTGGGTTTTGATTTAAGTTTTGAATATAAAAAGGGGAGCTCGGTTATAATAGGATGAATTAGAATCAGTACACCAATAGGGGTGCACCACTCAACGTTAGAATCTCAACTTGAAGTTTAATAGAAATAAATTAAGTTACCGCTTGAAAATTAAAGTAATTAAAATAAATTAACCAGACAAAAAAAAAGTGTTCTTAATTAAAACCACCTACGGCCAGAAGAGCCGGAAGCCATCAACAGACACGGGCTCTAACAACCGGAAGCCGGTAAGTATTGATAAACAAATATACAACACTCTGTAACCATTTATAATTGAGTTTATGATGGCAAACATACCTCTGATGTTCTTTGCTCTGGCATTTTCTAGGATTTTTTCGATCCAAGTCTTCTCCCATTCACGTTTTTTGCGTTTAAAAAATCTCGTTGTCTTTTTCCGAATCATCGCGTATCTTTCTGCGTTGACTTCATCATATCTTTCTAAGTGGATATCTCTGAGGCGTTTACGTTCTTCGGTTTTCGCTTTGCACTCAGGGTCAAACCAAGGTTTGGACTTAATTGTTTTCTTAATTCATAATACCTTTTGGACTGTTTGTTTGATTGTGTCTTTGATCGATGTCCATTTAGTGTCCACACTATTGGCTTCCTCTTCCTCATTGCTCCCATTTTGTAGAATGCCAAATCCACTCGTTAGTTCGTCTTGATATTTAGCCCTTTTGTGCAGGACTTTTAGTTTATCAACGTCGAACTTTTTCCTCGTCTCCCGTGACTGTCCATGTGGGTTTGCTGCGAGCTGACTCCTGATTTTGTCCATCACTAGAAAATGATCGGAGTCGCAATCTGCTCCTCTATATGATCTTACGTCAGGAATGTTCCAGTGGTGTTAAAGCGTATTGCGACGATAGTGAAGAACGTGTGATTCGAACTGAATCAATAAAAATTGAATCAATGCTCAACACATCAGGCCACCGCCGCTTGTACGAATTCGATTTCTAAACTCAAGTACACTCAATTGATGTGGAATTGTTATGTTATCGCAATGGTATACGGCTCTGATACATTTTCTTATTCGATTTTCGTTCGGTCTTCTTCACTATTTGCTTGTGTATGGTGTGTGTATTTGTTAGAAACGCCACAGTGTCTTTTGTCTATGAGAAAGTGGTCTATTTGGTTACGCGTTACGCTATCGGGTGAAATCCAAGTGGCTTTGTGGATTTGCTTGTGCTTGAACGTCGTGCTTTTCACTACCAGATCTTTGGCGGAGTTTATTGTCTTTAGATAGTGGGTTGGTACAATGTTCCGCCGAACACTGTTCGCACTGGAGAAAATAAAAACAACCAGAACACGGAGCGAATCAGCACAATAAAAACACGAACAGATCCTTTACGGCTTAAATCTTTTTTTATTCTTTAAAACTCAAATAAATGTCCCGACAGTATTTTAATTAAAAGCGCAGCGAAACACATGCACGACACACACGTAAGCCGATACACACGCTCGACCGTTCGCTCCTTTTACTGTGCCGCGTCCGATTAAACAAAGTCAACTCGCGAATTGAAAATAAACATTGATAAATAAAACATAATTTTTAATGTTGCCGTCGGTGGCAGTTCGGAAGGATTCTTAATCCTCACGTCCTCGCAGCTTCCCGTCGACCTCTTCGCTGGGGTTCTCCTTGGTGCTCGATCTAGACCACGCGATATGGCTATCAAAATCTGACTGAACTATCTCCATCCAAAAACCAAAACCTGATACAGATCGTATCTACATCTGCCAGAAGAAATGTTTCATTTCATCCGCTAACAGAATTTTCCACAGTATCTTTTAGCGGCATGTTATTAATGCCCATGGGTAATTTAGGTGCCTGAAAAGGAGAAAGTCCCTCGACGCATACATCCTTATACCATCATCACCATCCGTGGTGGTGATCGAAATTCGGCTCGACGGTTGTCGATTGCGTGCCGCCTCTATTTGCATAGCACATCTAGCGCGCGGCCGAAAGATATCCTGCAATTTGCATGGATGCATGGTTCATGGGTTTTGTTTGACTTTTGTCAATACACCCGAAATCCATTAGATCTTTCTAATGGGCGTGAAATACAAACAGATACCGTGGGATCGGAGTAGTTCCCTTGTAGGTTTTCAACCTCATACAATTTGAATTATCTCGTTGAGATAATTACGGTTGCCGTTTCTTTTGTTGGGTGATAGACTTGGTGGTCTTTGTGGTAGACAACCCGCACGTGCGTCCGTTATTCGGAGAATTTGCTGGTGATGGCGAATCCTTGTAACATCGTGTAGATGTTCAGGATTTTCGATTGTGCAGTGTTGGAGTGCGGCGCATTTCGATCTTTATGGAAAAGATGAATGAATGCTTTTACCTTTGTTTCAGGTATGCTCCCTCGACTTGTTGCTTGATATTGAAAGCTTTGGGACGTTCAGTTCCTTGCTTCTTTTTATATCGGTTCGCATTTTGCAGCCTCCTATGACCTTTGTTACAGGTATTGTAATGACTATTGGCCGCGTGTCTGTGGGCACGTGCGCTGCGTTATCAGGTAAGTAAGTTCTTTGAAGGTAGGAACCTTACCTGCGCGTAATTGTGCGTTCGTAGAACGCTACAGATCTTTTGACGCTGCGAACGTGATAATTCGAATTCCATTATGATTTGAAACGTCATGTAGGCTTTCTTTACATATAGTTGGTTGGCGGATATCCTCCTTCAAAGTTTTGCACTGAGGTCCCCGAGGAGGATTTTAACATCGAATGATAAGATCCCATCAAATACTTCCTCTAGGGTCTCGTAGAACGTCTCCTCCGTTTCTTTGTCTGTAAATTCTGTTGGTGCGTGTACGTTTATAAATATATAATTGGACCATGGGCCCTATATTTTTAGCACCAACATTCGGTTATTAATAAATTGCACATCTTTTACATGGGGCATAATCTCCTTGCTTATGATGAAGCCAGTCCCGAGGTTTTGTGTATCGGTACCTCCACACGCCAGTGTAAACCCGTTGGTGTCGATTACTTGATGTGGGAGTCGGTCTTCCTGAAGCGCGACAATGTCCATTTTATATTGTTTCGCGTTTTCTACGACCGTCTGTAACGCGCCTGGTTTATATAACGTCCGAACATTCCACGCGTCGACGCATATATCCCTCTTTTTCCGTTTTGCCCTACGTCTTCGTTTTGCCGAGTCGGTGTTTTCTTGATGATTTGTTCTCTAATGGTAGTGTCGGCTCAACACACCTAACCTTTTTTGGGCCGTGACTGTTTTATACAATTATTTTCGCAAAAACGGTTTTGGGGAGTTATTCTACATACTATAAACTATCAAAAATGGGTCCTTACTATTACTTGCTATATAACTTATAACTATTTGGTCCCGTAAAACTGTAGACTGAGCTGTGGGAGTTCCTTAAATTCGCGCTGATAACCACCCATAATTACAACCCCAACTCCCCCCGCCACCCTGCAAACATTCCCTTACCCAAGGGCACCATTTCATGCATTTAATGCTTCTGTGGGGGCTCTCTACAACACATGGAGAACCAAACCACAATTCCAACCAACCGTGTCCGCTAACAGAGCGTCACCTCAACCCAACTCCCCATGCAAAATCCGCAATAGCATACATCCCAAACCTTGCAATAAAACACATCCCAAAACTCCCAACAGAATACAATTCAACAGAATATATTCTAATCATCCCCACATCATCATCATCATCGGCACTACAACCGGGAACCGGCCTCGGCCTTATTTAGCAAGTCCTGAGGCTTGTTAAATTTTCCATAATGATTTATTTTGTCTGGGCAAGGTCATTAGTCTTGCGCCAGGGGCTCTCCGACGGGGAATCGAACCCCGGTCTCCCGGGTGACAGGCGGGTATACTAACCACTATACTATCGAGGAGCCCAATCATCCCCACATACATTTTCCCAAAATCGCTTCGGTCAATTCTCTACTTAATTCATATTCCCTCCTTGCGACCAAACAATTCTAATTTCCCCAAAATCCAAAAGCTGTAACAAAACGCATATTCAAATCCACAACGGAACGTAGCGTTAGAGTAGCGGAGTGCGTCCGTTGGGAGGCAACGAACCAAGCGTCTAGTAAAGTGGATCGCCAGTATGTCGAACGACTTAAACGTTACGTAAAATCATGTGCCGCATTGTGTGTTGAGCAATAGTACGTTTTATAAAACCGAGTCCCAAATTGTACATCGAACAATTTATATGATGAAACCCAGTGCCGAATTATATATCGAACAATTATTATATTTTGCGGAACCTTGTGCTGAATTGACTTTCGCTTAATCGTTATTTATTATGAAACTGTGCATTGACTTGGCTCTCATTATCATCATCATCATCATCGGCATTACAACCGGGAACTGGTCTTGGCCTTATTTAGCAAGTCCTGAGGCTTGTTAAATTTTCCATAATGATTTATTTTGTCTGGGCAAGGTCATTAGTCTTGCGCCAGAGGCTCACCGACGGGGAATCGAACCCCGGTCTCCCGGGTGACAGGCGGGTATAGTAACCACTATACTATCGAGGAGCCCTTGACTCTCGGCTAGCTTTTATGCTTTACGAATTAGTGGGCCTAATTGAATCTCGGCCAATTTAAAGGTTTTGATAGCGTTAAGAACTAGCGTGAATTAAGACAAAATCATCAACAAAGAAATAAAAATTGAATTACAAGCCAGTGCGTTTTATTTCCTCTCTTCCTTCCCGTTGGAGAACGTCGTCGGTTTTATTTACGCAGTGACGTGTTGGGGGCGCTGTGAAACCCCGCCCGTGCTGGCGCATACGTAGATCCCCCACACATCACCCAAAATTTCCTGAAAATAATTCATCAACATACATGTATCATCATTTGGGCGCCCCTGCCAGCCAGCGTACACTGCCACACACGTGCGCAATCGAGTTTCCTTGGTTTACCCACATGCACATCAGTCTTTCGTCCAACCGACAAAAGCAGTTTATGCATCTCGCGTCTGGCCGCCAAAAACCGAATTCTCCAGCGTGTAAAGAGACACACAAAGAATTCGACCCTTTCCGCCGACATGGATACAGTGCGCATTCAACTTTGTGCAAGTATCTAATTTGCTTGTAGCACAAGTTTCCGTAATGGCAGGCAGACTTTTTACACAGCTGCATGCACATCTCCATGATGCCCTTTGTCTCATTCTCTTTTCTCGTTTTCGTGGCAACATGGATAAAACCTGTAATCTCGCCGTGATCAACTCGGAGAGATCCTCTCCGATTGGTCACCACAAAGAGAAACTTTGTTTCTCTCGAGAACCAAAACTCACCCCCAAGGCAAGGGCCGACTCTGCAAGAGTCAAAGAGTCGAAATTCAACCACTAAAGGAATCGGTCGCGTTATAGTTGAGCAGAATGCGCACACACCCGAGTCGAGTTTCATCCCCCAAAGTGTGCACACTGGTCGAGTGTGAATCAGAGTCTTAGTGTCGTTCGCTTATATTAATATCAAAATAAAGTGTTACATAGAACCTTTCGTCCGTTTATATTAATACGAAATTAAGAAAATAATCGTTACAAAGGACCTTTCATCTGTTTATATTAATATCGAAATAAAGTGTTACATAGAACTTTCGTCTGTTTATATTAATTTGAAAATAAAGTGTTACATAGAACCTTTCGTCTGTTTGTTTTAATATGAAAAATAAGTGTTAACATTAAAACCTTCTATTAAGATAACGGGTAGGACATCAATAAAATTAATTCAAACTATATCTGTAGTTTCATTGGTCAAATGGTGAACGTCTTGCGGCAGAACTCAGTGGTGGTATACGTGAACCGGGTCCCGTGCCGGCACACACAACCTAACTAACCCCACAGAGCTTAGTAATACTTTTTGCAGAAGATTTTGGGTACATACTGGGTTTTTGTTTTGTTTAGTGTCTAGTGATAGATGAGCCTCTCAAATGAGTCATGTTCAGTTTCTAGTGGCACGACCTATTGAAAAACCCCGGCACTTTTTAGTCCATGTAGTATGTAATGTCAGTTTTCATTTGACCCCTCGTTTTATTAGTGACTTAAATAAAATGTTCTTGTTTTTTTATGTTGCAATTCTAAAACGGTTATTTGCCTTTGATAGGGGATACTAACGACAACCTTGTAGTTTATGTTATAATCTCTTCTTCAATACAAGAGCTATGTAATGCTTTGTTCGAATTGTTTCCCTTAAACACCATTGACCACAATAAACACCGTGCTATTATCCAAGAGGAATTTCGTGTTGACATTCCCTGTGCTAACTTATTATATTGAACTGATAAGTTCCACTCATAAATGTGGATAACTTGAAATTGCCATCGTACGCTCGAATACAATAACGCTCATTATGCCGACACAATTTCCAAATAAACAAACTTTTCCCGAGCAACTTGTTTCAAAAATTGATGTTGAGCTGAAATTAGGTTAAAAGGCTCTGCATTTATTTATCTGTGCTAATGTTAAAGTTTACCTTTAAAAGCCACGTAATACTTTCTAACTAAGGCATACGACCTATATAGTTCACTCAGAATGGTCAAAATCGATGGTCAAACAGTTCAATAACTTTCCTATACAAACTAGTTCCCTTTTAAAGCGGAAACGTGTTTACCCATTCCATGTTTGAATACAATACACGTTTATCATCAATATTCCCAAAAAAGGAGCTAAATGTACTTAAAAGATCACATAAGAGATCAATAAACTTCCGAACTAGGCGTACACGGAAAGGTGAATACTTTTATATTTCGACCATTATTATAATGAGGAAAGAAATGTTCGTATTCCTAAATCACTTAATTATTCGATTGGTTTTTGAATTTTATCAATCACACATTTTTCATTCACAAATACGTTTCCACGACACCAATTAAATGGAAAAGAAAAAACCAGCACATCGGTCACAGCTGTTGGTTGGGCTCATAAAATACACGTTTGCCATTTACTTTATTTTTTTGCAACAAGGGAAATTTTCCTCCAGGTGGGATGTAATTAAAGCTTGGAAACATTTGCTATCTTCTATCTGTACATCGCGTGCATATTCAATTAATTGCGATTTTTGTCACCTCCACGATGTCAGTTTGAAGACAAAAAACGAATTTTTCCGAACTCCAAATTAAAAATGGAATAAATTAATTTCGCAATCGCATAAATTGATTTCTGAGGGACAACAAAAACCATATTGAGAAATTTGCGAAATTGTATTTATTTATTATTTTGCATAATTTATGCCGAGCTCCCCACCGAATGGTAAATGTGTAACAGTTTTATTAATAATGGATTGATTGCAAATACAATCACTTGCTTGTTAACTTCATGGCTAGAAAAATAGGATTCACAGTTTATATATTTTTTTCCATCAAATCATCTGACTACTACTGTACCTATAAACATGGGAATCTATAATCCCCAACTGTGTGACAGAATTCGAAAACCATGTCGAGAGGTATGCTTGTGGGTTTGTTTGCCGTTCTATAGAGGAAGTCCGATGTAATTAGAATTCATAGCGTGTGGTAGTTAAATATTATAAAATATTTCTACTGTGACATCCGAAGTCAGGACAGAATGTTTAATTTTTCAAAGGTTTGATAATTTCATTTAAAAATTCATCTCACCTAAAAAATCAAAATTAATCAATTCGGATTAAAGAGAGAAAACAACCATAAACGATCACTGAACTAACATGAGAATGTGAAGTAGATTGGAAAACTGAGTTAGGTGTTTTTTTTTTCGCTTTTTAATTGGAGATTAAGGGGACTTTCTCTCTTAGAATGCTGAGAAAAGCGATGTTTTTTTAATGCCTGGTCTTTTATTTGAATTCAAATTGAAATACAATTTTTGGGCATTACTATACAATACATGAAGAATATCAACACCAATTTTTAGCACTTGTTTTTTTTTATTCACCGCTGTAGAGAGCGTCTTTCGAAAGGTTTTTATGCCACACTATGAGGTCGTCCTGTAACAAAATAACTAGTCATGCAAACGCGCCCTATTCATAGGGCTTTACACTGAACACTAACCCTAAAATAGGTTTTTTTTTTTATTGATTTATACTCATCTTTTAAAATAGTCTATAGAATGCCAAACTTTCGGAGCAAATCCCTATACAAAAATAAGGGCTTATAGCGTTTGTGACGTTAGTGAAGAACGTGTGATTCGATACTCAAAAATTGAACCTTGCTCAACACATCAGGCAATCGCTACGTATACGAATTCGATCGTTATTCTGAATTACACTCGACTAATGTGGCATTGTTATGTATCGCTATGGTATACGGCTTTGATGCTTTTGCTTATTCGAATTTCTTTCGGCGGTCTTCACTATTTGCTTGTGTATGTATCTGCTAGAAACGTTGTAGCGATCTACGAACGCACAATTCCACCCAGGTAGGGTTCCTACTCTTCAAGGAACATACCTACCCTGAAAACGTTACACGCGCCCACAGATGCGTGCCAGTAAGTCCGCTAGCGCCCTGAAACATTCAGCACAAAGTTGAGCCCGACACGAAAAAGCAAGGAACTGAACGTGCCAAAGCTTTCAATGTCAAGTTCAACATGTCAATTGTAGCATACCTGAAACAAAGGTAAAAAAACCATACTTTCATCCGGCTCCCATGAGAAATTCCAAAAGATCGAAATGCATCGCATTCCAGCTCTGCACAATAGGAAATCCTGAAGATCTACACGATGTTACAAGGAATTGCTATCGTCGGTAAATTAGCCGACCAGCGGCTGCACGTGCGGGTAGTTGCCATAAAGACCACCTAAATCCGTCAAGCAAACTAAGGCAGAGACAACCTAGTTCAATAAAGCATATCGCCTACCGCTACCAAATTGCAGGCAACCGTAATTATCTCGACGAGATAATTCGGAAAATTTTTGAGGGTAAAAACCTACAAAGGATCTATTCCGATCCCACGGTCCCTTTCGATTTTCACACCCATTAGAAAGGTCTAAGGGATTGTTAGTTTTAACCGAAAGAAGTTAAACAAAACCATGGACCGTACGTCCATTCAAATTGCACGATATCCGTCGGCCGCGCGCCAGATGTGCTATGCAAATAGAGGCGGCACACAATCGACAACCGTCGATCTGAATTTCGATCACCACCCCGGATGGTGATAATGATGTTTAAGGATGTATGCAATGAATGACTTCTCCTTTCAGGAATATAAGAAATTTCCCTTGGGATGAATTAGCATGCCGCTAACAGAGGTATTGACGATTCTGTTAGTGGGCAGAATGGGAAATTGTCTCTGGGGAAGAGACAGATACGACCGGTATCCAGTAAGTTAACAGGAGACTATGTAAAAAAAGAAAAATAATTTTTAAGATTAAATGTCTTGTATCTTTGTTAGATCGGAAACTTTTGAGGCCACCCTCGTACAACCTTAAGGCACCCCGGAATTAACAGGATACAGATCCAAAAACTTGCCGTCCACAACAACCCGGATAGATCGATTATCGAGGAAGCTCTTCCTCCAACTGCAAGGCTGCTGGGAAAGTCCATATGAACGAAGCTTGTTCAAGAATGCTCCGTGCCAGACGCGGCCCTTGGGCATATCCAATGCGACGACTCGTGATTCACCGTGCCCCTTAATCCCAGATATCCATACATCGGTTGTAAGTGTCAAAAGGTCTCCCGTGGACTGCCTGCCACGGAATCCGCATTGACGATCATTCAGAAGCCTGTTGTACACCAAATACTAATTTAACTCGACAATGATAACCTTCTTAATTAGATTAGACAACAAAGGCAGTAATGCTATCGGTCGGTAATTTTCTGGAGACACATTTTTCCCCTCTTTGGGATTGACAGAATTTCGAGCAATTTTGCAGCTGATAGGAAATGCCCTCCATGCATAAGATAAACGGAAGAGCCTGCAAAGAACCGGTGACAGTTCTTAAGGACTGTTGCTGGTATTCCGTCCGGGTACAGTCCAGTCCACGTAGAATACGTTGAATAGTACGCGGGCGGATCCTCACATCCCACATTGAAGACCGTACCGGCGCGATCACAGGTGGCCTCAAAAGACCGGCATTGAGATTTGAGTTCGCGGAAATTAAACTCGCGAATACATTAGCATTATCTTCTGAATTTGTGACTAGTGTCCCGCTGTCCGTCACTAACGAAGGAAAAGAGGAGGAAGCGAAGTTACCGCTGACAGTCCTTGCCATTGACAAGTACGCGAACCAGTTTTTATTTATTTCTACCAGCCGATTATTTACCACTATCGCTGGGGTCTTGCAACCAGCTTCTCGAGTAGGAGAATCCTTGAAAACGTTACAAGGGTTTTTTCTGACCTCTTTGGGGCCCACTGTGTCTGTAAATTGCTTTACTTCGGCTGCCTTCTGGGTTTCGTTTCTTGTGCGGAAATATTAGCTGTTGGTTAGGACCCTCTATATTACAGTTTTTTGAAAGGCAGTCGTTCCCTAGTAGCCCGTCTTCGATCAAGCCGGGCATATTGCGCACGACTTGGAATTTGTAGGGTATATTTGTTTTTAGATTAAAGCTTTGCTGGCTACTTTTTTTTACACTAACGCGCGCATAAAAGTGTTTTTGAAGTACCCTTAAATGTCAGAGCACAGTGCGAGCGGACGGAGAGGAAGTGGATCAGGAAAGGAGGTAGCGGTGTATATTGGTCTTGAACGTCTGGACATCACCACGGCCGGGAAACACATGATCAGGCAGAATATTCCGCATTCGTGTGGTTCGGCTAAAGAATGACTCTCTATGTTTATTTGTGCACCTAAAGTCCACTTTCAACGTGAAATGATGGGCATTCACAGATGGGTCACTGTGTCGTTGCAAGCCTTCTTCGCGGTATCAGTCGCCTCCTTGCACACGTTTCTGATTATAACAAAATTCGTTCTGTTAACCTCGTTCGGATTGGACCGCCTTAGTTTAAATGCTCTATTTTCTGCCGCTGTAATCTGCTCGCATCTTTTATCAAACAAAGGTTTATCAGATGAATTTCATTTGATGGAATGTAAAATGTAAATCCTCATCCCGAGAAGAATAACCTCTGTGACCGACTCCGCCCATGCGTTAACATCGGAGTTTCCAAAGTTCACGTCTGACCACGGAAATGATGCGAATAAATATCGCAAATCGTCCCGATTAGCAGCCCCATACCTCCATACAGGGCGAAGCTGCTTAGGTCGATAATCCGTTTGAAATGCAAATGGTTGCACGACCGATACCAATCAGTGATCTGAGTTTCCCGGTGGCGCAGTCACTTCCACGGTATAAATGGTTGGCTCGGATGGCAAAAACAGAACCATGGTGTTCACATTATCACCTCGGGTATGCGGCATTCGCGTAGGTTCCTCTTTGACTCGTCAAATAATGAACATCTCCGCCAGCTTACAACTCTCGTCGGTTCTGTTAGAATGTACCAACCATCCGGAATTGCGTACATTAAAATTGCTAAGGATGACAACTTCAGACGCCGCGAGGTTGATGTGCATCCAGTCGACGGTATGTGAAAGATGATGGAAAAATATCGCTGGTCAAACGTCAATCGAGAAACGATAAAGACAACAAAAAATGAAACACAATTCTTTAGCACGATCTTTTACCACATGAAGTTCAACTTATTTGGGCTCTAACGGCTCTATCCTTTAACAAGCCAGATCAGACCGCGTGTAGACGCAGAATCCACCCTTAAAACGGAATCTCGAATTTAAGTCGTATCCTGAGCGACGAAGATATGTCGAATCAGTTGACGAATCGATCTGGGTTTCCAGTTAGGGTACGGTTTTTGGTGTTTGGAAATATTGGTGGACGGCGTTTACATTCGTATTGGTGAAACCGATGCCACTGATATTACAAAATGCCGTTATCAGTCGAATGTCGACAGAGTTCCGAGAACGAAACGGATTATGCGATGACGGATTTCTTAAAGTTCGGTTATTTATCATAATATTTGCATGATGTTGCCCCTGACATAGTCCCCTCGGGAGATCCGAGTGGGAAACTATTTTACCCCCGGAATTATTTATACCGGAAGGTACCGTCATGACTTATCTCCGTGTCAGTCCGGGCCATCAGCCATGCACCCGAACATAGTTCTCCCGACAATATCGGGGAAGGTTCAGCGTGGCGGGGTGGTATCTTACTTACCCCGTAAACCAATCTTTCCTCGAACCAGTCTGTGGCGGTTCTACTAACGCCACTGCCACCTTTTCAACTTACCCCCAAATCTTCCTGCCATAAAGCTTTAGTAACTTTACCATTTGTCGCTTATGCAAGCACGTTAACTCCCCCAAGCATTCTCCCACCGATTTCAACATTTTTCGATTATGCAAATCGCATCCAACACCGCAAGCATTTCCCTCACCAAGGATATTCACGCATTCAATGCGTAATATCGTTTTTCCTGGAAAAATTCGGCACGCCAGTGCCGCATACATCAATGCATCTCAGCATTGTTCTAAAAAGAAAACACCTCGGTTGCCGTATTAGATAACCGTAGTGGATTATAGAAACAATCAGCGGAACCCCTGCTGCCTGCGTTGTCTGTCCCACACGTGCGCGACAGATTTTCATGTTGTACCCGTACCCAGGGCGGCTTTTATGCAACCTTCAAAGCACCAGCGCAACTCGCGCCTAGCTGCCAAGAGCCGAATTCATTGCCAGTGTAAATACTCACACTCGAATTCAACCCGTGACTCCCTATAAATGCAAAACGCAATTGACATGGATGTAAACACAACCATAATTGTGTAATCATCCCAAACGCATCCTAATGCCCAGCCCAATATTTATACAGCTGCAAACACTGCTTCCAAAGATGCTCTTTTACGAATTTTCATTCCCACGGTTCGACCACCCATGAGCTCGCATCACGAGCAAACAAAGTGATCCGCGCGCAAATGGACACAACCCTGTTAGAATCTATGTACTGGAGATCCACTCCTATTGGTCGAACGAGCAGGAAACTTTCATTGTCTTTCTCACCACGGCGCCCAACTCACCCCAACCGAAGAGAAAGTAGTTTAGTCGATGTGAGTGTTTCAAAACGGACGAGTGTCCGATAATTTACGTAGGAGTCGAGGAAAGATAAAAATTGAGAGTTGTCCGAAGTTACCGAGTGCGCGGAATCGACCGGGTTCTCTGTAATATTGCTAATTGAAACGTGTAGTTACAAGTTAAAACAATCAAAATCACTTGTGTAGTTACAATTTAAAACAATCAAAGTCACTTGTATAGTTACAACTTTAAAACAAATAAAGTCCCTGCGCTGTGTAATATAAGCACTAACATTAATAAAAGTCGCCATATACCATCAACCATTCCCTGGAACTTTATTTTCTTTGCTGGAACAGCGGCAGTAACCAGTTGGACATCTGGGTGTTTCTGTAAGTATCCTGAGTGCGTCGGTAAAGTGAACTTGTCAGGAAATCTTAGTCAACCCGTGCCAATGTCGGCACATAGCTTAGATAATTCCTACAAGTCCATCAATCAAGCTCCGAATATAGCCCGGGATTTCTCCCGACCACTTTATGGAGCCTATAGCTTGATGGGGTGGTCTTTTTCCGGACGACAGGGCGTTGACACCCCATTTACCACTCCACCCCACATACCACTCGGCCTGTAGTCGCCTCTTACGACAAGTCTATCTGTGAGTATATTCTAACGCCCACAGGGCCGTTGAAGTCACAACTTCCGAAATGATTGAAACAAAGCATCAAATGGTAGTAGAGGACCGCAGATTAAAAGTGAGAGAGATAGCTGAGACTACTAGGATGTCAACTGAACGTGTTCGTAATATTTTACATGAACATTTGAGTATGGAAAAGCTCTGCGCTAGGTCGGTGCCGCGTTTGCTAAAGAACCTTGTTTCACCATGATAACGCCCCTGCCCATTCATCGGTCGTCGGGTTGGCTAAAATTAACGAATTGAAGTTTGAATTGTTTCCCCAACCACCATATTCACCAGATTTAGCCCCCAGTGACTATCATCTGTTTCCCAACATCAAAAGTGGCTCGGAGGTAAAAAATTTGACAGCAACGAGAAAGTCATCGAGTATTTTGAAGAACTTGATGAATCGCCCTATAAAAATGCTATCACTGTTTTATAGCATCATTATAAAAATGTATTAATCTTGATGGCGATTGTATTGCAAAATAAAACAAAAAAAGTGGTTTTTCTTTATCAAGCCGGAAACTTTTCACCCCACCCTCGTATCATGTTTCGAAAAGCAACTGGGTGTGATCAAGTAAGTCCATTCATATCATGTTAATGCCAATGGATAGTAATTTCGTTAAACGTATTATTTTATAGAGGATATTTGTATCTATTTATAAATACTATCTCCCTCATAGAAACGGTGGACTGAAGAACTAAATATGAGGTACATCAGTCCAATCTTTGGAGGTGCAGTGAATTCCTAAACAGCAACAATGGATAGCCGTGCGAGGACAAGAAATTACTTACTAGAGCCGTCTCGGGTGCGGTGGTGTATTTTGTCTGCCAGCGGCGAACCGGACAATCTTGGAATTTTAATTGCCATGCTATTGAACGTTATCACCGTGATTCTTTTATTGAAACAGTGAAGGTATATATGTCTAAAGTGAAGCAGTACAGATATTCAATTAAGGTGATACATAGAAAGCAGAAGTGAATTTCTCTGTAAAATATTTCACATAGCGGTGGATGATTTATGATACGCGGAACTTTACTTGCACGGTATGTTGTCATCGGTTATTAACAAGATGATATAAACGTGTACCATTGAATGAACCCAAAGATATAATACTGATTTGATATTTCACAAAGGTAATCTTCAAAATAAAACGATTGCGGACAAAATTCAGCTTAGTTAAGGGGTTATATCTGTTTGGACACCAAAAAAGGCTTTTTTTCATTTTTTTATGAGCAATTTTTAAATAATCATAGACAAATAATATATGAATCGATGAAACAACTCTACGGGAATAGGAAAAAAAATTTTAAATTTATTTGCAAAATAGCAACTGTTGGTAAATCTAAAAACAACATTTAAAAAAGTATCTCCGCAGCACGCAGTAGAAGTCCTTTCGATCACCATCTGGAAGCATAAACAATTTCTTTTTCATAAACTAAATGAGTTTTGATAGTGAAAGTACACAAGATCTTAGTTATAGAACTTTTTTTTCCCAAAATGGCGTTTGTTTGAACAAATATTGCGTTTTCAACGAAAAAAATCGCACTAAATTGTTTATATTTTTTTTCTTATTTCATCATCATCACCGGCACTACAACCGGGGTCCGGTCTTGGCCTTATTTAGCAAGTCTCGAGGCTTATTAAATTATCCATAATAATTTATTTTTACGGGCAAGGTTATTAGCGTGGCGCCACTTTTTCTTATTTACCGATCGTTAAAATCGTGTGTACTTTAAATAATCGTGTGTACTTCGAAAAATAAGGTAATCGAATGAGGAAGCTACAGTTAAAATTTTAACTCAATCGGATGAAAACTCTTCGAGTGCTGCTGGGTGCCGATTTCAAAAACCTGGTCTCAAGAAAAACGCATTTAAAGTTTAAAAACGCTATAACTTTCGAAATCATAATAATATGGTCCATAATATTTTTTGTACCTTTATTCGGCTATCCTAGCACCGTATAATTGCCCTTTCAAAATCGTGTTCTGGTCTTCCAGCTCTCGTCTCGCCGATGTAAAGCTGCATCTAGCCGTTTTCTGAATCTCGGAAATGGAGCGTTCAGCGACTTGATGCAACTGGCGTCCGATTCCATGCAAAAATCGAGTAATGTGGGTCCAACCATTGTTCCTAGTGCATTGTAGATAGAACATAAGCCTGATAACCCCTCGTTGAAGGTGATGGTAGTGATATCAGTCGCTATATCAAGCACAGTTGTGGCAGATACACACACAATACACAAGCAAATAGTGAAGAACACCGAATAAATCGAATAAGAAAATGCATCAGAACCTTATACCATAGCGATAACATAACAATTCCGCATCAGTTGAGTGTACTTGAGTTTAGAAATCGAATTCGGACACGCGGCAGTGGCCTGATGTGTTGAGCATTGATTACATTTTTAGTGATTCTAACCGTCATAGCGTCAGTTCGAATCACACGTTTTTCACTATCGTCGCAGACACTATAGTTCTTTCCGCTTGACACTGCTTTTGGTGCGATGGTCCATACAGCTGCGTTGAATGATTCGTTTTAATTTTGATGTATCCACCCAAGCAACGTGAAAGAATCGGCTCAAAAAGAGCTTTATGCAAAGGAAGCTTATGCTTATAAATAGAAAGAGTACGGTGGGGGTTGTTTAAAGCATTCCCTAAGAACCACCCACTTCCTTAAATCAATCTGCCTTCTCCTCACTGCACAACCCACTATACTTATCTGCAATCGAGCAGCGTAAGCTATCTTTCATTAGCTTTCACCTGAAAGTAAACCCTCACCAAAGGCATGCATATCAATGAAATTATTCCGTTCGTAATACTTGACCCATATGCCAACCCGATCGGCTCAGCTCGTCTGCTAGCATGATTGGTAAACACAGGCCAATCTTTCAGTGTGTTCTTGCTCCAACAATCCGTTGGTCCAAAAGAAAGACATGCCGGGCAACTTGCTTGCTTGCACATCTGCAAGCCAAATTTCCAACGATGATCGCCTAAACCGATAGCCGATCATCGAGTTGGGCACGATCATAATTGATTGTTTAAACAACCCAATCAACGACCGTGTCCCAAGATCGGTTTTCCTCAAACCAAACACACAGTATCCCTCCTATGTTTATTTTACCAACCATCCGTTGGTAAAATCGAGTTTCACACGACTCATGATTATTATTTAAACAATCATATTAATGACCATGGCTTCGATGCTTGCCCAAACCAAACATACAGCCACCCAGCCTTGGCCCTTGCCATCGTTGGCGAAGTTTCTGTTGACTTAACGTCTACAAAAATATCTATCCTCCATCGTTCACCAGAACAATACAACCGGCCTCCGTTCGCGATCATCTATTTGATCAGCCGGATATTTGAATTTCCTTTTGCGCACCCTTCGCATCTTCTTTGTCTTGGTTTCCAACGAATGGATTTTCATCCAGACCTGTACGGTCACCACACGGGAATTCTTCCAAAAAAACCACAATCGATCGTTCATTTGCCATCACCAAAGAAACGATCCGATTCGGCTCCTCCCATTAAGATGGAAATTCACCACCACTGCAGCTAGGGGATCTTGAGTGCAACAGCCACCCGGGGAGTCAAAATTCATCCTCCGTGGAGTAAGGTCGAGAGTAGCTTTGTCAGGTGTAAAGTCGAATAAAGTCGTATCGTCCGCGTGATAATGTATCATTAATTTCCGATTTTCGATAATCAGACGATTTTAGGACGCCTTTTTCTCCCTTCGGGAACCTTTCCGAAAGTGATATTGAAAAACATTAAAGAAAAGTCGAACGATAATTATGTGTGTTACCTCCATGTGGAATTAGAAATAGAGATCGGTAGTGATTACTTGAAGGACTAACAAGCAATACTGTGAACCATTTAATCAAGGAATTAACTAAAGTAAAAAGGACTAACCAGCAATATTGTAATCAAGAAATTCACTAAAATAAAAAGGACTAACCAGCAATACTGGGAACCCATTAATTAAGAAAGCAAATCAAATAAAGAGAACATTTTACCAAACTAAACCAAAGTAGCGAGTTTTTATTTTTTATCACTTATTGGTCGGTGGACAATCCTCAGTGCACAATCAGTGGTGTTTTGCTTAACCTGCTTAACCTGCGTCCGCAACGCTTCTAGCATAACCTACCCACAGTACCTAGTGCTTTGCTCCGTTGCCAAAAGGACCAAGAATCGACTCCGGCTGGACATTTATCGTGTTGCGGTTTTTCATCGAGTCCTGTATATCGATCCCGGTTTCGGTGAGGAGTGACTGAGATGATATCGGTAGTTGCAGTTTAGATGTGTTAATTATGTAACCTCCCCCACCGCCATTGTCCCAGCGCGAAAATATTAAACACATATAAATAATGCATGAAATATAAAACTTTTAAACAATTTAAAAATTACACGCATAAATGTCGACTGACTACACAACCACACAGAGTACTAACTCAACATTAAAGGGGTACTCCTTTCGAGAAAGCGACGGCGAGCAATGTTAAATCGTACGAAATTTCTTGAATTATGAACTTAATATTATCCTGAGAAAGGTTGGCGTAGGACTCATAACCTTGCCCGTGAAAACAAATTATTATGGCAAATTTAACAAGCCTCGGATATGGACCGGATACACGACGACGACCACGGAAACGAAAATGTCTAAGCGATTTAAGAATTTTTTCATGGAACGTCCGCTCACTATACAGACCTCGAGCTGCACAGCAACTAGCCGATACCCTGTCCGAATATAAGGCTGACATAACAGCATTGCAAGAAATAAGATGGACAGGGTGTGGTGTTATTCAAACAAACGAGTATGGCAATTATTACAGCTGGCATGCAAAACACCATGTGTTCGGGGTAGGCTTTCTAGTCAGCCAAAAACTGAAGCCTGCCATCATCGGCGCTAATGCAGTAAATGAAAGGCTATGCACTCTTCGCGTGCGAAGCAAGTTTAAGAACATAAGCCTCATAAACGTTCACGGACCTACAGAGGAGTCCCCTGACGACGAAAAAGAAGAATTCTACAAGAACGTCGAACGGGCCCTCAATGCATCCCCAAGATACGATGTGAAAATCGTTCTTGGTGGTTTGAACGCAAAAAATAGGCCAGGAGCCCGTTTCTAGACACTACGCAGGTTTCGATAGTTTGCATGAGAACACTAATGCCAATGGACTACGAGTCATCGAACTGGCAGCATCAAAAAACCTGGTCGTTGTCAGTACCAGGTTTCTGCGTAAAGATATCCACAAAGCCACTTGGATATCACCTGATCGAACGACTCGCAACCGAATTGACCACGTGTTAATAGATTGCCGCTACTCCTTGAGCCTGATGATGGTACGAACGTACCGGGGTGCCAACGTCGACTCGGATCACTATTTTGTTGGTACAGTTTCCCGAGCGCGGATTGCCTTACGAAGACGAATCAACATCGCTGCCTTACACAATGAGAACGCCAGTAACACCTTTGGTCATGCGTTAAGACTCGCTTTCGAAGAGCTCGATAGAGGGAGAGTAAGTCTTGGGGCCAGAATGCCGGGCGTAGAAGAGAAATGAAAACGCATTAAGAATACAGTCATTAGAACTGCCAATTCCATGTTAGGCAGTTGTCGTAGAGATCGGAGTGACTGGTTTGATGATTAGTGCAAAGTAGCGACTGAACGTACGAATGGTGCATATCGGGCAATGCAGCAGTCTCATAGGACCCGGGTACGCGAGGAGACATAGAAAGAGCTCAGAAGATCTGAAAAAAGACTTCACAGACAAAAGAAAAGTGCCTGGGAAAAACCCTTGTCTGTGAAATAGAGAAAAGTAGAGAGCGGGGTCCGCACCAGGCACGGAAGTTCAACCAAATAATCCACAGTATGACGCGGTATACACCACGCTGCACTTACTGCAAGGAAAAAGAGGATAATCTGATCACCGATCCTGAAGGCATTCTGGATCGATGGGAAGTGCACTTCAATGAATTGCTAAATGGTCAGCTCACAGAAGAATTGGAGGCTCCACACATCCAAAATCAAGACCAAATGTTCCCGTCACCAAGCATTGAGGAGACATTAAAAGCCATAAGACAGCTCAAATCAAATAAAGCCCCCGAGGTGATGGCATACCAGCTGTGCTGATCAAACAGATTGGCGTCGTGGAATAATTTACCCCATACGTAAGAAGGGAGATATCACAGTGTGCAGCAACTATAGAGGTATAACATTGCTGAGTACCGCCTATACTCTCCTCTATCCTACAAGATCGGATAGCCCCATACGCTAAAGTTCATCATTGGTCAATATTAGTGTGGCTTCATCCCATGCAAATCAGCACTTGATCAGATATTCACCCTTAGGCAGGCGATGGAAAAATGTGTGGAATTAAGATTCCATTATATCATCTATTTATAGACTTTAAGGCCGCCTACGACAGCATAGCCAGGGTAGAACTATATAATGCCATGAGAGAGTTCGGCATTCCAAACAAATTGATACGACTTTGTAGGTTGACCATGACCAACGTAACAAGCCAGGTACAAATAGTGGGATTGCTGTCCAAACCAATAAACATATTTAATGGACTCCGACAAGAGGACGGTCTGGCCTGCCTCCTCTTCAACCTGGCGTTGGATAAAGCAATCCGTGACTCTGACGTTACAACTAGAGGGACTATCATCACGAACTCCAGCCAGATACTTGCCTACGCAGACGACATCGACATCATCGGTAGAATCGAATCGACTGTACAGGAATCCTTCACCCAGATCGAGCAGGCGGCACAAATACTTGGACTCCACATTATTGAGGAGAAAACTAAGTACATGGTGGCAACTTCTGCGAAGAGAAGACATAACGTTGGCCAAACTATCAGGGTAGTAGAGCACGAATTTGAAGTAGTGGAATCCTTTAACTACCTTGGTTCAATAGTGTCAGTCGATAACAATATGGAGGAAGAAATACGCGAACAGTTGATCAAATCGAACAAAGCCTACTATGGTCTATCAAGGCTCTTTAAATCCCCAAATTTTTGCAGAACATCCAAGCTATTACTGTACAAGACCATGATCGTACTAGTAGTCATGTATGGATCCGAGACCTGGCTGGTTAATAAAAGGCACTCTGAACTCTTAGTCGCGTTCGAGAAGAAGGTCTCAAGGAGAAGTTTGGACCCGTATGTGAGGGGTGACGATTCCGGAGACGCTACAAACATGAGTTGTACGCGATCTACATTGAGGATAAGAAAAATGAAGCTTGGTAGTCTCCGGTGGGCGGGACACCTAGCTCGAATGAGCGAAGAGGAGCCTGCTCGAGAAGACCTTTGTGGCAGGATGTATGGAAGTAGACAGGGTGGCAGACCTTGTGTGAGATGGAGGGATGGCGTAGACTAGGACGCCCAGAGCCTGGGAGTGCCAAACTAATTGACATCGGCTCGAAATCGGACCGTTGCAGAGACTTGCTAAATAACGCCAAGACCGGATCCCGGTTGTAATGCCGATGATGATGATGATGAGGAGGAAACTACCAAGAAGGTTAGCTCGATGAATTATTACGCATATCGTTTCATGATTCGTCAAAATGCTAACAAATATTTGCTGTGGTTTCGCCGATTGCAGCAGCAATATTGCGTCGATATGTATGTCAAAATCGAAACGGAGCGCCTAGCTTTCATTTGGCTGAACCAAGCCAAACTGCGTTGGGAGGAGTATATTCATTTACGCGATGCAATTAGCACCGAAGGAGATGCAACTAATATTGGTCGACTGGCTATTCTACCGGCGACGTACACAGGTAGCCCGCGTCATATGCATGAATATGCGCAAGATACAATGACATATCTTCGTCATTACGGTCGGCCAGATCTATTCATTGCCTTGACGTGTAATCCGAAATGGATAGAAATTGTTTCCCGGACAAACATCAAGTGATCGGCACGACATCACCGTACGTGTCTTCAAACAAAAAATCCGGTCGCTGATGAACGATATTGTTAAGCAAAGCGTCTTTGGGGATACTCCATGCTGGATGTATTCAATCGAATGGCTAAACCAGGCTTGCCGCATGCACACATTCTTATTTGTGTTAAGGGTCGCACACTCACACTCTCACCCACATTCCCCCTCTCGCTATCATAATAATCACACCAAGTAGAAAACCTAAATAGACTGCTTGTCAATAATTTAAATAAAAATTTGGCGGCGAAAGGAAAAACAAAAACTTCGAAAAACATTGACAGACCTTTTTTCAGTTGATCGCCAATAACGAACGGAAACGCCTTAAATTAAAGCTCAATATTCGCCGCGGGTGTAATCATAATTTTAATTAGCTTATCGCCAAAAGACAATCGCGTAAGAGTTTATTGCCAACTACCAACCGCGTGTGCAATTAGTTTAAATTTAAATCCACCAAGAACGATAAGAAGAGAAATAACCAGGGGGTTCAAAAAATCGACAACCCCCTGTAACCAGAAAAGCGGAGTAGCGTCTACCGACAAACGATTCAACCACAGACACGTAAGTCTCTCCTAGATATATTCTTATTTATTAATTACCACAGATATAATTTGGTTAGTCGAAAGAATTCGACCAGACCAAATAGATGATTCACATGTGCCGAGATTCCTGATGAAGAAACCGATCCAGACCTACACGATCTTGTAATTACGAATGTGATTATGAATTCACCGTGTATGGTCGACGGCAAGTGCTCCAGACGTTATCCACGAAAATTAACGCCGGAGAAGATCAGTGGCAATGATGGTTATCCACTGGATCAGTGTCGATCACCCGATGATAACGGTCGAACTATCGCAACGAAAGTGAAAGGAAACGATTTCGTGATCGACAACAGTTGGATTGTTCCATAATCGCCACTTCTTTCCAAAACGTTCAAGACACATTGCAACGTTCAGTATCGCAATACGGTAAAGCCGATCAAATATATCTGCAAATATATGACGAAAGGCGGTTTTTGGCATCCGAACCTACAATACCAACGATGAAATCACACACTATCAATCTGGTCGATATGTGAACTGCAATGAGGCGATTTGATGTATATTCTCATTCCCTATTCACGAACGTCATCCCACTGTTGTACATTTGGCGGTGCATCTGGAGAATCATCAACGAGTATATTTCACCGCGTCGAATGTTGCTCAACGTGCTGAAGCACCACCAGCGACAACATTGATCAATTTCTTTGCGATTTGGCACAGCGATCCGCGTGAATGAACGTTGCTTTACTCGGAGATGCCACGTTGTTACAATACACTTGGAACGCCTCATCAAAGAAATTTCAACCCCCAAAGCAAGGCAATGCGGTTCCTGGTCATCCGGACGTGCCTTCTACTAATGCTCTTGGTCGTTTTTACACAGTTCAACCGAAGAATGATGAAGGCTTCTATTTGCGGCTGCTCCTGGTGAATGTTCGTGGGTCAACATCATTTGAATCACTACGAAGTGTTAATGGTATAGTATGCCCAATACTTCGTGCTGCATGTCAAGAGCTCAATTTGCTTTAAAACGATACTCGTTGGGACACGACAATCACTATAATAATTATTTCTGCATCTCCAAGTCAGATACGCACATTATTTCTATCATTATTTCGACATGCTTCCCATCGAATCATGTGGAACAAATACAAGGATAACATGTCAGAAGACATTTTACATCGAATTTGTGTCAGTTCAAGAAATCCCGATCTTGAGGTGAATGAGGATATGTATAACCAGGCTTTGCTCTTGATCGAAGACATGTGTTACCTCATGTGCGGCAGTTTGTTAGTCCGGTTAGGAATGCCATCGCCAGATCGTCGTATGAATGACGCATGTAATTGAAAATTGGAACGTGAACGTGAATATGGTTTTTTTTTTTCATTATTATTATTATTACACATCTCTCGGTAGAGGCGAACCGAGATGCCACCAAATAACTGTTGCAGTTCTTTTTGAACCGTTGCAGGTTCTAACGCTCCGGGAACACTTGCGCGGGAAGGGAGCTCCACATCTTTCCCGCTCTATGACGGAATGAATTAGACCAATCAGTTCAAACGAATGTACTCCTATTAAACCGGTGGCGGTTTCGAAAACGCCACAGGTCTGCTTGCCCAATTACCCCCCAAGCTTCCTGTGCTGAAGCCCCTCAAATTCCTTTGTTTCACCGCATGGGTAGGCACCGTGATCTCCACGATCAACTACACGCACACCACCACAGGACCGCACCAGCGAAATCCTTCTCCCTTGTTTTCACCACGAGAGAAACACTTTCTCTCTCGAGGAAACTCACCCCATTAGCGAATGTATATCACTAAGTCGTATTCCAACCATCGATCACGGTCCTTGTAGCTCCCGCGCTCCGGTGCGCACGGGGACGCGATAATATACAGAGTCGTTTGCGTAAAGAGTTGTGATCGGGTTGTCGTAATAAAAAATAGTCCGTTAATCAGTGCAAATGTCGGGAATATGCATATAAGACAAATCAAGTTATAATAACACAACTTGTAAAACGTATCGTATGTGTAATTATGAAATTCACCGTGTCTACTGTGTGCGTGAAATAAAACAAATTATAACGAACCAACTAGTGAGTTTCATTTCTCCTGGGTGAGATGTTTCCGCTGCTGCTATGGCGAACAAATTGCAGTGGAATTCCAAGGAACGATCGGCGAGTGAAAAATGAAAGGTTAGTGGGACGAAGTAGAACTCGCACCCATGCCGGTGCCACGACTTCTTTCCCCACATTGGTGGCCTTAAGTCAGGAACACGCCACCTTGTTAGTAACGGACCAGTGACTATGGTGCATACAGTGCATAAAAAAATGGAAACGCATCCGTCTGATTAATATAAACAGTCACTATTCCAGTGTCAACGGTGACAAAATGCTCTTAAATCGAATCATGTCCAATACCAGCACGACGACTTGCACCAGATAACCACACATCTCTACACCAACATCAGTAACAGGCGACATATCAACTCCAGTGAGAACTCAACAATTCCTGCACAAGAAGAGCAAGTAACGATTATTAATAATAGCCTGATTAATCGCATTTTTAAATTCTAAATAATATTTTGAAATACATGGAATCATAGAATTACTTATTAAGCTTGCGTTTTAAGCAGAAATTTTCACACAGTTCTAATTTAACGAGTTTCTATTGTAAACGTAGTCAGCTAATTCGAGGTAGTTAATGTATTTATAAAAGATATTGACATTTATATAGATGGATATATGTCCGGAAATATATACATTTGTATAAGTGCGTTTCTTTTTTTTTTTTCCTTTGTAATACAACCAATAAATAAAAAAAAAAACACAGCAGTTAAAATAATTAAATAAGAACACATGAATGTACAAGCATTCAACAAAATATTTCTTTATTTACGGGTTTTTCTTCATTTCCCAAAAAAAAAAAAAAAAACACAAAACAATATATTTTATACTTTTAAAATTTGTTTACCATGTTATGAGTCCGGGACGCCGTGCTTCCTCGGTTGGGGGAAGAGCGTGGACCTTTTATTTTTCCTTTACTTCTTTTAAGGAACTTCTGTACGCGCAACAATCTTATTAGATATCTTGATTCTAGATTTGTTGTGATGGCTTTGGAATCAGATAACGCATATCCAGAAGGCCTTTTCCAAATCAAAAATTCTTTCCACTATTTAATCAAAGATCAAAGATAAGTATTTTCCACTGAGCTCATATTACCAGCCATTTTAAAAATTTGTTTATATTATCGTTTATAGATTTTTTAGTTATGTTTATTTTTGAAATAAAAGTTAGTCGCCACAATCTGCAGGTTGTTACTTTAATATCACAGTTCAAACTAAACTCAATCTAAACTGATTTCTCAACTCTCAAATTCAAACTAAAACTTTAATCTCCAAACTTCAATCTCAAAACTAACTGAACTTACTTCCAATCTCAACTGAACTGAACTGATTTTACAATTGAATTTTTTCTCTACTTATAGAACATTGTGTTCTAATTTACTGTAAATTATAATATGAACAAAACAAGTTTTCTCAAAGTATTCCTTTAGTTTCTGTGACTTTTAAATTGAATAAAATTGAACGAAAATCAAAGTGCTCTGTTTTGAAATAAAAAGGGGCAAGTTATGAAAAGGGGCAAATAAAAAGGGGCAAGTTATGAAAAGGGGGATGTTATTAAATGTGCTGTAACTGGCAATATTGTGAATGTTTATGAATGGTATGTATTAAGTGAGAATGTAATATATGTTAAAGGAAGTTTTTAAGGATGTGTAAGGAGATTCAGTGTTAAATTTAATAAAGGGTAGTATTCTGGAATACAACATCCCAGCCTTCTTCGAGAAAGAAAATTATCCTAGAAGAGAATAATTTTCTAGTAACTATATATTAGATTAAGAAAGACTTGGATTTTCGTTCAATTACATTACAATGTTTTTCAAAATTAATCTTTATCAAAGGTTACAATAATCAATAAGTTCTTAATACTAGAAAAATAGTCTATTTACATTATATATTAACTAAATTTTTACAATAATCAAAAAGTTCTTAACACTAGAAAAATAGTCAAAATAGTCTATTTACATTACATATTAACTAACTAAATTTAAACATTTCTCCTTGGAACCTTTTCTTTTCTTATCCAAAAATTATTATTACTTATTATATTAATTATATAATATTAATATTATTGTTTCAAAATTCTCCTTTCCCTTCGAATATATATATTAATTCCAAACTTCCCATTATATATATTACCTCTAAGATTTTCTTTCTTTCCTTTTCCGTTCGAATATATATTACTTCCAAAATTTCCATTTTTTTTTTTTTCGTTTTCGTCAATTCCTACAATTGTTTGATTAGTTCATATATATTGAATAAAAAAACAAAGGCCATTTGTTATGTGTTTATCTTTTCCTTAAATTTATGGAAAATTTTCCAAAACCTTTCTGGGCCTTTTATTACGATGATTGTATAGAAATGCATAATACCAAAAATCTTCTTAAGAACCGATTTCAAATGTCCTAAATGACTGTGTAACTTTTTATTTTGTTGTATTTTGTGTTTGAATAAATGTTTATTGTTGTAAAAAAAAATTCGTAATGTACTTATATGGTTTTCCTTTTCCGTACCTATTTTAGTTAAATTATTATTTTCATTTTTTATTATTTCGTGTTTGAGTAAGGGTTTGTGTTTGTTTTCGTTGTTTAAAATATTTATTGTTTTCGGCTTAGTGTTGTCATTGTCCATAGCTTTAACCGCTGTCGGAACGTCTACCTTTTCAGTCTTACTCACTGCTGATGGATCGTTTAGTTTCTCAGTCTCATTTACTGATTCGTATAGTTCTTCAGACTTATTAGCTGTTAGAACATCTTGGTTTCCAGTACTATTTGCTGTTTGAACTATTTCTTCAGTTATATCTGCTGTAGAAACATTCAATCCTTCAGTCTTTGCTGCAGAAAAGATTTGTTCATCAGTATTAGCTTGGAACTGACTTGGGTTTCGATTTTGATTGCAACTTTTGGGTCTTCAGTCTGTAACACTGCTGAATTTTCAGTCTTGGTTGCTGAAGTGTCTGCGTTGTCAATAGGGATAGCTGAGATATTAGGGATTTCAGTCTTTAATACTGCTGAAAATTTCGAATTTTCAGTCGGTGTTGCCGAATTATTTTCCAGAATGGGAGTATGAATCGGAGTATTTATATTAGGGGCAGGGTTATCTTCGTTTATATGTCTAGGTTTATAGGAGTATGTGCGCTCAGGAGCTTCATTAAAATGGTCGTTATCTATTTCCAAAGATCTAATGCTGTAAATAGAAAAATTTTGTTTGTCGTCCATAAATTTTGGTTGGCGTCAGGCCTCGTTTTCCGACTCTTGCATCCGAGAAAAGTGAACATTTTGCCGATCGTTTTGCCTATTGGTGGTCCTAGAATTTTCACCAAAACGATTTTCAGAGTTTGTAGGATTATTTCGGAATGGGTTACGCGTTGTTGTACCTTGTTGGTAATTTGTTGAAGACGCTCCATTCCTAGATATCTTGTATCTACACTCGTTCTCTGTGTGATTATTCCGTCCACAGAAATTGCATACAACGTTATATTCTCTCTTTATGGGTTGTCTATTCGGAAAATTGTTGGACTGCATGTTCCGATAACATGTGTCCTGTTTATGCCCTGACTTACCACAGGTTTGGCAGACTATTCGATTAAATCTGTCATTATAGTTATATGGCCTGGGAGAGTTCTCCATTCGAGCAGCATGTGATACTACATGTGCAATCGACTGTTTTAAATTGTTTCCCCCATGGACTTTAGCTAGTATCTTTAGCTGTTCCTTCTTTAGTCCATCTTCAAATGTTTGTACGGCCAAGTTTATGTTTTCTTCTATTAAGTATTCCCTAACCACCGCGTCTGCTGTTATTTCACACGTGGCAGAGTTTAGAGTCCTTAGAGCATTCGCGACTCTATCCCCGTATTCCCGGACGGTTTCTCTGTAGTGTTGTTTCAGAGAAATCAATTCATTGTGTGCCGTCGACCGAGATTGCTCCTCTTTATATTCCGATTCAAGTTTATTTTTTATATTATATCAGATCGTATGTATGACCCTCTAGTCTATTTTTGACTAGCTCTAAAAATGTTTCATAGATATCCGGGTCTGCCTTCTTTATAGATCTAAATAAAACGTCTCCCCCGGAAATAAATTTACCTAAGTCGGAGGGTTTCCCGTCAAAGGTGGGTACGATTTTGAAAACATCAGAAATTCCGACAGACAGAGCCATTTCAGGGGTTTTACTGAGTATCTGTTGATAGTGGATTTGTTCTTCCCTCTGCCTAGCCGCCTGTCTCGTGTAATATGGACTCGTAATAGTGAAAATTTAAAATAAATGGCGAAAATTTGTTATCAAATCTTAAAAATATGGTTAATTCTTAAAAGTATGGTTGTGAAAAAATTGGCCCTTGTTTTTGTTATTCAATATATATATATATATATATATATATATATATATATATGGAAAAGAACGATAAATGGGATCCAAAGCTGAAAAAGAAAATTTTCGACGAAAAAGAAAAATAACGGAAAGGTCGTCGAAATACTGAAATGAGAATTTTCAAAGAATATAGATAGAAATTTCTATCCAAAAAAAAAAAAAGTTCGGCGAGGGCACAGCTACCATATATCGAGCGCCGTCGTCGACACCGGTGCCTGTGACGGTTCCGAAAACGCCACTGCCTACTAGCCCAATTACCCCCCAAGCTTCCTGTGCTGAAGCCCCTAAAATTCCTTTGTTTCACCGCATGGATAGGCACCGTGATATCCACGATCAACTACACGCACACCACCATTGTACCCCACCAGCGAAATCCTTCTCCCTTGTTTTCACCACGAGAGAAACGCTTTCTCTCTCCAGGAAACTCACCCCATTAGCGAATTTATATCGCTAAGTCGTATTCCAACCATCGATCAGGACGGTTCGTCTTCCGCTCCCCGTTTCGCGCCACGGGGACGCGTAAATATCCGGAGTTTTAATTAAATCGGAGTCGCGTTTTCGTTTGGACTAGAATCTTATAATGTTTCCTTAGTAATAGTTAGTGCGCAGAGTTTGCTTAGTGTGTATTGTGTACGTCCATCGTTCGAACGAGGATACTTAAATTAAGATATTTGTAAGTAACTTTTAATCAGTGTTCAGTTGATTAATTGCAAAATAACTATCCGTGAAATAAATAAAGATAACATTTTGCTGACTAAAAATAACCAGTGTTTTGACTCTCGTGCCCTTCGCGGATATCTCTGGTGATTTACGCCAACGGAACCTTGTATTAAATCGGTGAGGACGAAGTAGAACCCTGCGCCCATGATGGCGCTCAGACTTCGTTCCCCACAAACCCCCAACAGAAGGTCGTGTATGATACATGAATGAAGGCAATTGATGATGGAAATGGTGGCTTATTTTACCTGGATGCCCCCGGTGGAACTGAGAAGACATTCCTCATGTCATTGATTTTGGTCACTTTTCGTGCGACATTCGACATTGCGGTATCAGTTGCTTCTTCTGATATAGCAGCTACATTGTTAGAAGGGTGCCGTACGGCTTATTCGGCATTAAAATTGCCGTTAAACCTTTAAACTAATGATCAATCGAGATGAAACACTCCGCAATGGCCAAGGTTTTAGTAGCATCTAAAATCATCATCTGCGACGAATGCACCATGGCACACAAACGCGCATTGGAAGCACTTGACCAAGCATTGAAAGACCTGCGCAATGACTCGACATGTTTCGGAGGCGCAATGGTTTTATTGTCTGGCGATTTCCGCCAAGCACTGTCAGTCATTCTAAGATCGACTGCTGGCGATGTTATAGCGTTTGAAACAATAGTGAAGAAGAACGTGTGATTCGAACTGACGCTATGACAGTTTGAATCACCAAAAATTGAACCTAAGCGTTACCCATCAAGCTACTGGCCGATTTTGGTATTTGATTTTTAAACTCGGCTATACTCCACTGATGTGAATTGTTATGTTATCGCTATGGTATACGACTCTGATGTATTTTCTTATTCGATTTTCGTTCGGTGTTCTTCACTATTTTGCTTGTGAATTGCGTGTGTATCTCTTAGAGACGCCACAATGTTGTGTTTATAATTTGATGAGCTTCCTTGTGAAAGGATATATGTTCCCTAAAAGGACAAAAGGAAATTAAGAGTGATTGGATCAAGGTGTGGCAAGTGTACTCATCCAGTTAGTGAGGTTAACGATTTGATTTGATGTGCAATAGTGGAATCTTAGTGAACCCGGTCGCGTGCTGGCACATAACTAAGAATAATAGCCACAATGTAATAAACGCTTACCATAAATCATCAATTCTACGGCACTATGTGAAGAAACTTCAGTTGGTAGCAAACATGAGAGTTGCATTGCTGAACGATACCTCTGCTGAAGGGTTCTCCAAACAATTGCTACCTATCGGTAATGGCCGTGTTCCTGTCGACGAATCAAGCGGATTGACTTCATTTCCTCCGATTTTTTGCAATTTCATCATCAATAGACGAGCTCATCAATAAAGTATTCCCGAACATCATTGCTAACCACAAAAATAACAAATGGTTGAGTGAGCGAGCAATTTTGGCAGCTAAGAACAAAGATGAGGATGACTTTAACTTCGTAATTCACAACCAAGTCGTTGGTACTCTGCATTGATTCAAATTTATTGACTGTGTAACAAACAAAGACGCAGCCACCAGTTATCCAACGGAATTTTTGAAGTCCTTGGATATGCCTGGCTTACCACCGCACAATTTACAAGTGAAGGTTGGCTCGGTAGTTATCATGCTTCGAAATCTAAACCAACCAAAACTATACAATGGAACGCGTTTGGTGACAACAAAACTGACGATCAATGTGATTCACGCGACGATACTCAAAGGAAAATTTAAAAGTGAGGAAGTTCTCATTCCGAGGATTCCAACGATCCCAACCAATATGCTCTTTATGTTTAACTGAATTCAATTTCCGATTCGTCTTGTATTCGCCATGAGGATTAACAAATCACAAGGCCAATCCTTGAGTGTTTATGGTCTGAATCTAGACAATCCATGTTTTTCTCATGGTCAATTGTATGTGGCATGTTCACGTGACGGCAAACCATCCGTTTTATTTGTTTTTGCGCCTGATAAGCAAACGAAAAATGTCATTGTTGGTTCCCAAAAAGTTAAAAAAAAAAAAAACGAAAAATATACAAAATAAAATAACACCAGTAGACGTCGCATCTTTCTGACATTCATTGAACAGACGTCAGAGTAATTTTCTTTTGAATATGAATTCGTCTTGAATTTTCATGGAAGCAAATCATTTCTTTCATGTGATTGTAGTACATATAAAAAGTGAATAAAGTTTTTCTACTAATTGAAGTTTGATTAGGACATTACAACAATTGATTACTGATTACAACAAATCATTACAGTACATCACAACAATTGATTACTGATTGCATCAAATCAGTACATGGGTGATATATAAAAAAATGCTCCAATGAAGAGAATCAACCGGAGTACTTGATTTTTGTGTTTTATTGAATTTTTATTTTCTTTATATATATTATCGTAATAAACTATTGAACTTAATAATTTTGTTTTAAATTATTTTATTACGTTAATATAATCCTAAATAAAGTTTAGCTAAAAGTTAGCACGACATTCATTGACTGTTAGGCGGTACGAAGTTCGCCGGGTCAGCTAGTAAATTATAAAGGCGAAATAATCACGGCGAACACGTAACTACGACTCGAACTGCAGCGTACAGGTGAGTGACGAAACACGTGCTCTTACAATAGTAAGCACGTACTATGTAGTCTACGATAGTGTATGTGTGGGGGTCCTTTAAGCAATTTCCAAAGAACCACCCATTCCCTTTAAATTACCCTGTCTTACACTCACCTCAAGTTTTCATACTTACCTGCAAATGAGCAGCGTAAGCTACCCCGCATTACCTTACAACTGAAAACATGAGCCCACTGTGCTGTGGCATCAACTTTCACCTCGGAGCATGCTTGCATCCAACGCATTATGCCCCCGAAATCTAATTCGGTTATCTTATCAGGTAACCAACATGAATCCCCGAACATGTCAATGCGCAAGGCTAAGAAGCATTTTCTCATGCACGTGCATGACATGTTCATCCTCGCCTTATATGCTGAACCATCGGTCGATCGATCAAACAACAATCTACAGCATAGCCCATTGCTGGCTACCAACAGGAATTTCAAGCGTTGTTTTAACATAAACACACACCCGACTGATGGGACGTTGGCAATCTGCGTACAAGCGAATTGATGCTGTACGCAGCGGCCAATGACTAAACATACAATGTTTCGATGTCTATTAGGTTTTCAGCAGCCGCAATAAATTTCCCAGGATCAGCCACTAACCGACCATTGAATTGGATACAATCATACCCATGATCGTGTCCCTCGTTATCTTCCTCTAAACCAAACATGTTCACATCCATTCTGCTCCCTAACCATCGTGGGCAAAGTTCTGTTGACTTAACGTCAATCGAAAATCTATCCTCTATCGTACGGTGGCAATACACCCATCCCGTACACCGATCATCATATTTGACCAGCTGCAATTTGTTTTTCCTTTCCTTCGCCCAACGCACGTCTCGTTTGTCTTTCTTTCCAAGAAAAAGACATTCAAAGTATCTGGACGACGTCAATGAGAACCTTCCAATGGGGTGCAAACCGTTTTTCATTGGTCGTTGGGACGAAGGAAAAATTGCTTTCCCCGCCGATGACATGAGTGAAAACTCATCTCAAGCGCTGAGGCTGGGTCAGTGTCGTCCAAACGAGGAGTCAGATTTTATCGCCTTAAGTGTTCACACGCACTATGCGCGTCACCAGAGAATCGATTAATGAATACACGGAATTGAGTCCGAGTTGAGTGTCGTTTTTGTCTTGTACCTGTCATACTAGGCACTTACTTAAACCTTACCCACATATGTATAGTACACAGCGACATCTATAACATAGTTTTGAAGGTTATTCTCGGCGGTCTATATCTTATAGGCATATATAGAGATTCAAAAATGCAGCGACAACGATATAGTCGAAATTTGCTCTAAAAAAATTGATTTTGAGAACATTTTTGAGTTTTTTTTCATGCTTGGACGTTATTGATTATAAATCTAGGAAAGGTTTAGCGTAATTTAAGTCAATAAAAAAATGTCAATAAAAAAAGAGATTAAAAACTTCAAGTATAAAATTAAACATTTTGCATCCAACTTATTTGAACTTAACTTCACCATTTAGAGGCAAAATCGCTGTGAAAATTTGCAGTGAAGCATCTTATTTTAATTAGTGGGTAACTGAACAAGTCGGTAAAAGTAATAAGTAATTATATACGACCTTCATATTAGTACCCATGACATTGCTAGGAAGTTCAACACAAATCACAAACCAGTTTTAAGTCATTTGTATTAGGGGGGACACTCAACCAACTCGATCTTCGGATTCTACATATTTTAACATTAAAACAATTAATTGACTGAGCAAACGTCTGCCAGAGAAATACGGGTAATATAAAATGACATCGTTCCATTTAAAAAAGATTGATAGCAGAATAACGAATGACAAACTAACTAACTCAATAGCATTGAATATAGAAAGTGTTTTGTATTTTTTTAAAATGGCATGTCTTCCAAATCGAGTCTAGAGAATATACTAAATGTATTTTCCTAACCGCCATAATAGCATATTCTTCAATTAAATCTACATACACATAATCACGCACATGACACAACCTTCTTACCGACTGAACTACTGGAAAGATTGTTTGGCAAGATAGTGAGACTGAGAATATGTGACGTGTGCAAAAGTACTTTTAAGCAAAGCCAATAAAAACTCTCCTCCGATGAATTTTGTCCAGGCTAGTTTCTTGCTACTATTTACAAACAGAAGCAACTCACCTGCCCTTAGTAGTGGCATCCTTTATTTACGATGAAAACACGTCAATCCGATAATGAACTTAATAAAACCGTAGAATCGTTTAAAAGTTGTTTATGTTGACGAAATTTGACGTCGTACAACACGATGCATGAAAACGTATTCTATTGTAATAACTACGGATGGATTAGAAGCGTCGATAAATAGCCTCTGTTGAGACCAATAATAGCTAATGTACGTAATTGTGCGCACGCAGATTCAACTGTGCTTTTGAGACTCTTAGGTGTGGGTAATAAATTCATACAACGATTTTTTCAAACGTGCCAACGCCATAGCCAACGATTGCATTGCACGTCGCACGTCAGTTATGATAGACACCTGTCACCTCAACAAAAGTTCTATCTAAGTGCTTTAAGAGCACCATCGTAAATAAAAACTTATAAACACGTTTGTAAAACCTATCAAGTTTGTATCGTAATTGCTCGGAGGAGCAACATCGTATCGACGCTTGCCAAGTTTCCTGCCCCGTCTCAAAATTCACGGGAGTCAGCCTTTTCTGTCGTACCAGGTGTACCGGTCTGAAGTGAGCGTCAAGATACAAATGTATCGATAGGGAACGTTTGTTGTGAACGAGCCCTTATATTGGTTGCTATGACATCTGTCAAACATATTTAGTATGCATCAAGTTATTGTACAAACAACATCTTTTTTTTAATCCTGTTAAAAATGTCGAATTTTGTACCAGAAAATGATGATTTGCGGAAAGCATTAATTTTTTGTTTTCATTTGAAGAAAAGTGCTCCAGAGTCGCATCGAATGCTTGTCGAGGCTTATGGTGATCATGCTCTATAGGAAGCAACATGCAGAAGATGATTTAAGCGGTTCAGAGATAATGATTTTGATGTGCGAAATGAAGAACGTGGAAGACCACCAACAAGATTTGAAGACGCCGAATTGCAAGCAATATTGGAACAAAATGACACTTTTAGTCAACAACAAATGGCACAAATGTTAAATGTTGCACAACAAACAATTTCTGACCGTTTAAAAGCTATGGGAAAGATCCAAACGTGTGGAAACTGGGTGCCACATGAATTAAATGACAGGCAGATGGAAAATCGAAACACCACATGTGAAACTTTGCTTCTACGACACGAAAGGAAATCAGAATTGCATCGAATTGTGACTGGTGATGAAAAATGGATTTATTTTAAAAATCCTAAACGCAAAAAATCATGGCTACATCCAGGAGAAATGTCAACGTCGACTGCGAAGCCTGATCGGTTCGGAAAAAAAGACAATGCTCTGTGTTTGGCGGGAGCAGAAGGGGGTGGTGTATCATGAACTTCTAAAACATGGCGAAACTGTTGATGCGCAACGCTACAAATAATCAACAACAACAAATGATCAATTTGAACCATGTATTGATCGAAAAACGACCAGAATGGACCATAAGACACGGAAAGGTAATTTTGTTGCATGATAATGCTCCGAGTCATACAGCAAAGTCCGTCAAAAAAACAATAAAAGCTCTCGACTGGGAAGTGTTACCCCACCCGCCGTTTTCACCAGACTTGGCTCCTTCCGACTACCATTTGTTTTCATCGATGGGACACGCATTGGCTGAGCAGCATTTCAATTCCTACGAAGAAGTCGAAAATTGGGTCTCCGAATGCTTTGCCTCAAAAGACGACAGTTTTATTGGAGTGGTATCCACAAATTGCCAGAAAGGTGGTCGAAATGTGTAGAAAGCAATGGCCAATACTTCGAATAAAATGTTTTTTACTTTCCCATTTACAATTAGTGTTTTATTTAAAAAAAAAAAACGCTCACTTCATACCGGTACACCCGGTAATCTGTTATTTACCCAAGATCTTTGTTTTTCCCATTCGAATGTGTACGTTGTAAGGAAAGTGTAAATATTTCCCTTTCAATCCCTTTCAAATTGTGCCATGGTACGGTCTTATGTCCACTTAAGTTATTTATGATAATTACATCATAATAAATCGCCTTACTCTGCTTGTGGCAAGATCACTAAACAACGGCGAATCCTGGGCATTGTGTATACAAGTGCACCATTATGTAGCCCTCCTCCCACAGTGATGAGTTCAATCGGTTCCATGTTGATGGATCAAAAATAAGGATCGTGGCAATGTGTTTAAATACTAGGCAGTGTTCCCAATTCCGTGTATGTAAACAAAGAGCATTCGTAGTCTCCTTTGGTCTTCCAGAGCGAGGTGCGTCTTTGGTTCTTGTACGGCCCGTTATAAATTCACTAAACCACCGATAAACTGTTGTTCTCGAAAGAACAGATGTGGGATAACATTTTTGAAACAATTGAAATGATTGTTCATAAATGTTTCCCATAAAAAAAGCAATGTTTGAACAAAATACGACATTCCCGTCTTTCCATTATTTTTATGAAGGCGAAAATAGCGTCACTCAAACGACTGTGTCTTGTAAACGAATGGACAAAGTGTCATATACAAACTAATGACAGATGAGCCTCCCGAAATGAGTCATGTTCATTTTCTAGTGGTGAAATGGAAAAATCCCAGGATGTTGCGGATTCACAAATAAATGTATTGAGAAAATCTAGTACGTTCAGATCTACCTGCCATTTGTCAAGTGTCACCCCCCAGCTGACAACGCCTCGGTAACAGAAAAGGGGCGCCACAGAAACGTCAAATTTGAAATTCCCGCTTAACTGCCTTTTTGCAACCTCTACGGGCTGGTCTACTCCTTTCTCTGTGACATCCGTAGGTCCTACTGTTTGGACACAGTATGCAGTAACTTCGCATCCTCCTCTTTCCCTCCGTTGGTGACGGATAGTGGGATGTTAGTCACAAATCCAAGGGATAAGGCTGATGTGTTCGCGAATTTATTTTCCGCGAATTCAAACCTCAATCCCGGTCTTTTGGAGCCACCTGTGATCGCACCGGTACGGTCTTCCATGCGGGATGTGGGATTTCGTCCGCGTACTATTCAACGCATTCTACGTGAACTGGACTGTAGGAAGGAAACCGGCCCGGACGGAATACCAGCAATAGCTCTTAAGAACTGTGCTCCAGAACTATCACTGGTTCTTGGCAGACTCGTTCGCTTATCTTATGCCCGGAGAACCCTTCCTACCTGTTGGAGTTCAGCCAATCCCAAAGACGGGAAAAAAGTGTCTCCCACAAAATTACCGGCCGATATCATTACTGTCTATGTTATCTAAGGTGATGGAAAAAGTCATGAATATTGAGTTAATTAAGTATTTGGGGTGCAACGGACTTCTGAATGAGCCTAAATACGGATTCCGTGGAAGGTAGTCTGTGGCGACTCTAATAGATACACACACAATTCACAAGCAAAATAGTGAAGAGCACCGAACGAAAAATCGAACAAGAAAATTCATCAGAGCCGTATACCATAGCGATAACAAAAATAATTCACATCAGTGTAGTATAGCCGAGTTTAAAAATCAAATTCTAAAAAACACTGTCAGTAGCCTGATGGGTAACGCTTAGGTAAAAATGTTTGGGGTTCAAACTGTCATAGCGTCAGTTCGAATCACACGTTCTTCTTCACTATTATTTCAAACGCTATAATTGGTGACTACGACGTGATCTGTACACACAGCATACACTTTCCCATAGTAAGCAGAACTTCCGCATAGTGCACAGCCTCCGACGTTTTCTCGTTCTCTCGTTCGTCCATCGTTCGCATACGAATCTGATCGTAACGAAGTTACTGCGGAGGGAGTGGTGTGGCGACTCTAACAGATACACGCACAATTCATAAGCAAAATAGTGACGAGCGCCGAACGAAAAATCGAACAAGAAAATACATCAGAGCCGAAAACCATAGCGATAACAAAAATAATTCACATCAGTGGAGTATAGTCGAGTTTAAAAATCAAATTCTAAAAACACGGTCAGTAGCCTGATGGGTAACGCTTAGGTAAAAATGTTTGGGGTTCAAACTGTCATAGCGTCAGTTCGAATCACACGTTCTTCTTCAATATTATTTCAAACGCTATAAGTCCACTAATAACCTTGCTCAGAAAAACAAATTATTATGGAAAATTTAACAAGCCTCATACTTGTTAAATAAGGTCAAGACTGGATCCCGGTTGTAGTGTCGACGATGATGATGATAAGTCCACGGGAGACCTTTCGACCCTTATAACTGACATATGGACATCTGCGATTGCGGGGCATGGTGAGTCAGGGGCGGTCGCATTGGATATCTCCAAAGCTTTTGACCGCATCCGCCATATGGCATTGTTGAGAAAACTTCGTTCATATGGTCTTTCCCCGCAGCATTGCGACTGGACGAAGAGCTTCCTCGGAAATCGATCGATCCGGGTTGTTGTGGACGGTGGGTGTTCGGATCTGTATCCTGTTAACTCGGGGGTGCCTCAAGGTGTTATTTTGGCTCCAACCTTGTTTTTGCTTCACATAAATGATTTGTTGGAGACGATGGATAACAAAGTGTTCAGTTTCGTGGATGATAGTACGCCTGTTTCCTCTTTTCCGATTGATCGACCGATTAGTGCATCAACGTCGTACCACCCGATCGACTCTCTGAAAAGTACGCTTGTCTCAGCCTTTTCAAGTGATCGGCCGATTGGTACATCAACGTCACACCAGCTGAGATGTAGACAGATTGACTCTCTGAATCGGGGTCTGGATATGGTCATGCAGTGGGGAAAGGCCAATCTCGTCGACTTCAATGCAGCGAAGACACAATATACAACATTCACAAGGAAAAGTGGATCATCGGTGCCAGAGCTGATGAAGAATGGCCAGGCCCTCGAATCTGGTGAAAGGTTGAAATTGCTCGGCGTCACGGTCTGTGTGAATGTGTCGTGGCATAAACACGCATCGAACATCGCCAGGTCAGCCTCAGGAAAACTGAGCTATGTTTTTAGAGCCAAGGAATATTTTACTGCGGCCCAACTTCTTCTCCTGTATAATTCCCAAATTAGACCCGCGCTCGAATATTGCTCTCATGTTTGGAGCTCAGCTCCTAAACATACCCTCGAGCATAAAGAGACTAGCGATCCGCCTGATTGGGGACTGGACGCTAACGTCGGGACTACAGTTGCTATCACATCGAAGGCGCGTAGCCGACTTCTGTCTGTTTTACAGATATTATCACGGGCACTGTTCTTCGGAGATTCGTGATATTGTTCCACGTAATTCAGATTATATGCGCTCCACAAGACAATCCGATGGATCGCACCAGTTTGCGGTTCATCTCCCGACGGCGCGAACATCCCTACATCAGAACTCGTTCCGTTAGAGAGCGGGGAAGCTGTGGAACTCCCGTCCCGCGGGAGTGTCCTGGGCGCGGGTTTTCCAATAGGGATTTGACAACTTTGAATTTAATTTGCCGCTGTCGATTTATTCAGTAAACTGAATATTTGATCATGGTTAAGTACACGAAGGAACAACGCCTGTAAATTATAAAAATTTACTACCGAAAAAAAGTTGTCAAGTCACTATTGGGAAACCCTATATATATATATATATATATATATATATATATATATATATATATATATATATATATATATAATTGGCATAAAATGGTCAAAAACGGTTAAAACCCGTTTAACATGATCCCCACTCTAAGACGAGAATAAACATCAACTGATAAACAATATGGTGGAATAAGTGCATTGTATCGGTGGAGATTATGGTGCAAGGCTAATAACCCTGCCCGTAAAAATAATTTATTATGGAAAATTGGACAAACCCCGAGACTTGATAAATAAGGCGAAGACCGGATCCCAGTTGTAGTGACGCTGATGATGATGATCGGATGGGATTTACGTCAAATTGACTTGGAAATGTGAATAACAACTTTGAATGTTTTAACTACATTCCTCGTCATTTTGGTATACAATAGGATTTCACCGCCATCCCGAATATACAACGATTCTTTCGTATATGTATATAATATGCTGTAATCATTGTGATTTTTATGTCTAAAAAAAAATAAGCACAATAAATTTGCTAAAAATTAAAATATTAAAATAAATTTTTCTACTATGAGCTTTAACGCTTAGACATGTTTTCAGGTAAGTGTACATTACACTGATAAGTCGTTATTATTATGTTACTTGCTGTATAAATTACTATTTGTTCCTTTAATATTTTTTGCAGAAGGTTTTGGGTACATACAAGTATTTCCTCAGGAGGTTTTGGATACATACAGGGTTTTTTGTTTGTTTTTGAATGGCCAACAATACACCCTCAAGCTATATAAATTGTTTTACAAAACTTCAAAGCGCTTGGAAGTAATCAAGTCAAAATTATTATATATTATTATTAAGTAAGTCAAAATTAAAGCTGTTCATGAGTCTCATTCAGTCTATGCAGTCTATACGCCATATGCTGAGGTGAAAAGTCGTTACATTTCTCCAGCAACTCATTGTAATTGCTTCGCAATGCCTATGTACTTCGTACCTATGGCTGCCACAGATAATGCTGTGATATAATTTCGATCAATAGAAATTAGGATAACCAGCCGGTCTAAGGAAATTTTCGAAAACCCACTTCGTAACTTTTCAAACTGTGTAGACCTCGTTTCTTAACATGTCCAGATTCTTCCGCCACTCGGCCATTGGCTTCTCTTATTGAATCACGGTGCCAAGCGTACAACGCAAATGCTGTTAGCTGAACGGACAAGCCACAATATTCACTGACCTGCAACTGAATCACTATGGATCAATGCACGAACCAGAGAAGCCACTGCAAAGGTGAAGCCGACACCAGAGGTCTAGAGGAACGCATTGTTTTCTCTTTCCATTTCGATTTTCCTTTGTTTCGCATTTAAGTGGAAATATTTTAATCCAATTACCAGACAGAACGCTGGACTGAGTGAAGTGCTGGCAAATCACTAGAAAACGCGCAAATACTTGAGATTTGCTAAACGCGAAAAGGAGAAAACCATTAGCTACGTTAATGCGGTTACTGGTAGCGGAGTGCCACAAGTGTCAAGCAAAGCGTCTAAATTTTCTTCACCTGAACACACACTGTTAGAGGCGAAATATCTGCGGCATTTATTAGGGATACTTATTGAATGAGTTGAAGATTATGTGGAATAGATGGACATCTCGTTAGCTGTTGCATGTGATTATGCAGTTGGAAAAGAAATTTTCAGATGTGAGGTGGTGGAAATGGTGCGAAGATATGGCACATAAAAATATATGTTGTCATCATCGTCACAATGTAGGGTATCTGTTATACTGTTTATAAGCTTTCCCGGCCTACATGATGAGGTAACAATTAGATTCATAGCCTTTTATGGATGTCGTTTGTCCAAGGACTAATATTATACAGGGACAGATCAAAAAGTTCCTGACTTTTTGAATTGCCTGCGCTTTAATTTAAATAACAAAACACCACCATCGCTTACTAGATTAATGTCAACATTTCACCAAATCTTGACACTTAGTTAATACATATGTAGCAGCCTTCGAGAGCAGGGCATGGTTTGAGAAAAGGTTTATACGTAATGTTATGTTATTGTGACGAACTGGCAAGACTACAAAACAAAGTACTGGAATATTCTGGAAAGTACTGGGAAACTGGAGACTATGAGCAAAAAAGAAGCGAGATGGAAAAACGATGTCTCCAGTGACAGAATTGTCACTTTTGACAGAGGAGCGAAAAAGAACGGTTGTCAAGAGCGGAAAAATAAAGATTGAATAGTAAATTGATTTCACGGCTTATTTTGTGTGAATAATTAATCTGGCGAACCCTAAGCTCGCTACAATTGGTGTCAGAAGTGGGATTCGAAGCCACGCCCACAAAGTGGACTGCGAATTGGCAACTTGGAGGTTGCCATTACACTGCAGGACGAACAATTGGGAAGACTGAAATGTTATGCGCGTAAGGAAGATGAGATCCCACCTCGTTCAGACTCGGTAATTTGCGCCAGTCTCGAGAGTGATCCCGGTGACAATCCATTTTACATCACCGAAGCTGTACAAAATCAGCGTAAGGGGAACATCCTTGTTGGGAAAGCCCGTATGGACGAAACACATCGTACCTATCAGAGTACGAAATACGTCCGAGGAGCCGGTCGCAATTAGAAAAGGAGAGGTAATGGCAGAATGTGCACCCGTATCAATGATAAGCTCAATTCAGACAAGGGGAGGGGACCATTCAATTCAACAGCCCGGTGGTACATCCTCTATGGTTAATAAGTTGATGTCCCAGAAAATCGAATTAACAGACAGAGAAAAGGCAAGCGTTAAATCACTCCTGAACGATTCGATTTTTCTGATATTTTTGTGACAGGAAATGATAAATTCGAACGCATCGGCTGAGTTAAACATCGCATTGACGCCGGTGAGTCAAGACCTATAAGGCAGCCACCTCGTCAACTACTGTTGGCCAAACAATCAGAAGTAGGCAACATGATTCGAGAGATGGAAGAGCAAGGAGTCATCGAGAAATCATCGAGCCCTTGGGCTTCGCCGGTAGTGCTCGTCAAGAAGAAGGATGGGACAACTAGATTTTGTGTCGACTACCGTCTGTCAAACGACGTTACGAAGAAAGACAGTTAGCCACGTCCTCAAAGCGACGACTAGATACCCTTTCTGGAGCTCAGTGGTTTTCAACATTGGACCTAAAAAGCGGTTACTGGCAAGTGGAAGTTAAGGAGGAGGACAAGGAGAAGACAGCGTTTACTACCGGAAACGGACTTTATCAATTCAACGTAATGCCTTTTGGATTGTGTAATGCTCCAGCAACGTTTGAACGATTAATGGAAAGTGTTCTATGGGGACTTACATGGAAGACGTGTCTTGTGTACTTATCGTCCATCATCATTGTTGGAAGGAATTTACCAGAACACATCAATAATCTGCGCTCTGTCTTCGAACGACTAAGACAGGCCAGCTTAAAGCTCAATTCGAAGAAATGTGAATTCTCCTAAAGGAGAGTAAAATTCCTGGGACGCATTGTTTCATCTGCAGGAGTTCAAACAGATCCTGATAAGATAGCAGCTGTCCAAAAGTGGCCTACTCCAGAAGATAAGCAATAGTTAAGAAGCTTTATGGGATTAGCCACATATTACCGACGGTCAAAGGTTGTTAAAGGTTTCGCCAATGTGGCTAAACCCCTACACGAACTCACGGGTAAAGACAAGAAATTCAATTGGACAGAAAAGTGTGAGGCAGCATTCAACACATTGAAGGCCGAGTTATCTAAGACTCCAACATTGGCATTCCCAAGATCGGATCACCCATTTATATTGGATACTGATGGAAGTAGCACAGGAATCGGAGCAGTGTTGTCACAGGAACTCGATGGTAAAGAGAGAGTTGTCGCATATTATAGTCCAGTTCTATCTAAGCCAGAGTGAAACTACTGCGCAACAAGAAAGGAACTGCTGTCTGTAGTAGAAGCCGTTAAGAATTCCCATAAGTACCTCTACGGACGTCGATTCCACTTTCGGGCGGATCATGCGCCCCTGAAATGGTTGTTGAATTTTAAAAATCCGGAAGGACAA
Organism: Microdon myrmicae; assembly: GCA_963931805.1. NCBI lineage: Eukaryota > Metazoa > Arthropoda > Insecta > Diptera > Syrphidae > Microdon > Microdon myrmicae. Next base: position 97,120,308 of record OZ007501.1, on the reverse strand, counting down.
ATAGCTCGATGGATCGAACGACTTCAAAGGTACGATTTCCAAATTTCCCACCGTCAAGGGAAGGTGCATAATAACGCTGATGCTCTATCAAGAAGACCATGTAAGCCAGATTGTAAACATTGTCATAGAGCGGAAGAAAAACAAGAGGCGTACGACCTGCGAAATGTACAAGTAGAAGTACTAGATGGGTGGACGAGTGATGCTATACGCGCAGCTCAACTTCAGGCTGAAGACATGTCGCTAATCCTGGAACACAAAGAAAAGAACCAGCGGCCAATTTGGAATGATATTTCCGACAAGAGTGGGACATTTAACGCATATTGGGCACAATGGAATTCCTTGCTGGTGGAAGATGGAATTCTTAAGCGTAAATGGGAAGCCGCGGACGGAAAATCCCATCGAATGCAGATTCTAGTCCCACCATCAAAAGTAAAGGATGTACTAACAGAAATGCACGACGGGTAGACATCTGGGAGTTAGTAAGACACTTTCAAAATTACGATCTCGATTCTACTGGTTTCACATGAGAGATGACGTCGAGTCTTGGTGTAGGAAGTGCCCAACTTGCACTGCCACCAAAGGACCAACAGCAAAACCAAGGAGCGCTATGAAGCAGTACAACGTGGGTGCCCCTTTCGAGCGAATTGCGATTGATATCTCAGGACCATTTCCAAAAACCAACGACAACAACAAATACATGTTGGTTATAATGGATTATTTCAGCAAGTGGGTGGAAGTCCTTCCAATTCCAAACCAAGAAGTATCAACCGTCATTGAGCAGCTTATCAATAATTGGATCAGCAAATATGGAGTTCCCTGTGAGCTTCATTCCGATCAAGGCCGAAACTTCGAATCACAGATATTTCAAGGCATCTGTGCGGCACTGGGCGTAAGGAAAACCAGGACCACACCCTTACATCCGCAGTCAGACGGAATGGTCGAAAGGTTCAACCGAACAATGAAAGAGTATTTATCGAAGGTCGTTAGTGATCACCAACGACATTGGGACAAATATGTACAAACCTTTCTCATGAGATATAGATCGGCTAATCGCGATACGGCGGGCCATTCCCCAGCAGGAATTATATTTGGACGAGAGATACGATTACCTGCCGATCTGCGATTCGGAATACCTCCAGACGCCATAGACAAGACCGAAGACTACGTAGCCGAATGGAGAAATCGCCTCGATGAGATTCATTATTTGGTTCGAAAGCAAATCAAGGTATCAAATGACAGGATAAAAACAAGGTACGACGTTCGAGCCAACGCATCCGGATTTAATGCAGGCGATAACGTGTGGCTTTATAACCCTCATCGGCAAAAAGGAAGGTCTCCGAAGTTGCAGCAACATTGGGAAGGACCATATATGATTCTCACAAGAATTAACGACGTTGTCTATAGAATTCAGCGAAGACCGAACGCCAAGATGAAAGTGGTGCATCGTGACCGACTGGCGACTTTTGTTAACCCAGGAGACCAGTGAACTCAGTTCGGGACAAAATAATCTAGGCGGAGGGTAGTGTGGAAAGACTCCAAAACAAAGTACTGGAGTATTCTGGACAGTACTGGAAAACTGGAGACTATGAGCAAAAAAGAAGCGAGAGGGAAAAACGATGTCTCCAGTGACAGAAGTGTCACTTTTGACGGAGGAGCGAAAAAGAAAAGAACGGTTGTCAAGAGCGGAAAAATAAAGATTGAATAGAAAATTGATTTCACGGCTTATTTTGTGTGAATAATTAATCCAGCGTACCCTAAGCTCGCTACATTATGTTATTAAGAAAATGAACACATATCAAAACTATTCTGGGCAGGGGACGTCTATCCGTAAACCTATGCGTCACATTTAAAGTGTTCTTTTGCCGAGTAGTAGTTCCATAAATTCTTCGAAGATCTAAGGGGCGTGCATTGGAGTATTGCACCATGTGTGGCCATAATTTCCATGGTAACATGATGGCTCATCGCGACCTCTAATAAAACGTACTCATATAAGATCAAGAATGGCTTGCAACAGGGCGCGGTACTCTCTCCGATTCTTTTTAACATTTATATTAGCGACTTATTAGATGCACTTCCGCAGGCTATTGCGTACGCAGACGATCTCATAATTTACAGAACAGCTCCGAAAGTTGCGATCATAAATAGGCTAATACAGCGAGACTTCAACAAAGTGCAACGCTATTGCGATGACTGGAAACTTAAGATCAACTTCCAGAAATGTGAAGCCATCCTATTTAGAACTCCATTATATAAAGCCACGTACGACACAAGGAAAAACTGGCGAAAGCTAGTTATTGTGGGACCGCATGGAGATAAACTGGAAACCAAGAGTTTAGTTAAATACCTGGGCATCTGGCTAGACCAATATCTGTACTTCAACAGACATGTAGAGGCTGCTTTGCTCAAAGCGAGGAAAACTTTTGCTATGACAAGGAGGCTATTTCACAGTAGCCAACTTGACAGCAGGGTAAAAGTCATATGCTACATGACGCTAATTAGGCCAATGCTCATATATGGTTGCCCAGTATGGTTCAACATAGGTCCAAATTTGATGGAAAAGATTCGGGTGTTCGAAAGAAAGTGTCTCAGAAGTTGCCTCAGATTATATCGGACACCGGAATCGGACTATAAAAAGTATTACTCAAATGAGACTTTATATAATGAAACGCACATAAATAGGGTAGATAATTTTATGATTAAATTAATCGGAGGACATATTGCGTCCAATGACCTAATTTTCGGGGCCTATTATCCAAATACTCTGTACTATGAGAGCGTGCGTCGCAACGGCTTTGTTCCACCAGAGGCGTTCCTTGACTTGGACATGAACGGGCTTATACAGCATAGATGCGGAATTCCGCTGATCTATCATGTAAGTAGATCATCCGTAGACGGGCGATTGTGCTACGACCGGGAAGTAATGCGCACCGAAGAAGAGCTCCTGCGCTTCAGTAGGGCTATCTCCCACAGAGACCGGGACGATAGTATTGGACAGCGTCAACAGTACTGGTGGTTGAATGGCATATAAAGACCTGGATACCAAAGTCGGTATAGAATCACACTATCATCAGCTAGCTTACATAGACTTAGCTTTTCTAGAATTAGGGTAGTATAAGATTTAAGTTAAGTTAGGTTAAGTGCTTTTACATTAAAAAAAAAAAAACAAAAGTAGGTAAGTTATGTAAGTTAAATTTTAAGAAACAAAAACAAAAAAAAATTGACAAAGTTTTTCAAATATTTCTTTGTATTTGAACTAATTATCAGTACTGCCACAAAGTTCTGTCGCCGAAAGGCAAATTATACAAATGTTAAGTAATGTTTAGCTTAGAGCGTCTGCGAAGGACCAGTAAGTTATTATATAAGATAATTAAGCTAGGATTTAAGCATTTTTGTCTAGCCTTTAATTTAGAAACTAAGATATTTTAAAAGAAAATAAAAAATGTTTTAAAAATGAAAAAGAAAAAAAAAAAGACTATATAATGCTATAGCGTTTGAAATAATAGTGAAGAAGATCGTGTGATTCGAACTGACGCTATGACAGCTCGAATCACGAAAAAAAATTTACCTAAGCGTTACACAGCAGGCTACTGACCGTGTTTAGAATTTGCTTTCCAAACTCGACTATACTCCAACTGATGTGAATTATTTTTTATTTATCGCTTGGTATACGGTTCTGATGTATTTTGTTATTCGATTTTTTCGTTCGGTGCTTCTTCACTATTTTGCTAGTGAATTGTGTGTGTATCTGTTAGAATCGCTACAATGCCATGAGAGAATTCGGCATTCCAAACAAATTGATACGACTTTTTAGGTTAACTATGACCAACGTAACTGGTCAAGTAAAAACAGTGGGATTGCTGTCCAAACCAATAAACATCTTTAATGGACTCCGACAAGGGGACGGTCTGGCCTGCCTCCTCTTCAACCTGGCGTTGGAGAAAGCAATCCGTGACTCTGGCGTTACAACTAGAGGGACTATTGTCACCAAGTCCAGCCAGATACTTGCCTACGCAGATGACATCGACATCATCGGTAGAACCGAATCGACGGTACAGGAATCCTTCACCCAGATCGAGCAGGCGGCACAAAAACTGGGACTGCACATTAATGAGGGAAAAACTAAGTACATGGTGGCAACTTCTGCGAAGAGAAGATCTAACGTTGGTCAAACTATCAGGGTAGTGGAGCACGAATTTGAAGTAGTGCAATTCTTTAACTACCTTGGATCAATAGTATCAGCTGATAACAATATGGAAGAAGAAATACGCGAACGGCTGATTAAATCCAACGAAGCCTACTATGCTCTATCAAGGCTCTTTAAATCCCGAAATTTATCCAGAACATCCAAGCTACTACTGTACAAGACCATGGTCTTACCAGTAGCCATGTATGGATCCGAGACCTGGGTGCTCAATAAAAGGCACTCTGAACTCTTGGCCGCGTTCGAGAGAAAGGTCTTAAGGAGAATTGTTGGCCCCGTATGTGAGGGAGGACGATTCCAGAGACGTTACAACCATGAGTTGTACGCAATCTACCTTGAAGCTAATATTGTAAGGAAAATCAAGCTCGGTAGACTCCGGTGGGCGGGACACCTAGCTCGAATGAGCGAAGAGGAGCCTGCCCGGAAAGTCCTTTGTGGCAGGATGTATGGAAGGAGACAGCGCGGCAGACCTTATCTGCGATGGAGGGATGGCGTAGACCAGGACGCCCAGAGCCTGGGAGTGCCAAACTAGATGACATCGACTCGAAATCGGAGCCGGTGGAGAGATTTATTAAATAAGGCCAAGACCGGATCCCGGTTGTAGTGCCGATGATATGATGATAATAAATTTAGTTACATAATAAACTTATAGTGTTATACTTGTATTGCCTTAGTCATTGTTTTATAGCATTTACATGCGTAGCGTAATTTATAGGTATAAGGGTGTAATTATTTTATATAATTGTTTTATAGAATTATTTATAGGTATAGTGGTGTAATTCATCATCATCGGCACTACAACCGGGAACCAGTCTTGGCCTTATTTAGTAAGTCCTGAGGCTTGTTAAATTTTCCATAATGATTTATTTTTTCTGGGCAAGGTCATTAGTCTTGCGCCAGAGGCTCCCCGACGGGGAATCGAACCCCGGTCTCCCGGGTGACAGGCGGGTATACTAACCACTATACTATCGAGGAGGTGTAATTATATTATTACAATTATGATTTCTTAATTATAAAGTTATAATTATAACTATACCCTTAGTGTTAAAGTTATACCCTTAGTGTGTTACAATTTAATATTATGTTATAATTATAATACAGCGTTATAAGTATGGGATCCCTAAGTACGTATAATTCGAATTCACCCTTCTCAGTTACCTGAGACTTTTACTGAGACTATTCCCGTATAACAAATGTATAACGTAGAACTACCTTTTAATTTGTTCTATTGCACAACGAACAACTTTTTTATATTAATATTCAGAAAAAAAAAACTGATTACCATAAAAAAACTCACCTTAGATCCTGTCGTAGTGATTGATCTCCTAGTAAAAGTTCGGTTCGTCCTTTTGATATGCTACTTTGACTATTTTGTAATTGTTCATATAATGCTGCTGCTGTAGCTCGTAAACTGGCATCTGTTCCGAGCTCCTCATCGAGGTTTAGTTCGTCAAGCTTTTTAAGCAGCTAAAAATACAAGGCAGGTATTACTAGCGCAAACAAGTTTTTAATTAATATATTTAGTGTTTGCTTTATTTTATTTTTAAAGACTAAGAACCTAAAATCCAATTTTTGATTTCACAAAATAATTGTTACTCACCTCGCGTTTCGGTGGTTGACAATTGGATATATATATGTTACTAGTGTTACTAATATTACCATAAGTTTGTGCCACACCAGTCGCAGGAGTGGACGTATTCGCGACGGAGGGCGGTTGGATTGTATTAGTACTACCGGCACCAAAATGACTAGGTTTATTGCTATTATTGTTATTACACAGATTACTATTGTTCACCAACACACTACTTGTTGAATTATTGTTATTATTGTTTAAAATGTTGTTACTATAACTATTACTTATTAGAACATTGTTAGTTGATTTACTAGAGTGCTCCTGCTGTTGAGGTTGCAGTTGCTTTTGTTCTTGATGTTCTACATGAATTGAAGCCTCTGTATGCGGCGGTGGGGTCGTTGCGGTTTGTGCATCAACTAGCACCGCATGCGATTTAAAATTATGTAAATTGTTACATTCAACAACGGTTGCTCCTGGGCCTCCTGCTCCTCCTGGTACTCCTCCGATAGTATTAGTGTAACTAGTGATTAAATTATTACTCCTATTTAAATTACAATTATTGGTAACTAAGGTTTGATTATTATGGTGGTGGTTACAGCCACTTTGTAATATTGTGGACTGCACCGTTGGTGTTATTGATGATGAAGATGCTGACGGTAGTATTGCAGTCTGCAACGTTGTTGTAGTTGCTGTTGTTGTTAGTGATGCTAATTTGCTGCCGTCACCTAATAGTTTGTTAGTACCTTCCTCAGTCAATACAAGGATGTAAATATGTATAAGAATATTTACCTGATCCTGGACCTGTTGTACTCTTAGAGCTACTCTGATGTATTATTGGTGTTATTGTTTGGGTCGATAGTGAAGGCCTACTACTTTGTTTTAATTGATTGTAACTACTGCCACTATTTGCGATTAATTTATTTGGTATCGTATTAGCTGCTGGAACCGACGTTAGTATTGTTGTTGATGGTGTTGTCACCGACACAGATTTAAGTACTTTATCTATTGAACCGTTGGCGTTTTTGTCTGTTACGTTTGGTGTATTTATAGACGTTGACGATATTGATCCAAGAGACCCCGCTGTGGCAGTTGTTATCGTCGATATACTTGTGGTCAAGTGATTACTGGTAAACGAAGTTACATAAATAGGTGACGCTTCCTTTAGAAAACTTAAATCTTGGGCGGTACTTTGGCTTCCTTTCACTGAATTTTGTTGATTTAGCTATAAAAAAAAACGATACAAAATAAAGTTGAATCACAATTAGACTGATGTATGATATACATACGAAACCAAAGCCATAACTTTTAAATTACGTGAACGTAATTGAAAATTGCGATTTTTAATTTACGAGTGCGTTCAGTGACGTGTGAAGTGAGTAAGAAATATACTGTGGTGCTCGTCTTTTTATCTAAATACCAGAAATATTATAAAATGAAAGTGTGACGATGGTAACTATAACCTCGCGAAATTAAAAACAAACTCAATGCAAGAGCGCTGAGATTCATTCACCGAAAACGAGTGTGTGGATTAATAAATACAAGAGTAGGGAAATGGAAGCGCCATTTATGAAAAGATCAGTCAGTTTACACTGAATCAAGGTGGAGCATCATGAGTGGGAGGTAGTGGATTCGTTCATCAGTAGTTGCAAGCAGAGATACGTACATGGTGCTTACAATAAGGAGTGGACAAATTAAACATGAGGGTAACTTTTAATTGATTGCAACTTAGGGCTGAGTCCCCAATAAGTTTCAATGCTCGTTTTTACATCCTGTTGACCGCGTGTAGTGCAATTTTAGATACGCCTGACCAAATATGAGAGTTGAAATCGATTTTGGGGCGAATATACGCCTTGCAAATAGTGGATGGAGTGAAGTATATTTTGCATCTCTTAAGGAACCCCATACATTTGGCTGCACTTTTCGCAGCTTCAAATATGTGGTCATTCCAGTTAAGAGACGAATTAATTCGAGTGCCGAGGATTGATAGTTCCTTGGCTTCGTTTATACAAGTGCCGTTCATAGACAGTATATTTACTTTGGGGCTCACCTTTGACGACAAGAGACAGCACTGAGTTTTATGGCATTGAATTCTACTCGGTTAGATAATCCCCACTGATATATCTTGTTGAGGTCTGCATTCAATGTATCAAGCATAAGTTGCTGGTTGGTAGTGACGTTCGAAGAGTTTGGACGGGAGAGTTCGTATGAGTATGAGAAGCTCAACGTGCTGTCATCAGCAAACGAGTGAATTGGGTTGTGATTCATTGCCAAGAGATCATTTATAAAGATGAGAAAGAGAGTGGGTGTGAGTACAGCACCCTGTGGAACACCTGCATTCATTTGATGGGAGACAGATTTGACACCATCAAGAACCGTTTGGATTGAACGGCCAGAAAGATAGTCTTTTGGGGGTTTATATTTCTGACTCCGTGTTAAGACGTAGCCCCAATGAAACCCACGTCCTCAGTTCTTGGTCATTAACTCCTTTATTTAACTTCAGTTCACACTTAGTAATTCGGTAACTTAAATTAAAACTTAGTTCGTAAATATTTTAATGTTGCTGGTTATCCTTAGCAATTACATGAATTAGATTAATACTTAGTCCATAGGTATTTGAATGTTACTTGTTATGTACACTTAACAATCACAAGATTAGATTCGAATTAGAATTATAAACTTAGTCCACAAGTCTTTGAATTAGTTAGGGGGCCCACTAGGTAACTCAATCATTTATAGTGTATGTAAGGCTGGTGACTGAATAATTCAATCGAAAGTAGAACCAGGAATGGGCTTTAGAAATCCTCCCTCTGTTGACTATCAATCGCGACTCATATCCATTTGCTGTTTACGTGAAGGACAAGGCTTGCCTCCGCGGAATCTAACTGAATACTGAAGATTCCCTCCGAAACGACAGAATACCAAATTTCATCCATCGTTTCGATTACAAATGGGGGATGATCTTTCGTGGTTGGTGATGTGCACGCACACAAATATGATTGCTTCGCATGCTCATGCTGTATGTCCATGAGCATGCGAACCATGGATATTCGAATTCCATAAAAGAAGTTTGCATCTGGGCAAGTATTATGAAGACGATACCTGGAGTGTTTACCCGATCAGTAACTGCGTACACCATTTACACTGATCGTGCACATATCGCTGGTGTCTGCTGATATGACTTTCCCTGCACGTGTGTGGGGTAAATACTTTCTTCTTGTATGCATGGACAAGTTCGAGGATGTATGTCGGTTACGTAATGTCGTAACCGAATTGAATTTTAGGTACATGCTGCGTTGTATGCAGGCATGCCCCTCGGGGAAATGCTTATAGGATGCTAATGCTTGTCGATCGGTTTACCGACCGATGTGCTTGTAGGAAAAAGGAAAAAAAGAAATGTCTCTTGCACGTGTGCGGCGGAATTCGTTCGGAGACATGTGCAATGAAATGGTTCGGGTCATGTTGGTTGCTTGGTGGTGCAACTAAATTGCTTTTAAGGAACAATGGTGCGTTTCATGAGACCATGCCCTTGTGGAAAATACTTATTTGTTGCTGATGGATTTTGCGTCAGCGAAAATTGTAGTTTTAAAGCATTTCAGGTGATAGTTTGTACAACTATGGAAAGGTGAGTAAATGTTTTCCAGGGTTTTTGTGCTCTAGGAAGCAGTTTATTGAATAATTGTTAGGAAGGTAAGTAGTGGCATTCAAAGGAACCGCCACAGTCTCTTATCCATTGGGTCGGGGAATTGTCCACTCCATATGAGAACTTCGTTCGAATGACTTTAATCTGCCAGTAAACAGAAACCTGACTAATGTCGAAATCGACAAATACATTCAACAAATGAACGAAACCGTAAAACGAACAATGGCCAAAACAATTCCCAAAACAACAGTTAAAGATCACACTAACATGTACAGAAACGCAACAATAAACGCACTCCACAAGAAAAAGAGCAGACTGCTATCGAAATTAAAACAATTACACAGACAGTTTACAGTCAGACAAGACCAGGAGATAATATCACTGAAATCTCAATTAAAAAACCTCCAACAATTAATTAAAACTAATTATAGATTAGCAACAAATTTGTATTGGAACAACAGAATTCGAGCTATAAAAACTAATAACCCGAATATGTTCCCACAAATAAATAAAATATTCAGGACAAATAATCAAAACGAGATTCAGTGTCTCCAAATTCCACGTACTCAGGTAAACAAGCAGCTGCTAACCAACATTGGCATAGATGCAGAGAACGCTATCCTCAATAGTGAGCTCTTCGTGATCGAAGATCCTTTGGAAAAGGTGAACGCTGTCTTTCAGGAAATGTACAAGGTGAATGAAAGCATTCACCGAAATCATGACCTGGAGGACAGAATTCTACTGAATCACCTGCACCTCCAGAATGAAATTTCACTTTGGCAATCGGAGAATCCGGGCTTTACGGAATTCAGTGACGATAATCTGTCAATTGACATTAATGTCAATGGTGTAGTGGCTAATAGGCATTTAATAACAAGGGAAGAAATCCAGAGTATCTTCGACTCATTAAGAAGCAAAAAGTCAGTGGGAATAGATGGAGTACCTAACATCGTACTCAAGAACCTGCCCCCAATGGCAATAGATATATACACGGTCCTGTTTAACAACGCGTTGAATAATGCGTATTATCCCACGCGTTGAAAAACGGCTATCATTCAGCCCATCCCAAAAAAGGGCAAAGACTGCACAAACCCAATGAACATGCGTTCGATAAGTTGACTCCCAAGCATCAGTAAAGTATTTGAAAAAACCATTAACAAAGCTCTGGTAAAATGGGTAGACGACAACAGCATTATTCCAAATAACCAATTTGGCTTTAAGGCGGGTCATGAAACCACACATGCCGCAGCTAAACTGGTCTCCGACATACAATGGAATAAATGTAGGAACCAATCCACAGGTGCCTGTCTGATCGACTTGGAGAAAGCCTTTGATACCGTCTGGATCGAAGGGTTGTATTACAAACTGGTCAGACATGGCATGCATAAGCCTTTACTATATGTACTTTACTATATGTTAAAGGACAGGAGGTTCGTGGTCAAAAGTGGTAATGTGACCTCTAATAAAACGTATAATATCAAGAATGGCTTGCAACGGGGAGTGGTACTCTCTCCGATTCTTTTTAACATTTACATTAGCGACATATTAGATGCACTTCCGCAGGCTATTGCGTACGCAGACGATCTCATAATTTACAGAACAGCTCCGAAAGTTGCGATCATAAATAGGTTAATACAGCGAGACTTCAACAAAGTGCAGCGCTATTGCGATGACTGGAAACTTAAGATCAACTTCCAGAAATGTGAAGCCATCCTATTTAGAACTCCATTATATAAAGCCACGTACGACACAAGGAAAAACTGGCGAAAGCTAGTTATCGTGGGACCGCATGGAGATAAACTGGAAACCAAGAGTTTAGTTAAATACCTGGGCATCTGGCTAGACCAATATCTGTATTTCAACAGACATGTAGAGGCTGCTTTGCTCAAAGCGAGGAAAACTTTGCTATGACAAGGAGGCTATTTCACAGTAGCCAACTTGACAGCAGGGTAAAAGTCATATGCTACATGACGCTAATCAGGCCAATGCTCATATATGGTTGCCCAGTATGGTTCAACATAGGTCCAAATTTGATGGAAAAGATTCGGGTGTTCGAAAGAAAGTGTCTCAGAAGTTGTCTCAGATTATATCGGACACCGGAATCGGAATACAAAAAGTACTACTCAAATGAGACTTTATATAATGAAGCCTGCATAAATAGGGTGGATAATTTTATGATTAAATTAATCGGAGGACATATTGCGAGAGCAATAAGCTCGTCCAATGACCTTATTTTCGGGGCTTATTATCCAAATACCTTGTACTATGAGAACGTGCGTCGCAACGGCTTCGTTCCACCAGAGGCGTTCCTTGATTTGGACATGAAAGGGCCTATACAGGATAGATCCGGAATTCCGCTGATCTATCATGTAAGTAGATCATCCGTAGACGGGCGATTGTGCTACGACCGGGAAGTAACGCGCGCCGAAGAAGAGCTCCTGCACTTCAGTAGGGCTATCTCCCACAGATACCGGGACGATAGTATTATACAGCGTCAACAGTTCTGGTGGTTGAATGGCATATAAAGACCTGGATACCAAAGTCGGTATAGAATCACACTATCATCAGCTAGCTTACATAGACTTAGCTTCTCTAGAATTAGGGTAGTATAAGATTTAAGTTAAGTTAGGTTAAGTGCTTTTACATTAAAAAAAAAAAAAAAAAAAAAAAGTAGGTAAGTTAAGTAAGTTAAATTTTAAGAAAAAAAAAAAAAAGAAAGTTTTTCAAATTTTTCTTTGTCTTTCAAATAATTATAAGTACTGCCACAAAATTCTGTCGCCGAAAGGCAAATTATATAATGCTTAAGTAATGTTTAGCTTAGAGCGTCTGCGAAGGACCAGTAAGTTATTATATAAAATAATTAAGCTAGAATTTAAGCATTTTTTGTCTAGCCTTTAATTTAGAAACTAAGAATATAAAAAGAAAAATAAAAAAATGTTTTAAAAATCAAAATGAAAATGAATGCAATTTTGACAAAAGGGTTGGATGCCAAACTCTGTCGAAGCCTTTTGAAATATCCACTGCGACTACCTTGCTTTCACCAAGGTAGTGGATGGAATGGCTCCACTTTTCGGTAAGGTACGCCATCAGATCTCCCGTGGAGCTGTTGCTACGAAAGCCATATTGGTGGTCATTGAGGAGGTCATTTGATTCCAGATATTTCGAAAGTTGACGGTTGATAAGAGATTACATTACGAGGGTTGCCTCTTATGTTTCGGGATTTGGCAACCCTAGTGTTGCAATCGGGCAATTGACAGCTCTGTCGTAAAGTTGGACATTTTTGAGGTTATACGCACTCAGAACGTTTTGACATACGAGCGCTATTTGTGTTGTTTACAGTAACTTAAAAGATTCATCTCGGCCCAAAAATGAAATTAAATCGTCAACATTTTCGTGCGATTATTTTTTACAACTTTCGGCGTGGATTAACGCAGCAACAGTGCATGGATTAACTTAATTCAATTTTTGGCGATGAAGCTCCATCAAGGACCAGTGTTTACCGATGGTATGGTGAATTCAATCGTGGCCGTAGTTCACTCCAAGATGAATTTCGTGAAGGTCGTCCAAAATCAGTTGTTGTTCCGAAAACCATTGATGCTGTGCGCGAACTGATATTGGAAGATCGTCATGTGACCTATCGTGAGATTGAGACAACCTTAGGCGTTAGTGGGACCAGCACACATTCAATATTGCATAAACATTTGACTGTCAAAAAAATTTGTTCGCGTTTGATCCCACACAATTTGTCAATCGCCCAAAAAAAGGCTCGTGTCAATTGGTCGAAAGAAATGCTCAAAAAATACGGTCGGGTTGCTTCGAAACACGTCTATGACATCGTGACAGGTGATGAATCGTGGATTTACGCGTATGAGCCCGAAAGTAAACAGCAGTCGACTGTCTGGGTGTTTCAAGATGAGCCAAATCCAACAAAAATTGTTCGCTCACGAAGCACTTCCAAGCAAATGGTCGCCTGTTTTTTCGGAAAAACTGGACATGTCGCAACCGTACCACTAGAACAACGCAGAACAGTCAATTCTGAGTGGTACACAACCATTTGTTTGCCAGTTGTCTTCCAAGAAATCAGGAAAACCAACCGCCGAACACGGATCACTCTTCACCACGGCAATGCGAGCTCTCACACATCGGCTGCGACAACTGCATTTTTGAGCACCCATAACATTGATTTGATGGGTCATCCGCCGTATAGTCCTGACTTGCCACCGAATGACTTCTTTTTATTCCCATACGTAAAAAACAAACTGAGAGGTGAACGTTTTTCGACACCTGAAAAAGCGGTTGCTGCATTCAGAATGCATGTGTTGGAGATACCTCAATCAGAGTGGCAAAAGTGCTTCGACAATTGGTTCAAACGCATGCAAAAGCGTATAGATCTTCATGGGGAATATTTTGAAAAACAATAAAATGATTTTCGATGATCAATATTTGTTTTTGGTCTCTAATCCCGAAATATAAAAGGCAACCCTCGTACCTTGGAGAGAATAGAAGTTAGTGCTATGGGTCGATAAAAAAAAGGGATGATTTGTCAACCTTTTCGGGAATTGGCTGAATGTTCACTGTCTTCCATCTATTTGGGAAACGGCCAGTAGAATAAGACAACTGGAAAAGTATCCGCAGTGGTTTGGCGAGTGAAGAGGAACATCTCGTCAAGAGGATTGGGGGAGTGCTATCCGGACCAGCGAATTTGTGTGCGTTTAGCTCTTTGAATGCGCGGGCAACAGTGCGCGTTCGGAAGCGAATCTGGCTCATGGTGTGCTGCTTATGCTCAAGTTGAGGTGGAACTGATGTGATATCAGGCAAAGTTGAGTTGGCTGCAAGATGTGCACTAAGTAAATTCGCCTTCTCTATTGCAGTGGTGACTGGTTTGTCATCGACTATAAGCAATGGAATGGATGAAGAGACTGAGTTTTGAATACTTTTCACGAATGCCCAGAAGTTTCTACTACCTGTGGGAGAGTGTAGTATTTTTTGTCTCACTCTCTGGTCATGCAAGAACTTGGCGCGTTGAATATGCGGATTGTAATCATTTCTAGCTCTCTTAAATCTTTTCCGGTTTTTCTCAATATTATTTGATTTATACAACCGGAAGCTCAATTCTTTAGCCTTAATAGCTTCTCTGCACTCGGAATCGAACCACATATTTCTCTTGGGTTTGATACTCTCTACTCTGTGTGGAATAAAGGTCCGCATGCCAAGTAGAATCGTGTCTGTCAATGTATCCGCTATAGAGTCAACATCGTTATTGAGGAAAAATAACGACCAATTTAACCTCTCAAAACAGTCGTCCAGACCTTCCCAGTTGGCTTTCTCGTAGAACCATACAGTTCTTTTGGGAGCTTTGTCATTAACGTTACTGTTGGTTAGAGCAAATTGAGCTGACACGGCCAAATTGAGCTGACACGACATATGGGCAGACACAGAAGAAAAATTGCATCTCAAGCCGCGAATGTTACACAAATCAACACGAAATTCCCGCTCCATTGAAGTGGCCCTAAATAGAAAACCAATACCGCCTCCGGAAAGTATGCAAGTCGATAGAATAAATATAGCCAACAGGAAATGCAATGGTTGGGGATGAAGATACATGTTCACTTTCCAAAGCTACGCCTAAAATTCCCATGTTATCCAAATATTTTTTAAATGAGTTAATCTGTTGCGTTTTTGAAATGGAATAAAATTGCCATTTCCCCATTCGTATCTGCTTTGTCTAACATATTTTCCCCATTTCGAACACACATACCTCCCCAAACGACGTACGCGTGAGGTTGTTCTCCTCCATCCAGTAAATCTGGTAAGATTATCTAAACTTCGACAAAGTTTATTTACTTTTTGATTTGAAAAGCACAAACTTATATTCGGTCGCTTCCGATTGAATTAACAGAAAAATCTGCAGAGAATGTTCATAAGCCACAGCAAAACGAGTTTCATTGCCGTCAGCAGTATGTGGATTCATATCTAATAAAACTAAATAGACTTTTTCCAGCAGAGTTCTCCGGGGAAATAAATCCTCTAGTCTTCCGATTGAAAAACTTTCCAAAGATCCCTATTCATTTCATTCTCACGATTTCAATAAGAATTTGCTGTCGGTAAGCATTTCGCCATCAAAGAGCATATTTCATCCTCAACTTGAATGCTCTTCTCCCTTCATTTTCAGCTCCAAGGTGCAACCAATGGAAGATTAAATAGTTTTAGATTCGCCACACGAAGTCATCTTCCTTGCAGATGCATCCAACGTAAGTCAGTTACGCAATCCTCTCCAGTGGACAAAAATGTAGTTTACAAAAGTTCCCAGCTAGGAAGATAGATATGACGCAAGGTGTTTTCACCTTATTTAAGGAAGTCAATGACGATATATTTTGCACAAATTGACGTCACATTGTACTCGTACAGCTCATGGAGTTTAGTTATGAATTGGGGAGCATTCCCCACGCACCCAAACTGACTGCCGCACCTAAACTTATTTCATATGTCGCTTTGATAGCCCACAAATCATTCTTGTGATGATTAATTCATAATCAATCTGTAAGGTATGGGACACTTAGAGGCAGAAGACGGAGTACACCTCAGAACAAGCCTCAACCAAGTTGTGTGACTGGTACAATTATGCGGTTTGGCTTGGATGGTATATGTGGGACTAAACCACTCCTCACAATCAGTGTTCAAAAAGGGACACATTAGACAAGTCGGGGAATGCTTTTGACGGATGCGACGGATCAGCCAAGGAGTGGCAAAATCTACCTACCATTTTGCTACGTTTACTTTTATAAATTTGGAAAATAATGATGACGACATTCAAATCTTTGTAGATGATATTTAAAACACGATACTCAGAAAAAAGCAGAAAAAAATGTCTGGGATTGTTTCCTTAACCATTTTGGATTGATTACGAGCATCTACTAGAGATAGGGAAGGCTCGCCTATAACTCTGGATCGGGACGGGGACGGTTTCCTATAAACCCAGTAATTCAAACAGCTGAACCAGATGGAAGAGAATTTGATTGGAATTTCCTTTATATGTGTGATATGTATTACATCATCTTCTTTGTTCTGAAGTAATATAATATGTTGTAACTGTCAAACAGCAAAATTCCGCTAATAAATAATGATATTGGTACAGATTTTTGTATTTAGCACGAGCAAAGATTAGCATCTAACTTAACAATGCTGGAACCCTCACCAGACATCAAATGTGCTTATTTTATTTCATTCTCGTAGCTGGATTTGTCCATCCGGAGTATGACCGCTAGACTTCATCAGTAATCAGTAAGAAAATAACAAGCGATTTACTAATTTTGAAATATTCGTTCACTTTTGTCCAATCGACATAAAGACGGGTTACTATTCATCCCCTTAAAAAGTTCCAAAATTACTTGCAGCATCGGATAACAATTCGATTTACTTCGAATAACGACCGATCTTATGACGACCATTAGCCTCATCATCATCTCTCCACCGGTCCCAATTTCAAGCCGATGTCATCCAGTTTGGCACTCCCAGGCTCTGGGCGTCTTAGGCTGCGCCATCCCTCCACTGCAGACAAGGTCGGCCGCGCTGTCTCCTTCCATACATCCTGCCACAAAGGACTTTCCAGGCAGGCTCCTCTCCGATCATTCGAGCTAGGTTTCACACCCACCGGAGTCTACCGAGTTTGATTTTTCTTACAACATTAAGGTGAAGGAGTCCTGAACAGCCGATTCGGTTCTACCGATTATGTCGAAGTCATTTGCGTAGGCAAGTATCTGCCTAGACTTGGTGATAATAGTCCTCTAGTTGTGACGGATGCCGAACTCTCTCATGGCATTATATAGTTCTACCCCGGCTATGCTGTCGTATGCGACCTTAAAGTCTATAAATAGATGATATATTGGAATCTTAAATTCCTGACATTTTTCCATCCCCTGCCTAAGGGTGAATATCTGATCAATCGCTGATTTGCCTGGGATGAAGCCACACTGATATTGGCCAATGATGGTTTGGCGGATTTAGCCTTAGTCAAAGTGTTCCGCCGAACACTCTTCACAAACAAAAGGAACAACCTGTTCACCAACAAACACGGAGAGAATACAGCCACACAATAAACACACTGCGAAAACGTTCCTTTGGATTTTAATTTTTATTTTTATTGTTTTGTTTTTTAACGTTACATGTAGAAGGTTAACATATACGTAGTCTTTCAGTTAACTTAACTAATCCGGAGTACAAGGTAGTTACTAATTAATTACACTCAATTCTTTTTTTGCTTCTATTGTTACTGTACAAACGCGTGAAGTTCGTCGTTGCCTCGGCCTATCCAACTCCCCCGTTGGGATTCTCACTGGCGACTTTTGTTAGCTCGCGTATTTAAACGTTACGCGACTTCGGGCCTGTTTCCCAATTTCGGTTATTTACAAAAATGTGCGCTATGCGGATACCTCCTCGTCGGCTTCCCTAACTGTACTCTCTATTCGACGGATGCTCTAAGTAGACTGACTCAATTCGCATCCCCCATCGTAGGGGAAATTTCTCCAACGCATTTGTGCACATAATTTCCCATAGTATCTGCTAAACAGAATTCCCCATAGTATCCGTTAAACAGAATTTGCCATCGTATCTGTAAAAGGAGAGACTTTTCTCGTGATCATCATTATCATTATCTGGCGGTTATCGGAATCTTGTTCGTTTGTCTTATGATCGGTGGTACGCCGCTTATTCGCCGATCCTTTACTTGGAATTGTTTGTCTTTCCCATCTGACTATGGGATCGGTAATGCTTTGTTTGCATTTCCAACTCATAAATATCTATCGCGGGTAGTGTTAAGATGTTTATGGTTGCATGCCTATTGGTCGGCAGTGAAACGATATGCTTTGTTTGCACACGTGTGCCTTTTGCTTTAGGGTCATGCAAGGGATTTAAGTGCTAATTGCTATTAGCTACCAGAGTAGGCATCCGTTGTTCGGTTTATTTACCGACAATGGTATTTCATGGGAAACATCGCATAGATGCTCAGAATGGGTGCTTGATTTACATGCGATGGTTTCCTGCGTGGCACATTGGCTTAGATGCGATGCCTTGCTGCATTTGGTGTATTGGTTTGAATACGATGTATGGATGCGTTGAACTCGATGTTGGAAGCTTTTGAACGTTTAATTCCTTGATTTCTGATATCGACTTCAACGTCGTTGCATGTCATATTACCTTTCGTTTCAAGTGTGGTTAATGACTATTGGGACACGTGTACTGTAAAAGGTGAGTATATTCCCTGGCGGAAAGGATACATCACCCTATAGTAGGTTGTGTGGTTCGTAGAACCGCTACAATGGCTTTAGCATATGGGGCTATCTGATCTTGTAGGATAGTGGAGAGTATCTTATAGGCGGTACGCAGTAATGTTATACCCCTATAGTTGCTGCACAGTGTGATATCTCCCTTTTTATGTATGGGGCAAATTATATCACGACACCAATCTTCCGGCATCTCCTCTTGCTCCCATACGTGCACCACGATCTGATGAATTACGTCATGTAACGCTGTCCCCCCTTGTTTGATCAGCTCAGCTGGTATGCCATCAGCTCGAGGGGCTTTATTTGATTTGAGCTGTCTAATCGCTTTTAATGTCTCCTCAATGCTTGGTAGTGGCAGCATTTGGTCTGGATCTTGCATTGGTGGAGCCTCCAATTCTTCTGTGAGCTGACCATTTAGCAATTCATTGAAGTGCGCTTCCCATCGCTTCAGAATGCCTGCCGGATCGGTGATCAGATTACCCTCTTTATCCTTGCAGTAAGTGCAGCGTGGTGTGTACCGAGACATACTGCGGATTATTTGGTAAAACTTCCGCGCTTGGTGCGGTTCTCGCTCTCTACTTCTCTCTATTTCACAGACAAGGTTTTTTTCGCAGGCACTTTTCTTCTGCCTGTGAAGACATTTTTCAGATCTTCTGAGCTCTTTTTATTCCTCCTCGCGCACCCGCATCCTATGAGACTGCTGCATTGCCTGGTATGCAGCATTCTTACGTTCAGTCGCTAGTTTGCACTCATCATCAAACCAGTCGTTCCGATCTCTACGACTACTGCCTAAGATGGAGTTGGCAGTACTAATCACATTATTCCATTTCTCATCGACGCCCGGCATTCTGGCCCCAGGACTTACTCTCCCTCCGTCGACATTTTCGAGGGCGAGTCTTAACGCATGACCAAAGGCGTTACTGGTATTCTCATTGCGCAAGGCAGCCGTGTTGATTGGAACCTGATCCGCGGATGCAATACGTCTCCGTAAGGCAATCCGCGCTCAGAAAACTGTACCAACAAGATAGTGATCCGAGTCGACGTTGGCACCTCGGTACGTTCGTACCGTCATCAGCCTCGAGGAGTGGTGGCGATCTATCAACACGTGGTCAATTTGGTTGCGAGTGGCTCCATCAGGTGATACCCAGGTGGCTTTGAGGATATCTTTACGCGGAAACCTGGTACTCACAACGACCAAGTTTTTCGATGCTGCCAGTTCGATGACTAGTAGTCCATTGTCATTAGTGTTCTAATGCAAACTATGGGAACCTGTGTAGTGCCTAAAAACCGGCTCCCGACCTATTTTAGCATTCAAATCATCAAGAACGATTTTCACACCGAATCTTGAGCAGGCATTGAGTGCCCGTTCGACGTTTTCGTAGAATTCTTCTGTTTTGTCGTCAAGGGACTCCTCTGTAGGTCGGTGAACGTTTATGAGGCTTATGTTCTTAAACTTGCCTCGCACGCGAAGAGTGCATAGCCTTTCATTTATTGCATTAAAGCCGATGATGGCACGCTTCAGTTTTTGGCTGACTAGAAAGTCTACCCCGAGCACATGGTGTTTTGCATGACAGCTGTAATAAATGTCATACTCGTTTCTTTGAATGACACTGTGGGTATTTTCATTCGATGCGCCAGCACGGACGAGAGTCGAGTAAAGCACCACCGTTTGTTCGATTTGAAAAGTAATGGAAATAAAACACCGGACTGTTCAGTTAGCAAGATGTTCTCTTTATTTGAATTCACAGGCGGCAAGGTATAATTCGTAATTTCGAAACACAGTGTCATTTAATGTTGATTAGCTGAATATATTCAAGTTAATAAAGGGAAGCTTAGTTTAGTTCTTAACACGTATATTTTTAGGCAAGCACTTTAATCGGCGATATAAAATGTGGCGACTTAATAGCATACTATCGCGACAAGGTTTGTTGAAATTCACTAGCACAAAGTAACATACATTTGGATTGATATCAAGTTATATTCGATAACGCGTAAGGAATAACAACAGTAATTAATTGCGGACTCAACACCATACAGAAAAACGCACTTGGATAAAAACAATACTTAATAAAACACTTGGCAACGAATATTCTACCATGATCCTCGGCCGGCTCGTAAAGTGGATGCGCACACTTCAGAGAAAGAAATCTGACTCCAGCGTATGTGTACGCGACGGGGGTTGTGATCTGACTCCACCATGAATCTAAATGTTGCTTCGCGCGGATATCTCTATTCGAGATTGCACATTGTACATTGTAAGGACAGCATTGTTGTACACGGAAAGGGCAGCATTTCAAATGTAGACTGAAGTCGAATAAGGAAAAGCGGCAAAAACAACTGCCTAAATGATATTCGAATTCAACTCAGGCCAGCTGTGCAAATAGATCGTCGCTCGGATAGCGGCCGGAAAAGGTTGCTCTGTTTGAACTAGCGATTCATTGATGCAGAAATAGGTTTCTGAGTATTATGTCAACAGAAACGCTATTTCGAGGTTCAAACGCTAAGCTACGCGTTTGTTTACCTTAGTTAATGGTACGAGAGTTGTTTAAGGTAACTATACCGTGGGACCTGATGATTGGCATGATTGTTTGAATAACAATCATGATCGTGTCCGATCCAATGGGTGTTTATCGCTTATACCACCGGTAAGAGCTAGTGTGGATATTTGTTTAGTTTAGAAAACGCTACGTGGGACATGCTCATTGGTATGATTGTTTAAATAACAATCATATCGTGTCCAACTCGATGATCGGTTATCGGCATAGGCGATCGATCATCGGAAATCTGGCTTGCAGATGTGCAAGCAGGCGAGTTGCCCGACGTGTCTTTTTGGACCAACGGATTGTTGGAACAAGCATACACAGGAGGATCGGTGTATGTTTGATTGGCATGTTGCCGTCCAGAGGAACCGATCATGTTCCTAACTGATTCGTGTAAAATCAACCGAAGTGGTTTGGTTGATATGCGTTCGTATGATGCCATGGCAAGGTGATGATCTTGCCGTGGGTTTATTTTTCAGGTATGATATTGAAAGGATAGCTTAACGCAGGTAAGTAAAATGGCTTTGTTGGATGTGGAAAGGCGGGCTGATTTAATGGGAATGGGCGGTTCTTTGTGAATGCTTTAAAGAATCCCTACAACACTACTCCCCGTCCATCTTATTTCTTGTAATACTGTTATGTCAGCCTTATATTCGGGCAGGGCATCGGCTGGCTGCTGTGCAGCTCGGGCTCTGTATAGTGCATCGCAACTTGTCGCTAAGCAAAAAAAAAATTATCGTTTATATTTGATTCACACTCTATCACGTAATATAAAGCTCCGTGTCTATAGAACCATAATCATGCCGATTGCTCTATACGGATGCGGAACATGGGCTCTCACAAAACGGGAAGAGAACAAATTCCGCGTATTCGAGAATAAAGTTTTAAGGGGTATATTTGGCGGTAAATATGACGAGGAGTCAGGACAATGGAGGAAACTCCACAACCACGAATTGGAAGAGCTATACCGCAAACCTACAATAGTGAGAGTGATCATGTCGCGAAGATTAAGATGGGTCGGACACGTAACGCGAATGGGCGACGATAGGACCGTGCATAGAATTCTTGACGGTAAACTAACGGGGAAGAAACCGACAGGACGGCCGCGACGGACATGGGAGGACAATGTTACATTGCACCTCGAGGAGATCGGATCGGATGATCGAACGTGGAAGGAGAGCGCACAGGACAGGGAACAATGGCGAAGCCGAGTCGGTGAGGTCATGAACTTCTGGGTTCCTACAGGCCAGTAAATAATAATAATAATAATAATAAAAATTTGATTCACACTCGTGTTTCATCTTGAGACTGAGTTACTATATGTTTCTGTTTCACTTTTTTTTCATAAACCACTAATTTAGTTTTAGGACTCCATTGAACATCCGCTCGCGCTGTGCTCTGACATTTAAGGCTACTTCAAAATCCAATTTTGTGCGCGCGTTAGTGTAAAAAAAAACATGATTTAAGGCACTCAAGAATTTGCAGTGGAACAAAGCAAAGGGGGCACGGCACACATGTGTTTAGTATTGGGTTGGCTTCAAAGAGGTACTCGAGAATGTTTTCTATAAATTATCTATTGCTTGAATGCCTGTAATTCGTCGTAGGATGCGATGAAACTCTACCCACCAATATTTATGTCATAAAAGACGGCTAATAACAAGGTGCAGTCAACTATACCGCTCTATTTATTATTTACGCTAGTGACCTAGTCGATTTCGTCACCTAGTCTATTGCATACATCGACAACATGATTGCATTCTGAAGTGGTGTAATGATTGAATTTATCAACAGACTTTTCCAGGATGATGTGAATAAAAACAGGAAGTACAGTTGCAAATAAAACATAAAAATAATGTTCAAGATAATATAACTATTTTTGAAAATTATTATTCTATTCTATTAGGACACTTGTTAGCAGAGCTTTGGGTGGCACAAAACTGAACTGAAAGATGATTTATATATCAAAATAATAACAATTTGTTTTCGTATCCGAATTTTTACATTCTCAGTATAACGGAGACCATAAAAAAACATCTCTCAAAAGTTTGATTCTTTTAAACGTTTTCTTGTCGCCCATAAGATTTAATACCCCTTCCGCCAATATGCTAGCCTACGGCATATTTTCCATGTTGCTCGTTTCAAATGCCAGTAAATCATTTTTCTAAGCCAATTTCTGTACGATCGGGTAGACAGTTCAACTAAATAACATCCGGGTAACTTCTTTATTGTCATGGGTTACTTTGAATAAAGCGCTTTCGATGTCAATATGTAAGGAGTGTTCCTTCACTACCTCAACGATGATATTTTACTGTCTACTTATTGTAACCCTACACTGCCCCTCTACTGATTGATTAATTCCGAAAGTTGTACAATCCTTTCCGCCACCAGCGATGGTCTTCTGTCGTATGAAAAATAAATAGGTGTATATGTATACCCTGCTCGTTCTGTTCGTAAAAATTTCCAAAACGCGCACTAAACGTTTTTTTTTTAATTAGTTTCACGTTTAAAAAACTAAACAAGAAAAAGAAAAAAAACCACAAATATTTTTTACGTGCTTAGAATTGCTGTAAAGGGAGGCGGAAACATGAAGCTTCACTTTCATGGCTTAACTTTCGTGACGTGACGCAATGATAAATCACGTCGTCCCTTTTAACCGACTTCTTTGAGAATATCTCATGATAGCTTAAGACTCTTTACTGCTTCAATATAAGTCCGCTGAAAGTGAGTCGTGTGTCATAAGGGTATTTATCTCCACGTGTGGCTAACTGACCGGCCTACATTCGGCGAAGCGGACCTTCAGATAAAATGCCGGCCAGTTGGAAGTTCAGTATGTCACAATACTTTCGGTGTCTACTTATCCAACAGAAGTGATAAAAACTATATTGAAGGTAAGTAGAACTTTAAGATGGTAGAGGAATAACATTAAATTACTTTTCTAATTTTATGAATGTGTCGCGAGCTTCACAGCATGCGTGTTTTACTTTTCTTACCTGAATTGATAGTTGTGACATATCAACTGGTGTGACCCGTTTGAGCGCCGACAGACGTTCGAGTCGCTCACGAGCCTGCTCTTCGACAGCAATAACAAATGCATCTTGAACGGTGTCACAAAGTTCGTCAGCTGTAAATAGAACGAAAATGAAATTCTTACATTAATCGCCAATTATATTTAAACGCTAATTGAATGATTATTGAAGTAAGTTTTATAATTGCCAGAAATGTTGAGCTGTATTGAGTAATTAAAAAATATATGTGTCAAGTAAAGACATTACAATCCCCCAGTCAATTTTTTTCTGAGACTAATCTCAGGTTCTGTAATTTGCTATCAGCTTACAAAAAGATTTTTAACATTTATAGTAAGCACAGATATAAGCACGTGCTTACAATAATCTTAATTTAATATTGTTTTTGAAATGTACTTGTGCCGCCACGGACACAGCAAAATTATTGCCGCACTGGGCAGAAATGAAACTCATTGAAAGATACCCAAGGAATTAAACGACATTTAAAATACACAAATTTAACTTTTATTTTACCAATGAATTAAAAGTTAAATTTGTGTATTTTAAATGTCGTTTAATTCTTTGGGTAGCTTTCAATGAGTTTCATTTCTGCCCAGTGTGGCAGTAATTTTGCTGTGTCCGTGGCGACACACATTTGGTCCTTCGAGCCGGATGTCCAACATCCGTGCAAGAAGTCGGTGCAACAAGAAAGGATTCCCGATCCGGAGTTCAACCAGAGGATACACGATCCAGAGAACAAACGTGATCAGCTGAAAATCAACGTGAGCAGCGCTCCAGCTATAAGTGTACGTTCATTGGAGTTCATCAAAGACGGATTCACGATCCAAAGAAGAACCTCCAAGGGCAGACTAAACGTGATCAGCTGAAAACCACATTTGGAGCAACACGCCGAAACAAGGTAGGGTGCACCTTTTTCATAATTTATTATATATTAATGCACTACTCGGTACTATTCACCCTGTGAGTAGGGCGTTAGAATATACTCTCAGCTAGGCCGACTTGTCGTAAGAGGCGACTAAAGGCCGAGTGGTAGCCGGGGCCCCAACGCCCTGCGCGCCAGGTGAAATACCACCCCTGGCCCTCTTTCGGAGCTTAGCTGATGGACCGGTTCGAGAAAAGGTTGGTTAGGTGGTAGTCGGTCCCAAGGTGAGTTACCCCCCCCCCCCCACACTATACATTCCGCGATATCGCCGAAAGAGAAATCTTCGACAGTGTCTCGGATGTGTGACTGATGGCCCGGACTGACACGGGGATAGGTAATGATGGTGCCTTCTGATATAAGGAATTCCGGAGGTAAACTAGTCTCCCATTCGGATCTCCGGGGGGACTATGTCAGGAGGGACATCATGCAGATATCATGATAAATAATGGAACTTTGAGAGGTTCGTCATCGCATAACCGGGCTCGCTCTCGAGGCTCGGCCCACGCTCGACTGGTGACGGCATTTTGTAACATCAGGGGGATCGGTTTCACCAATACCAATGTAAACGCCGTCCACCAATATTTGCAAACAACGAAACCCGATATCCTTGCCCTAACTGAGACCCAGGTCTCTTCGTCAACTGATTCGACATATCTCCGTTGCTCAGGATACGACTTACATTCGAGATTCCATTTTAAGGGCGGAGTCTTCGTTTTCGCGCGGGCCAATCTGGCTTGCCAGAGGATGGAGGCGTTGGAACCCAATAATATGGATATCATATGGTTGAGGGTCGTGCTGAGGAATTCCGTTAAATTCCTTTGTTGTCTTTACCGCTCCCCGAATGACGATCGACCGGCGACATTTTTCGAACATCTTTCATATACCGCCGACTGGATACAGATCAACCACCCAGCTTCTGAAATTGTTCTCCTTGGCGATTTTAACGTGCACAATTCCGGCTGGTTGTTACATTCCAACAGAACCGACGAGGCTGGAGAACTGCCGGAGATGTTTGCTGTAAGCCACAACTTCACCCAATTCCTGGGGGAGCCAAGGCGAGTGCCCGGATGCCCGAGGCGATTACGCGAACACCCTGGGTCTGTTTTTGACATCCGAACCGAGTATTTATACCGTAGAGGTTTCTGCGCCATTGGGAAACTCAGATCGCTGCTTGGTATCTGTCGCGCATGCACTTGTATATCAAGCGAATAACCGGCCTAGGCAGCTTCGCCATGTATGGAGGTATGGGGCCGCTAACTGGGACGGTTTGCGAGATTTCTTCGCATCCTTTCCATGGTCCGAGGTGTGCTTCGGAAACTCCGATGTTAACGCATGCGCGGAGCTGGTATCAGAGATTATTCTTCTGGGGATGGAGATGTATATTCCACATTCCATCAAACGAAGTTCGTCTGATAAAGCTTAGTTTGACAAAAAATGCGACCTGATTACGTCGGCAAAAATAGAGATTCTAAGCAATGGCACTCCAATCCCACCGATGTTAACAGAACGAATTTTGTTAGAATCAGAAACGCGTGCAACCAGGCGATTGATACCGCGAAGAAGGCGTACAACGACAGGGTGATCAATAAGCTCCTTCGGTGCCCAACTGGTTCGCGCTCCTTCTGGTCAATGACAAAAGCTCTCGGCGGTAACTTCGCATCCTCCTCTTTCCCTCCGTTGGTGACAGACAGTCTGACGTTAGTCACGAATCCAAAGGATAAAGCTAATGTGTTCGCGAATTTATTTTCGGTGAATTCAAACCTCGATCCCGGCCTTTTGGAGCCACCTGTGATCTCGCCGGTACAGTCTTCCATGCGGGATGTGAAATTTCGTCCGCGCACTATTCAACGCATTCTACGTGAACTGGATTGTAGGAAGGCCACCGGCCCGGACGGAATACCAGCAACAGTCCTTAAGAACTGTGCTCCAGAACTATCGCCCGTTCTTGGCAGACTCTTCCGCTTATCTTATGCACGGAGGATCTTTCCTGTCTGCTGGAAAATCGCTCGAGTTCAGCCCCACAGACGGGAAAAAAGGGTCTCCCACAAAATTACCGTCCGATAGCATTACTGTCTATATTATCTAAGGTAATGGAAAAAGTCATCCATACAGAGTTGGTTAAGTATTTGGAGTGCAACGGACTTCTGAATGATCGTCAATACGGATTCCGTAGCAGGCGGTCCACAGGAGACCTTTTGACACTTATAACCGATATATGGACATCTGCGATTGCGGGGCATGGTGAGTCAAGGGCGGTCGCATTGGATATCTTCAAGGCTTTTGACCGCGTCTGGCACGGCGCATTGCTGAGCAAACTTCGTTCATATGGACTTTCCCAACAGCTTTGCGACTGGACGAAGAGCTTCCTCGAGAATCGAACGATCCGGGTTGTTGTGGACGGCGAGTGTTCGGATCTGTATCCTGTTAATTCGGGGGTGCCCCAAGGTTCTATTTTGGCTCCAACTTTGTTCTTGCTTCACATAAATGATTTGTTGGAGACAACGGATAACAAAGTGTTTAGTTTTGCGGATGATAGTACGCTTATTTCTTCCTTTTCAAGTGACCGGCCGATTGGTGCATCAACGTCACACCAGCTGAGATGTAGACAGATTGACTCTCTGAATCGAGATCTGGATAAAGTCCTGCAGTGGGGAAAGGCCAATCTCGTCGACTTCAATGCAACGAAGACCCAGTATACAACATTCACAAAGAAAAGTGGATCATCGGTTCCACAGCTGATGATGAATGGCCGGGCCCTCAAGACTGGGGAAAGGTTGAAATTGCTCGGCGTCACGGTCTGTGTCAGGAAAACTGAGTTATCATTTCAGAGCCAAGCAATATTTTACTCCGGCCCAACTTCTTCTCCTATATAAATCCCAAATTAGACCCGCGCTCGAATATTGCTCTCATGTTTGGAGCTCGGCTCCTAAACATACCCTCGACCTACTTGAGAGCGTACAAAGACGAGCGATCCGCCTGATCGTGGCCTCGGCGCTGATGTCGGGACTACAGTCGCTATCACATCGAAGGCGCGTAGCCGACCTCTGTCTGTTTTACAGACGGGTGCTGTTCTTCGGAGATTCTTGGTATTGTTCCACGCAATTCGGTTTATATGCGCTCCACAAGACAATCCGACGGATCTCACCCGTTTGTGGTTCATCTCCCGACGGCGCGAACATCCCTGCATCAGAACTCGTTCCGTTACAGAGCGGGGAAGCTGTGGAACTCCCTTCCCACGCGAGTGATCCAGGAGCGTTACAACCTGCAACTGTTCAAAAAGAACTGCAACAGTTATTTAATGGCATCTCGGGGCGTCCACTCGGCGCTATAGGTTCGCCTCTCCCAAGAGAAGTCTAATAAAATAAAAAAAAATAAAAAAAAAGCGATCCGAAGTGGATCATAACTTGGAAAAGTGTTGTGTGGTGTGCGTGAAAATGACTGAATTTCGTCGACATTGTCTACCGCCGGATAGTGATTGTCGATTTTAACTAAAGAAAACTTTTTAACATAATATGCATGAAACAAGTAATAATAGTAGAGTGGTGAACTGGAAACAACAACAACTATTAAATATGGACCAGAACAAACGGACGGACCTGATAGGGGCCACAATAGCTGTTGTTCGTGAGCAGCGAAAGCACGCCGAAGAACAACTATCACAGATTCACAAAATTATGGGATTTGTTACAACTATTCTACAAATCGTTATGAAGAACAATGGTGAACTACCAGTTAGACAAGTTGGAGCTATCTACCTCAACAATTTCATTTCGGCCTACTGATTCGACAAGGAGACAAAACCTGGCGAAACAATTACCTTCTCAATTCATGAACAGGATCGTGCAGTGATTCGGGGCAATATTGTGAATGCAATTGTGCATGTTTCCGACAAAATTAAGGCGCAGCTAGCGATGTTCATCCATCGCATTATTAAAATAGATTTCCCCGGACGATGGCCACAGGTAGTGGATAAAATATATATTTATCTCCAAAATATGGACGTGCACTCACGGTGCGTTGTTGACTCTGTATCAATTGATTAGATTTTATGAGTACAAAAAGACCAAGGAACGGGTGACATTAATTGAAGCCATGAATTTACTTGTACCAATGTTTTATAATTTGATGGTCAATCTACTGAACGACCCTTCAGAACAGTCGATCTTATTGCAAAGGCAAATTTTAAAGATTCATCACGTCCTCACACAATATGTGCTGTCTCTCGACTTAATCCAAAGGGATGCTTTCTCGCAATGGATGGAGGTATATAGATAAGTCGCAGTACAGCCAGTTTCCGACTGGTCACACCTGGTGGAACACGAACGACCCGAATTCCCTTGGTGGAAATCGAGAAAAAGGGCAACGCGTATAATGGTCCGCATGTTTGGAAGATATCATCATCATCGGCACTACAACCGAGAACCAGTGTTGGCCTTATTTAGCAAGTCCTGAGGCTTGTTAAATTTTCCATAATGATTTGTTTTTTTTTTTCGGGCAAGGTCATTAGTCTTGCGCCAGAGGCTCCCCGATGGGGAATCGAACCCCGGTCTCCCGCGTGATAGGCGGGTTTACTACTATCAAGGAGCCATTGGAAGATATAGAAATCATAAAAACGTTGATGAGAAATATCGAAAATTTGCGGAATGGTACCTTCCTACGTTCACGTCAGGTGTTCTAGATGTTTCACTTAAGATTTTCGACCAATATTGTAACCGCGTACCTGCGTCACCGCGAGTCTTAACACATATTCTAATGTACCTAAAAAATGCTGTGGTTCATGTGTATTCCTGGAAGTTAATTGAACCTCACCCGGTTACAATTATTCAAGATGTTCTATTTCCAATAATGTTCTTCACGGAGTCTGATCAAGACCTCTGGGAAAACAACCCGCATGAATTTATTCGAATAAATTTCAACATTTTTGAGGATTTTGTTTGTCCAGTTCTTGCAGCACAAATGTTTCAACACTCATCAGGTAAAACGCGGAAAGGAATTCTACCGAACACTATGAGAATCATGACGCAGGCTATTACATCACCAAACGCTGATGATAAACAAGAGGATGAAGCACTTCATGTAATTGGAACTCTGCCAGATGTGCTTCTGAAAACGAAGATACCGTGGTCAAGAGGAATTTGCTTACCACATATATATTTCTTAAGTTTCAATCAGGCTGGACATATGCGAGCCCGTACTGATTGGGTGGTTCATTACTTTTGTGAAATAAAACTAACTTCTGCTTTATATATGAATAGTTGTTTTGTTTGCAATCGGCGGATTATAAAATAAAATAATAAATATTTTCTATTTTTCCCATCTTACAAACTCCAATATAACAACACCAACATTTCAACGTTAACATACAAGTCGAACAATAACCTAACTAATAGTATTGATCTCATCATTAGTAACCGAAAAGCTAGTCATTCTACCAAATCATATTACATTTATCAAATACAAATTACAGTCCCCTTTTCAAGATCCAAGGTTGTTTCATTTATCCTAATTCTGCAGAATTCACCGCAGGTAAACAAGGATGCTTTTGAATCGGTCCCAGTACCAGGTTGAGGACATCATTCGGCTCCTCTTTTAACGACGTTGCAGGTACTTTTCACCACCTACGCTAAAGAACTTAGATACGCCCCGCGTACAATGAAATAACCTCAAGAGGAGGACGAATGCCCATCGCGCAGAACAGTCGACAAGACAGTTCAATGGAATCCAAACGTGTTGAAATCAGATCCCACCACAGAGCTAGAAGCTCTCACGGTAAGGCAAGCGGTCAGTACCAAAGAAAAGTTTGGTCAACAAAGGCACATCCGGTCCTATACCTGCAAGTATCAACCCAAAAATCGAATTGCAGATGAATAGAGCCCAGAACCCCAGGAATAGCGATTTTATCTACCTCCGATCCTGGGCACATCTGTCACGTGTCTGGAGTTCCTCGCTTCTCGCCGCCTGGACGAAATGCTCTGGGGGCACCCTCGTAACACCGCCCAGGCATATTGCTGCCACGGGGGCACCACTCCAACAGAGTCGGTGTCTAAGCTGGACTTACGGTAACAGGATAAGGGAGTATAGAAGGTGAGGAACAGGAAAAATGTCGGCGCCCGTCGGGAAATCATGTCATCGGAAAGCTGTCACGGATTTAGAGTTCACCGCTTCTCGAAACCTGGACGCATCGCTGTCACGCGTCCAGGATCTGTTGCTTCTCGCCACCTGGGCACATCGCTGACACGTGTCTGGAGTTCCTCGCTTCTCGCCGCCTGGACGAAATGCTATGGGGGCATCCTCGTAACACCGCCCAGACACATTGATGCCACGGGGGCACCACTCCAACAGAGTCGATGTCTATGCTGGACTTACGGTAACAATATAAGGGGGTATAGCAGATGAGGAACAGGAAATATGCTGGCACCCTTCGAGAAAGCATATCAACGGAAAACGAATTGTGAACACATGGTCCAGCCACCAGTCGAAGAAGAAAGGTACCTGGCTTTGGGACTATTTCATCCTGGGCAGAATGGAACGATGGCTTCTATTGATCAGCAGAGTATTCTTTCTGATAATAACCCGGATGCGCAACCTCTCTGGCTCAATCAAGCGCCAGTTGTAATTCAACAGGATATGCCGCAAGGTGTTCAACCACACCACCAAAACCTGAACAACTATGCTGTTCCAAAAGGTAATCAGATGCGGTCACAGCACCCACAACAACAATCGCAGCAGCAGCATAGACATTGTGATGACAATCATTATGAAGATGATGGTGGTCCAGAGATGATTATGACCAGTCCAGATTCAGCTATTAAGAGATACGCTCAGCGACTTCAAAGTCGGAAATGCGACTCGGCTGATGGCAACTACAGTTCAAATGCCAGAGCATCTAACAATACCGGAGAATCAATTTCTACGAACTACCATCAAGGGAACAATACAATCCCTTCTGATCTGATGGGAGGTTCGGCGAAGTCTGGCAAATCACGCAGCACATCGTCTTCTTCCAGTCCTCAAGGGCAGCAAGATCATCTCTATAGTGGCCATTATAGCAATTACCGAAAACATCATCATCAACACAATCACTCAACCAGTGGATCAAATACTTCGCCAGGCAATGTGGCTAACGTCAATCTCAGCTCCCATCGATAAATTCGCCCAACGCCAAGCAGTGGCATTAGCGGCGTAGATGGGACAAATCCCCAACTGCAACAGCATCAGGCACAGCAACCACCTTGGATTCGAGACGCAGATGATCCTATACAGTTGGCGGCAACTCTAACACTTCTAATATCGGCACAGGCTGGCCATATTCAGAAGATGGTGAAAAGACGACCTTGCCCGGCCGACTTTAACCCAACTAAGCGGTCTTTAGACTGAATCAACAGCTCCATCTAGTGCACCTAGATTTCAACTATTTCTAAATGGCCACATTTCCAACCAAGGACAAACACAAACACTTCAACATATTGGCGACCACATCGCTCAATTACCATTCATAGATTTACGATCCAACATGGGACTACGTCCAGCATATTGATACTCTACATACGGATTCACGATCCAAAGAGAGGACTACGTCCACGAAGGTCATCGATGACACTGAGGGTTTAACGATCCAAAAGAGGACTACGTCCAAGAAGTTCATCGATGACACCGGGGATTTATGATCCAACCAACATTCAACATTAAACGCACAAGTCACACAGCAAACTAAATAGAAATCAATTCAACCATATTGACCTCAACCAATGGGATAACACAAATACAGATCACATCGTTGCCGCGGCTGATGCGGCAAATATCGCCTCTCAGGCAACCCCTCCACAACATGTCGGGGAATATCAACAATAAACAACGACGGGCTTATCTCAAGCTGCAACGTTAGCAATCAATGGCCAATTGGGCCTTCGGTCACACACACACATACACACACACACTAACACTGATAACTGAGTACGAATTATTTGAAAACAATAACTTTTCGAAAGAAAGGGAGAGGACTACTATGGTTCCATTATCGCCGACCCGGGAAGATGTTGCAATACAGCAACAAGAGCAAACAACAATCAATTTAAATTTTGTATGGTTAGATTCAATATCTAACCAACTCGGTTGCAGCCTACAGCAAGAAAAGATTCTTCAGAAGCTTACCATCATTTAATAGCGTTACTGCATACCACTGGCCAACAACTCCCATATCACCACTTATATCTGGTAGAACTCCACGTTTAGAAAGAAAAGAAAATGAGTTCACGCCCATTCATTTACAAATAACCGGAAATGAATGCGATACCAAAACTGATTATAAGTCCGATGTTCATGAACATCAACATCAATACCAACAAGAACACCAATAACAAAACCTAATCCAACAACCTGATGACGATAAACTACACCAACGATCATCGTCATCTGCAACTCCAAGGAAAACAACAACATTTGCTCTTCAGCGTTTTCGAAAGAGATAGACTCTGGTTATTGACCTAAACAACGGTTCAATAAGACATGGTGGAGAAACCTGTTGTTTGGAATG
Organism: Microdon myrmicae; assembly: GCA_963931805.1. Lineage (NCBI taxonomy): Eukaryota > Metazoa > Arthropoda > Insecta > Diptera > Syrphidae > Microdon > Microdon myrmicae. The sequence goes on along the minus strand of OZ007501.1, from coordinate 97,086,598 downwards.
ATCAACCGGTGATTTCAAGCAAGAAGAGTTTGAAGTGCTGAAGAACAGTACGCGCGATATTATCTGTAAAACAGACAGAGGTCAGCTCCGCGCCTTCAATATGATAGCGACTGTAGTCCCGACGTTAGCACCGTGTCCCCGATAAGGGAGATCGCTCGTCTCTGTATGCTCTCAGTAGGTTTAGGGTGTGCTTAGAGACCTACAGAGCTCCAAACATCATCATCATCATCATCATCATCGGCACTACAACCGGGAACCGGTCTTGGGCGTATTTAGCAAGTCCTGAGGGTTGTTACATTTTCCATAATGATTTGTTTTTTGCCGGGCAAGTTCTTTTTTCCCACTCTGATCGTCTTAGTGTGTAGACGCGTTTTGCAACTGCCACTGCTTGACAGAAAGAAAAGAAAAAAAAAACAATACAAAAAAAAAACACAAATTACTTAAATCTCGGTGATGCCTTATGAAAACTATTACAAAATTGGTAAACCGAAACAAAAAATAAACGACCGTATCCGGATTGTGCGTTCGCAGATGCCGGGCAACGGTCCCAGTCCTGCCCAACGATTAACTATAAAACGGAAAAAAAAACCATCCACAGTAGCTTAAACGCCCCGAAGAAAATCGCTACAATGACTACTCAACCAACCATCGACTACCAGAAGAAGTATAATGACGCCATGGAACAAATAAGGCTGCTTACAGCCCAAATGAACCAACTGCACGACAAAATACGCTCTCTTCAATCACCGACCAAAACCTACGACGATGTCTGCATGAAGGAAGTACATCCCCAAAGATCAGACATCTCCTTAACAACCAACATCAAACCACCGTCAACGTCCCAATATACCAACAAAATAGATGACCAGTGGCAAACAGTTGGACACAAAATTACAAATAAAGTGAGGCCACCACCAATTTACATCAAAAATGCAACTAGCATCAAGGAAGTAATCAAGATGCTCGAGAATGCCCTAGGACATCGAAACTTTACCACAAATTCCAAAGGCTCCTCGATCTCGATCATGACAACAACTTTGACGCACCACGACACGGCAGTAAAAAAACTCACAGAGAAAAAACATGAGTTCTTCACTTTTCAACATGCCCAGAGTAAACCAAAGACATTCATCATAAGGCACATTGACCCAGCATGGACGAATGAGGAACTCCTACTCGAAATATCGAGGATCTGCCCGGAACTGAGTATACACAGATTGGACTACTTCCAAAGTCCTCATATGAGAGAAAACAATATTCGGAGTTTACGAATCGTACAGATTCCACCGAACGAAGATGTTAGCCGGCTTAAACAAATAAAATATTTGTTTACGCATAAAATTGCGATTGAGGAACCACACAACCAGGACGTTCTCCATTGCAAAAGATGTCAAGGTTCAGGTCACTTAGCAGCTGCGTGCCATTTAAGTGCACGATGCGGAAAATGTGCCGAACAGCATACACCTGGAGAATGCAAGGTAAACCCGCCTGGTACTGAATCAACAACAATTCAAAAAACAAACGCTGATGGATCAACAAGCACAAATAAAATCACAGTAACGTGCTGTAACTGCGGAGGCCCACATCCAGCGAACTTTTCCCAATGTCCCGAAAAGCTGCGAATCCTCGAGAGACGATCGGCACACACGACAACAAATAAACCAGCACCAACCAAAGCAACTGCAACTAAACCCTCATCACCTCAACCATCTCATCTCGCGGGATCAGGAATATCCTATGCAGAAGTTACGAAGGATTCCCGAAACTGGACTAAACCTCATCAACCCAATTCCAACGTTCTCAACCTGGACATCATGGGTTATATTAGAAGCCTGCATACGCTGCTACCCACCCTGAAACACAGCTCGGAAATAGAAAAAAAGGTCAGATCTTAGATTTAATAACTTCCCACATTCTTTCCCTTAATGAATAGTTTAACCCTAGTCTCCCTCAACACAGAATCCATATATTCCCACACTCGTAGACAACACCTCCGTTTGTTTGTTGAAAAGTTCTCCCCAGATGTTCTTCTTCTCTCAGAAACTTGGCTTAAATAACTCTCGAGTATACATTCCTAATTACACATTTGTGTCCAACCCGCGAACCACTGACCCTCATGGTGGTACTGGAATTCTAGTACACAAGAAATTCCAATTTACTGAAATCAGGTTCACTAACATAACTAATGTCGAATACACGGCAGTTAAACTCTTCTGCAGAAGTAATAAAGTACTGGTTTTGTCGTCTATATACATTCACCCTTCTCGTGAACCTAACTTCCCTAGTGCAGATATTTCTCAAATAATCCAGCAGTCTCTGCCTGCACCTTTCATCATAGGGGGAGACTGGAATGCTCGACATACATCATTTAATGACATCAAGTGCAACAAATATGGCTACCAACTCCTAGATCTCCTCCCACTTCACCCATATGTTTACGCAGACTGTCCATTGCAACCTACACGAATTTGTAGTACAACCAAATCAACAATCGATTTCTTCCTAAAATCCACAGATATCTATTCATCTAATCCCCCTACAGTGTTCTTTACATTCCCATCCGATCATGGGTCCGTTCACTCCACGGTTCAAATCCCTTCGCTCGAACCACTCTACACAGTGAATCCTATCCCAAATTTTTCCAAAACAAACTGGAAAAAAGTCAATAACGATATTTCTGCCAGTTTTTCAAATTATTCTTTACCAGAATCTTCAAACCTATTCCCTACTGAAATTGACGAGGCAGCTGTAAAAATAGAGCAAATACTGGGAAATGCTCTCTTCAGCCATACCCCTACGACCGTCCCTCATAACCACTTAGGAAAACCATTACCCAACCTCCTCACAAAATTATTGCGGATAAAAAAACAACTCCGACGTAAATTGCATATTAGCTACTCACCGTTTATTAAACAACAGATACAGCTTTTGACCACCCTGATAAATGGACAACTTAAAAATTTCACCGATCAGACCTACACGTCTACTCTAAACAGTATCAAACCAAACCGTGACCTATTCAAAAATATAAATCGACTAACTGGTCGTAAATTCAAGCCTCGAATAGACTATCTCATCCAACCATCTAACAGTAACATCGCCCAATCGGACACTGATATAGCAAACTGTCTCGCTGAACACTTCTGTAAAACTCATAAACAAAACGATTCCCTCCCAGTCACTAATTTCCACGACACCGTGAATGAATTCATCTCAGGCACACTGGAGCCATCCTTCCCACCATTCATTACTGAATTCAACGAAACCAATAAAGCGTCACATCCCATGGGAACCGACACATTCCTAAGCTTTACAGAATTATCTGAATTGATTTCTTCGCGTAACAATAAAAAATATACAGGCTTGGATAGAATCCCTAACCTTCTATTTAAAAGGCTTCACCCGGAAAACTTACTCCCCATTCTCGTTCTTCCCAACCACATAATAAACGCTTCACATTTCCCAAAATGTTGGAAAACAGGGGTGATAGTCCCTATTAGTAAATCCGGTTCTTCCAACAACCCGGCTAACTTCCGTCCCATATCACAGCTAAATTCGCTTAGTAAGGTTTTGGAATGTAAGATATACAAAAATCTTCTCTCATTTGCTAGAGACAACTCCCTTATCCCGAATTCTCAATTTGGCAGAATGACAAAATGACAAAATCAGAATCAAGTTAAATAACAATATAATTAAACCCTCCAAAACCTTAAAGTACCTGGGAATAACCTTCACCAACAATCTGTCCTTCTCCGCCCACACCAAAAACTCGATTCGCAAAGCCGCAATTCAACTTAATCTCTGCAGAAAAGTGATGTACAAGCCGAATGGTCTTTGTCCCAAAGTTAAATCACTTATCTACAAACAGATAATCAGACCCACTCTCACATATGCATGCCCGATATGGTACCATATCACACCCGCCCAAATGGAGAAGCTACGCATCTTCGAAAGGAAATACTTCAGACTTATCACTGGCCTCAACCGACATCCCAACTCCCACAAATATTACAACAGTAGTTCGCTCTACTATGCCGCTAATATTGAACGTATATATCGACGCTTCCTCGAGCTGTCCATCAAATTTATCGAAAATCTTCCCAATAATCCCAACCCGATAATAAATGCGCTCACATCGACTCCGTCAGATAACCGAACTGCCTACCCGAACTGTCTCCACATCAGAACGTTCTTCACCTCTGGCAGATTGGTTAATAACTCTAATGAGATTGTATACCACAATACAGAGCTTTCACCTCACCAATTTAAATATAGTAATATTCAACCCTTCTCCAATATTTTGCGTTTCAACGAACAAACGGAAAGTAGTTCCCCAACCCACATCCCTGACTGACAATATCCTCACTAACCCATTGATCACTATGCTACCCCCTTCCACACCACGCTAACTTATTTCAATAATAATTAGGTAACTAGACTAAGTTAAGATAAGTTAAGTTAAGTTAAGTAAATTAGCATAGGTTAAGTAAATAACTATATCCTGGTTTTCTGACCTTTTCCAGGAAGCTCTACTCACTAAAATCATAATCCATAACCAATATATAACTTTTATCATATTGTTTGAAAAATGTACTAGTAAGTATATGTAAACAATTATAGCTAAGATATCATAAGTTATCTGTATTGTTTATTGTAACAATTATTTATGGTCAATAAATACAGAAATGTAAAAAAAAAAAAAAACCGGGCAAGTTCATTAGTCTTGCGCAAGAGGCTCCCCGACGGGTAAACGAACCCCGGTCTCCTGCGTGACAGGCGGGTATACTAACCACTATGCTATCGAGGAGTAGAGCTGCACAGTTCCAAACATGAGAGTAATATTCGAACGCCGGTCTAATTTGGGATTTATACAGAAGAAGAAGTTGGGCCGGAGTAAAATATTTCTTGGTTCTAAAAAGATAACTCAGTTTTCTACAGGCGGACCTGGCGGTGTTCAATACGTGTTTATGCCACGATATATTCCCACAGACCGTGCCGCGGAGCAATTTCAAGCTTTCCCCAGATTCATGGGCCATTCATCATCAGCTATGGAACCGATGATCTACTTTTCTTTGTGAATGTTGTATATTGTACCTTCGTTGCATCGAAGTCGACGAGATTGGCCTTTCCCCACTACAGGACCTCTTCCAAATCCCATTTCAGAGAGTCAATCGGGCTACATCTCAGGTGGTTGATGCACTAATGGCACGATCACTCGAAACGTAGTATCATCTGCAATAGTGAACACTGTGTTATCTGTTGGCTCCAACAAATCACGTATGTGCAGCAAAATCAAGGTTGGAGCGAAAATAGTACCTTAAAGCACCCCGGAATTAACAAAATACAGATCCAAACACTCGCCGTCTACAACAATCTGGATCGATCGATGCTCGTCCATATATCAGTTATAAGGGTCAAAAGGTCTCCCGTGGACCGCCTGCCATGGAATCCGCATTCAAAAGACCACTGCACTCCAAACACTTAATTAACTCGGCATTGATGAGCTTTCACATCACCCTAGATAACATAGGAAATAATGCTATCGGCCGGTAATTTTGTGGCAGACACTTTTTCCCCTTCTTTGGGACTGGCAGATAGGAAATGACGTCCGTGCATAAAATAAGCTGAAGAGCCTTCCAAGAACCGGCGATAGTTCTGGAGCACAGTTCTTAAGGAGTACTGCTGGTATTCCATCCGACCCGGTTGCCTTCCTTGATTGCAATTTTCGTGGTCAAAACACAATAAGCTTTCAGAATATTTGAAAATATAATCGGGGAACAAGAGTATCACTGAGCTGACAACAACTGAGAATAAATTGTAGGAAACAGGATGCGTGCACATAACGAAAACACATTGCAAATCTACCATTACAACACATTTATATGGAACAATGCGATTCAAACACCTGAATGTCAATATTACTTGATCGAAACCCATTATACTCTCGACATAGTGCCTCGCGCCTGTTTATTTTTTCTTTTGTTAATAATTACTAAAACGTAACAAGCTGCGCAAAAACATCACATTAACCGTGGTGGAATTCAACGATCGCGGTCTTTAATTTGATTTTAGTTATGGGCATGATGTTGCAAACACTGAGCGTCTCTCAAGTACGAGCGCATCGAAGAATTTAAAAATCAATAGCACGATTCACGTTATTCTTTTTCCTCAAAATCAAGCTCGCAGTACAGGTATGCCTATAGTCTATACAATATTTTTGGATTCAGATAAATCTATGTAGAAAAAACATAAGTCGCTGAGTAATACGTAATGTTCCGAAAACATAACCCCCAAGAATTTCCGGTCTTTTCTTGTACCACTATTTCGGTATTTTAAAAAACATGTTCGCCTCAAAAGTATTCTTGTCCTATTGTAAATTCCAACTGATCTGATTTATAATTATCATGTAAAGAAGATATTTAACATCAAACACTGTTTGATAGAGGAAAGCAGGAGGGTATTGCATCTAAAAAGCCGACACGCATTCCCTCTAAGCAGGTTGTTTTTCGTTGCTTGTATTCTCTTTTCAATTGAATAGCCTGCTATAAATAACCGGATGGGTGGGCCATTAAGCAACAGTTTGACAGCCTAAATTGTTTGGGTATATGGAAAGTCAATTGGGGAGACTATGGCAAACCCACAAGTAAAGGTTAAATAGAGCGCGGTGATGCTACTGCCCATAATATTCAATATACAAACAGTCTTTTCTGGGCTTATGATGAAAGCAAAGCGCATGTAGATTTGAAAGCGATACGAAATATGCACCTAAAGCTATTCGTTCATTTACGAGATTACATGACGCGTCAGCAGAGCTCAACAAAATTGGATATGGTAATGAGAGTTAGAGCATCGGATATGTACTACTATATCAGTAGGGGCAAAGGTAACCAACGCATGTCATGGCTAATCTAGAATACGTCGTAAGCAGTCAAAAGTTTGCGTACTGAAATTCAATCGAATGAATTCGTCAGCTAGCATACCAACCAACTTTTGTGTCTCACTTCATAAGGAGATTAAGACTTTTTACTTTATTTTTATACAAAATTCATCCAGTGCAGAACGAGCACAAACGTGGGAAAGGGATAATGAAAATAGGTAGATTAGAAAAAGTAGGAAAAAGGATAGAAATAAAGGAGTCATAATGCTTCTATCCTGTATGCATGTTAGGGGCTGTCAGAGGGACCATGGTTGTGATATGTTTACTAAACCGCCCTCCACAACAAGGGACAACCACACACAACTCTAGCAAAACACAATTAAGGAACGTCTTTCCTATTTTACAACCATAAAAATTGCTAAATGTTGACCTAACAGCTTCCTTATACATGGAGCACCGCTTACAAGGTGATTATAGCAAAACTGAAGGGCACAAAGCTTCACAGATAACTGGATCCAACAAATTGTGCTCAACAGCAGAGCACCTGTGGGGGTTCGCTATACCACACGGAGAACCAACCCACAATCCCACCCAATTTTGACCGCTAACAGCGCGTCCCCATAACCCAATCTGTAATCCATTTCCAAACATGCAAAAACACATCCCAATATCCAACAGCCGCCGTCCCCAAATCTACAATTGCATACATCCCCAACCTATCAAGAACCCATTTCCCAAGCTGTAATAAACGCATATTCAATTTACAACGAAACACTCACATCTCCATCAACTACACCGAGCCGCATACATTTTCCCAAAACCGCTTCTGTTAATTCTCTATCTAAATTATATTCCTTGCTTGTGACCAAGCAATCCTAATTTCCCCCGAAAATCATATTCTGTACTAAAAGCATATTCAAATTTACAACGGAATACTCACCATCTCCATAAACTACATCGAGTCGCATACATTTTTCCAAAAACCGCTTCGGTCAACATCTTATCTAAATGATATCCCTTGCCTGCAACCAAGCAATTCTAATTTGCCCCGAAAATCATTCCGGCTCACTTTTTGCTTAAACTATCTCCTCGCTTGTAACCAAGCAACATTTAGTTCCCCCGAAAACCATTTCCATTCCCATTCCACCTAAACCATGTAGAACCACACCAATTCCCTCTTACTGGCAAGCCACCAGCATGATGCGTCGCCCTTTCACGAAACGACCATTGCAACGATCAAGACCCTTGACCATACTTGGCTATGCCTCCGAAACCAATTTCCCGGTACACAAAACCAAAGAATCCAACTCAGCCTCTACGGCAATGATTCTCCGGAACTAAATTCCCTATACAGGCACAGCAACCCTTTTCAAAGTTCCAAGTAAATGGCAGTGAGTTGATTTAGCTATGACGCCACCACCACGACGCGACGAACTTTTCCTCGCTAGTAAACAGTCAGTACACATATAAACGTCAGGGGCAAGCTAATTGAAAATGTCAAAGAATTTAAATATCTAGGAACGATACTGACGACCAGAAACGAAACGTCAAAGAAAATTAACAAAAGACTGCATTCCGGCAATGCTAGTTAGCATGCAGCCAGTAAATTATTAAAATCCAAACTGCTATCACGTAATATAAAGCTCCGTGTCTATACGAGGGTTGCCTTTTATATTTCGGGATTAGAGAACAAAAACAAATTTTGATCATCGAAAATCACTTTATTGTTTTTCAAAATATTCCCCATGAAGATCTATACACTTTTGCATGCGTTTGAACCAATTGTCGAAGCACTTTTGCCACTCTGATTGAGGTATCCCCAACACATGTATTCTGAATGCAGCAACCGCTTCTTCAGGTGTCGAAAAACGTTGACCTCTCAGTTTGTTATTTACGTACGGGAATAAAAAGAAGTCATTCGGTGCCAAGTCAGGACTATATGGCGGATGACCCATCAAATCGATGTTTTGGGTGCTCAAAAATGCAGTTGTCGCAGCCGATGTGTGAGAGCTCGCATTGTCGTGGTGAAGAGTGATCCGTCTTCGGCGGTTGGTTTTCCTGATTTCTTGGAAGACAACTGGCAAACAAATGGTCGTGTACCACTCAGAATTGACTGTTCTGCGTTGTTCTAGTGGTACGGTTGCGACATGTCCAGTTTTTCCGAAAAAACAGGCGACTATTTGCTTGGAAGTGCTTCGTGCGCGAACTACTTTTGTTGGATTTGGCTCATCTTAAAACACCCAGACAGTCGACTGCTGTTTACTTTCGGGCTCATACGCGTAAATCCACGATTCATCACCTGTCACGATGTCATAGACGTGTTTCGAAACACCGCGATCGTATTTTTTGAGCATTTCTTTCGACCAATTGACACGAGCCTTTTTTTGGGCGATTGACAAATTGTGTGGGATCCAACGCGAACAAATTTTTTTGACAGTCAAATGTTTATGCAATATTGAATGTATGCTGGTCCCACTAACGCCTAAGGTTGCCTCAATCTTACGACAGGTCACATGACGATCTTCCAATATCAGTTCGCGCACAGCATCAATGGTTTTCGGAACAACAACTGATTTTGGACGACCTTCACGAAATTCATCTTGGAGTGAACTACGACCACGATTGAATTCACCATACCATCGATAAACACTGGTCCTTGATGGAGCTTCATCGCCAAAAATTGAATTAAGTTCATCCATGCACTGTTGCTGAGTTAATCCACGCCGAAAGTTGTAAAAAATAATCGCACGAAAATGTTGACGATTTAATTCCATTTTTGGGCCGAGATGAATCTTTTAAGTTACTGTAAACAACACAAATAGCGCTCGTATGTCAAAACGTTCTGAGTGCGTATAACCTCAAAAATGTCCAACTTTACGACAGAGCTGTCAATTGGTGGATTGCAACATTAGGGTTGCCAAATCCCGAAACATAAGAGGCAACCCTCGTAGAACCATAATCATGCCGGTTGCTCTATACGGATGCGAAACATGGGCTCTCATAAAACGGGAAGACAACAAATTCCGCGTATTCGAGAATAAAGTTTCAAGGGGTATATTTGGCGGTAAATCTGACGAGGAGTCAGGACAATGAAGGAAACTCCACAACCACTAATTGGAAGAGCTATACCGCAAACCTACAATAGCGATAGTGATCAAGTCGCGAAGATTAAGATGGGCCGGACACGTAGCGCGAATGGGCCATGATAGGACCGTGCATCGAACTCTTGACGGTAAACTAACGGGGAAGAGACCGACAGGACGGCCGCGACGGAGATGGGAGGACAATGTTAGATTGGACCTCGAGGAGATCGGATCGGATGATCGAACGTGGAAGGAGAGCACACAGGACAGGGAACAGTGGCGGAGCCGAGTCGGTGGGGTCATGAACTTCCGAGTTCCTACAGACCAGGAAATAAAATAATAAGTAAACAGTCAGTCGAGTCGCAACCACCGTCGAGCGCGCACCCCCCCTTTTATTACGCCGAGTCGGGCTTCGGGAAGTCGATGTGAAGCAGGCCGAAAGCGAAGTCGTGAGTCGGTGTAGTAATAATTTCCATTGCCTTTTCAACTCAATGATAACTTGAAAGATTCCCGCCAAAAATAATGAAAAGCGCTAGTGAAGGAACATTTCCAATAAAGTGTTAATAATTAACTAAACTGTTCATTGAAGATTTGTATTAACTCAAACTGAAGAAAGATTTCCAATAAAGTGTTAATAATTAACTAAACTATTCACCGAAGATTTGATTCGAATTGACATTTTTTATTTACCGTCGTCGTCTGTGATGCTATTTGGTGCACCTATTATGGAATTCGTCTCTCGTAGTAAAAGTGTATGAAAGTCCAGTGGGATATTGGTGAACCCGCCCCCGCGCTGGCACAATTACCAATAAGAGCCACACACCCCATTTCTCCGGAAACCGGACACGGAATGAAACGTTTTCATAAGTTTTGGCACCAGGACCACCCGTACGTTATCTCTAAAAAAAAAAAATGCAGTGCACACACAAAATAATACGCGACAAAACAACTCTTGGGACAGGATTCCAAACAAAGCTATCAAAACTGCGCTTAGAACGACGCCCGAGGTATTCCAAATGCCTAGAAGAAGGAATGTTTCTCGACGCATGGAAAGTCCAGTACTTCAGCTAAAGAGAGGAAATAAACCGCCGGATAATCCATCATTCTATCGCCTAATAACAATGGGGTGCTATCGGATCACCATTACGGTAGGAAGTCACGATCGATCATCGACGCCATTAAAGCAGAGGTCGAGACGCCCGGCGAAGCAATAAATGGCAAAAGATGGAAAGAAATACTGTGCAGTTGTAATCATCATCATCATCGACACTACAACCGGGATCCGGTCTTGGCCTTATTTAACAAATCTCTCCCCCGATCCCGATTTCAAGCCGATGTCATCCAGTTTGGCACTCCCAGGCTCTGGGCGTCCTGGTCTATGCCATCCCTCCATCGCAGACAAGGTCTGCCGCGCTGTCTCGTTCCATACATCCTGCCACAAAGGACTGTGGGGGTTGTATAAATACATGGAGAACCAACCCACTATTTCCGCCTAATTTTGGCCGCCAACAGCGTGTCAAACCAACCCCAATTTCTCCTACTTACCTATTCACCTGAAAAGCATGTTGCAATAACGGGCGCATAGCTGAATTCGTTATTTTATGCAAGTAATGCATAATTGAATTCAGCTACCTTTCTGCCATACGGCAACTCCAGTCCTCTAACCATGAGATTTCCACCGGAAATTCCAATCCATCTGGTTAACAACAACAGGTCGAATCAAACGACGCTGTTGCATAATCATGCACCGGCTTGGGTAATTATTCAAGTTCATAAAATGTTTCCCACGTTAATATTACCCTAGCCAAAGTAGCGTCACTTCGACTTTCCCCAAACACTCTATCCGCTGGGGATCAATGATCTCTTTTCGCAGGTGAATAGCACCAGCTAAATTTTCCTCTCCTCCATAATTCTGTCTCCCTACAGGTCAATGCACACTGAGGTCGACACATTCACCGAATTGGGTCAGTGGGCTACCCTCAGAGCTGCATTGATTCATGTACACACAACCAAACCTACCCCGAGATCATAGTACTTTGTATTTCTGTTCTCTCATTCTCCCATGTTCGTCGACTATCGAATTATCCGGTGTATTCACCATACCTCGACGGGCGTGGCAATGGTTGTCCTGTGTGCAAAATTAAATCCAAAATGTCATCCCTAATTGGGATCAGTCGTTATCCAACTACCGTAGCGTGTGCACGCTGGTGCACACGCTCGAATCAGAACCTAAGAGAAGTCTTGTCAGATGAACGTAGTGTCCCGTTAGTCAATTGAGAAAGAGAAACGCGTTGCCTTTCAAAATAGACTGTTTGCAATTACATATTTGCCACGCTTTAAAGGATAAATAAAGAACAAATCTAAAAGTGTAAATTCGAAATAAAGAGAACAAATTTGAAAGTTTAAATTCGAAATAAAAATAACAAATCTAAATGTGTAAATTCGAAATAAAAACTAATTAAACTAGACCAGTGAATTTTATTTTACTCTCTTTTGATGATTTGTGGATAATTTTGTGAATGAGTGTTCGGCGGAACAAGTGCAGGGAATTGAAGTGAATCCGTGCCCCTGTCTGGCACGCTAACTTCTACCCCCACAGGACTTTCCAGGCAGGATCCTCTTCGCTCATTCGGGCTAGGTGACCCACCCACTGGAGTCTACCGAGCTTGATTTTTCTTCCAACATTAGCTTCAAGGTAGATCGCGTATAACTCATGATTACAGCATTTCCGGAATCGTCCCCGTCACATACGGGGCCAACAATTCTCCTCCAGACCTTCCTCTCGAACGCGGCTAAGAGTTCATAGTGCCTTTTATTGAGCAGCCAAGTCTAGGATCCATACATGAGTACTTGTAAGATAATAGTCTTGTACAGTAGTAGCTTGGATGTTTTGGATAAATTTCGCGATTTAACCCTCGATAGACCATTATATTTGTCGGATTTGATCAGCCGTCCGCGTATTTCTTCTTCCATATTGTTATCGGCTGCTACTATTGACCCAATGTAATTAAAGTATTCATCATCATCATCGGCACTACAACGGTCTTATTTAGCAAGTCCTGAGGCTTTTTAAATTTTCCATCATAATTTTTTTTTTTCGGGCAAGGTGATTAGTCTTGCGCCAGAGGCTCCCGGACGGGGAATCGAACCCCGGTCTCCCGCGTGACAGGCGGGTATACTAACCACTATACTATCGAGGAGGATAGCTTGACCAACGTTAGGTCGTCTCTTCGCAGAAGTTGCCACCATGTACTTAGTTTCTCCCTCATTAATGGGCAATCCCAGTTTTTGTGCCGCCTGCTCGATCTGGCTGAAGGAGTCCTGTACAACCAAATCGGTTCTACCGATGATGTCGATGTCATCGCGCGTAGGCAAGTATCTGGCTGAACTTGGTAACAATAGTCCCTCTAGTTGTAACGCCAGAGTCACGGATTGCTTTCTACAACGCCAAGTTGAAAAGGAGCCAGGCCAGATCGTCCCCTTGTCGGAATCCATTAAAGATGTTAATTGATTTGGACAGCAATCCCGCTATTTTTACTTGACTAGTTACCTTGGTCATGGTCAATCTACAAAGTCGTATCAATTTGTGTGGAATGCCGAATTCTTTCATGGCATTATATAGTTCCACCCTGGCTATGCTGTCGTAGGCGGCCTTAAAGTCTATGAGTAGGTGATATAATGGAATCTTAACTACCAGACCTTTTTCCATCGCCTGTCTTAGGGCGAATATCTGATCAATCGCTGATTTGCCTGGGGTAAAGTCACAGTGATATTGACCAATGATGGCTTTAGCGTAAGGGGCTATCCGGTCTTGTAGGCTAGAGGAGAGTATCTTATAGGCGGTACTCAGCAATGTTATACCCCTATAGTTGCTGCACAGTGTGATATCTCCCTTTTTATGTATGGGGCAAATTATACCACGACGCCAATCTTCCGGCATCTCCTCTTGCACCCATACGTTCCTCACCATTTCATGGGTTGCGTGATGTAACGCTGTTCCTCCTTATTTGATCAGCTCAGCTGGTATGCCATCAGCTCCAGGGGCTTTATTTGATTTGAGCTGTCTTATGGCTTTTAATGTTTCCTCATTGCTTGGTAGCGGCAGCATTTGGTCTTGATCTTGCATTGGTGGAACCTTCAATTCTTCAATTCTTCTGTGACCTGACCATTTAGCAATTCATTGAAGTGCACTTCCCATCGCTCCAGAATGCCTTCAGGATCGGTAATCAGATTACCCTCTTTATGCTTGCAGTAAGTGTAGCGTGGTGTGTACTGCGTCATACTTATTTGGTAGAACTTCAGCGCATGGTGCGCACTTCACTCTCTACTTTCCTCCTTTCCTCCCTTTCTTCCCTCCCCGTTTTTTTAACAAAACTTTTTTAATAAATGGTTTTTCAAAACGACTTAACCATTTTTTATTTTAACACGAGCGCATTCTTGAACGCTTTCTTCAAATATCTGAACGTCAAAATTTCTGTCAAGGTTTGGAAATTATTTAAAATGAAATTCTGAGTTGACGGCCCGAACTTTGGTAGCGTTTATTCCTGATATTCCATCAAACAGGCTGTTGGTACTACAGTGGGATATTATGTTGCAAGAATACATATACAACTTTTTATGTTCCAGGTCGGTTTCGTTTGTCCGTTATTTCGCTTTGGACCTGTCTCTTATTATTTGACAGTCGTTCAGAGTGTGCGACATCAATTTATTAGGGACCAGCTATTGTCGCAACAATGTGTTGATATTATTCATCATCATCATCGTGTTGAGGTAGCTGTTTTGGGGAATTAGACTCGGTTTTGCTTACCTCCTTTTGTAGGTTACCGATAGCCAGTGGGTCGTCTTTCTTTATTGACGGTATTCTGGAGGGGCCGTTTTCAGGGTTGATGTGGATGGCGTGAAGGAGTGTGCTCTCGTAACTTCTTGCGTCCGTGTTTGTGAGCTTCCGGACGCGGGCTCGGTATCCGCGAGCTCCTTGGCAGGGAATGGCGACGTATCCGGTTGTTTTAGGGGATTCCCGGAGTTAGGGTCCGCTGTATCTTGTCCAGATCTCCTTTCGTGGTGTGCCCTGGTCCGCAATGTCTTGCCAAGACCTCTTTTAACCTTGTTGTTAAGATTTCTTTTAACTTTGTTGTTAAAATCTCTTTTAACCTTGTTGGTAAGATTTCTTTTAACTTCGTTGTTAAGATCACTTGTTAAGATCTCTTTTAACTTGGTTAAACACTCTCATCCGGGGGAGTGTTCTGTGGACGATCAAAAAGGCGGGTGTGCTGTATTTTCCTTTTTTAAAGTTTTCTTTTTATTTCCCTATTTTTATATTATTTTTACTTGACATCGGACCAGGGGTTTGGCCTTCCAGAACTTGACTCATCACGAAAGTCAAATGTACCGTCCTTTTATACTTTTCGTAGTTGAGATTTTCAACGTTTTTAATGTAAAAATTCCAAGAAGCACACACAAAATTTTGTGGAATTGTGTTCTGGGAGTTGACTAAGGGTTTAGTTAAATAAGTTCCTGGAAGGGAAATCATGAAATGCCTTTGAGTTAAGCATTTCATGATGTCTGGATTATGGGGAATTGGATCAATCCACGACAAATGGATTTTGGTTTAAATTTATGGTGCATATGATTCAATTGGATTGGGGTATGAGTTAGTGTGAAATTGAATCAATGTGCGACAAATTAACTTTTGGTTTAATTTACCGCTCATATGATTCGATATGAAATTTGGATTTGGGTTATGGGGGGTTGTGGGGATTTGGATGGAGTTATTGGTAATATTGGGGTTAGTAGCGATTTGGGATCGCTACAATCGGCACTACAGTCGGGATCCGGTCTTGGCCTTATTTAACAAGTCGGAGGCTTGTTAAATTTTCCATAATAATTTATTTTTCCGGGCAAGGGTATGAGCCTTGCGCCATGTTGATATTATTACGTCCCATAAAAAGAAACCCATCATTTTTCCAATTGATGGCTTTAGTAATCTGTATCGTTTTATAAGTGCGATCGGGTTACATCAGATGGCACTAGACAGATAAAATTTCGTACTAAAAGAACTTTTCAGACAGTTTTGTGATAGCTTGACTCAGTTTTGCCTGAGCGCACCCCAAATATGAGTATGAGTTTTCCCACAATTTTCACACTACGGCGCGAATCCCATAAATATTACTGCACTACACTCGGACGCCTTTGTGGTGATCCGTTTGTTTACATGAGGTGTCGAAGATTAAATTAGGTAATAAAGAGAACAGATAGAAAAAATAAATAAAGATTAAATTAAGTTTGAAGAGAATAAAATAAAACAAAAAAAGAACAGAAAACTGAAGAAAACGAAAAGAAACTGAAAGACAGAAAAAAAACAAGGGAGATGATCAATAAAAAAAGCAACTGACAAATTTAAGTAAATAAAAAAAGTTAACATACATTTAGAAAATTATCAGTTATTTATGTTTACAAAAAGAAAATACAACACTACTAACATTCCGATGATTCTATGAAGGATATAAATTGAGTATTTATATATTGTGACGCATATGACAATCAGTACTAGAATATTCTAGAGAGTCCGAAACAGAGTACTAGAATATTCTATAAAGTAATGGAAAACTGGAGACTAGGAACAGTAGAACATTCAAGACAATGGAACGGAAGGAAACGAAACGCTGAAACAGTATAAATACGCCGCACACAGAGCATAGTGATGAGTCATGAGTAAGAAGTAGAACGTGAAACAAGCGATAAGTCTCGAGCGAGAAGTAAGCAGTAAAATACGCGATAATTAAGAAAGTGTTTACAAAGAAAACGTTAAGTGTACGGTAAAAAGTAATAATTGTTATTACGGATTAATAAAATGTCACAATCGATTTAACGGCTCTTATTTATTTACAAATAATTAATCCAGCGAACCCTAAGCTCGCTACAATTGGTGTCAGAAGTGGGATTAATTATTGGCGAAATAAATAAGTCTGTAGAAGTGTATTGTGACGATGGCAGATCGACATTCGGAGAAGAGTTCGCAACCGTTGGACATTTCGGAGATGTTGAGGATTATGATGGCAAAATTGGATGCGCGAGCTATCGATATTAACTCAAAATTGGATGCTTTAGCTGCAAAATTGGACGCGCGAGCTGCAGAGTTTAAGGCAAAATTGGATGCCCAAAGGCAGTGTATGAAAGAATTCTGGGACTCGGAAGCGGAGGAATCTGAAGATGAGGAGAAATTGGAGCCACAGGAAATGAAGAAACTCAGGAAGAGCAAAGCTATGGCCGACAGTGGTGAGGAAGAGGAGGAAAATGACGATGATGTGTTACGTGAAGAACTGAAGGATTTCATCGATGATAACCCGATTGAAGAGGACGGCAGTGATGATGAAGACACTGATGCTTCAGGCCGTTCCCTGAAACGGATTTACAATGATGATGACGAGTTGGACGACCGACTGGAAGACGACGACTGTGACCTTATTGAAGAGAATCTTGGTTTGAAAGTCGAAGGCAGAAAGCGTCCCAAGCGTCTGCGTCGTACACAGGATGAAGAAAGTGATGGACAGGAACAGCACGTCGATGAAAGTTCAGCACGTGAGGCTATAGACGAAAAGCTATTCGACGACGAAGACGATGTTGAACGCCGCTCTGAACGTAGTCACAGGGAAACTGAGGCGGCAAAACATTTCAATGATGAATTGGAAAGGGGTCACTTTACGGATTTGGACAATGAAATCCGTAAAACGGATATTCCTGAGCGAATGCAATTACGCGAAGTTCCGGTTACGCCTGTTCCAGAGGGACCCAACGAGCTACAAGATGAAGCTGAATGGGTTTACAAACATGCGTTTTGTAAATCAAGTGTTTCCGAACAAAAAAGATCAACGGATGTTGGAGGTCGAGACCGCTATTGTAAGCCACCACATACGGGGGGAAAGATCAAGCAAGCCCTAGATTGTAGGCGTAATCAACAGCTAGAGGTGCCGTTCATTACGTTCTATAGAGAAAAACACGTGAAACCAGAATTAACGTGCGCCGATCTATGGAAAGGCTATTACTACGACGCACGATGGTGTTTACTGTCAGCTCCAAAGAACAAACCGCTCCAGTTATTTGAAAAGATGCGGAACTACCAGTTGGATACGGTTATGAAATCGACAGATGCTCCAATACCAGATGATATGCGTGTAATTAAAGATGAAGATCTAGATCGCTTACGTGATGCGCAAACTCCAGAAGAGCTTAAGGGTGTGCACATGTATTTTCTCTTATACTGTTCGCATGAGATCCCTAAAATGCAAGAGGAATTCCGTCGTCAGGAAAAGAAAGAATGGCGGCAGGCTAGAGCTGACGCGAAAAGGAGAGCAGTAGAAAAATTGGATGAAGGTCAAGAATTTCCACCGCCGAACGCCAAGATGAAAGTGGTGCATCGCGACCGACTGGCGGCTTTTGTTGGCCCGGGAGACCAGTGAACTTAGTTCGGGACGAACTAATCTAGGCGGAGGGTAGTGTGACGCATATGACAATCAGTACTAGAATATTCTAGAGAGTCCGAAACAGAGTACTAGAATATTCTATAAAGTAATGGAAAACTGGAGACTAGGAACAGTAGAACATTCAAGACAATGGAACGGAAGGAAACGAAACGCTGAAACAGTATAAATACGCCGCACACAGAGCATAGTGATGAGTCATGAGTAAGAAGTAGAACGTGAAACAAGCGATAAGTCTCGAGCGAGAAGTAAGCAGTAAAATACGCGATAATTAAGAAAGTGTTTACAAAGAAAACGTTAAGTGTACGGTAAAAAGTAATAATTGTTATTACGGATTAATAAAATGTCACAATCGATTTAACGGCTCTTATTTATTTACAAATAATTAATCCAGCGAACCCTAAGCTCGCTACAATTGGTGTCAGAAGTGGGATTAATTATTGGCGAAATAAATAAGTCTGTAGAAGTGTATTGTGACGATGGCAGATCGACATTCGGAGAAGAGTTCGCAACCGTTGGACATTTCGGAGATGTTGAGGATTATGATGGCAAAATTGGATGCGCGAGCTATCGATATTAACTCAAAATTGGATGCTTTAGCTGCAAAATTGGACGCGCGAGCTGCAGAGTTTAAGGCAAAATTGGATGCCCAAAGGCAGTGTATGAAAGAATTCTGGGACTCGGAAGCGGAGGAATCTGAAGATGAGGAGAAATTGGAGCCACAGGAAATGAAGAAACTCAGGAAGAGCAAAGCTATGGCCGACAGTGGTGAGGAAGAGGAGGAAAATGACGATGATGTGTTACGTGAAGAACTGAAGGATTTCATCGATGATAACCCGATTGAAGAGGACGGCAGTGATGATGAAGACACTGATGCTTCAGGCCGTTCCCTGAAACGGATTTACAATGATGATGACGAGTTGGACGACCGACTGGAAGACGACGACTGTGACCTTATTGAAGAGAATCTTGGTTTGAAAGTCGAAGGCAGAAAGCGTCCCAAGCGTCTGCGTCGTACACAGGATGAAGAAAGTGATGGACAGGAACAGCACGTCGATGAAAGTTCAGCACGTGAGGCTATAGACGAAAAGCTATTCGACGACGAAGACGATGTTGAACGCCGCTCTGAACGTAGTCACAGGGAAACTGAGGCGGCAAAACATTTCAATGATGAATTGGAAAGGGGTCACTTTACGGATTTGGACAATGAAATCCGTAAAACGGATATTCCTGAGCGAATGCAATTACGCGAAGTTCCGGTTACGCCTGTTCCAGAGGGACCCAACGAGCTACAAGATGAAGCTGAATGGGTTTACAAACATGCGTTTTGTAAATCAAGTGTTTCCGAACAAAAAAGATCAACGGATGTTGGAGGTCGAGACCGCTATTGTAAGCCACCACATACGGGGGGAAAGATCAAGCAAGCCCTAGATTGTAGGCGTAATCAACAGCTAGAGGTGCCGTTCATTACGTTCTATAGAGAAAAACACGTGAAACCAGAATTAACGTGCGCCGATCTATGGAAAGGCTATTACTACGACGCACGATGGTGTTTACTGTCAGCTCCAAAGAACAAACCGCTCCAGTTATTTGAAAAGATGCGGAACTACCAGTTGGATACGGTTATGAAATCGACAGATGCTCCAATACCAGATGATATGCGTGTAATTAAAGATGAAGATCTAGATCGCTTACGTGATGCGCAAACTCCAGAAGAGCTTAAGGGTGTGCACATGTATTTTCTCTTATACTGTTCGCATGAGATCCCTAAAATGCAAGAGGAATTCCGTCGTCAGGAAAAGAAAGAATGGCGGCAGGCTAGAGCTGACGCGAAAAGGAGAGCAGTAGAAAAATTGGATGAAGGTCAAGAATTTCCACCGCCGAACGCCAAGATGAAAGTGGTGCATCGCGACCGACTGGCGGCTTTTGTTGGCCCGGGAGACCAGTGAACTTAGTTCGGGACGAACTAATCTAGGCGGAGGGTAGTGTGACGCATATGACAATCAGTACTAGAATATTCTAGAGAGTCCGAAACAGAGTACTAGAATATTCTATAAAGTAATGGAAAACTGGAGACTAGGAACAGTAGAACATTCAAGACAATGGAACGGAAGGAAACGAAACGCTGAAACAGTATAAATACGCCGCACACAGAGCATAGTGATGAGTCATGAGTAAGAAGTAGAACGTGAAACAAGCGATAAGTCTCGAGCGAGAAGTAAGCAGTAAAATACGCGATAATTAAGAAAGTGTTTACAAAGAAAACGTTAAGTGTACGGTAAAAAGTAATAATTGTTATTACGGATTAATAAAATGTCACAATCGATTTAACGGCTCTTATTTATTTACAAATAATTAATCCAGCGAACCCTAAGCTCGCTACAATATTAACTCTCTTTTCGATTACTAAATGGTTATCCCTTAGCCCCCCAATCATTACTTTTTATAGTGAGATTTCACGCAATAAAATTTAGCTCCCATATAACAAAACCACCGGAAAAGAATTTACGCCCAACGAATGGCCTGTGATTTCTTCAAACCACTTCTCAACTGGTCATAAATAGACACCATTGTCCTTCTCGTGTGTATTATCTCTTCATAGCAGCTCGTCAATTAGTTCATTACGCAAGAATAAGAAACACATTCCAACTTTGTCTCCTCGACAACGATTCCATTAATAAAAATCAATTAGCCACCGTTGACGACACCCAGAAACATATTTTCCAGGCAACTTTGAGGATCTGGAATACCTTTTATACAACGAACATGGCACAGGATGCCGTCTGATTAAATTAAAGATACAGCAGCTAAACACTTGGAGTACTAGTTGATTAACATAAGATTGACTTAAAAATTAATCAGAGAATATAAATTACATTAGCAGAACGACGACATTTGTAAGTGTGAAATTCCTTCGAATCCTTCACTTCAGCCCGATAGTTGTGTGGGAATTGGCATTTCTTCCGACGGATGTTCAACCAGTTTTTCTAGGCGTCATTCGTTTACAGATAGAGGTACAACTATCTTAGGGGCGGAAAATAGTTCAAACAAAACCTGATGATAAAGTGGGACACTGGCAAACGAGTTTCGTCACTATTTTGGAATTCCGTAAAAGCCTTCGGTTTTGTGTTTTGTTATGTTGTTTTTATGTTTTTTTGTTTTTTCTTTTCGTCTTCTCTTGGCGCTTTGCATTGGCATTCTTGTTTTGCCGGTTATATGTCGACGAGAACGAAAATTATTTATGGCAAAAAGAATAAGAATCTAAATCATAATCAAAATTGAATTAAAAAACCATTTGGGAGTCATTAGAAAATACATCTTCACATAGATTTTGAATATTTCTTCTCTTTAAGATGTGGGATGGTTCTAATTAACTGAGGATTTGTTTGGGCTATTCCGGCTCCACGGAGTTGAAAAATTTCGTAGGGGGTTTAAAAGGGAAGCTTATTTAGATTTATGACCTGTTCTCTACTGGATTGGGAAAAGTTGTATAGAACTAATAGTTCCTAGGCACAGGTTCGCAATTAGTTTATCTATTTACTGACTTGTTAATAGGAAATAATAAGCCAACACAAGGTTCTTTATCTGGTAAGACATAATTTTCAGCATGAATTTCTCAGTGATGTAATGTTTATGTAATCGTTTGAATTACGAGTATATCATGTTATAGCAGTGCATGCATCAACAGCGTTTACAAAACTGTTATATATAAATTTATTATCAAAATTCGAATCAGATTGCGCCAACTTTTCGAGCGTTAAGTCTAATTTTCAATCGGTATAATCGTTGAATTATGGAGCGTTTGATCCAAGAGTTCGAAACGTAATATTTCCGTCTCATCAGACAAAGAAATGCCAGAAGAGTCGGCAATGTTGCAGTCGTACGGATCCTGCTGAGGAAGACCCAAGTCAATTGATTCAACGGCATTTTGAGGACATATTTTAGCCTACAACCATATGAGATTATTTTGACGCAAGAACTAATACAATGAACCGTTCTATACCAAAAATAACTCACATAGAGGGACATACAAACCGATACAGAAACTCAACGATTGATGCCCTGAATAGACAAAAGCATTCTTCTCTCCAAGCTGAAACTGTGTGATAGATAGTTTAATGAGCCAAATTTCCAGGAAATAAAAACGATTAAGCCACTAATCAAAAACTTTAAAAAACTGATCCGCGACAATTATAGATTAGTAATTAATGAAGACTGAAACAACAAAATTCAAGCCATTTAATGTAGTGGACCGAATATATTCCCATAAATAAATAAAGTCTTTAAAAGGAAAGATCAGAATGACATTCCATGTCTGCGAGTTAAGCGGAGTCTGAAAAATGTTCAAACACTGCTGGACGCAGGACTTACCCTGGAACATGTCAACTCCAATTATTATTATTATTTACTGGCCCGTAGGAACCCAGAAGTTCATTACCACACCGACTCGGCTTCGCCATCGTTCCCTGTCCTGTGCGCTCTCCTTCCACGTTCGATCATCCGATCCGATCTCCTCGAGGTTCAATCTAACATTGTCCTCCCATCTCCGTCGCGGCCGTCCTGGTGGTCTCTTCCCCATTAGTTTACCGTCAAGAATTCTATGCACGGTCCTATCATGGCCCATTCGCGCTACGTGTCCGGCCCATCTTAATCTTCGCGACTTGATAACTCTCACTATTGTAGGTTTGCGGTATAGCTCCTCCAATTCGTGATTTTGGAGTTTCCTCCATTGTCCTGACTCCTCGTCATATTTACCGCCGAATATACCCCTTAAAACTTTATTCTCGAATACGCGGAATTTGTTCTTTTCCCGCTTTGTGAGAGCCCATGTTCCGCATCCGTATAGAGCGATCGGCATGATTATGGTTCTATAGACACGGAGCTTTATATTACGTGATAGCAGTTTGGATTTTAATAGTTTACTGGCTGCATGCTAACTAGCATTGCCGGAATGTAGTCTTTTGTTAATTTCCTTTGACGTTTCGTTTCTGGTCGTCAGTATCGTTCCCAGATATTTAAATTCTTTGACATTTTCAAATATCTTGCCCCTGAGGTTTATATGTGCTCTCTGAGGTCCACCTGCTCTCGTCGTATTCATGTATTTCGTTTTGTCTTCGTTTATTTCTAGGCCCACCTCTTCTGTTGCTTGCATGATGATTTTACAGTTTTACTTATAGCTTCGAGATTATCGCCCAGAACGGCGATGTCATCCGCATACGCGAGCACTTGTGTGACCCCGTTCAGGGATGATCTGATCATGTTGTCGTCTTGTACCTTTCTGATAACATACTCGAGGACAAGGTTAAAAAGGCATGGTGAGAGGCCATCCCTTTGTTTTAGTCCGTCCCGAATTTCAAATGGTTCTGAGAGGTGGTTTTCTATTCTAACTCGCTCTTTGTTTTCGTTCATGCAGATTTGAATGAGGGTGGCATATTTTTTCGGTATCCCCAGCTCAACCACAATATGGTAGTCTTTGCCTTGCGACTGAGTCGTAGGCTTTTTTGAAGTCAACGAACAGTTGGTGAACCGTCTCTCCGTATTCCCACTTCTTTTCCAGCAGTTTCCTTATTGTGAACATCTGGTCGCTTGTTGATCGGTTCCGACGGAATCCGCATTGGTAGTCTCCCAATATTTCTTCTGCGTACGGTGTGATTCTTGCCAGTATGACATTTGTTAATATTTTGTATGTGATTGGGAGCAATGATATTCCTCTGTAATTTTCGCAGTCAGATCTGTCGCCTTTTTTGAAAATGGGGATGAATATTGCGGTTTTCCATTCTTCCGGAATGACTTCCTTGTCCCATATTATTTTAGCCAGTTGGTGGATCTTTCGAGCGGTTGCCCCTCCTCCATGCTTCACAAGCTCTGCCGGTATGCAATCGATTCCGGGGGCCTTGTTGTTTTTCAGTCGATTTATCGCGTCTACAACTTCGTCGAAAGAGGGCTCTGGGATCTGGGGCTCGGCTGTATGTACGTCTGGTGCGTTTATTTCTGGTTGATGGGTGCGTACATTGAGCAGGTTTTCAAAGAACTGCTTCCATTTTGTCACGATATTTTTTGTTTTTGTCACCAGACAGCCGTTTGTGTCTCGGATTATTTTGGCTCTCCCTCGGTAGCCATTTCTAATTGAATTTATGCCGGCATACATACCACTGCTGTTCTTTGCTCTGGCATTTTCTATGATTTTTTCGATCCGGGTCTTCTCCCATTCGCGTTTTTTGCGTTTGGAAAGTATAGTTGTTTCTTTCCGAATTGTCGCGTATCTTACTGCGTTGACTTCATCATATGCATCTAAGTGGATCATTCTGAGGCGTTTACGTTCTTCGATCTTCGCCCTGCACTCATCGTCAAACCAAGGTTTGGACTTAGTTGTTTTCTTAAATTCTAATACCTCTTGGGCTGTTTGTTTGATTGTGTCTCTGATCGATGCCCATTTAGTGTCCACACTGTTGGCTTCCTCTTGCTCACTGCTGTCATTCTCTAGGATGCTAAATCTATTCGTTAGTTCGTCTTGATATTCCGCCCTTTTACGTAGGTCTTTTAGTGTATCAATCTCGAACGTTTTGCTCGTCTCCCGTGACTGTCCATGTGGGTTTGTTGCAAGCCGACTTCTAATTTTGCCCATTACTAGAAGGCGATGGGAGTCGCAATCTGCTCCTCTATATGATCTTACGTCAAGGATATTCGAGTGGTGTCTTTTATCTATGAGGAAGTGGTCTATTTGGTTACGCGTTACGCCGTCGGGTGATATCCATGTGTCTTTTTTGGATTTGCTTATGCTTGAACATCGTGCTCTTCACTACCAGATCTTTTGACGCTGCGAACGTGATAATTCGAATGCCATTATCATTTGAAACGTCATGTAGGCTTTCTTTACCTATTGTTGGTTGGAAGATATCTTCCTTTCCAATTTTCGCATTGAGGTCGCCGAGGAGGATTTTAACATCGAATGATGAGATCCAATCAAATACTACCTTTAGGGTCTCGTAGAATGTGTCCTTCGTTTCTTCGTCGGTAGATTCTGTTGGGGCGTGTACGTTTATAAATACATAATTGTACCATGGGGCCTGTATTTTTAGAACCGGCATTCGGTCATTAATAAATTGCACATCTTTTACATGGGACGTAATCTTCTTCCTTATGATGAAGCCAGTTCCGAGGTTATGTGTATCATGTCAACTCCAACGAAAAGTTAATAATAATCGAGGATCCGTAAAAGAAAGCGAAGGCAATTGGTGGTTGTTTCGAGGCAGTGTATATAGTGAACGAATCCGTTCATTCTAACCGCTCTCCAAATCCATATTTCGATACGTCATACGTCGAAGTTTCACTACATTTAGTGGAAATAATGGAGCGGATTCCCCGTTTAGAAATCTAAACGCGAGTATATTTGTGCACAAGGATGAACTTACGGACATTCTTAGATCTATTAAGAACAAAAAATCATCTATTATAGAATAGATACGACAACAGGTCAATAAGTCTTTAGAAAATGAGAATGGTTTTCATTTATTTTCTCATTTGGCTGACCTAATAATGACGCATAATAATGTCCAGTTATCGTCTGTCCCTTTTCCAAATAGTCAATGAAGATAATACCACGTGCATCCCAAAACACAATAGCCATAACCTTTCCAGCTGATTTCACCGTCTTTGGCTTCTTTAGAGCTCGTTCGCCTTTAACAATCCACTGTTTTGACTGTTCTTTCATCTCGGGAGTGTAGTGGGTTATTCATGTTTCATCTGCAGTTACTAATCTGCCGAGCAACTCATCTGGGTGGCGACGCATGCGCTTCAAAAGTTCTCAGCTGAGAGCAAATGCGGCACCCCAATTTATGATGCAACATTGAAACAGGAAACAAATTGAAAATTGGCAGATACCCAGCGAGGAATGATGCTAACTAAAAACAGACCGTTAGCGATGCTACGATCGCCATCGTCGGATTCTAAGGACTTATTGACCTACTCTCGTAGTTTTCCAGACATTGTTCTAAAGCATTTTCCTCTTGAAGTAGTGAAAGTTTACACTGTTTTGTTCAACAAAATCATCCGGCCAGTATTGGTGCATGGTTGGTTGGTATGGTATTATGACATTTCTAACTGACACACACAGTACACACGCAAGCCGTGAAGAACAACACAGACAGAAAATCGAATAAGCTAAAGCATCAGCCAAATACCAAACAATAATATAGCAATTCCACATCAGTTGAGTGTACTTGAGTTTAGAAATCGAATTCGAATACGTGGCAGTAGTCTAATATGTTGAGTATTGGTTCAATCTTTTATTGTTTCTAACCGTCATAGCGTCGGTTTGAATCGTACGTTCTTCTCTATCGTCGCAAACGCTATAGTATAACATATCCCCATTCTACGTCGAGTAGTTTCGGGTGTTCGAGAGGCAGTGTTTGGGGTTTCTGCCATGGAATGTATAGGACACCAGAGTCACAACATGAGAAGTTCGACCCTAATAAAGTCGTGTGCGACAAATCAGAACTACACAGGATATATAACTTCGTGAGCAAAATTATTCGTGGGCACAATGCAAGCGCAATATGTAGTGAAAATTATCTTATTTCGGGAGCATTCTATCTCAATTATATGTATCTGGAGAGTACTCTACAGAGCGGGTTTATTCCTGCAGAAGTGTTTCCCTTTTTGGATAGTGTAGTGATCCTACTCTCATCCCCCATTATAGTAGAAAAACCCGATCATACATACTCAAATATCCTCCCCTTATCCATAATCCTGTTATATAATTAAAGTTCAATTAATTATCACTCCCCCTTTGAATAATTAACATCTCGTATCTTCACATACATATCCTCCCCTTCCCTCCAAATCACTAATTTCCCTTTACAATAGAATATCCCCAAATACAATAGTAGATAATTTAAATAAAAGTAAAACACCCATTTAAAACCCCACTCACATTGCAATAGTCATATTCTTGTTATTAGCCATAGTCTCCCCCTATTAGCCAATTCAGTTCCCTAGAAATAACTATCGTGGAAGCGGAACGAAAAAGGATATGTGTCGAAAGACACGAGATTGACCTTCTTGTAAATCTAGTAGCGAAAGCGGACGGTCGCGTGTGGGCATTAATCCTGTTTTAGAATTATTGTAAATTTGTTAGTGTAAAATTAACATTAATTCTTACCTACCTATACTCCATAATTCTTACCTACCTATACTCCATAATTCTTACCTACCTATACTCCATAATTCTTACCTACCTATACTCCATAATTAAAAAGTAAAAAGAAATAAAATAGTTAAAATTAGAATTTGTTCGAGTTTTCGTGTTGTGTTGGTCAGCAGATAAAGAATCGGTGGTGCTCTTTTACGAATATTAATAAACCAAAAGGAAAGACAGTTAAAATTAGAATTTGTTCGAGAAAGAATCGGTGGTGTTCTTTTACGAATATTAATAAATCATGTGGATAAAGACTTCCTTATCATTGAGTGAGTGCAAATTCGCCGTATGGATGCAACATCAAGCACCAAGCAGATTTAGATCCAGCCATTGACGGAAAAAGGGATATCCCCGCAAACAGCCAACACTCAACACAAAACGGGGTAAGTTTTGTGATACAAACAAATTATAAACAATTGTTATTAAATATTTAATCCCAATCATTACCCCCAATTGAATCATATGGGCGACAATTTAAACCAGATGTTCATTTGTCGCACATTGATTCAATTCCAAATAACCCCAACGTCATGTAATGCGTATTTCCAACTACATTTCATGATCTTACCTGCCAGGAGTTTATTCAAACAAATTCCCATATCTTTCCTGGGACCCCATTCCAATTGAAGCACACACAAAATCTTCATTATACTTCTTTGAATGTTTATACACTTTTTAACAAATCTCTGTAGATCATCATCATTATCGGCACTACAACCGGGAACCGGTCTTGGCCTTATTTAGCAAGTCCCGAGGCTTGTTAAGTTTTCCATTATGATTTGTCTTTTTTTTCGGGCAAGGTCATTAGTCTTGCGCCAGAGGCTCCCCGACGGGGATTCGAACCCCGGTCTCCCGCGTGACAGCGGGCATACTAACCACTATACTATCGAGGAGCTAATCTCTACAGATACAGAGTATAAATTTGGAAATAGAAGGACAAATAATCAGATCCAGTCCCTATATTAAACATCTTGGTGTTATACTCGACAACAGGTTTAGCTCCAAGGAACACCTGAGGAAAACGAGTGAAAAAACGGCAAGAGTATGCAAAGTTTTGACGAGACTGCTACCCAATGTTACAGGACCCCGGCCCCACATAAGGAAACTCATAACCAGTGTCAACACCTTCATTATAATGTATGCATCTCATATGTGAGCAGAAACCGCACATAATAAGTCGTACATGAAGGGAGTGAACTCAGCGCATAGACTGGCATCACTAAGAGTATGCTGTGCATTCCGAACGGTATCCGAAGATGCCATAAATATTTTGGCCGGGAGGACACCACTTGACATTGGAGCTAAAGAAAACGCTGCATTGCATGAGGTCTCCCAAGAGAATCAACGGAGAATGCGGTCACAATTAGAGCTTTCAAGCCCAAGAGAATGGCAACAAAGGTGGGATTTTTCCACCAAAGGAAGATGGACCCACATTATGATATCTGATGTAGAAACATGGGTGAAAAGAAAACATGGCGAGCTGAATTACCATCTGACTCAGCTAATATCGAGACATGGATGCCCACGGCAATACTTGCACAAGTATAAGCATGTGAATCATCCATACAGCTTGTATTGCGAAGGGAAAATAAAAAATGCGGAACACGTACTCACAGAGGAGTGAGATTCGAGACCGCACGAACGATTTTGGAGAGACATATGAGACGGACAGTTACTCCGGGAGGAGTAATAGAATACATGCTTAGTTCAAAACAGGCATGGTCCGTAACAAATGGTATTCTCTGTGAAATGATGCAGCAGTTGCGACGTGACGAGCGGAGTAACAGGTATACTCCATCCCGCCCCGCGATGGAATATCTAAAAGAAAGTTCCGCGGGGATCAACGGGAATATGAGCTTGGTGGGAGGTGGTTTTAGTAGGTAAAAACCCGGCATACCTCTGGATCGGTCTAGAGGTATCTTTTGAAGATTTCCACCTTCCTACCGAAACCAAAAAAAGATCAAACAGTATAAAGTGCGGCGCATTTTGGATTCATCATCAGGCAGTCTCCACAGGACGAGCCTACGGCTAACATACTCCGGTCATTTCAATTCCGGAGGACAGAACAAACTTCATAAGATAACTGTCCCAATAAGAAACGCTTAATAAAATTGATAAAAATAAAACCCACTGCGTATTATTTAAGCGACACCTTACACCACAACGAAAGCAGGCGACCCCCCGCTGGCATTCCCATCGGGATACGCCAGGCAAGAGATCCTCACAAAGAATATATCAATAGGAGTTATTCTTTTGATCCAAGGGCACTTATTGATCGCCCCTTTGTGATTACTGGGGAGCGAACCGAGAAAAAAGAGATTGTCAGTTCGAGGGAAACTGAATCGATGAGTATAGTACAGATCGGCAATTCGAGGGAAACCAGTCGCTCCCCAGAGGTAATATTATCAAAAATAACATAACAATAGAATAGGTCTTATCCGAGACACACAGGGAATCCCTATAATTTACCACACTTTCCGTGGTGACAGGGATAAACGTATTCTCCATGACAGCGATATCTCTAGTGTTCCAGATCGCCTACGTTTCTGTATGGTGATTAGTGGAAGAGATAAATCTAAAAGAGACCAATATAGAAACGCCACAATGGGAAGAAAGCAACTGAAGCCTTTCCTTCTGGGTAAATTGTCGTCGAAAAACATCCGTGCCAAAACATTATTTATTAAAGCTCGTTACATACGTATATTCAATAAATGCAAGAAACTGTTGAGTGATCAACTACTGCAAGTGCCTGAAATGAATATTCATGAATTAATCCCTCCAATTCTTCGTCTCCAAACTGTCGGCGCGCCAGAAAGTTCTTTATCTTTAACGCTCTAATCAATATTTTTGAAGGGTCTAAACCAATCTCTACATGTTGTTTCGAATAGAATACACTAATCGAAAGTGTCAACGAGAATCGTGTATGGTTCAGCTGGGTTTTTTTTTTTATAATGCATAAAACTCCATAATTTGCATAATTTATTTTTGACCGGAAACTTGATATGTTTAATAGAGCAGAAAAAAAAGTTGTTTACACTTCGGCAAATTGATATACGCTGAATTTTAAACTTGCTTATGGTGCTTCCTTATAGATGCGTTACCATCTTAAACTATACCTACGCAGTTCTGTTAGGACCAACCGTTGGACAACAGCATCAACATCAATATACTGCAACCTTTAGTGCATCTGCTACTAAATTCCCTTCTCTACGTTTACGTGAATTAAATCTGAGTCAGCAAAATACGAGTAAATTGTTTAATTAGATAAAGAAAACTCAAGCAATTATATAGCAAACATTTCAACACTTTCTGTCTTTCTTTCGAAACTTTCTGGTCTACTTCTTAGACTAAATCGAATCTCCAACACGGAAGTCAATAATTCCCTTTTACCTCAAGCTCTAAGTTATTAAATACGAAGGCTTTTTCCCTGTTCAAGAAAACTTAATTAGATACACAGTACGAAGAAACGCACAATTTTTGCAGTTTAGATTTAATTTTCTAACAACCTTACGATGTCCCTGACCAGCAGGTGGAAGTATATGTACTTCCGGTGGTTAAACTTGTTATCAGGCAAAAACATATTTCCACAGAGACCGTAACTTGTACGTAATATGATATTTTATTTGCAGGTGGAGGTTGAAGCTTAAACTAAACTTATTTGTGAATTATATGACATTGCAGCCCTTAAGGAATGACGGCGATTGGAATTAAGCCGCTATAACACAACATAATGCTTTAATGACACAACAACGAATTATATCTCAATTTTGTTGTCGATACTAGTCCCATACCACGCATCGTGAGGGTTAAAAATCCGATCCGTTTTTCAATCTACATTTGGGTTATGCATTTCATGGTTCAGAAAATATAGCTTTGTAATTTTGACAGCTGTTAAACTTAAGTGTCAGCCAGCTTGTGATTTGTTCAGTTGAGATTATAGCAGAAGCCTTTTCAATAGATACCTGAAAGAGCCATATCTTTCAGTGAACGCTTGGAAAAGAAGATTCATCTTTTACGCGAAATAATAATGTGAATTCATATTCGTCATAAAAAGTTGTTAAAACCATAAAATTTAACGATAAGGAAATTCATAAACCCACACGAATGTCATCAAACGGAGTTCCATGACGAAATTATGAAAATCATGTATCCGTATTAAAAGATACTGGCTAAACGTGCTAAAGATAAAGGTATCACAGAGATGCTGGGACCCATTGCCGTCCCCACAGAAGACCAATAAAATTCCTTTTTTGGCCCCTTCAAAATTATACCAAATTTCTAAACCTGTAATTAAATCCACCTGGTGGTCGTTTATGAATTCAATTGTTTTCTCGTAGTGGCTAAAATAAAAAGCCGATTGACATTACATAGGCCATTAAAGAACGATTACATATAAGGCAAAACATTACAGAAGAGCACGGAAGAGTATACAGTACTGTGGGATAAAAATATACTATTCTATTCTATTTATTGGCCTGTAGGAACCCGAATGTTCATGACCTCACCGACTCGACTCCGCCATTGTTCCCTGTCTCGTGCGCTCTTCTTCCACGTTCGACCACAATAGTGAGAGTAATCAAGTGGCGAAGATTAAGATGGCCGGAGACGTGGCGCGAATGGGCAACGATAGGACCGTGCACAGAATTCCTGCCGGTAAGCCAACGGGAAAGAAGCCGACAGGGCGGGGGATAAAAATATACACTTTATTAAACTTTTCATGACTGACCCCCTTTTATTCTTTTGCTCGCCCTATCAAGAGTGCCCTGCTCTGATTGACTGTGAATTATAGGACTAAACAAACTTCAGCTTGTCTCCATTGTCACGATGTGACTGTGAACTATAAGTTTATCTCACATTCACCCCCGTCATTCCCATTCCACAGTACAGATGTCGATCAATAAGTACCCGTATTGGGCGACAAGTAGCGTTGCTGAAGAATATCGATATCACCAGGTACTATAATTTATTAAACAAACGTTATACTAAATTTTGAATTAATTTATAGATTAGTTTTTATTTGAAAGCTGGTTATATCATGCATTTTTTCTTCGGCTAAAAATGAGAAAAAAAAAAAAATATCAGTATCAATTTTAATTAACTTTTTATTTTATTTTATTTATTTATTAATTTTTTTCTATCTATATTTTTCGTGGGGAAAAAATGCGAACAAATAACAACTAAGTTGGTCTGTGGGGACCAGGCACCAAGTATTACGACAGAAAGCGGTTCAATAAATTAAAACGTGGTCGAACAACTATATTATGTTTGATGAGGAGCGGCTGGTCGACCAGAAGACATGGTTTTTAAAGAAATCGTTGAAAACTTCCACGACATGATTCTCGCTGATAGCCGAACTATGTGTGTGAAGTATCCTGTAATTTAATATCAACGGCAACCAGAAGGGTGGCGCGATTGTTGACGATGCAAGTCAAGTTGATATGCGGATGCGGAAATTGATAAAACTGCACCTCGAATTGCTGCCGCGCCTGTCACACTCGTCCAATTTGGCACCTTGCGACTGTTTTGATATGAGAATATAAAAACTCGGCTTGGGGTTAAAAATGAAATGAAGATGTTATTGAACAGACAAACGCATATTTCCAAGAATTTGACGATTCATATTTTTTGGAGATATCGGGTTTTTCAATAGGTGAAACACAATTATATATACATATATATAGATATATATATATATATATATATATGTATATATATATATATATATATATATATATATATATATATATATATATATATATATATATATATATGTATATATAATGTTGCAGATTCACAGTTATAAGCCTCGGGGAGAATCTAGTACATCGTCTAGCACTCTCCCCAACAAATATTCACCACACCAGCCGACAACTCGATGACAGTGCACAAACAACTGTCAATACATGTTTACTGTTTTTGGTGCTCCATCAACTATCTGCAGCTGTCAATACTTACTTACTAGAATGGTGTACGATCAATGGAAATAAACTTGATTGGGATTTTTAATGCTGTGACTTAGAGGATTGTTTAACATTATCAACATTTATAAGAACTTTTAATTGGTTTGTCGCACGCCACCATCTGGCTTTTTTGGTTTTTAATAAATAAAGTTGTGTTCAGCGATAAGTCAATCGATAGTTTTTCATGCATACAAATATGTCCACTACCCGTGCCGCAAAGTCTATTCGCTGCTGAAGCCCAACGCAAGTCATCACAAACAACGAGGCACAACTTTGCCAGGGTCAGGCGCAGAGAATCACGCGCATAACAACACATACCGTGCGTTTTCAGGATTTCTACAAAACAGGTATTGCTGTGTCTTCCATCTTAAAACCCATTTGGTTTCAGGCATCGTGCTGATCTTAGACGATTCCCCGTCGACATTCCTCGTTCGGAGGAACTCAAAAGGATCTTGATCGACGACATTCCTCGTTCGGTGTCGAGATACATACAACATATAAATATATACTTATATATATATATATATATATATATATATATATATATTTATATGTATATATATATATATATATATATATATATATATATGTCGTGCTCTGAAAACTCTTACCATCTCCTTCCCCCACACATACATCCAAATCCCTACACCCAATCAAATGTTCGTTTATCGCCCCTGCACGGGATTCCCCATAACTCTAAACTCAAATCCACAAAGACATTGTCCCGATCGAACAAAATTCCTGGTAAACGGATCAAGTATTCGGTTATCATCCATACATCTGTGGCGGTTCCGCCAAACCCCACGGCCCACTTACCTGAAAAACCCCCATAACTGCCACCCAACTTACTTAAGTTCGCTAATGCAATCACATTAGCACCTTAAATGCTTCACGCATTAAATAGAGAAAATGTATACTCTAAAAGTCCCTGTAAAGAATCCTTATCTTTCATGCATCTCTTCGCATACAAATTCCCTGTAAGAATTCTTTCCTAACTTATCAGGAATCCCAATCTCACCAAGTGCATTTCCCCCTAGACGAATTCCTGAAAACAAAATGATTTGGTTTACATACAATGTAACCATCATAACAGGGCACATAAACATTGCGTCGCCCATTTCTCGTCCTCACCAAGTGTATCATAAATCACCATACAAACACATTGGCTGGCGACCTACACCAAAGGGACCAAAACAAATATACGCATCTCGCGTCTCTTGGCACCAATTAAATCCGACAGCATAAGCAAATGCAAATAGGTATGGTCGCAGCGATGCAATAAACACCAATTCCCTGTAAATAAGCTAGAATCAATTAGCGACATGAGCTTGGGCATTGCGGTTATCGTTACAGCTGCAATGCATAGCTTAGACAATGATCTACCCGATATCTTTGCCTTCCCATATTTCTGGATCTGTTTCTCATGACAAGCGGCATTGAACAATCAGAAACCCCAATTAGCACCCAATGAAATTCGGCTTGTTTACTTAGCCGAACTCACATCTCATTGATGCACATCATTTCTTTTCTGGTTTTCAGATTCGTTCCCATGGCCTTGTGTATGAAAAAACCAATGTGATCTTCACTCACGCATACACATACATTACCAAGTCTTTCTTCCCTGTTTTCACCACGAGAGAAACACTTTCTCTCTCGGGAAAACTCACCCCATTAGCGACTCGGCTCTGCACGAGCCGGTTACCGCAGGGTCTAATTACATCTGCCGACCACGCTGGTCGCGCGATCTCCCACTCTCCGTCGCGCGGCGGAGAGGCGTAGATATACCGAAGTCATGTCGAGAAAGAAGTGTTTCATCCTGTGCAAAATTTATAAAAATCAATTTAATATTAATAATAAGTTCTAAGTGAAGTATAAAAACACTAACATATTTAATAATGGCTGAGAACAAAGAGAATAAATCTGAACAAATAAATTCCGGTGTATCATTCATTTGCCTTGTTCCTTAACGGCTCATGATGGTGCGAACGGTCTACTTGGTGTGCACTCCTTAGCGCAGTAACAATACGGCTTGGCGGAACCTTTTAGAACTGGTGGGTTGATGGTAGAATCCACGTCCACGCCGGTGCACAGACCATCAAATCCCCGCACATCCAATTCCCAATTCCAAAATTGATCCCCAAACAAAAATAAACACATGGTAAGTTGAACCAGATGTTCAATTACCATACTCATACGTATAATTCCGAGAATTCGCCTAACCGAATTCTTATCTCATAATACTAACATTTGACTCCACCCGAAGTACCTTTTTCGAGATTCTGCACGCATTTTGATGCATTCGCGATAGAAAATCCCGATAAGATTTTGAATAAAAGGGTGACGAATTTCAGATTCGAGGATTAAAACCAGATATGCTATGCGGATGTCGTCCTGGTATACACGTCATCCAAAAGCCCTAGACTCGCAACAAATCGACTCAATCGTCACCTAGACGAACTGTATCAGTATTACAGTCGATGAAAAATCCGACTTAACCCAACCAAAGCAGTAGCTATCATTCTGAGTAGTAAACACTCCCAACCTACTTCTCGATATTCACAGAATATCCGAATACAAATAGGAGGTACTACGATTAGACCACAGAACAGGATGAAATATCTTGGGATTGGGGGGGTTCTCTAAACCACATGGAGAACCAACTCACAATTTCATACCTTATTTCGACCGCTTTCAGCGCGTCATTTCTACCCTTATTCCCCTTACAAGCTATTCCACCTGTAAAACATATTTAAATAACGGACGCGTAGCTGAATTCATTATTCTGTGCAAGTAATGCATTATTGAAATCGGCTACCTTTTTGCCATACGGCAACTCCATCTTTCTAACCCATGAGATTTCCACCGAAAATTCCAACTCATGTTGGTTAGCAACAACCAAGTCGAATCAAACAAAATCATCATCCAATGGCTTGGGTAATTAACGCATTCCTTAGCGTTTTCCCAACGGTAATATTTCCCTAGCCAACTCAGCGTCCTACTCACTTTCCCCAGACACTCCATTCGCTGGGGATCAATGATCTCTTTTTACAGGTGAATAGCCACAAAACATTTTCCTCTCCTTTCCGTTTCTATCTTCCCTGGGTCCAATGCACTCTAAGATCAGCACAATCATCGCACTAGGGCGGTAGGTCATCCTCAGAGGCTGCATTGATACCAGCACACAAGCAAAGCCAACCGAGAAGTTATTGCGCTCTCTCTTTTGTTCTTTTCATCCTTCGCATGCACAGCGTCGGTCGAATGATGTGCAAGTATTATTCACGTCGCTGAGACATGCAAATGAGAAGATCCATGAGAAGAGCGAAATGATGATTGGCTAATAGCCGTGCGTATGCAAAATCAAAATTTCATCCCTAATTGGGATCAGTCACTAATCATCCACCATACGGTGCACAAGTGACCTGAGTCGCTAGTCCTACTTCATCAGTGTCGGTCACGCGACACCAAGTCAAAATTCAATCGCAACGCTAAGTCGAGTGTCACCTGCTATGTTGTGTATGCAACTTTAGTGTAAAATGTTCACGAAAGTTTTCACGGCTTTCAACAAATTCTCACTGGGTCTGTCCGTTTAAATTGAACTGTTAACTAGTTACCGCCAACTCGTTTTATATGTAAACACAAATATTCTAAATTTGCCTCAGTGTCGTTAATTATTTTGAATCAAGTGCAAATCAGTAAGGAATACAACAACAACCAACCCAGGCACAATCGTTGCAGCAGCATCAATTAAAATAAATCTAAATTATATAAATCCCATTCACCACATATCGATATTGAAATCATTTAAAAAAAAAAAAACTAACAGAAAGACAAGCATAAGGTACATAAACAATAACGATATGAATTAATCGAGTAACCAGCAGCGTGTAATATGTGTATGTGCTTAAACTAAATGAAAAGAAATAAAAAAGGACATTAAACAACAAACCAACTCCAGCTTTTTATTTTTCATTCCCTTTTTGTGAAGGTGTGTTTGACGGAATAACCTGTTGGGAAAAAGTGAATCCATGCCCCTGTCCTGGCACACCTACTTCGAACCCCCACAGGATCATCTATACCCCAAAAATGAATTTCACCACACATGTGACCCACACTCTTTAAAAGGGCCTCGGTCGGTCTAAACAACTGCACAACATTTTGAAGTGGAACAACAAAGTTGACACCAAACTTAAGCTTCTCTGCTATACGCAGCTAATCCGATCTGGAATATCGTATGCCTTTCCCATATGGTCCTCCATATCTTCGGCTCAAATGGAAAGACTTCAAGTTTTCGAAAGATACCTCCTCAGAAGATGCATCAACCACTCTAGAAGGTCTGACGGTCGCTATTACGACATTATTATTAACCTCACCATTAACGACATAGGCTCTAGTAGCAATCACTTCTTCATCTCGCTTTACGCGGATGATACAACAAGACAATCCGCTCGCCCCTAGACTCCTCACTTCTCCAATCGGATGTTGACAGGTTTTCGATTTGATGCCAAAATAACTGCCTAGAACTGAATATCGTCAAATGTCACACAATCACCTTCTCTCGGAAGCGCTCCCCACCCAGACACCCTCCGATATCTTACTGAACTGCGGCGGTTCCGCCAAACCCCACGGTACACTTACCTAAAAGCCCCCATAACCTCATCCCAAGTCGCATAAGTTTTGCTAATGCAATCGCATTAACACCTGAAAATGCTTCACGCATTAATTAGATCAAATCTATAATCTTAAAGTCCCTGTAAAGAAAACTTACCTTTTCATGCATCCCTTCGCATACAATTTTCCGTAAGATTTCTTGCTTTACTTATCTGGAATTCCAAACCAATTCGGTACCTTCGGTACCAGACAAATTCCTGTAAACAAAATGATTCGGTTTGCATACAATGTAACCGTCATGACAGAGACCATATTTATTGCGCCGTCTATTTTCCCAGCCGCGCCATGTGTACAACAATGGTCCCTACATACATATTGGGTGGGGACTTACACCCAAGGGACCAAAGCAAATACCCATTCCGCGTCTCTTGGCATCAATTGAATCCTGCAGCATAAACAAACGCAAATAGGAATTCAATACCGACCCAAGATACGATATACAATTTCCATTGTATAAAGTATCGCATGCCATTAGCACCTTTTTTCCTAACGTCTAACGTAGCGACGTCGCACAGCATAGACATAGATCATGAATCTCCTTTGTTTTTGCCGCCTGCCTGTTTCGTTGTTCGACTGCCTTCGAACCCGTGTAAATGACATCGATCTGTTCGATCGCGCACACACACCACTGCACTGAAAGAGTGCATTTCTTCGGCGACCGCACCCTTAAGAGAAAAGGTTTACTCTCTCTTCTCTCGTTTCTTAATCCTAACCTAGGATGGAATTCATGTCAGAATTCTATCCTCGGCGAGTCGTTTTCCATCCGCTGACCGCCACGGTCACGCGTCACTCCCGCTCTCCCTCGCTGCGGAGACGCGATAATATACAGAGTCGTTGGCGTAAAGAGTTGTGATCGGGTTGTCGAAATAAAAATTAGTCCGTTAATCAGTGCAAATGTCGGGAATATGCATATAAGACAAATCAAACAATAATAACACAACTTGTAAAACGTATCGTATATGTAAATATGAAATTCACCGTGTCTACTGTGTGCGTGAAATAAAACAAATTATAACGAATCAACTAGTGAGTTTCATTTCTCCTGGGTGTGATGTTTCCTCTGCGAACAAATTGCAGTGGAATTCCAAGGAACGATGGGCGAGTGAAAAGTGAAAGGATAGTGGGATGAAGTAGAGCTCGCACCCACTTCGTTCCCCCACAGAACCAATCGATAACATCGGTTGAATCGATTCGCGACCTGGGCGTCCTATATGACAAACATTCATCGGCACTACAACCGGGAACCGGTCTTGGCCTTATTTAGCAAGTCCTGAGCCTTGATACATTTTCCATAATGATTTGTTTTTTCTGGGCAAGGTCATTAGTCTTGCGCCAGAGGCTCCCCGACGGGGTATCGAACCCCGGTCTACCGCATGACAGACGGGTATACTAACCACTATACTATCGAGGAGCTAAATATATGACCGCACATATTGATGACATAGTCCTTAATGCCGACGCCGCCCTTGGCTTTGTCAAACGCTGGTCGAAGGAATTCTTAAACCCCTACGTCGCCCGATCATTCTACATAACCTTTGTCTGTCCACTACTCGAATATGCTAGTCAGGTCTGGTTCCCGTTCAATTGTCTCACATTCGCAGGATCGAGAGCGTTCAATGTCGTTTCTTGCGCTTTGCCCTCCGTGGACTAAACTGGGAAAATCGGCAGAATCTACCACCATACACAAGCCGGCTCCCTTTAATCAATCTTAACACAATTGAAGAGCGCAGAATCCATGCCGACATCATCTTTGTCCATCGCCTTCTGTCAGGCTCAATCAATTGCCCAAGCCTGCTCTCCACTATAAGATTTCAAACAACCCCCCGTAACATACGTAACGCTCCATTTTTGTACTTTTTTTTTTTTTTTTTTTATTTTATTAGACCTCTCTCGGGGGGGGGGGGGGGGGGGGCGAACCTATAGCGCCGAGTGGGCGCCCCGAGATGCCATCAAATAACTGTTGCAGTTCGTTTTGAACAGGTGCAGGTTGTAACGCTCCGGGAAAGCATCTCGCGTATGCTACGCTTTCCCCACCTCCTTCGATTTCAACCTCTCCTCTCCCGCTCTTAAACGACGTCTCAGAAGAAACCCGTCCTAACTCGGTCCCCTTCTTCCAATAACCCATCTACCCTGCAATCCTACCTTTCCTCTCCCGCTCGCAAACTAGTTCCCCCCTACAACTTTCCAGCCCCACCCACAATTTCAACCCCTCCCCACCAGCTCACTAACCCCGCCACCCTACCAGTCCGTACACATGCCGTGCAATGTCGCTGTTTCACAAATGCCGCATTTGCCACCCCCGCATACACTCGCTCCTCCCCTATCGCCCAGTCCTCTTCATCTTCCTTTTTTCATTTTTTAATTATGTCAGAATTACTACTTTAAATTTTATGTTAGTCTGTAAGGTATTATATTAATTTAATTTAAACTTGGATTAAGCCTAATAAATTAGGGTTCTGCCCTCACTAAACTAAACTATACAGACGTTAAGATTTTGAATATCAAAATTAGAGAAACCATTGAGAATAACTAGCATTAAAATCACCTGCGATATCGGTGTCAGTACATTTTGCTGGTATACTCTTAAGCCAGTTACGGGGCAAAACAACTTACCTTAGTGCAGGGATGAGCAAGACGCGGCCGTTAAACATGTTTATGCGGCCCGCTAAGCATTTCTAAAATAGAATTTATTTTATCGACTTTCTCCCATCACTATCTATATATTATTATAAAATTAATTATAATAAAATGGTAGTACATGCCAAACAGAAGCAATTTTGTGTGACGAGTTACTTTCTTGTCAGCGACTTGTGTGCTTATTTGTGTTTGTTTGTTGATTTGTCACACAATCAGTCAAACTGGTAAGCTGTTAACTAGCCATTTTAGCAATTCTTGTGATTCTTGAAAGGCGTGAGTGCAATATTATTGTCAAAAAGGTAATATTAGAGTTTTTTCATTAAAAATTAAGTTTTACTACTTTTTTTTTAACTTTCAAATTTTAAACCCATACTAGCATGTCGGAAAAGCAAACAAAAAACGAAAGGTTGCGGCTGAGCACAGGCATATCCAAGAAAAGTGGAAATTTGATTATTTTTTCACTTTCTTTAGAGATATGCTTAATATGCTCAGAGACTGTGTGGGGGCGTGGTCGTAGTGCCGACATGGGAACAGAGTTCGAACTCGTCCCCACAAGTTCTCAAAGGTCCGCCGTAAAATAAACTGTTCGTCGAGAAAAAGGAAGAACTCAGGAAACTGCAGCCGGAAAAGAAAACACTCGTGTATGTTGTTCAAAAAGAGCTCTTTATTTAAGCTGTTATTTATAGGTACTTAGCTACCATATTGTGTATGCGATTCGTCATCAGAAGGATGTACTGCCGCACCAAAAGTTTAACTTCACCAAAAAAAGAAAAACAATGACCTGAGATTTAGAAATTGAATCACCATAACGAAAAACACTTGAGTTTTAAACTTGAAGTTATTTTAGAGTACATTAGTACCTGAAGTACTTGAAGACGATTGTCCCGAACTACAGATATCGACAGATTTACAATAGTGGTTGCAACGCTCCACTGTATACGATCAACTTCCGCACTTCTAAAACTTTATGCAAAACTCGACTTCAGGATGTTTACGCTTCTCCGCTGCGCGACGGAGAGTGGGGGGCAGGTCGACCGGGTCGGTCGGGTGATGGTAAAGGACCCAGAGATATTCGGCTCGTGTAGAGCCGACTCGCTAATGGGGTGAGTTTGTAGCGATTCTAACAGATACACACACAATTCACAAGCAAAAATAGTGAAGAACACCGAACGAAAAAACGAATAAGAAAAATACATCAGAACCGTATACCAAGCGATAAAATAAAAATAATTCATACCAGTGGAATATAGTCGAGTTTGGAAATCAAATTCTAAACACGGTCAGTAGTCTGATGCTTCACTGCTTCGCTTTTCAACCGTTTCATCGTGTGTTCAATTCACCTTCTTCACTATCCTTAATTAACGCTATAATTGGTGACTACGACGTGATCTGTACACACACGCAGCATACACTTCCCATAGTAAAGCAGAACTTCACACACGGTCACGACTTCCGCATAGAGCACAGCCTCCGATGTTTCCTCGTTTCTCTCGTTCGTCCGTCGTCCGCATACGAATCTGATCGTAACGAAGTTACTGCGGCGGGAGTGGTGTAGCGATTCTAACAGATACACACAATTCACAAGCAAAAATAGTGAGGAACACCGAACGAAAGAAATCGAATAAGAAAAATACATCAGAACCGTATACCAAGCGATAAATAAAAATAATTCACACCAGTGGAATATACTCGAGTTTGGAAATCAAATTCTAAACACGGTCAGTAGCCTGGTGTGTAACGCTTAGGTAAAAAATTTTTCGTGATTCGAGCTGTCATAGCGTCAGTTCGAATCACACGATCTTCTTCACTATTATTTGAAACGCTATAAGTTTCCTCGAGAGAGAAAGTGCTCCTTTCGTGGTGAAAACGAGGACAAAGGATCTCACTGGTAACGTCCTGTAGTAGTGTGCGTGAAGTCGATCGTTGATATCAGATTGTTTGCTAACGCTCGCAGGTCAAAGCGAAACGAAACCTAGACAAGGGATGCAGAACAAAGGACGTAGCGACCTAATATATCGTCCGGTAATGAGGGTCAGCTGAGTAAATAGCAGCCACTCATTAGATGCTAAAAGGGATTGAGATAATAGAGATCGTATATCGTATCTCTGCCGACTGGGAGAATCGGATTCTTTTGTTTGCATATGTTTATGCTATTGAATCCAAGCCGGCGGCTAAGCGCGACGTTGGTGATTGTTTGAAGATTCAAACAAATATGTATTTCCGAGGAAGTGCTTGTAGCTGAATCAATAGTTGCAGGTCTTTGAAAAGTAATTTAGATGGTTACACAATGACAGTTGTGTATACCATCTGTGCATATTGTTCATGGCATCTAAGGCGACGCCAGGGACGGACTCTAGTGTGAATATCTACGCTAATTGGGAATTCGGTTCTTGGTCGCTAATGCAGACATGCATTGAGACATGTATGAATACCCTTGTAGGAAAAATTCTTTACAGGCATTTCCAGGTAATGCATTGGAAGCATTAATTATCCTTGGAAAGGAAATGTTTTTGCTGCGGGGAGATTGTGTTGCGGGTGTGGGAAGGGTGGAATTTGCCTGACAACCGAAGATATCGAATAGGTTTTGGTTTTATGCTCCTGTATAATGGAAAGAATTCTTGTAGAGAATTTGTATACGAAGAGATGCATGAGAGGTAAGAATTCTTTTACAGGGACTTTTAGTTAAATAAATTTGATCTATTAGATGCGTGAAGCATTTACAGGTGCTTAATGCGATTGCATTAGCAGAAACCTTATGCAGACTGGGTTGTAGGGATGGGGGTTCTTTAGGTAAGTAGTCCGTGGGGTTTGGCGGAACCGCCACAACTGTGTCGACATTAAGAGAATATAACATAAAAAGGCATTACAATACAAAACATGAACAACAATATAAAAACTTAACAGGACAACTAAAGATAGATACGTTTAATCAAATGGAGAAAACCGTGGGCAAACAACGGGCTGTTATTAAAAATCAAGCTATTTTATCAAATACAGCAGTAAAGGCTAGTTTTGTTGTCAGTCAAATACTAGCAAAAAAAAAGGAAACCCTTTGCGAATAGAGAGATGATAAAAGAATGTCTGACTGCTGTTGCAGAAAGTGCATTTCCTGATAAAATAAATATTATTTCAAACATTAGTTTATCAAGATTCACCATTGCAAGGAGAATTGAAGACTTGTCTGAGAGCATAGCACCAACGCTTCGTGAACGCATTGCAAAATTCGAACATCGTTCTTTGGCACTTGATGAGAGTTATGATATTAGCGATATAGCACAACTGGCTATATTTTTACGTGGTATTCACACTAAATTTAATATCACCGAAGAATTGTGTTCACTAATTCCAATGCAAGGGACTACAACCGGCAAAGACTTGTACGATGAACTAAAGTCTGTGTTGGAAAAATTTT
The DNA here is from genome assembly GCA_963931805.1 of Microdon myrmicae. Taxonomy (NCBI): domain Eukaryota; kingdom Metazoa; phylum Arthropoda; class Insecta; order Diptera; family Syrphidae; genus Microdon; species Microdon myrmicae. The sequence continues at coordinate 97,042,288 of OZ007501.1, read as the reverse complement.
TAATTTTATTAGAAAAGATTTTTGGTATATCGACAGATGGAGCACGAGCGATGTCGAGCATGGAGGTAGGAGTATCGGAGTATCGGGAAGGCTATTTCGAGAAATTAAGTTCACAGGAAGGGAAATATTCGTTAACCACTGCATAATTCCCCAGGAAAATTTGTGTACGAAAAGATTGAGTTTGCCAAATGTCACAGTACCAATAATTAAACTAATCAATTTTATAAAGTCGCGCGCGTTAAATCACCGTGAATTTAAAGATTTTCTGAAAGATTTAGAAACTGAATATGGAGAGGTGGTTTTTAATACCGAAGTACGTTGCCTTAGTAGAGGTGCAATGCTAAAAAGAGTATACAACTTAAAAAGCGAAATACAATTGTTCCTGGATATTAAGGGATATGCCTTTCCTCACTTTGGTAATAAAGAATAGATGAGTGATTTTGAGTTTCTTATCGACATGACTCGGCATCTCAATCATCTTAATGTGGAACTTCAAGGCAAAGGACAATTTATTAACAATTTGTATGATAGAATTCAGGGCTTTGAGCGCAAATTATAATTGTGGAAAGAACATCTTTTGCAGAATAATGTGTCTCACTTTCCACATTTAGAAAAAGAAAACGTTACTACTTCTCAAAAATACGCACAATATATAGACATTTTAATCAACGAATTTCAATTACGATTCCAAATGTTCAAAGCTGAGAACACAGCGGTTTCCATGAAATTGTTTTCCTCGTAACTTTAAATCGATGTGGATACAGTTACCGAAGACTTTCAAATGGAAGTGATTGACATGCAGAATAATACCGAATTAAAAAATGTATTTTTCTCAGTAAACATCGAACATTTTTATAAATCGTATGTGAGCCCTGAGAAATTTCCACTTTTGACGAAAAATGCAAAGTAAATGATGTCTCTGTTCGGAAGTACATATCTTTGCGAACAATTATTTTCAACCATGAAATTAATCAAGAATGATCACCGATGAAGACTGGGTGATACACGATTAGAAAGCTGCGTGCGTGTAGCTACCTCATCGATTCCGGCTGATATTGATCAGGTTGTATCGAAAAAACAGTGCCAAATTTCTCATTAAAAATTTCAAGTAAATTCGTTTTTCTGTTCTTTTCTTGTTTGTCTTTATTTTGCATTAAAATTTGTATATGAAATCTTTACAATTTTGTAAATTTTATATGCTTTTATTCTAATGTTTATTGTAAATAAAGTTTTGTAAATTATTAATAAGTGTTATTTTATGTGCGGCCCGCCAAAAAAATGTACAATTTAAATTGGCTCATTGATTAAAAAGGTTGATCACCCTTGCCTTAGTGCGTTATAAAAAGAGATTTTAAATGTGTTTTGTTAAAATATCGCATCCGAATATTACACAACGACAAAAGAAATGAATTTAATATAACTAAAAGTGAAAATCAGGTATTCTTCCCACCACAGCTTGTTGTGGTTGTAAATCGTATGTTTTTTCAAAGATTAAGTGTCACTCTATTCATTAAGCAGTAATGAACAATCTGTTTGTTATAGCTCATTCAATGCAAAGACACGTATGATGAGATAAAGCATCAAGCAATACCGACAAAAGCGAAGCAAAAGCCATTATGGCTTCAACGGTGTTACAGCTTTGACATCTTTAGATGCCTTTTACGAGAAGTTGACCCAAATGAAAATATTCGAATACTCTGCCAAGTAAGCGGTGTTGGTTTTGTTCTCTGTATAAAATACTTAATCCAGCATTGTATGGTAATCACTAAACTATGCAGATAATGGTCAACCGTCGACCAAATGTCTATTGTAGTAAATTCGAAGACTTTTGTGCAGCTCATTTGTCATATATGAGGACTTGTTTGAACGAACATTGTTTGGCGAAATATAAACAAAACAGTAATAATAATTGTTAAACAAACACTTATTTTTAGCGACGAATAAAAACCGCGATTCGCCAAATCGACAGGTCAATCTAAGCTCTGTCTAGTTTCCATTCTTCTTCTACACCCTGTCTACACACTTCTACTACATCAACAGCTACACGCAAGTATGGCTAATTGGCACTAAGCACTCTCACCCCTCAGTCTACAGTTCACAACAGTCTTTAGTTATGGCATCAAATTTCTTAAGCATCCGTAACTCATGCCCCGTCTTCCACCCATTCACATCGTTCACCTAAGAGCGGTTAAATACCGTAAAAACGGAAAACTCATCTTTCAATTTGACACAATTATAAAGGTAAAAGGGGCTTTACTGAAACCACGACCCATTTGAAAGTTCCGTCTCCCCAAAAAGGGTCTCCAAACCTAATAAGACGATCCAAGTAAAAGTTAGATGGAACAATCGATCTGCGAGATGTCGAATTAATTCTCTATAAGTGACCTACAACAGTTTAAGCACAATTCAGCAGCGACAATTGAGAACAATTACCTTTATTGTTAATTAAGACAAAAGAAGTTTATTTGTTATAATCTAATTTGTGTCAATCCGTCTCCTGACCCCCTTACCGTTGACTTTGTGTTTTGTGTGACAGAGTTTTGTCGGACTTTTTGGGCTTACTGCCATTGAGGTGGATGATGAAAAGCGGGAATTAGTTCGAGGGCTTGTCTGATGGTTTTGTAATCTTTTGTCAACCTAAAAAGGAAATCTCTTTAACGCCACAATGCCAAAAGTCACTTAGTGTGACATCAGCCAACAGCTACCTGGCATTAAACGTAAACTTGTGGCTGTCGATAGAAACACGACATGAATTAAGGGATGAGGAGGTTATCTGTTGTGAGGAGACGAGTTGTGGTAAGTGGAATGCATTTTATAAAGGTCATCATGAACATGAAAAAGTGAACTAGATTCTAGAGGTGTGACATTTACGAGGATAGGGAAAGAGGATTCTATTGGATTATGGGACTAGAACGAATTAGAATATTCCCAAACATTCTTTTTTGTACTTATCAATTTTATATGATTTCAAGAATCATCTACTAAAATCTTTTTGAGAAGTTCCAAGAACATACATTAGTACGAGGGTAGGTCAATAAGTCCTTAGAAACGCCTACGATGGCGCTCGTAGCGTCGCTAATGGTCTGTTTTTAGTAAGCATCATCCCTTGCTAGGTGGCTATCAATTTTCTATTTGTTTCATGTTTCAATTTTGCATCATAAGTTAGGTATGAAACAACTCTCTGCGAGATGGATGCCGCATTTGCTCTCAGCTGGGAACTTTTGAAGTGCATGCGTTGCAACCCAGATGAGTTTCTCCGCAGATTAGAAACTATAGATGAAACATGATAATAACCCACTACACTCCCGAGGCGAAAGAACAGTCAAAACAGTGGATTGTTAAAGGCGAACAGACTCCAAAGAAGCCAAAGACGGTGAAAGCATCTGGAAAGGTTATGGCTACTGTGTTTTGGGATTTTATTTTTTTATTATTTACTGGCCTGTAGGAACCCGAAAGTTCATAACCTCACCGACTCGTCTCTGCCATTGTTCCCTGTCCTGTGCGCTATCCTTCCACGTTCGACCATCCGATCCGATCTCCTCGAGGTCCAATCTAACATTGTCCTCCCACCTCCGTCGCGGCCGTCCTGTCGGTCTCTTCCCCATTAGTTTACCGTTAAGAATTCTATGCACGGTCCTATCATCGTCCATTCGCGCTACGTGTCCGGCCCATCTTAATCTTCGCGACTTGATCACTCTCACTATTGTAGGTTTGCGGTATAGCTCTTCCAATTCGTGGTTTTGGAGTTTCCTCCATTGTCCTGACTCCTCGTCATATTTACCGCCAAATATACCCCTTAAAACTTTATTCTCGAATACGCGGAATTTGTTCTCTTCCCGTTTTGTGAGAGCCCATGTTTCGCATCCGTATAGAGCAATCGGCATGATTATGGTTCTATAGACACGGAGCTTTATATTACGTGATAGCAGTTTGGATTTTAATAGTTTACTGGCTGCATGCCAACTAGCGTTGCCGGAATGTAGTCTTTTGTTAATTTCTTTCGACGTTTCGTTTCTGGTCGTCAGTATCGTTCCCAGATATTTAAATTCTTTGACATTTTCAAATATCTTGCCCCTGACGTTTATATGTGTTCTCTGAGGTCCACCTGCTCTCGTCGTAATCATGTATTTCGTTTTGTCTTCGTTTATTTCTAGGCCCACCTCTTCTGCTGCTTGCATGATGATTTCACAGTTTTTACTTATAGTTTCGAGATTATCGCCAAGAACGGCGATGTCTTCCGCATACGCGAGCACTTGTGTGACCCAGTTCAGGGATGATCCGCCCGTGTTGTCGTCTTGTACCTTTCTGATAACATACTCGGGGACAAGGTCAAAAAGGCATGGTGAGAGGCCATCCCCTTGTTTTAGTCCGTCCCGGATTTCAAATGGTTCTGAGAGGTGGTTTTCTATTCTAACTCGCCCTTTGTTTTCGTTCATGCAAATTTGAATGAGGGCGGCATATTTTTTCGGGATCCCCAGCTCAACTACAATATGGTAGAGTCTTTGCCTTGCGACTGAGTCGTAGGCTTTTTTGAAGTCCACGAACAGTTTGTGAACCGTCTCTCCGTATTCCCATTTCTTTTCCAGCAGTTGCCTAATTGTGAACATCTGGTCTCTTGTTGACCGGTTCCGACGGAATCCGCATTTGTAGTCTCCCAATATTTTTTCTGCGTACGGTGTGATTCTTGCCAGTATGCCATTTGTTAATATTTTGTATGTGATTGGGAGCAATGATATTCCTCTGTAATTTTCGCAGTCAGATCTGTTGCCTTTTTTGAAAATGCGGATGACTATTGCGGTATTCCATTCTTCCGGAATGACTTCCTTGTCCCATTTTATTTTAACCAGTTGGTGGATCTTTTGAGCGGTTGCCCCTCCTCCATGCTTCACAAGCTCTGCCGGTATGCAATTCGATGCCTTGTTGTTTTTCAGTCGATTTATCGCGTCTACAACTTCGTCGAAAGAGGGCTCTGGGATCTGGGGCTCGGCTGTATGTACGTCTGGTGCGTTTATTTGTGGTTGATGGGTGCGTACATTGAGCAGGTTTTCAAAGTACAGCTTCCATCTTGTCACGATATTTTTTGTTTCTGTCACCAGACAGCCGTTTGTGTCTCGGATTATTTTGGCTCTCCCTCGGTAGCCATTTCTAATTGAATTTATGCCGGCATACATACCTCTGCTGTTCTTTGCTCTGGCATTTTCTATGATTTTTCCGATCCGAGTCTTCTCGCATTAGTGTTTTTTACGTTTGAAAAGTCTAGTTGTTTCTTTCCGAATTATCGCAGATCTTATTGCGTTGACTTCATCATATGCTTCTAAGTGGATCATTCTGAGGCGTTTACGTTCTTCGATCTTTGCCCTGCACTCATCGTCAAACCAAGGTTTGGACTTAGTTGTTTTCTTAAATCCTAATACCTCTTGGGCTGTTTGTTTGATTGTGTCTCTGATCGATGTCCATTTAGTGTCCACACTATTGGCTTCCTCTTCCTCACTACTGTCATTCTCTAGGATGCTAAATCTATTCGTTAGTTCGTCTTGATATTCCGCCCTTTTACGTAGGTCTTTTAGTTTATCAATCTCGAACGTTTTGCTCGTCTCCCGTGACTGTCCATGTGGGTTTGCTGCAAGCCGACTTCTAATTTTGCCCATCACTAGAAGGTGATCGGAGTCGCAATCTGCTCCTCTATATGATCTTACGTCAAGGATATTCGAGTGGTGTCTTTTATCTATGGGGAAGTGGTCTATTTGGTTATGCGTTACGCCGTCGGGTGATATCCATGTGGCTTTATGGATTTGCTTATGCTTGAACATCGTGCTCTTCACTACCAGATCTTTTGACGCTTCGAACGTGATAATTCGAATGCCATTATCATTTGAAACGTCATGTAGGCTTTCTTTACCTATTATTGGTTGGAAGATATCTTCCTTTCCAATTTTCGAATTGAGGTCACCGAGGAGGATTTTAACATCGAATGATGAGATCCTATCAAATACTTCCTTTAGGGTCTCGTAGAATGTGTCCTTCGTTTCTTCGTCGGTAGATTCTGTTGGGGCGTGTACGTTTATAAATACATAATTGTACCATGGGCCCTGTATTTTTAGAACCGGCATTCGGTCATTAATAAATTGCACATCTTTTACATGGGGCGTAATCTTCTTGCTTATGATGAAGCCAGTTCCGAGGTTATGTGTATCGGTACCTCCACACACCAGTGTAAAGCCGTTGGTTTCGATTACTTGATGTGGGAGTCGAACTTCCTGAAGCGCGACGATGTCCATTTTATATTGTTTCGCGTTTTCTACGACTGTCTGTATCGCGCCTAGTTTATATAACGTTCGAACATTCCACGTGCCGTCGCGTATACCCCGCTTTTTCAGTTTTTCCCTACGTCTTCTTTTTGCCGAGTCGGTGTTTTCTTCATGATTTTTTCCCTTATGGTAGTGTCGGCTCATCACACCTACGCCTACCGGGTTTTTCGTGGGATTGTTTTTTGTATATTGGTTATTCATTTTTGATTCCACGAGACTTGGGGTTTCAAATAGTTCGCCACATCAGAGCCCCGTTTTGATGTGGTAAGGTCTACTTACTGCTCTGATTCGACCCAGTGTCAGAGAGACGCTATTATAATACAACCGGTATACCCTTGGCTGCAAACCATACAATGGGCACGGTGACGCGTAACACCCTGGATTAAGGGTGGTAGATCTTAGTGTGTTACTCCTCGCTAGCCTGTCTGACATGGGTGACCCTACTGGAAGCATATGCTTTCGTCAGCATAGCCTGAGTGATTCATTGTACTTTAAGCCCCTGCACCACGTCAAGGTTTCTACCAAGCGGGGGGTGTTTTGGGATGCATGTGGTATTATCTTCACTGACTATTTGGAATAAGGACAGACGATAACTGGACAGTATTGCGCGTCATTATTATGTCAGCTAAACAATTAGGTCATCCCCGCTTAGGCAGGCGATGGAAAAATGTCAGGAATTTAAGATGCCATTATATCATCTATTTATAGATTTTAAGGCCACATACGACAGCATTGCCGGGGTACAACTATATAATGTCATGAGAGAGTTTGGCATTCCAAACAAATTGATACGACTTTGTAGGTTGACAATGACCCGTGGCGGTTCCGCCAAACCCCACAGTAACTCCCATTCAATCTCTTAACTTCGCTAATGCAATTGTATTAGCACCTGTAAATGCTGCACGCATCAAGCTTACCGAATTTATTTATTTCAAAGTTTCTGTAAAAGAAAACTTGCCATCATGCATCTCTTCGCATACAATTCTCTGTAAGAATTCTTCATTACCTTTTTAGGAATTCCACAACTCCCATTGTTTCCCGCCAATGCATTTGCATTGGCACCTGAAAACATTTCATTCTCCAGGGACATTTGATGCATACAACGCATTATCTGAAATTCCTAAAAACAATTCTTTAACGTGCATATGCACCATAGATTCCCGACCATTAGGCACCCTTATGCCACCAATGCAATTCCGCCGTACATGTGCATACCACATGTCCCTGGAATTTCCACGGCCGCGGCAGCTCTTTGAACATCGGACAAAAGCAAAATCTCTAATCTTACCCTAGAACCATAAAACGAATTCCTTCGCATGTAATCATGTATACAATTCATCAATCAGCATCACCAGCGATACACTTTTCCCGTTGTGTAAATAGAAAAACCATTAGCACTTCTTCCTAATGGCGATACATTTACTTACGCATCCGCACCACTCATCCATGTCTGTATGATGCCCTTATTTGCTTTTACCACATTTCTCCGATGAACTGATGTCTATGATAGCTGCAATGCACAGCATAGACACGGATCATATCCTTTGTCTTTGCCGCTTGCCTGTTTCGTTGTTCCACTGCTTTCGAGCACGTGTAAATAACATCGATCTGTACGCTCACACAAGCATACCATTGCACTGAAAGAGTGCATTTCCTTGGCGGCCGCACCCTTAAGAGAAAAGTTTTTCTCTCTTTTCTTTTGTTCTTAACCCTAACCTAGGATGGAATTCATGTCAGAGTTCTATCCTCGGTGAGTCATTTTACATCCGCCGACACAGCCGGCTCGCTCGACTCACACGTCGAGTGTGAGTCGAGCGAGCCGGCTGTGTGAACAAATAGTTAAAATGCACTTTAAAATGACTTACCATATTATTAGGTGTACAACTTTGCTTCGGCCGCTTTGCAATAGATGGCTGTAGCAGTAAGTGGTAGTTGAAATAAATAGATCATAGATGTTATACAATAAGCTTAAGTATATGTAAACATAACGCCATCGAAATATTAGTCGGTTTGTGTCTGCGTCAGAAAGTTATTCTCGATTAAACATGTCAGCTTACGAGCCAAATTCTCGTCATTTGCGGGAGGTTTCAATTTTCTGCTTTAATATGAAGAAATGGGTTCGCATGCTGCCCGAAAGTAGTGGCCAGCGATGGACAATACTTTGAATCATAAATGTATAACCAGTTTTTTACAATAAAGCCTCGAATTTCGGAAAAAACGGCGGAAGCAAAGTTGTACACCTAATATAAAAATGTTATCTAAGATCATCGGGCTCTATTCAAGTCCGTAAACATAAGAAACATTATAGTGAAATAAATTCTTAAGCAAGGACCAAAAATAAACAAGAAATTAATTACAACAAGTTCAATGTGTTTTCGTCATTGTTGTTCCCTTGATGCTCGTGCTTTCGGTCTACGGCAGACTCTTAGAACTGGCGGAGACGAGGTAGAACTCTCGCCCATGCTGGCGTCGCGATCTCGTACCCCACAGACCAACGTAACTAGCCAAGTAAAAATAGCGAGATTGCTGTCCAAACCAATAAATATCTTTAATGGACCCCCAACAAGGGGACAGTCCGGCCTGCCTCCTCTCCAACCTGGCGTTGGAGAAAGCAATCCGTGACTCTGGCGTTATAACAAGAGGGACTATTGTCACCAAGTCCCGCCATATACTTGCCTACGCAGATGACATCGACATCAGCGGTAGAACCCAAACAGCTGTACAGGAATCCTTCACCCAGATCGAGCAGGCGGCACAAAACCCGGGACTGCACATTAATGAGGGAAAAACTAAGTACACGATGACAACGACTGTGAAGAGTCCTAAAGTTGGCCAAACGATCAGGGCACTTATCACGGTTAGAACCGCTAAAAGATATAACCAAAGCTCAATGCATCAGGCCACTGCCGCGTGTATGAATTCGATTTCTAAACTCAAGTACATTCGACTGATGTGGAAATGTTATATTAATGCTACGGTATACGGCTTTAATGAATGTGCTTTTGTTGGTGTTGTTCTTCACTATAGGTGGTGTGTATCTGCTAGAAACGCCACTTCACTCCCTTCCCAGTAACTTTCGTTACGATCAACTTTGAAATACGAACGACTGAGCGAAGTGCGAGCGTGAGAGCGATCGAGAGAATGTCTGAGCAGGCGAGTGAGCCGGTGCTCTGCGTAGAAGTCGTGTGATTGTAAGTAGTAAAGTTCTGTGTGCGTATGGGAGCGTATGTTATGTCGTACAGATCACGTCGAGGTCACCAGTTATAGTGTTTGCGACGATGGTGAAGAGCGTGTGATTCGAATCGACGCCATCGCGGTTAGAATCACTAAAATATAGAACCAAAGCTCAACGCATCAGGCCACTGCCGCGTGTACGAATTCGTTTCAGAAAAATGTGATTTTTCTGTCGCCGTGTAGGCACAAGGCAGAACCCTCATATATTTAGATTAGTACAAGCGATAAAACTTAACAACTATCTTAAAACTATATATAAGAATATAAACTATGATTGAATAGAAAAAAAGAGGGGGGGGGGGGGGGGGGTGTATGTTTGGCGAGTATGCATGGACGAACTAAGGTATTTACCTTAAAGTGTTTTGGGGGGTTCGTAGGTCCATTAAGGATTCCTTCATAGGAAACCACTACATGCGAGCTTAATTGCATAACAATTTGTCAGAGATACCTTCGATTAGGTAATCTATCATATCTTCATTATTGATCGGCACATCGGTTACCATCACAAGCTTATCATGTGCGTATTCTAGGAAGATCTCGTTTTTCTTTCATATTCGTGCTTCAAATCTTTCGCGTGAGTCAATCTGGTTTGCTTCGGGCGATACATCTGACCCAACTCGTAAAATATCATTTCCAGATGTTGGGCTTTTCAATGCAACTGCTCGAACGCTTTCTTCCTGAGTTTCACTCCGACCAACGTTTTTGTCATGTTATTCGCTAGCTCATACGTCTACTTCATGAACTTGATCTGCTTTTCCACACATGGAAATTATCAGGCGTTCCGTCGAACTCACTTACTAATTCAGCAAACATCTTAATGCCCATGTTTGATTGAGGGGAAAATAATGCGGCAAAAACAAAGGAGATTCATGATCTATGTCTATGCTGTGCGACGTCGCTACGTTAGACGTTAGGAAAAAAGGTGCTAATGGGATGCGATACTTTATACAATGGAAATTGTATATCGTATCTTGGGTCGGTATTGAATTCCTATTTGCGTTTGTTTATGCTGCAGGATTCAATTGATGCCAAGAGACGCGGAAATGGTATTTGCTTTGGTCCCTTGGGTGTAAGTCCCCAGCCAATATGTATGTAGGGACCATTGTTGTACACATGGCGCGGCTGGGAAAATAGACGGCGCAATAAATATGGTCTCTGCCATGACGGTTACATTGTATGCAAACCGAATCATTTTGTTTACAGGAATTTGTCTGGTACCGAAGGTACCGAATTGGTTTGGAATTCCAGATAAGTAAAGCAAGAAATCTTACGGAAAATTGTATGCGAAGGGATGCATGAAAAGGTAAGTTTTCTTTACAGGGACTTTAAGATTATAGATTTGATCTAATTAATGCGTGAAGCATTTTCAGGTGCCTAATGCGATTGCATTGGCGAAAATGTATGCGTCTTGGGGTGAGGTAATGGGGTTTTTTAGGTAAGTGTACCGTGGGGTTTGGCGGAACCGCCACAAAGCTATGTTGTAGTCTTTATTCCTTTGTTGTCGTCTTTATTCGTTCGATAAAATCTCGCTTGATCCCCCAAATATGGTATAAAATTATTCACTTTATTCTTTAACTATTAATCACAATCTGTCTTTTAAATTTCATATGTATCTGCCCTGCTCTGATTGACTGCGAATTATAGGACTAAACAAAATTCGGGCTGTCTCCACTGCCGCGATGTGTCTGTGACATATTGGGTTTTACCACGTGAAATGTCCGATTTTATAGTAAACATTTAAAAGCCAACATTATTTTTCGGTAAATTTTTATTCAATCAAAATAGGATCCATTCACATCTATGACAGTCTTCCAACGTGATACGAGGTCATTTATCATATAATATCCTTCAGATCTTCAAAGGCTTTTATGGCCTCTGGTCGGTTCCGGAAGACCTTCTTCCGGCAAAATGATTCCAGATTGCGGAAAAGATGGTAGTCCGTTGGGGAAATGTCAGGAGAGTACGGTGGATGCGGAAGAATTTCAAATCCCAACATCAACCGTTTTTGCACCGTTACTTGTGAGGTGTGGGGTCTAGGGTTGTCATGCAAAAGGATCGGGCCGTGCTTATTGATCAACGCAGATTGCTCTTCAGCCAATTTGGCATGCAATACGTCGATTTCCTCACAATATTTGATAGCGTTTATCGTTTCTCCTGGTTGAAGAAATGAAAAGTGTATTGGTTCTTTCGGTGTCCACCAAATTGTCACCATAATCTTTTTGGCTGAATATCGGGCTTGGTGATGTGCCTTGGTTTTTCACCTGCATCCAACCACTGCCCAGGTCTTTTACGATTATCATACAGAATCTACTTTTCATCACAGGTGACTATCTGGTGCAAGAACGGTTCAGTTTGGTTCCTTAATCTAAGCGGTGCGCAGATTTCCTGGCGCCATCGTTTTTGGGACTCGTTCAGTTCATGGGGTACCCACTTGTTGAGTTTCTTTACCTTTCCTATGAGAGAAAGGTGTCGACTTATTGTCATTGGGGATACTCCCATGCTTTGTGGAATCTCCCGCAGCGATTTCGTTAGGTCCGCATCCACCGTTGCTTTTCAAACATCGTCGTCAACTAACGTTTCCGGCTTCCCACGTGGTTTAATTTCGAGGCTGAAATCTCCTGAGCGGAATTTTCCAAACCAACTTCATATAGTTCATTCCTTGACCGCTACATCCCCAAATGTGTCATTCATGTTTTTCATTGCCAATGACGCATTATGTCCCATTTAAAATTCATAAAAAAAGAGGGTTCGAATTTTAACTGCCGACAGAATGGTAAATAATTCCTAGAAAACAAAATTCCTAGGAACAAATTCTAATCCAATCAAGTTCGTAAATTTTAAGTAATTAGTAATTCAAAATTACAGTGTCACAATCTCACATAATCGTTAGCGTAGTTATTCAAGCACCTAGCCGTTTAAACATTGCGTACACACGTCGCGCGTAGGGATTCTGAACCAGGTGAGATGGGAACAGCACAACCGTTTGAAGTAATAACGCCGGTAAATAGTGTAAAGACTGCACTCGCACACGCTATCTTAAATACACGCCCGTCAATTTACGACGACAATTCGTTGAGCTAGACGACCCGACTACTCAGGTATGCGCACTGGGGGGTATGAAGGGGACGTCTGTCCTCTGGGGTGGCTATTACTCGACTGATTAGTTAATGGCAAGAAAAAGTTCATCGCGTCGTGGCAGTGGAGTCATGGCTAAAATAATCTCACTGCCATTTACTCGGAACTTGGAAGGAATTGCTATGTGTGCATAGGGAATTCAGTTCCAGCGAATCCTCGCCTTATAAGCTGAGTTGGATTCGTTGGTTGTGTATACCGAGAAATGGGTTTCGCCAGCATAGCCAAGTGTGATCAAGGGTCTTGATCGTTGTGATTGTTTCGTGGAAAATTAGCTGTCGCTTGGTTGCTAGCGAGAAGTGTAGTTTAAGGAGGAAATGGACCGAAATGGTTTTCGGGGGAAATTGGAATTGCTTGGGTGCGAGCAAGGAATATCATTTAGGTAAGATATTAACCGAAGCAATTTCGGGGAAATGTATGCGGGTCGGTGTAGTTGGTGGTGATGGTTAATGTTCCGTTGTAGGTTTGAATATGCGTTTTATTACAGCGTATGAATTTCGAGGAAACTAAGTTTGCTTGGTCGCAGGGAAGGAATATAACTTAAGTAAAGAATTGACCGAAGCAATTTTGGGAAAATGTATGTGGGGTGATGTAATTGAGGGTGATGATTAATATTTCGTTGTAAATTGGAGTATGCATTTATTTCAGCTTGGGAAATCGGTTCCTGGTAAATTGAGGGATGTATGCAATTGCGGATTGGGGACGGATGCTGTTGCATATTGGAATGGGTGCGCTTGCAGGTTTTGCATGGTTGCGAATGTGTGTATTGCAGGTTCGAATGGGGAGTTGGGTTGAGGTGACGCACTGTTAGCGGTCAAGATTGGTTGGCATTGTGGGTTGGTTCTCCGTGTGGTATAGAGAACCCCCACAGATCTCCACTTACCACATTCCACCGAACGAAATTTATCCAATAAGCCTTGGTTTGATGAAGATGCGAACAGATTACAATGGGAAAAAGTAGTTCTTTTAAACAAAGGCTTTCGAATCCCACGGAGGTCAACAGAACGAATTTTTTCAGAATCAGAAATTCATACAAGCAGACGATTGATACCGCGAAGAATGTTTACAACGCCAAACTCACCAACAAACTGTTCAAGTGCGTCTTGGTTCACGTCCTTTCTGGTCAATGAGCAAGGTTACTATATTGGTAAAAACTTAAGTTTCTTTTTCTTCCCTTTCATCAACGATGACAAAAGATCGTTTTCTCCTGGTTCGTTTTTGGAGAACAGAACAACGTCATACGCAAACTTGTCTGGAGACTATGGAGGCTGGGACATGGCTAGAGATTTGACTTCGCGGACTATGATGCAAGGAGAGGATTGATACCGCGAAGACGGTTCACAGGGGCAAAGTGACCAACAAACTGCTCGAATGTGTAACTGGTTCACGTCCTTTCTGGTCAATGACCAAGGTTATTATATTAGTAACAACTTAAGTTTCTTCCCTCTCATCAACGACGACAACACATCATTCTCTACTGGTTCTTTTTTTGAGAACAGAACAGTGTCATACGCAACCATGTCTGGACACTATGGAGGCTGGGGCACGGCTAGACATTTGTTTTTGGTATCTTTCAGGAGTGCGGATTACTTATAGATTGATAACTCCTTCATCGACGGTTGTTGGGCTTTGACTGCCTGAAATTATTTAACGTGGAGGCCCGACTTGCCTCCACGGAATCCGTATCGCGATTAGTTAATTCAACGAAAACGACAGCACAGCAAACTTCGTTCATTGCTTCGGACCCGACAAGGGATGATTTTCCTTGGATTAGTCCAGCAAAAGGGCGCGAAACACACACACGATGATCACAAGTATGCGAACCGTGGATCAACCGAATCTATAAGGGGAACATTAGCTGGCATGGTTGCAGCTGGTGCAACTATCTCGACGTACATATTTTGTGTTTACACGATCAGCAACTGCGTACAGCATTTATGCTGACCGTGCCTCTTGGTGGCATCTCCAAGTAGTCGAATTCTAGGTGGTAATTTTCCATTTAGGAGAACTCGACTTCCTTGGGCGGTCAGCCGTATGCCATGATGTATTTATCGATCGGATGACCGGCCGATGTGGGCATAGGTAAAAGAAAAGAAAAAAAGAAATATCTCCTGCACGTGTGTGGTAGACTCATCCTGAGGTATTTCATCGATGTGGTTCGGGTAATGTTGGTCGCTTGATGGCGCAACCAAATTGCTGTTAAGGCACATGATGCGTTTTATACTACCATGCCCTTGTGGAAAAATACCTATTATTGCTGATGGAATTTTACATCAGCGAGAATTATTGATTCAAAGTATTTCTGAAGATAGTTGGTACAACTATGGAAGGTAAGTACATGTTTTTATGTGTTTTAGGAAACTGTTTCTTCATCATAGGTTGTAAGGTAAGTAGTGGCGTTCAATGGAACTGCCACAATACTTGGTTTATATCGTTTTTGGATGCTCTATGTTGGAAGATTTCTCATGTTTAATGGGAAGGTGAGCAGTGGCGTTCAAGGGAACCGCCACAGGTTCACGTCCTTTCTGGTCAATGACCAAGGTTATTATGTTAGTAACAATTTAAGTTTCTTTTTATTCCCTCTCATCAACGACGGCAACACACCCCTCTCTCCTAGTTCCTTTTTTGAGAACAGAACAGTGTCATACGCAACCATAGCTGGGGCACGGCTAGAGATTTGTTTTTGGTGCTTTTTATGAATGTTTTTTTCGAATTGCAATAATTTTCGTGCAAATTTTTGTTGCCACAAATTCCGATCCCAAAATATCCGAAAGAATGCATTATATGAACCGTTCGATATATACCAACATCAACTTCTTTGACCGTGCTTCGCCAATCGGTCATAATCATTTCTTATACTTTTTTTACGTGTTGGTCGGTTGTTGATGTGCTGGGATGTCCAAGACGCTGGTTATCTTCAACCTGTTTATGGTCTTCATGGAAGCGCTTATACCACTCGTAAATCGCTGTTTGACGTTTAGCAGATTCATTAACAACAATATTTAACATTTACAAAACTTTACTACACATTGGTGTTGAATATTGTATCTTAGACGGAATAAGTGACGAGCGTTTCCTACTCGTGTCTTTCAGCTGAAGATAGTCCATTGATATGTTGAGCATTTTTTAGCATAAGTTGGTCGTTTAACTGCTGTTAACATTATAGTAGTAGTAGTCGAAGTTTTTGCGAACAAATTACATTGGCAAAAAATACATTCTGTCTAATTGCTGATCGTCTGGCATGGTACCAAAAAAGTCACGTAAATTGTGTTCACCCACATTGTATAAGTTTATTACCGCAGAGTATTTTTTTTTTTCCATTAAACAAGATTTATAAAACAAAGTCTGACTAATCAGCATTTAAAATTCCTGCATTCTATTGAACTTCTGAAGGATCTGACGGTCTATTTAATTCATGAATTGTTTTAGAAGGGCTTTGAAATATTTATCGCTCTATTAACTAATACCATCAGATAACGTGTTACGTGTATTTTAAGTAGCGAATCTGATAGCCTGGCTCTAAAATATACAAATCCATACTTTTATTAGTTAAATGCCCACATTTACATTTGGTGCACCAATTTCTCAAATGTAACCTCATATTTCATAGTCATTTAACTGATGGGACAGTGTCACAATATCCCAGTTTCATATCAAGAAATAGTCGTTAGTATAAACATTCCTCTCAGCGTTAGGTTATAGTTACAAATGCATTCGATGCCTTTCCCACAGTTCAAGTCGTCGGTCTACGCATGAGATTAGTGAAAGCATTTCAAGCTCTTTCACTGACTGCAACAACAGAGACGTTAGTTTTGGAACGGACGTATTTATTAATATAAAAAGAGTACGTGACACACATAGAGTATCTGCATCTCGCATTCATATGTGATATCTTTATCGATTAGTATGCGACTGGAATTCGTCTCAACCAATTTCAATTAAGTATCAGTAAGGCAACCATTTGATGATGACGAAAAAGTGCGGAATGTAAAACAACATGCATGGTAAGAAAAATCATTCACAATGCTGCCAACTGTAATAACGAGGTTATTTAATTGTTGGATAATTATCTCAAGTGGTTGATTTTGCAAACACAACCGACTGGCGGCACGCGAAATTATTGCCAGGGCTTACGTATTATAATTGAGCCTTTTCGAAAAACTTGCTCAGAGTCAATGGTCTCTGTCGGATGTGTTTGCTATTTAAATTTTATCACAGCTTTGTATCATAAACTACGATAAAAATTAATAACGTTTATCATTTGCCACAGTTGTCGTTGTATGGATACGTCTTCAATTAAAATGTTTGGTCCTCACACATGTTGCTTAGTTGGACTTATAATCGCAGCGTGATTCGGAGATTTCAGTTAAAGCAGAGTGACTTCTGTATATAATGCAGACTAGCGGACAAGATCGACTCCCCGTCGAAGAGCTTCATAGGTCAGTAGGTCACATAATCTGCGAAAAATAGAAAATTCTTTTGCTCTGAAATATTGAATTGAAAAAAAAAGTCTAACTATCGTTGTTACAACAACATGCGTGCAATAGTCTGGACCTATAAAAAAACAGGAAATGCATTTACAAAAGCAGGTAGCAGCGGGAATAGTTGTAGTGTATACAAATTGATACAATAATTATAGCACCTACGTGTAGGATTTATAAAGTCAGAATAGTTATAGCATGTGCACAATAATTATAGCACCTACGTGTAGGATTTATAAAGTCAGAATAGTTATAGCATGTGCACAATAATTATAGCACCTACATATAGCGCTTATGAAGCCGAAATAGTTATAGCATACATATACAAGGTGGCGCAAAATTAATCACCCTATCGGAAGATGTTATATTTTTTTCATATGGCGTCGTACGTCAATCATATTTGACATTTGTGAACTAGACATCTACGCTATACTCCGCAAGAGCGGGGAATAATTGTGTCGATTTTTTGACCAATATTCGGTAGGTGGTGTTTGCTTAAATCATCATGACCGACGAGGTGCATTTCCACTTAAGTGGCGTACGCTACAGGGCTATGATAAACGACTTCTTATTGCCGGAATTGGATGAGCGGATTTTGGTGAACATGTGGTTTCAACAAGACGGTGCAACAGCACAAGCCACAATGAATATTGTGAACGAAGCGTTTCCTGGTCGCGTAATCTCCCGTTTTGGCGATTTGGCATGGCCAGAAAGATCGCCCGATTTAACCATCCCAGACTTCTTTCTTTGGGGCTATTTGAAATCGCGGCCTTATGCCAACAAGCCTCAGATAATCGCAGCCCTTAAGGAGAATATTTGACGGGAATGCGAACAGTTATCACCGAAAATCTTGCGGATAGTCGTGGAAAATGCGATAAAACGGGTACAAATATGTATCAACACTGGTGGCAGCCACTTGACGGATAGCATCTTTTCCACTTAACAGAAAAAATTGTAAAGATTTCTATCACACAAAATCATTTATTTATTTTTTTATTTAGTAAAAAAATAATTCAAAAACAAAATTTGATGATTAATTTTGCGCTACACTGTACATATCCATACAATAGTTATCTATCTATCTATCTATTTATTGGCCTGTAGGAACCCGAAAGTCCATGACCTCGCCGACTCGACCCCGGCATTGTTCCCTGTCCTGTGCGCTCTTCTTCCCCGTTCGACCATCCGATCCGATCTCCTCGAGGTCCAAATACAATAGTTATAGGACATGTTTAAGTGTATTCATATTAACCTAAACCATTGAGGAGCCGTACACGATCTCCTTTCCCAAACGGTTAAGGAATATGGCTCCGACATGGTATTCATCAACGAACAATACAGGATGCCTAGCACTGGCACAATTACATGGGAAGAAGACAGCTTTGGAACAGTGGCCATCTGGGCAACTGGAAATTCCCCCATAGAACACAGAATTGACCAGCGGCAGGAAGAATTCGCATATGCTTTGATCAGAGGAATTCATTTCTACGGTTGTAATACGCCACCAAAGTGGGAATTTGAAGAATTCAAATGTTTTTTGAATGGAGTAATTGATTCCCCGTCGGGGAACCTCTGGCGCAAGACTAATGACCTTACCCAGAAAAAACAAATCATTATGGAAAATTTAACAAGCGTCAGGACTTGCTAAATAAGGCCAAGACCGGCTCCCGGTTGTAATGCCGATGATGATGATGATAATGGAAGAAGCTAGCATTAAGATCCACTTGAGATTTCAACGCCTGGGTGGTAGAACGGGGAAGCACCGGGACCAACATTAGAGGTCAGGCACAATCGAAACCTTCGCAATACTAGATGATCTTAGTGATGGCGCTGAGGACATCTTTATAAACGGGAGAGGTCGGTCCAAAATCGTAATCACCTTTGCAAGCTCCGTGTTGGCAAGAAATTTGGAGTGGCGAGTTTTGGACACCGACACCCATACTAACCACTAAGCTGTAATGTACTAAATACCACACAGGGTATTCATCACTGGCAGATTGCCGAAGAAAACTAAGAAAAATTTGTGAAAAGAGGACCTCGATGCGGGGCTCCTCGATTATCTACTGGAAGACCGAGAGCGAACAGACTGGCTGAAAAAGTCTTGAAGTTTGAAGTGGCTAACTAACGCAACCGATGTTTCTATGCCACGACAAAGACAACCAGCAAGGGTTATCAAATCACTCTATTGGTGGAGCCTAGAAATCACCCAGATACGAGCGGAGTGCAGCAGGTTACGAGCAACAAAGAGTAAGAAACCGTAACAACTACCCACAACTACGAGGACAGGTCTGTGAGTCGGTGGCATGGCCGCCAAACCCCATGGTACACTTACCTTAAAAACCCCCATAACCTCATCCCAAGTCGCATAAGTTTTGCTAATGCAATCGCATTAAGCACCTGAAAATGCTTCACGCATTAATTAGATCAAATCTATAATCTTAAAGTCCCTGTAATGAAAACTTACCTTTTCATGCATCACTTCGCATACAATTTCTGTAAGATTTCTTTCTTACCTTATCAGGGATTTCAAACAAATTCGGCACCTTCAGTGCCAAGCAAATCCCCCCAGATAAATTCCTGTCAACAAAAAGATTCGATTTGCATACAATGTAACCGTCATGACAGGGACCATAAATATTGCGCCGTCTATTTTCCAACTTCGCCATGTGTACGATAAATTTCTTTACGGACACATTGGCCGGCGACCTTTTTCTGCCAGAAACAAAATCCTCTAACTCGTACCAGTGCAAACAGAAGAACGCTGTTCCTACATAGGATTCCTGCGATACCATAAACAATACATATCGTTTGTGGTATCCGAAAAACATTTTTTTTTCATTTAATGAGCAAACCCATTAGCATCCGACGAGTTCGGTTTTATTTGCTTTACCGAAATCGTATCTTATGAATATACTTTATGCCCTTTCTTTGTTATAGGTTCGTTCTCATCCATGAAAGAACCATGCTCACACACCACTGCACTGAAAGAGTGCATTTCTGTGGCGGCCGCACCCTTAAAAGTGAAAAGTTTTTCTCTCTCTTCTCTTGTTTCTTAACCCTAACCTAGGATGGAATTCATTTCAGAATTCTATCCTCGGTGAGCCCTATTACAACCACCGTCCGCGACGGTCGGCTCACTCCCGCTCTCCGCCGGCTGCGGAGGTGCGTTTATAAACGGGTCGTTTGTGAAGTGCTGGTTGACTTGATAGCTCGTCTCACATTTGAAGCGGTAGTGAAGACTAAAGTGTTCGGAATTAAATTAACTGCAAGCGAACTTTTCTTTTAATAATTATATAAACCGTGTAATCCTTAAGTAAAATCAATAAAAGAACATTCGATTCAATAGATCCAAACAGTGCCTTTTATTTACGCCTTGTGAGCGGTGTCTTGCGGTTTTTGTTTCTTTTTGATGGATCGGGTTCAGCAGTGGAACTTTCTTTTAGTGTCGGGTGAGGAGGACGTAGAACTCGCACCCTTGCCTGGTGCCAAGACGTGCCCTCCACAAGTCCCTAGAAAATGAGAACGATTTTCTTTCATTATCTCATTTATCTGACCTAATAATGACGCATAATACTGTCCAGTTATAATTTAGTTGAAATTTAATAAATAAAGTGAATATGTTTATACCACATTATGTTATTATCAAAATGGGTTCAGCGGATTTGAAGGTCAACTATCAGTAGTTTTGGAGAACCGTGTTTGGAAAACATGAGCTTAAGGTTTTTTGTTTTTGCGTTTTGTTTATTAAATATCTTTCTGTGAGAAAGCATAAATTCTGTGGTCAGGTCAATAAGTCTTTAGAAACTGAGGACGATTTGTTTTTTTATTTTCTCATTTAGCTGACCTAATAACGCTGGCGCAAGACTATTGACCTTGCTCGGAATAACCAAATCATTATGGAAATTTTAACAAGCCTCAGGAATTGATAATAAAGGCCAAGACCGGTTCCCGGTTGTAGTGGCGATGATGATGATGATGGTGACCTAATAACGACGCATAATACCGTCCAGCGATCGTCTGCCCCTTTTCCAAATAATCAATGAAGATAATACCACATGCATCCCAAAACAAAGTAGCCATAACCTTTCCAGCTAATTTCACAATCTTTGCCTTGAAATTTAATAAATAAAGTGAATATTTTTGTACCACATTATGTTATTATTAAAATGGGTTCAGCGGATTTGAAGGTCAACTATCAGTAGTTTTGGAAAACCGTATTTCGAAAACATGAGTTTAAGGTTTTTTGTTTTTGCGTTTTGTTTATTAAATATCTTTCTGTGAGAAGACACACAAATACACATGTATATACGTGATCAGCTCAATAAGTCTTTAGAAAATGGGGACGATTTGTTTTTTTATTTTCTCATTTAGCTGACCTAATAACGCTGGCGCAAGACTAATGACCTTGCCCGGAATAAACAAATCATTATGGAAAATTTAACAAGCCTCAGGACTTGATAATAAAGGCCAAGACCGGT
Source organism: Microdon myrmicae (assembly GCA_963931805.1). NCBI lineage: Eukaryota > Metazoa > Arthropoda > Insecta > Diptera > Syrphidae > Microdon > Microdon myrmicae. Next base: position 97,020,655 of record OZ007501.1, on the reverse strand, counting down.
TCCCGGTTGTAGTGCCGATGATGATGATGATGATGACCTAATAACGACGCATAATACCGTCCAGCGATCGTCTGCCCCTTTTCCAAATAGTCAATGAAGAGAATACCACATACATCCCAAAATACAGTAGCCATAACCTTTCCAGCTGATTTCATCGTCTTTGCCTTCTTTAGAGTCCGTTCGCCTTTAACAATCCACGGTTTTGGCTGTTCTCGCAGCCTCGGGAGTATAGTGATGTATCGACGAGTCGAGTCGGTGAGGCCGTGAAGTTCTGGGTTCCTACAGGCCAATAGATAGTAGTAATAGTTTCTTTCCTAATTTCAGAAATGACGTACTTCTTACTCCAAAAGAATTGCAAAATTCTCTAAACGAGGGCCATGAATAATAAGCACACAGGTAGTTATGTACAATGACCCTTCCCAGCAATTTTTCCGTTATATACTTAGGCACTTGATAACTCATTGAAATGGGGTTCAGTCTGGCGAGAGTCGAAACCAAATTCAATGAATCGGTAAGAGGTAAGGTGGGGGTAAATTTGTGTCCTCGCATAAAAGGACGTGAATAAGCGACACTTGCTCTCGTGTGTTTGAAAATTCGAATTCCGACTCGCCTATCGACATGATTGTTTTAAAAAATTCGGGGCGTTGCGTATCGTAAAATGACTATTAAAAATAGAGAAATTGTAACAAACAAAACAAAACAAAACTGAAATAACATGTGAAATAACAATTTGTGCAAAAAATAACTAAATAAAGAAACTGTAATAAACTAAACAAATCAAAATTGAAGTTATATGTGTCCCCTCCTACTGAACATAAATAAAGACGTACAAGAATAACCGACTGTGACTTGCTATTGGATTGAGAAGTGAAAAGGACTGACAAATTCCGGGCAGTAATAAAAATAGCAGATTGAAGAAGCGCCACTTACCGAAATCGAAGCGTGGGACACACATCGGCATGAACCCTCCTCGTCGAGCCAAACTCGGGGGCAGCATACCAGTAGGTACATAATCAACCTCCAGCTACAACAATCCATCCAACAAACCACTGAGAGTACGTTCAATTACTTATTATATATATATTTTTTTCTTTTGCAAAATTATATTCTGCAACAGGGACAATCCCCCAAACTCTCAAAAGTCCGAGTGACACACACTCATGTAGTTCGACCTAAAAACCCAAACAGAGGGAGGAGGATCGCATCCTCCAGGTATACTTAAGAAAGGTTTTTGGTAATGGCTGCACGATAAGGGGAGGGTCACTAAATCCCGCCTGTTCTAATGACGGAATTGAACATCTGGGTTCTCAAGTTTCACTGGGATATTTTACACCCTATCAAGTGCTGTGACTTATAAAGGAAATAACAAAATAATTACTGCTAGTATATTAACATCAAAATAGTTATAGCATGTATATGTAGAAAGAATAATTATAGAATATATAAACATCTAGCGGTACGCATGTTCCATGAGTGTATTTGTGGGGAACGATGTATGAGTGTGCCAAAACACGGGAAAGCGGTTCACTTCTGTCCCCATCGTATTAGGCGAACACCCTTCGTCTATACAAAGTTCCTGTGTTGACATCTACCTATTTAAATCCATTAAGAATTCACAAACACTTTTCGTCTATACAAAGTTCTTGCGTTGACATTTATTTATTCAAATCCATTAACAATTTACAAACACTTTTCGTCTATACAAAGTTCTTGTGTTGACATTTATTTTTTTAAATCGATTAACAATTCACAAACACTTTTCGTCTATACAAAGTTTCTGTGTTAACGTTTATTTATTTAAATCCATTAACAATTTACAAACACTTCTCGTCCATACAAAGTTTCTGTGTTAGCATTTATTTATTTAGCACTCCCCGGAAAATAATATCTCACTCGAGCGTGTGCACTTGCATGCACACGCTGCGGTGGTTGAGCAACCACCTGGTGGGGCGTGATCGACCGAGTTGAATATTGACAAGCGACTGACTGGAATTAGGGATGATTACGTAATTTTGCTTTTGCACAACGATCAGCCAATGGTAATCGCGCTCCCTTGTGCATCCTTCAATTCTCTACGCTCATCGAGGTGGATAAATACTTGCGTATTCGTTCGACGTCGATGGGCATAGAAAGGATGAAGAAATCAAAAGGAAAGCACAACAACCCAGGCTTGATATGGCTTTGGTGTGCGTGTATTAATGCAACTCTAAGAATGGCCCGCTGACCTAGTGCGGGAACTGTGGTGATCTCACAGTGCATTGAACTATGAAAAGACAAAATCGTGAAGGAGAGGAAGAGATCGTTGATCCCCAGCGAATAGAGTGTCTGGGGGAAAATCGATAGGACGCTACATCAGCTAGGGAAATATTACCGTGGGAAAAACGCTAAACGGTAATTACCCAAGCCGTTGCACAATGATGCAATCGCGTCGTTTGGTTCGACTTGGTTGTTGCTAACCAACATGAATTGGAATTTCCGGTGGAAATCTCATGGGTTAGAGTAATGGAGTTGCCGTATGGCAAAAAGGTAGCTGAATTCAATTATGCATTATCTGCATAGAATAATGAATTCAGCTATGCGTCCATTTGGGAAATGTGATATTTCAAGTGAATAGCTTGTAGGAGGAATTGGGGTTGAAGTGACGCGCTGTTAGCGGTCGAAATTGGGTTAGAATTGTGGGTTGGTTCTCCATGTAATATAGAGAACCCCCACATACAGGTAGTCCCCGACTTACGACCGTTCGACTTACGACTATTCGTAATTACGACCATTTTTTTTCCAATTTTTTTCATAAAAAATCCTTAAAGAAGACAAATGTGTAGTTGCGGGGAATCCCTAAAATATATGAGAAAAATTAAAAAAAAAAAACAAAGTAAAAAAATTCGATTTACATACATATTTCAGTACAAATAATACATTACATTAGCTAAGTCGGAATTTTTTTTATATGAAATTCGACTTGCGACTTAATCGACTTACGACCGATGACCAGGAACCTATCTCGGTCGTAAGTCGGGGAATACCTGTATTAATAAATCACAGAATCTGTATGCGATCGCCTGCAGGTTAGAGAGTATTCGAAGGTTGTTCTTAGCTCCATAATAATTAATAACAATAAAATTACAGGTATTATTATTAGCCTCAGACCAACCTTGAAGATGATTTTAATTTTGTGGGTATCACTAGAAGATTATAGCGTTTTGCGAAAACATGAATAACTGCATTCCAACTATGCTACGGAAAGGTTTAAAGCAAAACATCGACGCATTAAACCATTTCCGTGTAGATGCGCAAGGGTGTTTCGTTACATAAGATGTTATTGCTACGTTAATCTTTTGGTATGCGGCGCTGATGAGTTTTTCGATTCTCCTCAGGTTTTATGTTTTTAACTATGGTTACGTGTGCATAATATGCGTGAACCGCCAAACGACTACAATCGCATTTCTATCAATCCAGACTACATAAGCCGCAAGCATCTTTTTACACACTTCATATTGTTGCCCTTTTCAGCTGTTAGATGGTCACCACAGATTTGCACATGCGAAATCGTAACTTGCGAAGGAGCGCCTGATATCGAAATCATACAAGCAATTCGACTTACTGACTGTCTCTATCATATAACTGAAGAAAGTTAATAATGGCAGGACCATTTCCGTTTTTAACTTCCAATGCAAAGAGCACACATTTTCTATAAATTATACTTCAAACTTGCAATACCTAATGTGACAAAATTACTATTAAGACCAAGAATATCTGTGGTAATAATAAACAAATATTATTTTGAAATTCTTTGGATTCCCCCACGCTTGTAGGAAATGAAAAATGATAAACTTAATTGTTACATGAAAGGTTTTATTCATTACAAAGGCAACATTATTAGTTATTCTTCCACACACAACAGCAGCATAAGCAGATAATCTCGAGGCAAGTATGGATTACAAATTAATGTTCCATACTATCAACACTCGTGAGAATCAGCCAGTACAATGTTGTCCAAATATTTTCGAATGAAATTTAAGACTCCCATTCATCATTGAGGAGCATGTGCCATAAAATATTGAATAAAAACAACAACACCCACAGAGGGAACAGGGAAAACATATTTTCATCTTATCATGTGTACTAAATACAATATTTGCGTCTGTTGATTGATGTCTCGTCATTCGTAATTGTTGACTATTGAATCATTGATCTGAAAACGTGCTTCAATACGCCCCCATATATGTCCGCCTCCTATCTATCCAATTGTGTCGTAATAATCAAAGCAAGCGATAAGCTCTCATTCTTTTCATTCCAGGGAATTGAGAGTTTCTCGACTTAAAGTAATGTCACACTTTTATATCCACCAGCACGAACTTCATTCTAATAATGATTCGCCATGGTTATCGTAATTGCAATTCAATCTTATAATAGCCAATAGCGATTCATGGAAGTTGTAAAGTAACTGATGGAACTCCATCTCTTGATTCTGGTCATCTATTGTTCACACAAAAAAAAAAAGAATATAAAAGTGCTTTTTATGTTGACTACTGTTCTCTGAATGTAGGTTTTGTTATGATTCGGATTAGAAAACTTTTGTTCAGTCTCCTCTTTTGAATTATAACAATGGTGTTCATAGAATCTATACGATGTGTATACAACTCTACTAATTCGACTTTTGGTTTTATTGTAAAAAAAAGTAGGGATCCATTGAGAAAGAGCACTCAGGCGAGTTCATTCGAAAAAACCATTTGAAACATTAGATTATCTTACATGTCGTTCGAAACGATTTTCAGGCATTTAATTATTTTACGTTTATTTAGTTGTGTGGCATTGACTTGCTGCGTAGACCTCTGCTAAAGTACATATCGTAAAACTGGAATTACCGCAGCTCTACTTCCGAGGTTATCTGATGAACGTAAGTCATTTTATCGGATATGTCAAAAACCGAAACACAATGGCTGCGTAGATCCCAGGAAACAATAGAAAGTATAATTAACCTTGACATCAATTAAGGTAACATATATTGAAAAGATTTTCACGTTTCTAGATCTTCTGACAACACCTTGGGAAAAAATGTAAATCTTATAAGGAAGAATTTTGAATTTCGATATAAAAATCGTATAAGGAGGAATTGTGAATTTCGATATAGAAGTCTTGTCTCAGCACCTCAACCATTTATTTTGTAGCTCAAAGAACTCAATGACGTGAAACTGTAGAGCCCTGTGAGTAGGGCGTTAGAATATACTCACAGCTAGGCCAGCTTGTCGTAAGAGGCGACTAAAGGCCGAGTGGTAGGTGGGGTCCACACGCCCTCTGCGCCCGATGAAATACCATCCTATCAACCATTAGACTCCGTGAAATGGTCGGGAGAAATCCCTGGCCATCTTTCGGAGCTTGGCTGATGGACCGGTTCGAGAAAAGGTTGGTTAGGTGGTAGTCGGTCCCAAGGTGAGATACCACCCCGTCACGCTGTACATTTCGCGATATCGCCGAGAGAAATCTTCGACGGTGTTTCGGATGTGTGGCTGATGGCCCGGACTGACACGGGGATAAGTCATGATGGTGTCTTTTGATATAAAGAATTCCGGAGGTAAACTAGTCTCCCATTCGGATCTCCGGGGGCAGTATGTCAGGGGGAACATCATGCAGATATCATGATAAATAATGGAACATTGAGAGGTTCGTCATCGCATAACCGGGCTAGCTCTCGTGGCTCGGCCCACGCTCGACTGGTGACGGCATTTTGTAACATCAGGGGCATCGGTTTCACAAATACTATTGTAAACGCCGTCCACCAATATTTGCAAACAACGAAACCTGATATCCTTGCCCTAACTGAGACCCAGGTCGATCCGTCAACTGATTCGACATATCTTCGTTGCTCAGGATACGACTTACATTCGAGATTCCGTTTTACGGGCGGAGTCTGCGTCTTCGCACGCTCCGATCTGGCTTCCCAGAGGATGGAGGCGTTGGAACCCAATAATATGGACATCATATGGTTGAAGGTCGTGCTGAGGAATTCCCTTAAACCCCTTTGTTGTCTTTACCGCTCCCCGAATGACGATTGACCGGCGGCATTTTTCGAACATCTTTCACATACCATCGACTGGATACAGATCAACCACCCAGCCTCTGAAATTGTTGTCCTTGGCGATTTTAATGTGCACAATTCCAGCTGGTTGTTACATTCTAATAGAACCAACGAGGCTGGGAGGCTGGCGGAGATGTTTGCTGTTAGCCACAACTTGACTCAACTCGTGGGGGAGCCAACTAGAGTGCCGGATGCCCGAGGCGATTATGCGAACACCCTGGATGTGTTTTTGACATCCGAACCGAGTATTTATACCGTCGAAGTTTCTGCGACATTAGGAAACTCGGATTACTGCTTGGTATCTGGCGCGCAAGCACTTGCATATCAAGCGAATAACCGGCCTAGGCAGCTGCGCCATGTATGGAAGTATGGGGCTGCTAACTGGGACGATTTGCGAGATTTCTTCGCACCCTTTCCATGGTCCAAGGTGTGCTTCGGAGACTCCGATGTTAACGCTTGCGCGGAGTCGGTATCAGGGATTATTCTTCTGGGGATGGAGATGTATATTCCACATTCCATCAAACGAAGTTTGTCTGATAAACCTTGGTTTGATAAAAAATACGAGCAGATTACAGCGGCAAAAAATAGAGTTTTTAAGCAACGGCGCTCCAATCCCACCGATGTTAACAGAACGAATTTTGTTAGAATCAGAAACGCGTGCAACCAGGCGATGGATCCGCGAAGAAAGCTCACAACGACAGGGTGATCAATAAGCTCGTTCGGTGCCCAACTAGTTCGCGCTCCCTCTGGTCAATGGCAAAAGCTGTCAGTGGTAACTTCGCAACCTCTTCTTTCCCTCCGTTGGTGACAGACAGCGACACGTTAGTCACGAATTCAAAGGATAAAGCTAATGTTGTCGCGAATTTATTTTCCGCGAATTCAAACCTCGATCCCGGCCGTTTGGAGCCACCTGTGATCTCGCCGGTACGGATGTGAGATTTCGTCCGCGCACTATTCAACGCATTCTACGTGAACTGGATTGTAGGAAGGCAACCGGTCCTGACGGAATACCAGCAATAGTCCTTAAGAACAGTGTTCCAGAACTATCGCCGGTTCTTGGCAGACTCTTCCGCTTATCTTATGCACGGAGGACCTTTCCTGCCTGCTGGAAAGCCGGTCGAGTTCAGCCAATCCCAAAGACGGGAAGAAAGTGTCTCCCACAAAATTACCGTCCGATAGCATTACTGTCTATTTTATCTAAAGTAATGGAAAAAGTCATCAATACAGAGTTAGTTAAGTACTTGGAGTGCAACGGACTTCTGAATGATCGTCAATACGGATTCCGTGGCAGGCGGTCCACAGGAGACCTTCTGAGCCTTATAACCGACATATGGACATCTGCTATTGTGGGGCATGGTGAGTCAAGGGCGGTCGCATTGGATATCTCCAAGACTTTTGACCGCGTCTGGCACGGAGCATTGCTCAGCAAACTTCGTTTATATGGACTATCCCAACAGCTTTGCGACTGGACGAGGAGCTTCCTCGAGAATCGATCGATCCGGGTTGTTGTGGACGGCGAGTGTTCGGATCTGTATCCTGTTAATTCAAGGGTGCCACAGGGTTCTATTTTGGCTCCAACCTTGTTCTTGCTTCACATAAATGATTTGTTGGAGACAACGGATAACAAAGTGTTCAGTTTTTCGGATGATAGTACGCTTGTTTCCTCCTTTTCGAGTGTTCGGCCGATTGGTGCATCAACGTCACATCAGCTGAGATGTAGACCGATTGACTCTCTGAATCAGGATCTAGATAGAGTCCTGCAATGGGGAATGACCAATCTTGTCGACTTCAATGCAACGAAGACGGAATATACAACATTCACAAAGAAAGGCGGATCATTGGTTCCACAGCTTATGATGAATGGCCGGACCCTCGAGGCTGGGGAAACTTTGAAATTGGTCGACGTCACGGTCTGTGGGAATGTATCATGGCATAAACACGTGTCGAGTATCGCCAGGTCATCCTCAGGAAAACGGAGCTATTTTTTTAGAGCCAAGACATTTTTTACTGCGGCCCAACTTCTTCTCCTATATAAATCCCAAATTAGACCCGCGCTCGAATATTGCTCTCATGTTTGGAGCTCGGCTCCTAAATATACCTTCGACCTACTTGAGAGCATACAGAGACGAGCGATCTGCCTGATCGGGGTCTCGGCGCTGATGTCGGGACTACAGTCGCTATCATATCGAACGCGCGTAGCCGACCTCTGTCTGTTTTACAGATATTATCACGGGTACTGTTCTTCGGAGATTCTTGGTATTGTTCCATGCAATTCGGTTTATATGCGCTCCACAAGACAATCCGACGGATCGCATCCGTTTGTGGGTCATCTCCCGACGGCGTGAACATCCCTGCATCAGAACTCGTTCCGTTACAGAGCGGGGAAGCTGTGGAACTCCCTTCCCACGCGAGTGTTCCCGGAGCGTTACAACCTGCAACTGTTAAAAAACTGCAACAGTTATTTGATGGCATCTCGGGGCGCCCACTCGGCGCGATAGGTTCACCTCTCCAGAGAGTAGTCTAATAAAAAAAAAAAAAAAAAAAAAAAAAAAAAAAAAAAAAAAAAAAAAAAAAAACTTGCATCGACGAAGCCAAGGAACTATGATTCCTCGGCACTCGAAGTATTTAGGAAGTCTCATCACCGATCCCGATTTCGAACCGATGCCATCCAGTGTCACACTCCCAGGCTCCGGGCGTCCTGGTCTACGCCATCCCTCCATCACAGACAAGGTCTGCCGTGCTGTCTCCTTCCATACATCCCGCCACAAAGCATTTTCCGGGTAGGGTCCTCTTCGCTCATTTGAGCTAGGTGTCCCGCCCATCGGAGTCTACCGAGCTTGACTTTTCTTATAACGTTAGCTTCAAGGTAGATCGTGTACACTTCAGGTTGTAGCGTATCCGGAATCATCCTCCTGCACATCATCATCATCATCATCGGCACTACAACCTAGAACCGGTCTTGGCCTTATTTAGGAAGTCCTGAGGCTTGTTAAATGTTCCATAATGATTTGTTTTTTTCCGGGCAAGGTCATTAGTCTTGCGCCAGAGGCTCCCCGACGAGGAATTGAACCCCGGTCTCCCGCGTGACAGGCGGGTATACTAACCAGTATACTATTGAGGAGCTCCTCCCGCACATACGGGCCCAAAAATTCTCTTTACGACATTCCTCTCGAACGTGGCTAAGAGTTCAGAGTGCCTTTTAATGAGCACCCAGGCTTCGGATCTATATATGAGTACTGATAGGACCATGGTCTTGTACAGTAGAAGCTTGGATGTTCGGGATAAATTTCGAGATTTAAAGAGCCTTGATAGACCATAGTAGGAGTTGGTGGATTTGAGCGGTCGTCCGCGTATTTCGCGTATTGTTATCGGCTGCTACTGTTGACTATGCTTCCACTGTAAATCCTTAATTTCACCCAGCAACACGGCTTTGTTGGTGGGAGATTAACCACCACTAACTTAGTCGAATTTACTTCACAAAAACTCCTAGCCATAGAGAACGGCAACGAGGTCGACCTTGGCACTACGGATTTTACTAAAGCCTTCGGTAAAATTTCGCATAGGCTGATACTTTTCAAAATATCAACATTCGGTTTCGAACCCGTATTAAAAATACGGGTTTCGTCATACCTGAGTAACCGGCCCTACAGAATGCGTTTCAGATCCGTTGTCTTGATCCCTTTTCGTGCTAGCGCCTGAATTCCTCAGGGCAGTCATTTGGGTCCCCTTTTGTTCATACTAGCAATAAATAACATCAATATGATTATCAAAGATTCCTGTATCCCCCCTCAGGCCGACGATACCAAATTCTTCAAAACAATTTATTCTCCGCTTGATTCTTTCCTTCTTCAGTAAGACCTTGACAACTTTTCGTTATGGTGGCAGATGAATTGTGTGGGGCTTAGTGGCAGCAAATGTCACTCAATTACGTGAAATGGAAGCCCCTCCCACCCCCCTTTCTCCCTCTTACATCTTATTCTACCAACCTTTATCGTCTGTTAACTCGATCTGAAACCTCCACACCTTATGTGATAGTCAGCTAAACTTCCTCTCACATATTGACGACATGATTACCAATGGCAATTCAGCCCTCGGTTTTGTGAAACGCTGATCTAAGGATTTTCTAACCGTTGTGTGACCCAATCGCTCCACATTACTTTCGTTCACCCTCTTCTTGAATATTTTAACCAGACTTGGTAACCACATCCCATATCCGCAGCATTGAAAGCATTCAACGACGGTCTTTGGGTTTTGCCGTCCGAGGACTGTGGGCGCATACTCCACCGGACTTGCGTTCAAGGAACTCTATTTGTTTCTTCAGCAAGTCCTGTGGAATCTCAATTTTAATATCCACCTTCTAGCTCTGTGTACAACATGTTTGATGATTATCCTCGGAAATGACATTCAGTCGACTTAAGATAATCAAATTAATAATTTATGTAACCGATTGTTTCTATGAAACATTTGCGACGACGTTTCACAGAAACCCACACAATAAATTACTATTCGCACCAAAATATTTCACAACAAATTACTTCACTTTAACACGCGTAAAATTGTTGATGGAGCCTTGTAACGATGGGTCATCACTAATCCTCTCTTTAACACTAAAGCTACCGACATTTCATATATACCTTTTTCTACCACTAGGGGTCAAATGACCCGTGTTTTAAAAATTATATATTTTAAGATTTATAGCATGTAACAACTCAGTCCAATTTAGTGTACAAATAAAACATCTTTCAATTCCATCTTCTTTATTTATTCAGTTGAAGGAAACATAAAAACCTTCAATTTGGAAATAATTAATGTATAAACCTTATGTACGTTCACCGCATGGGTCATTTGACCCACTCGTGGTTGGTTTAGTGTTAATCCCACACTCTGAACACCGGTTCCTCACAATTGCTTCAGTTGCAGTTTTAAATCTGATCCTAATTACTGTTCTAGGACTGTAATTCCTGCAGGTCGATGTTCCCATTTGATCTTGCTCTCGCCTGCCCCCTAAAGTCAGAGGCACCTAAAAAAAGCAATTAACGAAAATTCAACCAGAACCAGACACTATCCTCAGAGGGATAATAATGCTGACGTCGTTTACGATCAACCGTCGTGGAGACCATTGTCCTCTTTGAATAGTATTTCATGTGTGTTTCCTATCGGAATTTTACTTATTGTCGTCTATGTCAGACATATTCACAGGACAAAGAAGATTTATACGAACTGTGAATGGAAATTAGATGGTGCTGATTGTTTTCATAAGCGTATGTGGGGGGCGGATGGGTATGTTCTCCTCTAACAGTTCTTTTGCTGAAAGAGTGTTGACGTTTAAACAAGACTCTGTACTAGTAACAAAACACACGTCAACCAAGAATGGATGCAATTCCACGATAACCGGAACGAATCCGCTGGACTTTTCAATATGAGGCATTTTGTAGGACTAAAAAACACCGCACTGTGGATGCGTTTAAGAAAGCCGTTCTACGTTAATACAGCAAGATTCTGCAGATTCACATTGGGGCACAGGCCTTCTTCGACAGAGTCAAGTGTACGCCAAAAGAGGCCATATCGAAAATTTGATATAGATTCTTGAATTTTGTGCATTTCTTGAAATTTTCTGGTTTATTTCAATGAAATTTATTAAGAAATAAAAAAATTCGTTTGGAAAAGTTGGAAATTCGACTGGCAATCCCTTGGTTGTGGTATTGTTATGCTTCTTTTGGAGAAATGTCTTTTTTCAAAATTTCATTTATTTTTTAATACTCTTGACTTAAATTTAACAACCTCTTATGCTAAACTCCGGTTAATTAATAGAGCTTGCAGCGGTGTCACGCATGCTCCTGTATTTTGTTACTATATACGACACGTAGTGCTTACTAGTTTCGATTGCTTTTGTACTTTTGTAATATTGTGGGGGTTCTTTAAGCATTCCCAAAGAACCACCCATTCCCTTGAAATCAACCTGCCTTCCCCTCACTCAACAAAGCCATTTCATTTACCTGCAATCGAGCAGGTTAAGTTACCCTTCAATATCTTTCACCTGAAAAGCAAACCCTCAGCAACAGCATGCATATCAACCAAATCATTCCGGTAATAATACATTAACCATATAGGAACCGATCGGCTCAGCTCGTCTGCAATCGTGATTAGTAAACACATGCCAATCTTTCTATGTGTTCTTGTTCCAATAATCCGTTGGTCCAAAAAGACACGTCAGGCAACGTGCTTGCTTACACAGCTGCAGCCGAATTTCCGACGATTGATCGCCCAAGCGACACCCAATCATCGAATAGGACATGATCGCGAATGTTATTCAAACAATCATTCATGCCCTATGATACATTTTTTCTAAAAACTAAACAAACCTCCTCACTAGCCCTTACCGCTGGCATTAACGATAAACACCATTAACCCAAACAATAACCACCCTAGCCATTGCCATGGCGAACAAATCTTCTGTTTACTTATCGTCACAGAAAAATCGATTGCCTGCAACGACATGATTTTGAGCGAGCATGTAAGCAGCCGATGTTCCCATGTTGCATTGGTTAAACCAAACAAATGCGCATCTCAGCGTATGACCCCCGAAATAGCGTTTCTATTTACATAAGACATAGAAACCTATTTCTTCCTCCGACGATCGTCACGATCGTTTACAACAACTGTGCCTGTAGCTTCTAATGCTTGTTCTTTTGTTTGAACAGCTGCAGGGTCGATTGCTGCCCGCACTTCCAGCGAAAGGGCATTGTACCTGACCTGTACGGTCACATGGGAAATTCTTCCATTAATCCCCCAATCGATCGCTCATCGCTCCCATATCGATGGAAATCCATCACGATTGCATCTAGGGGATGTTGAGTGCAACGGTCATCGGAGAGTCAAATTTTAACCACCCCCGGTGCTGGACGCTGCAATAAGTCGTTGTTCACCCTCACGTCAAGTATTCTGTCGCGAAAAGAAAATCAACATCATCCCTCGTAGGAGTGAGTTGAGAGGAGTTATCTAAAGTGTCGTTGCGTTGTGCTGTACGTTTTATAATTTGCCGACTGTAGATGCTGAACTCCTTGTGCGGATCCCAACCTTCATGGAGAACAATTAATTAAAATTTAAACACTTATTCCTGTGTATTAGTAACTTGTTGTGTAGCAATTGATTTTAAATAAAAAGAACAGCCCTTACAAAGGCAACCCCAGTACATCTTGTTTTTCTTCAATTTATTTTGTGGACATTTTTTTCAGTGAAACAACGGTAAGCGTTGTTGGTATCAGTGAATCCATGACGTACGTCGGCATACATACCTTTTTACCCCCACAATGTGTTCCCGTTTAATTCGCTAGTTGCTTTGTAAATTCGAACCTTCGTACTAACTACAGAAGAATGCAAGAGTTTCAATCATTATAAACCCTAACAACGCCCCCTATACATTTAATTGCTCGACTCTTCACAGTCATGTCACCCATATTTCACACTGAACACCTGTTTTAGCAAAACTTAAACAGTAACAATGTTCACGATTACCGAAAGGAATCACTTGCATCTGTAAAATTTATGACAGATTTAAGTCTGAGAAGCTAAATACCTTTATCAATCCCAGAAACCTGATACCAGATTTCCAAATTGGATTTAGAAGATCACCATCGCCAAGAGTTTCGATATTAAGAAGGCATTGGCCCAGCGTGAATTCAAGGTCTCGATTTCAAACTCCTTCGCACTAGACTAGTAGTAGAACGATGTGTAATATCATCTTCCATTCCGTTCGAATCAGAAAATTGTATGGAATGTTATCCCGTACAAGTATCATAAGATTGTATTATAAGTCTTACTCTATTCAATACCTACACCTAAAATATTCCTCGCCCTTAAGATGAGAGACTGTATGCGGACGACATTTTTGAGCCTCAAGTTGCAACAAATCGTCTCAATCTGGAGGAACACTATCAGTATTGCAGTCGTTGACAAATCCTACTTAACCTAAGAAAAGCTGTTACCATAATCATGGATAATAAGCATTCCCAACCTCGAAATTCACAAAATATTTGATTATGAGCTGCTATGATTAGACCTCAGAACAGGATAAAATATTTTAGGATTATTTATAGCCTAAAAATGAAATTCATCAGCCATGTGACCCATATGATTCAAAGAGCCATCGGCCCGTCTAGAGAACTACACAACATCTTAAAAATACTTATACTGTGGGGGTTCTTTAAAGCATTCCCCAAGTACCACCCATTTCCTTAAATCAACCTGCCTTTCCCTCACTCCACAAGCCACTTTACTTAACTGAAATCGAGCAGCGTAAGCTACCTTTCATTAGCTTTCACCTGAAAGTAAAACCCAAGCAAGCATCCACACCAGCAAAGCATTTCGTTCATATTACATGAACCATACCAACCCAATCGGCTCAGCTCGTCAGTAATCTCGATTGGTAACCACACGCCAATCTAGCAGCGTGTTCTTGTTTCAACAATCCGTTGGTCCAAGGAGACACGTCGGGCAGCGTACTTGTTGACACAGCTGCAGCCGATATTTTTCCTGCAATTTCTTAACCAAATATTGCCCCCATATCCATTAGGTTTGCAACAGTTGCAACCAATTCCCCTTTATCGGCCATCAACCGATTATAGAATTAGACATGAACATGATCGTTAATTAAACAATCATACCTCATGATCGTACCCATGTACCATTATTATTTTTTTTTATTAGACTTCTCTCGAGAGAGGCGAACCTATAGCGTCGAGTGGGCGCCCCGAGATGCCATCAAATGAATGTTGCAGTTCTTTTTGAACAGTTGCAGGTTGTAACGCTCCGGGATCACTCGCGTGGGAAGGGAGTTCCACAGCTTTCCCACTCTGTAACGGAACGAGTTCTGATACAGGGAAATTCGCGCTGTCGGGAGATGAACCACAAACGGGTGCGATCCGTCGGATTGTCTTGTGGAGCGCATATAAACCGAATTGCGTGGACCAATGCCTAGAATCTCCGAAGAACAGCACCCGTGATAATATCTGTAAAACAGACAGAGGTCGACTACGCGCCTTCGATGTGATAGCGACTGTAGTCCCGACGTCAGCGCAGAGCCCCCGATCAGGCGCATCGCTCATCTCTGTACGCTCTCAAGTAGGTCGAGGGTATGTTTAGGAGCCGAGCTCCAAACATGAGAGCAATATTCGAACGCAGGTCTAATTTGGGATTTATATAGGAGAAGAAGTTGGGCCGGAGTAAAATATTTCTTGGCTCTAAAATGATAACTCAGTTTTCCTGAGGCTGATCTGGCGATACCCGATACGTGTTTATGCCATGATACATTCCCACAGACCGTGACGCCGAGCAATTTCAAACTTTCCCCAGCCTCGAGGGCCCGGCCACTCATCATCAGCCGTGGGACCGAGGATCCAGTTTTCTTTGTGAATGTTGTATACTGGGTCTTCGTTGCGTTGAAGTCGACAAGATTGGCCTTTCCCCACTGCAGGACTTTATCCAGATCCTGATTCAGAGAGTCAATCTGTCTACATCTCAGCTGGTGCGACGTTGATGCACCAATCGGCCGAACACTCGACAAAGAGGAAACAAGCGTACTATCATCCGCAAAACTGAACACTTTGTTATCCGTTGTCTCCAACAAATCATTTATGTGGTTGGAGCTAGAATAGAACCTTGGGGCACCCCCAACACATTAGCTTACCAGTAGCTACCCTAGCCAATGCCATGATAAATAAATCTTCGGTTGACCTATCGTCACCGAAAAATCTATAGCCTACAACGGCATGATTGTGAGCGATTAAGTAAACACCACAATCTTCCCATGTCGCCACGGCTAAACCAGGCACACAGTAACCTCACTGTGTTTATCTTATCTACCATCCGTTGGTCCATAGCCACCCTGGATAAGTCGTATGCTTGCATATCTGCAAGTTAAATTCCTCATGACCGGTCACCCAAGTGGCGAGAGATCACCGAGTTACCACACGACCCATGATTGTTGTTTAAACAATCGTATCAATACCCATGCCTTATGATGCATTCTTTAAAGCAAACAGGCAGCAAGCCTCTGTATTCGATCATCTATTTGATCAGCCGGGCAATTTAGATTTTCTTTCATGCACCCTTCACATCTGTCACGACTTCCAACGAATGGGTGTTTATCCTGACCTGTACGGTCTTCATAGAAACTTGCCAACAAACTCAAACCCATCCCCCATTGGCCGACGCCAATGAAAATATCGGAGTTGCTCCTCCCAGATCGAAGGAAATTGATCTCGATGGCGGCTAGTGGATGTTGACGGCAACATAGCGAGGAGTCAAAATCGATCTATCGTCCTCAACGGACATCAATTCAACAGCGGATTGTGTTTTAAATATTACCAGAGAGCCGAACTTTAAGAGTCGAGTAGACAAGTTGAGGTCGTCGCGTTGTAGTGGGTTTTGAGAATTTATAGAGTTGCGTATCGATTGGTGCGCAAATACACCCTTGCGGGAATGCATTATTCGAAAAATTACAATATTAGGAGTGTTGTGTGTTTCTGTCGTTAATGTTTGCCGTGCCATTGTGCGCCGATTTATTTGGTACATCAAGTGTCCTTTATTTACTAACTCTATGGATGACCACTACAAGTGAAAAACGTATGGTGATCATGCTCTATTGGAAGCAACATGCAAAAGATGGTTTTAGCGGTTCAGAGATAATAATTTTGATGTGCGAAATGAAGAAAGTGGAAGACCACCAACAAAATTTGAAGACGCCGAATTGCAAGCAATATTGGATCAAGGTGACACTTTAAGTCAAAAACAAATGGCACAAATGTTAAATGTTGCACAACAAACAATTTCTGACTGTTTAAAGCTATGGGAAAGATCCAAAAGTGTGGAAACTGGGTGCCACATGAATTAAATGACAGGTTGATGGAAAATCGAAACACCACATGTGAAACGTTGCTTCTACTACACGAAAGGAAGTCAGTATTGCATCGAATTGTGACGTGATGAAAAATGGATTTATTTTAAAAATCATAAACGCAAAAAATCATGGGTACATCCAGGAGAAGCATCAACATCGACTGCAAAGCCTGATCGGTTCGGAAAAAAAACAATGCTCTGTGTTTGGTGGGACTGTGGCCCGGTATTGTGTGTGTCGGCAAGGAAACGGGTTCATCAATGTTGCCACCTACTTGTTCCACCGAGAGCGAAAGCACTGAGTTCATCCGTCAGTTTTAGGAGAGCAGAAGAATTAAACACTGGTATCTCATTTGAATTAATGTGGCTTTATTTATCGTAATTTTTCTTAAAGTACTTAGTCACTAAGCGGATGTTACATCACACTCGTACAACGAGTCGAAATAGTCTAGTTCAGGAAAATACCCTTGTCGACCGGAATTAATGTTCGAATAACTTGATTGGTAAAAAAAAGGAAGAAAACCCTTGCTGGTCCGAATTGATGTCTAAATAATTTGATTGGTGCAACGGGGGCCGCTAGTTCGCTACTTGCACTGCGCGGTGATCGAAATCTGTCCTCTATCGTTCGCAAATTTCCTCGAGGCACTTAATCACTAAGCGAACGTTACATCGCGCTCGTAAAACGAGCCGAAGAAGTCTAATTCGGGAAAAATATCCTCGCTGACCGGGATTAAGGTTCGAATAATTTGATCGGCGTGGGAGGAAGCTAAACTGATTCACTGCGCGTACTTCGCGGCGATTGAATTTTTTTTTTTTTGATGCACCCGCTACCGAGGGTAAGGCTCCGCACAATTGACGACACACACTCTCCAGTGGCTGAAACTCGACTGACTAATTACTGGCGAGGAAAAGTTCGTCGCGTCGTGGCAGTGGAGCCATAGCTAAAATCAACTCACTGCCATTTACTAGGAACTTTGAAAGGGGTTGCTATGCCTGTATAGGGGATTTAGTTCCGGGGAATCATCGCCGTATAGGTTGAGTTGGATTCTCTGGTTGTGTGTACCGGGAAATTGGTTTCGGCGACATATCCAAGTATGGTCAAGGGTCTTGATCGTTGCGATGGTTGTTTTGTGGAAAGGCAACGCATCATGCTGTTGGCTTGCCAGTAAGAGGGAATTGGTGTGGTTCTACATTAGGAGGAATGGGAACCGAAACGGTTTTCGGGGGAACTAAATATTGCGAGGAGATAGTTTAAGCAAGAAGTGTGCCGGAATAACTTTCGGGAGAAATTGGAACTGCTTGGTTGCAAGCAAGGGATACAATTTAGATGGGATACTAGCCGAAGCGGTTTTTGGGAAAATGTGTGCGGCTCGATGTAGCTGATGGAGATGGTGAGTATTTCGTAGTAAATTGGACATGCGTTTATCACAGGACATGATTTTCGGGGAAATTGGAATTGCTTGTTTGCAAGCAAGGGATATAATTTAGATAGAGAATTAACCGAAGCAATTTTGGGAAAATCGACGCGGCTCGATGTAGCTGATGGAGATGGTGAGTATTTCATTGTATATTGGACATGCGTTTATTACGGCTTGGGAAATGGGTTCTTGCTAGGTTGAGGACGTTTGCAATTGCGGATTTGGGGACGGATGCTGTTGCATATTGGGATGTGTTTTTGCATGTTTGGAAACGGATTACAGGTTGGGTTAGTGTGACGCGCTGTTAGCGGTCAAAATTGGTTGGCATTGTGGGCGGGTTCTCCATGTGGTATAGAGAACACCCACAGGACCAGTGGTGTATCATGAACTTCTAAAACCTGGAGAAACTGTCGATGCGCGACGCTACCGAAAACAAATGATCAATTTGAACCATGTATTGATCGAAAAACGTCCAGAATGGGCCACAAGACCCGGAAAGGTAATTTTGTTGCATGATAACGCTCCGAGTCATACAGCAAAACCCGTCAAAGAAACAATTAAAGCTCTCGGGTGGGAAGTGTTACCTCACCTGCCGTATTCACCAGACTTGGCTCCTTCCGACTACCATTTGTTTTCGTCGGGACACGCAATGGCTTAGCAGCATTTCAACTCCTACGAAGAAGTCGAAAATTGGCTCTCTGAATGGTTTGCCTCAAAAGACGACCGGTTTTATCCACAAATTGCCAGAAAGGTGTTCGAAATGTGTAGAAAGCAATTGCCAATACTTCGAATAAAATGTTTTTTACTTTCCCATTTAAAATTAGTGTTTTACTTAAAAAAATCTCACTTCATACAACTGTTAAATATCAAACGGTTATTGACAACTATTTTATTATTTGATAAACTCAGTCTTTGGCAATTTCAACCGTACACAGATTAATATTTTAAAAACATATTATTGTTATTGAAGCCTATTAGAAAAAGAACGTTGAAATAAAAATGCTTGTCGCGTCCGTCGTGACTTTTTTAGTCAACATCAGTCAAGAGTGCAATTTCAAAAATTATTGCAAAATTTAAAGCAATAGGAACATATGTTGCTGAAAGCGTGTATATGTATCTGAGAATCCAAACTGCTCGATTCGTAATCGTAACCTGAATTGAATGTCTCCTCGACCACATTACGTCGAACTTAAGGAAAGATTTTTCTCTACAAGCTTACAAAGTTTAATTAACCCAGGAACTTAAAAATGCTGACGATTTCAATTGTCAAGTCGTCGCTATTTGGATGCACAAACAAATCCAAATTGATGAGAACTTTTCACAAAATATCATCAGCCCACCTTCATCGTAGTATCTTCGTGAATAACCAGAATTGTCGTATTCAGGCTGATGAAGATCGAAGGGGGATTTTCGAAGAGCCTATGTGGTGGCTAATGGGCGGCCAAGTTGATGGAAGAGGAGTGGTAGAAGACGCCAAGCGATTGGGTGGTGCAAGCAGGATGATGAAAGCAGCCAATAATAAATAATACAAGCTTATTATGGATTGGAATAACTTTTATTGGTGTAAATTAATTAAATATAAACTGGAGGCGATGCGTCCGCGTTGCAAGGCTGATGATCACTGACTAAAAGACCGTTGGTCCCATTTGAAAAAAGTGACAGTCTGGTGGCGTCCCTAGGTGATGACGCATTGTCAGCTGGCGGCTGACAGGCATGTGGTGAATATGCTGGGTGGCGAGTGTACCAGACGGTGAACGTACTAGATTCTCCTCGCTATATTTATTTGCGAATCCGCAACACTATACATTTGTGGGGGTTCTTTTAAGCTTGCCCAAAGAACCCCCCATTAATTCAACCCAACCTCCATTGTTTCCCGCCAATACAATCGCATTGGCACCTGAAAACACATCCTTTTCCAAGGACATCAATGCATACAACGCATTACCTAAATTCCTAAAAAGAATTTCACCAACAAGGGCATTTTTCCATGCATCAACGCATCGGCAAAATTTTTCCAACAAAGAATTCTTTATGGAACAAACATCATATCCCTGAAAGAAAACATATCGCTTACCGTACCATGTAACCATCATAATCAGGGATAATGATCATTGCGTCGCCTATTCCCAGCCTCACCATGTATAGAATAAATTTCCCTACATACACAATGGCTGGCGACCTTTTCACCCAACGACAACGCAACTCCTAGCAGCTTATTGACGCAGCTGCATACAATTAGCGCAATAGACGCTACCACCAAATTCGTCAGCACGCTCCAGTGCAAACAATAGAATTCGGTTCTTTCGCAGGCATTCTGGCGATGCGATAAACAATCCAAATTGTTTGTTGTATCCCAAATGCATCTGGCATCCAATGAGTTGCAACTTGTTTATTTAGCTGAACTCTCAGCTCATAAATTCCTTTATGTCTTGCAATATTTTCTGAATCCGTTTCTCATAATCTCGCGGCATGGGCAAACAGAAAATCAATTAGCACCCAATGAGATACAGCTTGTTTACTTAGCCGAACTCACATCTCATTGGTGCCCATTATTCCCTTTTGATTTTTCAGCTTCGTTTTCATGGCCTTGTCCCATGAAAATAACCAATGTTCACACATACATGCATACCACCATGATCTTCTCTATTAGATCCGGTTACCTACCCCAAAGAGAGACTTCACGTTTCTCTTGTAATAGGAAATGCATCTGTGGCGGTGCCGCTAAACCCCACGGTACACTTACCTAAAAACCCTCATTACCTCATCCCAAGACACATAAGTTTTCGCCAATACAATCGCATTAGGCACCTGAAAATGCTTCACACAAAGAGATCAAATCTATGATCTTTAAGTCCCTGTAAAGAAAACTTACCTCTCATGCATTCTCTCCGTATACCAATTCTCTGTAAGATTTCTTTCTTACCTTATCAGGAATCCCAATCTCACCAAAAGCATTTCCCCCTAGACGAATTCCCGAGAACAAAATGATATGGTTTACATACATTGTAACCATCATTACAGGGACCAAAACAAATATACGCATCTCGCGTCTTAAACCATAAATTAAACCATACAGCATGTGCAAATGCAAATAGGTATGGTATGCTTACCCTTGCCAACGATGCTATGAACACCAATTCCCTGTGAATACGCTAAAACCTATTAGCACCATGTGCATGGGTATTGCGGCTATCTTTACAGCTGCAATGCATAGCTTAGACAATGATCTGCCCGATCCCCTTGTCTTCTTATATTTCTGGATCTGTTTCTCATGACTAGCGGCACTGAACAAACAGAAACCCATTAGCATCCCACGAAATTCGTTTTGTTTGTTTCAACAAACACACATCTCCTGGATGCATATTATGCCCCTTCATGGCTTTGACCCATGAAAAGAACCGACGTACACATATACATGTGTACCATAACGATCTCCTCTACGGGATCCGGTTATCGCCACGGTGAAAGCGAATGCACCCGAATTTCCCTTACTAAGTAAATCATCTATGCACGAGATGATTATCGCGGAGTCTCATCACAACATCCAGTGCGCGCACATCGGAAGTCGTCTGATAACCGCCGCGATCACACGGGGGTGTGCACGCCCGCGAGTGTAATACCGAGAGAGTAATACCCTTTAGAGCCACTAATAACAAGTACGAATTAAGTGATTAATTACAAGTATACAAGTGTAGACAATATCGTCATCTGGTCAGTGAAGAGTAATACGCCAGCGAACTCAAAGTTATGTAAAACACAAATTTAAGATTCGGTTACCACTTTAATAATTTTTGTATAGATGCATCATAAAATTAAATAAAAGATCAGTTGGACTACCAAACAAGCCACCAGTGTTTTCGTTTTTTGTTTCTTCTTGGTGGACGGTGTACGGCGGAATTCATAGTGACGATGGCGGAAGGAAGTAAATCAGCGTCGTACGCCGGCGCACCCTACTTCCCTGCCACACATTCCTTAATCAAGAGAGCATGCACCACTGGCCGAATTTCCCTTGCTAGCGAATTCACATCGCTGAGTCTCATTCCATCCACCGACCGCACCGGTCGGTTTTTCTCCCGTTCCCTGTAGCCCTGCGGGGACGCGAACGTGTGTCGAGTCGTATTAATTAAATACAATATTTGCACTTAAAAGTAATTTTTCTTGTGTCCCGAGCATAATGTCATTCAAGTAGAGTACTCTGTTTTACATCTATTTTGGTGCATCCGTTTCATCGTCAGTGTAATTAAAATCCGTTTTCTGTAATCTAATTAAATGTAGTAAGATTGGATGTTAATGAAAAAAGAACCTTAATAAATTCAATAAAAGTTAAGAAATAAAAATTACAAAAACTAGACTACCGTTTTTTTTTCTTGATTTCTCTTGTGGGATCGTTTTTTCTGGTTTTCGATCTTCCCTCGGCGACGTGCAGCGTTTCGGCAGCGAACTCTATCGTGCGGACGGAGTAGAGCCCCGTGCCGCACGCCGGCACAACGACTTCGACCCCCACACATTCACAAAAAGTCATAGTTTGGTGTGCTCCAGTGGGGAGGAGTCATTGGATATTTTTTTCGAAACTAATGCAGAAAATTCTATTTTGGTGAATGATTAGCATTACCGTGCAATGCTGAACAACTTTTTTGGCTGGAGTTGAATGCTACCGAGTGGCGCAAGGCTAATAATCTTGCCCGTAAAAATAAATTATTATGGAAAATTTAACAAGCCTCGAGACTTGCTAAATAGGGCCAAGGCCGGATCCCGATTGTAGTGCCGATAATGATGATGATGATGATGATGATGATGATGATGATGATGATGATGATGATGATGATGATGATGATGATGAATGCTACCGATATCGACAATATGCCGTTTCAAGAAGATAGCGCCGCAGGTCATACAGCCCATGTCACTTATTCAGTACCAAATTGACCACCAACCAGTGAAGACAAACGAATTGCCGAATCGTTCATCGAAACATAATCAAAAGTAAAGTGAGTACAAACATTAAACAATAAACATGTTATAAATAAGTACGTGTACGCAAGATTTCTCTGCGCCCAAAGTAATAAAACAAACAATTAATGCTGCTACGTGACATACGAAGTGTTTCTGTGTGTGTGTTTAAGGGCACAGTATAATGAAATAAAAACGTAAATACTTGTGAATATAACATTTATCTAAATAAACAAAGTGACTAACTGTACTGCCTACCATGGACGATGGACAAGCTGAATTTCAAATGGTATTACGGAGAAGGACGGCGAAAACTACAAAGGAATATCATTGCTTCCAACCGCATACAAAATATTAACAAATGTCATTCTAGCGAGAATCACACCGTACGCAGAAGAGATACTGGGAGACTACCAATGTGGATTCCGTAGGAACCGGTCTACAAGCGACCAAATGTTCACAATAAGACAACTGCTGGAAAAGAAGTGGGAATACGGAGAGACGGTTCACCAACTGTTCGTTGACTTCAAAAAAGCCTACGACTCAGTCGCAAGGCAAAGACTCTACCATATTGTAGTTGAGCTGGGAATGCCGAAAAAATATGCCGCCCTCATTCAAATTTGCATGAACGAAAACAAAGGGCGAGTTAGAATAGAAAATCACCTCTCAGAACCATTTGAAATCCGGGACGGACTAAAACATGGAGATGGTCTATCATCATAGTCATCATCGGCACTACAACCGGGAACCGGTCTTGACCTTATTTGGCAAGTCCTGAGGCTTGTTAAATTGTCCATAATGATTTGTTTTTTTCCGGGCAAGGTCATTAGTCTTGCGCCAAAAAATCCGGGACGGACTAAAACATGGAGATGGTCTATCACCGTGTCCTTTTAACCTTGTGCTCGAGTATGTCATCAGGAAGGTACAAGATGACAACATGGCCGGATCATCCCTGAACGGGGTCACACAAGTGCTCGCATATGCGGATGACATCGCCGTTCTGGGCGATAATCTAGAAACTGTTAGTAAAAACTGTGAAATCATCATGCAAGCGGCAGAAGAGGTGGGCCTAGAAATAAATGAAGACAAAACAAAATACATGATTACGGCGAGAGCGGGTGGACTTCAGGGAACACATATAAACGTCAGAGGCAAGATATTTGAAAAAGTTAAAGAATTTAAATATCTGGGAACGACACTGACGGCCAGTAACGAAATGTCGAAGGAAATCAACAAAAGGCTGCATTCCGGCAACGCTAGTTGGCACGCAGTCAGTAAACTGCTGAAATCCAGACTGCTATCACGTAACATAAAACTCCGTGTCTATAGAACCATAATCTTGCCGATTATTCTATATGGATGCGAAAAATCGGCTCTCACAAAACGAGAAGAAAACAAATTCCGCGTATTCGAGAATAAAGTACTAAGGGGTATCGTTGGTGGCAAATATGACGAGGAGGCAGGACAATGGAGGAAACTCCATAACCACGAAGTGGAAGAGCTATATCGCAAACCTACAATAGTGAGAGTAATCAAGTCGCGAAGATTAAGATGGGCCGGACACGTGGCGCGAATGGGCAACGATAGGACAGTGCATAGAATTCTTGACGGTAGACCAACGGGAAAGAGACCGGCCGGACGCCCACGACGGAGATGGGAGGACAATGTTAGGTTTGACCTAGAGGAGGTCGGATCGAATGGTCAAGCGTGGAAGGAGAGCGCACAGGACAGGTAACGATGGCGGAGCCGAGTCGGTGAGGTCATGAACCTCCGGGTTCCTACAGGCCAATAAATAATAATAATAATTACGGAGACGGCCCAATCCACAACCGAATCTTCAAGCCAAGCGGCTGAAGTCGATGTGAACGAGGAAGAATTAATTATTCCCAATAATGCTCATTCTGCTGGAAACCAGATTAAAATACTGGTGACACAAAAATGTTTCCAACATCCCAAATGAACAAGACAAATGGATTGCCGATCTCGGAAAAAAATAATGATTTGCAAAAGCAAATACAGGAAGCACTACAAGCGAAGGAGCAACGACAGAAATAACGGCAGCAACGCGATGAATAACAACCACCAGCCAATAGGAAAAAGAAGACGCCTTCCATTATAGTTAGTCTCATGGAAAATAGAGATATTATTAAACTTGGTAAGTTAACTTGCAATAGTTTTAAAACACAACGATTAAAAAGCAACAGGATAAGTTTTTTTATGCGATAGTTTGAAGGACTATCACGCCACTAAGGATGCGTTAGGGAAAGCATGTAGCGAGTACTACACGTACACCCCAAAATCAGAAAAAAACGGTCTTCATGGTCCTCAAAGGAGTTGATCCGTCCTTTTCCCCCAAGAATTGCTCGAGGAATTAAAAAATTACGAAACCGACAATTTAAAATTCAGAGCTGTTAAACCATTTTCCACTGCCCTCTCCCGAAGTCACAACTGCAAGTTGCTACTCTTCATTGCTTCTCCAAGTCCCAACAGTAAACTTGACGCACCCATATATATTTCAGTTCTCAATTATCAAAAAATAAGTTGGGAGAAAAAAAGTAGTCCGAACGCGTATTGCAATGCATGCGGTGTCAACGCTTCGGCATGTGGCATAGAATTGCAACATGAAATTTAGATACGTGAAGTGCCTCAACAATCATGCCAGTAGGTTATACCCGCTGGGTAAAGAACAACACCCGGATAAGAATAAGTTATCCTGCGTCCTCTGTAAAAATACAGGTCACCCCGTTGACTTTAGAGGTTGCCCTAAATACCAACAGCTGGAAGTAAAGCTGGAAGCCAGAAAGAAACAAGTTGAAGAAGAGAAACGAACGAAAACTCGTTCTTACAACAATTTCGGGGCACCTAGTGTGTCATACGCCCAACTGGCAGGAGGTGTAAGGAAATCACCAATCGTGGAACAACCAAGCAACAACATAAAAATGTCTGCACCAAGGCACAAACAGACATAGCAGCAATTGTACTGTCCATGCAAGCACAGTTTACTCCGCCTAAAAAAACCTCGAAAAATTCGGGAAAAAAACCTGACAGAAGTGGCGACCGGAGTAGATGTTATCTATTCGCCTCTGATTCCAGATAACTCCACACCATGGACTCAATGTTCTCTTCGGCTGAGTTAACTCTTAAAATATAGCTGTGAAGTTAATTCACTAATCCGCGTGGAAAGAACAGACAATCTGTAAAAACTGCTGGAAGATGTGCTTTTGGCTAGCGAAACAAAGCTGAACCAAAGGCACAAATTGGGCTACAAAAATGATAAAGTAATCAGACGAGACCGTACAAAATTTACTCAATGAGGTGGAGTTGTGGGGGTGAAAGTTTGATGCCAACGAATGGCACGGGTTCACTACACTCCCACCGAACTGGGACTTCCATTTAGCAGCTTTAGCGAAACTCCCGCTAAAGCTGTTAAATGGAACACAGCTCGCCGCCGAGGGAAGGTTAAAAGCAGGAACAAACGATCGCCAAATGAGGAATAAGTAAGATGAGAAACGCAGTTTTCGTAGCAAACGGTTCTTTATTCAACTGGGTTTTATTCTAGTCTATCTTAATACTGGCACTTATTCAATAGCTTGCAACGATCGATCAACGGTTCCCCAACTGATGATGTATGGCCAAGCCCTCGAATCTGGGGAAAGCGTGAAATTGCTCAGCGTTACGGTATGTGGAAATGTATCGTGGCTTAAACACGTGTCGATCATGGCCAGGTCAACCTCTGAAAGACGGTATCGCCAGATCAGCCTCAGGAAAACTGAGTTATCTTTTTAGAGCCAAGAAATATTTTACTCCGGCCCAACTTCTTCTCCTGCATAAATCCCAAATTAGATCCGAGCTCGAATATTGCTCTCGTGTTTGGAGCTCGGCTCCTAAACATACCCTTGAACTACTTGAGAGCATAAGGAGACGAGCGAGCCGCCTGATCAGGAACACGGCGCTGACGGTGGGACTACAGTCGCAATCACATCGAAGGCGCGTAGCTGACCTCTCTCTTTTTTACAAGTATTATCACGGGTACTGTTCTTAGGAGATTTGTGGTATTGTGCCGCTCCACAAGATAATCCGATGTATCGTACCAATTTGCGGTTCATCTCCCGATGGCGCGAACATCCCTGCATCAGAACTTGTTCCGTTACAGAGCGGAAAATCTATGGAATTCCCTCCCCGGGCGAGTGTTTTCGGAGCGTTACAACCTGCAACTGTTCAAGAGAAACTGCAACGGTTATTTGGTGGTATCTCGGGACGCCGTGACGGAGCTGAGAGAAGCTTAATAAAAAACAATTGTATATGACATGGTTATGGGGAAAACAATTCGTCGTAAAATGTGGCGACACATTTTCCACCAAGAGTTTGTTTAATGTTTAGTTTAGTGAGGGCAGAACCCTCATATATTCAGCTTAGTACACGCGATAAAACTTAACAACTATCTTAAAACTATTCTTATATATATAAACTATGGTTAAAAAGAAAAAAAAGAGGGGTGGGGGGGGTGTTTGGCGAGTTGGTTACTGGTTTTATCCATCAATTATCACTCATTCATTCACCTCGCTTAGTACAGGATGTAAAAGTGTATACGGGGAGTGGGCGTGGTCAGGGGGGGAAAGAGGGGAGATGAAGTTTGAGAGCAGGAGAGGTAATGTTGAAATCGAAGGAGGTAGGTTAGAAGTTTGCCCGCCGAAGCATTCGCGAAATGGGTTCATTAGAGCCATAAGAAGTGTGGTGGGTGGGCTGATAGAAGAGATGCGGGTTTCGCAGGTTACGGAGGTTAGTATGAAGTGGAATGATGGAGAGCAAACTTGGGCAGTTGATTGTGCCTGAAAGGAGGCGGTGGACGAAAAGGATATCGGCATGAGTTCTGCGCTCCTCAAGTATGTTGAAGTTGATCCGATGAAGGCTGGTGTATGGGGGGATAATCCGAGGATTCGCCCAGTTCAGTCCGCGGAAGGCAAAACGCAGAAAACGACGTTGCCCGCTTTCGATTCTGCGTACATTGGACGAGTAGTGTGGGGACCAGATCTGACTGGCGTATTCAAGAAGGGGGCGGACGAAGGCTATGTAGAGATAACGGGAAACGTAAGGATTAGAGAATTCTTTAGCCCAGCGTTTCACAAACCCAAGGACAGAGTTGGCCATAAGAATAATATCATCAATATGCGGGATGAAGCTAAGCTCCCTGTCAAATAAGATCCCGAGGTCGCGTATCAAGGGTACAGATGATATATGCTGGTTTAGCAGGAAGTAGGAGCGTGGGGGCAGGGGGACGTTTGCGGAAGAAGGTGATGGAATGACATTTGACAACGTTGAGTTCAAGACAGTTATTATGGTACCAAGTTGAGAAGCTGTCGAGGTCCGTTTGGAGAAGTGAGGAGTCGAGAGGAGAGATGATCGTTTTGTAGAGTTTGGGTCGTCTGCATAGAGGGAGATGGATGAGTATTTAATAATGGAGTCAACATCATTGATGGTAAGGATAAATAGGAGGGGACCTAGATGGCTGCATTGCGGAACCTCTGACGTGGGAAGAAAAGGATTGGACAGGGAGGATCTGAATTTGACACGGTAGGATCGATCTTTCAGATAAGAAGATAACCACTTGATCAATAGGGGTTCGAAACCTCGGGAGGACAGCTTAAAAAGGATGAGATTATGGGAGATTTTGTCAAAGGCCTTGCTGAAATCGGTGGTGATTACATCGACTTCGTTGCCATTGTTGTGTAATAAAGGTACCCCCTAAAATAAGGAAAATCCTAACATCTGCATATCCTTACCCGCTGTTAAAACACCACATCATTCTTACAATAGAATATTCCCACAATACAGTTTATAAATATGTAAATTAAATTAACATCCCTTTTTTTCAAATTCCCATCCCAGCGTATAATATTTGTGTAGACCTTTACAGTCGCGAATGTTATATACTGAACACAGCCAGTAGTTTTTCCCGAATAACTCTTCCTGTGTGTCCTTCCGGTAAAACGGAAGCGAAACGACAAAAAGAGATATGCAGACTGTGACTCTAGTGAGAGGTCTCTCTTGAAATCTAGTCGTGGAAACGTGTGGTTCATCGGTGGTTCGAAATTAAAATAAGAAAAAAATATTGTTAGTTAAAAGAAAGGAGCTAATCCAATTGTGGTTCGAAATTAAAACAAGAATAAAAAATAGTGTTCAAATAGAATTTGCGTTTTGTTGTTTGAGTGCGCTGAATTGCCTGAAGTGCTGATGTGGCCGATGATACAGGCAAAAAACTCGATAAGTGAATAAAATTCTTTTTCGCATTCCACAAAGACAATAGCAACAGGAAACAGACGACCTCGGGAACAGTGGAGGACAGATGCAGGTGCCTATGATACGAAGACACACCAGCGGCTTTTCCTTCAGGAGTAAATTAGGGGTGAGTTTGTTAAAATAAAATATAATAAAAATAATTGTTAAAATATCGTTAACACCATTCTCTAAGACACGGAGAGTATGGGATGAGAACTCGATCAGATTCGTTGTGGTCGATCTGCCCGAAAGGAAACCATGCTGGTTGGATGAGATGATGGATTTACAACGGAAAGATAACGCGTTGTAAAGAATTCCTTGGAAGAGTTTGGAGATATGACTTTGGCGATGGGACGGTAGTTGCTCATGTCATTTTTAGGTCCCTTTTTATGTATGGGGGTGACATAGGAGGATTTCCAAATACTAGCGAAGATCCCTTGTGAAAGGGATAGATTGAATATCTTTGATATCGGGAGGGAAAGAGAAATGGAACATTTCTTTACAAATACAGCCGGGAGTCCATCAGGCCCAGGGCTGAACTCGTCTTTGAGTAAGTTTAATTTCTCCTCAACTACGTGACGCTGAATAATTTGACGGGTGAAGGGGCCGAGGGGGAACTCGGGCAAGTCTTTGAAATGAGACGGATTGGGTTCTTCACAACACACGGCTTACAACAGGACGTAGTCAATTCTCCCATCCTATTTAGCATTTACACGAGTGATCCAGTGGATTCTCTCACTCATGCTATTCCATATGCTGATGACATGTTGTGTACAGAACGGGTAGAAAAATTGAGATCAGTGACAGCGTTTTATAAGATGATCTCAACAGAATCAAAAATTACTATAATGAATGGAAGTTTAAAATTAACTTCCATAAAACTGAAGCTATTATATTTAGGACACCCCTGAGCACCACGTGGGCTGACACGAAAAAAAAATTGGAAAAAGTTTTCCAATACTGGACAAAAAGATCTGCCTTTGGCAGTTGGAGACGTAGTGAGATATCTTGGCATCTGGTTCGACCAGTTTCTAAATTTTGATTTACACATAATAATGGCTCCCTCTAGGGCTAAAACTTCTTATGCTATGACGAGCCGATTATTCCGCAATAGTCTTCTTCAATCGGCGCTATAGGTTCGCCTCTCCTGAGAAAAATAAAAAAAACGAAAAGTTTAACTTGTGACTCTGTAGAATTGTCCCATTTAAACACTTTTTATTTATTACTATAATACTCGTATTCCGACAAATGTAGGTGATTGTTAAGAATAGAAGAGTCTGATAGATAGATTTCATAATCGATAGCATGTAGGAGAGGTGAAAGGCTTCCATATAGGGAAGTGTGATCCATCCCTGGGCTGATCAACTGATTAAAATGTGATCTTTATTTTAGGAGGACAGCTATATTCTAATTTTTCACTTAGCGGTTTTGTTTTACAATTCTTGTTTACACATATCAACTAAAAAAATTCACAAGAATAAATTGTTGATAACACCAGCAATCGTAATACAATATTGTGAAGAGCTGGCAACACTCCAAAACAAAGTACTGGAATATTCTGGGAAGTACTGGAAAACTATGAGCAGAAAGAAGCGAGAGGAAAAACGATGTCTCCAGTGACAGAAATGTCACTTTTGACAGAGGAGCGAAAAGTGAAAGAACGGTTGTCAAGAACAGAAAAATAAAGATTTAATAGAAAATTGAGATCACGACTTATTTTGTGTGAATAATTAATCCAGCGAACCCTAAGCTCGCTACAATATTATTGTAATATCCGTAGTGTGAGATTTCAAACACATATTTCTACCAAGTTAATTACGTTATAAAAGCAATGATTGAAAACATAATATTTGTACACAGGATCACGTTACAGCTCACCATTTTCCATCAGATGCTTCAGTGTCATTACCATGGTATAACCCGCAGTGTATAATATTATGTGGCCAAAACGAGTACAGTTCATCGCTCGTTATGGAAATTGCCGTCTTCAAGGGGATTCAGGTTTATCGCAACCAAGTAGTTTCCACAAGTCATCTTTTTCAAAGCATCAAATTTTAATATAATTTTTTTTTCATTAAAGCAACCCCAAATATTTGCATCTTGTTACACGCAACCCCTGCGTCTGACCGCCCTACATCCCTTTGATATTTATGAAGAACACAAAATCTCCGTGGAGTGCTTTTAAATTAGACCTCAAAGATGCTTCCCGAACTTACATACTTCTGTCGAACTTCCATCGCCCTGGCAAGTAATCGGATACAACATTACAAAATACCCTCTGTTCTTAACACCCACCCAACAACGTCATTTTAAGGTACTTCCGATAGTTACACATTTACATGAAATTTTTACAAAAGCTGTATCCGATAAAACATCCCAAGAACCCGGAAAAACTTTTATATCTTAAGATAACCAACGAGCAGATACGTAACTAAGAGTTTCACATTGTTAGAAACACGCTTTCTGATGAGGTGGGCATGGTTTACGGTCCATTTCCACAGGGTTACACGTTTTTGTATTTTATTATTCTTCTCCGCCCCACACAATGTCTGGTGTTATATAGCAAAATATAAAATGAAGCCTCAGCAATGGGGGTAAACAGGTGTAAGAGCATTGTGGGCATCACGTGTACCCACCACGGATGACGGCTTCACTTTTACACTGCTTCTCGGTAATTTTTGGAAATAATTCTGAGACTTGAACAAAGTGCACGTACAGCAACGTGAATGCTGTTCTGCTCTACCCCGGCTAGCGATTTGAAGTAGCTTCAATGTCGAATGTGCATTTACGTAAATCTGTTATTTCTTCGTCTATTGTTATTTTTCTTTGATCTCTTTATTTTTATTTTGTTTTCTTCTTTGTTTTGCTGAGTTGTTATGCATTACATGTACTTTCATTATTTATTAACAAATTGTTCTCAAGTTGCCGAAAGAAACTTACATCGAAGAATTGAAATGATGGAGAAAAAAATCGACGAAATTCAGTGTAAGTTTGGAAATTTGATTTGTGTGAACAACATCAATAAAAAAAACCACTAGGGGTTAACGTACAATATTTGTTCTGAAGTTCGGGAATAACCTCTTGAAAATTTGAATATTTATACTCTAACGGTTTTCTTATTTTCCACGTCAAATTATAAAATACAAAGGTCGCTCTAAAAGTGCTGAGTCGACGGATATATGGCGGTTGTGATTTGAAAACATTATACATTATTGATCGAAAGTATCACCCTATAACACTTATGTTTGAAGTTCGAATGTTTTTTAGTACTTTTTGACAGCCATAAATAGTGGACTATCTCAATGAATTTGTAAACAAAGAAAATATTGGTAATTGTTATGTCACATTACACTTTTATTTGAAAGGTTTCACACCGACTGATATCAAAACTGAAGTAGATTCAACCCTACCTAAGTACGTTCCCGCATGTAAGGCAATCAAAAATCGTGTGATAGACTCTCAATGAGGTCGCACCAATTGGCAAGACGACATTCCAGCATTTGATTAAACGAAATTACCATGTCAGAAACGGTGAAAAAAATCTACAAAATGGTTTTGGATGACCCTCGACTGAAAGCGCAAAAGCTGGCACACGTGGTAGACACTTCAGAAAGTGTTATATATCGCATAACGACTTCAAATTTTAACGTGAAAAAGCTATATGCAAGAGGATGCCGGATATGCTTAAAAATAAGCACATGTGGCGGTTCCGCCAAACCCCACGGTTCACTTACCTAAAAAACCCCCATAACTTCCATCCAATCATATAATTTCGCTAACCTTAAATACTTTACGCATCTAGGATTATCTAAGGTAAAATCTAAAAAGTCCCTGTAAAAGAAAACTTACCTTCATGCATCTCTTCGCATATAATTTCCTGTAAGATTTTTTTTCTACCTTTTCAGGTATCCCAAAACCTATCCGGTACCCAGGCAATTTCAATTTCCCACACCTGCACCGCAATCTCCACCGCATACCTGAAACATTTCCTTTTACAAGGACAATGAATGCATACAACGCGTTAGATAAAATTCCTTGAAATAATTCTTTAAAGTGCATATGGCATCATCAATCCCAAGCCAGTCGGCACCCGTTGTCTGTGTTAAAATCCTATGTCGGACAGCTTGCTTTTACAGATGCCATAAACCATCTTTCTACGCATATAAACATGCATAAGATCCAACTCATCGTTTGTTTTTCCACTAAAAAACAATCTTCAATTTCTTTCCCTGCCGCAGCTAATTACCCGGCATATACAAAGGCATGCAGGGGATTCGTTCGGCCACCAATCCCATAAGCACCATTTTTCCCAACGTCGATAATAGCGTCGACGCATCGCGTAAATAATGAACCGCATTACCAGCGGCGCATTTGGTCATATCTCCCATTTGTCTTTGCCGCCTGTCTGCTTCGTTTACCCATTGCCCCCGAGCACGTGTAAACAACTCAGATCTGAACGATCGCACACATCCCACCATGATCTTCATTACAAGATCTGGTTTCCTATTCCACCAAGAGAGACGTTTCTCTGTTGGTAGATAAAAACGATATCCTTAGTGGAGAGGATATCTACCACGACACCACAAACTCACCCCATAAGCGAATCATCTCTGCACGAGATGATTATCGCTGAGTCCTTTACCATCCGCTGACCACAATGGTCATGCCGCTCCCGCTGTCTGTGGCGTTGCAGACACGCGTAAATACATACCCGGAGTCGTGAGAAGTGTTTCGAACTTTTCGGTTTCCAATTGTTTGGCGATTTGTGCCGCAATTCGTTTGTAATAGTTAAAGTAAATAGAATTTGTCGTGAGTTATCGCTTAAAAGTAATACCATGAATTATTAATTACGTCCCGTCTAATCGAGCGGAAAGTGCACGTTTAGTTTGTGTAAACCAAGTATACAATTAAAAATGAATAAACCTTTTCAACATATACCGGCAATCAGTGTGTTTCATTTGACTCTTCTCCTGTGCGGCAGTTCCTGAGCGGTTTCTTTGTTACATTTGTGGATATTGTATTGTGGAGTCCCTTTTGCGTTTTTCTAGTGCTCTTCCGTGGTGCATCTAGTGAACAATTTGTGGGGACGCGGTAGAACCAGCGTCCAGGCAGATGCCCCGAAGACGTACCCCCACATACATATGATGTAATTTTCATCAACTATCTTCGAAACGTAAAGTACAGAGCGTTCCAATAACAAGAAAAGATGTAAAAAGTAAATAAAAGTAAATGCATGTGATGAACTGGCGATCATTTGGCGTAGACGTTACTCTAATCACAACAAAGTAAGAAAACCAAACGGGTCACACTGCATGACGGTGGTGGTCAATTGACTGTGGCGGTTCCGCCAAACCCCACGGTCCACTTACCTGAAGAACCCCCATAACTTCGACCCAATCTTATAAGTTCGCTAATGCAATCGCATTAGCACCTTAAATGCTTCACGCATCAAATAGATCAAATTGACTTAAAAGTCCCTGTAAAGAATTCTTACCTTTTCATGCACCTCTTCGCATACAAATTCCCTACAATAATTCTTTCCATTATTCAGGTGCATAAACCAAAACCTATTCGGTACCTTCAGTTGCCAGGCAAATTCCAACCATCCCACACCTGCACCGCAATCTCCCCGCAGCAAAAGCATTTCCTTTCCAAGGAGAATTAATGCTTTCAATGCATTACCTGGAAATGCCTGTAAAGAATTTTTCCTACAAGGGCATTCATACATGTATCAATGCATCTCTGCATTAACGACCAAGAACCGAATTTCCAATTAGTGTAGATATTCACACTAGAGTTCGATCCTGGCGTCGCCATAGATGCCATGCATAATTGACACAGATGGTATACACAACCGTCATTGTGTAACCAACTAAATTACTTTCCAAAGACTTGCAACTATTGATTCAGCTGCAAGCACTTCTCTCGGAAATACTTCTTTGTTTGAATCTTCAAACAATCACCAATGTCGCGCTTAGCCGCCGGATTGGATTCAATAGCATAAACACATGCAAACAAAAAAATCCGATCCTCCCAGTCGGCAGAGATACGATATACGATCTCCATTATCTCAATCCCTTGTAGCATCTAATGAGTGGCTGCTATTTACTCAGCTAACCCCCATTACCGGACGATGCATTCGGTCGCAACTTCGGCATTCCTTGTCTAGGTTTCGTTCACTTTGACCTGCGAGCGTTAGCAAACAGTCTGGTCTCAACGATCGACTTCACGCACACCACTACAGGACCTCACCAGTGAGATCCTCTTTCCTCGTTTTCACCAGGAGAGGAACACTTTCTCTCTCGGGGAAATTCACCCCAGTAACGAGTCGGCTCTGCACGAGCCGAATATCGCTGAGTCCAATTACATCCGCCGACCACGCAGGTCGTGCCACTCCAGCTCCCCGGTGCGCACGGGGACGCGAAAGTCAACAGCGAGTCGCGTGCTTAACAGTTGTCTCCAAGTCGTGAAAAGTAATTTTTCTTGTGCCGGGAGCATAATGCCTTTAAAGTAGAGTAAAATAAGTTAATAACCGTTTCCCACAACAGTGTTTGAAATAAGATTTGTGATCCAAAATCTGTATAAAACTTACTTTCTATAAGGAGCTGACTTGAATTGCTGTGTTCGATGACTGGGAATCCGCAAATCACTATATGTAAATGTCAGGCATGCAACTTAAATAATAAACGGTAAAATCAAGGTGAATCTGTGTGTTTTATTTTCTGTGGAGTGGTATCCTGGTGTTTTTTTCTTTCCTCGGCGATCAATTAGTGAACAGTGTTCGGTGGAACATTTAGAGGAAGTAGTGGATGGATAGTAGAATCAGCGTCCATGCCGGCGCACAGACCATCCATCCCCACATGACTTCGCTATTTCGAGAGATTTTGCCATCTGCAAACTCTTCAGTCCATAAATCCATAAGGACATGGGCTATGTGGCATGTGGCGCTATCTTACTGAATCTATATATTGTCGATATCGATAGCATTCGATTCCGGCCAAAATAAAATTTGTTAACATTAGACATTAACGCTCACTAGTCAACGAAACAGGCTTTTCCATAACGCATTCGAAAAAAAACCAATCATTCTTCCAGGATAAAATCCTCACCAAGCAGTGATTATTCGTGGATGCTCTGACTTTTTGACAGCTTTCGTCCAACCCAAGTGCGATGTTACGTAGTAACTCCCCCACCATCTTTATGCCAGCGAGGGAACAAAAATTATTCACATCCATTACAAACAATTTCCATTTTTAAATTAAAGGATTCATTAACATTTTCTCCCCCGCTTGGTAGAAACCTTGAAGTGCTGCGCGGGCATAAACTACAATGAATCACTCAGGCTATGCTGACGGGAGCGTACGCTTCCAGTAGGGCCACCCATGTCAGACAGGCTAGCGCGGAGTAACACACAAAAATCGACCAGCCCTAATCCAGGGTGTTACGCGTCATCGTGCCCATTGGATGGTTTGCAGCCAGGGGTATACCGGCTGTATCATAACGACGCCTCTCTGACACCGGGTCGAATCAGAGCAGTAAGCAGACCTTACCATATCAAAGCGGGGCTCTGATATCGCGGACTATTTGAAACCCCAGAGTGTTCCCACAAAATTTACGATCAATATACAAAAAACAATCCCACGAAAAACCCGGAAGGCGTAGGTGTGATGGGCCAACACTATCATCATCATCATCGGCACCACAACCGAGATCCGGTCTTGGCCTTATTTAGCAAGTCCTGAGGCTTGTTAAATTTTCCATAATGATGTGTTTTTCCGGGCAAGGTCTTGCGCCAGAGGCTCCCCGGTGGGGAATCGAACCCCGGTCTCCCGCGTGATAGGCGGGTATACCAACCACTATACTATCGAGGCGCCGACACTATCATAAGAGAACAAATCACCGACTCGGCAAAAAGAAGACGTAGGGGAAAACGGAAAAAGCGGGATTAACGCGTCGGGACGCGGAATGTTCGAACGTTATATAAACCAGGCGCGATACAGACGGTCGTAGAAAACGCGAAACAATATAAAATATACATCGTCCCGCTTCAGGAAGTCCGACTCACACATCAAGTAATCGAAACCAAGGGATTTACACTGGTGTGTGGAGGTACCGATACACATAACCTCGGAACCGGCTTCATCATAAGCAAGAAGATTACGCCCCATGTAAAAGATGTAAAATTTAATAATGACCGAATGTCTGTGCTAAAAATACAGGGACCATGGTACAATTATGTATTTATAAACGTACACGCCCCAACAGAATCTACGGACGAAGAAACGAAGGACACGTTCTACGAGACCCTAGAGGAAGTAATTGATGCGATCTCATTACTCGATGTTTAAATTCTCCTCGGTCACCACAATGCGGAAATTGGAAAGGAAGATATTTTCCAACCAACTATAGGCAAAGAAAGCCTACACGACGTTTCAAATGATAACGGAATTCGAATTAACACGTTCGCTGCGTCAAAAGATCTGGTAGTGAAAAGTACGATGTTCAAGCACAAGGAAATCCATAAAGCCACATGGATATCACCCGACGGCGTAACGCATAACCAAATAGACAAAAGACACTACTCGAATATCCTTGACGTAAAATCATATAGAGGAGCAGATTGCGACTCCGATCATCTTCTAGTGGTTGGCAAAATCAGAAGTCGCCTCGCAGCAATCCCACATGGGCAGTCACGGGAGACGAGCAAAAAGTTCGACATTGATAAACTAAAAGACCTACGCAAAACGGCTGAATATCAAG
This sequence comes from Microdon myrmicae, assembly GCA_963931805.1. Lineage (NCBI taxonomy): Eukaryota > Metazoa > Arthropoda > Insecta > Diptera > Syrphidae > Microdon > Microdon myrmicae. Next base: position 96,982,282 of record OZ007501.1, on the reverse strand, counting down.
ACGAACTAACGAATAGATTTAGCATCCTAGAGAATGACAATAGTGAGGAAGAGGAAACCAATAATCTGGGCACTAAATGGGCATCGATTAGAGACACAATCAAACAAACAGCCCAAAAGGTATTAGGATTTAAGAAAACAACTAAGTCCAAACCTTGGTTTGACAGTGAGTGCAGGGCAAAGATCGAAGAACGTAAACGCCTCAGACTGATCTACTTAGAAGGATATGATGAAGTCAACGCAGAAAGATACGCGACAATTCGGAAAGAGACAACGAGACTTTTCAAACGCGAAAAACGCGAATGGGGGAAGACGCAGATCGAAAAAGTCCTAGAAAATGCCAAAGCAAAGAACTTCAGTGTGTATGCCGGCATAAATTCAATTAGAAATAGCTACCGAGGGAGAACCAAAATAATAAGAGACACAAACGGCTGTCTAGTGACAGAAACAAACAATATCGTGACAAGATGGAAGCAGTACTTTGAAAACCTGATCAATGTGCGCACCCATCAACCACAAATAAACGCACCAGATGTACATACAGCCGAGCCTCATATCCCAGAGCCCTCTTTTGACGAAGTTGTAGACGCAATAAACCGATTAAAAAACAACAAAGCTCCCGGAGTCGACTGGATACCGGCAGAGCTTGTGAAGACGCATGGAGGAGAGGCATCCGCTCGAAAGATCCACCGTATCATCGAAACAATATGGGATAATGAAGTCATTCCGGAAGAATGGAAAACCTTAATAGTCGTCCCCATTTTCAAAAAAGGTGACAGATCTGACTACGAAAATTACAGAGGAATATCATTGCTTCCAACCACATACAAAATACTAACAAATGTCATTCTGGCGAGAATCACACCGTACGCAGAAGAAATACTGGGAGACAACAAATGTTCACAAAAAGGCAACTACTGGAAAAGAAGTGGGAATACGGAGAGACGGTTCACCAACTGTTCGCTAAACTTCAAAAAAGCCTACGACTCAGTCGCAAGGCAACGACTCTACCATATGGTAGTTGAACTGGAAATCCCGAAAAAATATGCCGCCCTCATTCAAATCTGCATGAACGAAAACAAAGGGCGAGTTAAAATAGAAAATCACCTCTCTGAACCATTTGAAATCCGGGACAGACTAAAACAGAGCGATGGCCTCTGACCGTGTCTTTTTAACCTTGTCCTCGAGTATGTCATTAGAAAGGTACAAGACGACAACATGGCCGGATCATCCCTGGACGGGGTCACACAAGTGCTCGCATATGCGGATGACATCGCCGTTTTGGGCGATAATCTAGAAACTGTAAGTAAAAACAGTGAAATCATCATGCAAGCGGCAGAAGAGGTGGGTCTAGAAATAAATGAAGACAAAACAAAATACATGATTACGGTGAGAGTAGGTGGACCTCAGGGAACACATGTAAACCTCAGGAGCAAGATATTTGAAACAGTTAAAGAATTTAAATATCTGGGAACAATACTGACGTCCAGTAACGAAATGTTGAAGGAAATTAACAAAAGACTACACTCCGGGATGCTAGTTGGCATGCAGTCAGTAAACTGCTGAAATCGAAACTGCTATCACGTTATATAAAGCTCCGTGTCTATAGAACCATAATCATGCCGAGTGTTCTATACGGATGCGAAACATGGGCTCCCGCAAAACGGGAAAAAAACAAATTCCGCGTATTCGAGAATAAAGTTCCAAGGGGTATCTTTGGCGGCAAATATGACGAGGAGGCAGGACAATGGAGGAAACTTCACAACCACGAAGAAGAGCTGGAAGAGCTACCATATACCGCAAACCTACAATAGTGAGAGTAATCAGGTCGCGAAGATTAAGATGGGCCGGACACGTGGCGCGAATGGGCAACGATAGGACCGTGCATAGAATTCTTGACGGTAAACCAACGGGAAAGAGACCGACAGGACGGCCGCGACGGAGATGGGAGGACAATGTTAAGTTGGACCTCGATGAGATCGGATCGGCTGGTCAAGCGTGGAAGGAGAGCCCAAAGGACAGGAAACAATGGCGTAGTCGAGTCGGTGAGGTCATGAACTTTCGGGTCCCTACGGGCCAATAAATAGAATACAATTAACATTTTCTAATTAAACTTAAATACAAAACACAATGTACATTTTGATTTACACATATAATACATAAAAAATAAATTACAATTCATTCATTTACAAATAACAACAACATTCAGTTATACCATAAAATAAATACATTCGTTTATACAATGAACATTTCCCATTTTAAACACACATAACATTTAATTTTCAACATAACAAATATATGGTAAAACAAGAATCCAGAAGCGGTCTTGTCTTATCGCCTGTTGTACATGCTGGACACAACAGAGAAACTGCTTGAACGAGTAATTGCCATTCGCCTGGAAGAATTCACTGCGGGGACATCGGGGCTCTTTGAATGGCAGTATGGGTTCCGGAAAGGTAGATCAATTAGTAAGGCACTTTTTGTCGTGTGCGACATCGCTCGCAATGCGATAGATGGAGCCCGATGGCTAGGTGGTACGAAAAAATATTGCGCGGTGGTGACGCTAGATGTTAAAAGTGCATTTAACTCGGTGAATTGGAATCGGATTCTAGAAGCCTTGGGCGATCTACAATTCTCACCCTACTTGGTGCGTATATTAGTAAACTATCTCTCGGCTAATAACCTTGCCCGTAAAAATAAATTATTATGGAAAATTTAACAAGCCTCAAGACTTGTTAAATAAGGCCAAGACCGGATCCCGGTTGTAGTGCCGATGCTGATGATGATCTCTCGGATAGAAGACTGCTGTATGACACAAATGAGGGACCTCAGGAATATAAAATAACAGCGGGTGTACCTCAAGGAGCTGTACTAGGTCCGCTGTTATGGAATATCATGTATGATGATGTGCTCAGGGTTAATGTACCAGAAGGGGCTAGAATCAGTGGGTACACAGATGATTTGGTGATAGTGGCCGTAGCTAATCATCTTGATAACCTGGAGAATATTTGCTCCCAAGCAGTCCAGAGCATTAAATGCTGCCTAGATATGGCCGGACTGAAACTAGCTCGACATAAGACGGAGGCAGTTTTACAAAGCACCCACAAGAAAGTTGAACACCTTCATTGGAAATAGAAGGACAAATAATCACATCCAGTCCCTATATTAAATATCTTGATGTTATACTCGACAACCGGTTGAGATTCAAGGCACACCTGAGGGAAACGAGTGAGAAAACGGCAAGAGTATACAAAGTTTTCGCGAGACTGCTACCCAATGTTGGAGGACCCCGGCCCGACATAAAAAAAACCAGTGTCAACAACCTCCATTATAATACATGCAGTTCACATATGGGCAGGAGCCGCAGAGTATAAGTCGTACATGAGGGGAGTGAACTCAGGACATAGGCTGGCATTATTAAGAGTATACTATGCATTCTGAACGGTATCCGAAGATGCTATAAATATTTTGGCCGGGAGGACACCACTTGGCATTGCAACTAGAGAAAATGCTGCATGAGGGCCCCCAAGACAATCATTGAGAGTGCGGTCACAATTGGAACTCTCAAGCCTAAGAGAATTGTAGCGAAGGTAGGATTCTTCCACCAAAGGAAGATGGACCCACACCATGATACCTGATGTAGAAACATAGGTGAAACGGAAACATAGGGAGCTGAATCACCACCTGACTCAGGTAATACCAGGACATGGATGCTTTTGGCAATACTTGCACTAGTATAAGCACGTCAATCACCCATACTGACACCGCACGAACGATTTTGGAGCGAAACATGAGACGGACAATTATTCAGGGAGGAGTAATAGAATACATGCTGAGTTCAAAACAGGCATGGTCCGTAGCAAATGATGTTCTATGTGACAAGATGCAGCAGTTGCCACGTGACAAGCGGAGTAACAGATAAACTCCGTCCCATCCCGCGATGGAATATCTAAAAAAATATTCCGCGGGAATATGTGCCTGGCGGAAGGTGGTTTTAGTCGGTAAAAACCCGGCATGCCTCTGGATCGGTCAAGAGGTTTTTTTTTAAGATTTCCAGCTTCCTACCGAAAACAAAAAAAACTGACAACGCTCCGATGACAGAGAGAGAAAGACAATAGCTTCACACGTTTTTGAATTTTACAACGGTTATTCGATTCGACAGTTCGGCAACTGTTCTGTGGGGAGGAAGTATTGTGCCAAACATGGACACTCGGTTCACTTCCATCCCCATCGTCTGTAACTATAAGTTCCAAAAACTGTTCCGCCGAAAATTGCTCTCCAAAAGACATCGGTTTACCAGGAAAACAAACAAATAAATCTCCACAACTAAAACACTGTTTGGTCTATTGTAGTGGATAATCTCTAATTTATTTAATGGGTATTGTTTGTCCTTTTCAATAATTTTCACTATTGTATTTAATTACTTTTAATTGTTTATTTTTGTTATTTACTTAATTAAGCGACAAGAAAACTCGACTTGGTTACAACTGTTTCTCACGCGAATTTGGATGAAAAATTTACACTTAGTGACAAGGAAACTTGACTTGGTTACAACTGTTTCTAACGCGACTTTGGATGACAAAATGTACACTAAGCGACAAGCAAACTCGACTCGCAGTTGAAATTGCGGGTGTCCGCAGCGCTACGGACAGCAGGAGTGACGCGACCGGTTCGGTCGGTGGATGGTAAAGGACTCAACGATATTCATTCGTTGTCAAAGGAAATTCGGCCAGTGAAAATGGCTCTCTTAATTAAGGGGTGCATTTTCCTATTCCAAGAGAGACGTAAAGTCTCTCTTTGGGGTAACCAAACAGATTTCATGGAGAAGGCCGTCACGGTACACATGTATGTGTGTACATTGATTCTTTTATGGATCAAAGCCATGAGAACAAATCAACAACAAAAGTGCATTCATGAGGTGCGAGTTCGGTAAAGCAAACAAAACCGAAACTCGTCGGATGCTAATGGGATTTTTGTTGGAGATGTGCGTCGCAGCTAAACAAATAGACGATGATGCGATGTGGAGATGCGCTAATGGGTTTTAGCTAGGTTACCGGGAAATGGTATTTACGGCATCGCTGGTACGGGTAGGTATTGAATTCCTATTTGCATTTGCTTATGCTGTAGGATTTAATTGATGACAAAAGACGCGGGATGCGTATATTTGTTTTAGTCCCTTGGGCGTAAGACGCCAGCCAATGTGTATGTATGGTAATTTACTATACACTTGGTGTGGCCGGAAAATTGGCGACGCAACGTTTATGGTCCCTGTTAAGATGGTTACATTGTATGTAAACCAAATCATTTTGTTTACAGGAATTCGTCTAGGGGAATTTGCCTGGCACCGAAAATGCCGAATTGGTTTGGGATTCCTGATAAGCTAAGAAAGAAATCTTACTGGGAATTTGTATGCCAAGAGATGCATGAAAGGTAAGTTTTCTTTTACAGGGACTTTTAGGTTATACCTTAGGGGGTTTTTCAGGCAAGTAACAGTGGAGTTTGGCTGAACCGGCACAATTATACTTCTCTGTTTTTCGTAGCTTATCTTTAACGGTGGACGCAGGTTTTTAATCTAGTACTTCTTGTCATAATAACTCCAAACATTATTAGATCTGGTTGTTCGGTCGTCCCGCTCGTTATATCATTAAAGGATAAGTGTTGTGCGTTCAATCAAGCCAATCAGGAGAACGGATTTATTCAAGCCTCATTCAAATATACTTGCACCTCCAACAGGCTGTTTGAGTAATATCCAGTTATTTGGCAATCATTTGTTGTTGTGTCATACTCGCATAAAAGAGCCTGCAATTTATGATTCACAACTTTCCTGGGCCGATTTTCACGCTTTGTGTCGAAAGGGCCGTCTTTAAACCGACGAAACCAATCTCTGTAAGTTATTTCCAATAAAACACAGGGACTCTTTAAACCGAAGTAAAAAAACACACCTTTTCCGGGTAAAAACTAGAGATAATTACCAAAGAAAAATAGATGTTATTGCATAGAACGGCTGACAATAGGCAATGATTATTGTTGACAGATTTCAAACTCATAAAAAACTAAACGGTAGACTAAACTCATAAAACTTAACCATAGTAACTTAATATACTCACGCATCTATGACCAAACAGTGGATTTAAACATATCTGTGGGGGTTCTCTATATCACACGGAGAACCAACCCAGAATTCCTACCTAACTTCGACCGCTAACAGCGCGTCGCCATAACCCAAACCTGCCATAGGACACATACGCAAAATGCAAAGAATACACTCCCCAATATGCCCAGAATCCATTTCCCAACCTGAAATAAAATGCATTTTCAAACTTGCAACGGAATATTAATCATCTCCCTCAACTACATCAAACCGCATACATTTTTCCCAAAACCACTTAGGTTAATTTCCTATTTAAACTTACTTACTACCAAGCAGCATTAATTTCCCCCGAAACCATTCCGGCCCACATTTACCTTCCCCGAAAACCATTCCGCCTCCCGTCCCAACTAAACCAATTGAAACAACACCAATTCTCCTTACTGATGAGTCACCAGCACGATGCGTTGCATTTCCACGAAACAACCATCGCAGCGACCAAGACCCATATTCCCTTGTCTAACCGACAACTCATGCCCAATGTCGTGTTTCCAAAACCAATTTCCCCGTATACATAGCGACAGAGGAATCCAATTCAGCCGGTACGGTAGTAATTCGCTGGAACTAAATTCCATATGCCCGCATAGCAACCCTTTTCAAGTTCCTAGTAAGTGGCAGTGAGTTTATTTAGCTATGACTCCACCGCCACGACACGATGAATGGATTCTCGCCCCTTCCTAGTCAGTCGCAATCCAACCACCGTCGGGATCGGTCACTTCCATTATCTAGCAGTCGAGTGCCGTGGAGTGACAACGAGTCGGAGTCCTTAAGTAATTCGTGTCCCAGTCTCTAAGAAATCATAGTTTTCGTGGCCGACATACATTAAGGAAGAAAAATATAATAACAATATTTAAGCGACTGCCAGTTGTAGATACAAGTTTTAGTTCTTAAATCAGGTTAAGATCCATTGTGTAAAAAAATCCTTTTCCTTCACCCATTGGCAAAATTAGGGCTGCAGACTTAACGAATATTTATGCCACGTTAAAAAAAAAACCGTTTATACACAGCAACACCTTAGTGTTTCATTTGGTTTCGCTGGTTGGACATCCCGCAGCTACTCGCCGTTCCCCTTGATTTTCGTCGGTGGGTGACAGTGGATCCGTGCCGTACGTCGGCACCTATACTTCGCACCCCCACATATCCACCTGGTACATAACTTTAGATCGGAGGAGGGGAGAGCAAAAACAGTGTGATGTATCGAAACAAATGAATATATTGTGACGAGCTGGCAAGACTCCAAAACAAAGTACTGGAATATTCTGGAAAGTACTGGAAAACCGGAGAATATGAGCAGAAAGAAGCGAGAGGAAAAACGATGTCTCCAGTGAGAGAAGTGTCACTTTTGACAGAGGAGCGAAAAAGAAAAGAACGATTGTCAAGAGCAGAAAAATAAAGATTGAATAGAAATTTGATTTCACGGCTTATTTTGTGTGAATAATTAATCCAGCGAACTCTAAGCTCGCTACAATATATACAGAAGACGCACCAAATACTCTGCCCTATGTGATTTAACCACTATTTACTAAAAACGTATACGAGGGTTGCCTCTTATGTTTCGGGATTTGGCAACCCTAGCGTTGTAATCCGGCAATTGGCAGCTCTGTCGTAAAGTTGGACATTTTTGAGGTTATACGCACTCAGAACGTTTTGACATACGAGCGCTATTTGTGTTGTTTACAGTAACTTAAAAGATTCATCTCGGCCCAAAAATGGAATTAAATCGTCAACATTTTCGTGCGATTATTTTTTACAACTTTCGGTGTGGATTAACTCAGCAACAGTGCATGGATGAACTTAATTCAATTTTTGGCGATGAAGCTCCATCAAGGACCAGTGTTTATCGATGGTATGGTGAATTCAATCGTGGTCGTAGTTCACTCCAAGATGAATTTCGTGAAGGTCGTCCAAAATCAGTTGTTGTTCCGAAAACCATTGATGCTGTGCGCGAACTGATATTGGAATATCATCATGTGACCTATCGTGAGATTGAGACAGCCTTAGGCGTTAGTGGGACCAGCATACATTCAATATTGCATAAACATTTGACTGTCAAAAAAATTTGTTCGCGTTTGATCCCACACAATTTGTCAATCGCCCAAAAAAAAGGCTCGTGTCAATTGGTCGAAAGAAATGCTCAAAAAATACGGACGCGGTGCTTCGAAACACGTAACAGGTGATGAATCGTGGATTTACGCGTATGAGCCCGGAAGTAAACAGCAGTCGACTGTCTGGGTGTTTCAAGATGAGCCAAATCCAACAAAAGTTGTTCGCGCACGAAGCACTTCCAAGCAAATGGTCGCCTGTTTTTTCGGAAAAACTGGACATGTCGCAACCGTACCACTAGAACAACGCAGAACAGTCAATTCTGAGTGGTACACAACCATTTGTTTGCCAGTTGTCTTCCAAGAAATCAGGAAAACCAACCGCCGAAGACGGATCACTCTTCACCTCGACAATGCGAGTTCTCACACATCGGCTGCGACAACTGCATTTTTGAGCGCCCAAAACATCGATTTGATGGGTCATCCGCCGTATAGTCCTGACTTGGCACCGAATGACTTCTTTTTATTCCCGTACGTAAAAAAAAAACTGAGAGGTCAACGTTTTTCGACACCTGAAATAGCGGTTGCTGCATTCAGAATGCATGTGTTGGAGATACCTCAATCAGAGTGGCAAAAGTGCTTCGACAATTGGTTCAAACGCATGCAAAAGTGTATAGATCTTCATGGGGAATATTTTGAAAAACAATAAAGTGATTTTCGATGATCAATATTTGTTTTTGTTCTCTAATCCCGAAATATAAAAGGCAACCCTCGTACGTCCAAAGTAAAAATTCAATTCCTATATTTGCACAGAGGCATACGTGCTAGTGGTCGATGTAAAATTGAACAATGAAGCTTAAACCCTCAAATCTGTCTTTGGAATACAGACGGACTAAACGCGATCCGTCTCAAAAACACGGTTCAAATGAACTCGAAAATAGTGTTCTGTCTCTCGAAATATTTACCCACGAAAGTCGCACATTTTACGTAAATTTTTTAATGGCCAGACAAACAAAAATAATCGTTCTTCAGCCGAATTACACAATTCAAGAATGTTCTGCCTTGTCATATATCCCACACGACAACAGGCATTCAAGACCAGTGTGTATTGAAACCCCCCTTTCAATGCTCTGCCTCTTCTTTGGTCTACAATGACATTTATATGCACCGAAAAATTACTTTTCTGCGCGTATTATTATAGAAACAAAAAAAAATACAAATGAGTAAGCAAGTACTATGTGATTACTCCCATGTATACTGTACCCTATGAACATTTTTCTTATAGGTCTGTATGAAGTCATTGAATCAAATACCTCTTATAAATATGACAGAGTCATCTATCACCAACATTATTGCAGGGTATTAAAAAAATCAAAAAACCAAATAGAATAAAACAAAATAAAATAAAAATGTTACAAGAAATATCGTGAGGCAAACCTGAAGAATTCAATTACAGCGGTATCCGTTGTTTACTCGTGCAAAGTATCTGGTATCACTATATCTCTTTAGATAGAACGTTTCCAAGTAGCGGTGGATTTTACTCCTAACAATCACTTTCAAGATTTTTCACAAAAACAATTAATAAGCCCGACTTTGCGATCAGCAATTACTTCAAGGAATTCCAACGATTTCACAGCATCTACTTGCAACTTACTCTTATTTTACTTATTCTTTTCTCAATTGTTGTTATTATTTTACTTATCCTCCTCCATTAATAGACACAGAACAAAAATAACAATTAAAAAACAAGGATGACAATAAAGCCCGATTGTATCAGATGTCATATGGCAGCACACTCGTTGTTTTTATCCAACGATTATCTTTCTTTCTTTTTTTTATTAATATTTTTGCTTTTTGTATAGTGATGTTGTTTTATTATAGCATTTTGTTAACAACTAACACAACGACACTATTTCTCCATTGATACTGTGTATCTATGTGGAGTTAGTCAGAGCTCGCTGGAGATAAAAACCTGGAGGAAGAGCACAAGAACAACAATTATGATACTCCAAACCCGTGATACCGGATTGGATGCTGAGTTGAATAAACATGTGGATCGTAACACGAGGCACAGCACACCTGAAATTTCTGACTTAGAAAAGGGGGGACAGCGACAATTACCGTAAACATGCAGCGGTATTGGTCGTGTGGTAAGATCAACTTTCAGAACAAATTTCATACAGGCATTTTTCACTTCCGATTTTTGAAATCACCATCCACCGATTATAGGGCGATCCCTTCAAAATACCCCAACAGGAGCTACCGTCTCCGCGAGTGATTTGAAGTCTACGAGAAGGCGACGAGTTGTGAATTTCAATTTCACACTCTGTTGTCCGGAATGTGGGGAGAGTAAAGGAAAATCAATACATATCGCGAATGGAATCCACAAGTACTTGTATCACTTATAATTGCATTTAAGTCGCATTCGGTTGCAATAAATCGATCGATGAATATTGATTTTTCTTGGTAAAGGTGCGCACTGGCAGTTTGGAGGCGATTTAATGGGGAATATCTCGAACACAAATCAACGAGTCAAAGAAGTGAAATGAAATGCAGCGATTAAAAACACTCAACAATAAAACCGAAAAAAAAAAACAAGAAGCCAAATGATAAAAAGAAAACTAAAGAAACAGGAAAGATAAACCATATTCAACACGAAGTCTCTTAACTAGCGACTGACTTGACTGGTTGGCTGCAGTTAAGTATACTGAGTTGGGGATAAAAAATTATTTTAATCCAACTAGAAAAATTGTGAGGTCTCCCTTAGTCAGAGATACATGTGTTCGAATGTATGCTGACCCATGCTGGAGTATATGTGAGATAGAAGCATACTGTGACTTAAGTGGAGAGTGAAGATCCATTTGGTAGCCAGCAAAAGAGCATTGGGGCTAAAATGTTGTTGAAACTGCCGAGCAACGTAAGCAGTTTTGTGGGTCGCTCAGAAAGGTGAGAAATATTCGTCAGATGCTTGTGAAGCTCTATCGTTGATCTTCCTACTAAAAGTGGAAAGAGTATTCGTTTTGGGTTAAGAGTTGAGCTGTGGGTGCGTTTAGAGATTAACGTTCAACAAGACGCTAACGAACTGACATAGCAGCGACAGTTGGCGGTTAAAAAACATTTTGATTGACTTTCTGATGTTGCATTAACACAAAACTAAAAGAAGTAAAGTGGTGACTAAGTTGTACATAAAACTGGAAGTTCATCAACATACAAACAATTCAAAGTTCATTACACATGTCAAAGATGACATTATAGTGGAGTATCGTAAATCTGATAAAGTTGATTGCGACCTTTTCCACTTTCGATTAGTTTTCTGAATTTTCTATTGGTAACGATTCTTTACTCAGGATGGTTAGGTAAAACAGTCACACTGACATTGATACGATTTTATCTCTTTTATTACTACAACCCATCTTAGTCATGTTTTCAAAAATAGTCGAATTCAAAATTGGAAGTGAAAAAAACTGTTGAGGAAAAAATGTTCAATTGTTTATTTTCTTGAGAAGGAAGCCCCCCCCCCCCCCCGCGGTTTATTGTACTTATTTAGGAACTAAAGAACCAAAACAGTCTGGAAGAACCTGAACTTCAGCTAACAAACCTTCGATTATCCCATATTTTGGTTAAGTTCTATACATCATCATCATCATCGGCACTACAAGCGGGATCCGGTCTTAGCCTTTTTTAGTAAGTCCTGAGGCTCATCATCATCATCATCGGCACTACAACCGGGATCCAGTCTTAGCCTTTTTTAGCAAGTCCTGAGGCTTGTTAATTTTTCCATAATAATTTGTTTTTCCGGGCAAGGTTATTAGCCTTGCGCCATAAGTTCTGTACGTTGAACATAATTTATAAATAAAATATTAATTTGTTTTAAGTAAAATATTTATTTGTTTTAATATATGAAACAAATTTCTCTCCCCCTCTTCTCCGCCCATAACCTCCATCCCAGCATGTCATGTGGCAACCAGACTTGTGGTATTAACAACACCAATGCCGACTTCGTTCGCTGTAAAGGCACCTGCGACAAAAATTTCCATGCCACCTGCGTGGGCCTGAACAAGCGTAACACGCGCTTCGCTAAAGAATTTCCGGACATCCTCTTATTTTTCAGCGATGAATGCAACGATGTTTCGCTTTCCCATGTCCTACTGGCAATCAAAAGCCTAACAGCCTTATTGAGGAGGTCGCTATGTCGCAGTCTTCCGCTCATAGCCACCTTATCTCGGCCGATCCTAACCCGTTACTCGAGCATGTTCTCTACAAACTCGACTCTTTTGCTGATGAATTTTCGGCTTTTCGATCTTTGATTGGCCAGCGAGACATCGCTATAGCTTTAGTACAGTCGAAGCAAACACCCCCCCCCCCCCCCCCCCCCGAAGCGTATCATCTCAACACGATGAACTCCAGAACGTACCCCCACCTCCGCCTCTCCCCACTACATCCCAAATTACCTGTCCCACTCATCTCCCACCCCCAATTTCAACTCCAGTTTCCAAGACTCTCCAAGCTGATTCTCCACTAATAGTGCTTGGGCACATCTTGGACACCTGCTGAATGGCAAGCTCGGCTCAATAAACTGGAGCAGTCAAATCTACCAGTTACTTCATATCTGTTAAAGGGCGCACCTAAAACCGCGAACCCCGCTTGGATTGCTGAGTTCTTCCTGATGATATTCAGCATTCCTGTAAATGAATGTTACTCGCTTCCTGGCAGAAAGATTAAACCTAGTTTCCGCTTAGACCTCCCCTCCAGATATGACTGGATTTTCCACTCGGAAAAAAACACCCACTGTAGGATCGGCAGGATGACGTTATCCCTAATCACCTCCATCAGACCGTCAAAACCCGTGCCTTCTTTACCTAAACCCGCACAGGCAATTAGCAACAGTACTGACCGCCCCAGATCGACACTCACTCTTCTTCCAGAATCCTCCGGAGGGACCCACGCTCCAGTCACAACTCGTCCTATAAAACTCTTGCCCAAACCAACCATATCGCGCACCACGTTTCTCAATGCCAGAAGCACGCGCAATCGTCTGCCTTTTATTGAGCACCCACATCTCGGACCCATACATGAGTACTGGTAAGACCATGGTCTTGTGCAGTAGTAGCTTGGATGTTCTGGATAAATTTCGGGATTTAAAAAGCCTTGATAGAGCATAGTAGGCTTAGTTGGATTTGATCAGCAGTTCGCGTATTCCTTCCGATACTATTGACGCAAGGTAGTTAAAGGATTCCACAACTTCAAATTCGTGCTCCACCACCCTGACAGCTTGACCAACGTTAGGTCTTCTCTTCGCAGAAGTTGCAACCATGTACTTCGTGTTCCCCTCATTAATGTTCAATCCCAGTTTTGTGCCGCCTGTTCGATCGCGGTGAAGGAATCCTGTACCGCCGAATCGGTTCTACCGATGATGTCAATATCATCTGCGTAGGCAAGTATCTGGCTGGACTTGGTGACAATAGTCCTTCTTGTTGTAACGCCAGAGTCACGGATTGCTTTCTCCAACGCCAGGTTGAAGAGGAGGCAGGCCAGACCGTCGTCTTGTCGGAGTTCAATAAAGATGTTTATTGGTTTGTACAGCAATCCCGCTATTTTTACTTGACTAGTTACGTTGGTCATGGTCAACCTACAAAGTCGTATCAATTTGTTTAGAATGCCGAACTCTCTCATGGCATTATATAGTACTACCCTGGCTATGCTGTCGTAGGCGGCCTTTAAGTCTATAAATAGATGATATAATGGAATCTTAAATTCCTGACATTTTTCCATCGCCTGCCTATGGGTGAATATCTGGTCAATCAGATAGATCATAGATATTCAGCAATAAACTTGGAGATCTGCCAATATTATAGACACATTAACCGAATTTTGTCTTCATAATAAAGTTATTCTCGATTGAAAAGCTAAACTCAAGTTTTTAGTTTTTTAGAACAATCTTTTCTCCGCTTGATTCTCCCCTTCTCCAAATACACCATGAAAACTTTTTGGGTTAGATGCCAGGAGAGTTGCTTGAAACTTAACAAATGCAAATCAAGCGTGTTTTCATGGAAGCGCACCACCCCAGCCCCGCCTCCCTCCCATCTCAACCTCTTACTCAACCTACCTATATTTATTCAATCCGCGGGGCTTCATATGTAACATGTGTCTTAACGACCCCATACATTGGCGATAAGATCCTTAAGGCTAACTCTGTTCTCGAATTTATAAAAGGTAGGTCTGAGGAATTTTCTAACCCTAACATAACCCTTTCGCTCTAAGTTACCCTTATCCGCCCTCTGCTAGGATATATTAGCCAGGTCTGATTTCTTATCATATGTCCCGTATTCACAGAATCGAGAGCATTTAACATCATTTCTCACGTTTCGTCCTTCGAGGACTGTGTTGGGAAAAGCCCCTGCCCCTGCCCCCTTACACAAGTCGTCTAAATCGCTGAGTTGGTAAGGAGGTTGTGTCTTGTGTTTGCTTGTACAAACCTAGGTTCTACTGACGACTCTTGCTATTTTGCAGTTCGGCGCTATTACTGAGTGGTAGGGTAGGGTCCAAGACGCCTGGGGAAATACCAGTCCATTAAGCTATAGGCTTCGTGAAATAGTTGAGAGAAATCCTTGAGTAGCTTTCAGTTGATGGAGAAGTAAAATAAAAAAAATAAAAAATGAAAAACGAATTCACACATTTATTCTCTTCACCCAGCTTCTTTTCTCAATTCGTTCGAGCCAAATAAAAGGGGTGGTAGCCTCACTAAACTTAAACTCATCACCGTAATTACTTTATTAATTAAGTTAGATTTAAGAATATTTTTATAAGCTTGCTCTAAGCTAATAAATGGGGTGTGTGAGTTTAAACGTTGAACTCTTGTAAATCATTTAACACCCAGCCCCCTAACGCACGGAACCCTTGTCTATTTGATCTGGCGGTCCATCACACCTTTTAAGGCTTTAACGAACCCATGCTGGCAATATCAACTCATATCTCACCTTCCGCTGTTAAACTCCGACTCCTTATAACCCCTCTCTACACCCGACGTGCAACCTTTCACCAATTCCAGGGTTTTCTGTTTTTCACCTTTCCCCAAAATTTTATTTATACATATTATAATTATAATATTAGTGATCATTAATTATTTAACAACCGGATTTTATAATCATATTCATGTAACCCAGTTTTAATATCGTTTCTTACTTATATATAGCTTCTCTTAAGCCGAATAAATGGGAGTTCCGCCCTCACCAATAAAAAAAATAAAATAGCACTGAATCATAAATGTGTAACCAGTTTGTAGCAACTCCAACAGACGCACGCGCTCACACGCAAATGACAATTATTTAGCACAAAATCAGACAATTTCACACAACCAAAACAAAATCACTACTGTGTCGAAGCGGTTTGTTTACCATATGTCTAAGCTTGGTTCATGACGGTTTGGATATGTCGAAGTCGACCAACACTTATTGCTGGAGCCATCTATTGACAAACAGCGGGAACTTAGTTGCGCACCTAAGCACCTAATAGTTAGCTGATATAATATAATATAACGGTCTTAAGGGGCAAGGGCGAGGGACAGTTGATTGCACGAGTAAATCCTTTAGAGTGGAATGGAAGAAACATTTTCCACGCGTCAGCAGAATGACTCCCGCTGTTTAGTCATCATCATCATCTGCACTACAACCGGGAACCGGTCTTGGCCTTATTTAGCAAGTCCTGTGGCTTGTTAAATTTTCCATAATGATTTGGTTTTCCCGGGCAAGGTCATTAGTCTTGCGCCAGGCCACTGTTTAGTACCCATGGTGAAATATTTATGAGCTGTGTTAGAGCTTTATGACTGCAAACAATTCTTCCTCTGTGTGTTAACTGTCCAAAAATAGCAGATCCACTAACAATTAAGCAAATTCCTGAAATTATGAACCTCTGCAGCCGCAATTTCCATCGAAAATACATTTACTCGTCCAAACATTGCTAAATGCCACAAGCAACTCTTCAAAAGTTGAACCCACCTGAAACACAATATTTTACTGCATACAGTTCCTCGCGTACGGAATGCATCAGTAAATTTTAGAGGGGACACTTTACACAAGTACTCAATTGCGTGGGTCACGCGGGGTACCATTCTAGTATACTTACAAATCTTCCTTCTTTCAATTGCGTATCACAAGATGGCGCTAATGGAACATTTGCAACTACGATTGTAGTGGCAGTCTTTATTGAACACCCCTCGTACACTCCGTTTCATACAGACAGACGCAGAAACGGTCGATAGAGGGAAGACGTTCTCGTTTCCTTTTGCAAGAGTACCACTGTACAAGTGTAGTAGTGTGTGTTCCAGTACACGCAGTGAATTCAGTAGTGATTATAGACAATAAGAAAATATGTACATAACAAGTGCTTATGGGGATGTGTGTTCGTGCATTTTCGGGAAATCACTCGCGAAATAATAGCTGACATTAAAAGCTAAAAACACAATAAAAAAAAATACAAAAAAAAATTATACACAATAATGGCGGATACAAATTCGTTTCATATAAAAACCCGTTCGGCAAAACGACGTGTAACTGACAATTTATCAGGATAAGAATGTGATGCGTATGAAGTTGACATTACAGAGAATAATGATGTTCACTACTCGGCTAGGACACAAATTCGGAGAATTGGGCACACAAGAATAAAATAAAACAGAAAACATCGACAAAAAACAAAAAAAAAAAAGAACACAGAGATGAAACCAGAGACGAAGAAAAAGAAGAAAAACCAGCAACCAGAGGAACCAACAAGAAAAACACGACAGTACCAAATTGACCACCGACCGGTAAAGATGAATTGTTCATTGAAACAGAAAATAAAGTGAAGTGAGTGCAAATATTAAACAATACACTGTGCATAGTAATCAAAAAACAATTCGTGCCGACACGCGACGTACGAAGTGTTCCTATTTGTGTATGTGCACAATATAATTAACAAACTCCTGAACGTGATTAGCTATCTGTCACTCGCGCAATAAAAAAAAAATAATAATAATAATAATAAAGTAAAAACACGTGGACCATAACATGGAGATAAATCAAATGGATGCCAAACTGATGCTTCGGAGAAGGCAAAATAAAGACGTAAATCTAAAGGCTAAATGCCTTAGAACAAATGAAACCAAGGATACAGACACGTTGATTTTCAACAGTGACGTCGAAGACAACACCCATGGTGCCCAGTACTCATGGGCTGGAAACCAATTCCAAGAACCATCTGTCAGCGAAACAAATGCAGACGCTAGCAATCAATCAACATACTCATCCATGAGTTTAGTCTTAAAAAACAACAACTGGATAAACAAATGGAGGAAGTTGTTAAACTAAAAAACAACCTGAGCCAGAACGAGCGAAAAACGAAAATGGTATAACAACAACAGCAAGAACAAAGACAACAGCAGCCCACGAAGGCAAAGAAAACACGACAAGATAAGGAAACTCAACAGCAGGAATCACATCAACAACAACAGCAGGAACCACATCAACAGCAGAAACCACACCAACAGCAGGAAACATCTCAGCCAGTCAAAAAAGGAAGAAAGCACCTCCTATATACATCAGCTACATGGAGACAAAGGATCTCATAAAATTGGGTGAGTTGACATGCAAAACTTTTAAAACAAAACGGATAAATAATATTAAGATAAGTTTAACATGCGATGATTTAGAAGGGTATAACAAAATTAAATCAGCATTGGGGAAATCGAAAAGCGAGTACTACACGTACACCCATAAATCAGAGGAAACTGTCTCCATGCTGCTCAAAGGAGTTGATCCTTCCTTTACTCCCGAAGAGGTGCTTGAAGAACTAAAAAGCTTCGAAAACGATACCTTGAAATTTACAGGTGTGAGACCATTTTCTGGGGAGATGGGTGCGAACATACAGGGCAAAGTCACTGATTGCCTTCAACCCGGCGAAGGCCAGGACGATCCTTGTCCCTGTTCAACCCAAGTTGACATGCAGTCTCCACGTGACACCCCTGGATAGCTACTTTGACACCCGCCAAGTAGTGAACCAATGCATGCAGCGACATCCTAAGAAAGGTTGACGCAAGGCTAATAACCAGGCCCGTAAAAATGAATTATTATGGCAAATTTAACAAGCCTCGGATATGGACCGGATACACGACGACGACCACGGAAACGAAGATGGCTAAATGATTAAGGAATTTTTACATGGAACGTACGCTCATTATACAGAGGTCGAGCTGCACAGCAGCTAGCCGATGCCCTGTCCGAATACAAGGCTGACATAACAGCATTGCAAGAAATAATATGGACGGGGAGTGGTGTTTTTCAAAGAAAAGAGTATGACATTTATTACAGCTGTCACGCAAAACACCATGTGCTCGGGGTAGGCTTTCTAGTCAGCCAAAAACTGAAGCCTACCGTCATCGGCTTTAATGCAATATACGAAAGGCTATGCACTCTTCGCGTGCGAGGCAAGTTTAAGAACATAAAGCTCATAAACGTTCACGGGCCTACAGAGCAGTCCCCTGGCGACGAAAAAGAAGAATACCACGAGAACATCGAACGGGCCCTCACTGCCTGTCCAAGATACGATGTGAAAATCGTTCTTGGGGATTTGAATGCAAAAATAAGTCGGGAGCCGATTTTCAGGCACTACACAGGTTCCCATAGTTTGCATGAGAACACTAATGACAATGGACTACGAGTCATCGAATTGGCAGCATCGAAAAACTTGGTCGTTGCGAGTACCAGGTTTCCGCGTAAAGATATCCACAAAGCCACCTGGGTATCACCTGATGGAGCCACTCGAAACCAAATTGACTACGTGTTGATAGAACGCCGCCACTCCTCGAGCCTGATGACGGTACGA
Source organism: Microdon myrmicae (assembly GCA_963931805.1). Taxonomy (NCBI): domain Eukaryota; kingdom Metazoa; phylum Arthropoda; class Insecta; order Diptera; family Syrphidae; genus Microdon; species Microdon myrmicae. The sequence continues at coordinate 96,963,236 of OZ007501.1, read as the reverse complement.
ACGTACCGAGGTGCCAACGTCGACTCGGATCACTATCTTGTTGGTCCAGTTTTCCGGGGGTGGATTGCCTTACGGAGACGTATTGCACCCGCGGATCAGGTTCGAATCAACACGGCTGCCTTACGCAATGAGAATACCAGCAACACCTTTGATCATGCGTTAAGACTCGAAGTCGAAGAGCTCGACGGAGGGAGAGTAAGTCCTGGGGCCAGAATGCGGGCGTAGAAGAGAAATAGACACGCCTTAAGAATACTGTCATTAGTACTGCCAACTCCATCTTAGGCAGTAGTCGTAGAATGCTGCATACAGGGCAATGCAGCAGTCTTATAGGACGCGGGTACGCGAGGAGAAATACAAAGAGCTCAGAAGATCTGAAAAAAGACTTCACAGACAAAAGAAAAGTGCCCGGGTAAAAACCTTGTTTGTGAAATAGAGAAAAGTAGAGAGCGAGGTCCGCACCAGGCACGGAAGTTAAACCAAATAATCCGCAGTACGACGCGAAACACACCACGCTGCACTTACTGCAAGGATAATCTGATCACTGATCCTGAAGGCATTCTGGAGCGATGGGAAGTGCACTTCAATGAATTGCTAAATGATCAGCTCACAGAAGAATTGGAGGCTCCACCAATGCAAGACCAAGACCAAATGCTACCGCCACCAAGCATTGAGGAAACATTAAAAGCCATTAGACACCTAAAATCAAATAAAGCCCCTGGAGCTGATGGCATACCAGCTGAGCTGATCAAACAAGGAGGGACAGCGTTACATCACACAATTCATGAGATCGTGGTGCACGTATGGTAGCAAGAGGAGATGCCGGAAGATTGGTGTCGCGGAATAATTTGCCCCACACATTAGAAGAGAGATATCACACTGTGTAGCAACTATAGGGGTATAACATTGGTGAGTACCGCCTATAAGATACTCTCCACTATCCTACAAGACCGGATAGCCCCATACGCTAAAGCCATCATTGGTCAATATCAGTGTGGCTTCATCCCAGGCAAATCAGCAATTGATCAGATATTCACCCTTAGGCAGGCGATGGAAAAGTTTCAGCAATTTAAGATTCCATTGTATCATCTGTTTATAGACTTTAAGGCCACTTACGACAGCATAGCCAGGGTGAAACTATATAATGCCATGAGAGAATTCGGCATTCCAAACAAATTGATACGATCTTATAGGTTAACCATGACCAACGTAACTAGTCAAGTAAAAATAGTGGGATTGCTGTCCAAACCAATAAAAATCTTTACTCCGACAAGGGAACGGTCTGGCCTGCCTCCTCTTCAATCTGGCGTTGGAGAAAGCAACCCGTGACTCTGGCGTTACAACAAGAGGGACTATTGTCACCAAGTCCAGCCAGATACGATCCTACGCAGATGACATCGACATCATCGGTAGAACCGAATCGGCGGTACAGGAATCCTTCACCCAGATCGAGTAGGCGGCACAAAAACTAGGACTGCACATTAATGAGGGAAAAACTAAGTACATGGTGGCAACTTCTGCGAAGAGAAGACCTAACGTTGGTCAAACTATCAGGGTAGTGGAGCACGAATGTGAAGTAGTGCAATCCTTTAACTACCTTGGGCCAATAGTATCAGCCGATAACAATATGGAAGAAGAAATACGCGAACGGCTGATTAAATCCAACAAAGCCTACTATGGTGTAACAAGGCTCCTTAAATCCCGAAATTTATCCAGAACATCCAAGCTACTACTGTACAAGACCATGGTCTTACCAGTACTCATGTATGGATCCGAGACCTGGGTGCTCAATAAAAGGAATTCTGAACTCTTAGCCGCGGTCGAGAGAAAGGTCTTAAGGAGAATTGTTGGCCCCGTATGTGAGGGAGGACGATTCCGGAGACGCTACAACCATGGGTTGTACGCAATCTACCTTGAAGCTAATATTGTAAGAAAAATCAAGCTCGGTAGATTCCGGTGGGCGGGACACCTAGCTCGAATGAGCGAAGAGGAGCCTGTCTGGAAAGTCCTTTGTGGCAGGATGTATGGAAGGAGACAGCGCGGCGGACCTTGTCTGCGATGGAGGGATGTCGTAGACCAGGACGCCCCGAGCCTGGGAGTGCCAAACTGGATGACATCGGCTCGAAATCGAGACCGGTGAAGAGATTTGTTAAATAAGGCCAAGACCAGATCCCGGTTGTAGTGCCGATGATGATGATGAGCAAATTCTAGAAATCGCAACGGCAAGTTACCTTTCTTCATTGTGTCGCTAAGCCCCAATAGTAAAATTGATGGACTTAGATATATTAAATACATTAGTCACCAAACAATAAGTTGGAAAAGAAAAAAGAAGTCCGGTCGCGTACTGCAGTGTATGCGCTGTCAACGCTTCGGCCATATAGCAGCGAATTGCAATATGCATAGAAATAAACTATCCTATGTCCTCTGTAACAATTCAGGTCATCCTGCTAACTTTAGAAGTTGCCCTAAGTACCAACAACGAAACTCAAAGTTGGAATCCAGAAAGAAGCAAGTCGAAGAAGAGAAAAGGATGAAAACTCGCTCTTACAAAACTTCGTGGCACCACGTGTGTCATACGCCCAAATGGCAGGTGGAGTAAAAAAAGCACCAATCTTAGAACAATCACGCAATATCATTAAAACGTCTGCTCCAGTGGCACAAACTGATATCACAGTAATATTACTGTCGATACAAGGACAGTTTGCTGCGTTTGATAAAAAAATTCGAAATGATCGAAAAAAAACTGACGGAACAAGTGGCTTGGACGGACATTATCTATTCAACCCTGTTTCCAGACGAACCCACACTCTAATCATAACGTTCACTGCGACCGAATTAACCCTAAAAATTATTGCTGTGAATGTTAATTCACTAATCTGCATGGAAAGAAGGGATAATCTCAGCAATCTGCTTGAAGCTGAACGCCCAGATGTGCTTTTGGCTAGCGAAACTAAGCTAAACCAAAGGCACAAATTGGGCTACTCAAATTATAGAGTACTTAGACGAGATCGTCCAAATTCCACTCAGGGGGGCGGGGTCGCTGGCTTAGTTAAAAATGGTCTACAACATAAAGTCGTCTACAGTAGAGATGTATACAAGTTCCAGGTACTAGAAGCCTGCGTCATAGATATTCCTTTGAAAAGTCAAAGGCATCTATATGTGATCTCTGCGTATGCTCCCGAATCTCCACAGTGTCTACAGTTTATCAATAAACTTGAGACCCTTTTTCGAAGTCTCCAGTTAGACTCGGAAAATAATTATTTCTTTATGGCGGAAGATCTCAATTCCAAGCACAATGCTTGGGGTAACCTTATCACACACACAAGAGGCAATGTGTTGTTCGACTGGTGGCAAACAAACGCTATCGAACATAAACTAGAATGGTACGCTACAAGTACGCCGTCGTATCCAAGAGGAAATTCGTTCTCGGATTTACTGTTGCTGGACGAGCGAATACAATTATTAGATACGGATCTAACTATTCGAAATTGTCTTCGTACAATCGAATACGATAGCGATCATTACGGACTTGGTGCTCTAATACATGTGCTAAACGAACATTCACTACTTGAGCAGTACAAACAGATACATTCTTTTAATTTCGGAAAAACACACTGGTCGCACTTTGTTCGGATAGTAAAAAAAGAATTACGCTCCAATGGCATAGATCCACCCAGTGACAGAAATCTCCATAATGACGAAATTGACCATTATCTTTCGACGATGAACAACATTGTTACTAATAGAATGAATCGTGTTATCCCAAAATGTCTCACATGGAGAGCCATACAAACCGATACAGAAACGCAACGATCGACGAGCTGTATAGGCAAAAGAGTATTCTGCTCTCTAAGTTAAAACTGCTCTACAGACAGTTCAGTGATCCAAATAGCCCGGAAATAAAAACAATTAAGTCACTAATTAAAAATCTTCAAAAACTGATTCGTGACAACTATAGATCAGTAATTAGTGAAGACTGGAACAACAGAATTCAAGCCATTAAAGCTAGTGGACCGAATACGTTCCCACAAATTAATAAAGTCTTTCAAAGGAAAGATTATAATGACACCCCATGTCTGCGATTTCCGCGGACTCCCGAGTATTGTCAAACTCTGCTGAACGCAGGACTTACCCTGGAACACATCAACTCTAACGAAGAGTTCATAATAATCGAGGATCCACAAAAAAAGATGTTTCTGAATCATTGGCATGATTTAGATTTGAATTTATTGGTGGAAGTTATGACTGATTTCCCCAGCATCTAAAATGTCGTTGTATTTACTTTTGGTTTTGTTGCTTCTTGTTCCGCAACATCTTCTCGGGCCGGCAACGAAGCATCATCAGGCATGTCTTCCTTCCTGCTGTCCAGGTGAGGTGTGTCAGCGCAGTGGTGGTCTTGTCGCGGTAATCACGGGAATGCTTGTGATTGAGACCCAAATGGTTTCTAGTGATTGACGATGTGCTTCTTGAATTGAGCGAATTCGCTGAACTTCCCATAAGATCAGAAGGGATTGTAATGTTCCCTTTAAGATGGGTCATGGAAATTAATTCTCCAGTGTTGTTGGCTACTCTGGAGTTTGACCGGTAGGTACCATCACCTGATTTGTCTTTCCACCGTCGACGTCGTCGAGCGTGATTCTCAATAGATGAATCTGGACTACGGTCATAAGGTGCAGTCAGTGTCTGTAGAGCACCATCATCTTCATGATGATTTTCATCACAATGTGTATCCTGTTGCTGCGGTTGTTGTTGTTGCGTGTGCTGTGACCGCATATGATACCCATCAGGATCTGCATAGTTGCTCAGATCCTGTTGAACCAAAACTGACACTTGATTGAGCCAGCGAGGTTGCGTATTTAGGCTGCTAGCAGGAAGAATAATCTGCTGAGCAATAGGCCGGACCGGAGAACGCACTGCTGAATGAGATAGTCCTGACGCTGGGCGCACCACTTCCTTCACTGATGACTGCACTCTATGTTCATGATTCCTTTGTTGCTGATGTGATTTCCCGAAAGGTGAAGGTGTCTTTCTTTGTTTCACATCTACCATTCCACCGCTTCCTTTCAACCGAGAATCCATCTCAAAAACCTTCGTTCTTAAGAGGAACGATGCTACTGATGACTGATGGTCAGAAATGCCACCGGAGAGCACCCATCCTAATTCGGTGCATTGCGCCATAGGGGTGCCGGGCGCTCCTTTGATTATTCCGCCCAGAAGAAGCGCCGAATAAACATCGCCCCCAAGAAGTATGTCAATCTTGCCTGGCCTTGTTTGTAATTGCCGTTAATGATTCCAAATCAATGTCGACACTCCGTTCAATTAGAAACCAGAACAGTCCCGAACAAATATCACTCCAATATTATTAATGTTAATTACGACAAAAAGTACACTCTTATGCACACCAAACAACACTTTTTATTATATTACTTTGATCTTTAATTTATTAATAGAACATTATAATGTTTGCCCCCTATCTTGGTTTCGGCGATGATGTCTTCAATGCGTTGTTGGAATCCTCTTTGATCGATGATCCAGTGATGGGAATTCTCCGTGGACGTAATCCCACTGTTCCTCGTGGAGGACGTTGGTGGTAAAATCCGGCACACTGCACACTTCGAGCGATCCGGCTCGAAGGATCATGTTTCTGAATCATTGGCATGATTTACATTTGAATTTATTGGTGGAAGTTATGATTGATTTCCCCAGCATCCAAAATGTCGTTGTGTTTACTTTTGATTTTGTTGCTTCTTGTTCCGCAACAAAAGGCGAACTCAATTGGTGCTTGTTTCGAAGCAGTGTATAGATTGAACGAATCGGCTCATTCTAATCTTGACCTGGAAAATAGGGCTTGTGGCGAGGAAGTCGTGGCACCGGCATGACACGAGTTCTACTTCCTCCTCCATCATTATTAATTGTTCCGCGGACACAAAATGAAAAGCACAAACAGAAATCGACGACGCAGCGTCCACAACAGGAAAAGGAAGTAAAACGCACGCAGCTCTTAATCAATTTTTATTTTATTACACTTCATGATCGAACACCGGACTGGAAATGACAAATTAAATGCAAGTTCACATCGTTGGATTTATGAGTTTTATGTAATTTTTTTTCGTAACCGTTTGGTTCAAATAAAAATAAATCAACAAAACACCGCTCAACTTTATGGATGGCGAATAAAATTCACTACGCCAATAACTCCGTATATCTGCGCTTCTCTGCCGCGCGCGGAGAGCAGGAGTGACGCGTGGCCGTTCTAGTCTGCTGATGTAAAACGACTCAGCGATATGAAGTCGCTGTCAAAAGAATCTTTGCATACATCTCCTTTAATTGTCGTGATAACCGGATCTGATTAGAGGAGATCGTCGTGGCACACATGTATGGGTGTACGTCGGTTCTTTTCAAGGATCAAAACCATTAGACGAACGTGGAACACAAAGAAGAGGCATAATGGGCACCCAAGAGATGTGTGTAATCAAATCGAATCTCGTCGGATGCTAATGGGTTTGCTTATGCATCGTTCGGTAATGAGGGTCAGCTAAATAAATAGCAGCCGCTCATTAAATGAAAAAAATGTTTTTCGAATACCACAAACGATATGAATTGTTTATGGTATCGCAGGAAACCTATGTAGGAACAGCGTTCTTCTGTTTGCACATGGTGCGAGTTAGAGAATTTTTTTGCTGGGAGAAAAAGGTCGCCGGCCAATGTGTACGTAAAGAAATTTATCGTACACATGGCGAAGTTGGAAAATAGACGGCGCAATATTTATGGCCCCTGTCATGGCGGTTACATTGTGTGCAAACCGAATCATTTTGCTTACAGGAATTTGTCTGGTACCGAAGGTGCCGAATTGGTTTGGAATTCCAGATAAGCAAAGAAAGAAATCTTGATCTAATTAATGCGTGAAGCATTGTCAGGCGCTTATTGCGACTGCATTAGCAAAACTTATGCGACTTGGGATGAGGTTATGGGGGTTTTAGGTAAGTGTGCCGTGCGGTTTGGCGGCACCGTCACAGTACCCCCCCCCCGTGTCGAAGTCACGAAAAAAGGTGGTTCTGAAGGGGTGCTCGAATGGTGATGGGAGACGGGCTGCACGCTTGGGATTCAAGGTGGCCCTGCGTACTTTGGGAGGCGCTGGAATTTGGTTAAGGGAACTGTCTTGATGGCAAGTTCCTAGTTATAGCTTGGGCCTGTGTTGATAAATGTGGTAGACGCGAATGTTACCGCTTGATGCCGTCAAGGGCAAGGGTGTGCGGCGTGGTCCAATAGCCTGTTGTGGGTCGCTTGGGCCAACACGTTTATCGTCCGATAGGTCGGAACCGATCGGTAATCTGCTCGCGTCCGCAGTTACGAAGTAGCGTGTGCGGGGAGATGCAGAAAACAAGACGCTGGAGGTGTTAACCTGTTGTTGGTGGTACCTGCCAACAGGTTGTACCTTTCTAATAAGTCACATCCCATTAGGGCTCGCTGACATCGTACGACGAAGTGTCAGGAGTCGGAACCTATTGGCGCTCGATGGCATCGTACAACAAAGTACCAGGAGCTGGGATCCTTACGTGGAAGTAAGGTGGTAGAGCCTGGCGTCCTATGCCTATGGTGTATGCTATGCGTAGTAGCTGTAGTATAGTGAGGAGCCGAAGCCGTGAATGAAGGGTGTCGAGCAATGGCGAGCGGAGTCGCATAAAGACTACATTGGACGGGCATTAGCGCCAATATTTAGGAGAGGGTCGAAAAAAAAGGCTTTGAAATAGAGGGTGGGTCGAGGCGAATTTTGCCTGTATTTAAGGAAGGCCAGAAAGGGGTCGAAATGTGTCGAATAGGGGTTAGATGGAGTCGAAAGAAGTCTAAGATGGTCGAGTAGTCGGGTGAAGTCGCAAGGAGTCGCGTGTGTGAGTGTTGTCGAAGGGGGTCTACCGAGAACGGGATTGAAAAGGGGTTAAATGGAGTCAACAGAAGTCAAAAAACGTCGAAAAGGAGGAGTCGAGTGTAGTATAGAAGTCGAGAGAAGTAGTAAGCGGGTCGCGATGTGGGTGTGCAGAGTCAAATAGATAAAAATATATTTGTTTTTATGCCATATAACATTTTGCGGCAAGCGTTTTCATTCAATTGGGTTTACAGAATATTCAATATGCAAAATATTAAATTAAACGGAAGAAAAACAGTGTATGTGATCAAAATCGCGATTAAACGGGGAAGCCATTCATTGCTTAGACGTATAATTTACGTATCGCGTTACAATAAAAAGGAACTTTTTGCTTAACCAAAAATAAAGTAAACAGTCTTGTGCATCGTAAAGTTTATTTGTTTAGATTGCTTAATAGAGATGATTCATTTTCGTGTATTGATTTTGTATGTACCCGGATGCGGCTTACACTGTTTTTAATTTAACGCTGTTACCCGTATTTATGTGTCCACATTTCTTGTTAATTTTGGAATTCTGGCTGTTTTTATTTAAATATACAATTGTGTGTTTATGGGACATTTTTACATGGTGTCTATAATTTTCTTTGTTAGTTTTTGTTTCATTTCAACGGTTAATGTTTGTTTAATGCGCAATATATTAAATTAAACAAAAGAAAAAGAGAAATATAGGCGAACAAAGAAAAAGGAAGGTGTGAAAATGTATGTATTGGTAAAGTAAAAAAAAAAGGCCATTGTGTATTTGTTTGGAAAGTGTTCGCTTGGTGGTGAAGATAAAACATTGTTTTATCATTTCTGTTCTTCTTGGTGAACGGTTTGCTGCGTTGCTCGGTGTTTTGTGTCCAGTGAACTCATGATGGGGATAGGAGTTAACAAGTGCCAATGTCGGCACACATACATCCTCCCCACAGGCTCTCCAAAAATGCATCTCGCTACGCAATGAACTTAACAATTGGCGTCTCTTAAATCGAAGTTTCACTATCTTTAGTGAAAATAATAGAGCGGATTCCCCACGTAGAAATCTAAACACTAGCATATTTGTACACAAGGATGAACTCATGGACATTCTTAGATGGATTAAGAGCAAAAAATCTTCTGGAATAGATAGTATTCCAAACATTGTTCTAATGCATTTACCTCTGGAAGTGGTGAAGGTTTACACTATTTGCTCCAAATAATGCATATTATCCAACCCAATGGAAATCTGCAGTAGTCCATCCCATCCCCAAAAAGGGCAAGGACAGGAGCAATCCAGCCAATCTTCGCTCGATTAGTTTGCTTCCGAACATCAGCAAGGTATTCGAGAAAATTATAAATAAAGCATTGACTAAATGGTGTGACGAAAATGGCATTATTCCGAACAACCAATTTGGTTTTCGATCGCAACATGACACAGTTCATGCTGCGACAAAACTTGTTTCCGACATACAATGGAACAAGGCGAAGCGACAATGCACAGGGGCCTGTTTGGTTGAATTTGAAAAGGCTTTCGACACCGTATGGCTAGAAGAGCTAGTATATAAGTTATCAAATCTAGGTTTGCCCGAATATTTATTATACATTATCTACGATATGATAATGGGTAAACAATTTGTAGTGAAATGTGGGGATATAATCTGTAACAAGACTTTCCACATCAAAAACGGTCTACAACAGGGAGCAGTGAATTCTCCCATTTTATTCAACATTTACACTAGTGGTCTAGTGGGTTCTCTCAACCGTGCACGTGCGTATGCCGACGACATTGTGGTGCATAGATCTGGAGAAAAGATTGATGTCATCAACAGACTTCTGCAAAATGATTTCAACAAAATCAAACGTTTTTGCGACGACTGGAAATTAAAAAAAAAGATTTCCAAAAAACAGAGACTATCCTTTTCAGAATGCCCCTGTCCAGTGCATCAGGGGATACAAAACGGAATTGGGAAACATTTTCTATTGCAGGAAGTAATAATCTTCCACTACAAGTAAAAACTGTAGTCAGATACCTTGTAATCTGGCTCGATCAGTATCTTTACTTTGATAAGCCTACAGCTTCTGCTCTTACAGCAGCTAAAAACGCATATGCGATGACACGGAGTCTCTTCCCTAGTAGTGTTCTGGACCCCAAGGTGAAAATAATTTCATACTCGTCATTCGTCCGACCAATATTATTGTAGTTGGCTGCCCGGTATGGTATAACATATCCCCGTTTTACATGGAGAAGTTTCGGGTGTTCGAGAGGCAGTGTTTGCGTTCCTGCCTCGGAATGTATAGAACCCCAGAGTCGCAGTATAAGAAATACTATCCCAATAAAGTCCTGTATGACAAATCAGGACTAAACAGAATAGATAACTTCATTATTAAGATTATTCGCGGTCACACAACAAGGGCAATGTGCAGTAAAAATGATCTCATTTCGGGAGCATTCTACTCCAATGATATGTATATGGAGAGTACTCTCCAGAATAGGTTCATTCCCCCAGAAGCGTTCCTTTTCTTGGATAAAAAAGGACTTATCCAAGACAAACCTGGAGTCCCTATTATTTACCACGCTTTCCGTAGTGCCAGGGATAAACGAATTCTACACGATAACGATAAATCAAATTTTCCAGATCGCCTGCGCTTTAGTATGGTGATCGGTGAAAGAGATAAATCAATAAAAGATCGATCCCATCCCAGCTGGTGGTGGATCAGTGATGAAGAAAGGACTACACGTCCCCAAACATAGTATGCCTCTCAGGCGCACCGCTTTCCTTCCGCCATATCCCCAATTCCCAATTATTTTTATTTTTGTTTTTAATTTAATTTTTATTTTTTATTTTTTTATTTTTATTTGTATTCCTTGTTTATGTTTGTCCGTTTTGTTTCATCTTTTTATTTTTTATTTTGTTTGTCAACCAAAATTATAAATAATACATGATGTAGAAAAAAATTGAATAAATTTTAAAAAGAAAACATATCAATTATTGTGACACGTTATAAAAACAGTTATTGTACGCCGAAAGGCATAAGAAAAATGATAATGAATAATTTAGAATGCTTGCGAAGAGCCAGTAAGTTAATGTAGGAATGATATTTGTAAAATAGGAGTTAACATTTAATCTTAAGTAAAATGTGTAATTGAAGTGTTGAATAAATGTGCATATAAAACAAAAAACACATGCTCTAATATTGCATGCTATTTGCTACAAGCAAACAAAAATTCTAATCACCCAACACCCCATCACCTTCAAGGAAATTCCACCCATGCCCATGCAGATGCATGCTATTTGCTATATTATTATTTATTATTTATTGGCCTGTAAGAACCCGGAAGTTCATGACCTCACCGACTCGGCTTCGCCATCGTTCCCTATCCTGGGCACTCTCCTTCCACGCTTGACCATTCGATCCGATCTCCTCAAGGTCAAACCTAACATTGTCTTCCCATCTCCGTCGCGGCCGTCCTACCGGTCTCTTTCCCGTTGGTCTACCGTCAAGAATTCTATGCACGGTCCTATCGTTCCCCATTCCCGCCACGTGTCCGGCCCATCTTAATCTTCGCGACTTGATTACTCTCACTATTGTAGTTTTGCGATATAGCTCTTCCAATTCGTGGTTATGGAGTCTCCTCCATTGTCCTGCCTCCTCGTCATATTTACTGCTATTTGCTATAAGCAAACAAAAAATTCTCATCACCTTGATGATCACCCAACACCCCATCGCCTTCAAGAAAATTCCACCCATGCCCATGCACATGCATGCTATTTGCTATGGGTCAGATTCACATCACCCTGAATCGAAATTTCCCCATGGCCTTGGGGTGGAGTTGCAGCCAGAGTAGTCGTAAGTTTGCCACCTCAGGGTGAATGGCGGCAAAATTGCAACGCTGCAGTTCCCATCGCCGTTGGCAAAATCTTCGGCTGGGGCTACCATCAGGTGGCTGTCTCAAGGTGAGCAATGAATCGTGGGAAGAAATGTAAAATTCGGATTTGAGTTTGGGTATAAATAGGGAGGGGCTCCTCGATAGTATAGTGGTTAGTATACCCGCCTGTCACCCGGGAGACCGGGGTTCGATTCCCCGTCGGAGAGCCTCTGGCGCAAAACTAATGACCTTGCCCAGAAAAAATAAATCATTATGGAAAATTTAACAAGCCTCAGGACTTGCTGAATAAGGCCAAGACCGGTTCCCGGTTGTAGTGCCGATGATGATGATAAATAGGGAGTTCTGTTGTAGGAATAAATCAATTAGAATCCGACGACACAAGGGTTGCATCCATTAATATTGAACTGAGCCATAAGACTGTCGGCATAAGTTTAACTATATAAAATAAAATATACTTATTGTTTCGGATTCATAATTATATGCTCGGGGAGAATCTAGTACATCGTCTAGTACTCTCCCCGACAGATATTCGCCACACATGCCAGCAACACGATGACAGTGGAGAAACTGTCAATTCAACGTTTGTTTACTCTTTTTGGTGCTCGACTGGCAATTTACTGTAACTGTCACATACGGTGTTTTGGTGTCGATCAACAATCAATGTTGCAACTGTGAATACATGAATACTGTTTTGGTGCTCAATTTAATTATGTACATTTTATAAGAATCTAAGACATTTATATTGAAATTTCACACGCGACCATGTGGCCCTTTAGTGATTATTATGAACAACCTAAGACATTTATATTGAAGGTTCGAACGCCACCCTGTGGCCCTTTAGTAATAAATAAATAAAGTTCTCCATCGAGAACTCAGTCGAACATGATCTCTATTCATTTAAGGGCATCGCACACTTATAATATACAAATACAATAAGTTACCGCAACCGTAGTCTTAATAAAAGGAAATGGTCCGCCTTTTATTTTGGACGAGCCAGAGGAATACTAACAACCGGAAACCACCCACGAGCTCGATCAGCTGGAAACCAACCACGGGCTAGCAGAGTCGGAAGCCACCCATGGGTTTGTAGCTATCCTAAATCGCTACTCCTATCCAAATCCCCAATATTATCAAATAATCCCATCCAAATCCCCAATACTTCCCATTAATACATAATACATCCAAATTCCATATTGAGTCACATGAACAACGAATTAAACCAAAAGTTAATTCGTCGTACATTAACTCAATTCCCAAAATCCTCACATCATGAAATGCTTAATTCAAAACGCATTTCATGATTCCCCTTCCCAGAACCTATCCAACCAAATCCTCAAACAATTCTTAGAACAAAATTCCAATTGAAGCACACGGAGTCCTGTGTGTGCTTCTTGGAATTTTGACACTAAAATAGTTGACAAAAGTCAACGGAAAAAACAATAAAAGGGCGGTAATTTCCGATTTCGCAATCAGTCAAGCTTCAAAGGTCGAACCGCTGACCGACCACAATACGATTATAAAACCGTGTTACGGAAAATACAGACAGTACTTCTTAACAAAACAAAGTAGCCTTTTCGTCTTTGGGGATGTTTGACTTTTGATCCGGCTTTTCCTATCGTTTGAAATTGCATTGTCCTCCATATTTGATTACAGTTTCTCAGGTTAGCTTGGCTTCGGGATTTTCATCGTTTTTACAGTGATGTATTTGCATAATTAACCAACCAAGTGCCAGTGATGTCAAATGATATAAATTCATCCGACCCACCAAGTACATCGGAACACCACGCAGCTCCACAAAAACGGGAACGAAACACAGTGAAAAAACATTTGCACGATACAAATACGTCTTCCCCACTGAATGTGGGTACAACATTTCAACTACCGAAAATCACCTGAAGCGCTCGCAGAATCTGCATAAGGAAATTAACTACATAAAAGAAACCGACTGGATGTAGGAGCCGTCGGAAAAACGCATTCGTCAGCAATAAGAATTGATTAAATTGCACAAACACGATGATTCGCCTATCCTCATACATTCACAAAATCTTCAATGTTGACTATGAAAAGGACCTCCGTCAGGAGATAGAAACATCGGGGAATTTCCTATAAAGAGGCAAGGCACATCCACTACTCCGCCTCCTCCACAACCCAACAGGTTTAACAGCCGGAAGCCACCACCCACGGGCTCAACAGCCGAAACTCAGCAACCACGGGCTTAACGAAGTCGGAACTTTCCCAGCCGAAAAAACAGTGTTTGCATTTTTTGGAGCCGATTCTCCCTTTGCAGTCCATTGTGTTGACTGTATTTTTGTTTCGGGGGTATAATGGTGTATCCAAGTTTCATCGACAGTAATTAATCGGGACCAAAACTCGAATTTATTGCGCCTAAACTGCGCCAACAGAGCGTTGGAAATATTCTTTCGAACACGTTTTTGGTCATATAAGTAATGTACCAAATCATATGGCAACCTGACCTCGTGTTTACGACGGGCCCCTATAATGCCTCAGTCGCCCCTAGTCCTTACACTCTCTCAACCATTGACAATTACCACCCCCTGTTTCTCTTATTCCTATATCGTGACTGCTTAGCCCAACCCCCACCACCCCACCACCGATTTTTCCTACAACTTCTGGAAAGCCAACTTTCGCATTTTAAATGAGTATCATACCAAAATCGCATTTCACTTTGGCCATCTAGAGGTAGTAGAAGCTACTGTCACTCTCTACAAGGAAATCTGCAATGCCATTTCCCTATATGTCCTATATTCTTAACATAGGATATCGGTTACCACCATGGTACAACCGCAAACTCTGCTCTCTTCAGAACAAGAGGAATGATTTGTGGAACATTTTCCTAAGAACACGTTTCCCCCTAGACTACTCCAACAATCTCGGTGCCTTTTATAAATTCACCACAGTTTACAACTCCCTTTACTACAATTATTTCACCAAAACACAACCTGATCAATGGGCCCAAATCTTGTTTCCACTTTATTAACTACAAACGTAAATCTGATGCCTATCCCAACTCCCTGCCCTATGACACGATTACTTCAACCGACACATAAACTACTGCCAATCTTTTCGCTTCTTTCTTAAAAAAATCCTCCACAGACAACTCTTTCGAGCCTAACCCGTCTTAGTTCAAAGACCTGCCCGAATTCTCCCTTGGTCCCTTCATCGCTTAACTTATTCAGCATCACGTAATTATAGAAAAATTAAACTTAGACGAGTTCAGCCCTTGCCCAGATGGACTCCCTGCTGTCCTTTAAAATAAATGCTCCTCCTCTCTTTCTCTTCCGCTTTCAAAGGTCTTTAATCTATCCCTTATACAAGGCGTTGTCTCATGTATTTGGAACCCTTTTGACTTCAATTTCATCCCTCCCACTCTTAAACTTCGTCTCCTCTCTTACACGTCCTGAGACCGCCTGGACTCGCCGGCTACATTCTCAGAACTCGCATTCATACTCATACCCTAACCTTCGGCCTTTCCTCGCCCTTTCTTATGCTACCATCTATACTATCGTCTACCCATCTTTGTTAGTTCCTCATACTAGCTATTTTTGACTAGCCTTCGAGTTAAATTTAAATATTAAGAAGATAATAAAAATAACGTCCGCACCCCGAACCCCATTGTCATTACTCTATCCGTTTCTTTATTGATCGTAATGCTTAATGAATTTCTAAACTTACCAAGGCTAGAATCGGTCCTCCGCTTCAGCCGCAGTTTTATTGTACAAGATTGTATGCACTAGAATTCAGAGAAGACAAGTAGAAGAAATACGTGAAAATGGAATCCTTTTATCAATTAAGTATAAATCGAGATAAAAGCAAATTTATCCATAAAAATGGATCAGAAAGTTGTTATATATATATATATCTTACCTCGTGGATGTGACGTATAACTTCGGTACGGGGTAAGTCTTCCAATTTTCTCTCATTAACGTCGAGTACCTCGTCTGCCACTTCGAGATTATCTTTTTCCCCCGGTGAACCGTATAATTTAGTTCTGCCATCTCGTCCTTTAACAAGGATTATCACGTAACCCTTAAGTTCAACTACCTGATAATAAATATAAAAGTAATTGAAGAAACTCATTTTATGACTGTTCAAAGCTAATCGTATTAGAGGTTTTACTTTACATACACACCCGCCTAGCGAATACTACATATATGTATGTAAGGGAATTGTCCTCGAAGATACAAGTAGATCGTTACGTTCAGCCTTCGATTCGTATTTTCGTTAATTTATTAGATTACCAGTAATGAGAAGGAAAGGATTTGTATGTTCCCAGTATCAAGGAAGTAGTATTACTTCTGGAACAATTGTGGGATAGTAAATCTAGAAGGATGTTCAGGGTATGTGGGTCAACTGTTAAATGCCATTGTGACCAGATTTCATAGGATGTATCTTAAATGAATTAGACTTACCATATAATAGTGACTGTTTCGATATATGCGAGTATTCTCTGCTTCGCAATTGGATCGATACTGGAAAACTTATAAACCGATTAATAATTTCGTGACATTAAATAACCCATCTAGTAGCATACAATTTACGATAATCAGTTTCATATAAGGTTGTCACAGTTCGAAATTAGTTTCTTGTGCTGGCAAAACATAACAATCATCACATCCACCTCCGTTGCCAATTCAACTTTTATAAAGGTCATTACGATAAATTCAGAAAACTTTTGGAATCACCTAACTATCTGAGTATCCGAGCAAATGTTGACATTAATGAATTCGTTACGAAGCTGTAGATCAGGTTTTCCTATTTAATTCCATATGTACCGTAACCGCGAGAAAGAAACACTGCACATACTAGCCATAATTTCTACAGCTAATTCTCATTGAGAATTTATATGCATATTCATTCAGAAAATCTTTTTTAGAGCAATATAATATTAATTTACTCCAGATACGACAAACTGCAAACAAACCTAGCCCAAAACAGTGTTATAAAGTTTTATAATGGTTGCAAAGGACATGATTCGAACCCATGCTAGAAAGTTAAAAGCAATGCGCCAACGTATCACCCACGGCCACGTGTTCTTTTCACTGTAACATGTTACATAAGCTGTGATAACTACACTAATGCTCGGATATACGACGCTGAAGATTCTTTCGATTA
Organism: Microdon myrmicae; assembly: GCA_963931805.1. Taxonomy (NCBI): domain Eukaryota; kingdom Metazoa; phylum Arthropoda; class Insecta; order Diptera; family Syrphidae; genus Microdon; species Microdon myrmicae. The sequence continues at coordinate 96,946,339 of OZ007501.1, read as the reverse complement.
TCTCTTGGTGCCGTGTACGCCACTCTGTTTGTGTGTGCGCAATGTAGTAAAATCACCACAGTACTAATCGGCATGGCCACTATTGCCAAAAATGTTCACTACCGTACAACCTTCCCAGAATGTAATGGTCCCCCAGTCGTGGTTTTTAAAAAATGCATTTCACGCTCATCTGAACCAATAACAGGGATTATTCGTGCTTTCTGATAAACGTCATATACTACTCGTATATTGCCAAACCTACGTCAAACATTGTATCCTAGTTTAAAGTAGCAGGAGCATATTCAACTGATCCCCAAAGTGTTACGAACGTACACGAATACGTTTTTTTGGCAAACCGTTTTCAAGCCAAATACTAATTTCTGAAATAACATGTTTCCAATTCCTGGAAAGAAACATCATCCGCAACAAAATTAACGTCGCTACTACACAGTGCGACAAATAAGATTCGAGACTGGCCCTGAAAAACATGATTGAAATAAGATAGGTAAGTATTTTCGATTTCTTTTATTCAAAATATTGTCGTCCGGTTTCAATATATTCGTTAAAGCGACTCAAAAACAATTGAAATTCTTGCGTGTGTTGCAGCTGTTTCGGTGGTCAGAATGCCATTAAAAAACATTCTTTCAACTTCATGCCGATTGCTCTATACGGATGCGAAGCATGGGCTTTCACAAAACGGGAAGAAAACCGCGTATTCGAGAATAAACTTTTATGGAGTATCTTTGGAAGTAAATATGACGACGAGGCAATCAAATCGCGAAGATTAAGATGGGCCGGACATGTAGTGCGAATGGGCAACGATAGGACCGTGCGTAGAATTCCTGACGGTAGACCAACGGGAAAGAGACCGATAGGACGGCCGCGACGGAGATGGGAAGACAATGTTAGGTTTGACCTTATGGAGATCGGATCAGATGGCCAAGCGTGGAAGGATAGTGCACAGGCCAGGGAACGATGGCGGAGTCGAGTCGGTGAGATCATGAACTTCCGGGTTCCTACAGGCCAATAAATAATAATAATAATTATTATTATTATTTATTTTTACGGGCAGGGTTATTAACCTCGCGCCAAGTATCAGTATTACAGCCGATAGAAAATTCGACCTAACCCATCCAAAGCAGTAGCTATAATTCTGAGTAGTAAACACTCCCACCCTACTTCTCGATATTCACAGAATATTCGTATACAAATAGGAGATAATACGATTAGACCATCGGTCAGAATGAAATATTTTGGGGTTATCTATACCCCAAAAATGAATTTCATCAAACATGTGACCCACATTCTTCAAAGGGGCCTCGGTTGATCTAACCAACTGGACAACATTTTGAAGTGGGGCAAAAAAGTTGACACCAAAGTTAAGCTTCTCTCCTATAAGCAGCTAATCCGATCTGGAATATCGTACGCCTTTTCCATATGGTCCCGCATATCTTCGACCCAAATAGAAGGACGTCGAGTTTTCGAAAGGAAACTTCTCAAAAGATGGTCGCTATTACCCCAGCCCTCGCCTATACGAAGGCGCCTCCATTATCCCTATCGACGAGTACTTGCTACAGTTAGCATACAAGTATCTCGAAAGCATTCAGAATAGCGAGAACCTACCTGTACGGGAGTCTTGCGTTCTTGACCCTTCTCTCTTTCGATCGCTTCGGATCCTACCACCATAATTTCTTCTTCCGTAAAAAACTGAAGAAAGCACCCTCCCCAAAAACATTCCCCTCTATAATCGAGGTTACTGGACCCATCACATAGGGTCTACTGCTAACACACCACAAACATGCATGCACGGTGCAAGACGGCACAAACACACACACACACACACACCGACCAAAACGTAGATTATCAGACGTCAAAGACGTGATCTGAGTTTACTACTGCACTCAAGACCTAGTCTTGTAGGATTTCTTTCCCATCATCCCTCCATCCAAATAATTAGAGAATATTTGAACTAACCTTGGAACATTAGAGAACATCCACACTAGCCTTGACAGAAAAAATAATAAAAAAAGGCGTTGGCGCCGAATAAAAAATAAAAACGTCAACGGCAAAAAGAAAATAATTAATTTAGAACCAGATAGGAACTAGAACGCACGTGTCGGGAAAACGCTTCGACGTGAACAAATTCTAGAATATGAAACATTTGTCGTAATTATCCACGAAAGAAACGAGAAAGGAAACGAAAGTGCAAATATTACGCAACCAAAAAGAAAGGATCTTTCTTTACACCACAACACGAAGTCCGGATACAACGGACCATCGACCGGATCAGGGGGATCAAGATTCAAACTTATTGGGGACCCAGCCGTAAGTCCATCAATTCCGTCGTTAGAACACAGGCCCAACGTATCACGCATATCTCTTTTCTATAAGTATTACCACGGTCTTTCCTCAACTGAACTTGCTGAATGTGTTCCACCCCTTCAGACATTTTCCCGCGATACTCGTCAATCTGTGAATGCCCATCAGTTCACGTTGAAAGTGGACTTTAGGCGCACAAATAAACATAGAGAGTCATTCTTTAGGCGAACTACACGAATGTGGAATGTTCTCCCTGATAATGTGTTTCCTGGCCGTTGTGATGTCCAGACATTCAAGACCAATATACATCGGCACCTCCTTTCCTTATCCATTTCCTCTCCATCCGCTCGCACAGTGCTCTGACATGTAAGGGTACTTCAAAATCCCCTTTTGTGTACGGGTTAGTGTAAAAAAAAACACCGCCTGCACCCAGGAACCAGCCACAACGACCAAGGAACGGTCCAACTCTGCAAGACCCTGACAAGTAAGTCACCTTCCTTTCCATTATCCTTTCCTTAAATTGTTTTTGAAATGGTTAATAATAACATAACAGGAGCTCGATGACGTGTCTTGAAGTAGGGTGCTCTGTCTTTTGGGAAAGCCTTACCATCGCTTTGGCTAACTCCTGAATGTGAGATTTCATTCCTTTCATTCATCAACTGAAAAGACCCAAGATTCAAATAAATCAAGTAGGCACTCTTTTTCTTTGAATTCTTCCTGTGTTTCCATTAATTCGAGTTCTGTTTGTGATACTCTGGCCTTCGCTTCAGCCATTTCCAATTCTTACCTGGCGACCATCAATTTCGCCCTAATCTCAGCCCTTCTTGACGATCGGGTTGACCAAGCCTCTATTTTTTTTGTTTTGTTTTTTTTTCCTTAACCCTTTCGAAAGTGTGGGACTACCAAGTTAAATGTATTAACTCGAGAGTGGGGGCCACGAATCATGCATCTATCTAGACTTTGTAGGCGAAAAAGCGTCACGGGTAAATATTGTGACGCATATGACATCAGTACTAGAATATTCTAGAAAGTACTAGAAAACTGGAGACTATGAACAGTAGAAAATTGGATGCTATGGAATGGATGGAAACGAAACACCGAATCAGAATTAGGAAGCGGTATAAATACGTCGCACACAGATCAGGAAGAAAAGTACGAAGTAAGAAGTAAGCAGTAAAAGACGCGATAAGTACGGAAGCGATAAGTCAAGAAATCGTTATGTGTACGGTAAAAGTAACGGTTGTTATTAACGGACTAATAAAGTGTTACAATAATTCAAAATCGATTTAACGGCTCTTATTTATTAAAAATAATTAATCCAGCGAACCCTAAGCTCGCTACAGTTGGTGTCAGAAGTGGGATTAATTATTGGTGAAGTGAATAAGTCTGTGAAAGTGTGTTGTGACGATGTCAGATCGACATTTTGAGGATCTTCGCGTTCCTGAGTTGAAGAAGGAACTTCAGGACCGTAATCTGGATAGCAGAGGACAGAAGCAAATTCTTCGACAGCGTCTGGAAGCAGCAAGGGAGGAAGAAGGTATTGATGTCGACACATGTGTTTTTACGATTGGGCCAGACTGTCCGGACGGAGAAGAAACAGCAAGTCAAGATGGTGCCAATGTAACGGGGAAGAGGTCGCCACAGTTGGACATTTCGCAGATGTTCAGGATGATGATGACAAAATTGGACGCGCAAGCTCTAGATGTTAATGCAAAGTTGGATGCCCAAACACAGTGGATGAAATGTAATTTTCAACACTTTAAGGAAGAAATTCGAAACAGTTTGACGCCGCGGCCAATTATAATAAATGGTCGGATGAGCAAAAGTCGACATCACTAATCGTGTCACTCCGCGGGGCGGCTGCAGAATTCCTACAAACCATACCAGCAGAGAAGTAAACAGATTTCCAAGCGGTGAGAGACGGCCTTGAAGCTAGGTATGGAGACAACCACATGCAGGAGGTCTACCGCATGCAACGAACGCAGAAACCTGGAGAAAATCTTCAACAGTTGCAGGTGTTATGTTCTGTAGGGGTTCAGTTTCAGGAAGCGAGTTTCCTTATCCTGAAAAGGATGTGGGATCTCTTAAAATAGACCGCTCCTGAAAAAACCGTCGTACAAAGGGGTCGTCGCCGTACTTGCTCTGATCCAGAGGGAAGAGCAACGTCCTTGATTTGGCCTCAGTCCTTGTCTCCTAATCTGCAATTATTATCTTTGTGGGGGTACCACTGCTCTACTCACCAGTTGTTAGCCAGAAAATGAAAACAAGGTTTGCGTTGTTTTCCTCAAGTATATGCGTTTTATTATTTCAAATTAAAGATCGGCCCTTCTCCTGGCTTTCTTCCTCCGGGGACAATGGTCGATATTATACTGCGGCCTTTCTTCTAGAGTATGTCCTATCGGGACAAATAATTATATTTAACTGCGGCCCGGAGATCTTTTTTTTTTCTTTTAATATACTGCATTTATTTGACCAAAAATTAATAGTTACAATAAGTAATACAGCTAACTTATAATAGATTGGTTACATATTAAGTGTTTACATGCTATTTGTTAACATTTTTCAAACAATTCTTTTTAGATGTGCTTAAGATTTAATGTGATTTATATATATTGATAATTTTGTTTTTCCTGGAAAAGGTCAGAAAAAACCAGGAACTCTGTTTATTTTAACTTAGCCTACTTTAAATTACTTAACATAACTTAATCTAACTTAATCTAATCTTATATACAATTTACAATATTTGATATTGCAATGATAGTGACAATTCGATTTTGACTTAAAAATAATATCTACAATTTTTAGTTATGGATGTGGGATTTCTCGTTGGGATTGAGGATAGTAAGGGATAGGATCAGGTAAGTTCTTGAAGGAGGGGAGAGCCATTTGGTTCTGTATTAAAGGTAAGGATCTTGGAGAATGGTTGGATGTTGCTGTATTTGAAGTGATTGGGTGCCAGTTCGGTGTTGTGGTACACAATCTCGTTTAGATCGTTAACCAGCCTGCCTGCGGCGAAGAGGGTCCTGATTTGGAGACAATTACGGTAGTGAGCTCCAGTATTGGAGGAGGGTGATGGTAGGTCCGTTATTATCGGGTTGGGATTGTTAGGAAGGTTTTCTATGAAATTTATCGACAGTTCTAGGATCCGTCTATCCAGTCGTTCGATGCCTGCGGTGTTATAAAGTTCGTTGTTACAATGGTATCTATATGAGTTGGTTTTGCGGTGTAAGCCAGTGATAAACCGGAAACATTTTCGTTCAAACACTCGTAACTTTTCCATTTGGGAGGGTGAGATGTAGTACCATAATGGGCAGGCGTATGTAAGAGTAGGTCTGATTATCTGTTTGTAGATGAGCTGTTTGACCTTAAGAGAGAGGCCTTTAGGTTTCCATAACACTCGTCTGCACAGGTTAAGCTGTATTGAGGCTTTTTGAAGAGAATTTTTGATGTGGGTTGAGAATGACCAGTTGTTGGAAAAGGTTACTCCCAAATATTTTAGGGTTTTGGAAGGTTTTATGAGGGTGTTATTAAGATTTAGTTTAATTTTGTTGTGGCAACGTTTAGTGTTGTTTGTGCAGTGAGCGTTTTTGCCCTTAAACACTGTTAGCTGGGTTTTGGTTGGGTTGAGGCGTATTTTCCATTTGTTAAAGTATGCTGAGATGAGCGGGAGGAAGTTGTTAACGCGGTTTCTTGCCGCTTTGACAAATCTACTGCTAGAGTATATTAAAGTATCGTCAGCATAATTTAGCATTACAACACTAGGTGGAGGTTGGGGAATATCGGATGTGTATAGAAGATATAAAAGTGGTCCAAGAATGGATCCTTGGGGAACTCCTGCGGTTATGTTGTGAGTTTGTGAGAGGGAAGAATTTATTCTGACCATAAATTTCCTCCCAGAAAGATAAGATGCTAGGAGCTTTGTGATATTGGAATTCAGACCAAATAAGCAGTGCAGCTTATAAAGCAGTCCTGAGATCCAGACACAATCAAATGCTTTGGAGATGTCAAGAGATATGCATATGGTAGGGCATTGGTTTTCTAGACCAGTTGTGACATCGTGTGTAAGTTTTAGTAGCGCATGACAAGTAGAGTGTCGCTCACGAAAGCCAAACTGAGAATTAGGGATGAGAGCGTTATCACTGGCAAACGAGAGAAGGTTTTGGTAGATCTTACATTCCAATATTTTGCTTAGGGTGTTCAGTAAAGTTATCGGACGATAGTGGGAGGTGTTATGGGAAGTGCCGGACTTTTCAACGGGAATTACTACCGCAATTTTCCAGTTCTCTGGGAAATGTGAAGCATTTATGATATGGTTAAGAAGGACTAGAATGGGAAGTAGATTTGTCAGGTGAAGTCTTTTAAATAGAAGATGTGGTATTCCATCTATACCGGTAGATTTTTTGTTGGGTCGTGATTTTATGAACTTGATGAGTTCATCTGTGGTTAAAAATGTGCTGGTGTCTGAAGGATGTGGCGCCTTGTTTGTGTCGTTAAATTCTCCGATGAACGGAGTATAAGATGCGGGTAATCTGTGTGAAATATATTCGTTGACAGTATTTCGAAAATTAGGGACTGAGAGGGAATCATTTTGTTGATGGATCTTTGAGAAGTGGTCAGCGAGGCAATTGGCTATGTCCGTGTCGGATTGGACAAGATTGTTGTTGAGTGGGTTGATAAGGTGATCGATTCGCGGTTTAAAGTTCCGACCAGTTAGTCGGTTGATGTTTTTGAAGAGATCACGATTGGGTTTAATATTGTTAAGTGTAGAGGTATAAGTCTGATCCGCGAACTTTTTTAAATGTTCATTTATTAAGGTGGTCAGGAGTTGGATCTGACTTTTAATAAAGGGACAGAATCTTATATGAAGTTTTCGGCGGAGTTGTTTTTTGAGACGCAGCAATTTAATTAGGATGCTGGGTAAAGGTTTTCCTAGATGATTATGAGGGATGGTGGTGGGTGTATTGCTGCTGAGGGCATCCTTGAGGGTCTGCTCAATTGTTAGGGCTGCTCGATCGATATCAGCAGGGATTAGGTTAGAAGATTCGGGGATTTGCAAGTTAGAAAACCTTTCGGCGACGTCTCTATTGACCTTTTTCCAGTTAGTCTTGGAGAAGTTCGGGACAGGACTGTGTGAGTAGAGCAGTTCGAAGGAGGGAACTTTGATCGAGGTGTGAACGGAACCATGGTCAGATGGAAAGAGGAAGGATACAGTGGGGGGGGGGGGGGCGTTGAGTAGACATCAGCCGACTTGAGAAAGAAATCAATTGTTGACCGCGTCGAGTTGGTGACACGAGTTGGCTGCAGTGAACTGTCGATATACGTATATGGGTGAGATGAGAGGAGGTCCAAAAGTTGGCACCCGTATTTGTTATTCTTTATGTCGTTGAATGCTGTATGTCGAGCATTCCAGTCTCAACCGATTATGAATGGTGCGGGGAGAGACTGTCTGATTATTTGAAATATGTCAGAGTCAGGAAAGTCTGGTTCTCGTGTTGGGTGGATATAAACGGATGTTACTATGATCACTTTTTTGTTTTCACAAAAAAGTTTAACTGCCGTGTATTCAATATTGAAAACATTGGCGAACCTGATTTCGGTGAATTGAAATTTATTATTTATTAGGATGCCGGTACCTCCTTGGGATCCAGTAGTTCTGGGGTTGGAAATAAATGTATAATTGGGGATGTATACTCGGGAGTTGGACTTAAGCCACGTTTCTGAGAGGAGAAGGATGTCTGGGGAGAAGGTTTTAACAAACAACCGTAAGTGTTGCTTACGAATGTTGGAGTATATAGACTCTGCGTTGAGGGCGACTATAGTTAGTTCAGACATTGAGGGAAAGAATATGGGAGGTTATAAGTGAAAGAATCTGACCTTTTTTTTCGATATCCGACATATGCTTCAATGTAGGAAGCATAGTTTGTAGACTCTTGATGTAGCCCATGATGTCCAGGTTGAGGCCAATGGAGTTGGGGTTGTTTGACGTCGGCGTGTTTTGATTGTTCTTGATGACATCCGCATATGATGTTCCTGGCCTTGTAGGTTGTGGTAATGTGTTCTGCGATGTGGATTTGATTGGTGCGGATTTGTTGGTTGTTGCTGGTTTTGTTCTTCTTTGGAGAATTCTCAATTTAAGCGGACACTAGGAGAAATTGGCTGGATGTGGGCCTCCGCAGTTACAGCACGTTACAGCGATTTCCTTAGTAGTAATAGATCCATCGGGGTTTGTGGTTTGGATTTTTCCTGGTTCCATACCTTGTGGATTGACCTTACATTCTCCTGGTTGATGTTCATCGGCACATCTGCCGCATCGTATATTTAGGTGGCAAGCCACCGCCAAGTGTCCCGAGCCTTGGCATCTCTTACAATGAAGGATACTTTGTTTATGAGGCTCTTCGATGCTGATTTTGTGCGTAAACAAATACTTAATTTGTTTGAGCTTGTTAGTGTCTTCATTTGGAGCGATTTGGATAATCCGTAGGTTCCTTAAGTTATTTTCCCGCATGTACGGAGTTTGAAAATAGTCCAGCCTGTGGATTTTCAGCTCTGGGCAAATCCTGATGATCTCCGACGCTAGTTCTTCGTTGGTCCAAGTTGGGTCAATGTGACTAATGATGAAAGTCGTTGGTTTGATCTGATGGTGTTGGAACGTAAAAAATTGGTGTTGTAGTTCCGCAAGTTTTCTAACGGTTTTCTCGTGATCAACCAGAGTTGTTGTTGCAATGGAGACAGAGGAGCCTTTAGTGTTTGTGGTGAAGTTGCGGTGTCCTAGGGCATTTTCTACTATTAGAATTATTCCCTTTATACTGGTCACATTTTTTATGTATATTGGCGGTGGTCTAACAATTTTGTGCTGGGCTGGCAGGGGACTCGGTGCTGGCTTGGCTTGTTTGGTGGCTTCCTTATGGACTGATGATAGTTGTTTGGGTGGAGATGTTTTTTGGATTAAGCTGGGAGAAGACGTCATCTCCATACTGGCATCGTGGCTGTTTTGACTGGGTTGCTTTAGAGAGTGAATTTCCTCCCGGAGTTGTTTTACCTCTGTTGTAAGCTGTTGGATGTATTCCACGGCTTCGTGGAATTTTTTTTTCGTAGTCAATGTGGTTTTTTGCTTGATTTTCCATTTTTGTGGTCTTCTTTGATGAGTTTTGAAGAGTTTCAATGGCTCTTCTCTTCCGTTCCAATAAATATTCCCGGATAGCGCTCGGATCGTTGTCTGGCATCTGTGAAGACAGATTTCGAATACGGCATCCAGCGAAAATTACACGTGTTTGCGAGTGTTTGTATGGTTTTTTTTTGTAACTATTTTCGCAATTTATCACACAACAAGATTCGGTGTGAACGCGATCGTCGACGGCTTAACGTCTACGGATTCAATTTTTCAATTTTATTCGTCAATGAGCACACGATGAATACGTCTGTCCGCATGAACGATCGGCGAGTGAATGACCCCGGAGATCACTTTACTATTCCTTTATAAAGGAAAACAAATGGAGATTTGTATCCCGAAAATACACATTTTCATACAACAATCCCGATGTTTGGGTATCCTGAGTGAGATGCTCAGTGTTTACTTTAGATAAGAATTTCATTTCTTGAATTCTTACGTAACTATTTCGCAGATGTGGGAATGTATCTGGATTTTGTTTTTCTATTTGTTTTTCTTAATGGAAATTTTCAGATAGAGATAACGATCTCTGAATATTGAATGATCATCATCATCGGCACTACAACCAGGAACCGGTCTTGGCCTTATTTACCAAGTCCTGAGGCTTGTTAAATTTCCCATAATGATTTTTTTTTTTTTTTTTTTTTTTTTTTTGGGCAAGGTCATTAGTCTTGCGGCAGAGGCTCCCCGACGGGGAATCGAACCCCGGTCTCCCGAGTGACAGACGGGTATACTAACAGCTATACTATCGAGAATTTTGAATGATGCCGTGTGGCAAATGTAAAACGATAGACGAATATTAGATTCGTTTATTGTGAATTTTAATTTTAATTCGGATTTTGGATTAAATTTTGCCCTGAGGGCAAATGTTAACCGATAAACGAATGTTTGATTCGTTTATTGCGAATTTTGGATCATGTTTCTGGTTTGTATAACGGAGAACCCCGAGACCTGATATGAAGTGTTGGACATGCGGCGAAGTCGGCCACATCGCTGTTGACTGTAGGAAACGTCGACGAACGAATGAAACGTCAAGTGAGAATTGTTGTTCATGCGCTAATCATAAGAGGAGACCATCAACGGACGAACCTGAGGCCAATAGCTCGGGAAACTTGTAAGGGCAGACTTTACGGGGCGAAAGTCGCCTGGTGGAATGTGCAGCCCCAGCATCGTAACTGTATCGCAACTCCAACGGGATAACCAATGTTTGGTTATAACTACGATCGTTAATGCAAGGACAACAACAGTGACAATCGTCACTAGAGCAACGAGATCCATAAACCGGCCGGATGTCGTCGGCAAAATAGCTCTTAATAAAAGTAGAAGATACGCTTTGAGAACTGCTATAGGAGAATGCTCTACAGTCTACGGAGAAGTCGAGAGCATAATAGTGCTGGATAATATTTCCATCTCCCACCAATTTTTAGTTGCCGATATTACGGACGAATGCAGTCTTGGAATGGAGTTCATGAAGGAGCCTCAAGTTGTTCTAGATATCGGTCAAAGAACACTGCGAATTGGTAACTTGGAGGTTGCTATTACATTGCAGGACGAACAATTACGAAGACTGAAATGTTATGTGCGTGAGGAGGATGAGATCCCAGCTCGTTCAGACTCGGTAATTTGGACCAGTCTCGAGAGTGATCCCGGTGACAATCGATTTTACATCACCGAAGCTGTACAAAATCAGCGTAAGGGGAACATCCTTGTTGGAAAAGCCCTTATCGATGCGAAGAAGCACATCGTACCTGTCAGAATACTAAATGCGTCCAAGGAGCCGGTCGCAATAAGAAAAGGAGAGGTAATCGCAGAATGTGCATCCGTATCAATAATAAGCTCAATTCAGACAAGGGGAGAAGACCATTCAATTCAACAACCCTCTGGTGCATCCCCTGTGGTTAATAGGCTGATGCCCCAGAAAATCGGATTACCAAACGGAGAAAAGACAAGCGTTGAATCACTCCTGGACGATTTTTCTGATATTTTTGTGACAGGAAATGATAAATTCGGACGCACCGGTATAGGTAAACATCGCATTGACACGGGTGAGTCAAGACCTATAAGACAGCCACCTCGTCGACTACCATTGGCCAAACAATCACAAGTAGGCAACATGATTCGAGATATAGAAGAGCAAGGAGTCATCGAGAAATCATCGAACCCATGGGCTTCGCCGGTAGTGCTCGTCAAGAAGAAGGATGGGACAACTAGTAGGTGTACAACTTTGCTCCCGCCGTTTTGCAATAGATGGCTGAAGCGGTAACTGGTAGTTGAAATAAATAGAGCATAGATGTCATACAATAAGCTTAGGTATTTGTAAACATAACGCCATCGAAATATTAGTCGGTTTGTGTCTGCGTCAGAAAGTTATTCTCGATTAAACATGTCAGCTTACGAGCCAAATTCTTGTCATTTGCGGGAGGTTTTAATTTTCTGCTTTAATATGAAGAAATGGATTCGTATGCTGCCCGAAAGTAGTGGCCAGCGATGGACAATACTTTGAATCATAAATGTATAACCAGTTTTTTACAATGAAGCCTCGAACTTTCGAAAAAAACGGCGGAAGCAAAGTTGTACACCTAATAGATTTTGTGTCGACTACCGCCGGTTAAACGACGTTACGATGAAAGACAGGTACCCACTTCCCCGAATCGATGACACACTAGATACCCTTTCTGGAGCTCAGTGGTTTTCAACATTGGAGCTAAAAAGCGGTTACTGGCAAGTGGAAGTGAAGGAGAAGGACAAGGAGAAGACGGCGTTTACGGAAACGGACTTTATCAATTCAACGTGATGCCTTTTGAATTGTGTAATGCTCCAGCAACGTTTGAACGATTAATGGAAAGTGTTCTACGGGAACTTACATGGAAGACGTGTCTTGTGTACTTAGACGATATCATCGTTGTCGGAAGGAATTTACCAGAACACGCCAATAATCTGCGCTCCGTCTTCGAACGACTAAGACAGACCAACTAAAAGCTCAATTCGAAGAAATGTGAACTCTTCCAAAGGAGAGTAAAATTCCTGGGACACATCGTTTCATCTGCAGGAGTTCAAACGGATCCTGATAAGATAGCAGCTGTCCAAGAGTGGCCTACTCCAGAAGATAAGCAACAGTTAAGAAGCTTTATGGGATTAGCCACATATTACCGACGGTTTGTTAAAGGTTTCGCCAACGTGGCTAAAACCCTACATGAACTAACGGGTAAGGACAAGAATTTCAATTGGACAGAAAAGTGTGAGGCTGTTACGGACCAACCTTGAGTCCAGGTCCCCCCAACATCCACTAATCCCCTTTCGTTAGTTTCCCCTCTTTACCTCTAAACGGAGAACAGCTCGCCAAGTAGTTAATTTGCATAAAAGGCAAACAGACGAAAACGCCTACGACTTTTAATGAATAGTTTTGAAAAGTAAAGAATAGATTCAATCAACAAACCGAAGCTGAACAGGGGAGCAGCCACTCAACGCCCCCTGCACCCAGTCGCAGCACACAACAGCAACAGAACCACCAGCAGCTGACAAGCAGCTTCTCCAGCGACCGCTCAACGGTCTATCCAAGTAAGTCCCTTTTAACTTACAAATAAATATAGTGAAATATATTACAATTAAAATTGTTCATAACACTATAACAAGGCAGCATTCGACACATTGGAGGCCGAGTTATGTAAGACTCCAACATTGGCACTCCCAAAATCGGATCACCCATTTATATTGGATACTGATGGAAGTAACACAGGAATCGGAGCGGTGTTGCCACAGGAAGTCGATGGTAAAGAGAGAGTTGTCGCATATTATAGTCGAGTTCTATCTAAGCCAGAGAGAAACTACTGCGTAACAAGAAAGGAACCGCTGGCTGTCGTAGAAGCCGTTAAGAATTTCCATAAGTACCTCCACAGACGTCGATTCCATCTTCGGACGGATCATGCGTCCCTGAAATGGTTGTTAAATTTTAAAAATCCGGAAGGACAAATAGCTCGATGGATCGAACGACTTCAAAGGTACGATTTCCAAATTTCCCACCGTCAAGGGAAGGTGCATAATAACGCGGATGCTCTATCGAGAAGACCATGTAAGCCACATTGTAAACATTGTCATAGAGCGGAAGAAAAACAAGAGGCGTACGACCTGCGAAATGTACAAGTAGAAGTACTAGATGGGTGGACGAGTGATGCTATACGCGCATCTCAACTTCAGGATGAAGATATGTCGCTAATCCTGGAACACAAAGAAAAGAACGAGCGACCAATTTGGAACAATATTTCCGACAAGAGTGGAACATTTAAGGCATATTGGGAACAATGAAATTCCTTGCCCGTGGAAGATGGAATTCTTAAGCGTAAATGGGAAGCCGCGGATGGAAAATCCCATCGAATGCAGATTCTAGTCCCACCATCAGAAGTGAAGGATGTACTAACAGAAATGCACGACGGGGCTTCCGATGGAGATCTGGGGGTTAATAAGACACTTTCAAAATTACAATCTCGCTTCTACTGGCTTCACATGAGATATGGCGTCGAGTCTTGGTGTAGGAAGTGCACAACTTGCACCGCGACCAAAGAACCAACAGCAAAACCAACGACCGCTATGAAGCAGTACAACGTGGATTCCCCTTTTGACAACAACAAATACATCTTGGTTATCATGGATTACTTCAGCAAGTGGGTGGAAGTCCTTCCAATTCCAAACCAAGAAGCAACAACCATCATTGAGCAGCTTATCAATAATTGGATCAGCAGATGTGGAGTTCCCTGTCAGCTTCATTCCGATCAAGGCCGAAACTTCGAATCACAGATATTTCAAGGCATCTGTGCGGCACTGGGTGTAAGGAAAACCAGGACCACACCCTTACATCTGCAGTCAGACGGAATGGTCGAAAGGTTCAACCGAACAATAAAAGAGCATTTATCAAAGGTCGTTAGTGATCACCAACGAGATTGGGGCAAATATGTACAAACCTTTCTCATGAGCTATAAATCGGCTAATCACGAAACCAGGCCATTCTCCAGCAAGAATTATATTTGGACGAGAGATACGATTACCAGCCGATCTGCGATTCAGAATACCTCCAAACGCCATAGACAACACCGAAGACTACGTAGCCGAATGGAGAAATCGCCTCGATGAGATTCATCATTTGGTTCGAAAGCAAATCAAGGTATCAAGTGACAGGATGAAAATAACGTACGACGTTCGAGCCCGCATCCGGATTTAATGCAGGCGATAACGTGTGGCTTTATAACCCGCAACGGCAAAAAGGAAGGTCTCCGAAGTTGCAGCAACATTGGGAAGGACCGTATAAGGTTCTCACAAGAATTAACGACGTTGTCTATAGGATTCAGCGGAGGAGCCAAGATGAAAGTGGTACATCGTGACCGACTGGCGACTTTTGTTAACTCAGAGGACCAGTGAACTTAGTTCGGGACGAACTAATCTAGGCGGAGGGTAGTGTGACGCATATGACAATCACTACTATAATATTCTAGAAAGTCCAAAACAAAGTACAAGAATATTCTATAAAGTACTGGAAAACTGGAGACTATGAACAGTAGAAAATTCGAGGCTGTGGAACGCACGGAAACGAAACACCGAATCAGAATGAGGAAACGGTAAGCAGTAAAAGACGCGATAAGTACGGAAGCGATAAGTGAGGAAATCGTTAAGTGTACGGTAAAAGTAACGGTTGTTATTAACGGACTAATAGTGTTACATTAATTCAAAATCGATTTAACGGCTCTTATTTATTAAAAATAATTAATCCAGCGAACCCTAAGCTCGCTACAATATTATACAGTGTTGCCATCTAAGCGTTACATTTGGATGTAGGAGCTTCTTATCGATGACCCTATATAACAGAATGGCGTGATTGAATTATCGTATTCTAAATGAAACAGCGGCAATCGTATGTTTTTGATTACAGCTAATTAAAATAACCCAACTCCATAAGATATAAGACAGAGGTTTTCTTTCGTACAAATCAACTTGGTATTCTCTTCGAAATCAAATTCAGATAACACATATGCGTTAGTTATTTGTAAAAGTAGCTCTTATCAGTGTGCGTTATCTACCGATTTTCGATAACAATCTACCTCAGTCTATTATCAAACGGTGCCACAGATTACATTCCTAAATTCGTGCCAACAAGATACCGACGTATTTTTTTACAGAGGCTATAGTTGAATTTTGATGATGACAGAAATAGTATTTTCAAATAGGCAACGAGCTTTCCTTTACCGTTCATTCTTTCTAAATGTTGACCCACATAATAGCGCGTTGATTTAAATTATGATTAGTGAGTCTAATTCGTTTGTCACTATTGCACAAATCGTCAAATAAAAATAAAACAACAAAATAAAAAAAAAAGTGCACACAGCTTCAACAAGCACCAAAGCGACACAACACCATAAGCCACCCCCTCATGCCCTCAAATAAAATGATTCCCATCCGAAAAAAAGACACGAAGAAGGACATTCATGAAATGCTAGAAAACAGAAATTCGAAAGCCTGGGAGCTCTTAGAAAAGGGAACAACGCTAATTCTTTCCTTTTGAGCAAGTCAGATTGATGTCAGTTATCCTTGATAGCAGTCAAGTTTTAAAATGGTCCCTATTTACAAACAGTTAATTTATCTTATCCTTTCCGAGTGTTCCAGCGAAACGCCATTGAAAATTTGAAATGGTTTGTTTTCTCCTTGGGCTTGTAAAGAGGTTTTATTTTTCGGGGACATTCGCAAGCACTGCAGGCTGAGGAAAGGGATGAAAGTAAACGCGAACAGTATAAATAAGAGCCTTAACACAGTGGATCCTTTTTTTATGGTACACGCCCTTCACACACGAATGCATGCTGCAAGCATTTAATAGTGTTCCGCCCGAATGGGTAAGATTTTATTCACAACGAGAACCCTCCGTGTCAGATGCTATTATCGTATAAAACACGACCGTCTGAATGGAGCAAAATTTAATCTAGGGATTCTATAAGTTTAATCTTCTCAGGGAGTTTGCGGGCGTTTTCTGGCCAACTATGTCTTCATTATTCGCATTTCAGAGGAATTTCTTCGCAATGGAAACACAAAAACACACAAATACAACAACAACACAGACATCAACCAAAAATCAATAATCTTTGCTAAGGCTTTCCAACCCAAGGAATTCATAGGATCAAATGGATGAGTGATAGGTAGCCCGTGCGGCTGGTGATGTTTTTTTTTACTGCAGTAGATCTTGGGTCCTGGATGGTACACCATATGTGGGGTTTGTATGTGTTGCCCTTTGAAACAAAGTAATTGTATTTATTTTGTATATTAGAAAACGCAGCTGTTGTTTTAACCCAGCCATTTTGAACAAAAGAGGGTCTGCTTGCTTAAGGCTCGCTAGTAAAAGGGTTAAAGCAGTCGATTGAAATTTACAATTACAAGAATTAGGCTGAACAAGCTGAATGAATCCAGCAAATATCTGAATTGTAATTTTTTTCATTGCACTTTAAGTTAGTAACCCAGTAACCTTGATATTAAAAACTCTATCTGCTAACACATTCGTTTAGTCTTTAATTTACATTTAAATGATTTTCAATTTCCTTCGCAACTTACTTGAGGTTAATAATTTGAATTAATATTGGTTACTGAATATGCAGACATGACGTCGTTGAGGTTGTGATTCTCAAAATAGGCGATAAGAAAAACTTTAAGGATATGACAGTTACAAATGACTGTCTGGTGGATGCTGGTCCAACATTGGAGCAGACATGGTAGAAGGAGTTAATATTCGAGTTGATAAATCGCAACTTGATTACATTGGTGTGTCCATTTCAAAACTGGAAAGTCCATTTAGTTTTTCACTCTAAGAAACTTGTTGGGTTGATAAGAGGTAATGCTCCTGGATTTATTGTTGTGCAATGGTGGACGTGACTTTTGTATTCGGTTTTAGGTGCCTTTTTGAACCTGTTTTTATGTTGACTTCACTATTTTTAAACTATGTTGCTGACATAGAAAATTATACGGGGTGGACCTTAACTTTGTTCTCGGTATATTTCTTACATTTTGAAAATATACGTAGGCAAACGGAGGTGTTATTGGACTCATTAGACACGCCAGACCTTGGAGTTTTTAGTCGCGATGAAATCAGTTTTTTTTTTTTTTTTTTGTTAACGCATTTATTTTGCAAAAGCAAAACAAGTACATATAAGGATTTTTAACAATATTAGACTAAACGCTAAGCCTATTTTAACATTTTGATGTAATTTACTGGCTCTGTATGAGCACTTTAAATTATTCTACGTACATTTAATTTGTTTTCTATACAAATACATATGTTACCTTTCGGTGTACAGTATTTTAATTTTTTGTTGTTTTTAATTTAAATAAAATTTACAAATTAAGTCAGAGAAAAAAAGGAAATCCCTAAATGTGGTTACATTATTATGATTTTTAGGTTTTTTATTGTTTTTTTTTTTTTGTTTATATACATATATATGGCTGATGGACAGGTTCGAGAAAAGGTCGGTTAGGTGGTAGTCGGTCCCAAGGTGAGATACCACCCCGTCACGCTGTACATTCCGCGATATCGCCAAGAGAAATCTTCGACGGTATTTCGGATGTGTGGCTGATGGCCCGGACTGACACGGAGATAAGTCATGATGGTACCTTCTGATATAAAGAATTCCGGAGGTAAACTAGTCACCCAATGGGATCTCCGGGGGGGACTATGTCAGGGGGCACATCATGCAGATATCATGATAAATAATGGAACTTTAAGGGGTTCATCATCGCATAACCGGGCTCGCTCTCGAGGCTCTGCCCGCGCTCGACTGGTGATGGCATTTTGTAACATCAGGGGCATCGGTTTCACCAATACGAATGTAAACGCCGTCCACCAGTATTTGCAAACAACGAAACCTGATATCCTTGCCCTAACTGAGACTCAGGTCGATTTGTCAACTGATTCGACATATCTTCGTTGCTCAGTATACGATTTACATTCGAGATTCCGTTTTAAGGGCTAGTCTGCATCTTCGCGGGGTCCGATCTGGCTTGCCAGAGGATGGAGGCATTGGAACTCAAGAATATGGACATCATATGGTTGAGGGTCGTGCTGAGGAATTCCGTTAAATTCCTTTGTTGTCTTTACCGCTCCCCGAATGACGATCGACCGGCGATATTTTTCGAACATCTTTCACATACCCTCGACTGGATACAGATCAATCACCCAGCTTCTGAAATTGTTGTCCTTGGCGATTTTAATATGCACTATTCCGGCTGGTTGTTACATTCTAACAGAACCGACGAGGCTGGGAGGCTGGCGGAGATGTTTGCTGTAAGCCACAACTTGACTCAACTCGTGGGGGACCCAACACAAGTGCCGGATGCCCGAGGTGATTATGCGAACACCTTGGATCTGTTTTTGACATCCGAACCGAGTATTTATACCGTAGAGGTTTCTGCGCCACTGGGAAAATCAGATCACCGCTTGGTATCTGTCGCGCAAGCACTTACATATCAAGCGAATAACCGGCCTAGGCAGCTTCGCCATGTATGGAAGTATGGGGCTGCTAGCTGGACGATTTGCGAGATTTCTTCGCATCCTTTCCATGGTCCGAGGTGTGCTTCGGAAACTCCAATGTTAACGCTTGTGCGGAGTCGGTATCAGAGATTATTCTTCTGGGGATGGAGATGTATATTCCACATTCCATCAAACGAAGTTCGTCTGATAAACCTTGGTTTGACAAAAAATGCTAGCAGATTACAGCGGCAAAAAGTAGAGCTTTTAAGCAATGGCGCTCCAATCCCACCGATGTTAACAGAACGAATTTTGTTAGAATCAGAAACGATTGCAACCAGGCGATTGATACCGCGAAGAAGGCCCACAACGACATTGTGACCAATAAACTCCTTCAGTGCGCAACTGGTTCGCGTTCCTTCTAGTCAATGGCAAGGGCTGTCAGCAGTAACCCCCCCCCCCCCCCCCTGGCCTCCGCTGGTGTCAGACAGCGGGACGTTAGTCACGAATTCAAAGGATAAAGCTAATGTGTTCGCGAATTTATTTTCCGCGAATTCAAACCTCGATCCGGGCCTTTTGGAGACACCTGTGATCTCGCCGGTACGGTCTTCCATGCGGGATGTGAAATTTCGTCCGCGCACTATTCAACGCATTCTACGTGAACTGGACTGTAGGCAACCGGCCCGGACAGAATACCAGCAATAGTTAAGAACTGTGCTCCAGAACTATCGCCGGTTCTTGGCAGACTCTTCCGCTTATCTTATGCACGGAGGACCTTTCCTACCTGCTGGAAAACCGCTCGAGTTCAGCCAATCCCAAAGACGGAAAAAAAGTGTCCGTCCGATGGCATTACTGTCTATTTTATCTAAGGTAATGGAAAAAGTCATCAATACAGAGTTAGTTAAGTATTTGGAGTGCAACGGACTTCTGAATGATCGTCAATACGGATTCCGTGGCAGGCGGTCCACGGGAGACCTTTTGACACTTATAACCGATATATGGACATCTGCGATTGTACGGCATAGTCAGTCAAGGGTGGTCGCATTGGATATCGCCAAGGCTTTTGACCACGTCTGGCACGGAGCATTGCTGACCAAACTTCGTGCATATGGACTTTTCTAACAGCTTTGCGACTGGATGAGGAGTTTCCTCGAGAACCGATCGATCCGGGTTGTGGTGGACGGCGAGCGCTCGGATCTATATCGTGTTAATTCAGGGGTACCCCAGGGTTCTATTTTGGCTCCAACCTTGTTCTTGCTTCACATAAATGATTTGTTGGAGACATCGGATAACAAAGTGTTCAGTTTTGCGGATGATAGTGCGCTTGTTTCCTCCTTTTCGAGTGTTCGGCCGATTGGTGTATCTGCGTCGCATCTGCTGAGATGTAGACAGATTGACTCTCTGAATCAGGATCTGGATAGGGTCTTGCAGTGGGGAAGGGCCAATCTCGTCGACTTCAATGCAGCGAGGACACAATATACAACATTCACAAGGAGAAGTGGATCATCAGCTCCACAGCTGATTTTGAATGGCCGGGCCCTCGAGGCTGGGGAAAGTTTGAAATTGCTCGGCGTCACGGTCTATGGGAATGTATCATGCCATAAACACGTGTCGAGTATCGCCAGATCAGCCTCAGGAAAACTGAGTTATCTTTTTAGACCCAAGAAATATTTTACTCCGGCCCAACTTCTTTTCCTATATAAATCCCAAATTAGACCCGCGCTCGAATATTGCTCTCATGTTTGGAGCTCGGCTCCTAAACACACCCTCGACCTACTTGACAGCATACAGAGACGAGCGATCCGACTGATCGGGGACTCGGCGCTGACGTCGGGACTACAGTCGCTATCACATCGAAAGCGCGTAGCCGACCTCTGTCTGTTTTACAAATATTATCACGGATACTGTTCTTCGGAGATTCTTGGTATTGTTCCACGCAATTCGGTTTATATGCGCCCCACAAAACTATTCGACGGATCGCACCCGTTTGTGGTTCATCTCCCGACGGCGCGAAATCTCTGCATCAGAACTACTTCCGTTACAGAGCGGGGAAGCTGTGGAACTCCCTTCCCACGCGAGTATTCCCGGAGCGTTACAACCTGCAACTGTTCAAAAAGAATTGCAACAGTTATTTGATGCCATCTCGGGGCCCCGCTTGGAAGAAACCTTGACGTGGAGCGAGGGCTTAAACTACAATGAATCACTCAGGCTATGCTGACGGAAGCATACGCTTCCAGTAGCGCCACCCATGTCAGACAGGTTAGCGACGAGTAACGCACATCTACCACCCCTAATCTAGGGTGTTACGCGTCATCGTGCCCATTGGATGGTTTGCAGCCAGGGGTATACCGGCTGTATTATAACGGTGCCTCTCTGAGACCGGATCGAATCAGAGCAGTAAGCAGACATATCAAAGAGCGGCTCTGATATGGCGGATTATTTGAAACCCCAAGGCTGTTCCCACGAAATGAATGATCAATATACAAAAAACGATCTCACAAAAAATCCGGTAGGCGTTGGTGTGATCAGCCGACACTCCCATAAGGGAAAAAATCATCAAGATAGCACCGACTCGGCAAAAAGAAGACGTGGGGAAAAACGGAAAAAGCCGTTTTTTTTAACATACTGTGGTTTTTTGACCAATAATCAATGTTTGCATTAAGTATTACAGCTAACTTATAATTGTAGTGGTACAATGATTTACATGCATACATTACAAATTTTTTAAACATAACTGAATGTGGGAATAACTATTTGGGTATTATAGGTTTTAATATTGACAGTTTTCCTGGAAAAGGTCAAAAACCAGGATTTTTTTTTTAATTTAATCTAAACTAATACTTAACTTACCTCTAACTTAATCTAGCTTAACCTAATTGATATTATAATAAGTTAAATATGTAATGTGAGTTGGGGAATGTAGAGATTGATGGTTAAGGAGGTGGGTTGGCGTGGGATATGGTCAGTTAGTGGTCTCGGGTGGGGTAACACTTTCCGGTTGTTCGTAAAAACGTAGAATGTAGGAGAATGGTTGTATGTTACAGTATTTGAACTGATTGGGTGCCAGCTCGGTGTTATGGTACACTACCTCGTTGGAGTCATTAACCAATCTTCCAGAGGTGAAGAGAGCTCTGGTGTGGAGACAATTCAGGTCGTGAGCCCTGTTATCTAGAGAAGTTGGTAGTAGTGAAGTTATTATGGGGTTGGGATTATTTGGGAGGTTTTCAATAAATTTAATAGACAGCTCTAGGAAGCCTCTATCGAGACGGTCAATACTGGAGGCATTGTATAGCAAGCTGTTATTGTAATACTTGTAAGAGTTGGGTTGCCGGCTGAAGCCAGTGACCAGCCTGAAGCATTTCATTTCGAAAGTGCGTAGCTTCTCCATTTGGGTTCGTGTTATATGATACCACAGTGGACACGCATATGTGAGTGCGGTTCTGATTATTTGTTTATAGATCAGCAGTTTGACTAACATATGTGGGAGAGATCGTTGTGTTTCCACATCACTCTTCTACAGAGATTCAGTTGTATTGTGGCTTCACGTAAAGTATTTTTAATGTGGGTGGAGAATGAAAGGTCATTGGAAAAGGTTATTCCCAGATATTTTAAAGTTTTAGAAGGTTTTATCTGGATGTTATTTAGTTTGAGTCTAATTTTGTTGTGGGTGCGTCTTGTGTGGTTTGTGCAGTGCTCATTTTTACCCTTAAACACTATAAGTTGGGTTTTATCAGGATTTAGACGAATTTTTCATTTATTGAAGTATGTTGATAGATTTGGGAGGAAGTTATTAATGCGGTTTCTTGCCTTTATTACAAACTTGCTGCTGGAGTAGACTATGGTGTTATCGGTGTAATTCAACATTACGGTATTGGGTTATTGAGGCTGCGGTATATCTGAAGTATAGAGGAGGTATAATAGTGGTCCAAGAATTGAACCCTGCGGTACCCCTGCGGTTATAATATACGATTGGGAGAGAGAAGAATTTATTTTGACCATGAAGTAGGAAGTGAGAAGAGTGGTGGCGTGGGTGTTTAATCCAAATATGTAGTGCAGCTTGTAAAGCAGTCCTGAGATCCAAACACAGTTGAATGCTTTAGATATGTCGAGAGAGATACAGACCGTCGAGCTTTGGTTTTGATGATTAGTTGTGACATCGTGCGTTAGTTTTAACAGAGCATAACAGGTGGAGTGTTGTGAGCGAAAGCCAAACTGGGAATTTGGGGTAATAGCATTGTCATTAGCAACTGAAAGCAGATTTCGATACACCTTGCATTCAGTATCTTGCTTAATGTGTGTAATAACGATATCGGACGATAGTTGCTGGGGTTGTTGGAAGGACTGGACTTATTGATAGGGACTATAACCGTGGTTTTCCAGTTATTTGCGAAATGTGACGCGTTAATTATGTGGTTGAGAAGAACGAGAATAGGGACTAGATTTGACCGGAGAACTCTTTTGTAACGAAGGTTAGGAATTCCATCTAAGCCTGTCGACTTTTTCTTGTTGCGTGATGTTATAAATTCAGATAGTTCACCTGCTGTTAGGAATGACGCATTATCCAGAGGATGTGACGCTTTGTTTGTTTCGTTGAATTCCGAGATGGAAGGGGTGAAGGATGGGATCATTGTGTGTGAGATGTAGTCATTTACGGTAACTTGAAAATTGGAGACTGAGAGGGAGTCGTTTTGTTGATGGATTTTATAAAAGTGATTAGCTAGACAGTTTGCTATGTCAACATCTGATTGGACTGGGTGTTTGTTAGTAGGGTTGATAATATAATCGATTCGGGGTTTATATTTTCGACCCGGTAGTCTGTTGTTATTTTTAAATAAATCACGATTGGGTATTTTTATTTTTAAGTATAGACGTGTGAGCGTGGTCGGCAAATTGTTTTAGTTGTCCATTTATCAGGGTAGTCAAGAGTTGGATTTGATTTTTAATAAAATGGGGGTAACTGCTATGTAGTTTTCGTATAAGCTGTTTTTTTTTTTTATGCGTAACAGTTTTGTAAGGATGTTTGTTCTGCTTCGAGTCATCTTCGGTGAGAACAGCATAATAAATCGGCATTGTAGCCCAGCAACTAATTTTGTTCCGTGGTCGTTCACTTAATCAAGAAAGCAAATAAGAAAAAATGTGTCACTATGGAATGTAATAGTCCGGGGCCGTGCTTCCTCGGATGAGGGAAGAGCGGGGACCTTTCTCCTTTATTTAATATTCTGCTGTCATCAATTCGCGTTTCATTAATTGCAATTGATAATTAATTATCAAAGAAAAAACTGTTACTTCTCTTTGATATTCTTTAATTGTTTATTTTAACTTTCAAATCTTCTTCCAAATGACTTCTTACTCCTTCAACTCAAATTGATTCAATCGCTAACTCACAACTCAAACTGATTCCGAATTCAAACTCTAAATAAACTCTACTGGAACTGAAAAACTAAACTGCTTCTCAGCTCAAACTTCGTTACTTCTCAAACTCTAATCTCAAACTATATTTAAAACACTTCTATCTCTCAACTCTGCTTTTCTCAAACTGATTTTACAATTTTTTTTTTTTTTCAAAACTGTATTTATTAACCATAATTAGAATTCGTACATTTAAGTAATACAGTGACTTAAAATTAATTTTGTAACAATTGCTTACATGTAATTATTATAATAATATATACATTTTCCAAACAATATTTTATGAGATATAAGATAGATGCGTGTTTATAAATTTAGTGATATTATCTTCCTGGAAAAGGTCAGAAAACCAGGAATTTGTTTTTTCAACTTTACTTAATCTAAACTTAATCCTAATTATATAAATAACTTAACCTAATTTAGCCTGATTACAGTATGATTTTCATAAAGCCATAAACAAAGTTTTATAATTAATGGGATATATGTTATGAATTAAAGGATGTGGAATGAGGTTAGTTATGGGTTAGAGGTAGAGTGTTTCTCTCCGGTTGTTCGTTGGAAAAGCGTAGGATGTTGGAAAATGGTTGGACGTTACAGTATTTGAACTGGTTAGGGGTAACTTCGGTGTTGTGCTATATGATCTCATTTGAATCATTTACCAGTCTGCCTGAGGCGAAGATAGCTCTGGTGTGGAGACAGTTGGGGTAGTTAGTTCGGATAACTAGAGGGTTCTCTAAGAGCGAGGTTATTATGGGATTGGGATTATTTTGTAGGTTTTCGATAAATTTGATAGACAGTTCGAGGAATCGTCTATCGAGGCGCTCAATACCAGCAGTATTGTAGAGTTCGACGTTACTATAGTACTTATAGGAGTTAGGACGACGATGTAACCCAGAGACATACCTAAAGCATTTTCTGTCGAATACTCGTAATTTCTCCATTTGGGAGGGAGTGATATGGTACCACAATGGGCACGCGTACGTGAGTGTGGGCCTGATAATTTGTTTGTAAATGAGCAGTTTGACTTTGTGAGAGAGGATTTTACAAATGAATTGTTTCTCTACTTATAGAACATAGTGTTCTAATTAACTGGAAATTATAACATGAACAAAACAAATTTTAACAAAGTCTCTGTGACTTTTAACTTGAATAAAATTTGGTCGAAAATCAAAATTACTATGTTTTGAATGAATAAAAAGGTGCAGGTTATTAAATGTGCATGTTATTAAATGATATAGAATATTGTGAATGTTTATGAATGGAATGTATTAAGTGAGAGTTTATTATATGTTAAGGGAAGTTTTTAAGGATGTGTAAGGAGATTCAGTGTTAAATTTAATAAAGGGTAGTATTCTGGAATACAACAACACAAATGATTGCCACACTGAGCAGAAAAAGAAATTCATTTTTTAACACACTAAATTTTACTTTATTTTACCTAAAAGTTCAGTCGTAAAACCAGTGCTGAAGGCACCGTATACGAGGGTTGCCTTTTATATTTCGGGATTAGAGAACAAAAACAAATATTGATCATCGAAAATCACTTTATTGTTTTTCAAAATATTCCCCATAAAGATCTATACACTTTTGCATGCGTTTGAACCAATTGTCGAAGCACTTTTGCCACTCTGATTGAGGTATCTCCAACACATGCATTCTGAATGCAGCAACCGCTTCTTCAGGTGGCGAAAAACGTTGACCTCTCAGTTTGTTTTTTACGTACGGGAATAGAAAGAAGTCATTCGGTGCCAAGTCAGGACTATACAGCGGATGACCCATCAAATCGATGTTTTGGGTGCTCAAAAATGCAGTTGTCGCAGCCGATGTGTGAGAACTCGCATTGTCGCGGTGAAGAGTGATCCGTCTTCGGCGGTTGGTTTTCCTGATTTCTTGGAAGACAACTGGCAAACAAATGGTTGTGTACCACTCAGAATTGACTGTTCTGCGTTGTTCTAGTGGTACGGTTGCGACATGTCCAGTTTTTCCGAAAAAACAGGCGACCATTTGCTTGGAAGTACTTCGTGCGCGAAGAACTTTTGTTGGATTTGGCTCATCTTGAAACACCCAGACAGTCGACTGCTGTTTACTTTCGGGCTCATACGCGTAAATCCACGATTCATCACCTGTCACGATGTCATAGACGTGTTTCGAAGCACCGCGACCGTATTTTTTGAGCATTTCTTTCGACCAATTGACACGAGCCTTTTTTTGGGCGATTGACAAATTGTGTGGAATCCAACGCGAACAATTTTTTTTGACAGTCAAATGTGTATGCAATATTGAATGTATGCTGGTCCCACTAACGCCTAAGGTTGTCTCAATCTCACGATAGGTCACATGACGATCTTCCAATATCAGTTCGCGCACAGGATCAATGGTTTTCGGAACAACAACTGATTTTGGACGGCATTCACGAAATTCATCTTGGAGTGAACTACGACCAGGATTGAATTCACCATGCCATCGATAAACACTGGTCCTTGATGGAGCTCCATCGCCAAAAATTGAATTAAGTTCATCCATGCACTGTTGCTGAGTTAATCCACGCCGAAAGTTGTACAAAATAATCGCACGAAAATGTTGACGATTTAATTCCATTTTTGAGCCGAGATGAATCTTTTAAGTTACTGTAAACAACACAAATAGCGTTCTGAGTGCGTATAACCTCAAAAATGTCCAACTTTACAACAGAGCTGTCAATTGCCGGATTGCAACGCTAGGGTTGCCAAATCCCGAAACATAAGAGGCAACCCTCGTACATGTTCGATTACAAAAACGTTAAAAATATACTGTCAGAAACAGTATAACAAAAATCAATACTGTGTCGAAACAGTAACATTGAAGCAGTTAAATGAATAGACAATTCTCTTTTTCGTCTATTCAGCAGCTAGCAGCGCGTCCGGTGCCACTACAGAATTTTATGCTGCAACCTTTATCGTTGCATACTCTGAGGCGCTATAAGTTGGTACTTGTTTAATGTTCAATCGGCTGTTGCGTCTGCAACAAAGGATGTTGGGTAAAGGCTTTCCTAGGTGATTATGAGGGACGGATATAGGTGTGTGGCTGAAGAGAGCATTTTTTAGTATTTGCTCTCTTCTTAAGGCTGGTTGATCAATTTCAGCAGGGAGTAGGTTTGAAGCAAAGTATAGTCTGTAAAACTGGCAGCAATGTCCCTATTGACTCTTTTCCAGTTTGTCCTGGAGAAATTCGGGATCGGATTGAATGAGTAGCTTGGTTCGAGGGTAGGGATTTGGACAGTAGTGTGGACGGAACCATGATCGGATGGGAATTCGAAGGATACTGTAGGGGGGTTAGGTGAGTAGTTGTCAATGGATTTTAAAAAAAAAATCTATTGTTGATTTAGTAGAATTGGAGATACGTGTTGGCTGTAATGGAAAGTCCGCATAGATATATGGATGGAGTTGAAGGAGTGCTAGAAGTTGGCAACCGTATTTATTGTCGTTAAATGAAGTATGCCGAGCATTCCAGTCTCCTCCTAGTATGAAAGGTGCAGTTAGAGACTTTTGAATTATCTCAGTGATGTCGGAACTAGGGAAGTTTGGTTCCCGAGAAGGGTGAATGTATACGGACGACAGGACAAACACTTTGTTGCTTTTGCAAAAGATTTTAATTGCCGTGTACTCAATATTATTTATATTGGTGAAAAATTTTCCTAATTTAGGAAAATTGGATAAAATTGATTATTATTGCACAATTCAACAAAAATGTACATTGTTAAGATGTTCATTAGAAAACCATTTAAATTTATTAAATGCAATCACATCATTAAATCGGTGAACTTAAAATTTTATTGGAAACCGTCCTCAAAGTCCAATGTAAATATATGTCCAACTAAAGAGCTCGTGCATGTTTCCTTTATACAGAACCTTAAAACTACTTCCTTTTATAATTCACTTGGACTGGTGATTGAGTCTCCCATCCCTAGGACGAATACAACCCAATTCCAGTTACTTTCTGTTTGCCAACCACCCCAGTCCTTTTATATTGCTGTTTAATTTCATAAAGGGTTCAGCCTAAGGACTGTGGTTCAATCTACCATTTTTTAACTTTTCAGCTTTTGTCCACTGACTACATTATATATTAAGTCTGTCAACATTGGGCAAACATTGAATTCTCTTTTTAAAACGTCTTATGGTTGCTGTAAATGCCTTTTTGCCCAAGGCTTAGATTTCCTAATATGTCCGTCAACATTAAGCTCATCGCAAAAGCATTGAGTCACATAGAAAACTGAAAACCCATATCTGACATTGTACTCTGAATAGTGTAGCGATTACATCAACAAAAATTCTTTGTCCTTAACCACTGGATTGTACCTTGTACCTGAAAACATCATTTAGAAGTTTAAATAAATGATTTTGCAAGAAAGACGCGTGAATGTGACATAATTAAGGAAAAAATGAAATTAAATTCTGTACTATTATTCCGGGTTTAATTATCTGAATTTGTCATTTTTTATCCAAAATTTTAAAATTTCCACTTCTCCGAATGAATGGTACATTAACGAATTAAGTTTCCATTTTGTTTACATATGAGTCGGTCCTGTAAAATTTGATTTGGAAAATATATCCCTCTGATCCTTTGTATTTGAAAATGTCAGATATAACTTTTATGAAATATGGACACTTTGCTACCAAAAACTGCAGTTATCACCTTGCAAAAATAAGCACTTAACATATGAAAGGAATGGGGATATGGGAGCGAACATACAGGGCAAAGTCGCTGATTGCTTTCAACCCGGCGAAGGCCAGGACGATCCTTGTCCCTGTTCAATCCAAGTTGACATGCAGTCTCTACGTGACACCCCCGGATAGCTACTTTGGTACCCGCCACGTAGTGAACCAATGCATGTAGCGAGATTCTGAGAAAAGTTGGCACAATGCTAATAACCTTGCCCGGAAAAACAAATTATTACGGACAAACTAACTAGTCGGATATGGACCGGATACACGACCATGACCACGGAAACGAAAATGGCTAAACGCTTTGGGAATTTCCTCATGGAACGTCCGCGCACTATACAAAGCTCGAACTGCACAGCAGCTAGCCGATTCCCTGACAGAATATAAGGCTGACATAAGAGCATTACAAGAAATAACACGGACAGGTAGTGGTGTTATTCAAAAAAATAAGTATGATATTAGGTGTACAACTTAGCTTCCACCGATTTGCAATAGATAACGCCATCGAAATATTAGTCGACTTGTGTCTGCATCATAAAGTTATTCTCGATTAAACATGTCAGCTTACGAGCCAAATTCTCGTCATTTGCGGGAGGTTTTAATTTTCTGCTTTAATATGAAGAATGCTCTCAAATACCTATGGTGAGGCCGCTATTAGTGAAAGAACGTTCCGAGAGCGGTTTCAACGCTTCAAGAATGGTGATTTTAACGTCGAAGACCCATGGCGGTGGAAGAGAGAAGGTTTTCGAAGATTCAGAATTGGAGGCATTATTTGATCAAGACTCGTGTCAAACGCAACAAGAATTGGCAGGATGATTGGGAGTGACGCAACAAGCCATTTCATTTCATTTTTTACAATAAAGCCTCGAATTTCGGAAAAAAATGGCGGAAGCAAAGTTGTACACCTATTATTTATTATAGCTGTCATGCAAAACACCATGTACTCGGGGTAGGCTTTCTAGTCAGCCAAAAACTGAAGCCTTCCATTATCGGCTTTAATGCAATAGAGGAAAGGCTATGCACTCTTCGCGTGCGAGGCAAGTTTAAGAACATAAGCCCCATAAACATTCACGGACCTGTAGCGTTTCTAACAGATACACACACAATACACAAGCAAATAGTGAAGAACACCGAATGAAAATCGAATAAGAAAATGCATCAGAACCATATACCATAGCGATAAAATAACAAATCCACATCAGTCGAATGTATTTGAGTTTAGAGATCGAATTCGTACACACGGCGGTGGCCTGATGGGTTGCACTTTGGTTCAATTTTTGGTGATTCTAACTGTCATAGCGTCAGTTCGAATCACACGTTCTTCACTATCATCCCAAACGCTATAGACCTACAGAGGAGTCCCCTAACGACGAAAAGAAGAATTCCACGAGAACTTCGAAAGGGCACTCAATGTCTGCCCAAGATACGATATGAAAATCGTCCTTGATGATTTGAATGCCAAAAAGGGTCGGAAAACGGTTTTCAGGCACCACATAGGTTCCCATAGTTTGCATGAGAACACTAATGACAATGGAGTATGGGTTATCGAACTGGCAGCATCAAAGAACTTGGGTGAGTACCAGGTTTCCACGTAAAGATATCCACAAAGCCACCTGGGTATCACCAGATGAAGCCACTCGCAACCAAGATCGCCGCCACTCCTCAAGCCGGATGTCGGTACGAATGTACCGAGATGCCAAGTCCACGCGGATCACTATCTTGTTGGTATAGTTTTCCGAACGCGAAATTGCATCCGCGGATCAGGTTCGAATCAACACGGCTGCCTTACGCAATGAGAATACCAGTAACACATTTGGTCATGCGTTAAGTCTCGCCCTCGAAGAGCTGGATGGAGAGAGTAAGGCCAGGGGTCAGAATGCCGGGCGTAGAGGAGAAATGGACACGCCTTAAGAATACTGTCATTAGTACTGTCAACTCCATCTTAGGCAGTAGTCGTAGAGATCAGAACGACTGGTTTGGTGATGAGTGCAAACTAGAGATGCTGCATACCAGGCAATGCAGCAGTCTCATAGGACGCGGGTGCGAGAGGGGAAATACAAAGAGCTCAGAAGATCTGAAAAAATACTCCACAGACCAAAGAAAAATGCCTGGGAAAAAAGACTAGTCTGTGAAATAGAGAAAAGTAGAGAGCGAGGTCCGCACCAGGCGCGGAAGTTCTACCAAATAATCCGCAGTATGACGCGGTACACACCACGCTGCACTTACTCCAAGGATAAAGAGGGTAATCTGATCACCGATCCTGAAGGCATTCTGGAGCGATGGGAAGTGCACTTCAATGAATTGCTAAATGGTCAGCTCACAGAAGAATTGGATGGTCCACCAATGCAAGATCAAGACCAAATGCTGCCGCCACCAAGCATTGAGGAAACAGTAAAAACCATAAGACAGCTCAAATAAAGCCCCTGGAGATGATGGCATACCAGCTAAGCTGATCAAACAATTACGGGCAGCTTTACATCACGCAATTCATGAGATCGTGGTGGACGTATGAAGCAAGAGGAGACGCCGGAAGATTGGCGTCGCGGAATAATTTGCCCCATACATAAGAAGAGAGATATCACAGTGTGCGGCAACTATAGGGGTACAACATTGCTGGGTACCGCCTATAAAATACTCTCCTTTACCCTACAAGATCGGATAGCCCCATAACCTAAGCGATTGATCAGATAATCACCCTTAGGCAGGCGATGGAAAAATGTCAGAAATTTAAGATCCCATTATATCATCTATTTATAGACTTTAAGGTCGCCTACGACAGCATAGCCAGGGTAGAACTATATATAATGCCATGAGAGAGTTCGGCATTCCAAACAAATTGATACGACTTTGTAGGTTGACCATGACCAAGGTAACTAGTCAAGTAAAAATATCGGGATCGATGTCCAAACTAATAAACATCTATAATGGACTCCGACAAGGGGAGAGTCTAACCTGCCTCCTCTTCAACCTTACGTTGGAGAAAGCAATCCATGACTCTGGCGTTACAACTAGAGTGACTATTGTCGCAAAGTTCTGCCAGATACTTCCCTACGCAGATCAAATCGACATCATCGGTAGATCGGACTGTACAAAACTCCTTCGCCCAGATCAAGCAGGCGGCACAAAAACTGGGGCTGCACATTAATGAGCGAAAAACTAAGAACATGGTGGCAACTTCTGCGAAGAGAAGACCTAACGTTGGTCAAACTATCAGGGTAGTGGAGCACGAATTTGAAGTAGTGCAATCCTTTAACTACATTGGGTCAATAGTATCAGCCGATAACAATATGAAAAAAGAAATACGCGAACGACTGATCAAATCCAACAAAGCCTACTATGGTCTATGAATGCTCTTTAAATCCCGAAATTTATCCAGAACATCCAAGCTACTACTGTACAAGACCATGGTCTTAACAGTACTCATGTATTGATCCGAAAACTGGGTGCTCAGCAAAACGTACTCTGAGCTCTTATCCGCGTTCGAGAGAAGGTCTCAAGGAGAATTGTGTATGCGAGGGAGGACGATTCCGGAGTCGCTACAACTATGAGTTGTACGCGATCTATCTGGACGCTAACGTTATAAGAAAACCTAACTCGAATGAGTGAAGAAGATCCTACCCGGAAAGTCCTTTGTGGCAGGATGTATGGAAAGTGACAGCATGGCAGACCTTGTCTGAGATGGGGGGATGCCGTGGATCAGGACGCCCGGAGCCTGGGAGTATCAAACTGGATGACATCGGATCGAAATCGAGACCGGTGGAGAGACTTGCTAAATTAGGCCAAGACCGGATCCCGGTTGTAGTGCCGATGATGATGATATGAAAGTTATTAGATATAAGGAAAAAAGGGCCAAGGAAACAAAAAGATTGTTAAGCATTGACCTAAACAATACTCATGAGGACAGAGGCAGTCAAGATGACCGATTGGACAAGAAATGTTTGCCTAGATGGTTGAAATGGTACAATAGAACTAACAGTAAAAATGTTTGATGTACCAGATACAAGTCTCTTCTAAGCAAGATAAATATTAGGACTTTGAATGAGATCTCGCTGACCTCTATTCGAATGGCGCCCTGTCCAATCTTTAAATTCGCTCCTAATACTTTCAAACGTTCCGAAACTGTTTTGTGATGAACTCCTAAGTTCAACTAGTGTTTGACATGAATATTTGATATGCAAAAACTTGTTTAAATCAGCAAGAACTTATTCATCTAATCGATCGCAGGTTCAATGGGTTTGAGCTATCCTTTCCCATTTTTGGGATAGGTTATACGATGGTTGTTTTCCAGCGCTTCGGATAGTGAGGATTATTCAAGGCGTTGTTAAATAGTATTGTGTATATATCCATTGCCATTGGCGGAAGATGTTTGAGTTCAATGTTGGGAACTCCATCGATTCCTACTGATTTTTTGTTTCTCAATGACAGGGTATCTGGATTTCTTCCTTAGGTATTAATAGGCTATTAGTCCTGTCGCTTTTGACAATGGCATTTGCTTTATTTCTTCGTTGAATTCGATAAAACCACAAAATTCTCTGATCGCCACAGCGAGATGTCATATTGAAGGAGTTGGTAATTTAGTAGAGCTCTGTCCTCCAGGTCGCGGTCAGGTTGATAGTTCCGTTTCGGTACATGTTTACGTTGTTGGTAGGTATTATTTTTGGTATTGTTTTGTCTGTTGTTTTTTTTTTTATGGTTTCGTACATTTTTTGTATATAGTCGTCAATTTCGTCATTGCACAGATTTTTATTGTAGTTGCTGGTGGATTATCAGCGTTCGAGCGCAGTTCTCTTGTTAGAGCCCTGGTGAAGCGCGACCATCGCATTCCTCCGTGTTTGAATGGTTGCGGGACCCCACATTCATCAAGTTCCAAGAGATCGCTCAGAGGCTTTAGTCGATCGTTCCTAAACAGTGGGCACTTGAAGTTTGGTTATAGGTGAGTATGGTCTTGGTTGGTGCTTGGATGGTAAACGAGCGAAGGAAATTGTGTTTGCCGCCATCTTGCGGTCGGCCTTGATCGCGGTTTCGGGCCGTGGATTTTCTGGTTTCCGTACGTTAAGGATTCTCGCGGCGTCTTCTCTTGTGCGTTGATCGAGAGCGCGCTGCACGTTATGGCTCCGTGTAGGACTTCCGTAGCCTCGCGTGTAACCATTTCGCGAGAGTTCGGTTGGTTCTCGGTGTTTGCTGTGCCTTGCGTTTCGGAGGGGCGTGACAGATGACATACGGGACAGCTTTCGGCTGCTGTCATCGGTTGCTGGTCTGCCTCTCCTGGTACCGCGTCGAACGGTTATTCTAAGTGGCACGGCTTTAGCCTTTCGACATTGACGGTGCATGGCTTTTCGTCGATGTCAACGGAGAAAATCTGGTCGTTTATTCGACCCAGCACTTTGTACGGCCCTTCATAAGGGGGTTCCAGAGGTTTCCTAACTTTGTCCACCCTGATGAAGACATGCGTGCAACTGTACTGGGTGAACAAATATCCTCTTGGAACCGTGTCTGGAGACCTGACCTTTCACATGAGTTTGCGTAGGTTTTCCATGTTGGGCAACTGATCGAGTGGAGGTTCTCCGTCGGCGAAGAACTCACCTGGTAGGCGCAGATTGGTCCCCTAAGTCAGATCTGCTGCTGAGGCCTCCGGGTCCTCTTTTATGCTTGTGTCCAAGCCAAGGGGACAGTTGGTAGGGCATCGTTCTATCATCCCATTGAACTGGGGGTGGTACGCGGTTGTGTGGCTTTGTTGGCAGCCGAGTAGATCGGTCAGCTGCTTGAAAATCGCTGCCTCAAACT
The DNA here is from genome assembly GCA_963931805.1 of Microdon myrmicae. Lineage (NCBI taxonomy): Eukaryota > Metazoa > Arthropoda > Insecta > Diptera > Syrphidae > Microdon > Microdon myrmicae. The sequence goes on along the minus strand of OZ007501.1, from coordinate 96,911,493 downwards.
GTGATCCTCGGTCGGCTGTGAGGGTAGCCAGGACGCCGAAACGTGTGACCTAGTTGGCGTCCTTCAACCATGTGCCGGAAGTACTTCACTGCGCTGTAAATCGCTAGTAACTCCCTGTCGTAGGCACTGTAGCGTGGCTGGGTCAGATTCAAATTCTTTGAGAAGAAGCCCAGCCAAGGTACTTGACCTCTTGTTCTCCGAGGTGGCACTTGTCTGGATTAATTACCAGGTCGATGTCTCAGAGCTGTTCGAACGCCTGCCGCAAATGGGAACGATGTTCTGTCAGGCTTTTCGATGCTATAAAAAAAGGAAAAGACTCTGTGTTTTTTATTTATGTTTCATACAAAAGATATTTTGGGTGTCGGTTCCTTGGTGATAAGAACATTGGTTTTCGACGGTTACCTAAAAAACATAGCTTGCGTGTTCTGCTACGCCAGCGTCGTGTATTTTCGCGCAACCTGTCTTGGTGTCGCGATCTGCCACGGCCTGTCCATGGAGGATTTCCAACGCCGAGAGTGCTAAGTTGTACCTGTAGCTGTCGGATTTGCAGGCTCAAGCTTTCGAATTCGCTGCTTGCCTGCGCCGTGCAGGCGTGGGAAAATTGTTCGGGACTTGGGGCCAACATATCTGTGGATACGTGGAGTTGTTAACACCAGTATGTATGTCACCTTTGGTCGGGTGAAAAGGGGGACTGGGGACACGTGTCTGTGGGTACGTGAAGTTCGGTTATTGGTGAGTATGTTCCTTGGTGGAACGAAGATATCTCAGCCTATGATGATTTGTGCGGTTCGTGGAACCGACACAGATCTATCATACAAACCCTACTAAAAAAAGTACCTCTAAATGAATGACCCTATAGCGCTTGCTTCTGGCGCAAGACTAATGACCTTGCCCGGAAAAAACAGATCATTATGGAAAATTTAACAAGCCTCAGGACTTGCTAAATAACGCCAAGACCGGTTCCCGGTTGTAGTGCCGATGATGATGATGATAGCGCTTGCTAAGAGAATGGATAACGTGTGATTCGAACTGACGCCATGACGGTTAGAATCACTAAAAATTGAACCGATGCTCAATACATCAAGCTACTGACGCATGCACGAATTCGATTTCTAAGCTTCGATTCAAGTACACTCAACTGATGCCGAATTGTTATATTATCGCTATGGTATACGGCTCTGATGCATTTTTCTTTTTCGATTTTCGTTCGGTGTTCTTCACTATTTGCTTCTGTATTGTGTGTGTATCTGTTAGAAACGCCACAACCATATAGACAACCGATTGTGATTTTATGAAGTCAAGGCCAGGTATTTGGTTTTTCGATTTCAGATAAGTCCTGACCACCGCAAAGTTACTTTTTCCAAAGGGTCTCCGAAAATCAGATCTGAGCAGCGGAATTTTCCAAATTGTAAGTCAACGTTTTTTGAAATATTGTTTAGATCTTGCTCTTGTATATGCTTATAAGTTCAAATAAATTATTTTTTTTATATTAAGAACTAATTAAAAAATTATGTTTTTTTAACTTTGAATCCATGTAACCCCTAAAAGATTTTTTTAGTAATCATCTTGGTTAATGTTTGCAAGCAAAGTTCTTAGTGACAGACCTGTGGGGGTACGAGGTCACGACGCCGCGCGGGCGAGAGTTCTACCTCGTCCCCACAACTTCCTCTAAATGTTCCACCGTACACTGTCCACCGATAAAACAAAACAAGTACACCTCCACAGCACACCGTCCACAAGAAGTAAATAAAAAGTCACTGTTTGAGCCGATTGTAGTGAATGTTCTTTATTATTCCTTTTATTGTTTCCTTTGCTATTGTTCTTAAGTAACACCAGGTCTTACGAGTTTACTGTTCATGATTAATTAGTAATTATTATTTTAATATATTGTTATTCACGTTGCTAAGTTCACGACACTGTTTAAGGATTGGTTACTGTACTGAAGGAAGCACATTTAACGGAAGACTTGTGTAGAAGAAAGGCTTTAATTAGCACGGAGAAGGGCACATGCGCATGGACTTAATTTGTATCGAGGTGTGTAAACGAAACTCGACTCTGATCCGTACGCATACCCGCAGGGCTACGGGTAGCGGTGGTGGAGGACCGATCAGCTCGATCGGTGGATGGACAATGACTCGACGATCATCATCTTGTGCAGAGATGATTCGCTTAGCAAGGGAAATTTTTGGGTGCATTCGCTTTCACTGTGGTGATAACCGGATCTCATAGAGGAGATCGTCATTGTACACATGTATATGTGTACGTCGGTTCTTTTCATGGGTCGAAGCCATGATAAGGAATCTGAAACAATGAAAAGGACATAAGTGCATTCACGAAATACCATTCCGGTAAAGCAAAAAAAACCGAACTCGTCGGATGCTAATGGGGTCTTTGTATACATGTGCGTCGCGGCTAAACAAAAAGACGACGATATGATGTGGAAATGTGCTAATTGGTTTTAGCTAGGTTACTGGGAATTGGTCTCAACGTCTATGGTGCTAATTACATGCAGCTGCGTTGGACCATTTATCGTTGGTTAAAGTGATCACCAGCCAATGTGTATATTTGGTGATTTATGATACACTTGGTGAAGACGGGAAATAGCCGACGCAATATGTATGGTCCCTGTTATGATGGTTACATTATATGTAAACCAAATCCTTTTGTTTACAGGAATTCGTCTAGGAAAATTTTTCTGACAACGTAGATGCCGAAATTGGTTTGGAATTCCTGATAAGCTAATAACGAAATCTTACAGGGAATTGGTATGCGGAGAGAATGAATGGAAGGTAAGTTTTCTTTACAGGGACTTAAAGACCATAGATTTGATCTCTTTAATGCGTGAAGCATTTTCAGGTGCCTAATGCGATTGCATTGGCGAAAACTTATGCGTCTTGGGATGAGGTAATGGGGGTTTTTAGGTAAGTGTACCGTGTGGTTTGGCGGCACTGCCACATACCCAATGAACAATAAATAGAAGAACAATGTTAATTCGAACAATTTTCAAAAATTGTATAATACAACCAAAAAATACCATCTAGCATGACAAATTATCGCGCCAATGAACTTGGCCACCCGTACAACACGAAAAATTCGTAAACACTGCCAACCATAAAAAAAAAACATTTAAAAAACACACCTATTGAATATTTTCATATAGTTATTCTCTATATATGATCCAACAAAAAACGAATGGAGCATGTAAGTGAGAGTGGGAGCTTCCTTATTATATACCAGAAACCATAATAAAAATCATTGCATATTCAGACTATAAAACAATTCCATTCTAGTAGCCAACGTGCATAGACAAAGCGAATATATGCCCATACTCATGGAGTAAGACGGGAGTCCTCCCTTAACAACTAGTTCTACTACAAAACCACTTTATGCATTTATCAGTTATAATTGAATAAAATTGCTCATGTAAACACTGGCAGGACACCCCTTTCATGAAACTGTCATCAGAACGGGCTGTTTATCTTTCCCTCTAGTTGATTTCCTTGTTGCAAAACAATCGCACCATTCTATGATGCCTCCCTTCATTCCGACTACAGGAAACTTTGCCGATTCAATGAAGTACTTCGAAGATATCCTTCTTGCTATCAACGTATGATGATTGCATGCCAATTACCCGCAGATGATTTCAAAGATTTCATTTACAATGAAAGGACGGTATTTTTCGCTTCAAATTAATAAAAAGACAAATTAAGGAAACATCAGAAATTGAATGCGTTAAGAAAACAATTAAGTGTGGAACGCATTGTGGATTGCGTTAATTTGAGGTAGACACTATGGTCCAATTGTACTTTCTTTTGGTCCTTTTCGGTTTATTGTTTTTTATTAGGAATCAAATTTTTCGATTACACTCATCAATGGGACAAGGTACAATCGGCAAATCTATTTGATGTTATATTATGGGCCATCTATGAATACCGAATCGAAAGCTGAGGATTTAATGATAGGAATTAAACTTATGTAATCAAACCTTTTTAGATGATGTAGAAGCTGGCGATGAAGTTTTTGGCCCAAGTGCCAATTGATTATTGGCTTGCATCTCACATTTAAGACGGAATTGAAGTTACTTATAAAATAAATGAAATATTAGCACATCTCCCACGACGAAGGATATCAGACATCAATTGTTAAACAACGCGAACGCAAACGCGAACGGACTTAACGTGCACATTTTACCGTCTTCAAGTTATGGGATGTGTTTATGTTCCCTCGCCTTTTGTATTGACTTGAAGACTCATTTATATTCACAGAATTTAAATTTTCCAGGTCATCTGATGGGCGACGATAAGCCTAGGATACACACACGCTTGGGAGTGGATATTCTACGATGTTACTTCCTTTCTTCCATTTCTCTTTTTTCCTATTTTCCCTTTTTATACTTTTTTTGTTTTATGCTTTTATTTTGCCATTTAATTATATTTAAATATTGTTTCAATTAACAATGGTGTTGTATTTAACAATATATTTATGTATTTTTTCTCTTGATCCAAACCGCAGCAATCACCGAACCGTATTCACGAGAAAGTATTGAAATTAAAACCGTACCACTCACGCACAACAAATTCAAAAAACAAGGGATAACGAAAAGTAAATTTAAGAATAGTCTTATTTAAAAACTTGTTTCAAAAATTAGCGTAATAAAGAAAACTACAAAAGAGGAAAATTGCACTCGGCCATCACATAGCGAATCGATATTCCAAGAGATAATCAGTTGCGAACTGCAGAAGGAGGACAAAAGTTTACGAAGAAGAGCCTTCAATGTCAGTCAGTTACAGGCCAGCATCACTTCCACAGCTCTTCCAATCCACATCGTTGCCGTGTGGGACGTAAGCATCCTTGTGTGTTATCACTCTCTACAACAGACCGACCATGTGTTCACCCAAAAGCACCGCAGGCAATATACAAAAGATGCGCATTGTGTTTATGGGGGCTAAGCGCATGACTGTCCCCACAAAAATACCATCGGCCCCATGGCCACACCACTGTGTGGTGACAGTTCGTGTATCTTTTAGGCACTGTGTAACAAAAAGCAGACCAAACAACAAGTAAAATATTGAATCATATCAGGTTCTACCGAGATTTGAACTCGGATCGCTGGATTCAAAGTCCAGAGTGCTAACCATTACACCATAGAACCGTTATGTACTACTGAGTTTCAAGCGTGTATTCTACAGGTGAATCAGAAATAAATTTGTAAATGTTAATTTTTCTTTATTTTAGTTGATATTATATTATTACGTGTTTTTTCCATTCCTGTTTTTAGATTTTAAACCAGAAAATTCACTTTAATGAACATAACTTTAGTTGTATTAAATAAAACATGTTTTTTTTAAATCCCCGATTTTATACAACGTTGGGGTGTGAAGGATATAAAATCTATATTTTTAAAATTTACCACGTATCTTATATGGGAATGGGTTACAATAAAAAAGCACAGAAATGTATAATATAATATTTGATTTCCATGCTTCGAAGGTGCTAATAACCTCGAATGAACACAAAATTATATCGTTGAATTTCCAACCTTTTAATCTACTTGTTGGCGCAAGGCTAATAACCTTGCCCGTAAAATAAATTATTATGGAAAATGTAACAAGCCTCGAGACTTGCTAAATAAGGCCAAGACCGGATCCCGGTTGTAGTGCCGATGATGATTATGATGATGAACATATTCATTTATTTGTATATTTTTTGTGTTTCCTTTGATAAAACATACAAAGTATTGTGACAAGAAAATGATCATCATCATCATCGGTACTACAACCGGGGTCTGGTCTAGGCCTTATTTAACAAATCTCTCCACCGGTCCCGATTTCGAGCCGATGTTATCCAGTTTGGCACTCCCGGGCTCTGGGCGTCCTGGTCTACGCCATCACCCCTTCGTAGACAAGGTATACCGCGCTGTCTCCTTCCATACATCCTGCCACAAAGAACTTTCCGGGCAGGCTCCTCTTCGCTCATTCGAGCTAGGTGTCCCGCCCACCGGAGTGTATACGACGAATGCCTTCGACGCCGAAACACTCCAAAGTGTACAAAGTGTGATCGATATGGGTACGATGTCCAGGATTGTCTGACACTAAGTACACAAAGGAAGGCGGATAATCCCGAACCCACACCAAGGTCACAGAACCAACAACAGTCACCCAGGAATACCTCAAATCAAGGGCAGGAACGACCATCCACTTCGAAACACGCAACGGCATCGAATCGTAGAGTGTACAGTATACAGCATGAAAGGGTTTGTTAGGTGGTAGCAGTGATGTATTGGTAAAATAAGAAGTAAGGGAACGCATAGCGGGAGCAAAAAAAAATCCTATTTTCAGCAAACTATTTTTTTCCATGTAAATTTTTATTTTTTCTTATTCTTACTATACAAAATATTAACGAACACAAAAATAGAAATTCAAAAAAAGATGAAAATCAAAAAGACATTATTATTGTGTAGTACACTTATGGTGTACTACAAAAATTCCCAAATAAGATCACACACATTTTTATCATTTGCCCCTGCTCTTTTAGTTTGCTGGTCAGTAGCGGATCGATGGGAATGCAACCAGGTTTTTACGTACAAAATTGGATTCCAAAATTCCATGGATGGTCCATGAAGTTTAATAAACAATAAATTTGCAACATGATCAATTAGAATGCATGATCTTCTTTCCGTTACAATTAAATTCATGCTGCTTAAACCACGCTCGCATTCTGAAGAACTGCAGGCTATAATTTTAGAATATTTTTTTAAAGTTTCCAAATCGTCTAAAATGTTACGACCACCACAAGCCAAGTAATCTCTAAAGGCATTTAATGTTTTCCCCAAGGGTAAATTAAAGCGTTGGCAGAGAAATTCTACTTCCTTTTCTCCAAATTCCAAATTAAATTCAGATGGCCATTCGGTTGGTTCAAGAATTCGCAAAAAAAAAATGTCTACTAAAAAAGTACTGGAACGCGTTCCGATTCTGAAAAAAGGTAAGGGAACGTCGTTCCACCGCGTTCCCCTCCCAATACACCTCTGGGTGGTAGTCGGTCCAAAGGTGAGATACCACCCCTTCAGCTGTGCATTTCGCAATGTCGCCGAGAGAAATCTTCGACGGTATTTCGGATGTGTGGCTGATGGCCGGACTGACACGGGGATAAGTCATGACGGTGCCTTCTGATATAAAGAATTCCAGAGGTAAACTATCGCCCATTCGGATCTCCGGGGGAAACTATGTCAGGGGGAACATCATGCAGATATCATGATAAATGACGGAACTTTGAGAGGTTCGTCATTGCATAACCGGGCTCGCTCTCGAGGCTCGGCCCACGCTCGACTGGTGACGGCATTTTGAAACATCAGGGGCATCGGTTTCACCAATACGAATGTAAACGCCGTCCACCAATATTTGCAAACAACGAAACCCGATATCCTTGCCCTAACTGAGACCCAGGTCGATTCGTTAACTGATTCGACATATCTTCGTTGCTCAGGATACGACTTACATTCGAGATTCCGTTTTAAGGGCGGAGTCTGCGTCTTCGCGCGCTCCGATCTGGCTTTGTTACGTGCCACCACCATCATTTGATAATTTGTTATTATAATGTAATTTTGTTTTAATATGGTCTGATGGTAAGGTGGTGGAAGAGTTGCGCGATCCACAAGTGAGTGTTCGAACACGCCCCGATTCGGGTGTGGATCGTGCAACTCTTCGAGTTCGAATTCGGTTTTTGAAGTGGATGTTGATGGAGAGGGAGAGAAAGAAAAAGAGAAATTTTAATTCCGTTTGTTCCGTTGAGACAAAGGATTACGATTGAATACGGTGAATGTGAAGAAAGACAGTTTGAGAAAAGTGAGAAAGGAGGGAAAGTGCAACGTCCCGTTGAGATTTGATTGAAAAGTTGTGAAGGAGTAATTAAATTAAATTAAATTAAATTACAAGGAAGTAAAAGAAAGTACAAATTAATAAAGTTAAGAACGCGTCCAGGAAGGACCGATTACTACTCGACTAGTAACGGAATTTGGTAACATCAGGGACATCGGTTTCACCAATACGAACGTAAATGCCGTCCACCAATATTTGCAAACAGCGAAACCTGTTGTCGTTGCCCTAACTGAGGCCCAGATCGATTCGTTAACTGATTCGACATATCTTCGTTGCTCAGGATACGACTCACATTCGAGATTCCATTTTAAGGGCGGAGGCTGCGTCTTCGCTCGGTCATATCTAGCTTGCCAGAGGACGGAGGCGTTGGAACCCAATAACATGGATATCATATGGTTGAGGGTCGTGCTAAGGAATTCCGTTAAATTTCTTTGTTGTCTTTACCGCTCCCCGAATGGCGATCGACCGGTGACATTTTTCGAGCATCTTTCACATACCGTCGACTGGATACATATCAACCACCCAGCTTCTGAAATTGTTGTCCTTGGTGATTTTAATGTACACAATTCCGGCTGGTTGTTACATTCCAACAGAACCGACGAGGCTGGGAGGCTGGCGGAGATGTTTGCTATTAGCCACAACTTGACTCAACTCGTGGAGTAGCCGACGCGGGTGCCGGATGCCCGAGGCGATTGTGCGAACACCCTGGATCTGTTTTTGACATCCGAACCCAGTATTTATACCGTAGAGGTTTCTGCGCCACTAGGAAACTCAGATCACTGCTTGGTTTCTGTCGTGCAAGCACTTGCATATCAAGCGAATAACCGGCCTAGGCAGCTTCGCCATGTATGGAAGTATGGGGCTGCTAACTGAGACGATATCCGAGATTTCTTCACATCCTTTCCACGGTCGGAGGTGTGCTTCGGAAACTCCGATGTTAACACATGCGCGGAGTCGGTATCAGAGATTATTCTTCTGGGGATGGAGATGTATATTCCACATTCCATCAAACGAAGTTCGTCTGATAAACCTTGGTTTGACAAAAAATGCGAGCTGATTACAGCGGCAAAAAATATATGTTTTAAGCAATGGCGCTCCAATCCCACTGATGTTAACAGAACGAATTTTGTTAGAATCAGAAACGAATGCAACCAGGCGATTGATACCGCGAAGAAGGCTTATAACGACAGGGTGATCAATGAGCTCCTTCGGTGCCCAACTGGTTCGCGCTCCTTCTGGTCAATGGCAAAAGCTGTCAGCGGTAACTTCACAACCTCCTCTTTCCCTCCGTTGGTGACAGACAGCGACACGTTAGTCGCGAATTCAAAGGATAAAGCTAATGTGTTCCCGAATTTATTTTCCGCGAATTCAAACCTCGATCCCGGCCTTTTGGAGCCACCTGTGATCTCGCCTGTACGGATGTGAGATTTCGTCCGCGCACTATTCAACGCATTCTACGTGAACTGGATTGTAGGAAGGCAACCGGCCCTGACGGAATACCAGCAATAGTCCTTAAGAACAGTGCTCCAGAACTATCGCCGGTTCTTGGCAGACTCTTCCGCTTATCTTATGCACGGAGGACCTTTCCTACCTGCTGGAAAGCCGGTCGAGTTCAGCCAATCCCAAAGACGGGAAGAAAGTGTCTCCCACAAAATTACCGTCCGATAGCATTACTGTCTATTTTATCTAAGGTAATGGAAAAAGTCATCAATACAGAGTTAGTTAAGTACTTGGAGTGCAACGGACTTCTGAATGATCGTCAATACGGTTTCCGTGGCAGGCGGTTCACGGGAGACCTTTTGATCCTTATAACCGACATATGGACATCTGCGATTGCGGGACATGGTGAGTCAAGGGCGGTCGCATTGGATATGTCCAAGACTTTTGACCGCGTCTGGCACGGAGCATTGCTCAGCAAACTTCGTTTATACTCGTATGGACTGTCCCAACAGCTTTGCGACTGGACGAGGAGCTTCCTCGAGAATCGATCGATCCCGGCTGTTGTGGACGGCGAGTGTTCGGATCTGTATCCTGTTAATTCAAGGGTGCCACAGGGCCCTATTTTGGCTCCAACCTTGTACTTGCTTCACATAAATGATTTGTTGGAGACAACGGATAACAAAGTGTTCAGTTTTTCGGATGATAGTACGCTTGTTTCCTCCTTTTCGAGTGTTCGGCCGATTGGTGCATCTGCGTCGCATCAGCTGAGATGTAGACCGATTGACTCTCTGAATCGGGATCTAGATAGGGTCCTGTAGTGGGGAATGACCAATCTTGTCGACTTCAATGCATCGAAGACACAATATACAACATTCACAAAGAAAGGCGGATCATTGGTTCCACAGCTTATGATGAATGGCCGGACCCTCGAGGCTGGGGAAACTTTGAAATTGGTCGACGTCACGGTCTGTGGGAATGTATCATGGCATAAACACGTGTCGAGTATCGCCAGGTCATCCTCAGGAAAACGGAGCTATCTTTTTAGAGCCAAGACATTTTTTACTGCGGCCCAACATCTTCTCCTATATAAATTCCAAATTAGACCTGCGTTCGAATATTGCTCTCATGTTTGGAGCCCGGTTCCTAAACATACCCTCGACCTACTTGAGAGCATACAGAGACGAGCGATCCGACTGATCGGGGTCTCGGCGCTGATGTCGGGACTACAGTTGCTATCATATCGAAGGCGCGTAGCAGACCTCTGTCTGTTTTACAGATATTATCACGGGTACTGTTCTTCGGAGATTCGTGATATTTGTCCACGCAATTCGGCTTATATGCGCTCCACAAGGCAATCCGACGGATCGCACCCGTTTGTGGTTCATCTCCCCACGGCGCGAACACCCCTGCATCAGAACTCGTTCCGTTACAGAGCAGGGTAAGCTGTGGAACTCCCTTCCCACGCGAGTGTTCCCGGAGCGTTGCAACCTGCAACTGTTCAAAAAGAACTGCAACAGTTATTTGGTGGCATCTCGGGGCGCTAAAAAGTGCTAGAAGTTGGCAACCGTATTTATTGTCGTTAAATGAAGTATGCCGAGCATTCCAGTCTCCTCCTAGTATGAAAGGTGCAGTTAGAGACTGTTGAATTATCTCAGTGATGTCGGAACTAGGGAAGTTTGGTTCCCGAGAAGGGTGAATGTATACGGACGACAGGACAAACGCTTTGTTGCTTTTGCAAAAGATTTTAATTGCCGTGTACTCAATATTATTTATATTGGTGAAAAATTTTCCTAATTTAGGAAAATTGGATAAAATTGATTATTATTGCACAATTCAACAAAAATTTACATTGTTAAGATGTTCATTAAAAAACAATTTAAATTTATTAAATGCAATCACATCATTAAATCGGTGAACTTAAAATTTTATTGGAAACCGTCCTCAAAGTCCAATGTAAATATATGTCCAACTAAAGAGCTCGTGCATGTTTCCTTTATACAGAAGCTTAAAACTACTTCCTTTTATAACTCACTTGGACTGGTGATTGAGTCTCCCATCCCTAGGACGAATACAACCCAATTCCAGTTACTTTCTGTTTGCCAACCACCCCAAAAAATTCGATGTCGTATCAAGGCAAGGTGGATAAAACCACAAAAGCCAACAGACGCACCCGATGTGGTTAAGTCTGTACTTAGCGACCACAACCCACCGACCTGCACGGTCAATACAGAATGGCAAACAGTCGAAGGAAGAAAAAATTCAAAGGACAATAAACAATTTTGGCGCAGCCGGTTACCACCACCTGAGATTGGTATCAAATCCGTCGGGGATACAATCCAGTGGTGTGAAGAGCTAGAGCTAGAGAAGAACTAGACTAGCGGAACTAGCGGCTAGGAGAAATAAAAGAAAAAAGCCGTATAATGAATCAAAAATAAATAAAAATACTGTTTCTCTCTTTCCCCGTTTCTTTTCCAATTACAGGAGAGAGGACCAAATTCAACGTTGGGAGGAAAATTTAGAGAATAAATTATACCCAAATATTTTCCGTTGTTTCTAGTGTTCTTTTTCAGGTTTTGTCTTTCTTTCTTTCTTTTTCTTTATCCACAGTTATTTAGATTGGGTCTTGTCTCTCATCGTTGGGTTGTTCAGTTAAATTGATTCTTGCCTCTCATCGTTGGGGCGTTTATTTAAATTAATTTAATCCCTCATCGTTGGGCTGTTTGTTCCGCTATTGTGTTTTCGTTTGCTACGGTTAAAAGCGAACTGCGGGTAGAATAATCCGGGTAGTCTCTCCGTACGCAAATAATTAAACGCGCGTAAGTCATTACCCTTAATGCAAACGAAGAGCCACACAAGCAGGCTATCCGCAGGAATTAGAACGGTGTAACCCATCGCCGCTATGCTGGGTGCGGAAAAAATGGTGGACCTATTCCAAGCTAATGTGGAAGTCTACAGTGGCCAGAAAGGGCCTAACACAGCGAGGGAATTACACAATTTCCTCGAAAGCTGTGACAGGACGCTGGACTGCTTATCGGAGGAGAAGGAAAAAATATTCCTGCGGTGGTTGCCCATGCAATTAACTGGGAAAGCTGGCCGCATGTTCAAAGAACAACTCCCAACGACTTTCAAGGAGTTTGAACAGCAACTCCGAAGCACGCTACTACCACACGCGTCATACGAAGAGTTACACTCGAAACTCTCGCGTATGCGACAATCCCGCGAAGAGGATGTCGCCGATTTCACCCACCGCATAACACAAGCAGTAACGGACTGCAATGAAGCAGGAAAACGTAAGTATGGGAGTGCAAATAGCATAGGGTTCACCTTCCAGACCGAAAGATTAGCAAAATCGGTTCTGATGGTAGGAATCAGGAACGAACAACTGAGGCATCTGATAGTAGAAGCAGAAAAAGACCCTTTAGATAGGATAATAGGTAGGGTTCTCGAGTTAGAACAAACCGAGAATGAAATGAGAATAGAGAGTGGATGGTATGAAATACCAACGAGGTATTATGCCCAGTTACCTTCACCTGAAAGGAACGACACCAACCATGCCCCCATCTCACCAAATAGGCAGCCAATTGTAAAGAATAATCCATTCCACATTTGGGAGGATAAACATTTTTTAGATAGGACCTACGGGAATACTCGACCAAACCCTCAGAAATCGAAGCAAAGGCAGAATAGACCTATAAACGATGCGTCTCGGGTAGTAGAGACACAGAATAGGAATTCTAACACTAGATTCCCAGAACGATCTCACCGCGTTACACGCCCACAACCTGGGAAAAGCCCGTTTAGGTCGGAAACACCACCACACACTTCTAGTAGAAGACCAACAGGGTCTAAACCAAAGAAGCCCGAGGTACCACGACACCTTCAAAGAGGCGGAGGTGACTATCTTAATGACGCCTCTAGTCAAGGTAGGGACAAGCATACACCAAACACATGGGTTACACGCATGACTTGCAGCTTCTGCAATAGGAAAGGGCATGTATACGACGAATGCCTTCACGCCGAAACACTCCAAAGTGTACAAAGTGTGATCGATATGGGCACGATGTCCAGGATTGTCGGGCACTAAGTACATAAAGGAAGGCGGATAATCCCGAACCCACACCAAGGTCGACAAAAACCAAGTCAGTCACCCAACTTACCCTTAATAAATAATATTACCTATTCAAATACATTACGTATATTACCATATATATTACAATAAATTGTTGTAAAATAACGCATAACAAATCTACCGAGCTTGATTTTTCTTACAACATTGGCTTCAAGGTAGATTGCGGAATCGTCCCCCCTCACATATGGGTCCAACAATTCTACTTAAGACCTTCCTCTCGACCGCGGGTAAGAGTTCAGAGTTCCTTTTATTGAGCACTCTCGAATCCACACATGAGTACTGTTAAGACCATGGTCTTGTACAGTAGTAGCTTGGATGTTCTGGATAAATTTCGGGATTTAAAGAACCATCATAGACCATAGTAGGCTTTGTTGGATTTGATCAGTCGTTCGCGTATTTCTTTTTCCATATTGTTATCGGCTGATACTATTGACCCAATGTAGTTAAAGGATTGCACTACTTCAAATTCGTGCTCCACTACCCTGATAGTTTGACCAACGTTAGGTCTTCTCTTCGCAGAAGTTGCCACCATGTACTTACTTTGTCCCTCATTAATGTGCAGTCCCAGTTTTTGTGCCGCCTGCTCGACCTAGGTGAAGGATTCCTGTACAGCCGATTCGGTTCTACCGATGATGTCGATGTCATCTGCGTGTTGAGGGTTCATCGATATAACTGAGAAAAAGGAATGGCTTACCTACTTTTGGTGTGGTGTGCCCTCGCCGTTTACCCTGGTCCAGTGGTGTGTCCTCGCTGTTTACCCTGGTCCAGTTGTCTCAGAATAAAACTGTATCTTTTCCTTGGTTTTATTATTTCACTTTTGATTCTTTATTGTTTTGTTGTTGGCTTTTAAGAGTTAACTAAGTTACATCTTCATTGTTTTACTGTTGATTTTTAAGATTCAAATAAGTTACTTCTTAATCGTCTTACTTTCGTCTTTTAAGATTTAAAATAAGAGTTGCTTGACTGTCTGCCGCGGCTCCGCCCTCTGAAACTTTACTGATCATGAAATTGAAATTTGTCGCCCTTTTATTCTATTTCGCGTTGAGAATTGTCAACTTTTTTAATGTGGAAATTCCAAGAAGCACACACAAGATTTTGTGTGCTTCAATTAGAATTGTGTTTTAGGAATTGGTTAAAGGTTTAGTTGGAGAGGTTCCTGGAAGGGAAATCATGAAATGCGTTTTGAATTAAGCATTTCATGATGTCAGGATTTTAGTAATTGAATCAATGTGCGACGAATTAACTTTTGGTTTAATTCGTCACCCATATGATTTAATATGGAATTTGTGTTATGGGAGGTATTGGGGATTTGGATGGGATTATATGGGTATGTTGGGGATTTGGATGAGAGTGGCGATTTAGGATCGCTACATGCGTAGGCAAGAATCTGGCTGGACTTGGTGAGAATAGTCCCTTTTGTTGTAACGCCAGTGTCACGGATTCCTTTCTCCAACGCCAGGTTGAAGAGAAGGCAGGCCAGACTGTCCCCTTGTCGAAGTCCATTAAGGATGTTAACGTTAGTCATGGTCAACCTACAAAATCGTATCAATTTGGTTGGAGTCGTATACGGCCTTAAAGTCTATAAATTGATGATATAATGGAATCTTAAATTCCTGACATTTTTCCATCGCCTGCCTACGGGTGAATATCTGATCAATTGCTGATTTGCCTGGGATGAAGCCACAGTGATATTAACCAATGATGACTTTAGCGTATGGGGCTATGCGATCTTGTACGATAGTGCAGAGTATCTTATAGGCGGTACTCAGCAATTTTATATAGTTGCTGCACAGCGTGATATCTCCCTCCTTATTATACCACGACGCCAATCTTCCGGCATCTCCTCTTGCTCCCATACGTGCACCACGATCTCATGAATTGTGTGATGTAACGCTGTCCCTCCTTGTTTGATCAGTTCAGCTGGTATGCCATCAGCTCCAGGGGCTTTATTTGATTTGAGCTGTCTTATGGCTTTTAATATTACGTCAATGCTTGGTGGCGGTCGCATTTGGTCTTGGTCTTGCATTGGTGGACCCTCCAATTCTTCTGTGAGCTAACCATTTAGCAATTCATTGAAGTGCACCTCCCATCGCTCCAGAATGCCTTCAGGATCGGTGATCAGATTACCCTCTTTATCCTTGGAGTAAGTGCGGCGTGGTGTGTACCGCGTCATACTGCGGATTATTTGGTAGAACTTCCGCGCCTGGTGCGGACCTCGCTCTCTACTTTTCTCTATTTCATAGACAAGGTTTTTTTCCAGATCTTTTGAGCTCTTTGTATTTCTCCACGCGTACCCTTCCTATGAGACTGTTGTATTGTCCGATATGCAGCATTCTTACGTTCACTCGCTAGTTTGCACTCATTATAAAACCAGTCGTTCCGATCTCTACGACTACTGCCTAAGATGGAGTTGACAGTACTAATGACAGTATTCTTAAGGTGTGTCCATTTCTCTTCTACGCCCGGCATTCTACCCCAGGACTTACTCTCCCTCCGTCGAGGTCTTAGAGGGCGGGTCTTAGCTCGTGACCAAAGGTGTTACTAGTATTTTCATTGCGTAAGGCAGCCGTGTTGATTCGAACCTGATCCGCGGATGCAATACGTCTCCGTAAGGCAATCCGCTCTCGGAAAACTGTACCAGCAAGATAGTGATCCGAGTCGACGTTGGCACCTCGGTACGTTCGTACCGTCATCGTGCTCGAGGAGTGGCGCCGATCTATCAACACGGGGTCAATTTGGTTACGAGTGGCTCCATCAGGTGATACCCAGGTGGCTTTGTGGATATCTTTACGTGGAAACCTGGTACTTGCAACGACCAAGTTTTTTGATGCTGCCAGTTCGATGACTCATAGTCCATTGTCATTAGTGTTCTCATGCAAACTATGGAAACCTGCGTAGTGCCTGAAAACCGGCTCCCGACCCATTGTGGCATTTAAATCACCAAGAACGATTTTCACATCGTTTCTTGGTCAGGCATTGAGGGCCCGTTGGACGTCCTCGTAGTATTCTTCCTTTTCGTCGTCAGGGGACTCCTCTGTAGGTCCGTGAGCGTTTATGAGGCTGTTGTTCTTAAACTTGCCTCACACGCTAAGTGTGCATAGCCTTTCGTTTATTATATTAAAGCCGATAATAGCAGGCTTCAGTTTTCGGCTGACTAGAAAGCCTACCCCGAGCACATGGTGTTCTTCATGACAGCTGTAATAAATGTCATACTCGTTTTTTTTTTCAATAACACCACTCCCCGTCCATCTAATTTCTTGTAATGCTGTAATGTCAGCCTTATATTCGGCCATGGCGTCGGCTAGCTGCTGTGCAGCTCGAGTTCTGTATAGTGAGCGGATGTTCCATGAGAAAATTCTCAAAGCGTTTAGCCATTTTCGTTTCTGTGGTCGTGGTCTTGTATCCGGTCCATTTACGGCTTGTTAGTTTGTCCGTAATAATTTGTTTTTCTAGGCAAGGTTATTAACCTTGCGCCAACTTTTCTCAGTATTTCGCTGCATGCATTGGTTCAATACTTGGCGGGTGCCAAAGTAACTATCCAGGGGTGTCACGTGGAGACTGCATTTCAACTTGCATTGAACAAGGACAATGATCGTTCTGACCTTCGCCGGGTTGAAAGCAATCAGTGACTTTGCCCTGTATGTTCGCTCCTATACCCCGGTTGTCGAGTATAACACGAAGATATTTAATGCAGTGACTGGATCTGATTATTTGCCCTTTTATTTCCAAATCAAGGTATTCAACTTTCTCGCGGCTGCTTATTAAAGCTGCCTCCGTCTTATGTCCAGGTAGTTTCAATTCGACCATACCTAGCCAGCATTTAATGCTCTGGATTATTTGGGAGCAAATATTCTCCAGGTCATCTAGATTTTTAACTACGGCCACTATCGCCAAATCATCTGTGTACCCAATGGTTCTAACCCCTTCTGGTACACTGACCCTGAGCACACCATCGTACATGATATTCCATAACAGCGGACCTAATACAGCTCCTTGGGGTACACCCGCTATTATTTTATATTCCTGTGGTTGCTCCACTGTGTCATAGAGCAGTTTTCTATCCGAAAGATAGTTTGCTAGTATATGCACCAACTAGGATGAGACTTGTAGATCACTCACCCAACGCTTCTAGAAACCGATTCCAGTTCATTGAGTTAAATGTATTGTTAACATCTAGTGTCACCACGGTGCAATATTTTTTCGTATCTTCTAGTCATCGTGCTCCAGCTATCACATTGCGAGCGATGTCGCACACCACAGATAGTGCCTTACTGGTTGATCTAGCTTTATAGATCCCATACTGCCATTCAGAGCCCCGATGTCCCCTCAGTGAATTGTTCCCAACGAGTAGCAATTACTCGCTCAAGCAGTTTTCCTGGTGTGTCCAGCATGCAGAAATGGTGGTAGGACGACGGCGCTTCTGGTTTCTTGACTCCTTTTGATATAAGTACAAGTCGCTGTATGACCCACGTATCACGATGTAACCGTATGCCATGGAACATTTGTGGGTATGATCCCTATTGCTGGACGAAAACTTTTGAGAATCGTCAAGTCGCCACAAGCCGATTTATTATCTACGGATTATTTTCCATTCCCACCTTGCACTCAAATAAATACACAATATATGTTTCTTTGCTCTTGAGCTCTTCAAACTGCTGGGTTGTGTCAGGTTGTCAACAAAAAGCTCCCAAAAATAGTATATAGGAAGCCAACTGGGCAGTCTAAACGAATTTAAGTTAATTTGGTCCATGTTGACGGATGACCTTGCTATGTCGACCTTTATTCTACACAGGTATCGTCCTTAACCACATAACGTTTTGTTTAGAAATATAACCAAGCTATTGCAAATGACTTTAAGCGATGCTATGTCCTATTCTAAGAGTCTCCAAGATATTTCGTTAGTTAGCAACCGATCTTTTCAACTAATGAAGCTAATATACATAGATAACTCATTCCTTATCCTCTGCATTTTTCTCAACTGGCTTTCATTTTGTAATGCATGCACAACGGGCGATAATACGACGGTGCTTCTGGAATCTTGACACCTTTTGGTATAAGCTCAAGCCGCTGTTTTTTCCATCGTTTAGGAAATTGTCCTGTTTGAAGGCAAGTTGTGAAGAGACTGCTGAAGACTTCCGGCTTTTTTGTTAAAGCAGCCTTCACTACAGCGTTAGGGATACCATCCAGTGCCAGGGTCTTGTTTTTTTGACAACCCTTGCAGCCAAGAGCACCTTCTCGGTGGTCACGGGAGGTATTTCTCCTTCTGTGATACTCCACTCCACTTGCATTCTCAACACCTCATAAGACTGCGGGAAGAGGACAGCAACTATTCTGACCATGTCAGTTTTAATTTTTTTTTGCATTTGACTACTGTTGTTGTGTAGTCTTTTCATGACTATTCTGTAGGCACTGTCCCATGGGTTGTTATGTTATTCATCCCTTAGGGAGCAGAACTCGTCACATTTACTTTTTCGGATTACATTCCTCAACTCTTTCCGTTTGTTGACGAATTTCGCATGCAACTGTGGGTAGGTGTTATGGTTTCTTGCTCTTTGTTGCAAGCGTCGTAACTTGTTGCATTCCAATTGCACATGGGCGATGTCTGAGTTCCACCAATACACTGGTTTGATAGCCTCTGCTGGTTGTCTTTGTCGTGGCATAGAAGCATCACATGCGGTAGTTAGCCACTTCATGACTTTTCCAGGCTACCTGTTCCCATCGGCCTTTGCGTCGAACTGTTCGATTTGGTCTTTCAGTATATAATCGAGCAGTTCCGCATCGGGGTCCTTCTCTTTCCATCCATTTTTCTGAGCTTTTTTCGTCAATTTGTCAGTGATGAATCCTCTTTGCGGTAATATTTCATACATCACGGCTTGGTGGTCACTATGGGTGTAGATGTCCAAAACTCGCCGCTCCATACCTCTTGCCAACATGGAGCTGGCAAATGTGATGTCGATTTTGGACTGACCTCTCTCGTTTATGAAGGTGTCATCAGCACCATCATTAAATAGCACTACATCTAAGATTGCGAAGGCTTCGAGTAGTGCCTGACCTCTACTGTTGGTCCTTATGCTTCCCCATTCTTCTGCTCAAGCGTTGAAATCTCCAGCAACTCTTATCACTAGATTCTTGTGTTATTCTGTCCAAAAAGCATTTGAATTCTTCTATTTTCCACCTTGGCGGAGCGCAACAACAGTAGAATTGAATTCCTCTGATCTTAGCATAGGCAAATCCTTCCTGCCGGTGAACACTTCTGCATTCCATGGGGGAATTTCCAGTTGTCCAGATGGCCGCTGTTCCGCTGCTGTCTTCCTCCCATGTAATAGTACCAGTGCCAGGCATCCTGTACTGGTCATTGATTAGTACCACGTCGGCACCATATTCCTCAACCGTTTGGGAAAGGAGATCTTGTGCGGCTCCACAATGGTTTAAGTTAATTTGAATGAACTTAAACCTGACCATTTTTATTGAGAAGATTGAACATCGCGTTTTTAAATACTAGGTATTTGTAACTCCCTGTTAAGTGGTGGTTGCCGCCTTCGCACCCTGATTCGCAGAACATGTCTTTGGGTTGTGTATTACAGCTCATCGCTTTGTGGCCTTTTCCCCTGCATTTCAAACTGTTTACCGAACGATCTTTTTCGGATTTGCAGGCTTTCGTCACATGATCGTATTGCCAACATCTAATATATCGTGTGGGTGCGATGGGTTCTCGAAGTCTGCATCTCTCCCATCCAACCCGTAGGAAACCTGTAGCCAGCAAGATGCTAGCCTTTTTTCTTGGTAACCGGATCATGGCAACCTGTGTGTCATCTGGTTTCCTTCTTAAACTCTTTACCGCTTCCTTTGGGATCGAGTTCAGTGCAGGGAACTCTATAGCGATTGCTGTCGGGATTTCCTCCACAGTGGTAACCTCATCTAAATTACGACCCTCGGCCAAGATTTCCTGTGACATTGTTTTCACATTAGTATCTTCCTTTAATACCTGTTGTACCTTTGCTTTCAGTATCTCGGTGGTGGCCTGTGGACGGCGTTTCAGTTCTGGCAAGAATTCACCTAGCTCGGGTTTGTCCTTCATGAACTTTAATATATCTGCATATGTTTTTTCCCCGGTTTTGGATATTATTAAAGCGTCCGGGCGTGGCCTCTTTTTTTTCATAATGTTGGCCTTCCCGGTATCACCCTTTGGAGCCTCTTCACCTCACATCCCTATTCCTTCCCCTCTCGGCAATTGTAAGCCAATTATAATTGCGTGACTCATCATTGATCTGCCCCGGGACCCTGCTTACATCTATGTGCGAGTGTTGTTTAGGTTGGATTTGCAAGTTTCCACCGCTTGCTTTAGCCGGCGGAGATGGCTTCTTTAAACGATTTTCCACTTCCTTATTAGTTTTAGTTTAGTTGATTGAGGGCAGAACCCTCATTTATTTTGCTTAATGCAAGCTCAAAATTAAACTTAAAATTAATTAATATAAAAAGAACCTTAAAGACTATCTTAAATCTAGAGTGAGAAGGAGAATAAAAAAGAAAAAAGAAAAACCAGGAGGTGAAAAAGACTTGGCGATAGGGGGGGTAGGAGGTTAAGGAAGGGCAAGTGTATGTAGGGGAGGCAAATACGGCTTTTGTGTGACAATGACAATGAGGGGCACGTCTACGTACTGGTATGGGGCGGGGTTGGAGAGCTGGGGGGAGAGGTTTAAATTGGGGTAGGGTGGGGTGAGGACGGGTTTCTTCTGAGACGTCGTTTGAGGGTAGGAAAGGAGAGGTTGAAATCAAAGGAGGTGGGGAAAGAGTTGGCATGTCGTAGCAAACGCGAGATCGGCTCGTTAACGCCGTAAGAAGTGTGGTGAGCGGGCACGTAAAACAGGCGAGGGTTCCGCACATTACGAGGGTTTGTATAAAATGATAAAGTGGAGAGCAAGCTTGGGCAATTGATTGAGCCTGACAGAAGGCGATGAATAAAGATGATGTCAGCATGGATTCTGCGCTCCTCAAGTGTGTTAAGATTGATTAGAAGGAGCTGGCCTATGTAGGGTGGTAGAATGAGCGGGTTTTCGCAGTTCAATCCACGGAGGGCAAAGCGCAAGAAACGACGTTGAACGCCCTCGATCCTACGAATGTGAGACTGTTGATACGGGGACCAGACCTGACCAGCATATTCGAGTAGTGGCCGAACGAAAATTGTGTAGAGTGATCGGGTGACGTAGGGGTTTAGGAATTCCTTCGACCAGCGTTTTACAAAGCCAAGAGCGGCGTTGGCCTTTAGGATTGTGTCATCGATATGTGCGGTATATCGAAGTTCCTTGTCGCATAGGACGCCCAGGTCGCGAATCGATTCAACCGATGTTATCGGTTGGTCTAGCAAGAGATAGGAACGTGGCTGGGTGGGGGAGCGTTTCCGAGAGAAGTTGATTTTGTGACATTTGGCGATATTCAGTTCTAGGCAGTTATGTTGGCACCATATCGAAAAGCTGTCAAGATCCGAAAGGAGAAGTGAGGAGTCAAAGGGAGAGCGGATTGTCTTGAAAATGTTGGTATCATCCGCGATGACTGCCCTGGGGGACACCTGAGGGTGGAGAGAATGGATCGGAGACGGTGGATCTAAATCGCACACAACAGGTTCGAGAGTTAAGATAGGATGAGATCTACTTAATCAACAGGGGTTCAAAACTAAGGGAAGATAATTTAAAGAGAATGAGGTTATGGGAAATTTTGTCGAAGGCCTTGCTAAAGTCGGTAGTGACTACATCAACCTCATTGCCGTTTTCTAGGGCAAGGAGTGTGTGGGATGTAAATTCGACAAGGGTGGTAGTAGTGGACCTGCCAGAGAGGAAGCCGTGCTGGTTAGGAGAGATGATGGGACTGCAGCGTAAACATAACGCTTCGTATAGAAGGCCTTCGAACAGTTTAGGAATGTGCGAAAGCTTAGCAATGGGACGATAATTGGATATATTAACTATTAAGAGACACTTCTTGGTAGTAGAGGGCCTAGAGATATAATGGGACTCATCGTCAGACAGCGACCATTGGAGATGGGGGAGCTTGAAATCACCCAGGACTACAATGTCATCTTGGGAAGAACTCAGTTCCGTTAAGCAGTCGATTGCAGCCATAGCGAGTTCGTATGCCTCAGTAGCTTGCGAAGGTGGAATGTAGAAGCAAATGATGTACAAGGACTTTAAGCAGTGTTCAACTTTTATAGCGACATAGTCGAGGTAGGGAGAAAAATAGAAGGTGATAAGAGAAGATGTTAGTCCGTTTTGGACGGCAAGCAGGATGCCTCGGCAGGGGATGTCAGGCAAGGAATGATGGACATCGTCGTCACGGAAAACTGTGAGGGAGGGGGGGAACAGCTCTAGGCTGTTGATACTGGGGGTGAGGTTGGTTTCGGTCAGGGCGTATATATCATAGGGAAAGGTGTGGATATTGTGTAAAATCGACTGGGTTTTGGAGCGAAGCCCTCTGACATTCTGATAGTATAAGGTTAGGGGACAAGTATTGGGAGACCCCATAGAGAGTGGGGTAGCCAGCCGATTAGGGCAGAAAAAAATTATTTTTAGTGGGTTCGTTGCGTGGTGGACCAGATGCCATTTTCGAGCCAAGTATTATCGGAGAGCCGAGAGGTCTCTTGTTACTTTAAGAGCGGGAATATTGAAATTTTCATGGAACTTAGTGAACAGATTACGAAGGCTAGGGAAATCGGTGGGGAGACCTTCTTGTTGAATGGAGATCTTAACGCTCGTTTTCGTTTTGCCTTCATAGGAAACTGCATCAGATTTAGCATGAAGATAAGCTAGATAAATGCGGACATTATCGTAGGTCCTACTGTTACGTGCGGCTTCCACCGCCCCCATCATTTATTTGTTTTAATATAATTTAATTTTAATATAATGTGATGGTAATGTGGTGGAGTAAGTGCACGATCCACATGTAAGTGTGCGGACACACCCCAGTTCGAGTGTGGATCGTGTACAAGTTTCGAGTTCGATTTTCGGAGTGGACGTTGAGGGAGAGCAAGAGAGAGGGAACGGGTTAATATATTGCAAAATACGGTTTTTGATTCCGTTTGTTGTTAGTTTTACATTCGAAAATGCGGTTTTCGGGGTTCCGTTGATACGGGTAAAGATAAAAAAAAAAAGGAGAGTTGATGGACGGTCGAAGAAAGGAAGTTTTTGTAAAAGCAGTTAACTAATTTAAAGATTGAAGAAACCAGTTTAAGTTGTTAAATTAATTAAAATAAAGTTGTAAAAAGCAGTTAACTAATTTAAAGATTGAAAAAACCAGTTTAAGTTGTTAAATTAATTAAAATAAAGTTGTCAAAAGCAGTTAACTAATTTAAAGATTGGAAAAACCAGTTTTTAAGTTGCTGAAAGAATTAAAATAAAGTTGTCAAGGTGTATGACGTACGAAAATTCATCCGCAGTTTTGATTGGAGTATATTGGTGGAAGTTATTGGATGTAGCAGCATTGTACGTGCATTAGATTAAAACCGGACCTGGCCCCACACAGTCTTGAGACAAGTTTAGATTGAAACTTAAGACAAGGTAACCCCATGTGTTATTAACATTGAGATTTCGGTGGCTATACGTATGCGGACGGAAACACCAGAAAGTTATCAAAGCTAAAGATAAGGTAACCCCATTTGTTATTGATATTGAGATTCCTGTGGCTATACATATGCTACACTACTATTTCGAAGCTTTGAGAGGGCATAGCGGCATTCGGATGTCTTAAGGGATTGTTGCGTGATCTTGACGGGAGGAGGTAGAAGGGGATCAAAAATGTGGGGGGGGGGGGTATATTTAGCACCTGTTTTAAGGTCAAAGAGCGGAAAGGGGCTGGGGTTGGGGGCGGGATGAGACGTGGGGGGTGGTTTGGTTGGTGTTGGGTAGGATGACATTACGGGAATGTGTGGGGGTGGGTTTGGAATAAGGAATGCGGTCACGGCGAGATAAAGGGAGGCAATTCCTTAGAGAATTCCAATGATCTCGATCAGCTCTCGCAAGGCGTTAGTAATATGCCTTTGCTTTTCAATTTTGATCGTCCTTGTCAATTCTGCGATCCGCTCTCCGAGCTGTCCGAACACCAAAGATCCATCATCATCTCCATCACGGTTCTGGCCCACGTTCGTCTCTATATCGCCACTGTGTGCGCGTGAGTGTGTGTGTGTGTGTTTTTTTTTTTAAATATACGGGACGCACACTCAAAAGGAGTTTTTAATGCATCTGTAGTTACAAAATAAAGGCCAGCTGGGAAAAATGCAGAGGTTAAGGAATGAGTTATCTATGTACATTAGCTTCATTAGTTGAAAAGATCGGTTGCTAACTGTACGAAATATTGTGGAGACTCTTAGAATAGGACATAGCATCGCTTAAAAGCATTTGCAATAGCTTGATTAAATTTCTAGCCTCGATGGCCAAACAAAACGTTATATGGTTAAGGACGATTCCTGTGTAGAATAAAGGTCGACATAGCAAGGTCATCCGTCAACATGGACCAAATTAACTTAAATTCGTTTAGACTGCCCAGTTGGCTTCCTATATACTATTTTTGGGAGCTTTTTTGTTGACAACCTGACACAACACAGCAGTTTGAAGAGCTCAAGAGCAAAAAAAACATCAATTGTGTATTTATTTGAGTGTAAAGAGGGAATGGAAAATAATCCGTAGATAATAAATCGGCTTGTGGCGACTCGACGATTATCAAAAGTTTTCGTCCAGCAAAAGGGATCATACTCACAAATTTTCCATGGCCTTCCGTTTTCATCGTGATACGTGGGTCATACAGCGGCTCATGCTCATACCAAAAGGAGTCAAGAATCCAGAAGCGCCGTCGTCCTACCACCATTTCTGCATGCTGGACACAACAGGGAAACTGCTTGATCGTGTAATTGCTACTCGTTGGGAACAATTCACTGAGGGGACATCGGGGCTCTGAATGGCAGTATGGGATCTATAAAGGTAGATCAACCAGTAAGGCACTATCTGTGGTGTGCGACATCGCTCGCAATGTGATAGCTGGAGCACGATGACTAGAAGGTACGAAAAAATATTGCGCCGTGGTGACACTAGATGTTAACAATACATTTAACTCAATGAACTGGAATCGGTTTCTAGAAGCGTTGGGTGAGTGATCTACAAGTCTCATCCTACTTGGTGCGTATACTAGCAAACTATCTCTCGAATAGAAAACTGCTCTATGACACAGACGAGGGACGACAGGAATATGAAAGACTGGTCATGATGGAAGCCATCAGTAAGGTGGCAGGAGCAGCGAAACGTTGGTGCATGGGGGTTCTTCACTCATCATTAGAGGAACTCCTATATGACTTACTGAATAATTTCCGACGGAAGATGATGCTGCCGATCTGCACGAACTTTTGGGGAATAAAAAACAAATGGGGGACAAGGACACAGGAGAATTTGTACAAAACATGAAAGCGATCGCCTCGAGGCGTCAACTGGAGGAGAGGACTTATAGCGTCTGCGATGACGCTATGACGGTGAGAATCACTAAAAATTGAACCAATGCTCAACACATCAGGGCACCGCCGCGTGTACGAATTCGATTTCTATACTCAAGTACACTCAACTGATGTGGAATTGCTATGTTATTGCTTGGTATACGGCTGATGCTTTTTTTGTATTGTGTGAGTATCTGTTAGAAACGCCACAGACTCTTATGAAATCGCCCCGTTGCCAAACTCTCTCACTTACCCGTTCTATATGAACCCTTAAGTATTCGCTGTAAATCTTTTACTTCTCCAAGGCAACGTGGTTTTTTCAATGGTAGATCAATCACAACCAACCTGAGTTCACTTCTTTTAAACTCTCTGCAACTTGATTCTGCACTGCTGCAATCAGACCTTAACAGATTCTCAACTTGGTTTGGTAAAAACTGTTTTGTACTTAACATCGACAAGTGTCAATCCATAACTTCTTCTCATAAGTGTATCCACCCATCCCCGCGTCCCTCCTTCCTTCATAACCAACTCCTCTTCAATGTCCAATCTATTCAAGACCTTGTTATCTGTTGGCGATGCGATTTCCCATGAAAGACAAGGCAAGCACCAGCAAACAAGTTCCTGGGAAGCACAACAATCAGCTGCACACTGGTTGCGGAAAACCACTCGAGAGGAAAAAGACACTCAAGAAACGAGCTCGGGAAAAGAACATAACTCCGGAGAAAACGAGTGAAAGAGAAGAACAGCATAAGAAACGAACGAATGTGAGGACAATAAGACGAGTAGTACGAAGCGTGGCCAACACGGAGTGTCGCGATACGCTGAAAGCAGGGCAGCCCGACACCATAGAGGAGCTCCTACAGAAAATTCGGTGGAATAAAACTGTAACACCGCAAATGGGGCAGATATTAACCGTAACGGCGAATACGAACGCAGCCGGAACGTCAGGGACAAGTGCAGGAAGTTCAACTTTATCCACGATCAGATGCTTTAGGTCTAACCAGATTGTATGCGTCGGACGAAATTGCCCAACAAACAGACGGGATAGAGAAACAACTACAAGCGAATTAACGAAGACCAGTCAGAGCAGTACAGACGCAGAACAACCGACGGCAGCCAGAGTCAAGTGCTGCAAGGGCAATGAAGTCAGGCACATAGCCCGTAACTGCATAGTAAGTGGGAGCCCAGTAGGTAAGAGCTCCAGTGGACATAACCAAGAGAAGAAAGCAAGCCAGCTGTGAGTACGAGAAGACGGCAGTGTGTACCATAAAACGGTATATGTAAACGGACAAGCAGCCGATGCTTTTATTGACCTGGGCAGCGATTGCGTCACGATGCAGGCCCCTACAAATTCCACTACGAGGAGGATGCCAGAAAACGAATCGGGTTCGCTGGAGAAGGTGCCGAACAATAGGAAAATTATATGCGAACATTATAGTAAACTCCCTACGAAGTTGGTGCAATGTGCTAATTGTCCCGGATGACAGCACCCATACAAAATAATCATTGGGCGACAATTAGTGGATCAACCTCAGGTTCGAACCGAGAAGAGCCACAACGAACTCATAATTAGCGATTGTACCACAGCGGGTGTACCCCAAGGATGGTTGTTAGGTCCGCTGATATGGAATATCGTGTATGATGCTGTGCTCAGGGCCAATGTACGAGGGTTGCCTTTTATATTTCGGGATTAGAGAACATAAACAAATATTGATCATCGAAAATCACTTTATTGTTTTTCAAAATATTCCCCATGAAGATCTATACACTTTTGCATGCGTTTGAACCAATTGTCGAAGCACTTTTGCCACTCTGATTGAGGTATCTCCAACACATGCATTCTGAATGCAGCAACCGCTTCTTCAGGTGTCGAAAAACGTTGACCTCTCAGTTTGTTTTTTACGTACGGGAATAAAAAGAAGTCATTCGGTGCTAAGTCAGGACTATACGGCGGATGACCCATCAAATCGATGTTTTGGGTGCTCAAAAATGCAGTTGTCGCAGCCGATGTGTGAGAGCTCGCATTGTCGTGGTGAAGAGTGATCCGTCTTCGGCGATTGGTTTCCTGATTTCTTGGAAGACAACTGGCAAACAAATAGTTGTGTACCACTCAGAATTGACTGTTCTGCGTTGTTCTAGTGGTACGGTTGCGACATGTCCAGTTTTTCCGAAAAAAACAGGTGACCATTTGCTTGGAAGTGCTTCGTGCGCGACTGCTGATTACTTTCGGGCTCCTACGCGTAAATCCACGATTCATCACCTGTCACGATGTCATAGACGTGTTTCGAAGTACCGCGACCGTATTTTTTGAGCATTTCTTTCGACCAATTAACACGAGCCTTCTTTTGGGCGATTGACAAATTGTGTGGGATCCAACGCGAACAAATTTTTTTGACAGCCAAATGTTTATGCAATATTGAATGTATGCTGGTCCCACTAACGCCTAAGGTTGTCTCAATCTCACGATAGGTCACATGACGATCTTCCAATATCAGTTCGCGCACAGCATCAATGGTTTTCGGAACAACAACCGATTTTGGACGACCTTCACGAAATTCATCTTGGAGTGAACTGCGACCACGATTGAATTCACCATACCATCGATAAACACTGGTCCTTGATGGAGCTTCATCGCCAAAAATTGAATTAAGTTCATCCATGCACTGTTGCTGAGTTAATCCATGCCGAAAGTTGTAAAAAATAATCGCACGAAAATGTTGACGATTTAATTCCATTTTTGGGCCGAGATGAATCTTTTAAGTTACTGTAAACAACACAAATAGCGCTCGTATGTTAAAACGTTCTGAGTGCGTATAACCTCAAAAATGTCCAACTTTACGACAGAGCTGTCAATTGGCGGATTGCAACGCTAGGGTTGCCAAATCCCGAAACATAAGAGGCAACCCTCGTACCAGAAGGAGTTAGAATCATTAGGTACGCAGATGATTTGGCAATATTGGCCGTAGTTAAAAATCTAGATGACCTGGAGAATATTTGCTCCCAAATAATCCAGAGCATTAAATGCTGGCTAGGTATGGTCGGATTGAAACTACCTGGACATAAGACGGAGGCAGTTTTAATAAGCAGCCGCAAGAAAGTTGAACACCTTGATTTGGAAATAGAAGGACAAATAATCACATACAGTCCCTATATTAAATATCTTGGTGTTATACTTGACAACAGGTTGACCTTTTAGGAAACCCTGAGGAAAGAGCATGCAAAGTTTTGGCGAGACTTTACCCAATGTTGGGGGCCCCGACCCCACATAAGGAAACTCATAACCAGTGTCAACACCTCCATTATAATGTATGCAGTTCACATATCTGCAGGAGCTGCACAGTGTAGTGGCGTACATGATACACGAGAGGAGTGAACTCAGCACATAGGCTGGCATCACTAGGAGTATGCTGTGCATTCCGAACGGTATCCGAAGATGCTATAAATGTTTTGGCCGGGGGACGCCACTTTGCAGCTAAAGAAAACGTTGCGTTGCACGAGGTCTCCCAAGAGAATCGACGGAGAATGCGGTCACAATTAGAGCTCTCAAGCCTAAGAGAATGACAACGAAGGTGGGATTCTTCCACCAAAGGAAGATGGACCCACATCATGATACCTGATGTAGAAACATGGGTTAAAAAAAACATGGCGAGCTGAATTACCACCTGACTCAGCTAATATCAGGACATGGATGGTTTCGGCAATACTTGCACAAGTATAAGCATGTGAATCACCCATACTGCTTGTATTGCGAAGGCAAAATAGAAAATGCGGAACACGTACTCACAAAGTGTGTGAGATTCAGGACCGCAGAAAGGATTTTGGAGAGACATATGAGACGGATAGTTATCATGGCAAGGGTAATAGATTACATGCTGAGTTCAAAACAGGCATGGTCCGTAGCAAATGATATTCTATGTGATATGATACAGCAGTTGCGATGCGACGAGCGGAGTAACAGGTAAAGTCTGTCCCGCTCCGCGATAGAATATATAAACGAAAGTTTCGCGGGGATAAAGGGGAATATGTGCCCGGCGGGAGGAGGTTTTAGTCGGTAAAAATCCAGCATGCCTCCGGATCGGCCCAGAGGTATCTTTTGAATATTTCCACCTTCCTACCGAAAACAAAAGAAAAAAAAATACACACACACCCAAACAAAACATAATATTTACCTGTTCGACATCGCATATAAATTTTAAAAGAATTTATATCATTACCTCTTATATTTTCTTAATAATATTGTTTTAGAAAAAAAGGAAATATCATGCTATTTATAGCATCCTACAAATTTCCGGCATGTTCTAAAGTGTGTTAACGACTTCGCCGAGGAAAACCGTACGTGGACTATGGTATACAAATTTTTATTTCTAATTATTGTTATTTTCTTTGAATATATAAAACGACAAACATAAAAATTAAATCTTTATAAACATACATCAATTAATTTATATATGCATTCCTTTATATATTTAGAAAATAACAAACATTAATCTGAAATAAAATGATTTCCAACACACAATTAAAAATAACTGACAGTTAACCAGACAAAAAACAAAAGTTAGTGAACTCATTGTCTAACGCCCACCCCAATGACATTTATTTACAAAAACAAATCGCATCTTTGTCTTACGACACTCGCCTTCTCCTTCTAGCTGCTCCATAAGCTCTATAAGTCAATTTCCAGGAGTACCAAAACGATGGAACGAAACTGACGAAATGTAAGAAGTAATTTTATGACATTAAAGAAAATAATGGCCGATTGGAACTGAAGCCGAATTACGAGAAATATCGCGACTAATATTATTACGGGACGACCAAACAATAATACAAAGTTCGGTTAAATCGAATTTAATCGTTTATATTGTAATTTACTAGAAAATCCGCAACGTTTTCCACACCCTGTGCCGTGACTGTCCCCTAATATCGAATAACTTCCCCAAGTGCTGTCATGTTTTGCAAAGTGTGCATCCTTGCATAAAATAATCATCAGAAAATAAATAAGAAACATAAAGAGTATACTTCAACGATCACATTGGCTAATTGGAATACACCAATATAAAAGGTCACCTAACATTTGTTAAACATTCTCTGGTGGAATTCGATGTATTTACGTGAAGCAAAGGAATATTGGAATTTTGATGGACTAATAAAATCCAAGCTCGAATGCCACCGTTGATTTTGTTTAATGATCCTTGTTCAAGTGGTCAAAGCATTTCCGCATTACTAAATGGAATGCAGCGTATTGGTGCATCAGTATCAGTAGCGAGCCATACGCAGCAACAAATGATTTCAATTAGTGAAGAACTTCAAGATACAACTGCGCCTGGAGTATCATCAGTGAGTCCTGGTGATTCGACTTTGGGATCAACTGCAAACGGCGCTGTTCCAGATGGCATGTTATGGACGGCACTGTATGATTACGATGCCCAAGGCGAGGATGAACTCTCGCTGAAGCGCGGACAAATTGTCTGCGTTCTATCCACAGATATCAATATATCAGGTGATGAAGGTTGGTGGACGGGAAAAATTGGAGATAAGGTGAGTGAGCTCCTTTGCTATTTGTTTGCTTATCGGTTATCTTTAAGACGGTCTATTGCTGTGCGTAGGTATTTTTATTCTATTATCTGCAAGTTGTGAAACAATTCCAATCGCCTTGTCGTTTTGTTTTAAGTTCAAATGATTTCCGGACATCCAAAACAAGAAGAAGGGGATTGGGATAAGTAACTTGATTCAAGGGGATTTTCATGATAACTTGCTATGTTTTTGATAGAACTCAGTGATCATGACATTGATTGAACAACAAACCGGTTGTGGCCACTTCAATAAAAATAATTTCCTTTTTTTTTGTTTGGTTTTGTTTCAGGTTGGAATATTCCCATCGAATTTCGTCACCAATGAAGATCCGATGCTTATAAATGTGCCTTCTGCAATTGGTGAGGTTCAGCCACTTGAAATTGAATACGAAGAACTCGATGTACAAGAAGTAATTGGAGTTGGTGGATTCTGTAAAGTACATCGTGGTTTCTACATTAACGAGGAGGTTGCAGTGAAAGCAGCTCTACAGGGACCAGAAGACATTGAAGTAACACGAGAGAATGTTTTGCAAGAAGCTAAACTATTTTGGGCTCTTAAGCACGAGAATATTGTTGCGCTTCGAGGAGTGTGCCTCAAGCCACCTAAACTATGTCTTGTTATGGAATATGCGAGAGGTGGATCGTTAAACAGGATACTCGCTGGAAGAAAGATTCCGCCGGATGTTCTCGTAAATTGGGCGATACAAATAGCACGTGGCATGAATTACCTGCATAACGAAGCTCCACTTTCCATCATACATAGAGATTTAAAAAGCTCCAACGGTATGTTGATTGGTATTTACACTTTCCTTTTTGATTTGTTTACCCACCGTTAGCTACATATGCATGCAGCGACGAAAACACAGATTATCAAACGCTAAAGGCGTAATCTGGGTGTATTACCGCACCCAAGATCGATTGGTTTTGTATGATTTCCTTGCTCTTGACATACGATGTTTTTCAATTGCTGCCATCTAAATATTAATCACACAGTTCCAGAGGATCACATAGTGTGGCATCTGTATTGGCGGTTTTGTAGCAGTCCGGTACACTAGTCTTAGTCACTTCAGATCACTCTAGTATTCATTTGTGGTCATTTTACCTCCACAGCGGTATTCACATTACAACTGACAATTATAACCATCACTTAACTTGATTTTAAAGCCCATTATTCCAAACAGAATGATGCATGTCAAGGCCAAGTAGAAAAATGAAAATAACTATATGGTTGTTAGATAAAGCAAGTCAGGGTATTGTAAGAAAGGTTATAGAAAACAATCGTTAGAAAACGCAAGTTATCAAGTCCCAAGTGACGCAAAATGGTTCGTAAAAAGGCAGATTCCATGAACCATTACTAAAGGTTCCAAAGAATCTTGGAGCTGTCGTAGAATGCTGACCATCAAAACCGAATTTCCCGAAACATCCATATGTACACATTCTAACCTTTGATGATTCAGTCGAACGCCGTAGACAAATCGTTAAAAAAATTCATGACTTGCTCTTTCAGTGGAGTTATTCGAGCTTTCTCGCACGTGTTAAGTGTGTCAGTAACATCATAGACAAAGATGATGTACATGAGGTCATTGATACACTCAAACAGAAAAACGCCATCCGATTGCGAGGAGAAGATCCAACAGAGGGAGGAACATACTGTTGCGAGCTTAGGGTTCGCTGGATTAATTATTTTAATATATCATCATCATCATTGGCACTACAACCTGAAACCGGTTCTCGCCTTATTTAGCAGTCCTGAGGCTTGTTAAATTTTCCATAATGATTTTTTTTTCCGGGCAAGGTCATTAGTCTTGCGCCAGAGGCTCCCCGACGTGGAATCGAACCCCGGTCTTCCGCGTGACAGGCGGGTATACTAACCACTATACTATCGAGGAGATTTAACGGCTCTTATTTAATAAATAAGAGCCGTTAAATCGATTTTCTTTGTAAACACTTTATTAGTCTCTTAATAACAACCGTTACTTGATATTTCGCTAATAATTCGGTGGCACTTCCGAGAGTTATCGTTTTCTAACTTATCACTTTCTAACTGCTTACTTACTCCCTTGATCTGTGTACGACGTATTTATACCGTTTTTCCGCATTCTGATTCGGCGTTTCGTTTCCAACTGTTCCATAGCCTCGAATTCTCTACTGCTCATAGTCTCCGGTTTTCCAGTACTTTCTAGAATATTCTAGTACTTCGTTTTGGAGACCTGCCAGATATCACAGCTGATTGTCATATGCGTCACACTACCCTCCGCCTAGATTAGTTCGTCCCGAACTAAGTTCACTGGTCTTATGGGTTAACAAAAAGTCGCCAGTCGGTCACGATGTACCATTTTCATTTTGGCGTTCGCTCTTCGCTGAATCCTATAGACAACGTCGTTAATTCTTGTGAGAATCTTATACGGTCCTTCCCAATGTTGCTGCAACTTCGGGGACCTTCCTTTTTGCCGATGAGGGTTATAAAGCCACACGTTATCGCCTGCATTAAATCCGTATTGCTTTCGAACCAAATGATGAATCTCGTCGAGGCGATTTCTCCATTTGGCTACGTAGTCTTCGGTCTTATCTATGGCGTCTGGAGGTATTCCGAATCGCAGATCGGCTGGTAAACGTATCTCTCGTCCAAATATGATTCTTGCTGGAGAATGGCCTGTCGTATCGTGATTAGCCGATCTATAACTCATGAGAAAGGTTTGTACATATTTGTCCCAATCTCGTTGGTGATCACTAACGACCTTCGATAAATGCTCTTCTATTGTTCGGTTGAATCTTTCGACCATTCCGTCTGACTGTGTTTTCCTTACGCCCAGTGCCGCACAGGTGCCTTGAAATATCTTTGATTCGAAGTTTCGGCCTTGATCGGAATGAAGCTGACAGGGAACTCCACATCTGCTGATCCAATTATTGATAAGCTGCTCAATGATGGTTGTTGCTTTTTGGTTTGGAATTGGAAGGACTTCCACCCACTTGCTGAAGTAATCCATGATGACCAACATGTATTTGTTATTGTCGTTGGTTTTTGGGAATGGCCCTGAGATATCAATCGCAATTCGCTCGAAAGGGGCACCCACGTTGTACTGCTTCATAGCGCTCCTTGGTTTTGCTGTTGGTCCTTTGGTCGCAGTGCAAGTTGTGCACTTCCTACATCAAGCCTCGACGTAATCTCTCATGTGACGCCAGTAGAATCGAGATCGTAATTTTGAAAGTGTCTTATCAACTCCCAGATGTCCACCGGAAGCCCCGTCGTGAATTTCTTTGTGTTCCAGGATTAGCGACATATCTTCATCCTGAAGTTGAGCTGCGCATATAACATCACTCGTCCACCCATCTAGTACTTATACTTGTATATTTCGAAGGTCGTACGCCTCTTGTTTTTCTTCCGCTCTATGACAATGTTTACAATCTGGCTTACATCCTCTTCGCAATTGCTTGTCCTGCAGTGTAATGGCAACCTCCAAGTTACCAATTCGCAGTGTTCTTTGCCCGATATCTAGACCAACTTGATGCTCCTTCCTGAAATCCATTCCAAGAATGCATTCGTCCGTAATATCGGCAACCAAAAATTGGTGGGAGATGGAAATATCACCCAGCACTGTAGAACATTCTCCTGTGGCAGTCCTCAAAACGTATCTTCTATTTTTATTAAGGGCTATTTTGCCCACGACATCCGGCCGAATTATGGATCTCGTTGCTCCAGTGTTGGTTGTCACTGTTGTTCTCCTTGCATTAACGATCGTAGTTATAACCAAACTTGGGTTATCCCGTTAGAGTTGTGATACAGTTACGATGCTGGGGCTGCATATTCCACCAGGCGACTTTCGCCCTTTAAAGTCTGCCCTTACAAGTTTCCCGAGTTATTGACCTCAGGTTGGTCCATTGATAGTCTTCTTTTATGATTAGCGCACGAACAACAATTCCCACTTGATGTTTCATTCATTCGTCGACGTTTCCTACAGTCAACAGAGATGTGGCCAACTTCACCGCATGTCCAACACATCATATCAAATCTCGGGGTTCTCCGTTGTACATGCCCGATTCTTTGGCAGGAAGATTTCTGGACGGACATTTCTCGGACTCTATAACATATATGGCTCCTCGATAGTATAGTGGTCAGTATACCCGCCTGTCACGCGGGAGACCGGGGTTCGATTCCCCGTCGAGGAGCCTCTGGCACAAGACTAATGACCTTGCCCGGAAAAAACAAATTATGGAAAATTTGACAAGCCTCAGGACTTGCTAAATAAGGCCAAGACCGGTTCCCGGTTGTAGTGCCGATGATGATGATGATAACATATATACTCCTGGTAGCCAGTTTAGCAGATTCATATCCCAATGCGAACGCCAGTATTTCATTAGTCGTCTTCTTTCCTGTCAAGCGAACGGCTTGTTGCAA
Organism: Microdon myrmicae; assembly: GCA_963931805.1. Lineage (NCBI taxonomy): Eukaryota > Metazoa > Arthropoda > Insecta > Diptera > Syrphidae > Microdon > Microdon myrmicae. Next base: position 96,875,621 of record OZ007501.1, on the reverse strand, counting down.
GTCCCGATCTTGGAGTGCATTTATAAATGCATCCATTGCTACCTCGTTCAGAAATTCCTTAGTCATATTTGAATAAGACAAGTTTGCCAATCGCTCAATGTCTGCCAGCAACTGTTGAAGATTTTCTCCAGGTTTCTGCGTTCTGCTTCGCAGTTGCATGTGGTAGACCCGCTGCATGTGGTTGTCTCCATACCTAGCTTCAAGGCCGTCTCTTACCGCTTGGAAATCTGTTTTTGCTTCTCTGTTGGCATGGTTTGTAGCAATTCTGCAGCCGCCTCGCGGAGTGACAAGATTAGTGATGTTGGCTTCTGTTCATCCGACCACTTATAATTGGCCGCGACGTCAAACTGACGTATAAATACGGAGAAGGGCCCCGTTCCATCGAAGGTTGGCGGTTGCATCCTTGTGTCTTTGTAGTCATGTTGATTGCTAGGCGATGTCTTCTTTCTCTGAACACACTCAAGTCTCTTTTCGATTCGCGTTATGTCATCGGGGACTTTCTTAAATTCAGCTTCGTTTTTTAGATCCAGATTTTCTACTTGGTTTCGAATTTTTGACTGAATTTCTTCCTTAAAGTGTTGAAAATTACATTTCATCCAATGCGTTCGGGCATCCAATTTTGCATTCAAATCTGCAGCTTGTGCGTCGAATTTTGAATTTTGGGCATCCAACTTTGCATTACCGTCTGCAGCTTGCGCGTCCAATTTTGAGTTAAAGTCTGTGGCTTGCGCGTCCAATTTTGTCATCATCATCCTGAACATCTCTGAAATGTCTAACTGTGGCGAACTCTTCTCCGTTACATTGGCACCATCTTGACTTGCTGTTTCTTCTCCATCCGGACAGTCTGGCCCGATCGTAAAAACATATGTGTCGACATCAATACACTTTTCCTCCATTGCTGCTTGCAGACGCTGTCGAAAAATTTGCTTCTGTCCTCTGCTATCCAGATTCCGGTCCTGAAGTTCCTTCTTCAACGCAGGAACGCGAATATCCTCCAAATGTCGATCTGACATCGTCACACCACACTTTCACAGACTTATTTACTTCACCAATAATTAATCCCACTTCTGACACCAATTGTAGCAAGCTTAGGGTCCGCTGGATTAATTATTTTAATAAATAAGAGCCGTTAAATCGATTTTCTTTGTAAACACTTTATTAGTCTGTTAATAACAACCGTTATTTGATATTTTATATATGGTGACTCTTCTTTCACTTCCGAGTCATCGTTTAATTCCTATCGCTTCTTTACTCCGCTTCTTTACTTATCGCTTCGTTACTGCTTACTTACTTCCTTGATCTGTGCGCGACGTATTTATACAGTTTTTCCTCATTTTGATTCGGCGTTTCGTTTTCGTCCGTTCCATAGCGTCGAATTTTCTACTGCTCATAGTCTCCAGTTTTCCAGTACTTTCTAGAATATTCTAGTACTTTGTTTTGGAGACCTGCCAGATGTCACAGCTGATTGTCATATGCGTCACAATACTTTATTGATAGGAAAGTAAATAAACCTGGAGTTACCCAATGCTTCGTGGATGCCAGGCTCGGACTTACCCACCGCTTCTTGATCCATAGGTTTAGTACATTAAGGAAAGGTCGAATTACCTTCCTTTCATCAAGATCTGTTTTGCTTTGTAGTTTGAAAGATGCAATTCAGACTTTCATACTCTTTTGTCATTCGCTCAGAACTGCGTCATTGATTTTGTCCTGATCTTTTGCTACATCAGAAGTTATAATAAATTTCGCATAAGCAACACCTATGGATTCTCATATCCATGCCACTTACAATCCCAATATCACCCAGGGTTCCAAATTATGAAAATGTACGACGAATCTCACCCTCAGTGTGTTGCATTTATGTTTGCACAAAATGTTATATAAAAAAGGACCTACTCACAGTTGGTGTCTTCAATTTAGTTCCTTATTGTTGCGGGTGTTCTTGTTGCTGGGGGCGTTGAATCTTGGGCCCCCAGTTGTGTATTTTTCTAACTCGATCGAGGCACAGGCCAAAACCGTTTCTGTAATCTATTTTTATTCTTCGGTTGCGGCACACATTATATTCACTCGATCTTGGAACACGTAATTGTTTCTTTTAATTTAGTTTTATTCTTCGGCCACGGCACACGTTATATTAACTCGATAGTAGCACACGCGAAACCCGTTTCGTTTTTGACGTGGCAACGTCTTATAGATCGGTATACCTTGGGAGGCATTCGGAAAAAAGTTTGTAGCGTTACGATAACGATAACCGATAACACACGAGCCGCAGTGAGCGAGAGCGCGACTCTCTTAATTGCTCCTAAGTCAAATGCAGAGAGACAACGGGAATACAGACAGCGCCTTGCACTGTCGAGAACAGCTGTAAAGGTTGAAAGTGTAAAGACAAAAAATACACAGAGACAACGCGAATACAGGCAGCGCCTTGCAGCATTAAATAAATCGGATATAGCTAAGAGAAAATTGTCTGTTCATAGTGGTTTCGCAGCGGCAAGTTCAAACAACGTTCAAGAACTACAGGTTGTAAACCCACAACAGCCTTCACCAGCAGAACCCGTGTATTTTACAATACAACCAGTTATATCGGCGCAAGAGATATGGGACATGAAATGGAACAAATCGATATCAAGATTTAAATTGATGTTTCTTGACAATGACTTTGGGTATGCTTGCTCTGTTTGCGATAGACTTTGGTTTGAACGCGATTTAAAACCGATCACAGTGCAACAGATGAACGTAATTTCGGACTGGCACACAAAAGAAAATCGACAACTGTGTCCTGACGAATACACAGTAGTTTGCACTACTTGTAAAATTTCGTTAAGCAAACCAAAATTAATGCCTACACTTGGAGGCATTCGGAAAAAAAAAACACTTTAATTTTGATTTAATAACTTGTATATTCAATGTTACATATTTAGGATACGTTGTCACGAATATAATGTCCGACCGCCTTGCGCCCAGACAACCATTTTTTTTTTTTTTTACCATATTTCTATTGTTAATGTGAAATTGTTTCCTCTCCGAATGTTATTTTCATACTAATCTTTTCAATTTTTTTATTTTTCCTAATTATTTTCTGCGATTACTTGTTTTTCACAGTAGTCTCTCGTAAACTTGTTGTTATCATTTTTTATTGTTATTTTTTAGGAGAGAGAGTGTGGATTTGGGTATCTAACAATTCCTCGAAGTTGAAGTTTCATTCTTTGAAGAGGAATAAAACTGATTTCCCGGTAAAGCAACAGGCCTTAGCACTATCCGTGGTGTGGTAAACCTGGTGTTTTTTTTTCGTTTCTTATATGCCTAACTCCATTTACTCGTAATTGGGTTTCAACCTATTGTTGTGCACTACCACGTTCCTTCTCCCTATTCCGATAAACGAATTCACGGGGCTTTTTATTGCCTCCATATGGGAGCTAATTTTCCTTGTTTCTGTTTTGGTTGTATATAACAAATATATTTATATGTAAATATAATATATTTAATATATTTAAATGTAAATATAATTTTATTAGGACTTACTTGATTTACCGTTGAGCGCGGTCGTCCGTGAAGCAGCTTGTCTGGGACTTGTTGCAGGGGGCGTTGATGTCTGCTCCCCTGTTCAGCTTCGAATGTCCTTTTCTCCGTTCTTGTTTTTCTTTTTTTGTTGAAATTATCGAACTATTCCTTGGGTAGTTTAACGTTCGAATGTCCTAGTGCAGTTTAACGTCGAATTGTCATTAATTTAATTTTTTCCGTTGGCGTATATTTTTATTTCATTTGACGCCAACGTCTTTTTTTTATTAATTTCTTCGCCAAGTAGAATTTGCATAAAGTAGTTTATGCAAATTAGCTACTTGGCGCGTTATTCTCCTTTTACAGGTAAAGAGGGGAATCGAGGGGGGATTCGTGGATTCTGGGGGGACCTGGACTCAATGTCGGTCCGTAACATTTCTGTGCGTTACGTATCAGAACCTTGTCGCCCGCATGGCACGTGAAAGGGCGTACTGTACGGTCGTAGTACTCTTTGGTTGGATAAACACAAGTGGCGCAGCATCACCAGAAGCCGACCGCAACTAAAAATCCCAGCCAATAACAATACGGCTAAGAAACAGTGCTGATTGGATTTCCTTTACGAAAAGGATCATTGTAGAAACAGAAAAACAAACAACCAACGAACACTACCTCTGTTCCTGTAATGGAATAGGATTTATGCTAGATCTTTCCATTAAAGATCAATCAAACAATATCACATGCGTGGATAACAACTCCATCCGAGGATAACAACTCCATCCGAGAGGGTAATAAATCACACGCGGCGTCTAAAAAGTATACCGGACAGTGTGAAAACCTTAAATGATCTGTAGCGTTAAACAAGGGTAGTGAAGAAGGTGAATTGAACACACGATGAAACGGTTGAAAAGCGAAGCAGTGAAGCATCAGACTTCTGACCGTGTTTAGAATTTGATTTCCAAACACGAGTATATTCCACTGGTGTGAATTATTTTTATTTATCGCTTGGTATACGGTTCTGATGTATTTTTCTTATTCGATTTTTTCGTTCGGTGTTCTTCACTATTTTTTCTTTGCTTGTGAATTGTGTGTATCTGTTAGAATCGCTACAGATCCACTGCGTATCCTCGGCCATACGTACAGCAGTGTTCACGTCTGTTGGTCGCGGTAATCTCAGGAAGAACGAGAACCCCTGGAAGATAAACGATTTCAGGGGATGAGAAATGAAATGAATGGCAAAGGGGAGAATAACTAGAGATGGAGTTTCTTCCTACGAGAAGAAATACTACATTCAAAAACAGACAGTCAAAGAGTCGAGATCATCATCATCATCGGCACTACAACCGGGATCCGGTCTTGGCCTTATTTAACAAATCTCTCCACCGGTCCCGATTTCGGGGCGATGTCATCCAGTTTGGCACTCCCAGGCTCTGGGCGTCCTGGTTTACGTCATCCCTCCATCGCAGACAAGGTCTGCCGCGCTGTCTCCTTCCATACATCCTGCCACAAAGGACTTTCCGGGCAGGCTCCTCTTCGTTCATTCGAGCCAGGTGTCCCGCCCCCGGAGTCTACCGAGCTTGCTTTTTCTTACAACATTAGCTTCAAGGTAGATTGCGTACAACTCATGGTTGTAACGTCTCCGGAATCGTCCTCCATCACATACGGGGCCAACAATTCTACTTAAGACCTTTCTCTCGAATACGGCCAAGAGTTCAGAGTGCCTTTTATTAAGCACACAGGTCTCGGATCCATACATGAGTACTGGTAAGACCATGGTCTTGTACAGTAGTAGATTGGATGTTCTGGATAAATTTCGGGATTTAAAGAGCCTTGATAGACCATAGTAGGCTTTGTTGGACTTAATCAGCCGTTCGCGTATTTCTTCTTCCATATTGTTATCAGCTGATACTATTGACCCAAGGTAGTTAAAGGATTGCACTACTTCAAATTCGTGCTCCACTACCCCGATAGTTTGACCAACGATAGTTCTTCTCTTCGCAGAAGTTGCCACCATGTACTTACTTTTTCCCTCATTAATGTGCAGTCCCAGTTTTTGTGCCGCCTGCTCGATCTAGGTGAAGGATTCCTGTACAGCCGATTCGGTTCTACCGATAATGTCGATGTCATCTGCGTGTTGAGGGTTCGTCGATATAACTGAGGAAAAGGAATGACTTACCTACTTTTGGTGTGGTGTGCCCTCGCCGTTTACCCTGGTCCAGTGGTGCGTCCTCGCTGTTTACCCTGGTCCAGTTGTCTCAGAATAAAACTGTATCTTTTCCTTGGTTTTATTATTTCACTTTTGATTCTTTATTGTTTTGCTGTTGGCTTTTAAGAGTTAACTAAGTTACATCCTCATTGTTTTACTGTTGATTTTTAAGATTCAAATAAGTTACTTCTTAATCGTTTTACTTTCGACTTTTAAGATTTAAAATAAGAGTTGCTTGGCTGTCTGCCGCGGCTCCGCCCTCTGAAACTTTACTGATCATGAAATTGAAATTTGTCGTCCTTTTATTCTATTTTGCGTTGAGAATTGTCAACTTTTTTAATGTGGAAATTACAAGAAGCACACACAAGATTTTGTGTGCTTCAATTGGAATTGTGTTTTAGGAATTGGTTAAAGGTTTAGTTGGAGAGGTTCCTGGAAGGGAAATCATGAAATGCGTTTTGAATTAAGCATTTCATGATGTCAGGATTGTAGGAATAGAATCAATGTGCGACGAATTAACTTTTGGTTTGATTCGTCGCCCATATGATTCAATATGGAATTTGTGTTATGGGAGGTATTGGGGATTTGGATGGGATTATATGGGTATGTTGGGTATTTGGATGAGACTGGCGATTTAGGATCGCTACATGCGTAGGCAATTATCTGGCTGGACTTGGTGACAATAGTCCCATTTGTTGTAACGCCAGAGTCACGGATTGCTTTCTCCAACGCCAGGTTGAAGAGGAGGCAGGCCAGACCGTCCCCTTGTCGGAGTCGATTAAGGATGTTAACGTTGGTCATGGTCAACCTACAAAGTCGTATCAATTTGTTTGGAATGCCGAACTCTCTCAAGGCATTATATAGTTCTACCCTGGCTATGCTGTCGTATGCGGCCTTAAAGTCTATAAATTGATGATATAATGGAATCTTAAATTCCTGACATTTTTCCATCGCCTGCCTACGGGTGAATATCTGATCAATTGCTGATTTGCCTGGGATGAAGCCACACTGATATTGACCAGTGATGGCTTTAGCGTATGGGGGTATCCGATCTTGTAGGATACTGGAGAGTATCTTATATGCGGTACTCAGCAATGTTATACCCCTATAGTTGCTGCACACTGTGATATCTCCTTTCTTATGCATGGGGCAAATTATACCACGACGCCAATCTTCCGACATCTCCTCTTGCTCCCATACGTGCACCACGATCTCATGAATTGCGTGATGTAAAGCTGTCCCTCCTTGTTCGACCAGCTCAGCTGGTATGCCATCAGCTCCAGGGGCTTTATTTTATTTGAGCTGTCTAATGGCTTTTAATGTTTCCTCAATGCTTGGTGGCGGCAGCATTTGGTCTTGATCTTGCATTGGTGGAGCCTCCAATTCTTCTGTGAGCTGACCATTTAGCAATTCATTGAAGTGCACTTCCCATCGCTCCAGAACGCCTTCAGGATCGGTGATCAGATTACCTTCCTTATCCTTGCAGTAAGTGCAGCGTGGTGTGTACCGCATCATACTGCGGATTATTTGGTAGAACGTCCGTGCCTGGTGCGGATCTCGCTCTCTACTTTTCTCTATTTCACAGACAAGGTTTTTTCCCATGCACTTTTCTTTTGTCTGTGGAGTCTTTTTTCAGATCTTCTGAGCTCTTTGTAATTTTCCTCGCGTACCCGCGTCCTATGAGACTGCTGCATTGCCCGGTATGCAGCATTCTTACGTTCAGTCGCTAGTTTGCACTCATCATCAAACCAGTCGCTCCGACCTCAACGACTACTGCGTAAGATGGAGTTGGCAGTACTAATGACAGTATTCTTAAGGCATGTCCATTTCTCTTCTACGCCTAGTATTCTGGCCCCAGGACTTACTTTCCTTCCATAGAGCTCTTCGAGGGCGAGTCCTAGCGCCTGACCAAATGTGTTACTGTTATTCTCATTGCGTAAGGCAGCGGTGTTGATTCGAACCTGATCCGCGGATGCAATACGTCTCCGTAAGGCAATCCGCGCTCGGAAAACCATACCAACAAGATAGTGATCCGAGTCGACGTTGGCACCTCGGTACGTTCGTACCGTCGTCAGGCTCGAGGAGTGGCGGCGATTTATCAACACGTGGTCAATTTGGTTGCGAGTGGCTCCATCTGGTGATATCCAGGTGGCTTTGTGGATATCTTTACGTGGAAACCTGGTACTCGCAACGACCAAGTTCTTTGATGCTGCCAGTTCGATAACTCGTACTCCATTGTCATTAGTGTTCTCAGGCAAACTATGGGAACCTGTGTGGTGCCTGAAAACTGGCCCCCGACCTATTTTTGTATTCAAATCACCAAGAACGATTTTCACATCGTATCTTGGGCAGGCATTGAGGGCCCTTTCGACGTTCTCGTAGTATTCTTCTTTTTCGTCGTTAGGGGACTCCTCTGTAGGTCCGTGAACGTTTATGAGGCTTATGTTCTTAAACTTGCCTCGCAGGCGAAGAGTGCATAGCTTTTCATTTATTGCATTAGAGCCGATGATGGCAGGCTTCAGTTTTTGGCTGACTAGAAAGCCTACCCCGAGCACATGGTGTTTTGCGTAACAGCTGTAATAAATGTCAAACTCTTTTCTTTGAATAACACCACTCCCCGTCCATCTTATTTCTTGCAATGCTGTTATGTCAGCCTTATATTCGGACAGGGCATCGGCTAGCTGCTGTGCAGCTTGAGCTCTGTATAGTGAGCGTACGTTCCATGTAAAAATTCTTAAATCATTTAGCCATTTTCGTTTCCGTGGTCATCGTCGTGTATCCGGTCCATATCCGAGACTTGTTAAATTTGCCATAATAATTCATTTTTACGGGCCTGGTTATTAGCCTTGCGCCAACCTGAGTCGAGATACATCATCAAAAAGTGAACGCCCACGGCAGAAGTGGAAAGGGTGTCGTTGTTTCTCGAATTGTACAGGCGAGACTTCTTGTGAAGTTCGAAATAAAATCACAATTACACCTAGATCGGCAGTCAAGCGACTTTTTATGGTTGGGCGGGAAACACAAACGAAAATTGCCAAATATATTTTAGAGGTATTATTATTATTATTTATTGGCCTGTAGGTGCCCGGAAGTTCATGACCTCACCAACTCGACTCCGCCATCGTGCCCTGTCCTGTGCACTCTCCTTCCACGCTTGACCAGCCGTTCAGATTTCCTCAAGGTCAAACCGAACATTGTCCTCCCATCTCTGTCGCGGCCGTCCTACCGGTCTCTTCCCCGTTGGTCTACCGTCAACAATTCTACGCACGGTCCTATCGTTGCCAATTCGCTCTACATGTCCAGACCATCTTAATCTTCGCGACTTGATTACTCTCACCATTGTAGGTTTGCGGTATAGCTCTTCCAGTTCGTGGTTGTGGACTTTCCTCCATTGTCCTGCCTCCTCGTCATATTTGCCGCCAAAGATACCCCTTAGAACTTTATTCTCAAACACGCAGAATTTGTTTTCTTCCCGTTTTGTGAGAACTCTTGTTTCGCATCCGTATAGAAAAATCGGCATGATTATGGCTCTATAGACACGGAGCTTTATGTTACGTGATAGCAGTGTGGATTTCAGCAGGATACTGACTGCGTGCCAACTAGCGTTGCCGGAATGCAGTCTTTTGCTAATTTCCTTCGACATTTCGTTACTGGCCGTCAGTATTGTTCCCAGGTATTTAAATTCTTAATTTTTTTCAAATGTCTTGCCTCTGACGTTTATGTGTGTTCCCTGAGGTCCACCTGCTCTCGCCGTAATCATGTATTTTGTTTTGTCTTCATTTATTTCTAAGCCCACCTCTTCTGTCGCTTGCATGATGATTTCACAGGTTTTACTTGCATTTATTTTAGAGGTATATGCTTCCTAATTTCTGGTGATTATCGTTGAACATAAATTTAAATTCACAGGTCAGTTATGTCGGTCTTTTATTTTTATTTTTGTGTATTAAAGAACGAATAGCATACCACGTGACTTTTGATTTAAATGACAACACTTCATTGAGTCACATGCCACGAAATAAAATTAACCCCTTGCACTTCGAACCATTCTGGACGTTAGCTACTGGCTACTCAGGGCTACCTTGTGGCAGAAACGTGCATTTACAAACCCTCATGTTATTTAGTATAGTTTTGGAACCAAGTGTCGTATTGTGGTATAAAAGGATATTCACAATGTGGTATAGAAGTATTTACTTTATTTATCCATCTAACTATTAATTTGAGCATGTAGCCTTGCGCGGGGTTGGTTTTTTTGGAGATCTTTAAGCACTAATTACGAGTACAATATTTATTTTAGAAAACTCTTTTGGAAATCTTTAAACATTCTCACGGCTCAATTCGACTGACTATCCGTGCGCACACTCTGGGGGTTGAAATTCGACTAGTCGTGAACTGCTCGATGCAGAGCCAACTCGCGATTGGGGTGGATTTCCCGCTGGCGTGGTGAGAAGGAAATTAAATTTTTCTTTCGCCCGGCGACCAATGAAAAATCAGTTTCTGGTCTCGTTGGAAATATACTCATGTCGATCGTACAGATCATGTTGTTTACCCGTACACTGGAATGATGGATAAACGAAATTGCATCGAGGATTGGATGAAAAGAAAAGAATCTAACCAGGGCACCTGAGCAAACAAGTGATAACTCAATAGAGACCAAAAGGGATTGCTATGTTTACGGTAGAGATTCGTTTATAGGATCACTGCCGGCGGACCAAATGGGATTCTTCTGTTTTTATGTTATGTATACAGAAGAATTCGGTTTTCGGTAGCAAGCGTGAGAATGATGATTGTTTAGACAAACAAATCATGGGTCGTATCTATTTCGATGATTATTCATCGGTTAGACATCGGATCATGCAATTAGGCTTGCAGCTGTGCAGGCAAGCAACTTGCCATGACTTGGTCGTTGATCAAACGATTGATTGGACCTATATACACAGGAAAATTACTGTGTACATGTGGGCCATGGTTGCCGGCAAGAAGAATCAATAAGATTCTAAATGGTTCATGAAGAATGTGAACCGAAATGATTTTTAATGAAATGGTGATGTTGCTTGATGCCTGGGCAATATGATGATCTTTCCATGAGTTATGTTGCAGGTTGGGAATGGGCAGTTGGGTTGAAGAAGTGGGCGGTTCTTCGGTAAGCTTTTAAAGGTCACGGAGATGGCCCACGTCGTGAAGCTGGCCACGAGGCGTTTCACCATCCAGGAAGAGTTCACTTGGAAGTAGGAGGTTGGTGCCGTAGGTTCTGCTGCTGAAGCACCTAGGTCCTCCTTAATACTTGTCCTCAGGCCGAGGAAGATAGTTCGGAGGGCGTCGAACCGTTGGATTTCGATGTGACACATGAGGGAGGCTTTGAGGGATCTATGCTAGCGCTCTATCATCCCGTTGGATTCGGGGTGGTAGGCGGTCGTACGACTTCTTTGGCATCCGAGGAGATTTGTTAGCTGCCTGAAAATCGTCGCCTCGAATTGTGGGCCTCTATCAGAGGTTAGAGTGTTTGGTACGCCAAAACGCGAGACCCACATTGAATAGAAGCCCTTGGCGACTGATTCGGCAGTAACTGCCCTGAGAGGTGTCGCCTCTGGCCATCGCGTGAAGCGATCCATCATCGTGAGGATATAGGAGAATCCCCTTGATGGAGTAAGCGGTCCCACTATGTCAATATGGGCATGGGCGGAGCGTGCCGCGGGGACTTAAGTTGTGCTGGTTCCAGTACATTATGCTGCGCTATCTTGCAGCGTTGGCATTGAAGACAAACACGGGCCCAGCCGGTGAGGTCTTTGCTCATCCGAGTCCAAACAAATTTTCGACGGACAGCAGTGGAGGTCGCGCGGCCGCTGGTGTGGGCTGGGTCGTGGTAGATTTGGAACACGCCCTTACGAAGTTTCCCAGGAATGTAAGGTCTAGCGGCTCCAGTGGAGACGTCGCACCAGATTTCGCCCAATGGGGTCTCATCTAACGAACTGTGTTCTCATTTTCACGAGTGTACTGCTCTGATTGACTGTGAATTATAGGACCATCCGAAACTCAGTTTGTCTCCATTGTCACGGTGTGTTTGTGAATTATAATTTTGTCTCAAATTCACATCCGTCATTACCATTCTACAGTATTATAATGATATTGGACTTTATGAATTGGTTAACATCGAGAAATTCCGCACTGGATATCTCTAAAGCCTTCGACAGAGTTTGGCATCCAGCCCTTTTATCAAAATTACATTCATATGGAGTGGACAATTCCCTGATCCAATGGATAAGAGACTATCTTTCTGACCGTTCAATCCAAGTGGTTTTTGATGGTGTCAAATCTGCTTCCCATCAAATTAATGCAGGTGTTCTCCAAGGTTCGGTACTCTCACTCACTCTCTTCCTCATCTTTATAAATGATCTCTTGTCAATTACCCACAACCCAATCCACTCGTTTGCTGATGATAGCACATTAAGTTTCTCATAGTCATACGAACATTCTCGACCAAACTCTTCGAACGTCAATACTAATCAGCAGGTTATGCTTAATACACTGAATTCCGACCTCAACAAGATATATCAATGGGGATTATCTAACCGAATAGAATTCAATGCCTTAAAAACTCAGTGCTGTCTCCTGTCGTCAAAGGCGAACCCCAAAGTAAATGTACTGTCGATGAATGGCACTTGCATCGACGAAGTCAAGGAACTATCAATCTTCGATACTCGAATTAATTCGACTCTTAATTGGAGCGACCATATTTTTGAAGCTGCGAAAGGTGGGGCCAAATGAATGGGGTTCCTTAAGAGATGCAAAAAATACTTCACTCCATCCAACCTGGCCACTATTTACAAGGCGTATATTCGTCTCAAAATGGAGTTCAACTCCCATATTTGGTCAGGCGCATCCAAAACTGCACTACATGTGCTCGATAGGATACGAAAACGAGCAGTGAAACTTATTGGGGACCCAGCTGTGAGTCGAGCAATTCCGTCGGTAGAACATAGGCGCAACTTTACTGTAGGTATTATCACAGTCGTTGCTCAACTGAAATTAGTCAATGTGTTCCGCCTCCTCAGACATTTTCCCGCGATACCCGTCAATCTGAGATTGCGCATCAATTCACGTTGAAATTAAACTTCAGGCGTCCAAATAAATATAGGGAGTCATTCTTCAGCCGAACCACACGAATGTGGAAGACTCTACCTGATCATGTGTTTCCTCGTCGTTGTAATGTCCAGGCATTTAAGACCAATGTACATCCTTGCCTTATCCACTTCCTCTGTTTGCGTTCCCACTGTGTTCTGACATTTAAGGGTACATCTCTCAGGAGAGACATGCTAGAATTACGATGTCCCCTGAGAGTGGACGACGAGATGCAAAGGGTTAAAAATCAAAGCCTCCGAAATGACTTAAAATTCTAAATAATTGGTGTGGCTCTAGCGTTGTTTCTATCAATTCCACAGTTACTCGGGAATGTTCGTAAACTCTCAAGAATGACAAGAGGCACCGTTAAGAAAATGAACTCTGAAATTTTACGGTGACATAAAATTATCGGTTAAGAATTTGAAATTTAAAAGCGGCATAATTTAGAGTTGCCCACGTACCACTTTGAGAGAAGCGTGAATGTTATTTTAAAAATTAATAAATGGATAGTCATACTTTTTTGAAAAACATAAATAGCTATACCCGTACTTATCACATATTATATTATTATTTTTTACAGTGCTGATATTTGAGGCAATAGAAGGCGATAATCTACAAAACAAAACTCTCAAAATCACAGATTTTGGTTTGGCTCGTGAACTCTACAATACCACACGGATGTCGGCTGCAGGAACTTATGCATGGATGCCCCCGGAGGTGATAAGTCGCGGAACATATTCGAAGTAATTTTGTAATATTCTGATTACAATCGCAAGTGTTAACTGAATAATGTTTTACAGGTCTTCAGATGTCTGGAGTTACGGTGTACTTTTGTGGGAATTAATAACTGGTGAAACCCCATACAAGGGATTCGATTCACTGTCGGTAGCCTACGGTGTTGCTGTAAATTCTTTAGCTTTACCTATACCAAAAACCTGTCCAGAGGCGTGGGGAAAACTCATGAAAAGTAAGTGCGAGCATCATATGTGGCGTTTTGTATCATAACCAGTTCAATTCGTGATTTTCTCGCAATTCGATAGTTCTGCAAAGGTTATATGATTATTGTTATTGGCCTTAAAGATGTGGTTGGAGCCGGGTTGGCTGCTTCGGCGTAGAGAGGTGTGCCTGTTTCAGTTCACCTTCCCTTGGTATCTGTTGCTATTTTAGTTTGTTTATTTTATGTACATTAACGGATATAAGTTAAAAATATTTTGGTCATGGTTTGTAGGTTATAACTTCGCCCTTCTTGATTGACTGGCAATGGAAATCAACAAAAAAAAATGGTGTGGCGATAGGCCGACTTAGGTAAGACAAGGACAAATGGGTCCTTCATCTTCTCTCTGGCTTCTGTTCATCTTGCGATAACCAGAATCAGCCACAGGATGTTGGCCTCGGTCTCGAGATGTCTGAAAAAAAAGGGGGGGGGGGGGGGGGGGGGTGTCTAATCGTAGTACTTTTTTTTTTTTTTTTTTTTTTTTTTTTTTTTTTTTTTTTTTTTTTTTTTTTTTATTACACTTCTCTCGGGAGAGGCAAACCTATAGCGCCGAGTGGGCGTCCCGAGATGCCATCAGATAACTGTTGCAGTTCTTTTTGAACAGTTGCAGGTTGTAACGCTCCGGGAACACTCGCGTGGGAAGGCAGTTCCACAGCTTCCCCGCTCTGTAACGGAACGAGTTCTGATACAGGGATGTTCGCGCCGTCGGGAGATGAACCACAAACGGGTGTGATCCGTCGGATTGTCCTGTGGAGCGCACACAAACCGAATTGCGTGGAACAATGCCAAGAATCTCCGAAGAACAGCACCGGTGATAATATCTGTTAAACAGACAGAGGTCGGCTACGCGCCTTCGATGTGATAGCGACTGTAGTCCCGATGTCAGCGCCGAGTCCCCGATCAGGCGGATCGCTCGTCTCTGTATGCTCTCAAGTAGGTCGAGGGTATGTTTAGGAGCCGAACTCCAAACATGAGAGCAATATTCGAGCGCGGGTCTAATTTGGGATTTATATAGGAGAAGAAGTTGGGCCGGAGTAAAATATTTCTTGGCTCTAAAAAGATAGCTCAGTTTTACTGAGGCTGATCTGGCAATGCCCGATACGTGTTTATGCCATGATACATTCCCACAGACCGTGACGCCGAGCAATCTCAAACTTTCCCCAGCCTCGAGAGCCCGGCCATTCATCATCAGCTGTGGAACCGATGATCCACTTTTCTTTGTGAATGTTGTATACTGGGTCTTCGTTGCGTTGAAGTCGACAAGATTGGCCTTTCCCCACTGCAAGACTTTATCCGGATCCTGATTCAGAGAGTCAATCTGTCTACATCTCAGCTGGTGCGCCGTAGATGCACCAATCGGCCGATCACTCGAAAAGGAGGAAACAAGCGTACTATCATCCGCAAAACTGAACACTTTGTTATCCGTTGTCTCCAACAAATCATTTATATGAAGCAGGAACAAGGTTGGAGCCAAAATAGAACCTTGGGGCACCCCCGAATTAACAGGATACAGATCTGAACACTCGCCATCCACAACAACCCGGATCGATCGATTCTCGAGGAAGCTCCTCGTCCAGTCCCAAAGCTGTTGAGAAAGTCCATATGAACGAAGTTTGCTCAGCAATGCCCCGTGCCAGACGCGGTCAAAAGCTTTGGAGATATCCAATGCGACCGCCCTTGACTCACCATGCCGTTCAATCGCAGATGTCCATATATCGGTTATAAGTGTCAAAAGGTCTCCTGTGGACCACCTGCCACCAGGTAAGATGAGCGACAATCTTTAACTTTAGTATATTATTCCGAAACGGGTTTCTCGACTACGGTCCGCTGTCCTCTGGGACGGTTATTACTCGACTGACTTGGTGGAGGCAAGAATCCATTCATCGTGTCGTGGCAATGGAGTCATCGCTAAGTAAAACTCACTGCCACTTACTAGGAACTTGAAAAGGGTTGCTATGCGTGCATAGTGACTTTGTTTCGGCGAATTCCTGCCGTACAGGCTGGGTTAGATTCCTCGGTTGCTGTGTGTACTGAGAAATCGGTTTTGGATGCATAACCGAGTATGGGCATGAGTTGTCGGTTAGACAAAGGAATATGGGTCTTGGTCGTTGCGATGGTTGTTTCGCGGAAATGCAACGCATCGTGCTGGTGACTTACCAGTAAGGAGAATTGGTATTATTTCAGATGGTTTAGGTAGGATGGGAGCCGAAATGGTTTCCGGGGAAACTAAATGTTGCTTGGTTACAAGCGAAGGAAATGGTTTAAGCAGGAAGTGAGCCGGAATGATTTTCGGGGGAAATTAATGCTGCTTGGTTGCAAGCGAGAAATATAGTTTAAGTAGGAAATTAACCGAAATGGTTTTTGGGAAAAATGTATGCGGTTTAATGTGGATGAGGGAGATGATTTATATTCTGTTGTAAGTTTTGAAAATGCATTTTATTACAGATTGGGAAATGGGTTCTTTACAAGTTTGGGGGTGTATGCGATTGCAGATTTAGGAATGGGTGCTGTTGCAGATGGGAAGTGTGTTCTTTGCATGTTTGCGAATGTGTGCTATTGCAGATTTGGTTATGGTGGCGGGTCAAAATTGGTTGGAACTGTGGGTTGGTTCTCCACGTGTTATATAGAGGACCCCCACAGAACTATATAAGGAGTAAAGCAGAAAGCCTTCGCAATGAGTGCTAGGGCATGTTGTCGATACCGGATGACTTCTTGAGGTTTCGAGATTTAACTAGGTTCTGTAGGGTATTTGATGTGACGAAACCGTGACCATTATCACCAACAACACCGTTGTGTGTGATTGGCCCAGTGATACGAGAAGTACCACATATCTTTTTAAAAAGTTTTTAAACGTTCTGGTCCATCTGAATAACTTTCAGTTTGTCTTCCAATTGTCGGGTACGATTGTTTTAGATTCTCTGTTTTATCAGTGTGCCAATATTGTGAATGATGGATCGCAATGATGGCTCCCTTTTGGTAAAGCGGTGACGATATTCTATTCTGCAGAGCTTTTTACGTTCCCGGATGAGACGAAGAGTGAAGTCGTCATGGGGAATCTGATAGGTCTTTTCAGGTTTATACTTCGGGACACGGGTCTCCGAAATTTCAACTAAAATGTCGTGAAGTCTTGCAGCGTTATTTATCTTAACCGTCGTTAAGTTCCTGTCAGTGGGAAGAGAGAGTTTGTGGAGTTGTTCATTCAATGTAATATTGAAGTTGTCCCAATTTGTGCGCCCATAATCGGGTATGTATCTGATATGAGCCCGCGATGCTCGATAGCCGCGGATGAACATGGTCACAGCATTATGGTCAGATACACCCGCCGACACTTGGGGTGGAGTGATTTGAGGAAGTAAGTCTTTGGACACAAAAAAGATGTCCAGAATTGAGTTACCTCGGATACCAACAGTAGATGCGACTATTTCAATGTTGAGGGTATGAGAATTTTCGGTGTACAATTGGTACAGTTTAATGCCATTTGGGCAAGAGACGGAGGTGTTCCAATGGGGATGCCTGGAGTTAAAATCACCGCCTATGATGAAGGGCGTATGCCCGAGGACCTTATTAATTTGGCGATATCTTCGGGATTAATGGGATCATTATTGGTTTTATGCGAATGGTATACGGAGTATATATGCACTCTACCATAATTATCCAGATGTAGTTCAACCCCGGAGACCTCTATGGACCAAAATGTGGGAGGTCAATAGCTTCATAGCGAAGTCCGCTATTAACCAGTATACAAGAGTTTTTATATTCTTTGTTCGTCGTCCTTTAAGCATGTCGGCGAATATAAATCCATTTTGGATGAAGTGTTATGTGGCCTGTTTTCCGAAGTCTGACTTGGCTGTTTGCTTAGCTCGAATCTCCTTTGATCTTTGAATTATTTCTTTATATTTAGGACAGTCCCTGTAACTGGCCATATGTCCTTTCTTTCTGCAGTTGCAACAAGTTGGCAGTGTTATTTCATCCTGCACATTTATTGTGGGATCATATTTTGCTGGCGGTAGTTCGCATTTCCCAATATCGTGGGATTTTCCGCAACGAACGCAACGGCGGGTCATGTTGCAGTTTCGGGAGACATGCCCGAAACGTCGGCAACGTCTCCATTGAGGTAATTCACTGTTATGAAATACCTCGAAGACAACTTGCTGATGCAAATTGGAAGTGACTTTGTCCGTATTATGGAATCTATGTCGGTCTCTGGGGCATGGTGAAGCTCCCATATGTTCACCTTGCTGTATTTTTCTGCTCTGATTTTCACAAATCGTTGTAGGGGGCAGAATTTTTTAACGTCAGTGAATTTGACGTTGGGAAATGTTGCCTCAAGGGCAATTACGATGTCCTTCTTTTCCCAACAAGATGGCACTCGTTTTAGAAGAATGGTCCTCAACTTTTCGTCGGCCGGGGTGAATGTGTAATAGTCCACCTCCTTGGCCTTGAGGTTGTCGTTAACCTTACGGTAGGTTTCCCTATCGTAGGTTACAATTTTGTTTAGGGATGGGCTTAAGGCCTTTGCCTTGAAGTTGGAAATCCCTAGCCGGTTCATGTCACCGACGAAATTCTTCAGATTGAGGTCTCGTGTAAAGACCCCGGGTTGCTGTTTCTTCTTAGAAACAGGTGCGCGGACTCCGGCCGCTGGTTGCGCAGTGTTGGGAACACAAGGTTTTGGGTTAATCACCGGAGAGGACCTCGGTGGGCAAGGCTCCTGTGGAGGTGCGACTTTTAGCATATTTGGAATTATCGGGCGGGTCGAAAACTTTTGGGGGGCTCCTGGTGTTGGGGGGGGGGGGGGGGGGGGGCTTCCTTGCAGCTTATTGCTGGGAGTGGTGTTTTCCGCTTTGAGGCCCTAAATGAGTTTGGGGTGGGAGTACACTAGTCACCGTCGTCCATTGAGTCATGAGAATTGTCAGTGACATTTTCTAGCTCAGTTAGAAGTCTGATTTCGAATCAGAAGTTTCTGGACTGGTACTGGGCGGGGATGCGGGTGAGGTGGCTTCTAATCGCGATTATTTGTTTTTGAGGACAGCGTTCTCAGCCTTGAGAGCCTCGAGGTCCTCTTTTAGTTTCTTTATGAGAGCCATCATAGCCTGATCGGGCAGATGGCTCGCGCCATAAGAAAAGCGGGTATCCATTGATCAGTAAGAAAAGAGGCAATGAGTGTATTAGATACAGAGCCCACGGGGGAAACAGGTGGTGAGATTTCGAGGAGAATGTTCTGGAGATTCAATAAAAAAAAACGGAGCAGGGGTAAAAGGAGGATAGTAAAGAGAATGGGAAGAATCAAACAAGACCGACGTACAACCTGAAAACCGCGGTTTACCTATTAAGGTGGGTAAATAAAATAAAATAAATCAAAAGTAACAAAGGATTAGATATCAAAATTGAAGGTTAGTAATAATAAACAAAGGCAAAATTATAGACAAAATAAATAAAACAGAAATTCTGAAAAGAAATTTATCTTAAAATTAAAATGAAATTTAAAACGAAAAGTTTCTGGCCTTTGATTAATGTTGTTGTTGTTTTTCCACTGTGGCTTCCGAGGTTGTAGCACGTACACAGACTGAGCACTTTATATGTAAACACTTTAAACACTCAGTATGAAAGCACACTATGTAATGTTATAATGACTGACACTATCACTGATGTGGTCACTGATGAATCCACCCAAATTAATTAACACGTCACTATTCTATAAAACTTTGATTGAAAAATACTGATTCTGATGGAGTGATGTGCTGATGGCAATGGAAATCAAAATAAAAAAAAAAATAGGTGGCGAGAGGCCGACTTTGGCAAGACAAGGACAGATGTGTCCTTCATCTTGTCTCTGGCTTTTGGTCATCTTGTGATAATCAGAATTACCCACATCCGTGAGGATGTTGGGCTCGGTCTCGAGATATCTGAAAAAGAAAAAAGGGGAGGTATCTATGAATAGTGTGCACAGGGTTAGTTCAGGTGTTCTCTAATTACTTGAATGGATGGATGGTGGAAAGAAATCGTATAAGACCGGTAGGCCTGGAGGTGCGGTAGTAAACGCAGATCACGTCTTTGGCGTCTAATGATCTGCGCTTTAGCAGGCAATGGAAATTAAAAGTGCGCCGCTCTTTTATACTCCGTATCTACAGAGCTTTGCCAGAAAAGTGTATAAAAATTCCATGAAGCACAAATAAGATTTTGTGTGTGCTTCAATTGGAATGTGGTTCCCGGAAGGATATGGGAATTTGTTTGAACAAGTTCTCGGAAGTTAAAATCATGAAACGCATTTGAAAATAAGCATTTCATGATGTTTTGGATTATTAAGATTGGAATCAATGTATGACAAATGAACATTTGGTTCAATTTGCCCGCATATGATTCAATTGGGAATATTGGCTGGGGTTAAGGATTGGGGTAGGATATTTGGGTATGGTTGATAAGTTTTTTATATAATATTGGCGGATTGGATAAGAGTAATGATTTAGGTTCACTACAGGTGTAACTAATAACAACGATTCAGAAATACCGCCAACTACTTTTTTTTCAATTCCTAGTGTTTTTTGTGTTAGTTATAAAAATGGATTAGACTAGTTTTGATACCAAACGCCTCATATACAACACCCACTAAACACCAGTAATATGTAACATAACATTGACTTTATTTAACTTAAGGTTGTTGGGAGAATGACCCACATAAAAGGCCTGGTTTTAAAGATATACTAATGAAACTAGAAGACATAACAAGATCCGGTTTTACACAAACACCTCAAGAATCATTTCACACAATGCAGGACGGTTGGAAGAAGGAAATTGCCGAGGTCCTATATGAGCTTCGTATGAAGGAGAAGGTGAGTTTATTACTATTATTAAATTAAATTATTCAACCCGTCCATAATTTCCTTGTTCCAAATATGAGGGGGGTGCCCCAAGTTCATTTCATTCTATTGCTAAATGGAATAATCAGTGACAGATATTATAGTCAATTGTTGTTCCTTCAATTCCAAGTTTCTTATTTATTTTCTTTTCTTTCTTTTTTGTTTTCTTTCCCTCCATGAATAACTTTGAGTAAACACAAAAACAAAACGCATATAATATAAACATTATAAATCCTAATCAGGGCTTTAAATCCATCGAAGAGGTAAGACTATGAAAATATGCCGAACTATGTACTCAGAGACTATGCTTTTGTGCATGATATTATTTTATGTACTTCTTGAGTTAATTTGTTGCCTTTTCGGTTTATATTTTCCTAGTTGTTAAATGCATTGTTTCACATGTTCGTGGCGCGACTATTCTCCCTAATTCAGATCTGTTCTAAGCTATAAATGTGATGCTTTTACAATGATTGTTCTTCATGCATAAAATGCCTTAAAACGTATTGTTTAACATAAGTTCTAATAAATCTTGATCAATATCTTTCTATTTGCTGTATAGAAGAACATTTATTGTAATAGTTCTTTTTTTATGCTGTTGCATCCACTGCAAAAGGTATAAATATTGTTATAATGGAATCAATTAGTTTCTTTATTATTTCGCTATGAACAGTAATAATACAAAAAAAATAAAGAGTTTGCTACTGTACAGATATTCCGGTATAAATCATCAAGTGCAAATTTTACCACGCTATCTAGATGAAGGCCGGCTCCTCGATAGTATAGTGGTTAGTATACCCGCCTGTCATGCGGATGACCGGGGTCCGATTCCCCGTTGAGGAGCCTCTGGCGCAAGACTTGCTAAATAAGGCCAAGACCGGTCCCCGGTTGTAGTGCCGATGATGATGATGATGATAATCTAGATGATGGCGATATTCAGTTTTGATAGCGCTTAGTTTCGACAACCAGCAGTGTTACATAGTAACCCGAGTCTGGTGAAAATTCGAAGGCGATTAGTTGACAGCTGTTGATGATTGATTAGTAGGTATATTAGATTAGTTATTTCACTCAATCACGATCGGGAGAACGTCTGAATAAAAAATACTGTTCAGCGCAACCACCTCTGTTGCAACTTTATTTGTTGCACAATTAAAATAATAAAACAATAGGTACTCATGTTCGTGTCGCTTCTTCAACTTACGTCTGTTGCAGTAGTGTTGATAATCAGTTGCGGCAAGACTTTTAATGGGATGTAGGTGATGGAAATAATGAATTAGTTGTGAAAAAATACTTTCTCGTCTTTGTTTTAATATATATATATATTTATACGTTTATAATATCTACATTTTATAATAATGGGTCTTCCAATAGGGGCTTGACAACTTTGTTTCGGTAGTAAATTTTTATAATTTGCAGACGTTCGTTCGTGTACTTAACCATGATGAAAATGTTGAGTTTACTTAATAAATTGACAGTGACAGTTCGATGTATAGTCAAAGCGTGCGTTCACAAATTCAATTCAAAGTTGTCAAGTCTTTATTGGAAAACCCTATATATATATTCACAGTTTCGGTTTATTTAAAATCTATTGTTTTCTTTTTAATACAATATATCCACTCTTTCTATTTGTTTAAAATTCGATTGATTTCTATTTAAGACAATATATACAGTGTTTCGGTTTATTTAAATTCACACACGTTTTGCGCCGAATTTTTTTTTCCATGCGTTGCACAACGATTTTTTATCACAAGAAAGCGAGTCGCCCATCCGCGTCCTTTTATATGAAGCCACAAATTTACCCCCACCTTACCATTTACCGATTCATTGAATTTGATTTCGGCTCTCGCTGGCCCAAACCTTCTTACAATAAATTTTCAGGTGCATACGTATATAATCGTAAGGTAACGGCGAATTAGCTGAGAAGCGTCATTGTACATGAATATGTGTGTGTTTACTATTCGTGGCCCTGTAATGTAAAGCCACTGTAACATAAAGTGTCTCACCCAAAGGCAGGAGTCTCTGCCTCACTGTAATGTAAAGGGAGCTCAGGTTGGGAGTTACTATAATTTACCTGCGCCACTGTAACGTATTTTAACGTATGTTGGGAGTTACAGAAAATATATACATATATGATTTCAAATTGTACTTGTCGGTTACGGAAGAACAGATAAAGTTGAATAGGTGTGCAGTCTATGTTGCCAAGAAGAATAACTAGAGTTGAAAGGGTGTGCAGTGAATGCTTTATAGAGTTGAAGAGGTGTGCAGCCTATGGTTTTTCTTGTAGACGGAAAGCGCCGGGACCAGTTATTGAGTTTGCTGCCACCTGTAGAAGTATATACTCTCGGGAGAACTATAGTCGCTAGTTGTAAAACCGATTAGCGGATGGAGGTGGGCTTGTAGGCTAGGTCGCTTAATTTATTTCTTGCAAAAATGGTGTTAAAACTTACGGAACAGAGAATGCATTTAGACGTACCTGGGTAGTACCCTAGGTACTCACGTTTCTGGCGCTACCAACCGCTTGTCCAGCTCCTGCACGGCCAGATGAGTGTCCCAGCATACAAACAACACGTCCTTCTAATCGTTATAATGTTTATTGTTCTCTTGGTGATAATCCCAATCTCGGGTTACAATGTTGAATCCATATAAGTACGTATAATTAACAACCGGAACGTTCAGCAAGTCTCAGCCCAGTCGAGCCACCAGTACTTTTTTCTATTGAGTCTTTCGAAATTAGTTTTGTCTTTTTCAGGTATGCTCACGCAGTATCTTAGGATGGTATTTCCATCTCCTATGCTTCTTGGCACATACCTAATTGTTTTATCAGATGCTCGTCTTGCCACATGATATATAATTGGTACGTTTGTGGGGTCTGATAGGTAGCTATGAGCATCCAAGTATAAAAATGCTTCAGGTGATATGTATCCACTTTCCAATGTATTTCTGAAATACTCGGGGTTAGGATAGAACAATCCTGAGATTAGTTCATTGTTTTTCACATTTGCCGATCGGACGAAATGATTTTTCACAAGGGTCTGTATTTATGTTGGCAATCGAGCGGCCAACATGAAATTAAAGATTTGGGTTGACCAGGATGGTGGCGGGACCGGGATGATGTTGCAGAAATTCTCAGCTGTCCTGGAACTTCCGCTGCCTGACACTTAAAATGGGAATGTTAGTTGTGCGTTCTCTCTGTAAATGTACGTTATGATTTATAAGCTTAAACTACAAATGGTATTGGATAACCAGTTCTTCAAAGGTTGATGCCAGTCCGTTTACATAAAAGGCGACTATTCTGCCAACTTTGTCCTTGATGTTTGCAGTGTTCCCTTCTGTCCGATAGCTATGCTCTGCTACGCAGCTGGCGAAATTAGTCCCGTTGTGCACTATAGAAATTGTGCACACGTGGATGCGCCATCCAACACCACCGCTGGTTCCAATCCAACAAGGACGAGCCGCACAGAACGAAAAAGTCACGATACCCCAGAACACACGAAACGCGTCAGGACCAACGCAACGACAAAGGAACTTGAACCGCAGCAGGAGCTGCATGCGAACCAATATAATACACACACTTGATGAGCTTTGTGGGGTACGAGATCGTGGCGCCAGCACGGGCGCAGGGTTCTACCTCGTCTCCACCAGTTCTAAAAGTGTCTGCCACAGACCGAAAGAAAAACACAAACGAAACTCCACAATCCAACGTCCACAACAGGAAAAGGGAAAACACTGAATGATTTTTGACGTTAACTTCTCTTTATTCGAACCAATTATTATTCTCTTTAAGCACTGAATTTATATAGTTCAAATATAATAAAACTAAATAAAAACAAAACAACAAATTAAGGGGGTATTCTGGTCTAGACGCACGAAATTAACGCAATTTTTGAAGTGCTGTAAAGAAAAAAAAGCAATCAATATTTTTACTATTCATTTTTTTATAGGATGTTTATTAATATTTCAAGAATACAGTAAAAAAATTGAAAGTAAAAAATTCAAAATTCAAAAAGTTAGCAGCTGATGAAGTGGCGGATCTTAAAAAGTTTGTACGCGACCACACCCACGATTCAACCCGCCTAGCAATCTGAAAAAAAAAGATTATTAATTTACAGAAATACCTCTATCGTTGGAACTAAAAAAAGTTGAAAAAAAAAATGTTTATAATAAAATGGCGACTGCTTGAAAAAAAATTATTTTTGTACCACTTTTTTTTAGTTTTTCGATTTTTTTAAAAATAGTTAACATTGAAATTTGGGGATGAGGATAGTTCATGCAATAGAAAAGCCTATAAAGAAGACATATACTAAATTTGAAGTAAATCGGTTCAGTAGAACTTGAAAAATCGTGGGTATTGTTTTAAAAAAGACAGTTTCGAGAAAAACGCGTTTAAAGTTTCACGTAAAGTTTCTCGTGGTCTAAGTCATGAAATGATATTTTAGGCTTACGTTTATTCAATCTGCCATTCCTGCTGCATGCGTTGGACCTTCCTCGACTTCGAAATAAGCATCTTTCGCGCTTCTCTCTTCCAACCGAGCAGTTCTCGCCTCGTTTGATGCGTTAGACGCTCGTATCTCTGAGCGGTCAATCCGGGCATTGTCTCGTTTCCCAGCGAATAAATAATCGTGGCGCATCAGCAAAACAGCCATACCTCCGATAATAATTTGAATTTTCTAAAATCCTCTTAAAGACATATTCTTAGAGGGTTAGCTTTGAAAATAGGAAGAAAAAAAATGATTTATTTCAAATTTCTAGACCAGAATACCCCCCTAAACACCAAATTCTTAGTTAAAAATCCTTAGAATGATCATTTAGAAAGTTAAAAAACTACTCGGGGGTGTTAATTCGCGACTCGACTATATTCGCGTCACCGTGCGCACAGTTGAGGGGGAGCGGCCACGACCATGGCGGTCGGTGGATGGAAAACGACTCAAAGATTCAATTCGCTGGCTAAGGAAATTCTGGGTGGATTCGCTTTCACTGTGGTGATAACCGGATCTCATAAAGGAGATCGTCATGGTACACATGTATATGTATACGTCGGTTCTTTTCATGGGTCGAAGCCATGATAACGAATCTAAAACACCAAGAAGGGGCATAATGTGCATCCAGGAGATGTGTGTTCGTTGAAACAATTTCGAATTTCGTCGAATTTCGTGGGATGACAATGGTTTGTGTTTGATTATGCGTCGAAGTCATGAGGGATGGATTCAGGGCAATTACGATACATAGGGAAAAGCGACCTATGTATCGTTCGATAATGAGGGTCAGCTGGATAAATAGCAGCCACCCATTAAATGAAAACTGCGTTTAGGATACCACAAACGATATGGATTGTTTATGGTATCGCCAGGAAGCCTATGGAGGAACAGCGTTCTTTTGTTTGTACTTGGTGCGAGTTAGGGAAATTGGCTTTAGCATCTATAGCGCTAATTGAATGCATCTGCTTGGGTATTTTATTGCTGGGAGAAAAACGTCGCCGGCCAATGTGTACGTTAAGAGATTTATCATACACATGGCGAAGCTGAGAATAGGCGACGCAATGATCATTACCGCTGGTTGGGATGGTTACATGATATGTGAACCGATAAGTTTTCTTTTCAGGGATATGCTGTTTGGAACAGAATTCTTAAGAGGAATTTTGAATTCAAATAACTGAATGCAGGTAAGAATTCTCTTACATGTACTTTTAGGTTATATAAATTGGATCTATTTGATGCGTGAAGCATTTAAGGTGCTAATGCGATTGCATTAGTGAAGTTAGGAAATTGGGTGAAAGTTATGGGGGTTTTTCAGGGAAGCGAACCGTGGGGTTTGGCGGAACCGCCACAGTTTGTTAGTAAAGTCACTTTTGTTGTCAAATTTACTTAAGTTAATGTACACTAAATACAAGATATAACGTGCGGATACTTCTAATAATACCGTCGAAAACACTAAAGCAACTCCTGTGCTCGTTTCCCGATTGCATTTATAAGACGCCAAAGATCCGATCGAACACCTGTGTGTTGGTCGGGGAGTGGACTAGACGACCCACCCGCTGCATGTAATTGCGAATCCGCAACAGTCTGAATTGTGTTATCAATTCTGGTCACTCCGGATGCATCATACAGTCTCTTATTGGATATGTAGTGACGAAAGTTGGAATGTTCGCTTCTGTATATCTGCAGGCAGGCTCTAAGGCAATTTCTTTCAAATATTCTTAGCTTTTCCATATTCGATGGATTCATGTTCCACCATACTGCACTCGCATAGGTCAAAATTGGACGTAGAAACGCTTGGTAGCAAATGATCTTCACTTCGGATCTTACTTTTCCAGCAGCGTGTGTCCCCGTGCATCGACGTGTCTGTGGTACGTGACTTGGTGTGGTGTGTCAACATCGGGTGCCACAGGGGCACAGGTTATTAACGTTTGCCCACTGGTTCCGTTCAGCATCTGACTCCAAAAGAATTGAAACGCCTTCTTAATCGGACTTTATTTATTCGTGCAATTGTAAAAATACACTTAGGAAGGATTTATTAGGAAGATCACTGTAGATAACCAAATATATGTTGTATTTCCTATTTCACCATATAAAATATAACTTAGGACGAATTCATTAAGAAGTACATCGTAGATATCCAAATATGTGTTGTAGTTCTTATTTTACAATATAAAGTATCACTTAGGAAGGATTTATTAAGAAGGACACTATAGATATCCAAATATGTGTTGTAGTTCTTATCTTACAATATAACGTATGACTTAGGAAAAATAACACTGTAGGTATTCAAATATATGTTGTAGTTCTTATTTTACAATATAACGTATATGGCACACCACATTAGTCTCCGCACGCAGTTTCAACTAACTCTTTACAATTTCTCCCAACGACTCGTGCTACTTTCACCCGACGGCCAACTGTTTAAATAAATACCCTTGGGACGCCCGACGAGGGATGCAAATTCACGTGAGGGCGCAACCTGCCCTCGCGGAATCCGAATCGCGATTAACCTCGGCCATCGAAACGACAGAACACCAAAATTCCATCCATCGCTTCGATGACCATATATGGTGCGATTTAGCTTTTTGGTTAAGCAAACAAGAAAAAGGGTGAAATACACACACGATGATTGCAGCTACACACAGGGGTTGAAATGTTTACACGATCAACGACTGCGTAAAGCATTTTCGCTGATCGTGCACATCTCGCTGGCATATCCTCGCAGTCGAATTCTGATGGTAAATTTCCATTTGCGAACTCGACTGCCTGGGCGTCAGCCGGATGCCTCATGTCTCGGTCTGTCGCATGACCGATCGATATGGGCATGCTATGCAAAGGAAAGATACACATTCCTGCAGGTGTACGGCTGGCGTGCAAACGAATATCGTGCAGATATTGCACGGGCAATATTGGTTGCCAAGAGGCACACCAAGTTGCGCTTCAATGTAGAGGAATGCGACCCGAGACATGTACAGTGTATTTGGTTGGGTTCATGTTGGTCGCGTGATGATGCGACCAAACTGCTTTCTAGATTTCTAGCATTGTTGCTGGTGGCATTTTATGTCCGCAATCATTGCTGTTTTACAGGGTTTTTCCTATGGGGTAAGTACACGCTTTTCATGATATAGGGCACGCGAGGGAGGTTACCTGGTGGTAATGAATGGATACGCAGTGGCGTTCGCAAGAACCGCCACATGTCTGCCACCCCGTTCGAGACATTAAAACACTTTGTATTATCACTGATTATTTATTTTGCGACATTATCAATAATGAATTGGGAATTACCTTGCGTATCGCGGCATTAGAATATACCCACAGTTAAGCCGTTTTCTCGATTAATAGCCAACATGGTTTTTCTGTATGAAATAATACGATTTCCGGTTACTGTTGCTTCTTTGGGGGTAAAATACAATATTGTAGCGAGCTTAAGGTTCGCCGGATTAATTATTTTTAATAAATAAGAGCCCTTAAATCGATTTTGAATTAATGTAACATTTTATTAGTCCGTTAATAACAACCGTTACTTTTACCGTACACTTAACGATTTCTTGACTTATCGCTTCCGTACTTATCGCGTCTTTTACTGCTTACTTCGTACTTTTCTTCCTGATCTGCGTGCGACGTATTTATACCGTTTGCTCATTCTGATTTGGCGTTGCGTTTCCGTCCGTTCCATAGCCTCGAATTTTCTACTGTTCACAGTCTCCAGTTTTCCAGTACTTTCTAGAATAGTCTAGTACTTTGTTTTGGACTTTCTAGAATATTCTAGTACTGATTGTCATGCGTCACAATATTTTCTACAAAACGTAACAAAAAGATTGTACATTGTTTATTCATTCAAACGGCATAAATTAGTTGACAAGTTTATATGTCAAATTCTTCAATGTTAGTAATGCCAAATTCAGTCACAAAAAGTCCTGTCAACTTTGGTCACTCAATCATCTTATTGTTCTTTCCATTATGTATTCTTATTTAGCCATCGAAAAAAAAAATGTTTGTGTTGATTA
This sequence comes from Microdon myrmicae, assembly GCA_963931805.1. NCBI lineage: Eukaryota > Metazoa > Arthropoda > Insecta > Diptera > Syrphidae > Microdon > Microdon myrmicae. The sequence goes on along the minus strand of OZ007501.1, from coordinate 96,846,480 downwards.
TGTGATGAAATAGTTATAAATGATAATATATATAATACTTACCTCACTGCCAATAGCAGTTTATGGACATAAAGATGATTTTATGTTGTTTCCAACACTCTATTGATAGAGTTAGATAATCTCTTTCACTGACTCTATCAAGATCTATTGTCACTGTATATTATTATTATTATTTATTACAATGCAAGTAAATTACATGGTAACTTAAAACTAATAGCACTAGCGACTAAGGCTTTCGGCTAACGTCACACAGTATATTTTGATGGTAAAGAGAGTTAAGCGGATTCTTTAAAACATATTCATCATTTATTATTCATTCTATTTTTGTTAAGTGTGTCATGTGAAATGCAAATCCTTAAAAAAAAAACATTTCTTATTTTTATGCACTGATATTTCCAACAATTCAAAATGCCTAACGTATTAGAATTAGAAAGCCACATTATAAATATATTACAAATTTTTTTACAACTCTTACATGTGTGCTATCATCATCAACGCTACTTCCCGTGCTCTGTGTAACAACTCTTATAGGAATTGCGTTGTAAAGAAGTTGAATTGAAACGTGTTCAGAAGCAACAAAGTGAACATGCAAAGGATCTACAGCTACGGGAAGAAGAACTAATAGCACGTGAATTGGAACTGATAGAACGCGAGTTAATAATCGCACAAATTGCACCAGAACCAAACAAGCGAAAAGGTCGTTTTAAAAAACTGAAGGCAAGTTTATTGTTATTAATTTAAAATTATGGAATTTTAATTGCTTGCGTTTGTTTTTTTTTTTCTTCAGCTTCTCAAAAGAGAACCTGCAGCACAAATATCACATCCAATTGGTTTTCGACACACAGTAACGACGATACGAGATACATCACGAGCCAGGACTGATACTCCACCTGGATCGCCAGCGATTTCAGGTCTTAGAATAGTAGCACGTAAGTAATTTTCATAATTTCGTTATTTAATAGTAAGATTCATATTTTCATTAATTCTACGTCGTAACAATTAACACATTTACTGGTCCTCGTACGCCCGTTCCAGTAAACATTTCATTTATGAACATATATGTGGAATTTTTTATATTTAATCGCAGAGACTTGTTTGTATCGTATTTATTATTATTTTTTTTTAGCTGATTATTTATTTTATTTTATTTATCCCCTTTTCTATGTTCTTATTACACACTCGTATTTAATTACAATAATTAAATTCGTAGGTAACAGATTATTAATTTGTAGTTTGGCTCAATCCCCTTGATTCTTTTTTAGATTATTTCTGTATTTCGTTGCAAACAAGCTGTTGCTAACATTATTTAAGAATATTTAGAGCGGTAGATTCTACTTAATTTTGTTAAGGTGTGTGACCAGGTATAAAGGATGTGTAGGGCTCCATACATTCATGAAATGATATTGAACCATTCTAAGAAAGTTCACACACAACGGTCTTTTTTTTTTAATAATTTTAAATGTCTAACTCAGACACAAACTGTTGGAAGTTAATAATTCCTATATTAAATGTAGATTTTTTAATTTATCAGTTTAGTTATATAATAATTTTGTCCACTAATTATATTTTAAGTGCTAACAGCAATTTTGTACAAGAACAATGAGTTTGCACGTATTTTTTTAAACATTTATTGCAACGAAAATATAAAGATAAAGGCAAAATAGAGAAAAATTAAATAAATGCATACCAAAACAAAACAGCCCGGGGGCAAACGGATCCCCGATACCGTTAAGCACCAAACGCGGACGAGAATAAAAAGAATAAACTAGGAGGTGTACAAGTATATAATACGATTTGTTTTTCTCGAAAAAAAAAACACAAAAGTAATAAAAAACAAAATAGCGTTTGTGCCGAACGTGAACAAAAAGCGATTCAAGCCGACGCTGTGTCGGTTGGAATCATCATCATCATCGGAACCACAACCGGGATCCGATCTTAGCCTATTTAGCAAGTTTCGAGACTTGTTTCCATTTTGTTTTGTGCGTGTATCTGTTAGAAACGCCACAGTTTATTCAAAGTATCCTCCATTGCACGTTACACTTTATTCCTATTTTTCAGGTAATTTGTGGGTACAACTCCAGTGAAAATGTTTCTCTTTTAATGCGAATCATTATCGAGTCGTTTTTTCACATATTCTACTCAACAAGTAAGCTAACCTTCGATATAAACAAATACTAACCAGGAGGAGCCCTTGTTTGCTTAGTAAGGCTTTAGGGCTTTTTTTTTCGGTAGGAAGGTGGAAATCTTCAAAAGATACCCCTGGACCGATACAGAGGCATGCCGGGTTTTTCCGATTAAAACCACCTCCCGCCATGCACATATTCCCGTCGATCCCTGCGGAACTTTCTTTTAGATATTCCATCGCGGGCGGGACGGAGTTTACCTGTTACTCCGCTCGTCGCGTCGCAACTGCTGCATCATGTCACACAGAACATAATTTGCTACGGACGATGCCTGTTTTGAACTCAGCATGTATTCTATTACTTCTCCCGGAGTAACTGTCCGTCTCATATGTCTCTCCAAAATCGTTCGCCCGGTCTCGAATCTCACGCACTCTGGGAGTACATGTTCCGCATTTTCTATTTTGCTTTCGCAATACAAACAGTATGGGTGATTGACATACTTATACTAGTGCATGTATTGCCGAAAGCATCCATGTCCTGATATTAGCTGAGTCAGGTGGTGATTCAGCTCGCCATGCTTCCCTTTCACCCATGTTTCTACATCAGGTATCATGGTGTGGGTCCATCTTCCTTTGGTAGAAGAATCCCACCTTCGTTCCCATTCTCTTAGGCTTGAAAGCTCTAATTGTGACCGCACGATTGTCTTGGGAGACCCCATGCAATGCAGCGTTTTCTTTAGTTGCAATATCAAGTGGTGTCCTCCCGGCAAAAACATTTATGGCATCTTCGGATACCGTTCGGAATGCACAGCATATCTTAGTGATGCCAGCTTATTTGCTGAGTTCACTCCCCTCATGTACGACTTATACTGTGCAGCTCCTGTCCATATGTGAGCTGCATACATTATAATGGAGGGGTTAACACTGGTTATGAGTTTCCTTATGTGGGGCCGGGGTCCCCCAACATCAGGTAGCAGTCTCGCCAAAACTTTGCATACTCTTGCCGTTTTTTCACTCGTTTTCCTCAGATGTTCCTTGAAGTTCAACCTGCTGTCGAGTATAACACCAAGATATTTAACATAGGGACTGGATCTGATTATTTGTCCTTCTATTTCCAAATCAAGGTGTTAAACTTTTTTGCGGCTGCTTATTAAAACTGCCTCCGTCTTATGTCCAGCTAGTTTCATTCCGGCCATATCTAGCCAGCTTTTAATGCTCTGGACTGCTTGGGAGCAAATATTCTCCAACTCATCTAGATGTTTAGCTACGGCCACTATTGCCAAATTATCTGCGTACCCAATGATTCTAACCCCCTCCGGTACATTGACCCTGAGCACACCATCATAAATTATATTCCATAACAGCGGACCTAATACAGATCCCTGAAGTACACCCGCTGTTATTTTATATTCCTGTGGTCCCTCATCTGTATCATACAGTAGTCTTCTATCCGAGAGATAGTTTGCTAGTATACGCACGAAGTAGGGTGAGACTTGTAGATCGCGCAACGCTTCTAGAATCCGATTCCAATTCATCGAGTTAAACGCACTTTTAACATCTAGCCGTCACCACCCCGCAATATGTTTTGGTACCACCTAGCCATCGTGCTCCAGCTCTCGCATTGCGAGCGATGTCGCACACCACAGATAGTGCCTTACCGGTTGATCTACCTTTCCGGAACCCGTACTATTGTAGCGTCTCTAACAGATTCGTACACAATACACAAGCAAATAGTGAAGAACACCGAACGAAAATCGAATAAGAAAATGCATCAGAGCCGTATACCATAGCGATAACATAACAATTCACATCAGTGGAATATACTTGAGTTTAAAAATCGAGTTCTAAGCACGGCCAGTAGCCTGATGTGTTACGCATTGGTTCAATTTTTTGTGATTCTAACTGTCATAGCGTCAGTTCGAATCACACGTTCTTCACTATCAATCCCAAACGCTATACTGCCATTCAGAGAGCCCCGATGTTCCCTCAGTAAATTCTTCCAGGCGAGTGGCAATTACTCGTTCAAACAGTTTTCTTGTTGTGTCCAGCATGTACAACGGGCGATAAGATGACGGCGCTTCTGGATTCTTGACTCCTTTTGGTATAAGCATAAGCCGCTGTTTTTTTCCATCGTTTAGGAAATTATCCTGTTTGAAGACAGGTTGTGAAGAGACTGCTGAAGACTTCCGGCTTTTTTGATAAAGCAATCTTCACTACCGCGTTAGGAATACCATCCAGTCCCGGGGTCTTGGTTTTCGTAACAACCCTTGCAGCCAAGAGCACCTTTTCGGTGGTATTTCTCTTTCAGTGATGTTCCATTCCTCTTGCGTTCTTAACACCTCACCACACTGCGGGAAGAGGACAGCGACGATTCTGGCCATTTCACTTTTACGTTTTTGCATTTGGCTACTGTTGTTGTGTAGTATTTTCATGACTATTCTGTAGGCACTGTCCCATGGGTTGTTATGTTATTCATCCCTTAGGGAGCAGAACGCGTCATATTTACTTTTGCGGATTACGTTCCTCAACTCTTTCCGTTTGTTGACGAATTCCACATGTAACTGTGGATAGGTGTTACGCCTTGCTCTTTGTTGTAAGCGTCGTAACCTCTTGCACTCCGATTGCACATGGGCGATTTCTGGGTTGCACCAATACACTGGTTTGATAGCCCCTGCTGGTTGTCTTTGTCGTGGCATAGAAGCATCACATGCGGTAGTTAGCCACTTCATGACTTTTCCAGGCTACCTGTTCCCATCGGCCTTTGCGTCGAACTGTTCGATTTGGTCTTTCAGTATATAATCGAGCAGTTCCGCATCGGGGTCCTTCTCTTTCCATCCATTTTTCTGGGCTTGTTTCGTCAATTTGTCAGTGATGAATCCTCTTTGCGGTAATATTTCGTACATCACGGCTTGATGGTCACTATGGGTATAGGTGTCCAAAACTTGCCACTCCGTCCTTCTTGCCAACATGGAGCTGGCAAATGTGATGTTGGTCTTGGACCGGCCTCTTTTTCCGCTGTTTGCTTGATTACGTCTCTGATTGATGCCCATTTAGTGTCCGCACTATTGACTTCCTCTTCCTCGCCATTCCCATTCTCTAGAATGCTAAATCTATTGATTAGTTCGTCTTGATATTCAGCCCTTTTGCGCAGGTCTTTTAGTTTATCAATGACGAACTGTTGGCTCGTCTCCCGTGACTGCCCATATGGGTTTGCTGCGATCCGACTCCTAATTTTGCCCACCACTGGAAGATGATCGAAGTCGCAATCTGCTCCTCTATACGATCTTACGTCTAGGATATTCGAGCGGTGTCTGTGTCTATGAAGAAGTGGTCTATTTGGTTACGCGTTACGCCGTCGGGTGAAATCCATGTGGCTTTATGGATTTGCTTGTGCTTGAACATCGTGATTTTCACTACCAGATCGTTTGACGCTGCGAACGTGATAATTCGAATTCCATTATCATTTGCAACGTGGTGTAGGCTTTCTTTGCCTATAGTTGGTTGGAAGATGTCTTCCTTTCCAATTTTTGCATTGAGGTCCCCGAGGAGGAATGATGAGATTCCATCAAATACTTCCTCTAGGGTCTCGTAGAACGCCGGTAGATTCTGTTGTTGTATTGGTTATTCATTTTTGTTCCCACGAGTCTTGGGGTTTCAAATAGTCCGCCATATCAGAGCCCCGCTTTGATATGGTAAGGTCTACTTATTGCTCTGTTTCGAGCCGGTGTCAGAGAGGTGCAGTTATAATACAGCCGGTATACCCCTGACTGCAAACCATCCAGTGGGCACGGTGACGCGTAACACCCTCGATTAGGGGTGGTAGATCTCTGTGTGTTACTCCTCACTAGCCTGTCTGACATGGGTGGCCCTACTGGAAGCATATGCTTCCATCAGCATAGCCTGAGTGATTCATTGTAGTTTAAGCCCACGCACCACATCAAGGTTTCTACCAACCGGGGATTGATTGGACTTCGCGTGTTTAAATGCTCGGTATTTGTAACTTCCTGTTGAGTGGTGGTTACCGTATTCGCGCTCTGACTCGCAGAACATGCGTTTGGGTTATGCATTACAGCTCACCGCTTTGTGGCCTTTTCCACAGCATTTCAAACAGTTTTACGAACGATCTTCTTTGAATTTGCAGGTTTTCGTCACATGACCGTATTATCAACATCTGAAACATCGAGTCGGTGTGATGTGTTCTCGTAGTCTGCATCTCACCTATCCTACCCGTAGGAAACCTGTAGCCAGCAACATGCTAGCCTTTTCTCTTGGTAAGCTGATCATGGCAGCCTGTATGCCATCTGGTTTCCTTCTTAAGCTCTTTACCGCTTCCTGTGGCATCGCGTTCACTGCAGGGAACTTTATAGCGATCGCTGTCCGGATTTCCTCTACAGTAGTAACCTCATCTAAATCACGACGCTTAATATTAAGAAATTGTAAAGTGTTCAAAAATATCGAGAAATTTCCGTTCCCATTTTTTCAAATGATTTTCTATTGATGTCGACACAACTGATATTGTTATAGTTTATATAGCAATTTAATATATTTAAATTATATATATTTGATAGATTTGAATATAGTTAAGGTAGTTGATATGATTAATATAGTTTAATTTAAATTAAGAGTAAGATGGGGGACTTACGGGTCTTTAGTCGACCGTTGAGCGGTCGCTATGTGTTGTTTAATGTGTTGGTTGCCGGTTGTTTTCTCCGACAGGGTGCAGGGGGCGTTGAAGGGCTGCTCCCCTGTTCAGCTTCCGTTGCTTGGTTAATTAAATCCACAAACTCCAATGTGGATTCGTTATAATTGAGTTGTAGAAAACTAACACAAGAATCAATCTGCTTCGGATCTGACAAGGATTCTAGATCTGGATTATTAATAACTTGATTCTTTTTAACACTCTAGACACTCTGAAGTTCCTTAATTTCTTTCGGTACACACTATCGATTGTCGTGCTCTTATGTTGGTTTAACGTCGAATGAATTAATTTTCATTGCCGTTGACGTTTATTTTTTATTCGGCGCCAACGCCGTTTTTTATTATTTTCTCTACCAAGTAGAATTTGCACAAAGTAGTTTATGCAAATTAGCTACTTGGCGAGTTGTTCTCCTTTTAGAGGTAGAGAGGGGAAACTAATGAAAGGGGATTAGTGGATGTTAGGGGGGACCTGAACGCGACGTAGGTCCGTAACAATATGACCTTCAGCGAGACCGTCATCCCATTACTTAAAACGCACGAGACACATTTATCGCAGAACCTAGAGCTTCGTAACACAGCTGAATAATCTACAAACGTCTTTGCGTAATGAAATGTCAAACAACACTGAACACAAATACCGTGAGACAATTTGACAGTTTGGTCATAAAATCTCTAGTGGAAAAAGTAGTTCCAAATGAATTACCCGGTTTACACGGCTTATCGGGTAATGGAAAATTTATGATTTTTTTTACACAAAACGCGCCAAAATTAGTGGTTTTATGATATTGTTTTTATATGTGCAAACTCAAGTTTCAAGTACTTTTGCTCCTCTATTGAGAATAGGGTAAAGAAAAGTTGCAAGAAGGAAATAGGAAGACAAGGGTGTTTATTTTCCATGCAGGAGTTATTGTATTATATTCCTTAATTTCTTAAGAACAAATATATTCCTCAATTAACTTTATTCGAAATCAAATATATTCCACAAAGAACTTTATTCGAAATTAATAGTTCGAAAACTTGAAAGAACAACGATGCATTTTTATTTTAACTGCATGCTAACCGAATATAACTAACCACGTTAAGGACGAAGTTATTTAACATTTTCCAAAGATTAAATAACGGAATTATTACGAATTAATAACGTATTTGTGCATCTAAGTGTTTCACCAAATTTGTCATATCATTAATAATACAAAACACCATCTCTAACCCATATTTATCCATTACCTAACAACAATTAAATACAGTAACACAATTTGAATTGAAGATAAAAAGAATGTTAATAACACATTTATGCTCAGTTTCACCAGATGGCTTCAAAGGTAAAACCTGGGGTCCATCTACACTCCATCAACGTGAGCGCAGTCTTTTGTTGCCATCCCTCCATTCTACGGAATGGACACCGCCAAACTTCAGTAAAAGTGCTCCAAATCTGGATAAAACAAGGATAATACATCCTCAACAATCACCTGGAACACAATCAGCGACAGCAGCTATGACAGCAGCCATAACTGCGGGCAATACAATTGGTTACAATCCACAAGGTATTCCAATATCATCAAAATGTCTGCCCTATGCTACCATTAGTAATAATAACAACAACCATATCAACGGAAACAATAATAATAATAACAATATTCATTTAAATCATAATAACAATAGTATTAGAAAAAGTAAAAAGAAACAAACTAATACGTCCGCATCAAGCACAACTACTACTACAGCTACTCATCGTATGGGAACTAGTATGAACCAACTAATGGGTAACAGTCAGGATCATGGTTTAGATTCTTTTAAAAATTTCAACAACAACCCTTCCACATTAATCCCGTTTAGTGTTAACAGTCCTTTTGGTAGTTGTAGTAGTGGAGGTACAACAGTTCTAGCTAGTGTCCATCCCACCCAAACATTGCCATTGAATTCATATCACAATATTGAAAAACCCGTTGATGAAAGTAAGAAAACACCAATGACAACCAACAACTACGATGACGATGATGAGCCTCAGGGCACAACTAGTTGCTTCAACTTCCGCCGAGCTGTTAGTAATCAAAATTCGATGATTGATCATGGAAGCAATACTTTAGCAGGTAGTACCGCCAAAATTCCAACTGGGCACAAAAAACACAGCCTAGACAGTAAAATTCCCGATGTAATACATTCGTATCGGGACAGCACAGGAGCCTTAATGATGACCACATTGGACAATGTTACTTACGATCGGATGTTCTATAAACTCATGCAAAAGAGTCTAGACGAAATCTTCTCAACGCCATGTTATATATCTTCGAAATCTTCAAATAATCGAAATATTTGGAACCGTGCTGAAAAGGTAAGCTCCAAATCAAGCGGAGATTTGACCATGTACAGCTTCCAACCAGCTGAACAAGAAGCTTCTGAGGATATAGAGACTACATATCGCTTTCAACGTAATGGCTCTGGCTCTCAATTCCCTAGACATTGTTTCTTTCGTCAGCAATCACATTCAATGGACGATAAGGTAACCAAGCGCACCAATAGCAGTGTCAGCAGCAATAGCTCACACAGTAGTCATAGTGAAGTTGATCAATTTAGTGAAAGTTTCAATTCGTCCAGCCAACAAGGCACCCAAGCGATGAATTCTTTTTGTAGTGACCGCTCATCATCAGCTGACATTTCATCGCCATCCAGAAAAAGTTCCGTTGTAACATTTCGCTGCGATAGAAATGATGATACAATATCCATAAAAGACTGTTCCAGCGAGGAAAGAAATAATTCATTTAGTTTTGCAACATACTACGGTGATGATAGTGAGAATAATATAAATATTGCTCCACCTACAACACCTGTATTTATTCCAACCAATTCCGTACTGAAGACCAGAAATCTGAAAGATATTCAACGAGATCAAGATCATCCTCTGCAAAATAATCGACAAGATAAAAAGAATAAAGCCGCCATAGCTGGAGGAAAACTAAAGAACTTATTTAATATTTTCAGTTTTGGAACATTGGGTCGTAGTTCAAAAAAAAAATTCACCCAGAATTCGAGTAGTGCAATGTATCAGTTATTTGATAACAATTCCGATGGCAGAGGTCTAATAGAAGTTCAAAGAACTAAAACGGAAGATGAGTGCCAAGTTCCAACCACTAGCGAAAACCGAAAACAAGGAGTTTCTGCTATCAGAGAAACAGGACGAAAATATTCGAAATAACGATAGGACTAGTTTTTAATATGATACGTAATGCAGACTGGAGTTTTTATTGTCGATAAAATCGGGCATTTTATTCCGATGTACGTGGTGGTCGAAATATCATCAGTTAGCTTACATCCAGGCATCAAATCGAATTACAATAAGGAATGTATAGGAATACTTTAACAGATTAATTCAATCTATTTATTGGTCTGAAGGAACACGAAAGTTCATAACCTCACTAACTCAGCTACTCCACTGTTCTCTGTTCTGCGCACTCTACCATTCCCCACCTGATTCCCTCAAGGTCACGTACGGCAGTCAAACTCGACCTTCTCACTGTTCGTTTTTTAGACCAAAGCCCTTTCTGTACTATATTAACGTGATCTATTGTGATCTGTACTATACTAACGTGATCTATTGTGATCAGCTGTGTCTACATTTCAAAAATAGCTTCTCTTCATTCCGTTTAACAGAGATTAAAAAAATGTAAATTCGGCGGATTCAATTTGTGGTCCCTTAACTTATGAAGCTCCCATATAGAGAGTTTCTTTTTGTAATAAGCGATGGCATATCTGCTTTATATATCCGTCGTATTAAACCCTATCTACAATTTCATCAACTTTCTCGGCGACAAACCGACCAGAACCATACGCATTTTTCGCATCGAAATTTCCAGGAAAAAAATCAGGGACTATTTCCTTTCCATGCAATTGATTACGATAGAGTACATTCATTTTCACACATCTATGCAACATTCTTCCATTTACCATCGAAAAATAGTTAGATATAACGAATGCCACCAATAATCAACTGATGTGTTCTTTGTCAAACAAACAAAAGATTTATAGATGCAATCAACCAGTTCAAAGTTAAAACACTTTAACATTAAATGACCAAAAAACGGAATACGTTTTCTTCAAGCTATTGTATTAGATTAGCCTTGAGGTCTTTTGATTTGCTTTAATTTGGTGAGAGCAGAATCCGTCCCATATACCAGGTGTACCGGTATGAAGTGATTTATTTTTTTTAAATAAAACTAATTTTAAATGGGAAAGTAAAAAACATTTTATTCGAAGTATTGGCCATTGCTTTCTCCACATTTCGACCACCTTTCTGGCAATTTGTGGATAAAACCGGTCGTATTTTGAGGCAAACCATTCGGAGACCCAATTTTCGAATTCTTCGTAGGAATTGAAATGCTGCTCAGCCAATGCGTGTCCCATCGATGAAAACAAATGGTAGTCGGAAGGCGCCAAGTCTGGTGAATACGGCGGCTGGGGTAACTGTTGATTTAATTTGGTTTTGCGGTGGTTTGGGCTTGTTGATTTTATATAAATAAAAGTCCAGAGTTGGCAGTGATTGAATTTATTGACTTACTATCAAAAGTACAAATTCTTTGTACATTCGAATAGCACTTGGTCTGATAAACAAATTTGTCGCTAAACAGTTTACGGATTGATGCACGATACTTTATAAAAATTGAGATTACAGTTTGGAGCACGTTTTCCTTTTGCCATTCAATTTCCCTTTTTCTTTTGTGAAAACGTCAGCAATTTCGAATACTCCGATCAGTACCAACTTCGACTCTGTGAAGAGAAAGGAAGGTGTGAAGTTGGTACAGGTTCAAGGTTGTGCTGGGTAAGATCAGCTGTCAATTGATCAATTCTCAACAATAACACTTCCCAGCCGAGAGCTTTTATTGTTTCTTTGACGGGTTTTGCTGTATGACTCGGAGCATTATCATGCAACAAAATTACCTTTCCGTGTCTTGTAGCCCATTCTGGTCGTTTTTCGATCAATACATGGTTCAAATTGATCATTTGCTGTCGGTAGCGTTCCGCATCAACAGTTTCGCCAGGTTTTAGAAGTCCATGATACACCACCCCCTTCTGGTCCCACCAACCACAGAGCATTTTCCTTTTTCCCAGCCGATCAGGCTTTGCAGTCGATGTTGACGCTTCTCCTGGATGTACCCATGATTTTTTGCATTTAGGATTTTTAAAATAAATCCATTTTTCATCACCAGTCACAATTCGATGCAATACTGACTTCCTTTCGTGTTGTAGAAGCAACGTTTCACATGTGGTGTTTCGCTTTTCCATCTGCCTGTCATTCAATTCATGTGGCACCCAGTTTCCACACTTTTGGATCTTTCCCATAGCTTTTAAACGGTCAGAAATTGTTTGTTGTGCAACATTTAACTTTTGTGCCATTTGTTTTTGACTTAGAGTCATCTTGATCCAATGTTGCTTGCAATTCGGCGTCTTCAAACTTTGTTGGTGGTCTTCCACGTTCTTCATTTCGCACATCAAAATCATTATCTCTGAACCGCTTAAACCATCTTTTGCATGTTGCTTCCGATAGAGCATGATCAACATAAGCCTCGACAAGCATTCGATGCGACTCTGCAGCACTTTTCTTCAAATGAAAACAAAAAATTAATGCTTTCCGCAAATCATCATTTTCTGGTACAAAATTCGACATTTTTAACAGGATTAAAAAAAAATGATGTTTGTACAATGACTTGATGCAATATATGAAATATTTTTGACAGATGTCATAGTTTTGAAGAGTAGTAGAGACGAAGGGAGGTTACCACGTGGTTGGGTGGACGTGCCCTGAAGCGGCTAGTTGATAAAGGAGAGTGCTGATGTGCACGTACATCATCAGGGAGCCTTTGCAACTTGACGAAATACAAAATGGTGAATGTTCGTCAAGTTCAACCAATTGCATTGTCGCCGGTGTGCGCATCGGATGTACACATTAGATGTCCAACACTTCCCCTTGATGAGCGCACCAGTGCAAAAAATTTACATCAGGTTTAAGAGGTCGTGATACCTCTCGTGCTTCGGTTTGGATAGGGCCTTAGTGAGTGTATAATTCCGGTAAACGAACCGGCTCAACTCCTTCGAAATATAACTTCTTTAAGACGTTTTTTAATCCTTTCACGGACCACAGGAACGATCAAAGTTTATCAAATTAAACGATTGTCTAAGGACCGATTAATCAAAAGGATTACTGATCAATAAGATTAAAATCGATCCGGCTCGAAGGACGAGTGAGAATGTCTGCAGGCATTTGTTTCGTGGGCATGTATTCGACCGAGAGTGTTCCGCTGTCCAGTGCTTCACGGATGAAATGATGTCGGACGTCGATATGCTTGCTCCGGGAGTGGAATACGGGATTCTCAGCCAGCATCCGAGCACCGTTGTGGTCGTTGAATAACTTCAGCTTATCTGGTAAGGCGAATCCCAGTTGACTAGTCAGTCTTCGTAGATGTATGGCCTCTTTCGCTGTATCGGATATGGCCATATACTCTGCTTCTGTGTTACTCGACATGTGGGATGTGCTTCCGCTGTCCAGGCACCACCCCTTACTGACAGTCGATTTAAAAGCCTGAAATCTGTGTTGCGCTGAGTTGGTGTAAGCTAGTACACTTGTACCGTAGTTGTACGTCTTGTTTTCCTTTCCTCGATCTTTATAAGATCCCGGTCCTTTTCTATTGAGAGAGTGGCACTCGGTGACCTTGTGCCCGGCTTTTCCGCAATGGTAGCATTTGTAGGAAGGCTTAGTCGGTTTCCGGGGTGATTGTGTCCATGGCGTTTATCCTTCGTCCTCGTGTCGCGTTGTTTGGCGGCCATCGCGCCTTCGGCTACATGTCGTTCGTTGGTGCGCCTGTCGTCGCTTTCCTCGATTATCTTGATTCGTAGCGCCTCCGGTGAAGGTAACTCGTCTCTGGATTCTATGGCGCATCTGAAGTTCTCGAACTTCGGGGAGAGACTATACAGGAGCATGATGCATAGCAGATCGTCGTTGATTTCGATTTCCATGTCGTTCAATTTATCGACGGTGTCATAGAAGTCACTTAAGTGTGTTCGCACGTCGTCGTGATCGCTCATTCGATGAAGCGTCAGTCTCTTCAGTAAACTGGCTTTCCTGGCCGGACCTTTAGACTCGTACACGGAGATGAGTTTCTCCCATACTTCTCGGGAAGTTTCACACCTTTAATAATCTTGACTTCGGATGGTCCGATCGCTAGTATGATGTCTGCCTTAGCCTTCCTGTCTCCTGTTTTCCACTGCTCGACCACGTCTGTGCGCGACTCCGTCGATTCAGGTTTCACGATTTCTCCAGTCACATAGCCCCATGCGTCGTTCTGTACTAAGATCGCCTCCATCTGCAGCTTCCAAGTGTCGAAATTATCCTTCGGAAGTTGTTCGATGCTCGCTGTGGGTGGCGCCATTTTGTTGATAGACGAGAATTTAGCTTTCCTGTGTTGTTTGTAGGTTTTCCACGCGTTATCCAACCGTGACTATTTCGCAGTGCTCTGGTGAATGCCTGGCCCCATAACCTTTTAAAGAGTAGTAGAGACGAAGGGAGGATACCACGTGGTTCGATGGACGTGACCTGAAGCGGCTAGTTGATAAAGGAGAGCGATGATGTGCACGTACATCATCAGGAAGCCTTTGCAAGTTGACGAAATACAAAATGGTGGATGTTCGTCAAGTTCAACCAATTGCATTGTCGTCGGTGTGCGCATCGGATGTTCACTAATGTAGAACATTAGATGTCCAACACATAGGAACCAAATAAAAAAAATATATGGGCTCGTTCACAACAAACGTTCCCTATCGATACATTTGTATCTTGACGCTCACTTCACACCGCTACACCTGGTATTTAGCTTAGTACAAGCACATATAACAATAGTGTTTATTTTAAAAATTATCTTCCAGCCAACAAGGTGCCTGAAGATTGTATGACATGACGAGTTAGCGCCTTTCAAGCTCGTGTGATTCCATAAATAACGATTCTCTGTTTCCCTGTTCCTCTGAACTTAATATTTAAAGTAAACTGGGTTGATTGGAAATCTTTCTGATTTCTATTCAGCTTCCTCTAAATGTCAATATGTTGTGTGGGCGGGGGAAATATTAGATGAGATATGTGGGCGGACACTCGTCTTGAATACCCAAACTACGACCTTTTTTTTTTTTTTTTTTTTGTAAACAGTTTTAAGCAAATGATTTAAACTCGTTTTGTATTCTTGTTCATCTGTTAGCATATACTTCGGCATGGCTTTTTTTCCAACAGTTATTTGTTGACTAAAACTTGGTGCTTTAAATTTGTTAAATTGGTTCATGAAGCACTCAAACATCGAGTTTCTTTTTGTAGCCAAATTTATGCTTATAGTTTAAAAACGTCTTCCATTCGACCTGCACTTCCTTAGCAATGTCGTGTCTGTACACATGTCCGCTAGCACTGTGCTCTGACATTTAAGGGTACTTCAAAAACCCCTTTTGTGTGCGCCGTAGTGTGAACGAAAAATATGTTGATCGTTTTTAAACGTATACCGTATTTCGTCAACTTTTTCGGTGATGAGTTGACCAGGACGAAGAATATCTTTACATTCAAATTGCTAGAAGGAAAACGAGCGAATCATTTCCTGGCAGTAAACTGAAATAAAGCACCATCACTATAAATTTCAGAAATCATTTCACTTCATGTGCTGTATTCTAGTCTTTACCATACTAAAATTGTAAAGTACAGCGATTTTTTTTTCAATTTTTCGCTTATTTTTGCACTACAATAACTTTTAATAACTTATGACTTATTATCTGTCAAACAATACAGAGTTGCCAAATATAGCTCACCGTCTTAAAGTCATGATATTTTAAAATCGAATAAACAGAAAATCCCCAGATTATTTTTCTCCAACTATATATTCTAAATACTGCCAATCTTCTATTGATTCAAATAGAATATCATCGTCTGTGATGCGAATTGGAGGAAAAAAAAGAGCCAAAATCAAATTAAAGAAATCATATTACCAAACACATATCGAATATGTGTTCCACAAACATCGTATGCGGAGAAATTCACTTCGTTTTCGTATGCGTTTTTCTCTAACTGTCCACTTTCTTTTTCTCTTTTGGCTAGAGAAATTATTACGTAAGATCGAATTACTACTTACCTATATAAAGGGGACACTCTCCTACAAGAGATGTATTAATTAAATTATTAGCAAATAGATTCCTTATAAGTCATATAGCCCAATATAACTATAAACTTCACAGCATTGCGTTAAATATTATAAAAAAGTCCAAACATAAAAAAATAAACAAATATATATTATATACATAATAATGACTAAATATTTATAAAAGAACGAGATTTAAAAAACAAGCCAGCAAGCATTTATTGGAACCAAAGGATTTATGTCTTGTCCACGCATTCCAGCGCATACGATAAAACGAAATTATTTAAAAAATAATAATTAATAGTAACCTCTACTTAAAAGACTATTTCAATCTTGCTAATATGAATTCTATACGTTTCCGTTCTCAATAAAATGGAACACACAACAATATAGATCGAAGACCACACGATTTTCAATAGGACTCATATCTTGTCTCAATAAAATGCTTCTTTTTTTTGTTGTAAACATACTATTAGAGACAACATTTTTATTTAAGACGACTATGTCATAAATTTAATTTTTGTTTTCAAAAACATACTGCATGCCAAGCTTTTTACTTTATGTTTTTGTTACTAGTTAAAATACTGGTTGTAATATTTTAAAATAAAGAAAAAATTAAATTTGAAATTAAACACCACACGTATATAAAAAAAAAACTTTTTACATGTTTTTAGTTTTTTCTTGAAATTTATTTAAAAAAAAAAATTCAGTAGAATACAAAACAGAACTTTTCAATTTTTGAATCGATATTTTAAGCTTTATTGATTTTGTTTTATTCAAATCAATTACCTTCCTTAACGCAAATACGAAAAACTAGTTCGTAATTGAATTAAAATAAGAAAAAAAAAATAATATAAAAACATAACTGTGATTAAAAAAAAAAATAAAAACAAGATTGTATCTCAATTCAATTCGAGAACGTATTAATTGCTTTAAAACAATATATCGAAAAAAAAACCGATAAGAATCCTGCATTTTAAGCATTTGCATAGATGTAGAATGAAGTCCTTTTTATCCTAGATTTTCTGTTATTTATTTGTTTTACTTTTTTATTTTAACGGAACATACTTTTAAATTAATGGTTTATGAAATTTTAAGAGTTGTTCCTTTTTTTGTGGTAATTGTCCTACAAAAATATATTGTCATGGATTTTATTTTATATTTGTATGATGCTAAACCTGTTTAAACTTAATGTTTAATAGTTATTTAAATAAATTACTTTTAAAATAATATTCCAATTAAGACTAGATAATAAAAAAAAAAACAAAAAACTAAACACATCATTTTTAATTTATTAATTTAGTTACACTAATTCACAGAACCTTCTACAAACCGAATCCCTGTTCATTTCATTCTCAATATAATCCTTCCATTCTAAAGACACCCCCCCCCCCCCCCCCCCCCCCCCCTTTGCGGTGAATGGGTTAGTTAGAAACAAACATTACATCATATGTATTTTATTGCAAAAGCTTGGGAAAAACAATTGCATCAACACGATCCTCAAAAATGTCTAAAAAAAACCGTTTCGTGTTCGTACCCGATTAATGAGAAATGTCAGCTTAGTCCAAATGTATCGGTATATTTTCACTAACTCCTGTAATTTGGTTGACAGTAACACTCAAAATCGATCGTTTTTCAAATAGGCGAAACAAATCATCATCATCATCCGCACTACAACCGGGATCCGGTCCTGGCCTCATTTAGCAAGTCTCTTCACCGGTCCCGATTTCGAACTGATGTCATCCAGTTTGGCACTCCCAGCCTTCAGGCGTCCTAGTCCACGCCATTCAGGGGGCCGGGGTCCATCAACTTTGGGGAAGCAGTCCCGCCAAAACTGTTCATACTCTTGCCGTTTTTTCACTCGCTTTCCTTAGGTTTCCTTGAATATCAACCTGTTGTCGAGTATCATCATCATCATCATCGGCTCCACAACCGGGATCCGGTTCTGGTCTCACCCGTCAATCTGTAAATGCGCATCAGTTTACGTTGAAAGTGAACTTTAGGCACACAAATAAACGTAGAGAGTCATTCTTTAGACGAATCACACGAATGTGGAATGTTCTGCCTGTCATGTGTTTCCTGGCCGTTGTGATGTCTAGACATTCAAGACCAATATACATCGACACCTCTTTTCCTTATCCACTTCCTCTCCATCTGCTCGCACTGTGCTCTGACATTTAAGGGTACTTCAAAATCCCCTTTTGGGCCCGCGTTAGTGTAAAAAAAAATTAGCAAGTCTCTCCACTGGTCCCGATTTCGAGGCGATATCATCCAGTTTGGCACTCTCTGACTCCTGACATCCAAGTCCACGCCATACCTCGATCGCAGACATGGTCTACCGCGCTGTCTCCTTCCATACATCCTGCCACAAAGGACTTTCCGGGGAGGCTCCTCTTCGCTCATTCGAGTTAGGTGTCCCGTCCACCGGAGTCTACCGAGCTTAATTTTTCTTACAACGTTAGCTTTAAGGTATATCGCGTACAACTCATGGTTGTAGGGTCTCCGTAAACGTCCTCCCTCACATACGGGGCCAACAATTCTCCTTAAGGTAGTTAAAGGATTGCACTACTTCAAATTCGTGCTCCACAACCCTGATAGTTTGACCAATGTTAGGCTGTCTCTTCGCAGAAGTTGCCACCATGTACTTAGTTTTTCCCTCATTAATGTGCAGTCCCTGTCTTTGTGCCGCCTGCTCGATCTGTGTGAAGGAGTCCTGTACAGCCGAATCGGTTCTACCGATGATGTCGATGTCATCTGCGTAGGATCGTATCTGGCTGGACTTAGTGACAATAGTCCCTCTTGTTGTAACGCCAGAGTCATGGATTGCTATCTCCAACGCCACCTTGAAGAGGAGGCAGGCCAGACCGACCCCTTGTCGGAGTCCATTAAAGATGTTTATTGGTTTGGACAGCAATCCCCGTAGTTTTACTTGACTAGTTACGTTGGTCATGGTCAACCTACAAAGTCGTATCAATTTGTTTGGAATGCCGAACTCTCTCATGGCATTATATAGTTCTACCCTGCACCACGATCTCATGAATTACGTGATGTAACGCTATCCCTCCTTGTTTGATCAGCTCAGTAGGTATGACATCAGCTCCGGTGGCTTTACTTGATTTGAGCTGTCTTATGGCTTTTAATGTTTCCTCAATGCTTGGCGGCGGCAGCATTTGGTCTTGATCTTGCATTGGTGGAGCCACCAATTCTTCTGTTTTTATTTTTTTTTTTATTTTTATTAGACTTCTCTCGGGAGAGGGGAACCTATAGCGTCGAGTGGGCGCCCCGAGATGCCATCAAATAACTGTTGCAGTTCTTTTTGAACAGTTGCAGGTTGTAACGCTCCGGGAACACTCGCGTGGGAAGGGAGTTCCACAGCTTCCCCGCTCTGTAACGGAACGAGTTCTGATACAGGGATGTTCGCGCTGTCGGGAGATGAACCACAAACGGGTGCGATCGGTCGGATTGTCTTGTGAGCTGACCATTTAGCAATTCATTGAAGTGCACTTCCCATCGCTCCAGAATGCCTTCAGGATCAGAGAGATCCTTGCAGTAAGTGCAGCGTGGTGTATACCGCGTCATACTGGGGATAATTTGGTAAAACTTCCTCCCCTGGTGCAGACCTCGCTCTCTACTTTTCTCTATTTCACAGACAGTTTTTTCCCAGGCACTTTTCTTTTGTCTGTGAAGTCTTTTTTCAGATATTCTGAGCTCTTTGTATTTCTCCTCGCGCACCCGCATCCTATGAGACTGCTGCATTGCCCGGTATGCAGCATTCTTACGTTCAGTCGCTAGTTTGCACTCATCATCAAACCAGTCGCTCCGATCTCTACGACTACTGCCTAAGATGGAGTTGGCAGTACTAATGACCGTATTCTTAAGGCGTGTCCATTTCTCTTCTAGGCCTGGTATTCTGGCCCCAGGACTTACTCTCCCTCCATAGAGCTCTTCGAGGGCGAGTCCTAGCGCCTGACCAAATGAGTTACTGTTATTCTCATTGCGTAAGGTTAGCGGTGTTGATTCGAACCTGATCCGCGGATGCAATACGTCTCCGTAAGGCAATCCGCGCTCGGAATCTGTACCAACAAGATAGTGATCCGAGTCGACGTTGGCACCTCGGTACGTTGGTATCATCATCAGGCTCGAGGAGCGGCGGCGATCTATCAACACGTGGTCAATTTGGTTGCGAGTGGCTCCATCAGGTGATACCCAGGTGGCTTTGTGGATATCTTTACGCGGAAACCTGGTACTCGCAACGACCAAGTTTTGGTTCATAGTCCGCTGTCATGCAAACTATGGGAACCTGCGTAGTGCCTGAAAACCGACCCCGACCTATTTTCGCATTCAAATCACCAAGAACGATTTTCACATCGTATCTTGGGCAGGCATTGAGGGCCCGTTCGACGTTCTCGTAGAATTCTTCCTTTTCATCGTCAGGGGACTCCTCTGTAGGAGCTGCCGACTTTAGCGAGATAAGAACAGATGTGTCTTTCATCTTGTCTCTGGCTCCTGGTCATCTTGTGAAAACCAGAATCACCCACATCCGTGAGGATGTTGGGCTCGGTCTCAAAGTGTCTGAAAAAGAAAGGGGGGAGGTATCTAAGGATAGTGTGGACAGGGTTAGTTCAAATGTTCTCTAACTACTTGGATGGAGGGATGGTGGGAAAGAAATCATACAAGACCGGTAGGTTGAGGGCGGTAGTAAAGGCAAATCACGTCTTCGGCGTCTGATAATCTGCGCTTTGGTCGGTGTGTGTGTGTATGTTTGTGCTGTCTTCTACTGGTCGTGCGGGTGTGTAGTGTGGTGTTAGTAGACCCTATGGGATGGGTCCAGGAATCCTCTATTATAAAAGGGAATGTTGTTGGAAGGATGCTTTCTTCAGTTTTGTACTGAAGAAGAAATTGTGGTGGTCGGATCCGATGAGGTCGAAAGAGAGAAGGGTCAAGAACGCAAGACTCCCGTACAAGTATGTTCTGGCTGTTCTGAATGGTTTCGAGGTACTTTAATGCTAATTGTAGCAAGTACTCATCGATAGAGGTAATGGAGGCGCCTTCGTATAGGTGAGAGTTTGGGTAATTGCGACTCTCAGGCCTTCTAGAGTGGTTGGCGCATCTTCTGAGGAGTTTTCTTTCGAAAACTCGCAGTCTTTCCATTTGGGCCGAAGATATGCAGGACCATATGGGAAAGGCGTATGATATTCCAGATCGTATTAGCTGCTTATAGCAGAGAAGCTTAACTTTCGTGTCAATTTTGTTGCTCCACTTCAAGGTGTTGCTTAAACCGACCGGGGCCCTTTTGAAGAATGTAGGTCACATGTTTGATGAAATTCATTTTTGGGGTATAAATGACACCAAGATATTTCATCCTGTCCTGTGGTCTTATCGTAGTACCTCCTATTTGTATTCGAATATTCTGTGAATATCGAGAAGTAAGTTGGGAGTGTTTAATATTCAAAACGATAGCTACTGCTTTGGATGGGTTAAGCCGAATTTTCCATCGGCTGTAATACTGATACAGTTCGTCCAGGTAACCAACCGTTGAGTCGATTTGTTGCGAGTTTAGGGCTTTTGGATGACGTGTAAACTAGGACGTCATCCGCATACCATATCTGGTTTACTCTCCCGTCCACAGGGCGAGGAATATCTGAGGTGTAGGTATTAAATAAGATGGGGCCTAGAATGGAGCCCTGTGGTACGCCTCAGCGGCATTGAAAGTTCGGGAAAGGTTTCCATTCACTCGAACTTGGAAGGTTCTGTTTAAAACGAACTGGTTTACTGAGGCCAATATTCAGTAATTTAAAAACGAGACCTTCGATCCGGGTTGTGTCAAAAGCCTTTTCAATGTTCAAACTCACCGCAATGATGGTTTCCTTATTAAAGAGGCGCACGGAAACGTGGTTTTGAAATATGTTGAGAGCCATGGTGGTACTGTGCGCTCTTCTAAATCCAAATTGGAGGTCAGGTATTAGGTTCCTGACACTGGTAAATTTATTTAGCTTCTCGTATATGAACTGTTCATATATTTTGCTCATGCAGGTGAGGAGCGAAATAGGACGAAAGCTTGAGGGGTGATAATTTGGTTTCCCAGCTTTTGCTATTGGGCAGACAACAGCATGTTTCCAAGCTTGGGGAAAGTACCCCATGTGTAAGCATGGTTGAGCAGAATGGAGAGCTTTATAAAGAATAAAGCAGAAAGCCTTCGCAACGAGTGGTAGGACATATTGTCGATACCGGATGACTTCTTGGGGTTTCGAGATTTAACTAGGTTCGGTAGGGTATTTGGTGTGACGAAACCGTGACAATGATCACGTGTGTCGTCGAAGTATGCGCTGCTAGCTGAGTTAAAGACAACTATTGGCTCGTTAAAATTGTCTAATTTATTGTGAACCTCTGAACTAATTATTGCATTAGTATCCGGGTCGCCGTCCTCGAGAGTGAGCTTGTGATTATTTTCGAAGGTTTCTCCGATGATGTTTGCTTTATTGGCATCATTATTGACAACAAGACCGCTGTGCATGATTGGGCCAGTGATACGAGAAGTGGCACATATCTTTTTAACATTTTTATAAATTTTCTGGTCCATCTGAATACCCTTCAGTTTGTCTTCCAACTATCGGGTACGATTGTTTTGGATTCTTTGTTTTATCAGTGTACCAATATTGTGAATAATGGATCGCAATAATGGCTCCCTTTGTGTGAAGCGGTGACGATATCTCATGCTGCAGAGCTTTTTACGCTCCCGAATGAGATGAAGAGTGAAGTCGTCATGGGGAATCTGATAGGTCTTTTCAAGTTTGTACTTCGGGACATGGGTCCCCGAAGTTTCAACTAGAATCTCGTGAAGTCGAGCTGCAGCGGTATTTATCTCAACCGTCGTTAGGTTCCTATCACTGGGAAGAGAGAGTTGGTGGAGTTTTTCGTTCAATGTAATATTGAAGTTGTCCCAATTTGTGCGCCCATAATCGGGTATGTATCTAACATGAGCCCGGGATGCTCGATAGCCGCGGATGAACATGGTCACAGCGTTGTGGTCAGATACACCCGCCGATACTTGGGGAGGAGTGATTTGGGGAAGTAAGTCTTTGGACACAATAAAGATGTCCAGGATGGAGTTGCCTCGGGTACCAACCGCAGGTGCGACTATTTCGAAGTTGAGGGCATGACAGTTTTCGGTGTACCATTTGAACAATTTTGTGCCATTTGGGCAAGAGACGGAGTTGTTCCGGTGGGGGTGCCTGGAGTTGAAATCGCCGCCTATGATGAAGGGTGTATGCCCTGAGGACCTTATTAATTGGTCGATATCTTCGGGATTAATGGGGCCATTATTGGTTTTATGTGAGTGGTATACGGAATATATATTTACTCTACCGTTATTAGCTAGATGCAATTCAACCCCGGATACCTCTATGGACTCGAAATGTAGGAGGTCAATGGCTTCATGGTGAAGTTAGCTATTAACTAGAATACAGGTGCCACCTCCATTGATGGTGGAGCCGCCAGTGAGGGTTCGATCTTTTCGATTCATTGAAAAGTTTGGGAAAGTGGGACGGTGACATGAATGCAACCTAGTTTCGGTTACAAGAACCACGTCAGCCCGGTTATCCTTTATGAAGTCAGAGACTATCATACGCTTTGAAAGCGAAACAAGGGATTTGACATTTATAAGGATAACTTTAATTTTGGGATCCATTTTAGAGGATATGTCTTCCATATGCCGTGAAAAGAAACGTAACCCTCTCAGCCACGGTTGTTAGTTTATCATATCGGCGTCAAATATCTTCAATCAGGCGAGAGAAACTAAATAGTTTCTCGAGCATTGGGGATTGTCCCCTCGTAGGCTTTTGTACCGCCGCTTGAATTTGTGGCGTTCTGTTGGCCTTACCGTGTGTCGCTTAGGGTTTTGGATATGTTTTTGAGGGGGAGGAGTTGGGAGAGTTTTTATATTCTTTGTTTATCGTCCTTTAAGCTCGAGTCTCCTTGGATCTTTGAATTATTTCTTTATATTTAGGACAGTTCCTGTAACTGGCCGCATGTCTTTTCTTCCCGCAATTGCAACATGTTGGCAGTGTTATTTCATCCTGCACATTTGTTGTGGGATCATATTTGGCTGGCGATGCCAGCCAATATCGTGGGATTTTCCGCAACGAACGCAACGGCGGTTCATGTTGCAGTTTCGGGAGACATGCCCGTAACGTTGGCAACGTCTGCATTGAGGTATTTCACTGTTATGGAATACCTCGAAGACGACTTGCTGATGCAAGATTGGAAGCGACTTTGTCCTTATTATGGAATCTATGTCGGTCCCTGACGCAAGGTGAAGGTCCCAGCAAGAAGCGACTCGTTTTAAAAGAATGGTTCTTGACTTTTCGTCGGCCGGAGTGAAAGTGTAGTAATTTACCTCCTTGGCCTTGAGGTTGTCGTTAACCTTGCGGTAGATTTCCCTATCGTAGGTTACAATTTTGTTTAAGGATGGGCTTAAGGTCTATGCCTTGAAGTTCGAGATCCCTCGTCGGTTCATATAGCCGACGAAGTTCTTCAGATTATGGTCTCGTGCAAAGACCCCGGGTTGCTGTTTCTTGTTAGAAACAGGTGCGCGGGCCTCGACCGGTGGCTGCACAGTACTGGAAACACCAGCGGACGTTCGTTTTGTGTTATTTTTCGGAGTTGGCCTGGGTGGGCAAGACTTCTGCGGGGGTATGGCTTTTTGCAAGTTTGGGGTTGCCGGACGGATCGACATTTTTTTAGTGACAGTTAGTGATAATGCTGGGGGTGGTGTTGGTGGGCAGCCAATAGCGATACGCTTATTGGGGGGCCTCCCCTCGCAGGTTCTTGTTGGCAGCGGCGTTTTGCGCTTTGGGGCCCTAAATGAGTTTGGGGTTGGGGTACGCGAGTCATCATTGTCCATTAAGGTGTCAGAACTCTTGGTGACGTTTTCCAGTTCGGGCTCGAACTCCGATTCCGAATCGAAGGTTTCCCAACCGACACGGGGCGGGGTGGGGTGGCTTCTAGTTCCGATAGTTTATTTTTGATTTTGACTCATCGTTGCACTCGCCTTTTATAGGCCGCAGCTGTCCTCACTTTCGCTCGATGCTTCTCTCTCACTCGCCTTATCCTAAGTGGTTTTCTGCAATCGGCATACAGCTGCTCGTTGTGCTGAAAGCTTTTCCCTCTTGAGTGGTTTTCGTTCGGCTACCCTCTTTAGTGATTTTACAGGCGATCGTTGTGAAATTGCCAACAATATTTTGTTTCTGTGACCAAACAGCCATTTGCGTCTCGAATTATTTTGGCTCTCCCTCTTTAGCCACTTCAAATTGAATTTATGCCGGCGTACCTACCTCTGATGTTCTTTGCTCTGGCATTTTCTAGGACTTTTTCGATCCGAGTCTTCTCCCATTCGCGTTTTTTGCGTTTGAAAAGTCTCATTGTCTCGTTCCGAATTCTCGCGTATCTTTCTGCATTGACTTCATCATATTCTTCTAAGTTGATCACTCTGAGGCGTTTACGTTCTTCGATCTTCGCCCTGCACTCATCCTCAAACCAAGGTGTAGACTTAATTGTTTTCTTAAATCCTAATACCCGTTGGGATGTTTGTTTGAGTGTGTCTCTGATCGATGTCCATTTGGTGTCCACACTATTAGCTTCCTCTTCCTCACTGCTCCCATTCTCTAGAATGCTAAATCTATTCGTTAGTTCGTCTTGATATTCAGCCCTTTTGCGCAGGTCTTTTAGTTTATCAATGTCGAACTTTTTGCTCGTCGCCCATGACTGCCCACGTGGGTTTGCTGTTAGCCGACTCCTAATTTTGCCCATCACTAGAAGATGATCGGAGTCGCAATCTGCTCCTCTATATGATCTTACGTCAAGGATGTTCGAGTGGTGTCCTTTGTCTATGAAGAGGTGGTCTATTTGGTTACGCGTTACGCCGTCGGGTGAAATCCATGTGAGTTTGTGGATTTGCTTGTGCTTGAACATCGTGCTTTTCAGTACCAGATCTTTTGACGCTGCGAACGTGATAATTCGAATTCCATTATCATTTGCAACGTCGTGTAGGCTTTCTTTACCTATAGTTGGTTGGAAAATGTCTTCCTTTCCAATTTTTGCATTGAGGTCCCCGAGGAGGAATAATGAGATCACATCAAATACTTCCTCTAGGGTCTCGTAGAACGCCGGTAGATCTTTTGACGCTGCGAACGTGATAATTCGAATTCCATTATCATTTGAAACGTCATGTAGGCTCTGTTTACCTATAGTTGGTTGAAAGATATCTTCCTTTCCACTTTTCCCGTTAAGGTCCCTGAGGAGAATTTTAACATCGAATGATGAGATCCCATCAAATACTTCCTCTAGGGTCTCGTAGAACGTGTCCTTCGTTTCATCGTCCGTAGATTCTGGTGGGGCGTGTACGTTTATAAATACATAATTGTACCATCATCATCATCATCATCATCGGCACTACAACCGAGAACCGGTCTTGGCCTTATTTAGTAAGTCCTGAGGCTTGTTAAATTTTCCATAATGATTTATTTTTTCTGGGTAAGGTCATTAGTCTTGCGCCAGAGGCTCCCCGACGGGGAGTCGAACGCCGGTCTCCCGGGTGACAGGCGGGTATACTAACCACTATACTATCGAGGAGCCCATAATTGTACCATGGTCCCTGTATTTTTAGCACCGACATTCGGTCATTAATAAATTGCACATCTTTTACATGGGGCGTAATCTTCTTGTTTATGATGAAGGCGGTTCCGAGGTTTATGTGTGTCGGTACTTCCACACACCAGTGTAAGCCCGTTGGTTTCGATTACTTGATGTGGGAGCCGGACTTCCTGAAGTGCGACGATGTCCATTCTCTATTGATCCGCGTTTTCTACGCGGACGTACCGACGCGTACATCCCGCTTTTCCCCTTTTTTCCCTACGTCTTCTTTTTGTCGAGTGGGTGTTTGCTTGCTGATTTGTTCCCTTATAATAGTGTTGGCTCATCACACCTACACCTACCGGGTTATTCGTGGGATTGTGTTGTGTGTTTTTGTTTCCGCGAGTTTTGGGGTTTCAAATAGTCCGCCATATCAGAGCCCCGCTTTGATATGGTGAGGTCTGCTTACTGCTCTGAGTCGACCCAGTGTCAGAGAGGAGCATTTATAATACAGTCGGTATACCCCTGGCTGCAAACCATCCAGTGGGCACGGTGACGCATAACACCCTGGATTAGGGGTGGTAGATCTTTGTGTTTACTCTTCACTAGCTTGTCTGACATGAGTGACCCTACTGGAAGCATATGCCTCCGTCAGCATAGCCTGAGTGGTTCATTGTTGCTTAAGCCCCCGCACCACGTTAAAGTTTCCAGCAAGCGGGGGAATACCCAACCTGTATAAGTTATATTGTAAGCCCCTTTTATTTCGTGAACAAGTTTGTTATACAAATGTTAAGTGAATACTTACTGACTTTCTGATGTTATAACTTGTCCCCATGATTTTGTTTTTTTGTTTTAAATTTCTGTTAAAATTTGCTTTAGTTATAGAATTAATGTTCCCACATAACAAATAATGCAATTATTAAAATGTATGCTTCTCTAATACTTATGCTTCCCTAAGGGCACAAAACAAATAATTACACGAATTGATAATTATGAGTACCATATAAAAGAGTGTCGTTGAAATCATTTTGCCATTAATTATACAAAATATTACAACAACAAGGTACCATAAGATTTTGGAATAAAAATGTCGCGTGCAGTGCACGGACACTGCCAAGTCATACCCGATGATCCTATCTCTACTACCGGTGTGGGTCAGTAGTTGGTGTCCTCATTCACAGCAAAAATAAAAAAACAACAAATGATACGACTTATTTATAATATAAACGTTTTCTCTTTTTCTTACTTGCTGCACACATTTCGGATCCTTCCCCATGTTATAAAATAATAATATTAAATAAACAAATAACCAATAACAAATAGGATGCAATGCAAAAGACGATTGGTCTTCGCCAATTGCAATACCATCATTATTCCCATCGTCAAAAATAGGGAACTCCTCAACAAATGCTAATTTTTGGGACCGCCTGACGCCGAATATTCCCATGCCAACCTTGTATTCGACAGATGCGTCTAGAAAACCAAAATTGTCGGTTATTGAAGTTCTTATGTATAACATGGCAGCCTTGTTAGCCAGTGTAGCAGCAGGCTACGATGTTCGAATGTCAAATGTATCACCTTTGCATCCGAAACTTCAACCCCAATCTCTTTTAAACGAAATAGCTCTATTGAAACCTGTGATGGACGTGGAGTTTAATAATGTAGTCGATAGTGGAAGGAGATTTGCAAACAACACTTACCATGGACCAGCAAGACATACACGGTAAGTTGACACATAATTATTTTAATAAATAAAAATAAACATTTACATCTCATCGTAGTTCGGCACTTACATCATTGTCTCCATTCTCGGATGATCGAAGTACTCGCCACTCTGATTCACCTCAGCATTTTCAACCTTCCACAATTTCAAGTACTAGTGGTCTAGGGTCAAATCTGACAACAAACACGTCAACGGTGTTTTCGTCGTCTCTTGGTAGCCATACACAGCCACCAACACCCTCGCCAAGACGAAAAATCAGTACATCCTCGTTTAATGAAGATTTAGATTACTCCTCGACTGATATTCCATCACCTCCAAGGTTTCTTGATACATATACACCTACTTCCTTCCCTGCTCCGACTACGTCGACTGGTAGCTATCCCAATACATACCGGATGAAATATTTTGGTAAGGAAAAAATATTTGCTGACTCACAAGCTTCATGCTCAACATTTTTTCTTTCAGGTTCGAATTACTTCCCATACCGACCTCAATTAAATTTTGGGTACGAACGCGACTGTAAGTCATACCCCGACTATTCTTATGAAAGTCCATTGCATCAAAGTCGTTCACCGAGCTACTACAACAACACATGCGAAGGCCACATAGGAACACCACCTCCTCGAACACCACAAATGGGAGTAGCAGCTGCTGGTCACAGAAGAACACCATCAAATAACTCAAACATAAAGCAAAGTTTCAACATTGAACATGAAGATCCTATAGAGTTGTATGACTTTAATTCAATCAATATGCAAGCGGACCCAGTGCGAGAAATTTATCAGGGCTCTTCGGCTACAGGTCGTATGCAGGAATATGACAACTTACCATTCTTTGGTCTAAGCCCTCATCATCAGCGAACTTCTATACCTCCTAGGTCACCATATTCCTACAATTCCACACCTCATCGTGATTTGTCGCCACTAGTTATTCAAGATCGTCCTATCAGTCTTTCGTTTGAATACGGCACTACTAAAGGAGCAATTTCGGCCAACGGTGGACATAATAATAAACTCCGTTCCAGTCTTCGCAAGTATTATAGAGTCCAAAACACAAACAATTCCACAACGGGCACCCCAACAAACCCCACACCTACAGACTCATTAACAAGTGATGACAGTTCATATTTGAGCGCCAAAGAAGGTTCTATATCCTCGCAACACAGTCGAGTACGATTTAGTCCAGAATCTCTACTAGACATTTCCACCACTGCTGCCCATGATTCAACCAAACCACTGACGAATATAGCGAGTATCGCCAATGGCACTAGCCGCAGGCTCTCTCGAAGGCACACCAATGACCTAACTTCCTAGCAGTGTCTGGATGCTTCGGCATCCAACGGCATATATCGCTGGCATTCTGGTCGCCGAAGCAGGTCGGCACATTACGAATACGAGTTGTAGATTTTGCTATGCCTGAAAAAGCAAGAGTATTATTAACAATTAGGGCTTTAATATAACTATGTAAAAAGGTTACAATATGATAATAGTGTATAGGGCCAGATTCTAACTACTGCTTCTGTTTGGTAAATGTTTAAATTTATTTAACACAACTCCTGATTAAAATGTAATAACCCAATTACCGCATAAATGTTCAAGTAGTTCCACGGCTCCTGAGCAATGGCAGTATTATCTGACTATACAGCTTCCTTTCCTATATACCAATGGTTTCTTGTAAATGCTATAACACACAATTAATATATAATATGAATATATAAATGTTCTTAGCGATCCTTTTCTCCAGCTATAGCCATCCTCAAGTAAACAAATTGTTTCAAGTTACTATTAGAAAGTTCAAAATGAGAATAAAAAAGATAGTATATATATTGCCAAATTATAAATGAATAACCATTTTAGGTGCAGTTTTTGTGTTTGTACACTAACATTGAATATTATTATTATTAATGTATTTTTAAGTAAGAGTATATTGATGCGAACATTCAATAAGAGACTAAATGCCTTACATGTAATGATTTAATGAAGTGCAAAGAGAATATCCTTACACATTTATGAAATAAAGGCTGAATACAAATAAATGGTGAATAAATTATATAGCTTAAGAAAAGCACTAAATTTCAAATGATCGTTTTCCTTCCTTATACGCAAGAACTACAGAATAAAATACCAATTAAATGTTCATTTGTTAACTAATTTAACTACGCTTTCGTAGAAATCAGTGGCAGAAGGTAGAAAATTTAACAATGATTTTTTTTTTCTATAAACTGCGTTCACCGGATCGAATAGGAACCCTAATACGCAAAAGCAGCTCCCAGAAATGTAGGTAGGCTACTAATTGGTCTGTTTTTGATTATATACATATGTTGTAGAGTAGTAGAGACGAACGGATGATACCACGTGGTTGGATGGACGTGCCCCGAAGCGGCTACTTGATAAAGGAGAGTGATGATGTGCACGTACATCATCAGGGAGCCTTTGCAACTTGACGAAATACAAAATGGTGGATGTTCGTCAAGTTCAACCAATTGCATTGTCGCCGGTGTGCGCATCGGATGTACACTAATGTAGAACATTAGATGTCCAACACTTCCCCTCGATGAACGCACCAGTGCAAAAAATTTACATCAGGTTTAAGAGGTCGTGATACTTTGGCGGTTCGTTGGTCTATAATCGATGATGCAGTGTTCCGCCGAACACTGTTCGCAGGAAAACAAAACGAACCCGGAGCAAATGATAGCGACGATTAAAACACTTGTATTCCTTGTTCTTATTCAGTGGTTTTTATTTTACTGTTGGAATTCGTCCTTTTGTTGCACAATTATATTTTGTTATGACATAAATGACGCGTAATTCATCGAAACAGACTGTTCTAATCGAATCTACGAAATCACTAAACTTCCGACACACTCGAAACGTTTCTTTACTGCCTTCTTCAAGCTCGCGTATCTTTCTCTCTGCCCTTACCGCTGCTCCTTTACGAAAACTCGTCTCGGTGACGATCAAAATCAGACTGTCTGTCTGCCCACACAGATATCCAGATTCCAAACTGGTATCTGTATCTACACGGAAAAATTTCCCTAATTGCTCTGCTAACAGAACTTCCGAATTTCTGTTAGCAGTATGTTATCACGTCCCAGGGGTGATTTTTCATTCCTGAAAGAAGAAACTCGCTCATCATCGAACATCATTATCACCATCCGAGGTGGTGGTCGAAATTAAGTTCGACGGTTGTCGATTGTATGCCGCCTTATTTCCATAACACATCTGGCGCGAAGGCCGAAAGATATCCTGCAATTTGCATGGATGCATGGTTCATGGGTTTTGTTTGACTTTTGTCAATACACCCGAAATCCATTAGATCTTTCTAATGGGTGTGAAATACAAACAGACACCGTGGGATCGGAGTAGTTTCCTTGTAGGTTTTCAACCTCATACAATTTGAATTATCTCGTTGAGATAATTACGGTTGCCGTTTCTTTATGTTTGCCGATAGACTTGGTGGTCTTTATGGCAGCTACCCGCACGTGCATCGTTGGTCGGCTAATTTGCATTGCATAGACGTTTGAAATTGCCGATTCAATGGAATGTTCCTGGGCGCAGGCATATTGAATGTTTCTTTTTTGTTTCAGGTATGATGACTTACGAATGTTGAGCTTGGCATTAAAAGCTTTGGGGACGTTCAGTTCCTTGCTTTTTGGTGTCGGTCTCAACGTTGACTGCGAGTTGCAGGCCCTATGGTGGGACTTTGGGGGCACGCGTCTGGGGGCGCGTGCAACGCTCTCAGGTAAGTAAGTTCTTTGAAGGTAGGAACCTTACCTGCGCGGAATTGTGCGTTCGTAGAACATCAGGTTTAAGAGGTCGTGATACCTCTCGTGCTTCGGTTTGGATAGGGCCTTAGTGAGTGTATAATTCCGGTAAACGAACCGGCTCAACTCCTTCGAAATATAACTTCTTTAAGACGTTTTTTAATCCTTTCACGGACCACAGGAACGATCAAAGTTTATCCAGTTAAACGATTGTCTAAGGACCGATTAATCAAAAGGATTACTGATTAATAAGATTAAAATCGACCCGGCTCGAAGGACCAGTGAGAATATCTGCAGGCATTTGTTCCGTGGGCATGTATTCGACCGAGAGTGTTCCGCTGTCCAGTGCTTCACGGATGAAATGATGTCGGACGTCGATATGCTTGCTCCGGGAGTGGAATACGGGATTCTCAGCCAGCTTCCGAGCACCGTTGTGGTCGTTGAATAACTTCAGCTTGTCTGGTAATGTGAATCCCAGTTGACTAATCAGTCTTCGTAGATGTATCTCTTTCGTCGCATCGGATATGGCTATATACTCTGCTTCTGTGGATGATAGCGCGGTGGTTCTTTGTTTACGCGATTCCCATGAGACAGGTGTGCCGTTGAGAATAAAGGCATACCCAGTGTACGATCTCCTGTCGTCCGGGCAGTTGCCCCAGTCCACGTCGGCGTATCCGGTGAGACATTTCCCGCTCGTTTTATAGGATAACCCAATGTTCGCCGTGCCTTTCAGGTAGCGTAAGACAGGTTTGGCGGCTTTCCAGTGATGCTCGTCGAAACAGCTGCTGAATTGGCTCAATCTGCTCACGGCAAAGGCTATATCTGGTCTTGAGCATACTGCCAGGTACATGAGAGATCCAATTAACTCTCGAAACGGCAGGTTTCTGTCGGGTTCCTCCTTCCCTTTCTGTAGTATAGTGCCGCCGTCCAGGGGTGTACTCACGGGCTTCGAGTCGCTCATGTTGAAACGGTCTAGGACTTCGGATATGTATTTGGTTTGAGTCATCCACAGTTCTTCCTTGTCTCGATGAAATTCGATTCCAAGACAATGCTTTATTTCGCCGAAGTCCTTTGTGTTAAATGTTTTTGGAAGCTGCTTCGATAGTTCCTCGATCTTTGCTGTGCTTTGTGAGGAAACTAAAATGTCATCCACGTATACGGTGACCAGTAGTATGTCCTTTCCTTTTCATTCAAAGAATATGCAAGGATCGGCAGTGGACTGCTTTAGACCAAGGCGTTTGAGCTCGCCGGTCAGCTTCGTGTGCCACTGTCGTCCTGCTTGGCGAAGTCCGTATAGAGCTCTGTTTAGCAAGCATACCTTATTCCCCTTTTGCAGTTGCGTCACCATTTGTTTTGCTTTAATGTTTTCTCTGCTTTTTCCGGATTGAATTAATTTCTCCAGGGCAACGTCGGTGTGTTTGGGGATCTCCATGTAAATTGTCTCGTCGAGCTCGCCGTTTAGATAGGCCGTTGCAACATCAAGGTGGCGGATGCTCATGTTGAGTTGAGCGGCTAGCGCGGCCGTAATTCGAATGGAGTTCATTCTTGCAACTGGAGCGAACGTCTGGTGGTAGTCAATTCCGGCTACTTGGGAGAATCCTTGTGCAACGATGCGTGCCTTTCTTCGTTCTAGCGTGCTGTCGGGATTCGATTTGTTCCGCAAGACAAAACGGCTGCCGATGACTTTGTCTTGTTTCGGTCGATCTACCAGAGTCCAAGTGTCGTTTCTGATGATGGCCTCGATTTCTTGCGCCATGGCATTTATCCACTCCTCGGTGTCTGGACCGCTTGTTGCTTCTTTTACAGGAACTTCGGCTGCTCCCGTGGTCACCGCAGTGATGTTGCACTCCTGAAATAGTTTTCGAAGTCTTCCCCTGAGTCCAGTCCTTTCTATCCGTGGTCTTCCTCGTCCTCTTCTTGTGATGATTGTGTCAGATCTGCTGGTTGGGGTTGTTGGTTGCCCGGTTGCTTCATCGGCATATGTACAACAATTGGCAGAGGGACTTATTTCAGAGTGAGGTAAATAGCGGCACGGATCAAGGTGGAATTACATCCAATTAAGGAATTTTCCATCTTTCCGCTGAAAATGAGGACAACAGTTCAATGGGAATTAATTCGGATAAAAAACCTTCGGAGGGGGAACACCTCCAGTACATCCGACATCTATTCCCGGAGGAGGAATCACCCAAAGATCCAAGGTTCACACAATTACACGAGGAACTCCACTTTGGGAAAAACCTAAGTCCTCAAGAGTTTCAATCCATAGCGCAAATATGTGAGGAGTTTAACGACATTTTCCACCTCAAAGGTAACCTCCTGACATATACCAGTGCCATAACGCATGAGATACCGGTGATACAGGATCAAGAACCGATAAATCAACGAATGTACCGTCTGCCTGAGTGCAAGAAAGAGGTGATCAACGAGCAAGTACGGGATATGCTGGAGAATGATATCATTCAACCAAGCAAAAGTCCGTGGAACTCACCACTCTTGGTAGTGAGAAAGCGAGCCCCGATGGAAAAGCCAGATGAAGAGTTGTGGTCGACGTCAGAAAACTGAACGACAAAACCATTGGTGACGCGTACCCTCTCCCTCGAATAGAAGACATTTTGGACCAGCTCGTTCGCTCACGCTATTTTTCCACGCTCGATTTAGCCAGCGGCTGCCACCAAGTCTTACTGGATCAGAAGCATCTAGATAAGATGACAGCGTTCAGCACAAATTATGGGCATTATGAGTTCAAACGTATGCCATTTGTTCTGAAGGGCACCAGCTACGTTTCAGAGACTCATGAACCATGTACTAACCGGGTTGCAAGGTATCGAATACTTTATCTGGACGACGTTGTCATGTATGGAAAAAACCTAGAACACCATAATGACAAACTCCGGAAAGTATTCGACCAAATGAGATACCACAACCTCAAGTTACAACCGGAGAAATGTAAGTTCCTACAAAAGGAAGTAGTATATCTGGGACATGTTTGTTCCGAAAAAGGGGCAATGCCAAATCCCGATACGACTGCTAGTGTCAGGGATTTCCCCATTCCCAAGACGGTTAAGAACGTCCAATCGCTTCTAGGCTTGGCGAATTATTACCGAAAATTTGTTCCAAATTTTTCGAAAATAGTACACCCCTTAACAAACTAGTTAGGGAGGACGTTAAATTCACCTGGCCGGACAAATGCCAACAAGCATTTGATAACATAAAGGAGTCATTCATCTCGCCGCCGCTATTAATCTATCCAGATTTTACCAAACCCTTTAATCTGACCACGGATGCTAGTAATGAAGCACTGGGTGCCGTACTGCCGCAAGGCGAAATCGGTACGCACCAGCCAGTCGCATATGCCAGTTATATATAACAAATTCTAAAGTGGTAAACAAGGAGACTTACTTGGTAGTTATGGGCGGACCTCTTCTTGGTCGACCAGTCGGCTGTTCTGGTTATTAAATTAGTTTTCTATTCTTGTATTCGCTAGCCTTATTTATTCTCTAGCCTGGTGTGTTCTCTAGCCTTGTGTGTAACAGGTGAATTGAAAAGTTCCCGGCCTTCCATATTAAAACATTTTTTTGGCAAAATTCGTTTTTTTTTATTCAACATAATTCCCTTCGAGGCTGATACACTGATTATAGCGACCCTCCAACTTTTCGATACCTTTTTTGTAGTACGATTTATCCTTTGCTTCAAAATAGGCCTCAGTTTCGGCGATCACCTCTTCATTCGACGAAAATTTCCTCCCAGCGAGCATTCTTTTGAGATCTGAGAACAGGAAATAGTCGCTGGGGGCCAGATCTGGAGAATACGGTGGATGCGGAAGCGATTCGAAGCCCAATTCATGGATTTTCGCCTTCGTTTTCACTGACTTGTGACACGGTGCATTGTCTTGGTGAAGCAGCACTTTCTTTTTCTTCAAATGCGGTCGTTTTTCGGCGATTTCGTCCTTCAAGCGGCCCAATAACGCTGTGTAATAGTCGCTGTTGATGGTCCTTCCTTTTTCAAGATAGTCAATGAAAATTATTCCGCGCGCATCCCAAAATACAGACGCCATAACCTTGCCAGTCGACTGTTGCGTTTTTCCACGCTTTGGGGCGGGTTCATCGTGTGCAGTCCACTCGGATGACTGTCGATTGGACTTTACCGGTAGAGGGGGAAATTAAAGTCGTGGGGATTAGTTATTGGGCGAGGGCATGGACACGAGGTACATAACACTATTGGAAAATTTCCGTGGAAGAAAACCCAGTTGGAATGAAGTTCAATTGAGCGTCGTGATGTTTGCTTTCATTTAAACCTTTCGACCCTGCTGGGCTACATATGTCCCAGATGTTAGGTTAAGAACCGTGTGGGGTAGGAGGTCGTGATGCCAGCATGGGCGAGAGTTCTACCATCAACCCACTCGTTCACTAAGAGGTTACACGGAAGAGGCAACAAAAGAAAACCAAAACGCTGTAAGTCCGGAAGGGAGGAAAACACATCAAAACACATTCGATTGTTAGTGGTGATTGTTTTTATTGTTTTTCTAATGTTAATTGATTTTTCTATTAGAACAAAAGGAACACTGATTTAACAGACGTACGCCATCAGCATTTAATCTTCGTCGACGATGTACTCTCCGAGATGAAAATTCGCGACTCTTACACTCAATGCTCTCGACTCTCGGCTGTATGCGTCCCCGCGGCGCGAAATAGGGAGCGGAAGACGCACCAACCGCATCGGTGGTTGGAATACGACTTAATCGAGGGTTGGAATCTGGTTCTTGATTCACCCTCGATTCGGTGGTGGTGGATATCCTCTCCACTAAGGATATGTTTTTACTTATCACCAGAGAAACGTAAAGTCTTTCTTGGTGGAATAGAAAACCAGATTTCGTAATGGAGATCATGGTGGTATGTGTGTGATCGTTTAGACCTGTGTTGTTTGCTCATGCGCGAAGGCAATGGAAAACAAAGCAGGCAGGCGGCAAGGACAAAGGGATCGGGAAGATCGTTGTTTATGCTGTGCATCGCGGCTAAATAAATAGACGACGATGCATCGATGAAATGTGCTAAACGCAAAGATGGGACGAGGGCATCATAAAAGTCTTAAATGAGTGATGCCCTTGTGTAAATAGAGGAATAGACATTGGGAAAGGGTGCTAATGGGTTGCGATACTTTATACAATGAAAATTGTATATCGTATCTTGGGTCGGTTGCCGAAATGAATCCCTTGTTTGCATTTGTATATGCGGGGTAATTCGTTGTAAAAAACGGATTCTATATTTGCATTGTTTATGCTTTGAATTCAATCCGGCGGCCATGCGCGAAGTCGATGATTGTTTGGAGATTCAAACAAAGAAGCAAATCTGGGTAAAGTGCTTGTAGCTGTATCGATAGTTGCAAGTCATTGCGAAGCAATTCAGATGGTTACACAAGGACGGTTTGTATAACATCTATGCCAATTTTATATGGCATCTAAGGCGACTCAAGTGTCGAACTCTAGTGTGAGTGTTTGCACTATAGGAGAATTCAGTTCTTGATCGCTAATGCAGAGATGCATTGCTGCCTGCATGAATGCCCTAGTGGGAAAAATTCTTTACAGGAATTCCTAGGTAATGCGTATATATGATTGGGATCTGTGATAAATTTGGATAGAATTCTTATGGGGAATTTTTGGATTCGAATGAATGAATAATGGAGGTAAGAATTATTTTCCAGGAGCTTTTAAATAAATAAATTTGATAAGGTTGATGCGTGACGCGATTGCATTAGCAGGAAATTATGAAAGTTGGGTAGCAGTTATGGGGGTTCTTCGGGTAAGTAGTAGTGGGGTTTGGTGGAACCGCCACAAAACACCAAATTCGATGGTATTGATTTAAATGTTTGTTTTAATCAAATGGCAGAAACATTTTAAGCATATTTTAACTGTAAACAGGGGGGATGCGAGCGAACATACAGGGCAAAGTTACTGATTGCTTTCAACCTGGCGAAGGCCAGGACGATCCTTGTCCCTGTTCAATCCAAGTTGACATGCAGTCTCCACGTGACACCCCTGGATAGATACTTGGCACTCGCCAAGTAGTGAACCAATGCATGCAGCGACATCCTGAGAAAGATTGGCGCAAGGCTAATAACCAGGCCCGTAAAAATGAATTATTATGGCAAATTTAACAAGTTTCGGATATGGACCGGATACACGACGACGGCCACGGAAACGAAAATGGCTAAACGATTTAAGAATTTTTTCATGGAACGACCGCTCACTATACAGAGCTCGAGCTGCACACCAGCTACCCGAGGCTATAAGGCTGACATAACAGCTTAACAAGAAATAAGATGGACGGGGAGTGGTGTTATTCAAAGAAACGAGTATGACATTTATTACAGCAGTCATGCAAAACACCATTGTTCGGGGTAGGCTATCTAGTCAGCCAAAAACTGAAACCTACCATCATCGGCTTTAATGAAATAAACGAAAGGCTATACATTCTTTGCGTGCGAGGCAAGTTTAAGAACATAAGCCTCATAAACGTTCATGGACCTACAGAAAAGTCCTCTGACGACAAAAAAGAAGAATACTACGAGAACGTCGAACGGGCCCTCAATGCCTGCCGAAGATACGATGTGAAAACCGTTCTCGGTGATTTGAATGCAAAAATAGGTCGGGAGCCGGTTTTCAGGCACTACACAGGTTCCCATAGTTTGCATGAGAACACTAATGACAATAGACTACGAATCATCGAACTGGCGGCATCAAAGAAGTTGGTCGTTGCAAGTACCAAGCTTCCGCGTAAAGATATCCTCAAAGCCACCTGGGTATCACTTGATACAATGACTCGCAACCAAATTGACCACGTGTTGATAGATCGCCGCCACTCCTCGAGCTTGATGACGGTACGAACGTGCCGAGGTGCCCACGTCGACTCGGATCACTATCTTGTTGGCACAGTTTTCCGAGCACGGATTGCCTTACGCAATGAGAATACCAGTAACACCTTTGGTCATGCGTTAAAACTCGCCCTCGGAGAACTTGACGGAGGGAGAGTAAGTCCTGGGGCCAGAATACTAGGCGTAGAAGAGAAATGGACACGCCTTAAGAATACTGTCATTAGCACTACCAACTCCATCTTAGGCAGTAGTCGTAGAGATCGGAGTGACTGGTTGGATGATGAGTGGAAACTGGAGGCTGAACGTAAAAATGCTGCATACCGGGCAACGCAGCAGTCTTATAGGACGCGGGTGCGCGAGGAGAAATATAAAGAGCTCAGAAGATCTAAAAAAAGGCTTCACAGACAAAAGGAAAGTGCCTGGGAAAAAACCTTGTCTGTGAAATGGAGAAAAGCGGAGAGCGAGTTAGAAGTTCTACCAAATAATCCGCAGTATGGCGCGGTACACACCACGCTGCACTTACTGTAAAGATAAAGAGGGTAATCTGATCACCGATCATGAAGGCATTCTGAACCGATGGGAAGTGTGTAGAGATGAGAAATAAATTGCCAACGTATGGCACGGTTTTCTTCAATCCCCAACGATGTTTCGACGAATAGTCCACTTTACACAAGAATCCAAGAGAAATATAATCTATAAAAAAAAAAAAAAATATATATATATATATATATATATATATGTATATATATAAAGAAATATAAATAAAAATATGTTGGTTGTTTAGTTGTATAATTTTTTTTTTATTGTTTTGTTTTTTTCTTTACTTAACTAGAACTTATTAATATTACTAGATAGTGTCTTTATATAAATAGTATTTTAAGATGAAACACTTATTTCTCAACACTGCGGCCGTGGTAATTAGAGATTAGACTCAATAGCACGTGAGCACCTTGGTGTTTAGCTGTGACTCGCGAAACGAATGTAGCCACGACCGGAGTTGAATATCGACTTGATTAATGAAATGAGTAAATTAATTTTTGGCCCGAGCGGCGTGACCTGGCACGGTAGTGATTGGATAGCGACTGCTGGTAAAAGGGATGAAGATGGGTAATTTAATTTTTGCACCGGACAACCAATAGAGATCATACTTCTGCTCTCTCATTGCCACGCCCGTCGATGTGTGGTGAATACATCGGTTAATTCGATAGTCGACGAACATGGGAGAATGAGAGAACAGAAACACGATGTACTATGATCTCGGGGTGGGTTTGGATGTGTGTGCATGAATCAATGCAAATTGAGGATAACCCATTGACCTAATTCGGTGAATATGATGATCTCAGAGTACATTGAACTGTAGGAAGACAGAACTGTGAAGAAGAGGAAAATATATCTGGTGCTATTCACCTGTGAAATGAGATCGTTGATCCCAAGCGTCCCAAGAACCAATGGACGGTCTGGAAAAAGTCAATAGGACGCCGCTGATGCTTGGGAAATAATCAGCGTGAGAACCAGACTCTAAGACGCTGAAATAAGCCCAGCGGTTTCGCTATAGTGCAACGGCGTCGTTTGGTTAGATTTGTTGTTGCTAACCGACATGATGTAATTTCCGATGAAAATCTCATGGGCTAGCAAAAATGGAGTTGCCGTATGGCAAAAAGGTAGCTGAATTCAATTATGCATTATCTGCATAGAAGAATGAATTTAGCTATGCGTCCATTTGGAAAACATGATATTTCAGGTGAATAGCATGAACGGTGGGATAGGAGATAATGTGACGCGCTGTAGGCGGTCGAAATTAAGTTGAAATTGTTAGTTGGTTCTCCATGTAGTATAGAGAACCCCCACAAGTGCATTGCAATGAATTGCTAAATGGTCAGCTCACAGAAGAATTGGAGGCTCTACCAATACAAGATCAAGACCAAATGCTGCCGCCACCAAGCATTGAGGAAACATTAAAAGCCATAAGAGAGCCCAAATCAAATAAAGCCTCCGGAGCTGATGGCATGCCAGCTGAGCTGATCAAACAAGTACGGGCACCTTCACATCACACAGTTCATGAGATCGTGGTGCACGTATGGGAGCAAGAGGAGATGCCGGAAGATTGGCGAGGTGGAATAATTTGCCCCATACATAAGAAGGGAGATATCACACTGTGCAGCAACTATAGGGGTATAACATTGCTGAGTACCGCCTATAAGATACTTTCCACTATCCTACAAGATCGAATAACCCCATACGCTAAAACCATCATTGGGCAATATCAGTGTGGCTTCATCCCAGGCAAATCAGCGATTGATCAGATATACACCCTTAGGCAGGCGATGGAAAAATGTCAGGAATTTAAAATTCCATTATATCATCTATTTATAGACTTTAAGGCCGCCTACGACAACATAGCCAGGGTAGAACTATATAATGCCATGAGAGAGTTCGGCATTCCAAACAAATTGATACGACTTTGTAGGTTGACCATGACCAACGTAAATAGTCAAGTAAAAATACCGGGATTGCTGTCCAAACCAATAAACATCTTTAATGGACTGCAACAAGTGGACGGTCTGGCCTGCCTCCTCTTCAACTTGGTGTTGGAGAGAGCAATCCATGACTCTGGCGTTACAACAAGAGGGACTATTGTCACTAAGTCCAGCCAGATACGATCCTACGCAGATGATATCGACATCATCGGTAGAACCGAATCGGCTGTACAGGAATCCTTCACCTAGATCGAGAAGGCGGCACAAAAACTGGGACTGCATATTAATGAGGGAAAAACTAAGTACATGGTGTCAACTTCTGCGAAGAGAAGACCTAACGTTGGTCAAACTATCAGGGTAGTGGACCACGAATTTGAAGTAGTGCAATCCTTTAACTACCTTGGGTCAATAGTATCAGCTGATAACAATATGGAAGAAGAAATATGCGAACGGCTGATCAAATCCAACAAAGCCCACTATGGTCTATCAAGGCTCTTTAAATCCCGAAATTTATCCAGAACATCCTAGCTACTACTGTACAAGACTATGGTCTTACCAGTACTCATGTATGGATCCGAGACATGGGTGTTCAATAAAAGGCACCCTGAACTCTTAGCCGCGTTCGAGAAGAAGGTCTTAAGGAGAATTGTTTGCCCCGTATGTGAGGGAGGACGATTCCGGAGACGCTACAACCATGATTTGTACGCAATCTACCTTGGAGCTAATGTTGTAAGAAAAATCAAGCTCGGTAGACTCCGGTGGGCGGGACACCTAATTCGAATGAGCGAAGAGGAGCCTCCCCGGAAAGTCCTTTGTGGCAGGATGTATGGAAGGAGACAGCGCGGTAGACCTTGTCTGCGATGGAGGGATGGCGTAGACCAGAACGCACAGAGCCTGGGAGTGCCAAACTGGATGACTCCGGCTCGAAATTGGGACCAGTGGAGAGATTAGTTAAATAAGGCCAAGACCGGATCCCGGTTGTAGTGCCGATGATGATGTTAACTGTAAACAGGATCATTAATAGTTGAAATGAATACTTCGAAGTCTTTGCATATATATTTAACGAAGTTGCTGCAACACATCGGGAACTCTGGGAATCATTCTCATACTATGAAATAGCATCAAAAGACTTCTAACAAAAACCAGTTAACCGGAATTCACAATGCCCTCTCTCTCCATAACAACGCCCAGTGGAATTGTACAGATATGGAAGATGATCACATAGGTTTACGTTTGATAATGTTTTGATACCTGCAGAATTGTATTATCCAATTTGACAGAAGCCGAGGTCGTCCATAGTGATTTGCTACATCTCCCAAAAACTAATTCTTGATTATAACATGTACATATAATTGCCCCTCCATTAAACAAAATAGTTAGATAAGGAAGTTGCACCATTTGAAAAAGTATAAAACTAAAATGGTTTACTTTGTTGGCCTTTTATACATGTCATTCGACTTTTTCTTTAACAACCATGTAATTTGCCCTTCAGACGTTATAAATGATGCGACTATCACAGTTACACTATCACTGAATATATATGATTACAAATCAAAACAGCATTTGTATATCTATTTCATCTTAACTACGGACGAGCAAGACGCTCGTGCTGCGCTTGTGTATTTGCCAAGTTACCTTATCTTTTATCTGAGCTTTTTAGGCACTTAACTCCCACCGACATACGTCCACAGGTAAAATAAGCTCCAATTCAAATAATAACCAATTACGTATTTAAGTGACTGACGACCTGTTTACCCGGTCAAATTTTAAGATGAAGATAAAGATGAAATATTTATATAGACGCAAACAAACTCGATATTTGCAACCAACTAGTCCCGGTGTTACCTTGATTAAAACCTCAAGTGTAAGTTCGTTTTGTAGTTTATTGTTCAACCATTTGCTGTCGCGTTTATGAGATGCGTTATCAGCTATGTCTGTAACATTCTTTGCTGTTCGGCTATACTTCCAATTGGTGTTTTGTTAAATGCCAAATTAACCGACTGAATTTGATAAAAATTGTTCTGCAGAAGGAAACAAAATGGTCTGCACTTCACTGCTTTTCCTATCTTCCACCTGTTTTCACCACCAGAATCACCCACGTTCCTAGATGAGCGAGATATCTAGAGAAATGCTAGACTC
The DNA here is from genome assembly GCA_963931805.1 of Microdon myrmicae. NCBI lineage: Eukaryota > Metazoa > Arthropoda > Insecta > Diptera > Syrphidae > Microdon > Microdon myrmicae. Next base: position 96,802,910 of record OZ007501.1, on the reverse strand, counting down.
GGTACCTAAAATCGGTTTATAGGCCTCTGGTGGTGCTATTGGCGTATGGGGCTCTGTGAGTAGGGCGTTAGAATATACTCACAGCTAAGGCGGTTTGTCGCATTGGTCGGGAGAAATCCCTGGCCATCTTTCGGAGCTTGGCTAATGGACCGATTCGAGAAAAGGTTGGTTAGGTGGTAGTCGGTCCCATGGTGAGATACCACCCCGTCACGCTGTACATTCCGCGGTATCGTCGAGAGAAATCTTCGACGGTGTTTCGGATGTGTGGCTGATGGCCCGGACTGACACGGAGATAAGTCATGATGGTACCTTCTGATATAAAGAATTTCGGAGGTAAACTAGGACAACAGGTTTAGCTGTTTGCAAATATTGGTGGACGGCATTTACGTTTGTATTGGTGAAACCGATGCCCCTGATGTTACCAAATTCCGTTACTAGTCTCTTATTGGGATCTTCGCGGGGGGGGGGGGGGGGGCGCTATGTCAGGAGGAACATCATGTGGAACGGAACTTTAAAAGGTTTGTCATCGCATAACCGGGCTCGCTCTTGAGGTTCCGCCCACGCTCGACTAGTAACGGAATTTAGTAACATCAGGGGCATCGGTTTCACCAATACGAACGTAAATGCCGTCCACCAATATTTGCAAACAGCGAAACCTGTTGTCCTTGCCCTAACTGAGGCCCAGATCGATTCGTTAACTGATTCGACATATCTTCGTTGCTCAGGATACGACTTACATTCGAGATTCCATTTTAAGGGCGGAGGCTGCGTCTTCGCTCGGTCATATCTAGCTTGCCAGAGGAAGGAGGCGTTGGAACCCAATAACATGGACATCATATGGTTGAGGGTCGTGCTAAGGAATTCCGTTAAATTTCTTTGTTGTCTTTACCGCTCCCCGAATGACGATGGACCGGCGACATTTTTTGAACATCTTTCACATACCGTCGACTGGATACAGATCAACCACCCATCTTCTGAAATTGTCGTCCTTGGCGAATTTAATGTGTACAATTCCGGCTGGTTGTTGCATTCTAACAGAACCGAGGGGGCTGGGAGGCTGGCGGAGATGTTTGCTGTAACCCACAACTTGACTCAAGTCGTGGAGGAGTCGACGCGAGTGCCGGATGCCCGAGGCGACTGCGCGAACACCGTGGATCTGTTTTTGACATCCGAGTATTTATACCGTAGAGATTTCTGCGCCACTGGGAAACTCAGATCACTGCTTGGTATCTGTCGCGGAAGCACTTGCATATCAAGCGAATAACCGGCCTAGGCAGCTTCGCCATGCATGGAAGTATGGGGCTGCTAACTGGGACGATATGCGAGATTTCTTCGCATCCTTTCTATGGTCGGAGGTGTGTTTCGGAAACTCTGATGTTAACACATGCGCGGAGTCGGTATCAGAGATTATTCTTCTGGGGATGGAGATGTATATTTCACATTCCATCAAACGAAGTTCGTCTGATAAACCTTGGTTTGACAAAAAATGCGAGCTGATTACAGCGGCAAAAAATAGAGCTTTTAAGCAATGGCGCTCCAATCCCACCGATGTTAACAGAACGAATTTTGTTAGAATCAGAAACGCGTGCAACCAGGCGATTGATACCCCGAAGAAGGCTCACAACGACAGGGTGATCAATAAGTTCCTTCGGTGCCCAACTGGTTCGCGCTCCTTCTGGTCAATGGCAAGGACTGTCAGCGGTAACTTCGCATTCTCCTCTTTCCCTCCGTTGGTGACAGACAGCGGGACGTTAGTCACGAATCCAAAGGATAAAGCTAATATGTTCGCGAATTTGTTTTCCGCGAATACCAACCTCGATCCCGGCCTTTTGGAGCCACCTGTGATCTCGCCGGTACAGTCTTCCATGCGGGATGTGAAATTTCGTCCGCGCACTATTCAACGCATTCTACGCGAACTGGATTGTAGGAAGGCAACCGGCCCGGACGGAATACCAGCAATAGTCCTTAAGAACTGTGCTCCAGAACTATCGCCGGTTCTTGGCAGACTCTTCCGCTTATCTTACGCACGGAGGACCTTCCCTGCCTGCTGGAAAATCGCTCGAGTTCAGCCAATCCCAAAGACGGGAAAAAACTGTCTCCCACAAAATTACCGTCCGATAGCATTACTGTCTATTTTATCTAAGGTAATGGAAAAAGTCATCAATACTGAGTTGGTTAAGTATTTGGAGTGCAACGGACTTCTGAATGATCGTCAATACGGATTCCGTGGCAGGCGGTCCACAGGAGACCTTTTGACACTTATAACCGATATATGGACATCTGCGATTAAACGGCATGGTGAGTCAAGGACGGTCGCATTGGATATCTCCAAAGCTTTTGACCGCGTCTGGCACGGGACATTGCTGAGCAAACTTCGTTCATATGGACTTTCCCAACAGCTTTGCGACTGGACGAGAAGCTTCATCGAGAATCGATCGATCCGGGTTGTTGTGGACGGCGAGTGTTCGGATCTGTATCCTGTTGATTCGGGGGTTCCCCAAGGCTCTATTTTGGCTCCAACCTTGTTCTTGCTTCACATAAATGATTTGTTGGAGACAACGGATAACAAAGTGTTCAGTTTTTCGGATGATAGTACGCTTGTTTCCTCCTGTTCCAGTGTTCGGCCGATTGGTGCATCGGCGTCGCACCAGCTGAGATGTAGACAGATTGACTCTCTGAATCAGGATTTGCATAAAGTCCTGCAGTGGGGAAAGGCCAATCTTGTCGACTTCAACGCAACGAAGACCCAGTATACAACTTTCACAAAGAAAACTGGATCATCGGTTCCACAGCTGATGATGAGTGGCCGGGCCTTCGAGGCTGGGGAAAGTTTGAAATTGCTCGGCGTCACACTCTGTGGGAATGTATCATGGCATAAACATGTATCGGGTATCGCCAGATCAGCCTCAGGAAAACTGAATTATCTTTTTAGAGCCAAGAAATATTTTACTCCGGCCCAACTTCTTCTCCTATATAAATCTCAAATTAGACCCGCGCTCGAATATTGCTCTCATGTTTGGAGCTCGGCTCCTAAACATACCCTCAACCTACTTGAGAGCATACAAAGACGAGCGATCCGCCTGATCGGGGACTCGGCGCTGATGTCGGGACTACAGTCACTATCACATCGAAGGCACGTAGCCGACCTCTGTCTGTTTTACAGATATTATCACGGGCGCTGTTCTTCGGAGATTCTTGGCATTGTTCCACGCAATTCGGTTTGTGTGCGCTCCACAAGACAATCCAACGGATCGCACCCGTTTGTGGTTCATCTCCCGGCGGCGCGAACATCCCTGTATCAGAACTCGTTCCGTTACAGAGCGGGGAAGCTGTGGAACTCCCTTCCCATGGAAGTGTTCCCGGAGCGTTACAACCTGCAACTGTTCAAAAACAACTGTAACATTATTATTTGATGGCATATCGGGGCGCCCACTCGACGCTATAGGTTCGCCTCTCCCGAGAGAAGTCTAATAAAAAAAAATAAAAAAAATAAAAAAAAAAAGGAAAACGGAGCTATATTTTTAGAGCCAAGAAATATTTTACTCCGGCTCAACTTCTTCTCTTATATAAATCTCAAATTAAACCCGCGCTCGAATACTGCTCTTATGTTTAGAGCTCGGCTAAACATACCCTCGACCTACTTGAGAGCATACAGAGACGAGCGATCCGCCTGACCAGGGGCTCGACACTGACGTCGGGACCACAGTCGCTATCACATCGAAGGCGTGTAGCCGACCTCTGTCTGTTTTACAGCTATGATCACGGGTACTGCTCTTCGGAGCTCCGTGGTATTGTTCCACCCAATTCGGTTTATATGCTCTTCACAAGACAATCTGAAGGATCCCACCAGTTTCCGGTTCATCTGCCGACGGGGCGAACACCCTGCATCAGGACTCGTTCCGTCACAGAGCGGGGAAGCTGTGGAACTCCCTTCCCGCGCAAATATTCCCGGAGCGTTACAACCTGCAACGGTTCAAAAAGATCTGCAACAGTTATTTGGTGGTATCTCGGGGGCCCACTCGCACTATAGGTTCGCCTCTCTCGAGAAAAATGTAATAAAAAAAAAAAATAAAAATAAATAAGGGAAAGGGGGGTTTATTGAAGCTCGCGGAAGATCTAATGGCAGCTGAGATTGTTGCATTTGTTCCAACTCCAATGTTCTTTGCATCAGGATGTCAAGGCGTACCTTACCCATCAACAATAAAAATTGTCGATGGTATGGATTTACCGGCCCTTGTTTACATTCGTTTCTGGCAAAGTTGTCTAGTTGTGCCTTTACGGCCTCCGAAAAGTCGAGGCCGTATTTTTATTCTGCAGATCTCTTGCAGCGATTTTTTCAATCGTAATTGAAACAGGATAACCATTTCTGCAGGCTTCTGCAGACTAGCTAATAGTTTACTTATCAGGTCTTGGTAGTTTTCTATTGGCAAATAATCTTTCCTCTGGCTTCCTGAAAGGACTATAATGGACTGGACGCGAACAACGCAGAAGCTTCCCCCCACAGCCCGATAGGGAAGCTTTGCAAGAACACATTGCGTTCTTCCACCCGAAGACAATTTAAGGCCCTTCTGCAACAATCTAAGGAGGTTTCCAATTCCGTGCCTATATGTGAGTTTCGTTCCCCAGAGAAGATGGGGGATTAGATGTGCTGACAACTTCACAAACTTGGTGTAATCGATCGCCATATTCGTATGTTTTAATTCGTGTATTTGTGAATCAATTATAGCTCGCTGTTTCGTGGGTATGTGGGGGCGAGTATTGGCGCCAGCATGTGCGCAGGGTTCTACTCCGTCTCCACAAACTTATTCGCTTAGGGTAGTTCACAAGGAAAAGGAAATAAATCACACGGATACTGCAGCATAACGATCACCAGACGAGAAAAATTAAAACACTAGGAGTTACGTTATAAAGGTTCTTTTTATTTGTAATGTTTTGTTATTAAAAGTGCACTTCTAATAGTAAATTCGTCTTAACGGTATGTTGGTATATTATGTTGAATTGAATTTTTGGTCCGACTTGTACAAGTTATAATTTTATGTTGGTGGGCGTTTTTAAGCTTACTAATGATTATAGATTCACCGAACTATTGAACACACACGACTCTGGGATGTACGCATCCCCGGCGCGCCACGGAGAGTGGAAGAGGAGTCCCGACCGGCTCGGTAGGATGATGGAATAAGACTCAGCGATGTGAATTCGCTAGTAAGGGAAATTCGGTCGGTGGTGCATGCTCTCTTGATTAAGGGGTGCGTTTTCTATTACAAGAGAAACGTGAAGTCTCTCTTTGGGTTAGGTAACCGGATCTCATAGAGGATATCGTGGTGGTATGTATGTATGGGTGATCGTTCAGATCACAGTGTTTATCGATGCATTTCAGCAAAGAATAAACGAAACCTGAAACGAGGGAAAAAGAACAAAGGGAGAAGCGACCTAAGGCATCGGTTTGTACTTAGGGTCAGCTAAATAAATAAGCTGTTGGGATACTTCAAACAATTGGGAATGTTTGTCGTATCGCCAGAATGCCTACGGTATAACAGAATTCTTTTTTTTTCCACATGATGTGTGCTGAAGAATTTGGTTTTAGCGGCTATTGCGCTAATTGTCTGCAGCTGCGTCAATAAGCTGCTTGGAGTTGCTTTGTCGTTGGACAAAAGGATCGCCAGCCAATGTGTATGTGGGTAAAATTGTTGTACACATGGTGAGGCTGGGAATAGCCGACGCTAGGATAAGATTCCCCGATTATGTGGTTACTCGGTACGGTAACCGAATTGTTTTCTTTCAGGAATAATGTTTGACCTTTAAGGAATTCTTCTAGGAAAATGCATATGGATTATGAATGCCTGAAAATCCTTTTAGGAAATTCTCTGCCGATGCGTTGATGCATGGAGAATGCCCTTGTGAAAGGAAACGCTTTGATGAGGGGAGATTGGGGTGCAAATATGGGTTGCGAATATGAGGGGTTCTTCAGGTGAGCTTTAAGAACACCCACAGGTATGGTAATGGTTAAATCCAGATTGTGAAAGTCTAATTTCCTCCTTACCTTGTTTACTTACCCTAACCGTTCGGCTCCGCTTCGGAGTCTCCTTGTCGAGTTGGGTGATTCGTCGCTAGACTTGTGGCTTGGTTCGCGTTCCATAAACGGACAGGAGTAGGGTTGAGTGTAATCCGGGTGTATAAAGGGCAAAGGACGAGTCAAGTTTCTAAATGGATGTTATTCCGACGGGTGCAATTTATTTAGGTATTTATTGTAAGTTCCCATAGTTTGCATGAGAACACTAATGACAATGGATTACGAGTCATCAAACTGGCAGCATCAAACAACTTGGTCGTTGGGAGTACCAGGTTTCCACGTAAAGATATCCACAAAGCCACCTGGGTATCACCTGATAGAACTGTGGCGGTTCTACGAACCACACAATCCACTATTGGTCGAGATGTCCTCGTTCCACCAAGGAACCACTCACAGATAAACTACACTGGAACGCCCGTGGCGATTTTACAAAAAGGTATTAACTAATATAGCACTTAATTACTCGCCGACACGTTACACTCGACACACCCGCGACCTTTGGTGGTTGATTTTTTTTTCGTTTAACAATTCTGACTGCGTCGACACACGAAACGACTCTCGTTGGGAATGGAGGATCTGACCTCCGTGAATGTTACCTGATGACTAACTATCGCGACGGTTGCGTTCCGCGGATCCTGTATCTCGACTGTTCTCTATATCGACTGTTGTACTCAAGGATTAACCTCGAGGCACGCGTGGTAAGTTTTCTTTCTCCGAGAGAAAGTTTCTCTTTGTCGTGGTGAATTGGCGACGATCTCTCTGGTTGATCTTAGCACGTGTGGTAATAGATCCATTGTCTTCTCATGCAGCGAAGGTCATGGGAAAACGGAATTAAGAAAAGAGGAAAGAACAAAGGGGCATCATAGGATCATTGTGTAGCTGTTTAATAGCCTGCAACGCAATTAGGACAATGGTGCTATAAGAGATTTCGGTATACAATGGTAATTGTGTCCCGTATCTTAGCTGGCGGCAAGGCTCAGATTATGTTTGCACGTTTGCAGGGAATGCTGGGTAACAGGGGCGCCGATAAGGTTTTCGAATTTACGATGCCTGTATGATGTATAGAATTATTTTCGGGAATTTAGGACGATGCGTTAAACGTCCTTGGTAAGGCAATGTTTTTCAATTTGTTGTGTCCTTCGATCGCCGTGCAGACGTAGGACGATTGGTCGGACTTGTGAGCTACGTGTCTGTGGGCACGTGGGGTTGTTGCCTCGTAGATGTATGTTACCTTTGTTTCAGGTGTGGTGGAGGACTTTTGAGGACACGTGTCTGTGGGCAGGTGTAATTTATCTATAGGTGAGTGTGTTCCTTGGTGGAACGACGACATCTCGACCTATAGTGGATTGTGTGGTTCGTAGAGCCCCCACAGAGCCACTCGCAACCAAATTGACTACGTGTTAATAGATCGGCACCACTCCTCGAGCCTGGTGACGGTACGAACGTACCGAGGTGCCAACGTCGACTCGGATCACTATCTTGTTGGTACAGTTTTCCAATCGCGGATTGCCGTACGGAGACGTATTGCATCCGCGGATCAGGTTCGAATCAACACCGCTGCCTTACGCAATGAGAATAACAGTAACACATTTGGTCAGGCGCTAGGACTCGCCCTCGAAGAGCTCTATGGAGAGAGAGTAAGTCCTGGGGCCAGAATACCGGGCGTAGAAGAGAAATGGACACGCCTTAAGAATACGGTCATTAGTACTGCCAACTCCATCTTACGCAGTAGTCGTAGAGGTCAGAGCGACTGGTTTGAAGATGAATGAAAACTAGCGACTGAACGTATGAATGCTGCATACCGGGCAATGCAGCAGTCCCATAGGACGCGGGTTCACGAAGAGAGATACAAAGAGCTTAGAAGATCTGAAAAAGGACTCCACAGACAAAAGAAAAGTGCCTAGGAAAAGTCTAGTCTGTGAAATGGAGAAAAATAGATAGCGAGGTCCGCACCATGCGTGCGTATTCACAGGTAATAGATGTTTCCGGGTACAAAATTTCCAACAGGTATAAAGACCGAAAATCAATTGCAAAATTTGGGGCCTCATCCTAGTGATTGGGAGTGTATATGAGAACGTCATCCATATAAACATACGCAAATTTGCCAATGTATTCCCTCAAAATGTCATCCACACATTGCTGAAATATCGGTGCCGCGTTCTTGAGCCCAAATTCGTATGAATTCATATTTTCGTCCATTTACACAAATGCTGGTTTTTCCCTATCCTTATCGCATATTTTTTTCTGATGGAATCCCGACTCTGGATCTAACGTATTGAAATATTTAGCCGTGCCAAAATTTTGAATAGTTTTCGTCTGTGTAGGTTCAATTTTTATACTGACACTTGGGTCTATATTATTTTTACAATAGTTATGAGTACCGATTAGTATTACGTATTCTCTTTCTTTTACCTGATCTTTAAGCAAAATACTGGGCAATCTGTGGCGGCTCTTAATACATTCCCAAAGAACCGCCCATCCTCTTAAATTAACCACTTTCCAACCCACTATACCTACCTTCAATTTTGGGGCAGCGTAAGCTACCTTTCATTCTCTTTCACCTGAAAATTAAATCTTATCAACCATGCACTCCAAACAAATTATTTCATTCATTCATGCACCGTGCCAGACAATCGGCTCGGCTAGTCAGCAATTATAAAAGATAAATACACGCTGGCCAGCGTAATTGTTGACATAGCTGTAGCCGGTATTCTTGCTACGGTTCATAAGTGAATATCGCGCCTATACCCTTAGGTCCGCAACACTTGCGACAATTCCCATTCATCGGTTATCAACCGATCCTAGAATTTGGGCATGGAAAAGATCATTATTTAGGTAACCTTACCAATGCCATGCATATGATGACCCGCCTGAAAACCTAAATTAAACATACAGTATCCCACTGTGTGCGTTTTACTTACCCGCATATTATTCTAAACCTATAGCCATCCAGCCTGACCCTTTGCCGTCGTCGACGAGGTTCCTGTTGACTTATGTCAACAAAATAATTTGCCTCCTTGTGCACCGGAGCCATATGATTAGATTGGATATTGCCTACACCGGTGTTTCCAAGGAATCTTAAGCAAATACCATGACGACCCCTTTTGTATCATAGGCACATCATATACATCATCTGTGCATCATCGTCATCATATACCCCATTGATCTGTGAAATAGCGTTTTTGTTTACTTTGAAACGAAAATCTATTTCGATCTCTGCGATTCATCACCAACGATGTACTTCTGTTTGATCAGGTGTCCACCGATCATCGTCCTCATCGCAGGGCATTGTACTTTTCCTATATGCCCGCATATATAACCCTCCCCTATCGATGCAATTCGTGGCCATCGAAGAGATGGATGTGAGTTGCATCATAATCGGAGTCAGATATTATACGGAGAAGTGTAAGCACGCGCAGGGAGTAGGATTCCCATTATTCTTTTAATCCCCGTGAGGAGTTCAGTCGGGAGTCGCGAGTGTTAGTCAGTACAAAAGTAAAGCCTCATAGTTTGAATACGAGGTTATTTTAATGTGTGCCCAACAAATTTATGACCAAAAGTTTAAATCCGTGGCTAATTTAATGTATATCCAACAAATTAATGACTAATAGTGAAATCGTGGAACATGTTTGTTCATCAAAAGTTAACTTTGTAAACCCTAGCAATTTGAAATCCACGGTTTATGTACATGCAACGGCACCAACACTGTTAAGTTAATAAATTTAAATCCGTGATAAATTAATGACCAGGAGTGTTTGTAATCATAACAATTTCAATAAACAGGATAATAAAACTTCAATCACCAGTAGGACAATTTTTGTGTCAATTTAAATTCGTCGTTGGTATTTGTGATTCGTCTTTTCGTCGGTGGTGTTTTTATAGAACCCGCATCCTTGCTGATGCCTATGTAAAAAACTACCACATTGGTGACCGCGACTCGCGAACACGCGCCTGAGCATACGTTGTACGTGCTACTTAGTCACTTTAAGGTGAAAATTGAAATCGCGCAACCTTCGATTTTTCAAACTTTTGCGTTACCGTGATAACCCCGTTTTGATGGCAGAACATTCACCCAACCATAGAAACAGTTAGTGACGGTGACAATCTAATTAACTCACTTAAGCTGCATCCAGTAAAACAGTGACCAAGTGCCACCAAGGAATCATCGAAAGTGTTAAGGAGCCCCACCATCACCTATAGTCACCTGCCGCCATCGCTAAACAGAAGCCGCCCCAGTTTTAACCCCATCAACACCAGGAACAACAGCCCCATTAGCCATCAGGAACAACTGCCAGGGATTTCAGCTAAGTATCCTTTCGTTTTTTTTTCAATAGTCAGACTAATCCATTAGCAAGTTAGTGAAACTTACTTTCAATAATTAATTTGTGTTTGTATTTAATAATTCCATTATGGTGTTACATATTAAAACTTGTGCAAGCAACTAGTGTTTTTTTTTTTCTTCTTAAGTTTTATGTCCTCTACATTTTATGGTAATTTTTTTTTATATATACAATTGTAATGTGATAAAAACCAAAAATTGTAATAATTCACAATCGTATACACCATATCGAATAGAAGTAATGGACCAATTTACATAGAAGTACATCGCAAACAAGAAAATAATAACTGACAAAAAAAATTTTTTTTTCTTCAAATAAATTTCCTCATTATTTAATTCGTTGCAAATTTAATTAATAATTGTTTTTTTTTAAACATTAAAATTAAAGTCAAAAACGATTGAAACAACTGTTACAATCCGAATTTTCAAGTTTTTTTTAGTAATATTCAATAAGCAATTTATGGTGTTCAAGGATAAAATATTTGAAAATGTACATCCTTGTTAGTTTACTCAATTGAAGTCTTTTTCTTTGTTTTACCAGTTAACTATTGACTTCATTCTATTGATTTATTAAAACTATAAGCGAAAATTAAGCTATCCCAAAAATACAATAAAAATATATCTGTTGGGCTGAAAACTAATAACGCATATAAGGACACAACAACTATTCTTTTTGTTTTTCTGCTACAATTAAAAATAGTAAATATTGTAAACCCCTTCAGGGTATATTGAAACATCAAAGCAGCGTTATGCGTTAAATAAACATACACTCGCACACTTTTAGACACACAACACAGAAACTCGGTTACTCACCTTTTCATATAGCTTGATTCGAGTAGATATTTGGAATTTCACGAACTCACACCTGACAAACTGACCAAATTATCGCGATTTAAAACCTCTTTGCAAATTGGAATTTTTAATCTAAATTAGGAAACATTTTACATTAAATAGAAACGATCCGGAATTAAATAAATTTAATAAGCCCCTTCTGGGTACAAACAGACCCCAACACATTCAACTCCACTCGACTCGGCACGATTCTCTTTTGGCTCCACTTGACTCCACTTCCGACCTTCACTCGACTCATTTTAATTAGTAAAAACCTTGTTCCGGGATATTCGTGATTCTCTCAACGCCCTGCGACTACTTTTGACCAATTGGCCCCCCCCCTTCACCTTTCAAATCTTCGCGTCCTCTTACGACCCATCTCTACGCCCTACGTAGCAATCGTGAACCGACTTTACTCCTAATTCCGGTTCTACCTTACACTTTACACGATGGCCCGTACGCGAAACGCTCCACCCCAAGAGGATCAGGAACAACTCGAGTCGCTCGAGTTTTACGACGCCTCCAGCGCCGACTTCCCTGATACACAAGTCGCTACCGACCACGAAGCGACAGCACAACCCGCTCCCCTGGCATTCCACGATGCCCCCAGTGTCGTTAACCGCCCCAACCCTGCCAATATTAATCTGTCCCCTTTTGACGAGGAGGACCCTGAACTTTGGTTTGCTGAGACTCACCTCGACGCTCTGGACGAGCCCGGAAGTTCGCGGCAACAACGCTTGGCGGCCGAAACGAACCTTTCGGGTATGAGACCGTCCCTTTTCCTGACCCATTTACGCTCTATAGCGGGGACCAGGTTCTCGGACGACCTAATACGGCCTCACTTTTTAAGATGTCTCCCCCTCCATGCCCATTCGGCACTCGTAGCCCAACCCAATCAGAGCTTGGGCTATTTAGCTAAAATTGCGGACGCAATTATGGAAAGCTCAGACCAGCAGTCTGAGCCTCCAGGGTACCAAGTAGCGGCGGTTTCTCAACACGCCGCTCAGCCTACACGGCATCTTTTTCCGCCACTAACAGCCCCAACGACGGCTCCGGTGCGTCAACCTTCTCCGTCACCACATCCCAGAAGGCCTGCCTCAACCAATGTCACACAGCGGACCCAAGAGGGCAGGCCCAACGTATTCCGCCCGAGAAGTCTTCCTGCTCAGGTCACCATTTCTGACCTTCGTGCGATACAGACCTCAGTCCTCCGCGAACTAAATCAAATTCGCGCGGAGGCGAGAAGCAACCAACGAGGCGCTCAGAATCGCGCCGTATCTAATCGTCCATTGGATCGGCAACAACCTTCCCAAAATGCCCCTCAGAGGGCCAACTTTCGCCGAGCATTACCTCGGCCTTCACAAAATGACAACATTCAGAGGCAAAATACGCCCAACAACGCCGCCTCTCTTCCTTTGTGCGCCAATCACCAACGATACGGTGATCGCACATTTAATTGCAAGGCGCCCTGTGGTTGGACGCAACCAGCCACCAATCAGGGACGACCTTTAGAAATAATTTTGCCGACCGATACCCTCGCGCAATCGGCCGGCACCCCTGCTATAAATCGCCTAACCATCCGGGATTCTAAACTGAATATCGCTTTTACTGTCGATACCGGCGCCGATATTTCAGTCCTCCCGCTATCGTTTGCTCCGCGTAACCGCGTGCCCGCCGCGCTTAAATTGTCAGCTGCGAATAATACGCCGATACTTACGTACGGACGTAAAAAGCTGACACTACAACTGGGTCTTCGACGTCCGATCACTTGGCGTTTCGTCATTGCGGACGTGAATGAACCCCTGATAGGTTCCGACCTATTAGGCGCACATAATCTGTTGGTCGATTCGACCCATAACAGACTAGTGGCTCCAACCGCACCCCCCGTGCCCATGACGGCATCTCCAGCGGCAACTTCAGGGGCCACAGAGTGCACAGACCCGTTTCAGGTCATGGTACAGGAATTTGTTAGTACAACAATTCCTCTACCTAACCAACGCCGACACAAAGCCACGGTGTTTCATCATATAGAAACACGTGGTCCCCCGGTGAGCCAGCGTCCACGTCGACTGGCCCCAGAAAAATTACGTGCGGCGCGCGCGGAGTTCGAGCACATGATCGAACTAGGTATCTGCCAACCGTCGGACAGTCCCTGGGCAAGCCCACTCCACTTAGTGAAGAAACGTTCTGGTGAGTGGCGCCCATGTGGCGATTACAGGCTGTTGAACGCAGCAACTGTCCCGGACAGATACCCTATTGCACACCTCTACGATTTTTCGTACAAGTTACGAGGGTGCAATGTCTTCACTACCCTGGATCTCACCAGGGCATACCATCAAATTCCGGTGGCACCAGAAGACATCCCCAAGACCGCAGTAATTACACCTTTCGGACTCTTCGAGTTCAAAGTGATGACTTTCGGCCTCAGGAATGCCGCACAGACATTCCAACGTTATATCGACACGGCTTTACGTGGTCTAAATTGCTGCCATGCATATCTTGATGACATTCTCATCGCCTCCAAAGACCACGCCGAACATAAACGCCACTTACGTCAGGTCCTAGAGCGCCTCCGTGAATTCGGTCTTGTCATCAACCCAGATAAGTGTCAATACGCCAAGGAGCAAATCACCTATCTGGGTTATGTCGTTGACAACCAGGGCATTCGCCCACTTCCAGACCGTGTGGAGGCCCTCATGAAGTATCCCCGGCCTACTAACGTGAGTGAGCTTCGTCGATTTTTGGGCATGCTTAACTTTTACCGCCCAACACTGAAGAACGCTGCCCAAATTCAAGCTCCCTTAAATGAGTTCTTAAAAGGAGCTAAGCGCAATGATAAGCGCCCCATTAATTGGACAGAAGTCTCTGATCGAGCATTCCAACTGTCCAAAGAACAATTGGCAAATGCCACTTTGCTCCGATACCCCCTCGAGGGAGCGGCACTATCCATCCAATGCGATGCATCGGATACCGCAATCGGAGCCGTCCTTGAACAGGACATTGAAGGCCGACCGGAACCACTTGGTTTCTTTTCAAGGAAGCTGAGTCCCACTGAGCGACGTTACAGCGCCTACGACCGTGAATTACTCGCGATCTACAGCGCTGTTAAATACTTCCGTCATATGATAGAAGGTCGCTCACTCTCCATCTTAACAGACCACAAGCCATTGGTCTATGCGTTCCGGAAGAAGTCGGGAAATGCCTCCCCCCGACAAGAGCGTCAGTTAGATCTCATAGGGCAATATACTACGGACATCAACCACATCTCCGGTAAACAGAACGTTACGGCGGACGCCCTTTCTCGAATCGATACGATTCACTTGCGTACCGCCTTAAACAATGCTGACCTTGCCCTAGCTCAACAGGAGGACGAACAGCTCAAGTCCCTCCTAACTGCCGATACGGCACTTGAGTTTAAGAAAATCACTCTTCGCGACCCCTTGGGCGAAATCTGGTGTGATGTTTCAACTGGAACCGCTAGACCTTACATTCCCGAAAAACTGCGTAAGGGCGTGTTCCAGGTTTACCACAACCCAGCCCACCCCAGCGGCCGAGCGACAGCCGCTGCTGTCCGTCGCAAATTTGTTTGGCCCCGGATGAGCAAAGATCTCACCGGTTGGGCCCGTGCTTGTCTCCAGTGCCAGCGCTGCAAAGTAGCGCGACATAATGTACTGGAGCCAGCGCAGTTCAAGCTTCCCACGGCACGCTTCGCCCATGTCCACATAGACATAGTGGGACCGCTTACTCCATCAAGAGGATTTTCTTATATCCTCACTATGATGGATCGCTACACGCGATGGCCAGAGGCGACACCTCTCCGGGCAGTTACTGCCGAATCAGTCGCCAAGGCT
Source organism: Microdon myrmicae (assembly GCA_963931805.1). Classification (NCBI taxonomy): domain Eukaryota; kingdom Metazoa; phylum Arthropoda; class Insecta; order Diptera; family Syrphidae; genus Microdon; species Microdon myrmicae. Next base: position 96,787,819 of record OZ007501.1, on the reverse strand, counting down.
TTTTACTCAACTTGGGTCACACGCTTCGGTGTACCAAGCACCTTAACTTCGGACCGAGGTCCACAATTCGAGGCGACAATATTTAAGCAGCTAACAAATCTCCTTGGCTGCCAAAGAAGTCGTACCACCGCCTACCACCCCCAATCCAATGGGATGATAGAGCGCTGGCATAGATCCCTCAAGGCCTCACTCATGTGTCATAACGACACCCAATGGTTCGACGCCCTGCCCACTGTCCTCCTCGGCCTGAGGACAAGTATTAAGGAGGACCTGGGAGCTTCGGCAGCAGAGCTCACCTACGGTACTAACCTTCTTCTTCCAGGAGAACTCTTCCTGGACGGCGAAACACCGCGTGACCAACTTCGCGAATTGGGGCATCTCCGTGACCTGCTACGTAAAGTTAGAGCAACACCAGTAGCCAGGCACGGCTCCAAAAAACTTTTCGTCCACCCTGAACTGCACAGCTGCACGCACGTCTTTGTCAGGGTGGATAAGGTCAAAAAACCCCTCGACCCCCCTTATGATGGCCCATTCAAAGTCTTCCGCCGCATCAACGACCGCATCTTCGAGATCGATATCAGAGGCAAGCGATCCACGGTCAGCGTGGAAAGGCTTAAGCCCTGCTTTCTGGAAGCTTCAGCTCCAGAACAGCCTCCTAACCAAGACACAACTGCCGCCCGACCTGCACGCTCTTCCTCGCACCCGCGCCCAAGCGCGCGCCCACAGACAACTACCCCCCTCCCAATCATCCTTACCTGTTTCGTGACTACGTCACTGGGGAGGGAGTGATGTGGCGGCTCTTAATACATTCCCAAAGAACCGCCCATCCTCTTAAATTAACCACTTTCCAACCCACTATACCTACCTTCAATTTTGGGGCAGCGTAAGCTACCTTTCATTCTCTTTCACCTGAAAATTAAATCTTATCAACCATGCACTCCAAACAAATTATTTCATTCATTCATGCACCGTGCCAGACAATCGGCTCGGCTAGTCAGCAATTATAAAAGATAAATACACGCTGGCCAGCGTAATTGTTGACATAGCTGTAGCCGGTATTCTTGCTACGGTTCATAAGTGAATATCGCGCCTATACCCTTAGGTCCGCAACACTTGCGACAATTCCCATTCATCGGTTATCAACCGATCCTAGAATTTGGGCATGGAAAAGATCATTATTTAGGTAACCTTACCAATGCCATGCATATGATGACCCGCCTGAAAACCTAAATTAAACATACAGTATCCCACTGTGTGCGTTTTACTTACCCGCATATTATTCTAAACCTATAGCCATCCAGCCTGACCCTTTGCCGTCGTCGACGAGGTTCCTGTTGACTTATGTCAACAAAATAATTTGCCTCCTTGTGCACCGGAGCCATATGATTAGATTGGATATTGCCTACACCGGTGTTTCCAAGGAATCTTAAGCAAATACCATGACGACCCCTTTTGTATCATAGGCACATCATATACATCATCTGTGCATCATCGTCATCATATACCCCATTGATCTGTGAAATAGCGTTTTTGTTTACTTTGAAACGAAAATCTATTTCGATCTCTGCGATTCATCACCAACGATGTACTTCTGTTTGATCAGGTGTCCACCGATCATCGTCCTCATCGCAGGGCATTGTACTTTTCCTATATGCCCGCATATATAACCCTCCCCTATCGATGCAATTCGTGGCCATCGAAGAGATGGATGTGAGTTGCATCATAATCGGAGTCAGATATTATACGGAGAAGTGTAAGCACGCGCAGGGAGTAGGATTCCCATTATTCTTTTAATCCCCGTGAGGAGTTCAGTCGGGAGTCGCGAGTGTTAGTCAGTACAAAAGTAAAGCCTCATAGTTTGAATACGAGGTTATTTTAATGTGTGCCCAACAAATTTATGACCAAAAGTTTAAATCCGTGGCTAATTTAATGTATATCCAACAAATTAATGACTAATAGTGAAATCGTGGAACATGTTTGTTCATCAAAAGTTAACTTTGTAAACCCTAGCAATTTGAAATCCACGGTTTATGTACATGCAACGGCACCAACACTGTTAAGTTAATAAATTTAAATCCGTGATAAATTAATGACCAGGAGTGTTTGTAATCATAACAATTTCAATAAACAGGATAATAAAACTTCAATCACCAGTAGGACAATTTTTGTGTCAATTTAAATTCGTCGTTGGTATTTGTGATTCGTCTTTTCGTCGGTGGTGTTTTTATAGAACCCGCATCCTTGCTGATGCCTATGTAAAAAACTACCACAAATCCATCCCTTAACCTAAAAAAAAAATTTTCATTAGGATTTATGCTCGCGTTTCCATTTAACGAATGGTTATCTTCTCTCCTACTATACCTTTTCGTATTGTTGATGATTTGCTGTTTCTGATTCTGGAATGATAGTGCTTGCCAACCTTTTACTGAGTGACTCTGGTGTCCATACATGGGTTGTGTTTTAAACGGGTTGTGCTGTTGTCGTCTGATGTCGCAAATTGTTGAATCAACATTCATCAGTTCAGGGGCTAGTTGGTATTGAATAGGAACTTCGGGTTTACATCTAGGTAGTTCTGAGTTTCTTTTGAACTGATAATTTGGTTGTATAGATGGAACTTCCCTTTTTAATTTAAAGGTATTATTGTCATGCATAATGGTGCTAGCCATTGCATACGTCTATTCTAAATCCTTTGGCCTATTTGCGTACAATGTTCCTCTGGTACTCGTATAATCGCAGTTGCGCCCCTGTATAAATGCTCCATGTACTCCATTATGTATTGCGTCGTGGAGTGGCTGGCCATGTCTTCTTCCTCCATCTCCATCTTACTCAATATTAGATTTATAGATTTATTGAGTTCGTCGAAGAATTCGGAGAGCGTATATTTACCCTGTGTTAGATTCCTCAAGTTGTCTTCTAACATGTATAGAGGGCGTAGACATAATCAAGTCTGTTGATTCTGGCGTAAAAGTTGAATATTGTAATGTGAATTACGAGAATATTTGCGCTGCTGCTTGAACCTTGGATGTGACTACCGGCAAGCATGTGAAGTATTTGTGGCTACCTTCAAAATTCTTTATGTTGTCCATGACCGTCCATGTCATGTTTCTTCATGCTCTTTAGTAGTCCTGATTGCCGTTGAATACAGGTAATGCTTCGAAAGCCTTTGTGTCTCCGAGCTCTGTGGGGACAACATTTTTGGTAGCTATAGGTTCGGCAGTTTGTTGAGACTTTAGTGTTGTCATCATATTTTTCAGTCGTTGATTCTCCGCGTCTAATGCTTTTGGGTTGCTTGCGAGATGAGCGTGTGGGGTTTGTAGTTAATTGGTGGTAGCGGAACGCCAACCCAGTCCGGCTGCTGTCAGTAAATATTCACCGCAGAAGGAAAACACTTGGTTACTCTGGGAACACAAAAAAGGTTCTTTATTTCAAATTGTAAAAACTGATACTTATAAATCCGACTCCAAAGGTGGGGTTATCTTTTAACGCTACGAGTAATTTAATTCCAACGCAGTTCGCACAAAACTTAATCCGTAGTTATTTTACAATTTAATTCGATATGAAGTTCGCGTTAATTTTAGATGGAACTTGTTGGCTCTGCACACGTTTACTGCGATCTCTTGGGACATCCCATGAGAGATTTTATTCACTTTGCTTGAGGCACTACTGGTCTATACCGTATCCACGACGCGATTGCCCAATACCCTGAAGCGACCGAATCCCAAAAATCCATCCATGTCCCGATGATCATATTTGGTAATTTTCTTTCTCACATCGGTGTGCCACCACAGAAGGGTTGCACGCACACACACGATGATCCCCTTTGGTTGCTCATCGCGCGTGTCGCCCAGCATGCGAACCATGGACATCATATTAAACAAAAGTAAACAACGCTCGCAGCTGGGGCAAGTCCTCCTGAAAAGGATTAAAGATGTTTACACGATCAGCCACTGTGTAAAGCATTATTGCTGATCGTGTAGATCACATTTCTATGATAGGATATGTATATCCGACCAGCACTGTGTGGTAGATTCATGCTGATCGGGCGCGCGTTGCTGGCGTCCTCTACTATGGATTGCCATGTACATGTATGGGAAAGATTCCTTTCTCTTGGCAAATGGTATTTTAGGGGCATTTCATTGGTACCTTGGGCAGTGTTGCTCGCTGCATATGCAACCGAATTTGCCTTGTAGTACGTGGTGCGCGTTTCCATTTCGTGTGGCTTGATTTAGCGACCGATGTGGGCATGCATTAAAGAACCAAAAGGAAAATAAAATATCTCTTGTGGCATTGTAGCCGCCCTCTTGGGAGATACTTCGTTGGTAGAAACCAATGTCATGTTGGTTGCTAGATGTGCGATCAATTTGCCCTTGCTATAGAAACGCTTGTGTTGCTGATGGTGTTTTACTTCAGCGCGGCTAAGCATTGCAGCGGTGGTTAGTCGTATGGGCAGGTAAGTCATGCTTTTCAGGTTTCTATATGCCCATGTAGGGAATGTCTGTTATTGCTGATATAATTTTTCGTATCAGCAGACATTGTGCTTTACAGGTTTTTTTGTGGTTATAGGAATAACCAATGCTGGTGAGCACACGCTTGGTTGAAAAATGCCGTTTATGAAGAGGGGTTACCTGGTGGTAGATGAGCAGGTAAGTAGTGACGTTCGCAAGGACCGCCACAAGCGATTTGCGCCTGTAGTTATTAGCTATTGTAGTCATCTTGGTAACGTCGTGTCATTTCTTCTTCACTTTCACTTTTTATTGTTTGACTGGGTCGATCTATAGGGTTATTTCACTTTCTCTTTTAAATTTTTGGAGTTTCATTTAATCAACTCTATGAGCGTAGATTTTTTTTTCACTATGTGAAAATTTAGGGTTGTGTCCACTTTTGGCTTTAATTTTCTCTAATTTCATTTAATCCACACTATGAGTGTAGATTTTTTTCCACTTATTAGGTTGCTATGTAACTTGTAATCTTTTCATGGTCCGAGAAGGTAAAAAAAATGTACCTCCTGGCAGGATCGCCAATTAACGAGTTTGAAAAAATATAACTTTATTTGAAATGATTTCTTACATTTATTGTTCCAGGCTTAAGACTAACTTACTGTGAGGTTGTAGCGTTCTACGAACGCACAATTCCGCGCAGGTAAGGTTCCTACCTTCAAAGAACTTACTTACCTGATAACGCAGCACACGTGCCCACAGACACGCGGCCAATAGTCATTACAATACCTGTAATAAAGGCTACACGAAAGCGCAACAACGTTGAACCCGATAGCAAAAACCAAGGAACTTAACATTCAAAAGCTTCCAAGATCGAGTTCAACGCATCCATACATGGTATTCTGCCCAATTCAAAAGGGCAGCTAAAGTATCGCTTCTAAGCAATGCGTCAAACGCAGCAAGCATCGCATACAGATCTCCCATCTTAAACATCTGCACGATGTTTTCAAGGAATTACCATTTTCGGTAGATAGACAGAACAACGGATGCATACGCTGGTAGCTAAATGCAATAAAGCATATCGCCTATCCGCTGCCAAATTGTAAACAACCGTAATTATCTCAACAAGATAATTCGGAATATTTCCGAGAGTAAAGCCAACAAAGGAAATACTCCGGTCCCACGATTCCTTTGTAGAATTTCACACCCATTGGAAGGATCTAATGGATTTCGGTTGTGTTTGCAAAAGGCAAACAACCACGGGCTGTACGCCCGAACAATCATCTCCGTCCTGCGCGCCAGATGTTCTGTGCAAACAGAAGGCCGTGGATATGAAATTCTACCAGCGATAATAATGATGTATGCAAGATGACTTTCCCCTTTTCAGGAAACTACGAAATATCCCCGGGGATGTGATAACATGCTGCTAACAGAAATTCGGAAGTTCTGTTAGCAGAGCAATTAAGGAAATTTTTCCGTGTAGATACAGATACCAGTTTTGAATCTGGATATCTGTGTGGGCAGACAGTTAGTTAGATTCGAATCGTCAAAGGGTCGATATAGAACTTTCGAGCGGAGAGGACAGACAGTCGAATAGGAGGGAACGAATAGGAGGAATTGAATCGCGTTACGTGAAATTCACCGGTGTAAAAACGTAGAGCGTTAGAACGTGTGTGTCATCGCTAGTATGTCCCTAAGACACATATTATTGTATGTTTAACGATTTGTGCAAAAATATAATAAAAGTAAAGTTAAAGTAGAAGGCGATTTCCGATGTTTTATTTGTGACGGCATTCGCTCTGGTGCATCATATTCACCGTGTGACGTACTTCCTCGGGATTCTCATAGACAATTAATCGCATCACCAAAGTGGCTATATTAACTCGCCAAAAGGTGACTTCTGTATTTATATGATTTCTGATATGTAAGTCGATTGTATCGGTTTTCGTTGTTATCATGTGGAAGATTCTATCAACTTGGCGTCGATTCTATATTTAGATTGTTTACTTTAATTTGTGCGGAGTATGTGAGTCCATAACTCGCGCGTGGTGTGAACGAGTGTTGTGAAGTTGCAAGATTATTGGCGCCAGGGTGTCCCTAACAGGACAAACTCGACGTTGGAGGTATTTTAGAGTCTGCGGGTATTGTGAAGAATTTACCGTTGCCCCTCGTTCCAGAAAATCGATCACATAAATGAGCATACCAAAACACAGTCAAAAGCAGTTTTTGGGCCTAAGGTTGTTTTTTGAACTTTAGCGGATGTGGAGAAAACAGATGTCGATATTCAGTGATCCTCTTTTTCGGATTGTAATAGTGGACCCATGAATCACTCTGTCACAATTTTCAAAAGGAGGTCATCTCCTTCGTCACGATGGAGCCGCAAAAGTTGGTCGCAGCATTCCAAACGGCGCCGTTTGTTCTCGTCTGTGAGACGGCGTGGAACTCATCGTGCACAAATTTTACGATATTCCAATAGTTCAATAATAAAGTCGCCACGTTCCTTGGATTATTCAATATGGTTGGCACTATGGTTTTGAGTGACTCACCGATCATTTTGAATCAAACCGTTGACGAGTTTGTGACGATTATCGTCGATGGTGGTGATCGGATCTCCCCTGAGTGTCAACAGTTATGGCTTTCCCAGGCTCCCCACCACCAAGTGTTATTACTCATCGATTTACAGTAGACTCGTCAACGTTTTCACGTGTGCATAACACTAGAACACGCCGCCATACTTCACGTTCTCGAAAAGCACTGAATGAACACTCGTCTCGGGCCTGAGCATGCATATTAAGAGAGATTGTTACTTCCATTTGCCGCCAGGCGCGCTTCTGAAGAGCATTTCGTGCGCGTTTTGAAAGCACGTGTGTATTACTTTTCAGTCTACTCTCGTAATATCGAATATTTATATTATTTGGGTATCACAAGAAAATATTTATAGATGCGTGCACCACGTTCCAATAAGAAGCAATCAGAAAAGAAAGATGGACACGATACCTGCCTACACTCTAATGCATATGTCTGTTTCGTTTTAGATTATTGTATAACTCAGTAGGATTATTGCGTGTGCGAAGAAGAGCGTGTGATTCGAACTGACGCTATAACGGCTAGAATCATTAAAAGTTAGAACCAAAGCTCAACACATCAGACCATTGCCCCATGTTTGAATTCGATCGTTATACTCAAGCACATTCAACTGATGTGGATTTGCTATGTTTTTGCTATGGTACACGACTCCGATGCTTTTTCCTTTTTTGATTTTTGTTCGGTATTGCTATTCACTATTTTCCTTATGTATTTTGTGTGCATCCGTAAGAAACGCCACACTATTCCCTTCCCGGTAACTTTTCTACGTTCAACTTCGTTTGCAAACGATGGACCGAGTAGCGAGCGAGAGAATGTCGGAGTAGGCGAGAGAGCCGATGCTATGTGCAAAAGTCGTGATCGTAGTAGAAAGTCCTGTTTACCAATGGGAGGATGTGTGTTGTGTGTCAAATCATACGTGGACTGTTGCGTTTGACAAGGATAATGAAGAAGTTGAATTGAACACACGATGAATCGGCTGAGAAGCGAAGCATTGAAGCAACAGACTAACGGCTGCGAATTAGAATTCGATCGTTATACTAAAGCACTGTATTGTGTATCTGTTAGAAACGCCACAGGATGCACTTGTCACTGGTGTTCATGCACACCAATGTGTTCTTATATTCGAAGCAGTCGTTCCGACCTCTGTTGTTTGTTAACTAACCCCCTAAAACTGCTCCCAATCATTGGGGCAACATAACTAATGGTAGTAGTCCTGTGAGCACTCCAGTTTCCATTTGAACATATGAGACAGACAGTCAGGAGTAATAGAATACCTGCTGAGTGTTAGAAAGGGGATCTCCGCTTAAACATTCGGCAGGGCACGAATGCCATAAAAGTGTGCCAAAAGATGAGTAACAAATCAAGCTTTTGGTCTGCTTGAATCTGATTTATTCTTCAACAAATCGGTTCTTAAATACTATTTCCCCCATTAACATTCCCGATGCATATCGATACCAAGTAGGTAACATGCCATCATATTTCGGCTTCCGAATCATGACCTGAAAGCTATGCTCCTAATTTTAAAACACTTAATACACATTGCATAGCACACTTCTCAGATGACATGTTAATAGTTGAGTATCATGCACTGCGATATCGTATACCAGATCTAACACACGTCTGTCGAAACATCTGGACAGTGATAAGTATAAGCATGTGAATCACCCATACTGCTTGTATTGCGAAGGCAAGATAGAAAATACGGAACACGTACTCACAGAGTGCGTGAGATTCGAGACCGTGCGAACGATTTTGGAGAGACATATGCGACGGACAGTTACTCCGGGAGGAGTAATAGTATACATGCTTAGTTCAAAACAGGCATAGTCCGTAACAAATGGTATTCTCTGTGAAATGGTGCAGCAGTTGCGACGCGACGAGCGGAGGAACAGGTAAACTCTGTCCTGCCCCGCGATGGAATATCTAAAAGAAAGTTCAGCGGGGATCAACGGGAATATGTGCCTGGCGGGAGGTGGTTTTACTCGGTAAAAATCCGGCTGTATCTGAATTGGTCTACGCGTATGTTTTGAGGATTTTTCACCTTCCTGCCAGGAAAAAAAAGCTCATCTCTAAAGACGGCGATTTCATGTGGCACCAACGGATGACTAGTTTCTTTCTTTCGCTCCCAATACAGCATAAAATTAGGATTTTAGTCAATATTTCAATAATGTTGAGTATATCAGGTGTATTCATACGTTTTTTTCCCGTTTCTTTGGTAAAAAGGGCATTTTTTTTAGGGAAATTAATTTTTTTATTCAAAATATTGGCCATCGGCTTCTTCACATTTCGCCCAGCTTTCAGGTAATTTATGAATAGCGTGCAAAAAAAAACTGCTTGTCTTTCGCGCCAAACCATTCGTCGAGCTATTTTCCAACTTCCTCGAAATCGCTCGTGCTGCTCTGCATTTTTTTAATTTCCAGTCGCAAAAACGTTCGATTGTGTTAGATAGAATTTCTTGTATTGAGACTCTGGTGTTCTGTAAAGTCCGAGGCAAGCACACAAACACTGCCTCTCGAACACCCGGAAATATTCCATGTATGATGGGGATATGTTGTAGCATTTCAGGCAACCATAAACTAGCACTGGTCGGATGAAAACTGATTATGAAATTAGTTTCACTTTGTGATCAAGGGGGCTACTTCGGAATAGACTTCTTGTCATCGTATATTGGTTTTTAGCGGAAGAGAGGGACCTTGCTACATGCTTGTTGGAGTATAAAAACTGATCGAGCCAGATGCCAAGGTATCTGACTTCAGTTTTTACTTGTAGTGGGAGATTACAGTTCCCTAAAATGGAATTTTTTTTTTCCAATTGCGCTTCGTAGCCCGCGATGCCCCGGAGAGGGGCGTTCGGAAAAGAATAGTTTTGGTTTTCTGGAAGTTAATCTTTAATTTCCAGTCGTCACAATAATGCTTTATGTGACTGGTCATATTGGAGAAGTCTGTTGATGAATCAATCTTTTCTCCAGATCTATACACCACAATGTCGTCGGCGTATGCAATTGCATGGTTGAGAGAACCCACTTGATTCCTAGTGTATCAGGTGTATGCATACGGTAAGGTATATTTCCCGGTTTCTTTGGTAAATAAAATACATAATTTTCTAGGGAAAATAATCATTTTTATTCAAAATATTGGCCATCGGCTTCTACATATTTCTCGCCTATCTTTCAGGTCATTTATGAATACCAAGCCATTTTCCAACTTCCTCGAAATGGCCTAAATGCTGCTCTGCGAGCGCGTCCTCCATTGATGCGAAGAGGTGATAGTCAGGTGGAGCCAAGTCTGTGGAATACTGCGGGTGCAGAAGGATGTCTGTGGAGCTGAAGGTATGGTTGCCGGCGTACGGCACGGGTTCACTGTCATCCCGAGCGATAATCTGCCGTGAATTGTTCTCGAGAATGGTAAAATCAAACGCAAAAATGAAACACCAGCAATATGTTGTTTTTGGAATTCGTTTATTGTTCACTGTTTGTTTTTCCTATATTGTGGGATTAATTTGGTCTTTTTACAAAAACCTATTGGACACCTTTTGTGTTTTTGGAATTCGTTTATTGTGCGCTGTTTATCTTTTACTATATTGTAGGATTAATTGGTCCTTTTACAAAAAAAACTATTGGACACCTTTTGTGTTTTTGAAATTCGTTTATTGTGCACTGCTTGTCTTTTACTGTATGGCAGGATTAATTTGGTCTTTTTACAGAAAAACTACTGGACACCTTCATACGTACTTAATGTTATTTCCATTAAAGGGACTAGTGCCTATGGTTGTTGGGTACCGCCCTGTGTGTTTGGATACTGTCAATTTAGGATGCTTAATCTCATCCTATTTCGTAGGGTTTACGGCTAGATTATCGCGAAGGAAAACAACTAAACTTCTCCGAGTCGGAAAGGTACGGCACTCCCAACGCACTTGACGTTACTCGAACTCGATGCAAACTGATGCACACTCTGGTGCAAAAACCCGACCCCAATATGTGCGCACTTCTCAGCGGTTGACAATCGACTGACTAAAAGGGAGGCTCTTCGCGTGGTGCAACGCGGCGTAGGCGGTGGTTGTTAAGCGACTGGCGTGCGCGCACTGATGGTTGAAAGACCACTGACTGAATGCAAGAATTCATTCGGGGTGTCGTGGCAGCGGAGTCATTGCTAAGTGAACTCAAGGCCAATTACTAGGAACATGGGGAAGGGTTGCTATGCCGGCGTAGAAGATTTAGTTCCAGGGAATTCCTGCCGTACAGGCTGAATTAGATTCCTCTGTTGGTGTGTGTACGGAGAAATCGGTTTCGGAGGCATAACCAAGTACGGGCATGAGTTGTCGGTTAGACAAAGGAACATGGGTCTTGGTCGTTGCGATGGTTGTTTCGTGGAAATGCAACGCATCGTGCTGGTGACTTACCAGTAATGAGAATTGGTATTATTTCAAATGATTTAGGTAGGATGGGAGCCGAAACGGTTTTCGGGGAAACTATTGCTTCTTGGTTGCAAGCGAGAAATATAGTTTAAGTAGGAAATTAACCGGTGATTTTTGGGAAAAATGCATGCGGTTTGATGTAGATGAGGGAGATGATTTAAAATGTATTCTGTTGCAGGGTTTGGGGTATATACGCTATTGCAGATTGGGAAATGTATTCTTGCAAATGGGAATGGGGCGTTGGGCTGTGGTGACGCGCTGTTAGCGGCCAAATTAGGTAGAATTGTGGGTTGGTTCTCCGTGTGATATAGGGAACCCCCACATATCTCATCCAAGCAATTTCAATGTGTTTTCCACTAGTTTTGCTGTGTGAGATGGCACGTTGCCGTGTAACAAATTGCCATGTCCTCTGGCCCATTTCGGTCGTCTTTCGATTATTGCGTGGCTTAAATTAATTATTTGTTGACGAGAGCGTTGTGTATTAATGGTTTCGCCGGGTTTCAAGAGTTCATAATACACAATACCGCCCTGGTCCCACCAGGCACAGAGTCTTCTTGCCAAAGCGAATTGCCCTTGGTGATGAAGGACCGGCTTCACCAGGTGAAAGCCACGATTTTTTCCGCTTCGGGTTGTCAAAATAAATCCATTTTTTCGTCGCCCGTTACATTTCGATGCAAAAATGATTTCCTTTCGTGGTGTTGAAGCAGCATATCACAAGTGACTGCGATTTCCCATTTCACGTTCATTTAAATCATGCGGGATCCATTTATCAACTTTGTTGATCTTCCCCATTGCCCGTAAACGTCTGCTGATTGTTTCTTGTGACACGTGTAATGCTCCTGCTAATTGCCGTTGAGTTTGAGTTGAGTCATCATCCAATAACTCCTGCAATTGCTCGTCTTCAGATTTTTGGTGTCTACCATCGCGCTCACTGTCTTTCACATTGAAATCACTACTTTTAAATTGTCGAAACTATGTCTCACATGTTCTAATTGATGGGGTGTGTTCACCGTATGTTTCTACCAGCAAACGATGGCTTTCAACAGACTGTTTCTTTTGATTAAATAAGAAAAGCAATTCGTGCCGCAAATGTGTTTTTTCAGGCACAAGACTAGATATGATCACTGAACGATAAAACAAAGACTATAGTTTTTGGCGGGACTCAACTTGTGTGTGTTTGTAATTAAATCTCAGGCGAACAAAATGACGTATGTGTCAAATTAATATCCTCCGTACTTTTCGCTGGCGCCATCTCTTAACTAAACCGGGAAAAAACGTATGCATACCCCTGGTATACCTTCGAAACATGTTTGCAAACTCGTCTTCTCAATCGTTGATTCCTAAATTTAACGGCCCTCGCCCTGTTGACCATTGACGTAAGTCGCATAACTAAAAGTTGAGTCAAATATATCCCGACGGACAAATATATGTACACACTTCCGCTTGAAGGTAAATATCGGGTTTTACCATTTTTTTTTTAAATATTTTTTTTTTGCAGACGTTGTTCGTTCGTGTACTTAACCATAATGAACATGTTGAGTTTACTGAATAAATTGACAGTGACAGTTCGATGATTAGTGAAAGGGTGCGTTCACAAAGTTGTCAAGTCCCTATTGGAAAAACCGATATATATACAAACTTCCACTTGAATGTAAATATATACACACCATTAAAAAAGAAAACACCATTAGACAATAACAACTCGAAAAATAGTTTTTTTCTATCACCGAACGTTTAATGAACGGATTTAAGATACAGTTTTTCATTCCCTCATCATACATTAGATGTTGTCAAAAAGAGATAAAAGGATACTACGTAGGAAAATAATTCAATTCTCGACATAAAAACAAACATCGTTTCATATAAAAAGTACTTGACTCGACTTTTTTTTCTTGAGAATCACCCCCGAAACGGTGCGCCCACTGCTCGTGTAAATTAAACACCTGTATTTTTGTGTGTGTGTTCTTTTTTGCCATTTTATATGTTTACCTTACATATAATTCAATAATATTTCCATTCCTATGTTTATATCTTGCTTAAAAGTAAAATCAATAACTTGAGAAACTTAAAATATGTTCAAAGGGGTGTTTGAATATCATTAGGTTTATTATTTTTTTGTTGTTTTGTATTTTTTTTGTGTTAAGTTTTCTTCTTTACAAAGAATAGAAAATTTTATTTTCTCGTTTTAAATCGCCTTTATAACTAATTTGGACATTTTTAAGTTACATTTATATATTTTTACTTACTTTGCCTGTTTTCTTCTCTTTTTTGTGTTTTTATTTTGTTCCTTTTACATTTAAATTAAATTTACGATAAGTTTTAAGTAAAATTCTACTAAAATTTGAAATTTAACATAAATTTATTTTAAGTGTATTTCTTTTTATTTACTCATATATAATTAGTAATTTTGTTTATTATTTTGATTTACTTAAATTTTTATTTAATTTTAATTTTTTTTTTTAATTTAAACTTTATTTTATTGTTTATTTAAAAATACATTTGTGGAAGGGTAATTCAAAACTAAAGATTTAATATATTATAGTAAATGTTCATTTATTTTATTTTTTTTGTGATCAATTTATATTTTGTTAAACAAAATATATAACAAATATAAGAAGTATAAATTGTTGTGATAAAAATAGAGCGCGTGTTGAGAACAGGATAGTAATAAAATGTTGATTTATACTAAAAAGTAAAGAAAAGTTATAGTGTGACTTGATTAATTATCCATATAATGTTTTCATCATGTTCGTTTTGTTTTTCTTTCCTTTTTATGTTAATATTTTATATGTTCGCCTCGTTTATATATATATATTGTTTTTGTAATTTGTAAGATTTTGTTAAGATATTGAATTTAACCGCTCTTAAATAAAAGAATTGCCACTTGGCCTAAGTAAAAGTAAATGAAATGACGAGTTTCGTGCGTTACGTATGAGCCGAAGTTCCTACCGACAATGCAATGCCATGTTGGATTGTATTTTTTGTCGAATTCCTTTTTAATATAGGCCGCAATGTCCTGAAAGATAAGAAGAAGAAAATAATTAAAAATTAATGTTGACATGAATTATTATTTTAAAATATTCTATTCTTAACACAATGAAATGTTACGATATGATAATTTTCGGGGAATAACAGAAATGTTGTTAGAAAGTAAAAATAAAGCATCTGTGAAAATATATCCGAGACGAAGTCAATCGAACAAACATAAAAACTTGTTTGTCCCCTTCCAAATAGACTCCACTTGAATAGATACATTTTTTCCAATGAACAATTCAGTCATCCAAATATTCTTCGTAGGCATATTCTGGGTACGCCCACTACGCTCTTAGTGATTTGTTAATGTCTTCAATCGGCTCACAACGGGTCCCAGGAAGAGGTAATTTGAGTTTCAGAAAATGTCACAGGCTGCTATGTGAGAATACGGTGCTCGTTTGAACACATCGGTAGTGTTTTTGTTCAAAAAGTAATTTGGTGGTGGGGGGTGGGGTCGTGGTGCCGGCGTACTGCACGGGGTTTTACTCCGTCCCCCCGATAGACTTCACCGACAAAACACTGCTCGTCGCCGAGGGAAGATAGAAAACCAGAACAAACGATCACCACAAGAGAAATCAAGAAAAAAAAACGAGTCTTGTTTTTGTAATTTTATTTCTTAACTTTTATTGAATTTATTAGGGTTCCTTTTTATTCACAACAAATCTTACTACATTTAATTAGATTACAGAAAACGGATTTTTATTACACTGACGATGAAACGGATGCACCAAAAAAATGTAAGACAGAGTACTCTACTTGAATGGCTTTATACTCGGGCCACAAGAAAAATTACTTTTAAGTGCAAATATTGTATTTAATGAACACGACTCGATACGCGTTCGCGTCCCCGCGGGGCTACGGGGAGCGGGAGAAAAGCCGACAGGCGCGGTCGGTGGATGAAATGAGACTCAGCAATGTAAATTCGCTAGCAAGGGAAATTCGGCCGGTGGTGCATGCACTCTTGATTAAGGGATGCGTTTCCTATTACAAGAGAAACGTGAAGTCTCTCTTTGGGGGTAGGTAACCGGATCTCATAGAGAAGATCAGGGTGGTATACATGTATGTGTAAACATTGGTTATTTACATGGGACAAAGCCATGAGAATGAAGCTGAAAAATCAAAAGGGAATAATGGGCATCAATGAGATGCGAGTTCGGCTAAGTAAACAAGCTGTATCTCATTGGGTGCTAATTGATTTCTGTTTGCTCATGCCGCGAGATCATGAGAAACGGATCCAGACAATATTGAAAGACAAAGGAATTTATGAGCTGATTGTTCAGCTAAATAAAGTTGCAACTCATTAGGTGGTAGATGCATTTGGGATACAACAAACAATTTGGATTGTTTATCGCATCGCCAGTATGCCTGCGAAAGAACCGAATTCTATTGTTTGCACTGGTGCGTGCTGACGAATTTGGTTGTAGCGTCTATTGCGCTAATTGTTTACAGCTGCGTCAATAAGCTACTAGGAGTTGATTTGTCGTTGGGTGAAAAGGTCGCCAGCCAATGTGTATGTAGGGAAATTTATTGTATACATGGTGAGGCTGGGAATAGGCGACGCATTGATCATTATCCCTGGTAATGATGGTTGCATGGTACTGTAACCGATATGTTTTCTTTCAGGGATATGATGTTTGTTCCGTAAAGCATTCTTTGTTAGGAAAATTTTGCCGATGCGTTGATGCATGGAAAACGCCCTTGTTGGTGAAATGCTTTTTACGAATTTAGGTAATGTGTTGTATGCATTAATGTCCTTGGAAAAGGAAATGTTTTCAGGTGCCAATGCGATTGCATTGGCGGGAAACAATGGAAGTTGAGTTGAAATAATGGGGGGTTCTTCGGGCAAGCTTAAAAGCACCTTACAAGGATCGATGTTGCGTCGCTCCATTTGAAGACAATTCAGTTTGTTATAAGCAATGCCGACCCCTATATACAGTCCAGCCGTATTACTGCATTATAATGACAGTCCCATGCAACCCCTGTCAATTGGTCGCACGATCTAGTCAACTTGAGCAACTGCAGATGCTGTGTTCGTGATGTGCATCTTCAAGTAAATATTCCGGATCACAGCAGAGTGGATCCCCGGTCATGAGACCAGTCACATGCTCCCACGACTTCTGAACACTTGCGAAAGTTTCGACCCTCAGTGCGTCGGTTTCATTCCTCGTACACGGGAATTTAGTATTTCTTTTATGTATTACAGTGCACCAAATCTATTAGTATATTTTTAATTGTTATTTTTCCCCAAATACATTTTTTCTTAACGATTAATATCGAAGAACAAGCTTGTTTCTATTATTTTTTCCACCACTGTAGGTTTATTTATTTCTAAGGTTCCATACAACGCGGTACGAATTCATTCAATTTATATTAGCTCTCAGTTTCTTATAACCCGTTTTCCATACAACGCGACAGTGGTTTTCATATAACGCGATGTAGGTTAATATGATTTGTCTTATTGCTATGTTTCTCACAACGCGATATCCATGAAAATGCATTTACTAAATCGAGTTTCCTATAACAAGGTTTCCATATAACCCGGTACGAATTAATCACGTTATAGTAGTTGACTGTAATATAATAATAATGATCAATGAAAAATGTTCAAGGCGGGCCGCTGGTTGCCTACGCCTGCCCTAGACGAAAGACCAGTCGAAGCAAGGAACTTAAGGGGAGGTTCTCAGGATCGACAAAAAAAATCGATTTCTTTTTTCATTTTTTTTTTTTTTTTTGTAGTAAATTATATGTAGAATATATTCGCAAAAACAGTTTTGTGTGAATATAATTTTTTTAAGTTATGGAACAAAAACGAAACCCAAATTTTTAGTCAAAAATTAAAATCGAGCGATAGTTCGAACGGAGCGTATCTTACATCAATATTTTTGAATTTCGCATCCATATATCCATACTATGATAAATAGAGTTAGCAAAAGTACCACCAGATGTCGTATGCGTGCTATGACACCAAAAAAAATTCGAGGGTACGACTCTATATTATATTATTTTAATGTTAATACAGAAAAATCGTTAATAAAATCTTTAATCGCGTTTCCTGAAAAATCTTGTTTTTCAAACTGTTGGCCAAGATTTCTGAAAAATTAGTTGAAGAATCGCATTTTTTGTTTTTGAATTGATTGAGACAAAGGGCACCTACTACAATCAACATGATGTAGCATACTATTTTTTTACAGTACTTTAAAGAGAAAAATTGGTGAAAAATTTTATTTAAACATTCAAATGTCCACCATTTTGTTAAATCTCTACTCCCATGTATGACTTATGACTGCACTCATATAGTTTATTAAAATTCTTCGATTAGTGATTTTTGATAATTTTGGTTGTAGAATGGCTAACAGTAAGGTACCTTTTGTGAGACGGTCACATTACAGGGCGTGTCAACAATTATTGTCACTCTATTTTTTAATAAAAAAAATGTTTTGTACTTTAGAACATACTTAACAAGTGACCAAAAGTTTGAGTTCTTTATTTATTTCCTTCTATGAGAAAAAATTTCGAGAAATGGCTTTTTTTGGAGGGCTGTCAGATGAGAACCTTTCCTTAAAGAAAGATCCGGCTCCAAACCAGGCGAACACAATTCCGTCAACTGTTGTCATGGCGTCAGTTTCTTTAAAACTCATGTGGGATGACTTTCATATTCTTTACAAACAACAACGACTTTTGTTGCAACGTTTGTGTTGCAGTACAGCAACATGAACAATCAACAAGCAATTTAAAATGGTTATGATTAGATCCAATTTTAACCAACTCGGTTGCAGCCTGTAGCAAGAAAAGATTCTTCAGAGGCGCACCATCATCATATTATCACTTATATTGGTAGAACACTACACATTGATGCTTGAAATTTCATGTCATCGAATGGGTTGACATTAAATAATTATCCATCTCCCAATAAATTTGGTACCAAATATAAAACGATATTCATCAAAATCAACATCAATGCCATCAAGAACACCAATAACAATATCTCATCCAACAATCTGATGACGATGAACTACCCCAACGATCATCGTCATCTGCAACTCCGAAGAAAACAACAACATCTGCTCTTCAGCGTTTTCGAAAGAGACAGACTCTGGTTATTGACCTCAACAACGGTGCAATAAGCCAAGGTGGAAAAACCTGTTGTTTTTTTTTTGGATGATTTACCGGTGATGTGAAACCAGAAGCGTTGGAAGTGCTGTTTTCGGTTCAATGAAATTGTATACACGGTGCCTGCAGCACTAGTGCTAGACCTTTTAATACTGTAACCTAACTAATTTCATTCGTGTAATAAAAGTTAAATTGTATGTTTAAAAAATGTGTTTAAATTAGTATAATATTCGGTGTGAAATTAATCGTTAACCAGCGGTAAGAATTTTGATGTGTCCATGGCGACACATGTATTCGATCGATTCGAGGGAGGCTCGAATCAGGTCGGACTTTTGCTGTCACGTCGAGGAAGCCTTCTCGACGCTGAACATAATGGTCCTTCGAGCCGGATTGCTCGAAGCGTACATCAACCTCAACGAACAGGAAATTGGACTACGTCCATTGAAGTTACACGACAAAACCCGGAGCATCGTTCAGGAAGGATTCTCGATCCGAACAACAAATTGGATTACGTCCGCCAACATCCTCAACGAGGAACAAAATATCGCCGAAACCCAAGGTAGGTGGCAATTATTTTATATATAAAATATATAATTTGACATATAATTTAATTTAAGAGATCCAAGTGATCTTAAAATAAAGGTGTTGTGTGATGTGTCTACAAAAGTGTTAAATTTCATCGACATTCTACCGCCGGGTAGCGATGGTCGTTTTTTAATTACATACTTGTTCGGGACTGTTCTAGTTTCTAGTTGAACTGAGTGAAGACATTGATTTGGAATCAATAACGGCAATTATAAACAAGGCGCAAGGTTAGATATATTCGAAGTGCCAATCAATGTTTATCGAACGCAATCAGCAATTCCTTGAAACAGCCGAACAGATTAAGAATAAAGGCAACCGCCTGATGAAGGAACGCAAGTATCAAAAAGTGGTACTTCAATAAAACCGGGCCATTAGTTTCGATCCGAAAAACTCAATATTCTACTGTAATCGAGCTGCAGCATATATCCGTGTAACAGTAAATGATCGTGCGATTAAAGACTGCAACTCTGCGTTGTTCGACAATCCAGATTACAGCAAGCATATGGCCGAATGGGAGATGTATATCTCACTACAGGAAAGTACGATGAAGCCATAGACGCTTATACGAAGCTATTCAATTAGAACCTGACAACAACGATTAAAAATGAACCTGAACAAACGGAAGGCATTGATATGTGCCACAATAGCTGTTGTTCCTGAGCAGCGAAAGCAAGCCGAAGAACAACTATCACAGATCCACGAAATTATGTGATATGTTTCAACGATTTTACAAATTGTTAGGACGAAAAGAGTTGAATTACCAGCTAGACAAGCTGGAGCTATCTACCTCAAGAAGTTCACTTCGTCCTGCTGGTTCGACAAGAAGACAAACCTGGCGAAACAATTACCTTCTCAATTAATGAACAGTGCTGTGCAGTGATTCGGAGCAATATTGTGGATGCAATTGTGCATGCTCCCGACATAATCGTGCGCATATTTGGAAGATACAGAGGTCCCGAAACCGTTGATAATAATTATCGGAGATTTGCGAAGTGGTATCTTCTTGCGTTCACGTCAGGTGTTCTCGATTTCACTCAAGGATTTCGACCAAACTCGTAAGCACGGAGCTCGTCACAGCGAGTCAACACATTTTCAATGTACCTAAAAAATGCGGTGGTTCATGTCTATTCCTAGAAGTTAATTAAACATCACATGGTAGCAATATTGAAGATGTTATATTTCTAATAACTTCCTTCACAGAATCTGACCAAGACCTCTGGGAAAGCGACCCACAGGAATGTATTCAGTCAATTTCAACATTTGACATTTTTTGCAGATTTTAATTGTCCAGGTCCTGCAGCACAAATATTTCAACATCAGGTAGAACGCAGAAAGAAATTCTACCGAAAACAATGGGAATCTGATGCAGGTATTACATCACCAAACGCTGAATGTATTCAAAAGGATTGGAACTCTGGCAGATGTGATTCTGAAAAACGAATATACCGTGGTCAAGTGGAATATGCTTACCACATATCTATTTCCAGAGTTTCAAATCGGACTGACATATACCAGCCATACTATACTGGTCGGGTATTTCATTACGTTTGCAACACAAACTAACACCTGCTTATGTATTTTAATAATTCTTCTTTTGTAATCGGCAAAAATAAAATAAAATAAAATAATATACATTTCCTGTTTTTTCCCATATTACAACCTCCAATATAAGCACATTACACTTCAACGTTAAACACATAAGTCGAACAACAAACTAAATAACAATATTAGTAACCGAAAAGCTAGTAATTCTACCAAATCATATTACATTTACCAAATTACAGTCCACTTGTCAACATCCAAGGTTGTTTTCATTTATCTAACTTCTGCAGAATTCACAGCAGGTAAATCAAGGAACATTCTAATCGTTCCCAGTCTCAGGTTGAGGACATCATTCGGCTCCTCTTTTACGATGTTGTGGGTACTTTTCACGACCCACGCTAGAGAATTCGATACGCCCCGCGTACAATGAAAGAACCTCAAGAAGAGGACGAGGGCCCATCGGCCAAAACAGTCAAGAGGACAATTCAATCAAATCTAAGGGGTCAGTACCAAGAAAGGTAATGTCAACAAAGGCACATCCGATCCTATACTTGCAATGTCAACCCAAAAACCGAATTGGAA
Source organism: Microdon myrmicae (assembly GCA_963931805.1). Taxonomy (NCBI): domain Eukaryota; kingdom Metazoa; phylum Arthropoda; class Insecta; order Diptera; family Syrphidae; genus Microdon; species Microdon myrmicae. Next base: position 96,766,532 of record OZ007501.1, on the reverse strand, counting down.
ATGAATAATTCCAAGAACTCTGAGAATTGCGATTTCAACGCCTCATCCACATCCGTTCCTGGGCACCGCTTCTCGAAACCTGGCGCATCGTTTACGCATCCAGGATTTGTCGCTTCTCGCCACCCAGGTACGCTGTCAAGTGTCTGGGGCTCTTCGCTTTTCGCCGCCTAGACGAAATGCTCTGGGGGCACCCTCTTAACACCGCCCATTGCACATTGCTGCCACGGGGGCACCACTCCAACGGAGTCGGTGTCTAAGATAGGCTTTCGGTGCCAAGATTAGGGAATATAGAAGGAGAAGAATAGGAAAGATGCGGGCACCCTTCGGGAAATCCAACCAACGGAAGGCGAATAGTGAACACATGGTCCAGCCACCAGTCAAAGAGGAAAGTACCTGGCCTTAGGATTATTTCATCATGTGACTCAATTGAACGTAAACTTCTAATAATGAGCAGAGTAATCTTCCTAATAGCGACCTGGATGCACAACCTCTCTGGCTCAATCAAGTGCCAGTTGTAAGTCAAAAGGATATGCCGCAAGGTGTTCAACCACAACACCATCTATAACCATAGTGATATCAACCAGTGGGATAACACAACCACAAATCACATCGTTGCCGCACCTGATGCGGCAAATATCGCCTTTCAGGCACTTCTCCACAACATGTCGGAGACTATCAACTATGCTGTTCCAAAAGGGAATCATATGCGGTCACAGCACCCACAACAACAATTGCAGCAGCAGCATAGACATTATGATGACAATTAGTATGAAGATGATGGTGGTTCACAGACAATGACTGCACCGTATGACCGCAGTCCCGATTCAGCTTTTAAGAGTTACGCTCAGCGACTTCAACCTCGGATATGCGAATCGGCTGATGTTAACTACAGTTCAAATGCCAGAGCATCCAACAATACCGGCGAATCAACTTCCACGAACTACCATGAAGGGAACAATACAATCCCTTCTGATCTTATGGGAAGTTCAGCGAATTCGCTCAATTCAAGGAACATATTGACGTCTTCTGTTCCTCAAGGCCAGCAAGATTATTTCTATGGTGGCCATTATCATAATTATCATTTGGAGAACAATCACTCAACCAGTGGATCAAATAGTCCGCCAGGCAATGTGGCCAACGTCAATCTCAGCTCCCATCAAGAAATTCACCCAACGCCGAGCATTGGTTTAGCGGCGTAGATAGGACAAATCCTCAACTGCAACAGCATCAGGCACAGCAACCACCTTCGATTCGAAACGCAGATGATCCTATGCAGTTGGCGGAAACTCTAGTACTTCTAATATCGGCACAGGCTGGCCATATTCAGAAGATGATAGAAAAACAACATTGCACGGCCGACTTTAACCCAACTAAGCGGTCTTTGGACTGAATCAACAGCTCCATCTAGTGCATCTAATTTTCAACTATTTCTAAATGGCCACATTTCCAACCAAGGATAAACACAAACAATTCAACATATTGACGATCACATCGCTCAATTACCATTCATGGATCCACGATCCAACATAGGACTACGTCAAAAATATTTATACTATATTTATGGATCTACGATCCAACATGGGACTACGTCCAGATATTCATACTATATTTATGGATCTACGATCCAACATAGGACACCGTCCAAGATATTCTTAGTCTACTTAAGGATTTACTATCCAACATAGGACTACGTCCAAAATATTCATACGATACTTACGGATTTACGATCCAACCAACATTCAACATTAAAAGCATAAGTCGACAATAAACAACGACGGCCTTATCACAAGCTACAACGTTAGCAATCAATGGCCAACCGGACCTTCGGCCACACACATGTACACACACACACACACACACACCCACACACACACCCACACCCACACACACACACACACACACACACACACACACACACACACACACACACACACACACACACACACACACACACACACACACACACACACACACACACACACACACACACACACACACACACACACACACACACACACACACACACACACACACACACACACACACACACACCCACACACCCACCCACCCACACACACCCACCCACCCACACACACCCACCCACCCACACACACACACACACACACACACACACACACACACACACACACACACACACACACACACACACACACACACACACACACACACACACACACACACACACACACACACACACACACACACACACACACACACACACACACACACACACACACACACACACACACACACACACACACACACACACACAACACACACACACACACACACACACACACACACACACACACACACACACACACACACACACACACACAAGCACTGATAATTGACTAGGAATTGAAACAATAACTAAGCATATTTTATAACAAATTAATTCAATTAATAGTTAGTTCTAGTCAACATAATTAATTACTGCCACCCTACCTCTGCACCGTACCGGTTTATGAGCAACACGAGCATGAAGGCCTCTGAGCTCAACCACAAACACCAACCGCCACAAACGAGGGCACTGGGATGCATGTGACAACAAAGAGGGAAAGGACTACTATGGTTCCATTGTCGCCAGCCCGGGAAGATGTTGCAGTACAGCAACATGAACAATCAACAACCAATTTAAAATGGTTATGATTAGATCCAGTTTCTAACCAACTCGGTTGCAGGCTTAAGCAAGAAAAGATTCTTCAGAGGCGCACCATCATCATATTATCACTTATATTGGTAGAACACTACACATTGATGCTTGAAATTTCATATGTCATCGAATGGATTGACATTAAATAATTATCCATCTCCCAATAAATTTGGTACCAAATATAAAACGATATTCATCAACATCAACATCAATGCCATCAAGAACACCAATAACAATATCTCATCCAACAACCTGATGACGATGAACTACCCCAACGATCATCGTCATCTGCAACTCCGAAGAAAACAACAACATCTGCTCTTCAGCGTTTTCGAAAGAGACAGACTCTGGTTATTGACCTCAACAACGGTGCAATAAGCCAAGGTGGAAAAACCGGTTGTTTTTTTTTGGATGATTTACCGGTGATGTGAAACCAGAAGCGTTGGAAGTGCTGTTTTCGGTTCAATGAAATTTTATACACGGTGCCTGCAGCACTAGTGCTAGACCTTTTAATACTGTAACCTAACTAATTTCATTCGTGTAATAATAGTTAAATTGTATGTTTAAAAAATGTGTTTAAATTAGTTTAATATTCGGTGTGAAATTAATCGTTAACCAGCGGTAAGAATTTTGATGTGTCGATGGCGACACATGTATTCGATCGATTCGAGGGAGGCTCGAATCAGGTCGGACTTTTGCTGTCACGTCGAGGAAGCCTTCTCGACGCTGAACAGTTTGCATGATGCAATCAAGAAAAATTGCCACATTTTGTGGAAACTGTAACAATATTTCACTAAACACATTTGTTATCCCGACGGCTAAAATCAATGTGTTAAAAGTTCGAATTGCTTCCTCACGCACCTTTCCCATATTTATTCCGTTTATCTGACAAAGATTCAATAGTAAAAGAGCACCAATAAAGAAGGGGTTTATGGTTGGTCGCTATTTTGACGAGCTTATGGGTTCTCGCTATGAAAAGGACATCGAAGTCATTGAACTGCGCTGGGAAATAAACAGATGATTTTCCAAATTTTCTTCAAGTTAAATCGGGTACTTGTAGTAGCATTACCCTTGCATATCAAAACGCAGCTTTTACAGTAAAGAGAAATTATCTATTATTTTGGCCATTGACCTAATTAAGGGTTAAATAATTTATGTACACCTGAATCAATTGGCCACAGGTTAGAACCCAGAACATACCACAAATCCTAAAGCAAATTATTTCGGTAATCGTGCAAGTAACAATACTTAACTAGAAATGAACCCTCACTGAAGTGTGCATAAATAATAAATAAGCATGTACAAGACCACAGCTTAGATAAAACCAATTCTTCGTTTGAAATGTGAAAATTCTCTATTGCAGTTAGTCAGAAAAACTCCAGTGCTAGGAAGACTAGCACATAACACAAACTTGATGATCAATACGTTTTTGATAGCCGGTTATTATAGACGCTTGTAAATGTCTATAAGGACAGAAACTATTGCAAATGTGGTTAAATGATTGCATGCGGAATAGAGATATTTTTATATAACCTTTTCCAGTGGAATTGTTAATTGATACTGCATTTCATTTACCTATTATATTATTTTTTGGAATTTTCAAAAAAAGAAAAAATTCTGCATGCTAAAAAAATATTTTCCCATAGTTTCAAGTAAATTGAAGTAAAAGACTAGATGACCCTTCAGTAATTCCCTTCATTAGGCTTGACTAAGAGGGATAGACCAATTGTGAACAATTGTATTCTTAATTTAAATTTCGCAGGTATAACGAACTCTAGTTTTCTAACTTGCTAGCGCTGGGACAAAAAGCTACAGTGCTGTGAAAAATTATAGAGCGTGGTTTCAAGAGCATGGAATTAAACTTTTACGGTGGCCAGCTTTAAGTCCAGATATAAACCCCATTCAAAACCTGAGGGCGATACTGGTAAGAGCGGTTTACGGTCTGGAGAAGTCGAAAAATCAAAACATGGAACAACTCAGTGTTGAAAACACGTGCACCAACATCACAAGTGCACCTGCTTTCACATACATACAATTGACCGCACGCCACTAAGCACAAAACTGGTACGAAACCCATCTAGAGCCACACATACCCTCCACCAGAGCAGCGCATACCCACAGCCGTCACCCCCATTGCTACTGCAAAGAACCCAAAAGAATTGCCGTTCATCTCAATTGATTATATGTGTGCGATCCAACTACCGTACAACAACTGTACAATCTACAAACCGATAGACACACACATTCCCGGTTTTTGGGCCAATTCCGCATCATCCTCGCCCTCATTGACCACATATAGTCTCATCAATGGATACGGTCTGAGGTTGAGTGCGTGATGTTGACACCCGAATGCGACCCTCGTCAACAGGTCGCACCATCTTGTAACTTCCTGGTAACTTCGTACCATCTGCACACATTTCGTTCCTTTCGTCAGTACCAAGTGAAGTGACGCATGAGTATCGCCAGGGAGATATCCTCGCGTTTCAGAAATACATCATATTACTAGCCAACAATGTTAATATTACAACCTGAGGCGAATATTGCAGTACACATCGAAATTATAATTTGCATCGACTTGTCATTTCGTCCGCTTTTTGTGTTCTAAGTCGATCCTTGTCCCTGTTCCAAGTTGACATGCTGTCTCCACGTGACACCCCTGAATAGTTACTTTGGCAGCCGCCAAACAGTGAACCAATGCATGCAGCGACATTCTGAGAAAGGTTGGCGCCAGGCTAATATCCTTGCCCGGAAAAACAAACTATTATGACAAATTTATCATGCCTCGGATATGGACCGGATACACGACGACGACCACGGAAACGAAAATGGCTAAACAATATGAGAATTTTCTCATGGAACGTCCGCTCACTGTATAGAGCTCGAGCTGCACAGCAACTAGCCGATGCCGTCCGAATATAAGTCTAACATAAAGCATTACAAGAAATAAGATGAACGGGGAGTGGTGTTATTCAAAGAAATGAGTATGACGTTTATTACAGCTGTCATGCAAAACACCATGTGCTCAGGGTAGGCTTTCTAGTCAGCTAAATACTGAAGCCTGCCATTATCGGCTTTAATGCAATAAATGAAAGGCTATGCACCCTTCGCGTGAGTTAACACACCCAACTACCAACTAGAAGATAAGATTCATCACAAACCTACATCACAATGTAATAAAAATGATGACCTCCAACGTGATCAACATTGAGGATAGGATTTACTGCTGCATCTGTCCAAACAATGCAACAGATAAAACTTCAGCATTGAAGATAGGATTCAATGCTGCACCCGACATGACACAGCTGTCCAAACAATCATCGACCAGGATTATCAAAACGATCACACGACCCAAATGAAGTGTGAGATAAGAAATTGGAGAAACAACAAAAGTTGACTGGAAAAGGGATACGGGGGAACGGTGGAATCAGTCAGTCAGGTTTCATCGACTGATGTGTTGAGATACACCTAGTATCTAGACTATATTGTAAATACAGTAAATAAGAAAAACTCAAAAAATAATAAAGTGTAAATGTTTTTTTTGTAATTAAATAAGAAGACTCTTTTTTTTTCATTTTTTCTTATCATTATCAATTGGCGATCCTGCCAGGAGGATATAAATTCTAATTTTGTATCACCCTGTGGACCAACAACCCAAGGAAGACCCCGAAGAACTCGAAACTAAGAGGAACCTCAGAGGCATATCCAGGGAACCCAAAAAAGGGAGCAAATCGTACGGACTCGAAGACAAGAGGACACGCAGTATTTGACATCCTTAGGATCGATGTACATAGTACAACAGAGTGGTAAGAAATCTTTTATATTTTACTAAACAAATAAAAGTGAGAAAAACAATAGAGAATTCAAATAAAACAATGAACAAATAACATATCAATAAGTAAACTTCAGTGAAAATAGTGAACAAACTAACATAGTCAATAAAGAATTCATATTAAATGAAAATAACGAAAGTAAAAACATTCAAGAACAGAGCTATACAATATAATATACTCAATAAAGACACCGATAGTGACAGTGAAGAACAACCGACAAAAGAACCCATCAATAATATACACACGAAGTCCACCAAAAATGACGACAGCAGCGGAAATCCAAGCCCAAATCAGCCACTTGGCTAAAAACCAGGAAATACTCGCATCAGAGAACAAAACACTACGCGAATATATTAAAACGATAGAGACAAGAGGATTCGGAAATGTAGAGCCCATCACAATAAGCAAATTGCAACCAAAAACTCTATCATTGCAAAATTCGAACGAAATAGATACGGAAATATTCAAGGCTCTTCCGACATTCGACAGAAACCAAGAGCATGGAGAAGCCGAGTTACCACGTGTATGAAAAACACAGAAAACTTTCAAGACACTAATAAATACTTCACCTGTCTCTCGATAGTGAATTTAAAAATCCAGGGAACAGCTGCAAACGTGTTAGTTGCACATAATACAATTTTCAACTTCGAGGCCATCATGAATAGATTGGACTACGTTTACGGAGATAGACAACCACTATACGTGCTCGAAGAGAACTTGCAGAGGATCACGCAGGGACACTTAACTCTCTCACAGTATCACGACGAGGCCAACAGAGCACTTAATTTGGTGCTGAGCAAAATCGAAATTACCGCAGGAGAACATGCAGGATTCATCAGACACACCATAGAAGGAGGAGTACGTGCATTCATCAGAGGCTTAAACTGTGACTATACAAGGACATCATCATACACGTTCAAGCCACAAGATCTAGAAAGTGCCTACGCTATGGCGAGCACTATTTCACATGATAGCAACGGCTATCAACTCCACCGTGCTAGACGTGAGCATTATCCTGGCCAATCCTTTAAACCACCCACCCGCCCCCGGTAACGACAACACTTCGTACAACAGAAACACGAACCACGAAGATATCGTCCCAACACACAGATCCAATATAGACCCGCAGCGGAACCAATGGAAGTTGATGATTCACGGCAATTTATGCGACCAACCCTATACAACCCACATAATGATTCCTACAGAAACCAACAACATCAAGGATCTCACAGACAACAAAATTTCCCACGACAAGAAGCAACGAGAAGAGAACATGGTACATCCTCACAGAACCAGCACCCAACACGGAAATTCCAACGTGTACACAAAACCGAAGATACACGCGATAACGATTCCATAATCCCCCGAGTAGATGAAAATGAAGTTTGGGAAACTGAAAATTCTTTTTTAGGGAAATAAACGGCCTTCCGTGTTTAGTTCTTAAAACTAAGGATACAGGAAGACCTATAATAATCTTAATAGACACAGGCGCTACCAACAACTACATATCCACAAAATGTAATATCAGCACATCCATTCCCATTTCTCCCATAAAAGTAAAAAGCATCCATGGTATATCTGTATTAAAATCTAAGAAACGAATAAATTTATTAAATCACTATATAATGTTTTATGAGACAAATTAATTAAATGAATTTGATATGATCCTAGGAAAACAAGGTTTAGAGAAAATGAAAGCCCAAATAGATATGGAAAAGATACACTATAGAAAACGGAAAATATAAAAGAGAAATTGACGAGATAATCCGAGTGAATGAGGACACGAATCCTACTTTGCCATTCACAACGACTATCGAAGCAACCATCAGAACTAAGAACGAAGACCCGATATACTCACCACAATACCAATACCCAGCAACGGATCATGATTTCGTTAACAAAGAAGTAAATAAATTACTAGACGAAGGTATAATACAAAAATCGTATAGCCCATACAACTCCCCAGTATGGGTAGTTCCCAAAAAAGGTTTGGATGAAGATGGACGGCCGAAGAGACGTATGGTTATAGATTTCCAGAAACTAAACGCCGAAACCATCACGGACAGATGTCCAATCCCCGATCTGAACCTAACCGTTCAAAACTTGGGAAATGCCAGAATTTTTTCAACCTTAGACCTGGAATCTGGATTCCACCAGATAAAGTTGAGGGAATCCGACAGACCCAAGACTAGTTTTAACATCAATGGAGCCAAGTACGAATTCATACGAATGCCCTTCGGACTCAAGAACGCACCATCGATTTTCCAACGATGCGTCGATGACATTCTCCGACCATACATCGGCAAATTCGCGTATGTCTATATCGATGACGTACTAATTTTTTCAAATACTCCAGAGGAACATGTTGAACACATAAAGATAATTATCAATGCCCTAAGGAACGCAAATATGAAGATATCAAACGAGAAATCAAATTTTTTTAACAAAGAAGTTAATTATTTGGGACATATATCTAAACATAATATTATAACCGTCGATCCGGAAAAAATCAACACAATAAAAAACTACCCCGAACCGACAAACCTGAAATAACTAAGGTCATTTCTCGGACTTGCTGGATATTATAGAAGGTTTATTAAAGGTTACGCAAACATCACAAAACCTATGACATTATTATTACAACAGGAAAATGGGCAAACATCGAAGAATAAAAGCGCTAAAGTGCCAATAAAATTTGATAAAAATGCTAAAGAATCCTTCAACAAAATAAAACATGAGTTAAGGGCACAAGTAGAACTATATCAACCGGATTACTCAAAACCCTTCGACCTCACTACGGACGCGAGTAACTTCCCCATAGGTGCTGTATTAAGCCAAGGAAGAAACCCTATCACCTTCATATCAAGAACATTAACGTCTACCGAACAGAACTACTCTACCAATGAAAAAGAATTGTTGGCTATCGTATGGGCACTTGAGAAATTAAGAAATCTACTATATGGAATAACTAATTTAACTATCTATACCGACCACCAATCACTAACATTCGCAACCTCAGAGAAAAACCCTAATACAAAATTAAAAAGATGGAAGAATTTCATCGAAGAGTTTGGAGCAAAAATCGTCTACAAACCGGAAAATCAAAACGTTGTAGCAGACGCCCTATCCCGCCAACAAATAAACTCAACATCATGTTCAGATCATTCCGCAGTAAGTTCACCTATTGATCAATTTGAAAGAAGCCCACAAGCACTCAACAAATATAAAAATCAAATGATTCTAACTAAAACATTATCTAATGACCTACGATCACATACTATCTTTAAAAACTCGAGACATCATTAATTTCAAAAACGAAGAAAACTTAATTTCCAACCTAACGAAGATACTGAACCCCAATGTAATTAATGCAGTAAAAATTGACGAAGAAACAATTTTCCAATACGGAGATAAGATAAAGAAAACATTCAGTAACTACAAAATTGTTCTCGCACAAACATTCTTAAAAGACATAACCGAACCTAACGAACAGCTTCAAATAATCAAAACTATCCACGAAAGAGCTCATCGAAATCATAGAAATAATAAACTAGAGATTTATGAAAAATACTATTGGCCCAACATAGATAAAGATTGCAAGAAATACGCAACCAACTGCAAGGTCTGTATGACCACGAAATACGACCGGAAACCCAACAACCATATCATCGGTACCACACCAATACTAAGCAAAGTTTCACAATATCTGCAAATAGACCTATTTCATATGAACAACGAAATCTACATCAGCTCCATCGACAGATACTCAAAATGCCTACACCTACGCCACATTCCAAATAAATTAAATACTCACTTAGTCCTAGACGAACTCTTATCTCAAGTTTTTACATACCAAGGCCCAAGATATCTCACGACGGATAACGAATCAATATTCATTAGTAATTATGCCAGAAACATTTACGACCGACACGACGTGATACATATAAGAGTCCCCACGGATCATTCCACATCCTACAGCCAAGTAGAACGCGCCCATTCTACAGTAATAGAGATAGTCCGGGCATTAACAAAAGCAAATGGAGGCGAATGTAAAGATTATATTTTCGACGCAGTCAAACAGTACAATCGAACAATTCACTGTGACTGGAAGAAAACCCGAGGACGTGTTTTTCAACCGAGCGGCGCACCTGGACATCAAGGAAAAATTAGAAGTAAAACAAAAGCAACTCCTAAACTATTTCAATAAAAACCGCACAGAAAAAATCTATAAACCAGGAGAAAGAATTTAGGTGAAATCCAAACGCCGAAATAAAAATACCGACAGGTTTATTGAACACATAGTACGAGAAGACAAAGGAAACACAGTAACCTCAAATCGAAGTCTCCAAGTTCACAAGGACAATACCCGCTCACAACCATGCAGCTAAAGATAATTCTCATCATGCTCATCATTAAAATCCCAGTTGATACCACACCAGACCAGGAGCAAAAGAGGTATAATTTCTTGGGAAGCATATTTAAATTTATCACAGGTACTCCAGACCACGGCGACATCATAGAAATACAAACTTACCTATCATACAATACACGCCATGGAATATTCTAAAATCATTGCATGTTTCCCTATAGCCATTATATACAAATATCCAATGTTAGCCATTAAGTATAAACCTAGCATCTAAGATCGCATACTGTAACCATTTGACTTATATTCACGTATCTAATTGTAAAAATAATATTGGTAGTTATATATGTAAAAACAACAGACTACTGTACAATTAAGATTTTAAATATTGACCCTAATAAAATAAAAAATAAAAATGATTCATTTAAAGAATTAGAAAACGGACATATACTACTAGACTATGAACATATTGTGAATAATAAAACCTTGTATGGTCCAAATTTAATCCAGTTCAGTAACACAGTCAATATAGATGGAATCATATACCCAAATGTAAAAAAATAACTTAAGACAATAATCACGAGGAAACATGACGAAAATTTGAAGTATCCAAATTACAAAAATCAAATCCTGTAACTAAGTTCACAAACAGCCGGGAAATTTCCACTTTTTTTTATCCCAGTCGAAGAAAATCCAGTGAAAAGCTCCATCTGTCTTGTATCCCTTCTAATAATCACCTTATAACGAGAGGGTTATGCAACCATCATCATCATCATCGGCACTACAACCGGGAACCGGTCTTGGCCTTATTTAGCAAGTCCTGAGGTTTGTTAAATTTTCCATAATGATTGTTGTTTTTTTTTCCGAGCAAGGTCATTAGTCTTGCGCCAGAGGCTCCCCGACGGGGAATCGAACCCCGGTCTCCCACGTGACAGGCGGGTATACAACCACTATCAAGTAAAAAACAACTGATCCAAAGGAGGAAATCTCAAGAAACCTACGAAAGGGAGTTACGACTCTTGGAGAAGGGACAAATAAGTCAATGAAAACGAGGACGTTTTATTCTAAGCCAGGGGAGAGTTAACACACCCAACTCCCAACTAGAAGATAAGATTCATCACAAACCTACATCACAATGTAATAAAAATGATGACCTCCAACGTGATCAACATTGAAGATAGGATTTACTGCTGCATCTGTCCAAACAATGCAACAGATAAACCTTCAGCATTGAAGATAGGATTCAATGCTGCACCCGACATGACACAGCTGTCCAAACAATCATCGACCAGGATTATCAAAACGATCCCACGACCCAAATGAAGTGTGAGATAAGAAATTGGAGAAACAACAAAAGATGACTGGAAAAGGGATACGGGCGAACGGTGGAATCAGTAAGTCAGGTTTCATCGACTGATGTGTTGAGATACACCTAGTATCTAGACTATATTGTAAATACAGTAATAAGAAAAACTCAAAAAATAATAATGAGTAAATGTTTTTTTTTTGTAATCAAATAAGAAGACTCTTATTAATTCGCGCGAGGCAAATTTAAGAACATAAGCCTAATAAACGTTCACGGACCTACAGAGGAGTCCCCTGACGACGAAAAAGAAGAATACTACGAGAACGTCGAACGGGTCCTCAATGCCTGTCCAAGATATGATGTGAAAATCGTTCTTGGTGATTTGAATGCGAAAATAGGTCGGGAGCCGGTATTCAAGAATTACGCAGGTTCCCATAGTTTGCATGAGAACACTAATGACAATGGACTACGAGTCATCAAACTGGCAGCATAGAAAAACTTGGTCGTTGCGAGTACCAGGTTTCCGCATGAAGATATCCACAAAGCCACCTGGGTATCACCTGATGGAGCTACTCACAACCAAATTGACCACGTGTTGATATATCGTTGCCACTCCTCGAGCCTGACGACGGTACGAACGTACCGAAGTGCCAATGTCAACTCCGATCACTATCTTGTGGGTATACTTTTCGGAGCGCGGATTGACTTACGGAGACGTATTGCATCCGCGGATGCATGCACTATGGCTCGCCCTCGAAGAGCTCGACTCAGGGAGAGTAAGTCCTGGGACCAAAATGTCGGGCGTAGAAGAGAAATGGACACGCCTTAAGAATACTGTCATTAGTACTGCCAACTCCATCTTAGGTAGTAGTCGGAGAGATCGGAGCGACTGGTTTGATGATGAGTGCAAACTAGCGAGTGAACGTAAAAATGCTGCATATCGGGCAATGCAGCAGCCTCATAGGACGCGGGTACGCGAGGAGAAATACAAAGACCTCAGAAGATCTGAAAAAAGACTCCACAGACAAAAGAAAAGTGCCTAGGAAGAAAAGTTCGGCATTCTAAACAAATTGATAAGACTTTGTAGGTTGACCATGATCAACGTAACTAGTCAAGTAAAAATAGCGGGATTGCTGTCCAAACCAATAAACATCTTTAATGGACTTCGGCAAGTGGACGGTCTGGCCTGCCTCCTCTTCAATCTGGCGTTGGAGAAAGCAAACCGTGATTCTGGCGTTACAACTAGATGGACTATTGTCACCAAATCCAAACATATACTTGCCTAGGCGGAAGACATCGACATCATCGGTAGAACCGAATCGGCTGTACAGGACTCCTTCACCCAGATCGAGCAGGCAGCACAAAAACTGGGACTGCATATTAATGAGGGGAAAACTAGGTGCATGGTGGCAACTTCTGCATAGAGAAGACCTAACGGTGGCCAAACTATCAGGGTAGTGGACCACGAATTTGAAGTAGTGCAATCCTTTAATTACCTTGGGTCAATGGTATCAGCCGATAACAATATGGAAGAAGAAATACGCGAACGGCCGATCAAATCTAACAAAGCCTACTATGGTCTAGCAGGGCTCTTTAAATCCCGAAATTTATCCAGAACATCCAAGCTACTACTGTACAAGACCATGGTCTTACCAGTACTCATGTATTGATCCGAGACCTGAGTGCTCAATAAAAGGCAGGTAAAGAAAGCTTACACAACGTTGCAAATGATAATGGAATTCGAATTATCACGTTCGCAGCATCAAAAGATCTGGTAGTGAAAAGCACGATGTTCAAACACAAGCAAATTCACAAAGCCACATGAATATCACCCGACGGCGTAACGCGTGTTAAGTGTATCAATGACGACCGACATAAAGATGTTGTACATAATGTTATTGATGCACATAAACCAAAAACCGGCAACCGATTTTGAACCCGTATAACCCCCAGAGCGATAATGCAATTAATTGCCCCAAATTTCGCCACAACCGTTGCATTGGAAATTGTGTAATTGGACATCAAAATTTATTGGGTCACTTTGCAATCGCGGAAGTTTAACTGTGATGCAAACCGATGAAGGTATATCGGCTTACGTCGTATTTCAACGCAATTGCAAATTGAAATTACTGATCAGGAAGTTGCATTGTCGTCATCGACAGGTGTTGACCCCGAGGTAACGAGAAGGGGTACGAACAGAATAGGGAACAGTCTGGTTGGAGAGTCGGTAACGATAAGAGTGGATTCTTCGGGAGTTAAAGAAATGTAAAGTCGACATTAAAAGTTGAAATTAATCGTAGTGAATAAAATTAGAGAATAAATGTGTATTAAGTAGATTTCAACGGTAAAATAAATGTAAAGACAATACTAAAAATTAAAGTTAAACCTAGTGAATCGAACCTAGTTGAATGAATTTGCATTAAGTAAAATTGAACTAATAAATGCATGTAAAGATAAAATGAAGAGTTGCAATTAATCTTAGTGAGTAACACAGTGAAGAAATGTATATTGAAAAAAGTTAAAACTATCAAGTAAGGGTAAAGACAAAATTAAAGGTTAAAATTAGCCTAGCAAATAAAACCGTAAAATAAATGTAAAGACAATACTGAAGTTGAAGTAAATCAAACTTAGTTGAATGAATCTGCATTAAGTAAAGTTGAACTAATAAGTGGATGTATAAACAAAATGGAGAGTTCGAATTAATCCTAGTGAGTAACAGTGAATAAATGTATATTGAATGAAGTTAAAACTAATAAACAAAGTGTTTTTCTAGGCGGCAGGTGTTTTTTTTTTTTTGCTCGTAATTAACGAATAACATAACTCGTGTAACCAAATAGACCACTTCCTCATAGACAAAAGACACCACTCGAACACCTTTGACGTAAGATCATATAGAGGAGCAGATTGCGACTCCGATCATCTTCTAGTGACAGGCAAAATTAGGAGTCGGCTCGCAGCAAACCCACATGGGCAGTCACGGGATATGAGCAAAAAGTTCGACATTGATATACTAAAAGACCTGCGCAAAAGGGCTGAATATCAAGACGAACTAATGGATAGATTTACCATCCTAGAGCAGCGAGGGAGAGGAAGTCAAGAGTGTGGACACTAAATGGACATCGATCAGAGACGCAATCAAACAAACAGCGGAAAAGGTATTAGGATTTAAGAAAACAATTAAATCTAACCCTAGGTTTTACGATGAGTGCAGGGCGAAGATCGAAGAACGTAAACGCCTCAGAGTGATCCACTTAGAAAGATAAGCAACAATTCGGAAAGAAACAATGAAACTTTTCAAACGCAAAAAACGCGAATGGGAGAAGACTCGAATCGAAAATGGTATGTATACCGGCATAAATTCAATTAGAAATGGCTGCCGAGGGAGAGTCAAAATAATTCCAGAGGCAAACGGTGGTTTGGTCACAGAAACAAACAATATCGTGAAATGATGGAAGCAGTACCTCTTTTGAAAACCTGCTCAATGTACGCACCCATCAACTACAAATAAACGCACCAGACATACATACAGCCGAGCCCCAGATCACAGAGCCCTCTTTCAACGAAGTTCTAGAGGCAATAAATCGATTGAAAAACAACAAAGCTCCCGGAGTCGACTGCATACCGGCAGAGCTTGTGAAGTATGGAGGAGAGGCAACCACTCGAAAGACCCACCAACTGATTAAAATAATATGAGATACGGAGGTCACTCCGGAAGAATGGAAAACCTCAATAGTCATCCCCATTTTTAGAAAAGGCGACAGATCTAACTTCGAAAACTAGAGAGGAATTTCATTGCTCCCAACCACATGCAAAATACTAACAAATGTCATACTGGCGAGAATCACAGCGTACGCACAAGAGATACTGGGAGACTACCAATGCGGATTCCGTCGGAACCGGTCAACAAGCGACCAAATGTTCACAATAAGACAACTGCTGCAAAAGAAATGGGAATACGGAGAGACGGTTCACCAACTAGTCGTTGACTTCAAAAAAGCCTACGACTCAGTCACAAGACAAAGACTTTACCATATTGTAGTTGAGCTGGGAATCTCGAAAAAATGTGACGCCCTCATTCCAATTTGCATGAACGAAAACAAAGGGCGAGGTAGAATAGAAAACCACCTCTCAGAACCATTTGAAATCCGGGACGGACTAAAACAGGGGGATGGCCTTTCATCATGTCTTTTTAACCTTGTGCTCGAGTATATCCTCAGAAAGGTACAAGACGACAACATGGTCAGATCATTCCTGAACGGGGTCACACAAGTGCTCGCATATGCGGATGACATCGCCGTTTTGAGCGATAATCTAGAAACTGTAAGTAAAAACTGTGAAATCATCATGCAAGTGGCAGAAGAGGTGGGCTTAGAAATAAATAAAGACAAAACTAAATGTATGATTACGGCGAGAGCAGGTGGAACTCAGAGAACACATGTAAACGTCAGATGCAAGATATATGAGAAAGTTAAAGAATTTAAACATCTGGGAACTATACTGACGGCCAGTAACGGAATGTCGAAGGAAATTAACAAAAGACTGCATTCCGGCAACGATAGTTGGCACGCAGTCAGGAAACTGCTGAAATCCAAACTGCCATCACTGCCATGACGTATCACGTCAACCTCCGTGTCTATAGAACCATAATCATGCCGATTGTTCTATACGGATGCGAAACATGGGCTCTCACAAAACGGGAAGGAAAAAAATTCCGCGTATTCGAGAATAAAGTTTTAAGGGGTATCTTTGACGGTAAATGTGACGAGGTGGCAGGATAATGGAGGAAACCTCACAACCACGAACTGGAAAGGCTCTACCGCAAACCTATAATAGTGCGAATAATCAGGTCGCGAAAATTAAGATGGGCCGGGCATGTGGCGCGAATGGGCAACTATAGGACCTTGCGTAGAATTCTTGACGGTAAACCAGCGGGAAAGAGACCGACAGGACCCCCGTGACGGAGATGGGAGGACAATGTTATG
Source organism: Microdon myrmicae (assembly GCA_963931805.1). Lineage (NCBI taxonomy): Eukaryota > Metazoa > Arthropoda > Insecta > Diptera > Syrphidae > Microdon > Microdon myrmicae. The sequence continues at coordinate 96,749,371 of OZ007501.1, read as the reverse complement.
TCTGACCTTGAGGAGATCGGATCGGATTGTCAAACGTGGAAAGAGAGCGCACAGGACAGGGAACGATGGTGGGGTCGAGGGGTTTCTATAGGCCAATAAATAGTAATAGGTGTTTTTTTTTTTAATTCAGTCTGCCTTAAAAAAGAAATTCTGTTCATAATGTAAATTTCAGCTAAATCGATAATTTTGTTTATAGCCTATCCAAAAATCCCTAGTATCTAGTGTCATTGGATTGAAGAGGGTATTCTAGTCAAGAGGCACGAATTTGGGGCGTTTTTTCAACCTCTGTAAAAGAAAAAACTGTTTTTGCTGTCCATTATTTTATCATTGGTTTATTTATGTTTGAAGAATACACAAAGAATTGAACAAAAAAGGATCTTAATCATTAAAGATGTGCGCGATAGCGATGAAAAACATTTTTTCACGTTTTCTGTGGCGGACATTTTGTGAAAAAAAAATTGTTTGACTTCTCCGGGGTAGGGGCGATGCGGCATATTTACTGATTAAGAGTTTGACGCCGCGGCCAATTATAATAAGTGCTCGGATGGGCAAAAGTTAACATCACTAATCTTGTCACTCCGCGGGGCGGGTGCAGAATTGCTACAAACCATACCAGCAGAGAAGCAAACAGATTTCCAAGCGGTAAGAGACGGCCTTGAAGCTAGGTATGGCGACAACCACAGGCAGCAGGTCTACCGCCTGCAACTGCGGAGCAGAACCCAGAATCGGGCATGTACAACGGAGAACCCCGAGACCTGTTATGAAGTGCTGGACATGCGGCGGAGTCGGCCACATCTCTGTTGACTGTAGGAAACGTCGACGAATGAATGAAACATCGAGTGAGAATTGTTGTTCATGCGCTTGTCATAAGAGGAGATTATCAACGGAACAACCTGAGGTGAAGAAACACATTGTACCTGTCAGAGTACTAAATGCGTCCGAAGAGCCGGTCGCATTAAGAAAGGGAGAGTTAACCGCAGAATGTGCACCCGTATCAATGATAAGCTCAATTCAGCAAGGGAAGGTGCATAATAACGCTGATGTTCTATCAAGAAGACGATGTAAGCCAGATTTTAAACATTGTCATAAAGCGGAAGAGAAAGAAGAGGCGTACGACCTGCGAAATGTACAAGTAGAAGTACTAGATGGGTGGACGAATGAGGCTATACGCGCAGCTCAACTTCAGGATGAAGATATGTCGCTAATCCTGGAACACAAAGAAAAGAACGAGCGGCCAACTTGGAACAATATTTCCGACAAGAGTGGAACATTTAAAGCATATTGGGCACAATGGAATTTCTTGCTGGTGGAAGATGGAATTTTAAAGCGTAAATGGGAAGCCGCGGACGGAAAATCCCATCGAATGCAGATTCTAGTCCCACCATCAAAAGTGAAGGATGTACTAACAGAAATGCATGACGGGGCCTCCGGGGGACATCTGGGAGTTAATAAGACACTTTCAAAATTACGATCTCGATTCTACTGGCGTCACATGAGAGATTACGTCGAGGCTTGATGTAGGAAGTGCACAACTTGGACTGCGACCAGAGGATCAACAGCAAAACCAAGGAGCGCTATGAAGCAGTACAACGTGGGTGCCCCTTTCGAGCGCATTGCGATTGATATCTCAGGGCCATTCCCAAAAACCAACGACAATAACAAATACATGTTGGTCATCATGGATTACTTCAGCAAGTGGGTGGAAGTCCTTCCAATTCCAAGCCAAGAAGCAACAACCGTCATTGAGCAGCTTATCAATAATTGGATCAGCAGATATGTAGTTCCCTGTGAGCTTCCTTCCGATCAAGGCCGAAAATTCGAATCACAGATATTTCAAAGCATCTGTGTGGCACTGGGCGTAAGGAAAACCAAGACCACACCCTTACGTCCACAGTCAGACGGAATGGCCGAAAGGTTCAACCGAACAATAGAAGAGCATTTATGGAAGGTCGTTAAGTGATCACCAACGAGATTGGGGCAAATATGTACAAACCTTTCTCCTGAGTTATATATCGGCTAATCACGATACGACAGGCCATTCTCCAGTAAGAATTATATTTGGACGAGAGATACGATTACCAGCCGATCTGCGATTCGGAATACCTCCAGACGCAATGGACAACACCGAAGACTACGTAGCCGAATAGAGAAATCGCCTCGATGAGGTTCATCATTTGGTTCGAAAGCAAATCAAGGTATCCAGTGACAGGATGAAAACAAGGTACGACGTTCGAGCCAAGGCATCCGGATTTAATGCCGGCAATAACTTGTGGCTTTATAACCCTCATCGGCAAAAAGGAAGGTCTCCGAAGTTGCAGCAACATTGGGAAGGACCGTATAAGATTCTCACAATAATTAACGACGTTGTCTATAGGATTCAGCGAAGACCGAACGCCAAGATGAAAGTGGTACATCGTGACCGACTGGCGACTTTTGTTAACCCAGGAGACCAGTGAATTTAGTTCGGGACGAACTAATCTAGGCGGAGGGTAGTGTGACGCATATGACAATCAGTAGTAGAATATTCTAGAAAGTCCAAAACAAAGTACTAGAATATTCTAGAAAGTACTGGAAAACTGGAGACTATTAACAGTAGAAAATTCGAGGCTATGGAACGGACGGAAACGAAACACCGAATCAGAAAGAGGAAAATGGTATACATACGTCGCACGCAGATCGGGAAGATAAGTAAGAAGTAAGCAGTCAAAGACGCGATAAGTACGGAGGCGATAAGTCAAGAAAATGGAGCGGACGGAAACGAAACGCCAAATCAGAATGAGGAAACGGTATAAATACGTCGCACGCAGATCAGGAAGACAAGTACGAAGTAAGAAGTCAAGAAATCGTTGTGTGCCGTAAAAGAAACGGTTGTTATTAACGGACTAAAAAACAAAAACGCTTGATTATGAAATCATGTTTATATCTTGGCGACGTGCGAATCCACAGTATTTTGGTCAAAAATATTTTAGACAAATAAACAGTCAATGATTCGAGAAGACACAAATAAAGTATGTCGTGTGTCAGGTTTCTCTTTCAAATTGAATAAAAAACGAAATGCGTGAATTATATTTTTATTAAAAATATTTTTACGTAAAGTAATATTGCGGATTTCGCCTTTTCAGAAGATTATAATCCAAATTTCCTTCAAGTACTTAAAAAAGATTGTTCAAAATATTGCCACATCATAATAATCAATAATATTGTTCAATTCTTGTTTTTGTATATCGATAAAACTTTGATTGGTGAAGCTTGACAGAAATGAATTGGAATGCTCTCGAACTCAGCCGTGAAATGTCCTCAAGCCAGTTCGAAAAAATCTCATCCTCCTTGTGGGCTTTTCATCGGCCTTCATGAGACGGCATTGTATTGTACACTTCCTTCTATTTTTGAGCCTCAATAACTCTTATTTTCAAGTGCACAACCTTGATTTGTTCAAGGCAGCAGTTAACCCATCACAAGAGGCATAGATCGCTCTAAAGCGGAATGTAACATGCAGCTAATGTCCATAAGCTCACACAACAACGGTATTGATTTTTGAAATAACTACAAATATAACTCGCGAATTTGCACAATCGTGCGCATGTTCCACATTTACATGTGTGATGTACATAGTGTGATATACAGCAGTTAAAGCAGGTAGAATTGGTCAAGTAAATAGGCCCTTCTACTCTGTGAAGAGTATCATTTAAAAACAACTTGATGATTATATCTTTTTTCTTTTGGTCTTGATAAACCAAAACATTACATTATATTGAATAAAGTGAACGATAGAGAGAAAAACTATGTATGTTCTATATACGTATTTCAACAAGCTCACGAGGGAAGGAGTTATTATTTTTAATCGCCTTACCAGTGGAGCATTCATTCCATATTAGGGAAATTATGGAGAAAAAGGAAAGGGAGTTTTTTAAATATGAAATTATAAACATTTTATTGTGAACAACAATGTTGGATATATTTTAGGAATGATTACACACACTCCGAACTGACTACGCTCCCATTAGAGTATACCAAATGAGAGATTTTTGGGGACAAGGCAAAACAAAAGTGATACCATTTATTTAAAATTCATTGATTATGCTTTTAAACTTTTCATATCATATGAAAACTGCCTTTAGTTTTCGTTGCACATTTTTCTACAATTTGTTAAAAGATTTTGGAACTCTATAATCTCATGGGTACACTCTCTCATAAATACACTCTCGTGCGAAATAATGAAAATACAAAAGGTGAAGTCGGTATAAATTTACACATTTTAATAAATCTAAAACTGTTTTTATGGAAATGTTTGTTTGACTCCCCCTCTCAATGAAAGCCGCCAATCAGTGTACACTCTGGGGTTCAAACTAAGTCTCAATATTAGATGAACAGACACACATGGGAAAATCGTTCTTTAGTCTAACTATACGAGCATGGAACACTTCGGCAAGTTGTCATCCCTCGACAGTTATAATCTGCAGAAATTCAAGATTAACGAACATTGACGAGTTCATCCGTAAACCTCCTCCACTTCTTCCATCTACACTAAATATCAATTCGCACAAGGATGTAATTGAAATCTTATCGAATCACTGAGTGTGTAATGATGTGCAAATATTAGTCGAGTGACGTAGGTCTATAGATTACCCCTTAGAATTAAGGGTTATTTGAAAGTTAGTACCAAAAACATCTACATATCTTGGCCTTGTCGGAACCGTTTCAAATTTATATAAAGCGCGTAAATATCAATGCCCAATACGAATAGAAGAGTGGAAGAAAAAGTGTTAAAATGAGACGTGGATACACGGTCGTATAAAGGGTGAAGCACCAATCCTGGCATACACCTGATCTAAAATTGACTTTTAATGCGAACCAGTACGCACTTTCTCTGAATGACTACTTCAGCAGGCAAATACTTCAAAAGGACGAATGCAATCTTCGAGTTTATTTGAGCAAGGTTTGTGACAATATCTGCAGAGAAGAGAAATACAAATTACATTTCACCTGTACATATTTAATTTTGCCAAATCCTTTCACATACCGGGTGCGCCATCCTTTATGTCGATATGTGGATATTGAATAACTTAAAAAAAAAGGTTTTTATTTAATTTGGTCCTTTACAATTTATTTGGAGCAGTTTTTGAATACAACATCAATCAAGTGGACGTTTCCATTGACCAAAGCAAAATGTGCCATTTTTGCTGCGTTTTCCATCGCTTTTTCAAGCATCTCGGACGATATATCGATGATTTTGCCACGAATGTTGGCTTTGAGCTCGTCAATGGTTAGAAGCTTGCTAGCGTACACTTTGCTTTTTAAATAACCCCTCAAAAAGAAGTCCGGAGGGAGTCAAATCTGGAAATCTGGTTGGCCAGTCAATGTCGCCCTTTCTTGACGGCACACTCCAGGGAAATTTCGTTGCAGAAACTTTATTTCTTTCGCAGTGTGGCATAGCGCATCGTCTTGTTCAAACCAATAATCGTCAGACCTTTTCTATACATTTGCGGGCAGACATAAGTGGACTAAGATCCACCGAAATCAATTCTCATTGACTGTTCCGCTTTCTCTGAAGAAAAATGGTTCAACAATGGTTTCGGCGCAAACGCCTGCCCAAACACTCAGTTTTTGGTCAGGAAATGGTGTTTCATGGATCGCCTGTGGATTCCCCGTTCCCCAAATACGACAATTTTGCTTGTTAATGGCGCCAGAGAGTGTAAAATGAGCCTCGTCGGACATCAAAATTTGCTTCTAAAAATCAGGTTGTCAACCATTCGAGCGACTATTTGGCCGTATCCCAAGCGACGTGGACGGTTTTTTTTTTTGCAATAGCCCACTTGGGAACTTTTTTGCACTTCTGACGTTGCAGGTGACAGATATCATCTGATCTTTAGCAAATGTTCTTCTTGTTTTCTCCAAGTAATTCCTCTATAGCATTTGAAATGATTGTGAAGAACGTGTGTTTCGAACTGACGCTATGACAGTTAGAATCACCAAAAATTGAACCTAAGCGCTACCCATCAGGCTACTGGCAGTGTTTAAAATTCGATTTTTAAACTCAAGTATACTCCACTGATGTGAATTATTTTGTTATCGCTATGGTATACGGCTCTGATGAATTTTGCTTATTCGATTTTCGTTCGGTGTTCTTCACTATTTGCTTGTGTATTGAGTGTGCATCTGTTAGATACGCTACACCTCCACTAAACAAAATATGAACGCCCCACTTGGTATTAATCGTGACGTGTTGCGGGGGCTTAAACTACAATGAATCACCCAGGCTATGCTGACGGAAACATATGCTTCCAGTAGGGTCACCCATGTCAGACAGGCTAGCGAGGAGCTAACACACAAAGATCTTCCACCCCTAATCCAGGGTGTTACGCGTCACCGTGCCCATTGGATGGTTTGCAGCCAGGAGTATACCGAATATATTATAACGGCGCCTCTCTGACACCGGGTCGAATCAGAGCAGTAAGCAGACCTTACCATATCAAAGAGGGGCTCTGATGTGGCGGACTATTTGAAACCCCAAGCCTCGTGGGAACAAAAATGAATAATCAATATACAAAAAACAATCCCACGAAAAACCCGGTAGGCGTATGTGTGATGAGCCGACACTACCATAACGGAGCAAATCATCAAGTAAACACCGACGCGACAAAAAGAAGACGTAGGGAAAACGGAAAAAACGGGATATACGCGTCGGCATGGGGAATGTTCGAAGGTAATATAAACCAGGCGCGATACAGACGGTCGTAGAAAACACGAAACAATATAAAATGGACATTGCCGCGCTTCACCAAGTCCGACTCCCACATCAAGTAATCGAAGCCAACGGGTTTACACTGGCGTGTAGAGGTGCCGATAACATAACCTCGGAACCGTCTTCATCATTAGCAATAAGATTACACTCTGTGTAAAAGATGTGAGATTTATTAATGACCGAATGTCGGTGTTAAAAATACAGGGACTATGGTAGAATTATATCTGGGGCAAGGCTAATAACCTTACCCAGAAAAACAAATTATTATGGAAAATTTAACAAGCCTCATACTTGTTAAATAAGGCCAAGACCGGATCCCGGTTGTAGTGCCGATGATGATGATGATGATAGAATTATGTATTTATAAACTTACACGCCCCAACATAACCTACCAACGACGAAACGAAGGACACGTTCTACGAAACCCTAGAGGAAGTATTTGAATGGATCTCATCATTCGATGTTAAAATGCTCCTCAAGGACGTCAACGCAAAAAATTGGAAAAGAAGACATCTTTCAACCCGGAAAGGCGAACCTATAGCGCCCTGAGATGATTTTTTTTTTGACCGGACCCATTAGCCAAGCTCCGAAAAATGCTCAAGGACTTCTCCCAACCATTTCACGAAGCCTATAGGTTAATGGGGTGGTATTTCACAGAGCGTCTGGGCTTTGGGACACTACCTACCACTCAATAATTGTGCTGAACTGCACAATAACAAGAGCCGTCTGTTGAACCTAAGTTTCCATAATCCAACGCAAGACACAACCTCTTACCACATAAGCCATTGAGGCGGCAATATTCTTTAAAGGGACATTCCGGTTTGTTCCGTTCAAAAAATAATTTTTTTTCTTGCTTAATCGATAGTTTTATCCTTCAGAAATAATATGTTGAAATTTGGAAACGAAATCTTAGGCGGTTCCAAAGTTATAGGTCATTAAAGGGTCGGGTCTCCCGTATCATAGGTGGCAACTACCGTGTATTTAGAAAGATGCAGACTATCCATTTATGGGGATTAATTTGCTTCAATGTTGGCTTGGTCCAACTGCCACTTCTTTGAATATGTCGCAATCTTGTGCGGCTGAACAACATGTTCATAAGCGGTAAAAATCACTATTTGTCTAATTTATCTCCAAACTTTGTATGCGTTTTTCTCGAAACGACTTTTTTGAGTGCGATGTAAGCTATAATATTGAAACGGTGCATGCGATTCTTATGAAAGTTCGCACACATATTTTTAACAAGCACACCCAGATTGTGAGCGAATTACTTTTTTATTTATTTATTTATTTTTTTAGTTATAACTAAAAAATAGAGCAAAAAAGGGCCGAAAAATAATTTTTTTTTCAATAGTCCGCAATTTTGTTGCTTTTTATCAATTTTAAAATTTTTTTCACTCACATTGGGCTAAATGTATTTAAGTTCAATAAAATGTTTGCGTTTTTTGTATTTTTTCACCGGGGACGAAAATAACCCTTACACGAGCAGAACGGATGGCTAACTTTGAACACCTGGGCGGGGGGGGGGGGGGGTTCCGGTTCCGGAGTGACTCGACAAAATTTACAAACGTAGTCGAAAGATGAATAAAATGATTAAAAAAAAATTGTTGTTATATCTTTAATACTTTCTCTTAAAAAAAATCATGAAAATAACCCATTTTTTGACCCGACAAACCGGAATGTCCGCTTAAGTCATTTGCACTTTATACGGAAACAAATGCAAATCATCCTTCAAAATGCGCCGCAAGGTGGTCCAACTGACACCAAAATGCCGGGTGCGGTGACGATACGACACATATGGGTTCTCGGCAATAGTCTCTCTTACCGCTTCAATCAGTTCACTGGAACGTCTGCGCGTTGATGAATGGCATCTCGCCGATCTCCCACTGTCCCGTGCGCTTAGCAAAATTCGACACCAAACGACGAATAGTATTGTCAGACGGTGCTTGTTGGCCACGATATTTTCGACGATATGCAAGTTGAGTTAACACGACTAAAAGACTATTTTTAATGTAGAGTCAGTATTTTGGAGCGTTGTCTCGGTATGAAGCGATTCATGCTTACAATTGTACTGAATATACGTTTCAAAAACATGTCTACTCAAGTCAATCGGTTGATAAATGTCAGAGTTATTCAATGTCTACATAACGACATAAAATATGGGGCACGTGTTTGTGTATGTTAGAAACGCCACACCACCATTAATCCGATGCGCACTTCCACGACGCTTGAGACGTCCTCGAAAACTGCTTCGACCAGCGCCAACACGGCGCCTAGCTGCACGGCCTGACTTTGCATGGTCCTGACGGTGGAGATCTAGTCGACTGCTTTCTGTGGGGTGAAGTACACCTGTGGGGGTTTTCAGGGCCCGAAGACCCTCGCATCATCTTAACCCCCATAAAAATCCTATAAACTCCTTAGCTGCCCTTAATTCGAATCCTTGGCAAAATTACACAGCATTCATCACCACCCTAAAATCCTGAAAACAATTCGGTTGTCCCCCTGGACAACCGACATAAATATTCCATGATAGCTGAGGAGCTTTTCCCCAGATTCGACAGGATGTGTTTACCTTTTTGGCCATAGATCCATCGGTCGATCTTTCTATTTTCTAATGCAGCGTAGCCATCGTAGGTTTCCTGCAAATGACCTTGTGTTATTTTAAACAACATACATGTCACCACATCGACCGATTAGATGTTCTAATGATCAGAACAATGTGTACCCAAACACCGTCTCAATGTCCATTATCTTCCAAAACACTGGCTGGGCTATTGGCCGGTTTGCACATATGCAAACCAGATGTCTAATAGCCCTGTAATAGGACATAATGAGTGGGATAATAAAAGGTCAGTCTCGATGGCGGGCGATCTTCTGCCGATTTAACTTCACAGAAGAATCTAACACCGTCGCCTTTATTATCCCTTACACACTACTCATAAAATGTTTCTGTCTATTTAATGATTTTCGTCCGGGCGGCAATTTCTACACAAATTATGTGGCCGAAAAGACAAACACACAATATAGTACACCCTTGAGTGTCTGTCTACATCATAGAAAACCATTCTCATGATTTATGGCCATATTTTCTGCCAGCCTAAATTTCCGTCCCTCTAATTGAACAGATGTGCATTCGGATTTTCCTTACGCATCAACGGATATCGGCACAGTCACCGCTTCCAGCGAGGGGCGTGTCATACTGGCCGTACGATTACTGAAGGGATTTCACGGTTTGAATTTTCCAGTTCGATCGCCATTGTCATCACAATGAAGCGATCCGATTGGCTTTTCGATGGTACAGCATCTCATCCTCTACCCTACAAGGAACGTTGAGAACGAATCCTAATTGAGTCAGATTTTTACATTTGAAGAGTGCGCATGTGCCACGGGGTCCCTTTCTAAAAGTCGAAGTTTTCACCAGTTAACCGGGCGCTAAACTGTTGCGGAATATTGTTGTGTGTATTTTTAATTAAATTCCGAGGCTATCCGGTCGAGCACTAATATCGTATGTGCTGAAATAAATTGCAGTTGCAGGCGTTGTGTGTAATTGTGGTTAAAGTAAACCCGGAGGGAATCCAGTAGAACAAATAAGTGAACCATTAAAACTTAAAAAAGTGTCAATAAAGAAAAACATTCATCCGTTAAAAGTACACCAGTGCGTTTTCTTTTGTGATCGTTTTGTTTTCTGTCGAAGGAACAATTTCCAGTGTAACATCGGTGGAGTTTTTATTAACCTTGCATCCTTGCTGATGCCATCATAAAACACTCCCACACACCATATGCTCACCAATCGATGGAAAGAGCCAAAGGGTCTTTCTTGTCTTTGTCCTCTACTACTGAAGCAAAATAGGTCTCTTTGTACAGATCGCGCTGGAAATTTACAACTTACTTTCCTATCCACAACTTAAAAACCACAATCAACTTAAAAGTTGTTCGTTTCACGGTTGCTGGAAAACATCTCCTTATTACTTCAGATGCATTGCGAATATCTGTTCGGTTGCCTTGCACTTCCTCACCTCGTCCTCCAAGTAGCGACCCGCATACCTTAGCTCTTGGTCGCGAAAGACATCTTCGCCCCGATACATTTGTGGTATTCCATCACTTCTTTGAACTTTGGAATCACAAATCTGCGTCAATTCCCTGAGTTGAAGGATGGGAAATTTTCAGCATCTTGATCCCATTGTCCCACTGGCCGAGAGCTGTCTATAGGTCGTACGTGGGCTTCAAGACCACTGTAGTATTGTGGCGTTTCTATCAGATACACACACAGTACACAAGCAACTAGTGAAGAATAACAGAGGGAAAATCGAATAAGAAAAAGCATCAGCCGTATACCAAGCAAAAACATAGCAATGCCACATCAGTTGAGTCGCCTTGAGTTTCGAAATCGAATTCGTACACGCGGCAGTGGCCTGATGTGTTGAGCATTGGGTCAATTTTGACGTGACAACGTCTTATAAATCGGTATACCTTGGGAGGCGTTCGGAAAAAAGTTTGTAGCGTTACGATAACGATAACCGATAACGCACGAGCCGCAGTGAGCGAGAGCGCGACTCTCTTAATTGCTCCTAAGTCAAATGCAGAGATACAACGGGAATACAGACAGCGCCTTGCACTGTCGAGAACAGCTGTACAGGTTGAAAGTGTAAAGACAAAAAATACACAGAGACAACGCGAATACAGGCAGCGCCTTGCAGCATTAAATAAATCGGATATAGCTAAGAGAAAATTGTCTGTTCATAGTGGTTTCGCAGCGGCAAGTTCAAACAACGTTCAAGAACTACTGGTTGTAAACCCACAACAGCCTTCAGCAGCAGAACCCGTGTATTTTACAATACAACCAGTTATATCGGCACAAGAGGTATGGGACATGAAATGGAACAAATCGATATCAAGATTTAAATTGATGTTTCTTGACAATGACTTTGGGTATGCTTGCTCTGTTTGCGATAGACTTTGGTTTGAACGCGATTTAAAACCGATCACAGTGCAACAGATGAACGTAATTTCGGACTGGCACACAAAAGAAAATCGACAACTCTGTCCTGACGAATACACAGTAGTTTGCAATACTTATAAAATTTCGTTAAGCAAACCAAAATTAATGCCTACACTTGGAGGCATTCGGAAAAAAACACTTTAATTTTGATTTAATAACTTGTATATTCAATGTTACATATTTAGGATACGTTGTCACGAATATAATGTCCGAGCGCCTTGCGCCCAGACAACCATTTTTTTTTAGAGATTCTAACTATCATAGCGTCGGAGTCGAATCACACGTTCTTCACTATCGGCGCAAGCGCTATAGTATCGTCTGATTTTCACCCGCGGTACAAATTAGTCTTGATTTTAGTTGGCAGTCTCCAACCAGCCAGCTCATGCAACCTATGCCCTCAGCGACTGCTGAATACTAGAACCCAGAGAACCCACCTTTGTTGTGTTTGGATACCAGTTCTGAGGTGCTGAAATCATCCATTTCGTTTTCTGCCATACAGAGCAAAAGTCTTCTAAACTTCGCCACAATTATACAGAAATAAGTGTTAATGATTGTGTAGGGATGTGAATTGAACCTACATACAGCCAGTGTTACACGTTGCAACTAGTGATGATAAGGGTGCTCCTTATAATGGTTGGAAATAACTCCCCACACGCTCCACTCGACGTATTATCTTGTGTCACAACCTTTGAGGTGGAAATCGATTACGTTTAGTTGCGACACAAGAAATACTAGGGCGAATTCAAGAGAACAGTACAACAGTACTGCTCTTGATCGGCAATAACAGAAAAGGTACTGGATAGAAGAGGACCGATAATAACGACAAGAAAAGACAAAGGAAGAGGGTCGATGAGTCTAAATACCACTAACTTCAAATTAAATTGAACGAATAAATTAAAGGATATGATTCAAATAATCCGTACACAACATTAAGTAGTTGCGAGTGCCGTGTTTTATAACCTCGAGTTAAGTACGAGGGTTGCCTCTTATGTTTCGGGATTTGGCAACCCTAGCGTTGCAATCTGGCAATTGACAGCTCTGTCGTAAAGTTGGACATTTTTGAGGTTATACGCACTCAGAACGTTTTGACATACGAGCGCTATTTGTGTTGTTTACAGTAACTTAAAAGATTCATCTCGGCCCAAAAATGGAATTAAATCGTCAACATTTTCGTGCGATTATTTTTTATAACTTTCGGCGTGGATTAACTCAGCAACAGTGCATGGATGAACTTAATTCAATTTTTGGCGATGAAGCTCCATCAAGGACCAGTGTTTATCGATGGTATGGTGAATTCAATCGTGGTCGTAGTTCACTCCAACATGAATTTCGTGAAGGTCGTCCAAAATCAGTTGTTGTTCCGAAAACCATTGATGCTGTGCGCGAACTGATATTGGAAGATCGTCATGTGACCTATCGTGAGATTGAGACAACCTTAGGCGTTAGTGGGACCAGCATACATTCAATATTGAATAAACATTTGACTGTCAAAAAAATTTGTTCGCGTTGGATCCCACACAATTTGTCAATCGCCCAAAAAAAGGCTCGTGTCAATTGGTCGAAAGAAATGCTCAAAAAATACGGTCGCGGTGCTTCGAAACACGTCTATGACATCGTGACAGGTGATGAATCGTGGATTTACGCGTATGAGCCCGAAAGTAAACAGCAGTCGACTGTCTGGGTGTTTCAAGATGAGCGAAATCCAACAAAAGTTGTTCGCGCACGAAGCACTTCCAAGCAAATGGTCGCCTGTTTTTTCGGAAAAACTGGACATGTCGCAACCGTACCACTAGAACAACGCAGAACAGTCAATTCTGAGTGGTACACAACCATTTGTTTGCCAGTTGTCTTCCAAGAAATCAGGAAAACCAACCACCGAAGACGGATCACTCTTCACCACGACAATGCGAGCTCTCACACATCGGCTGCGACAACTGCATTTTTGAGCACCCAAAACATCGATTTGATGGGTCATCCGCCGTATAGTCCTGACTTGGCACCGAATGTCTTCTTTTTATTCCCGTACGTAAAAAACAAACTGAGAGGTCAACGTTTTTCGACACCTGAAGAAGCGGCTGCTGCATTCAGAATGCATGTGTTGGAGATACCTCAATCAGAGTGGCAAAAGTGCTTCGACAATTAGTTCAAACGCATGCAAAAGTGTATAGATCTTCATGGGGAATATTTTGAAAAACAATAAAGTGATTTTCGATGATCAATATTTGTTTTTGTTCTCTAATCCCGAAATATAAAAGGCAACCCTCGTATAGTATTATTCGAGCGAAATAATTTAGACGAGTCGTTACGATCACCAAGCGGAGAGGCAGCTGAAGCTGAAGCCTAAAATAGGTTTCATGGTGAATAGAATTAGCGGAAGCGATCAGTGGAACAGTGGAAAAGCAACAACCACAAAAGAGAATATAGCGGAGTTCCATGAAAGGCACGGTGAGGTTTTGAATCGAATGGATTTCATTTACATTTATAATTAACTCGGGCCGTTGAATTGAGTATTATAAAAGAAACACAAATGAGAAAGGAGAGGATTAAAGGGAACAAAGGCGAGCTAGATATGAGCAACAAGACAGCTGTGCCCCAAAATCAGTTGAAAATAATTTGCTGTCGAGTAAAGAAAATCTTGTATCATCCGAAGTAAGCGTGCCTCAAAAAAGATCATCAGTAACTTAGCAAAGGATCAGGTGCAAGAAACTTGTGGCAAGTTGATGACAAATAATGATGTTCTCCCGGGCAGTTCATTCGCAGCAATCACCATGTTGCAGCAGTGTCCCTGCCAACCAACCAACCAACATATGGATTTCGACATCGCATCAACGGTTCGTGCGAAATACAACCTCAACCCAAGCACGGTGAGTAGGACCAATTATATTCAGTGAATATAGATAAACAATAAAGTAATTTGAATTATACAACAAATATTAACTCCGTCTTTTAATTTACTACATCGGTAGTTTGTTTCCAACAAAAGCATACAGTCCACGAACAACACGACACAACACAGTAAAAAAACATCCAGATATCCGCGTGCTTCAATCTCCTTACCACTCGCATCACTGAGGCCGTTATATGAACACAATAGAAATAAACGTATTTACTAAACTCACCTTTTCAATATTGTATTTTTCTAAAGCTTGTGTCGCGCAGTCAACAGCATCTTGCTGCATTTCCTCACTCATATCAGCATTTTTGATTACGGCTTTGCGGTCAGACATCTTAAATTTTATTTAGTTAGGCAGCTAAATACGAAAACAATGCTGCAAATATATAAAGAAATTCATATACTGTTTAAATAGTTAGATTAGAGTAGAGTGCATATATATAAAAAGAAAACGATTGCTGAAACTCGTTTCAAATGGGCAAAAACAATCGAGGCGTAAAATAGCGACTTTGAAGAGCTTCAACTCTCATAGCATGCATTGCAAATCCTAAAACATTTCAATGACATCCGAGGAGCTAACAATTAAATGTGCAAGGGTTATATGATCTGGTGGTTGGTCATCTATGTGGTGATCCTAAATCACTACTCCCATCCAATCCCCATTATTACCTATATTCCCATAGTGAATCATATGAGCGACAAGTTAAACCAAAAGTTAATTTGATTGATTTAATTACCATGGGTAAAATTCTTGACGGTAGACGAACGGGAAGGAGACCGACAGGACGCCCGCGACGGAGATGGGAGGACAATGTTAGGTTTGACCTTGAGGAGATCGCATCGGTGGTCAAGCGTGGAAAGAGAGTGCACAGGACAGGGAACGATGGCAGAGTCGAGTCGGTGAGGGCCTCAACTTGTGGGTTCCTACAGACCAATAAATAGTATTAGTAATAAAAGCGCAGTCGACTGAGCCGAAGAGGGCCCGATGAATGAATATTATGTCAGCCACGACCCTGCGCTCCTCAGGGGTTCTGAGGTTGATTAATTTTAGGCGGTTAATGTACGGGGGAAGGATTAATTGGCTTTCCCATCCTAGCCCTCGAAGAACGAACCGGAGGAAGCGACGTAAGGTAAAGGGATCGAGTAACGTAAGGGTCGGAGAATTCCTTAGATCATCGTTTCACGAATCCGATAGCAGAATCGACTTTCCGGATCATCTTATCAATGCGAGAGAGGAAGTAAAGCTCCTTGTCGCAAAGGATCCCAAGATCTCGAGTAGATTGGACAATGGCCAGGGGTTGGTTATGAAGGGAATAGGGATATAGCGTTGCGATGATAATGAAGAACGTGTGATGCGAACTGACGCTATGACAGTTAGAATCACCAAAAAATTGAACCAATGCGTAACACATCAGGCTACTGGCCGTTTGTACGAATTCGATTTCTAAACTCAAGTACACTCAACTGATGTGGAATTGTTATGTTATCGCTATAGTATACGGCTCTGATGCATTTCCTTATTCGATTTTCGTTCGGTGTTCTTCACTATTTTTGCTTGTGTATTGTGTGTGTATCTGTTAGAAGATTAAGTGAATACGCTTACGGAAAAAGGTTATAGATTGGCATTTAGCGATGTGAAATATAAAAAATGTTTGTCACACCAAGTGGAGAATTTGTCAAAGCAGTGCAGAATCAAGTGGTGACTCGATGATCTTGTATGCCTTGGTATCATCAGCGTATAGGTTCAAGCTGGAATTCTTAATGACATCGATGTCATTAGTGGCTAGTATAAATAACAGAGGACCCAGGTGACCACCTTGAGCAACCCCAGAGGCGGCAAGGAAGGGGTTGGATATCATAAACCTGCATCGAGCGGAATAAAGTCTATCCTTTAGATATTAAGTAATCCATTTCAGCATTCCAGGTTTGAAGCCGAGGGCGAATAATTTGAAGAGGATTAGATTGTGGGAGATTTTGTCGATTGCTTTTCTGAGGTCGGTCGAGGCCATATCGACCTCGTAACCGCCCTCTAGTGCTGAGTCTAAAGGAAGTGAACTCAACAAGGTTGGTTGTAGTTGATCGGCCATTGAAATAAAAGATTTGCAACGAAAACTAAGAGATTCGTATAGAATGCTTTCGAGAACCTTGGGTAAGTGGGAGTTTGGCGATGGTGCGATAGTTCGCGACATCGTTTTTGGGACCCTTCTCGTGAGTGGCGGTGATGAAGGAAGTTTTCCAAATGCGGGGGAATACGCCTTAAGAGAGTGTGAGATTAAAGATCAGTGAGAGGGGAGCAGAGAGAATGAATGAGCATTTCTTGAGGTGGATTGCAGGGATACCATCAGGGCCCGGTGTAAACTCGTCTTTGAGTTGTAGTAGCTTGCTTTCAATTAAGGGCGGATCCAGGGAGTTGTGGAGAAGGGGCCCGAGGGAAAAGTTAGGTAGGTAGTGAAAGTATGACGGGTCAGGAACAAAGGAGTCATTAGTAAATGACTGATTGAAGTGAGTGGGGAAGACGTTAGCAATGGTAACATGATCAGATGGGGTATGAGAATTTAAGAGAAGCGATATGGGGTAACCATCGGATCTATCTTTATGATTGATGAACTTGAAGAAGGTTTCAAGATCATTTTTGAGATTCGTCTGAGTTTTGGTGAGATAGTTGCGATAAGGGGTGTTGAAGTTCCGTGAATTGGAGGTAACAGGCAAGAAAGTTGGAGTAGTCAGGCATAGTTCGATTCCGAGAGAAGATGACCCATAACTTATTCCTTTTGTTGCGTAGTGAGCGAAGCTTGTGATTGTACCGCGGAGGGAAAGAGGTTGATGTTCTTCGTCTAGAGTAGGGAACGAACAGGGAAATCGAGTAAAAGAGTTCGGTATATAAGTGTGTAGTCGTTGATGAGGCCAAAATTAGATTTATGGAAATCGTAGGCCTAGGTATTGGGAGGGGCGACGGATGGTGGCGAGGGAACTCGGAAGGTCACGAGACAAGGGGGGCGGTGGTGGTCTATATATGTAAGGACGCAGGGGCTGGGTGAGACAAATGTATTGATAGGGACTGTTGTATATAGGGTCATGTATGATAGGGTCTAGCTGCCTACCCAAAAGGTTTCAAACGTTGCTGATCTGACAGAGACAAGAATAATCTAAAAAGACACTCAAGGTTCGCCATTTCTTTGAGGATGCTAGAGACAGTAGTGTACGATGCTGATGACCGCTATCGGAACGTGTTGGAACATTTTCTTGTGACAGAATTGGTCCGATTAGACCTATAGAATATTTGGTTCTAACAAGCGCGAATTTGATCCGATCACCTGAGTTGATCTCCACCGATTTCATCTAATGGAGGTACTTGAAGAGGTATACACCAACAACCCAACCATAACCTTGATGCTTAAAGACAACACATCAGACCAATGTGGTCGATGAATTTCCTCAACTATTTTTTTCGATTTTTTGTGCTATGTTCTATGTTATCAGGTCGGCTGAAAAGTTCGTAGGAATTTCAGGTGTTAATGAAGCATGAAAAAAAATACTGTTGAAGCCTCTTTCGGGCGCCACCTGCATGTATCGTTTTCGGTGCTCACTCCGCCCCGTTTAAATTTAGGAAACCACTTCTCAACGGTTGATTTGCCTGGTGCAGAGTCCGAATAATGTTTATCAAACCAAGCTTTGGCTTCAACAGTATTTTTTTCATGATAAAGCAATCAATGCTTCATTAACACACTAAATTCTTGTTTATCCAATTCTTTTTTTACAATAACAAAAGTTGTCTCACCGACAACGCTATGAGGGTGGTCTGAAAAGTTTGCGACCTCAACGTGAAGATAATACCACTCGTTAATAAAAGTGAATGTAGTTGTGCACCTTTTGACAGTTACTCACAAAAATTTCAGCCATTTTGGATGCGTAGTTTTTATTTGACCGTCGTTTGAGTGAGCCGATGATTTTTTGATTTTTTGGAGCCGATTCCCCCTTGCTGTCCACTGTTTTGACTGTATTTTTGTTTCGGGCGTATAATAGTGTATCCAAGATTCATCAACAGCAGTTAACCGCCGCCAAAACTTGAATTTATTGCGCCTAAACTGAGCTCATTGGAAATGTTCACTGGAACACGTTTTTGGCCTAACGTGAACAAACGCGACACCCAACGCGTTTTTTTTTGCTTTTTTTGGAGCCGATTCCGCCTTTGCAATCTACTGTTTTGACTGTATATTTTTTTTCGGGCGTATAATGGTGTATCCAAGTTTCATCGGCAATAAATAATCGGCATCAAAACTCGGATTTATTCCGCCTAAACTGCCCCAACAGAGCGCGTTGGAAATGTTCACTCGAACACATTTTTAGTCTAACGTGAGCAAACGCTACATCCAACGCGCGGACAGATTTCTCATGCCTAAATATTGATTTAACAGGTGACAAACACGTTCTTTGGACATTTTCATAGCCTATGCTATTTCTCTCACTTTAATTCGGCGGTCGTCTAGCACCATTTGCTGAATTTTAGCGATGATATCTTCAGTTGTTGCAGTTTTTGGACGTCGTGAACGTCCATCGTCTCCCAAGCTGTCACGGCCACGTTTGAATTCAGCTGCCCAAAATTTCACGATGGTGCAGAGTCCCCATTCACAGAGTCCAACTCATCTTTGATTTGCGTAGGCGTATTGCCTTTCAAAAACAAGCATTTAATGACAGCTCGATAGTCAATATTGTCACTCAAACAACTGTCAAGTAACTGCCAAAAGATGCACAACTACATGCACTAACTTTTATTGGCGAGTGCTGCTATCTTCACGTTGAGGTCGGAAACTTTTCACCCCACCGATGTATATCTCATACAATTGTCCGACAGCTGGCAAATTTATACACCTATCGTTTGAAGGCTAGTACTAACTAAAAATCATATGGATTTAAATCCAGTAACACCATCTATGTGTCAGCCTACGAACTTTTCAGTCGACCTGATAGAAGTCTACGAAATTATTTTGAAAAATGTGATTAAAATATCTCGTGTCTTTGCGCCAAAGTCAGAATCAAACACTTCGCAGATATCATATTTCATTCATAATTTTGAAAGCCATCTATTGGATCGACTTGGAGTATAAAAAAGCCACCCTGTACAACCATCAACATCAAAGACATAGGTAACAAAAAATTCCTTAGATCGACCGGGGGAACAATCCACAACCTCCCGGGATTAATTCTCACTGATGTAAACAATAAGCGTAGAGTTTGCCGCGCAGTGTGTAACAAGCGGATTTGCATGGCCTATTACGTTGATGACTCGAATTTCATCGATTATCGACGAGATCGTTGTCGAAATGGACTACCTCAAGTGTTCAGATATTGTCACTACCTCATCATATTAGCCGCCCTCCATTTCTTTATATTAATGATTTGCTAACATCATCGGGTAGCAATATACCAAGTTTGCCGTCGACCATATACTAATTTGTTCGTTTTCGAACGAGCAGTCGATTAATACTTCAGATTTATACTAATTGAGACGCAAACAAATTGACTGGTAAATCGAAGTCTGAACAAAATTGTACAATGGCGTAAGACCAGTCGCACTGATTTGAACACAATGAAGACGCAATATACGAAGTTTACAAGAAAAGCTGGATCTTTATTGCCACAGCTTACGATGAATAGCCAAGGTCAACAAAAGGAAAACATGTATTAGCTCAGTGACGCAGACTGAGTTGACCTTTCCCGGTTTCATCTTTTTCTTATACAAACGCGCACACAAAAGGGGATTTTGGAGTACCCTTAAATGTAAGACCACAAGACGAGCGGAAGGAGAGAAAGCGGATAAGGAAAGGAGGTATCGATGTACATTGGTCTTAAATGCCTGGACATTAAAACGAAGAGGAAACACATGATCAGGTAGAGTATTCCACATTCGTGTGGTTCGGCTAAAGAATGACTCTCTATATTTATTTGTGCGCCTGAAGTTGACTTCCAACGTGAATTGATGCGCCTTCTCAGATTGACGAGTAGCGCGGGAAAATGTCTGAGGAGCCGGAACACATTGAGCAAGTTCAGTTGAGCAACGACAGTGATAATACCTATAGAAAAGAGATAGGGATGATACGTTGCGCATATGTTCTAATGATGGAGTTAAACGACTTACGGCTGAGTCCCCAATAAGTTTCACTGCTCGTTTTTCCATCCTGTCGAGCACGTGTAGTGCAGCTTTGGATGCCCCTGACCAAATATTGGAGTTGAACTCCATTTTGGGGCGAATATCATCATCAACGGCACTACAACCGGGAAACGGTCTTGGCCTTATTTAGCAAGTCCTGCGGCTAGCTAATTTTTTCCATAATGATTTGTTTTTCCAGGCAAGGTCATTAGTCTTGCGCCAGAGGCTCCTCGACGGGGAATCGAATCCCGATCTCCCGCATGACAGGCGGGTATACTAACCACTATACTATCGAGGAGCCCAGGCGAATATACGCCTTGTAAATAGTGGCCAGGTTGGATGGAGTGAAGTATCATTTGCATCTCTTAAGGAACCCCATACATTTGGCTGCACTTTTCGCAGCTTCAAGTATGTGGTCATTAGAAATAAGAGTCAAATTAATTCAAGTGCCGAGAATTGATAGTTCCTTGGCTTTGTCGATGCAAGTGCCGTTCATCGACAGTGTATTTACTATGGGGTTCGGCTTTGACGACAGGACACAGCACTGAGGTTTTAAGGCCTTGAACTCTACTCGGTTATATAATCCCCATTGATATATCTTGTTGAGGTCGGAATTCAATGTATCAAGCATAAAGTGCTGGTTGGTAATGATGTTCGAAGAGTTTGGAGTGTTCATATGAGTATGAGAAACTCAACGTTCTATCATCAGCAAACCAGTGAATGGGTTGTGGGTAATTGACAAGAGATGATTTATAAAGATCAGAAAAAGAGTGGGCAAGAGTGGGGAACCCTGGGGAACATGTGCATTAATTTGATAGTCTCTTATGCATTTGATCAGGGAATTGTCCACTCCATATGAATGTAATTTTGAAAAAAAAGGCTGTATGCCAATCTCTGCCGAAGGCTTTCGAGATATCCAGTGCAACAATCTTGCTTTTTCCGAAGTAGTAGATGGAATGGCTTCACTTTTCGGTAAGGTACGCCATCAAATCTCCTGTGCACCTGTTGCTACGAAAGCCATATTGGCGGTCATTGAGGAGGTCATTTCATTCCAGATATTTCGAAAGTTGACGGTTAATCAGTGATTCCATTACCTTCGAGAGAATAGAAGTTAGTGCGCTATGGACCGATAAGAAGAGAGGGATGATTTGTCGCCCTTTTGGGGAATTGACTGAATGTTCGCTGACTTCCATCTATTTGGGAAACAGCCTGTAGAATAAGACGGAAGAATTTCCGCAGTGGTTTAGCGAGTGAAGAGGAACATCTCTTCAAGAGAATGTCATCCAGACCAGTAGATTTGTTTGCGTTTAGCCCCCTTGAGTGCCCGAGCAACAGTACGCCTTCGGAAGCGAATCTGGCTCATGGTGTGCTGCTTATGCTCAAGTTGAGGTGGAACTGATGCGGTATCAGGCAGCATTGAGTTGACTGCAAAATGTGCACCAAGTAGATTCGCCTTCTCTATTGCATTGGTAACTGGTCTGTCATGACTATTAGGGAAGAAATGAATGAGGAAACTGAATTTTGGATGTTCTTCACAAATGCCCAATTGAGGTAGAACTGATGTGGTATCAGGCAGCGTCGAGTTCGCTGCAAAGTGTGCAGCAAATAGATTCGCCTTCTCTAGTGCGAGAGCAACAGTACGCGTTCGGAAGTGAACCTGGGTCATGGTATGCTGCTTACGCTCAAGTTGAGGTGGAACTGATGCGGTATCAGGCAGCAAAATGTGCAGCAAGTAGATTGACCTTCTCTATTTCACCGGTGGCTGGTCTGTCATCGACTATAAGCGATGGAATGGATGACGAGACCTAGTTTTAAGTGTTTTTCACGAATGCCCAAAAGTTTCTACTACCTGTGGGAGTGTAATATTTTTTGTCTCACTCTCAGGTCGTGCAAGAAATTGGCGCGTTGAATGTACGCAGTGCAGTCAATTCTACCTCTCTTAAATCTTTTCCGGTTTTCCTCATTATTGTTTGATTTTTACAACCGGAAGCTCAACTCTTTAGCCTTAATGACTTCTCTCACCCGGAATCGAACCACATACTTCTCTTGGATTTGATACTCTTTACTCTGTGCGGAATAAAGGTTCGCATGCCAAGTAGAATCGTGTCTGTCAGTGTGTCCGCTATACGGCCAACGTCGTTATTGAGGAAAAATAACGACCAATTTAACTTGCCAAAAAAGTCGTTCAGACCTTCCCAGTTGGCTTTCTCGTGGAACCATACTGTTCTTTTGTGAGCTTTCTCATTAACGTTGCTGTTGGTTAGAGGAAACTTGGCTGACACGACACAGTGTTCTGAGGTGCCTAAGGGCGAAGAAACTTCAATTGTGTATTTGCTCGGGTGGAAGGCGAGAAACAGTTCCCGTGCGTTGGGGGAAAGACCATCTATGTCTGGTACCCGTATTGCCTCATTAACGAGTTGAGTTAAACTATGTATATCAGCTGAGAGCTGGACATATTGACCTTCAGGTGTTGTGTGACCGGAGTGACGAAGCCACTGAGAGTCGTGCATATGAAATCACCCGCAATAACGATTTCAGTGTGCGGCTATAGGGTCAAGATCCTATCGATAGAATCAGACAGAGCATCAAATTCGTTAAAGGATGCGTTCCTATACAAGTTTGGGCTTCTGTAAAGAAAGCAGTAATGTATGATATGCTTACGAACGTTAAGTTTTAGCCAAGAGTAACTAAATTCTAGGTTAGAACAGAGCCCATATTGTGGCAGAAGCTGATAAGCAATATCATTTCGTATGTATGTAGCTATACCACGATGTGAAAAGAACAGTGGCACTAAGTTATATCCAGGTAGATTAAAATCGGAAATATCTGTATTAGTAATTACCTGGTTTGCACTTACCGCTAAGTGCAAGGATAGTTGGTTTTTGGTTAGAAACGTGGGCAGACACAGACGAGAAATTGTTAGGTTTCTCATAGAACCATACGGTTCTTTTGGGATTTTTCTCGTTAGCGTTGCTGTACGTTAGAGGAAATTTAGCTGACACGACACAGTGGTCTGAAGTGCCCAAGGGCGAAGAAATGTTTGTGTATTTGTTTGGGTGGGAGGTGAGAAACAGTTTCAGTGTATTGGCGGAATGACCATATATAGCTGGCACCCGTGTTGGCTACCTCATCTAATGAAATGAGGTACTTGAAGAAAAAAGTATACACCAACAGCCCAGCCATAACTTTGATGCTTTAAAACACTGTGGGGAGGAGGTATTGTGTCAAACACGGACACTAGGTTCACTTCCATCCCCATCGTCTATTGTTCACGCGGACACTGCTCACAACGCAAGGAGGAAGAAAACGATGGTTGACCTTCGCAACCGAGCGGACACGACACAGAAACAAAACACTCAGGCGATGTTATTTATGCATAAACATTTTTTATTGTCAATGGTCTTTACTTATAACTTATTATTAATATTCAATTGATTTCTTATACATTTTAAACACGGTGAAACACTCCTATCCCGACACGACTTCTGTATATCCACGCTTCTCCGCCGCGCGACGGAGAGCGGGAGCGGCACTGCCGTGGTGGTCAGCGGATGTAATTTGACTCAAAGATTCAACCCTCGTTTGGGGTGAGTTTGTAGTGTGGTGGTAGATATCCTCTCCACTAAGGATATCGTTTTTATCCAACACCAGAGACACGTAAGGTCTCTCTTGGTGGAATAGAAAACCAAATCTCGTAATGGAGGTCATGGTGGTATGTGTGTAATCGTTCAGATCTGTGTTGTTTACTATTGCGCGAAGGCAATGGCAAAACAAAGCAGGCAGGCGGCAAGGACAAAGGGATCGAGAAGATCGTTGTCTATGAAGTGCATCGCGTCTAAATAAATAGACGACGATACTTCGAAGAAATGTGGTAAGAGAAAAGATGAGACGAGGGTATCATAAAAGTCTTGGGTTGATGATGTCCTTGCGTAAATAGACGCATAGCCATTAGAAAAAGGTGCTAATGGTTTGAGATATTTTATACAATGAAAATTGTATATCGTATCTTGGGTCGGTGGACGAAACGAATCCCCTGTCTGCATTTGTACATGCAGGGTAATTCTTTTGTGGCAAAGCACGAAATTGGTGATTGCTTATTAGTAGGAAAACAAATCATGGGTTGGATATGATGCATATTTACACGCGAAGGAATTCGGTTTATGGCACATGACGCTAGATGCGATATTTGCTTTTGTCCCTTGGACAAAGGGTCTGCTAGATATGTACATGTGGGAAGATTGGGGTGCACATGAGGAATACAATTGCTTGGCAAACAATGATGCCGGAATAGTTTTCCTACATATGATACATGTATGCAGACGAATTATTTTGCAGTGAATTCTACTTGTGCATTGGATGTGTAAGCAGAACCTTTCAGGTATTTTCATGAAACCCGTTGAAAGCATTAATGTCCTTGAGAAAGGAAATGTTATCAGGTGCCAATGCGATTGCATTGGCGGGAAACAATGGAAGTTGGGTTGTAGTTATGAGGTTCTTCGGGTAAGTAGGCAGTGGGGTTTGGCGAAACCGCCCCAACTCCACATCAGACCACTGATTTGGTCGGTGAATTTCCTCAACTATCAAAGTCAGTGTTTTTTTTTCTCGATATATTTTTGTGCTATGTTCTATGCCATAGATTACGTAGTCATATGATGGGTCGTGCCGGTTGGAATCGCTACATCACTCATAGCTCCCGCCACGATGCAAATTGTAAGACACTTTTTCCGCCCGAATAATTTCAAAAAGTGGTGATACCGATTGACCCCCACAATTACCTAGGATACTTGGGTAGTAAAAGATATATATTTTGGAAGAAGTCATTTCTTTGAGAATGTGTCATCCCATGAAGATTATCAAATACTATCAAGTAAGCCCTAAAGAAACAGAGTTGTCTACCCAGAACTCGAAGATATTTCATTTTGGTTCTTCTTCTGCTCTCCAAATCATACATCAAATCCATGCCCAAATATTGTTCGCCTGTTTGGAATTCTCTTCCTAAGCATTTAGAAACGAGCAAGCCGCTTAATTGACAACTTTTATTTTCTATATATTCTATTTCCAACAGTTATCTATAAGTATCTCAGGGGGCTGATTCAGCGCCATATGCGTGTTACACTTAGTCATGGCCGATTAGTGGTGGCTTAATTGACAACTTGTAGCGCATTGTGGACATCTGCTTTTTTTTATATTACCACGAGGAGATGCGTAACATAATTCCAAGGAATACGGTTTATTTGCGCCCCACAAGACAATCCAATGGATCGCACAAATTTGCAATTTATCTCTATATCAAAATATCAAAATATGTTTTGTTACAGAACGGGGGAATTGGAGAAATTCTTTACAGTGCGAGAATTTCAACAGCTTATATAAGTATCTCAAGGGGCTGATTCAGAGCCGTATGCGTGTTACATTTAGTCATGGCCGATTAGTGGTGGTGTTGGCCCCAAGAGTAAGTAATAGGCGGTAGTGGGTTTTGCGTGTGGACATATCCCGAAAGTGTATATAAAAAGAGAAGACAATAAGACGATTAAACGTCTCACTCTTAACTTACTCCTGATTTTCCCGTGTTATTCAAATTATGCATGTGGTACTTAAAACATTTTACCCTGTTACACTCTGGAATCCAGCTAAATATTGGACGATATATGTGAATACGTCAAAATGTGCCAAGAACAATAGTACTAAGTCATATTAGAAAAGATATTCGCTTAATACAGAAGTGGTTGGTTCGTATTTGGACAAATAAGTAGCCGAGATCGATTCGAAATTCTAGAAAATTCAAAATAGCTCAACAAAATTTTGAATATTGACTCAGTCTAGCACGCATCGTAGTGTATTATTCCCTCTTAGCGGTAGCCCCACTGAATTCCCTGAAAAAATGCTCCCCATAACTTACTCGTACAGTTTTTATGATAAGAAATCACTCGATTTTAGAAATTCTTAACCCAAATGACGTCAGTAAAATAAGTGGTAGGGGGATATATGGTTACTACTTCCCATGGACTACAACGTACTGACGTAAGATTTTCCCCGTACTCCTCCTGTTGAATCGATTCCACACATTAACTGGTATATAACACAACGTTCAACAAGTCTTGAGACGAAATCAGAGATGGCGCCTGTAAAGAAAAATCTGACTTTTAGGAAGTACTAACCTTCAAACGTAATGTTGAAAACAATGGATGGACAATACTGTGGGGGTACGATGCCTTGGTGCCGGCGGACGGCACGGAGTTCCACTTCGTCCCGCGAATTGTTCGCTGGTTGGTGCACTAATGAGATCGAAACACTGGTCGCACAAGTGAAAAGTATAAAAGAAAACACCCAGGAACTGCAGCTTGGAAATAAAATACACTGAGTACTGTCTATTTATTAAGATGTTACTTTATTGATTAATCCAAACGAAAAAAAAAAAACGAACAGAAATTGCACTTAAATATTTTAAGAGTTCACAATTATAATTTATACACATAAAAGTGTTAATATAGATAAATCACACATTGTTTACCGCGTCTTAAATTTTCGGCTTTCATTGACTAGGTAACACTCAACATATTAGAGGCGGCACTCCGGAGTTGATAAACAAGACTCTGGACTGATGCGCCCCCGCGGCGCCACGGGGAGCAGGAGAAGAACCAACCAGCGTGGCTGGATGTTGAAATACGACTCAGCGATATCAATTCACTGGCGAGGGGAAATTCGGCCAGTGGTACTGGCTCTCTTAACTTGGGGATGCATTTCCTATCCCAAGAGAAACGTGGTCTCTCTTTGGGGGTAGGTAAACGAATCTCATAGAGAAGATCATTGCGGTACGCATGTGTGTGTGAACATTGGTTCTTTCATGGAACGAGGCCATGAGAACGAATCTGAAAAATCGAAAAGGGTCATTACCCTTCATCAATGAGATGTGAGTTCGGCTAAGTAAACAAGTTCTTTAGATAAGTAGACAGTGGGGTTTGGCGGAACCGCCACAATACCACGGCTGGCTTTCACTGGATGCTCTCCACTCAGCTGACTGCCGATGTGATTCCGGAGTGAAATGGTGAATCCATGTTTCATTCATTGTCATATACCGATGCAAAAAAATTTTTTTTTTCTGAATACAAAACGCTAACAGCGCTCTGAATCATCGATACGATGTTCCATTGTGAGCACAGTTGTAAAAATCCCATCAAGGATTTTTTTTCACGAAAGATCAGTCGAAACAAAGAACAGGAAGTTTTAAAAAAGCGATTTTTTATTTGTTCAGTTTTTGATAGCTTGTAGTTGTGTAGAATAAGTCCCCAAAACCAAAAAAAAAATTGTATAATGAAGTTACAGTATAACGAGGTCAAGTGAGGTCGTTTATTTTACACTTCAAGGCGTCTTGTTCAGTAGATTCTCAAATATACTAACAGAGCAATCGACCAGAAATTGTATATACAGGCTAATGAGACATAGTACTATAGAACACAACAGTAATTAGACCTGTTGGTGCCATCTGTGGGCCAAGTCGGAAAGTTTCCACCCCCACCCTCGTATAGCATTTTGGAATTATAAAGGCGTTTTTCTCGAAACCATGTTTTTCACATTGGTTTCCACGATATCTCAAAAACTACTCGATGGGTCGGCTTTTATTTTTTAATATTAAAGTAAATTCAATTTATTGGAGTCTGAATATAAATTTAGATGAATTTGTCATATATATTTTTTTCTATTTGACATTAATGAGCAAAAAAAAATGCGAAAAACGGTACCAAAAATTTGCACGTCCGCCATTTTGTTTATTTCGATATATATACTAACTTTTCGTCCTCAGCTTTTCTATAGATGGCATACGTTAAAATTGAACATCTATCAACATGACATTATAGAAACATTAATCGATTTGCGTTTGCATAATAAAGTTATCCTCGGTTGAAAATGTCAGAGTATGAGTCAAATTCACATAATGTACTGGATGTTTTAATTTTCTACTTCAATATGAAGAAATCGGTTGCTGAGGCTAATCATTTGTGTTGGCGATGCATCACGTCGATACAAACTCCCGGAAAAGGCAAGACAAACTCCAGTATACAAGCTCCTGGAAAACAACGATCAGCGGCACGCTGACTCCATGAAGCTACCAAGGAAAACGGCGCCCAGGATACGAGTGAACCAGACAATGACTACGGACCTATATAAGGGGGGCACATCGGCAGAGCAGCAGAGTCCCAATCATACACAACGGTGTTGTTGTTAATAATGGCACCAATAAAGCAAACATCATCGGAGAGACTTTCGAAAATAATCACGGGCTTACTCTCCAGAATAATAAGCAACCCGGATACTAATTCAATCATTAGTTCAGACGTTCACAATAAATTAGAAAACTTTAACGAGCCAATTGTGGTCTTTAACTCAACTAACAGTACATATGATAATTGTCACGGATTCATCAAACTAAATACCCTACAAAATCTAGTTAAATCTCGAAACCCTACGAAGTCATCCGGTATCGACAACATGTCGTACCACTCGTTGTGAAGGCTACCCCAAAAATGAATTTCATCAAACATGTGAACCACATTCTTCAAAGGGGCTTCGGCCGGTATAAGCAACCGCACAACATTTTGAAGCGGAGCAACAAAGTTGACACGAAAATTAAGCTTCTCTGCTAAAAGCAGCTAATCCGATCTGGAATATCGTACGGCTTCCCCATATGGTTCTGCATATCTTCGGCCCAAATGGAAAGACCTCGAGTTTTCGAAAGGAAACTCCTCAGAAGATGCACCAACCAACCGAGAAGGCCTGGCGGGCGCCATTACCCGAACTCTCGCCTATACAAAGGTGCCTCCATTATCCCTATCGACGAGTACTTGCTACAATTAGCATTAAAGTACCTCGAAACGATTCAGAACAGCGAGAACATACTTGTACGGGAGTCTTGCGTTCTTGACCCTTCTCTCATTCGACCTCATCGAATCCGACCACCACAATTTCTCCTTCAGTACAAATCTGAAGAAAGCACCCTTCCAACAACATTCCCCTCTATAATAGAGGATTCCGGGACCCATCCCATAGGGTCTACCAACAACACACTACACACCCGCACGCACAGTAGAAGACGGCACAAACACACACACATATATACACCGGCCAAAGCGCAGATTATCAGACGCCAAAGACCTGATCTGCGTTTACTACTACTACTACCACCCTCAAGACCTACCGGTCTTGTATGTTTCTTTCCCTCCATCCAAGTAGTTAGAGAACATTTGAACTAAGCCTGTCCACACTATCCTTCCAGGTAGACTTTAACGAGTTTGGTAACGAGGCCGAGCGTTGTCATGCTGTAGAATCACTGTGCCTCTGCTCGTATATCAAATCAAATCATAAGGAACCCTGGTTCCATGCTTGTTTTGAATCATTCCCAATGCATGCAATCGCTTGGAAATGACTTGGCGGTAAACTCCTAATGCTGATGAAAGCTCTTGTTGCGTTTGGCATGGATCATCATCGAACAATGCCTCCTATTCAGAGTCTTCGAAGGTTTTTGGCCTTCCTTCAGGTGGACAATCGTTAACATCGAAATCACGGTCTTTGAAACGACGAAACCAATCACAGGACGTTCTTTCACTTAGAGCAGCATTTCCGTAAACTTTGTGGAGCTCTTGATGCGCTTCAGCCGCCGTTTTCTTTGAATGAAAGAAGAAAATCAACACTTCCAGCAAATGACGATTATTTAGCACAAAATCAGACATTTTCACACCACCAAAAGTATCATCATCAACATCATCGGCACTACAACCGGGATCCGGTCTTGGCCTTAAGTCTGAGGCTTGTTAAAATTTCCATAATAATTTGGTTTTCCGGGCTAGGTTATTAGCCTTGCGGCTAGCCAAAAGTAGATGACGCCAAAACAAAATCAATACGGTGTCAAAGCGGTTTGTTTACCTTATGTGTAAACCTGATTCATGACATTGTGGATATGCCGAAATCAACCAACACTCATTGCTGGAGTCTACAATAGTGAGAATAATCAAGTCGCGAAGTTGGGCCGGACATGTAGCGCGAATGGGCAATGATAGAACCGTTTGTAGAATTCTTGACGGTAGAACGGGAAAGAGACCGGTAGGGCGGCCGCGACGGAGACGGGAGGACAATATTAGGTTTGACCTTGAGGAGATCGGATCAGATGGTCAAGCATGGAAGGAGAGTGCACAGAACAGGGAACGATGGCCGAGTCGAGTCGATGAGGTCATGAACTTCCGGGCACCTACAGGCCAATAAATAATACTAATTATTGCTGGAGCCATCTATTGAGAAACAGCGGAAACTTAGTTGTACACCTAATATAGATCATCATCATCGGCACTACAACCGGGAACCGGTCTTGGCTTTATTTAGCAAGTCCTGAGGCTTGTTAAATTTTCCATAATGATTTGTTTTTTCCGGGCAAGGTCTTAGTCTTGCGCCAGAGGCTCCCCGACGGGGAATCGAACCCCGGTCTCCCGCGTGACAGGCGGGTATACTAACCATTATACTATCGAGGAGCCACCTAGGACGAACCTGTGGGACCGAGTCAGTGCTACGATATGCCATTAAAAAGTCTTGTGAGTTCTTCTTGAGCAGATGCAGGTTGTAAAGCGTCGGGAGGAAGTTCCATGGCTTTCCAGTCATTGGAAACAACTTTTGATACAGAGATGTGTTGATTACCTAATACTACTTATTGGCCTGTAAGATCCCGAGAGTTCATTGCGTCATTGACTCGTATTACGTCCAAAACCACCCACCCATAAATATATACCTCTTTGGAGCCAGTCTCCACCAATGAATTGCGGTACACACAAAATCATCCACTAAAAGGATCAAGCACGCCCCAAGCCCTAGCATTGCCCCATACACTAAACGGGCCAATACCAAAATTGATACCAAACAAATTGAACTAAACGTTCAATTTGCCCATATCAAATTCAATATCAAAGAAATTGAACTAAACGTTCAATTTATCCATATTGAATACAATACGAGGGTTGTCTCTTATGTTTCAGGATTTGGCAACCCTAGCGTTGCAGTCCGGCAATTGACAGCTCTGTGGTAAAGTTGAACATTTTTGAGGTTATACGCACTCAGAACGTTTTGACATACGAGCGCTATTTGTGTTGTTTACAGTAACTTAAAAGATTCGTCTCGGCCCAAAAATGGAATTAAATCGTCAACATTTTCGTGCGATTATTTTTTACAACTTTCGGCGTGGATTAACTCAGCAACAGTGCATGGATGAACTTAATTCAATTTTTGGCGATGAAGCTCCATCAAGGACCAGTGTTTATCGATGGTATGGTGAATTCAATCGTGGTCGTAGTTCACTCCAAGATGAATTTCGTGAAGGTCGTCCAAAATCAGTTGTTGTTCCGAAAACCATTGATGCTGTGCGCGAACTGATATTGGAAGATCGTCATGTGACCTATCGTGAGATTGAGACAACCTTAGGCGTTAGTGGAACCAGCATACATTCAATATTGCATAAACATTTGACTGTCAAAAAAATTTGTTCACGTTGGATCCCACACAATTTGTCAATCGCCCAAAAAAAGGCTCGTGTCAGTTGGTCGAAAGAAATGCTCAAAAAATACGGTCGCGGTGCTTCGAAACACGTCTATGACATCGTGACAGGTGATGAATCGTGGATTTACGCGTATGAGCCCGAAAGTAAACAGCAGTCGACTGTCTGGGTGTTTCAAGATGAGCCAAATCCAACAAAAGTTGTTCGCGCACCAAGCACTTCCAAGCAAATGGTCGCCTGTTTTTTCGGAAAAACTGGACATGTCGCAACCGTACCACTAGAACAACGCAGAACAGTCAATTCTGAGTGGTACACAACCATTTGTTTGCCAGTTGACTTCCAAGAAATCAGGAAAACCAACCGCCGAAGACGGATCACTCTTCACCACGACAATGCGAGCTCTCACGCATCGGCTGCGACAACTGCATTTTTGAGCACCCAAAACATCGATTTGATGGGTCATCCGCCGTATAGTCCTGACTTAGCACCGGATGACTTATTTTTATTCCCGTACGTAAAAAACAAACTGAGAGGTCAACGTTTTTCGACACCTGAAGAAGCGGTTGCTGCATTCAGAATGCATGTGTTGGAGATACCTCAATCAGAGTGGGAAAAGTGCTTCGACAATTGGTTCAAACGCATGCAAAAGTGTATAGATCTTCATGGGGAATATTTTGAAAAACAATAAAGTGATTTTCGATGATCAATATTTGTTTTTGTTCTCTAATCCCGAAATATAAAAGGCAATCCTCGTATAAATCCAAAACGTGATATACGAACCAGATGTTGAGCACGTAAATTCCCCTGGTTCCAAATCTGCGGACCAGATGACCAACTCTCAAGTAAAGTTGGTAAAAAGCATAAAATGCACGGCGACACCGTGTCCCCTTATATCCTATTCAAGGAAACATTTCCTATAAGGAACAAAGGACGACGATCGTAAAAACACTCGCTGAACAACAATACCCATAAGATACAAAATTATCTTTGGCTCCGATGTTAGTAGACAGAACATCGGGCACTGTTAGAGATCCCAGGTAATACTTAAGGGATTCCAGACGGTTTCCGATCCAAGGTAAAATACCTAGGGATCAGACAAAGGATGCGCGGGCTCACAAAAGAGATCCTAATACAAGGGATCTCGAGTGCGATCATCGCAACACGTTGCCTTGTGTTAGCGAAAAAGAAAAAAAGGGTTTTCCTGCGATCAGACGATCGGAAAAGGAAGGGAGTTGGTTTTGAATTTTTAACGGAGACGGTCGTCGGAGTTGAGATCTAGTGGTTGATCAAGACGGCGAGATTTTCAAGTGTTGTGCTGTGTGGCGGTGCGTAAAAACCTGTGCGTGAAGTGGGTGTGTAACGTGTAAAGATTATTATAAAATAAATCGTATAAACATTATTGTACAAGTAAAACAATTCAAAGAGAACCTCACGTAAAGCATTATCATAAAATAATTAATTTAAAGAGAAACGCAAAGAAGTGTTTTATTTCCAAGGAGTGAGTCATTGTTAATAAGGCGTCGAAGCCAGTAAATAAAGACCGTCGGTGAGAAGTGCTTTTAGTATACAGAAAGACCCAGAGTTGCATGAACTGATTTACGACGAAAGGTCAACGCTATTCAAATGTCCATCGAGGGTAGTTAGTTCTAGTGTTCCCAACGAATCAGCAAAGTGGTGCGCAGGACGACACAATCGCTACAGGAGTTGGAGGATTTCATACGCCCCAAAATTGCGGAAGGCCAAATCCACAACAATCACCAGGACAGACCGTAAGTCATATATTTATATTTATTAATACAACACTCGTCTACGCCTTTTTTTTGCCGATTTGGTGTTTTCTTGATGAATTCTTCTCTTATGGTAATGTTGGCTCATCACACCCAAGTCTATGCGAGGTACGTTGGAAAAAAAAATGGGATCAATGGTGTGCAATGATGTCGCCCACCTCGTTGCATGACAAGTAGATTATTTATCTTGTCTCAGTACTAGTTTCAACCTGCTGTAATCACTACGCAAGCATTAAGAATCTCTGAGGTGAAAGTGATGTTTGTAAAGTGCACGAACTTGGATGCTGCACCACGCCAATGCAATAGCAATCTCCATTAATGATTTTTTAGCAAAAAACAGTATTCTCGTGGGTCCTTAGCCGCCTATTCACCAGATCTCAGTCCCAGCGACTTTTTTTTTAATTCCTTCGGCTCAAAGAGTACCTGAAAGGATGTCATTTTGGCACGTGGAATAATATTTAGCAAAAAACAGTATTCTCGTGGTTCCTTAGCCTCCTATTCACCAGATCTCAGTCCCGGCGACTTTATTCCTTCGGCTCAAAGAGTACCTGAAAGGATGTCATTTTGGCACGTGGAATAATATTTAGACGAGTATAACTGATGAGTTAAAAAGTATTCCAGAAGAGTTCTGAAGATCAAAGCCTCCGTCGCTGTGGAAGGGAACAACATTGATATGTAAAAAAGAATAAAATGCAGTCTCATTACTTTTCTAATGTTCCTCATATGGATAAATAAAACTCTTTCTGCATAAAAAAAAAAGTCGATTTTTGTTTTTCTACAACCTTCAAAAAATTCAGAAACGAATTATCATCATCATCAACGGCACTACAACTGGGATCCGGTCTTGGCCTTATTTAACGAGTCTGAGGCTTGTTCAATTTTCGATAATAATTTGGTTTTCCGGGCAAGGTTATTAGCCTTGCGCCAATGAAGAAACGAATTATGCTCGAAGAAAAGAATTATGCTCGATGTAATTAGAGTAAAAATATTTCAGCTTGAAGAAGTTTTGT
Source organism: Microdon myrmicae (assembly GCA_963931805.1). Lineage (NCBI taxonomy): Eukaryota > Metazoa > Arthropoda > Insecta > Diptera > Syrphidae > Microdon > Microdon myrmicae. Next base: position 96,714,265 of record OZ007501.1, on the reverse strand, counting down.
AAATAAAAATAAAACTTTAAACATCATGATGGACATTCTTTTTGATCCTCGGAGTATGTACACATTTTTGTAATAAAAAAAAAACCATTTGAAACGTGCACTACCCACCCACTGGGAAGGTCAGGAGGCAAAGTAAGTGCAGGCAAATAAATATATCTCGCGAGAAATTCTTTCAAGGTAAGTCACCCAGTCGTGAAACATCGCATCCCACGTCGATAATTGCGGACCAAGCATCGCATGGCCGCAATCCTCAAATCTACCACCTGAAGCACACCATTTTTTGTCTCTCTCTAACATGATACATAAAATACGGTATATACAGATGAATTTGAAAACACCACTTGCTACACTGCGATGTGGTCCTGTAGATGTTTTGCGTAATCCTATGAAGTTGGAATTCCGTAACACAAAATTGCAGATAGAAAGATGTTTAGTACTGCTCGGATGGAACTGCACTTAAATAGCAAATATCTTGTGTTTTATTTTAAATATTTTCCTTCTATCGACATCAAATTCATCACTTCACCAACGACCAGTTCATCAATAATAAACCTCAAAGCAAGTATCGATTTCTATTCCCCCCTTTACCTTACTATTTCTCTTTGCTCTCACTTTCAAGGAAAAGAAAATTAAAAGAGAGGAATTATAGATGTGTATCCAATATTAACTCCAACTGCAAACCGAGTTTTACCCCCAAAAACACCGCATAGGTATCCAGGTAACCCTACAACACATATTTATAACACCGAGCCACACACAACAGTCGAAAACAAGAAAATCGATACAATTTTTCATCTCATCAAATGGCTCAACACGACCATGTGCCGTGAGGATTCCGCAGCTCCATAGCAATTTACTGCCATCACCAACACCTAATCAACCAGCCACCCACTCATACACGCATTTTTCCCATGATGCTTACCAAAAAGAAAAACCTTTTTTTTTTTTATAAACTCGAACCTTCGACTGAGAGGCGGAAAACGAATCCGGAAAATTCAAGAGTATCAGGGAGCCCTCGGATGTACAGATATATTACGTCAGGTTGAGATGTACATAAATTTTCCAATTTGCCTTTCGCACACACTACCACCACCCAACGATTTGCTAACAATTACTGATTTTTTTTTTGCTGTTGCCGCGATGAGGAGCAAGAAGCCTAGAAGATAGTTTTTATTATTTTTTTTTATTTATTCTCTGCAAATGTGTTGGTGGTCGCAAAGGAACCGCGCACTAGGCACCTCTTTACTTCTAGAATTTTCCACACAAAATCTCTTTTGCTCGATAGTCAATTTACAATTTTTCATTTCGCTCGCATTTTCCCAAAATATATAAATTTTTTCAAATTTCCCTTTTCCTTGGTTTTGTTGCTCCATTTTCAAGGATAACTCACGGCACATTTGCCAATCAATACATGCAGAGGTCTGCTCTCGTTTCCCTGCTTAGAAACCTCCCAATAATAATATGAATTCTCTCCACCGTGATGTTTTTGCAATTTCAGGTTTTATTAATGAAATTTAATATTTAATGCGATACTCACCGGTCTATTTGGATTTAAAAAGTGTTTAACCAACGATCAACAGGATAACACTGTTGGCATTTACTAATATTTTTGGGGCTTTTTTTGTTTATTTTCCCTGTGTGTTCGAACGTACTTTCAAGATTTTCTTTTTCTGGATGTTTTTTTTTTTTTTAGTTTTTGTAAGGAGAACTAGATTTATCGATTGTTTTATAAAGGCAAATTCAACCGAGCTGATTTAAAACACTACTAGAAAAAACTTTGTATCACCATAGAAAAGTGTATTTTCCACAAAACTACCGAGAAACTCAAAAACTACCCGTCCGTTCGCCAAAATCTCTTTAGTCGAGTGAGCCGAATCCGAAGCACTGTTCGAAAGGGGGTTTAACACACATATACCAACGCACAGTGAAAAGTGTCGTGCGGTACAATGTTCGTTTGCATGCGAATAGGTGCTGAGGTTGGCTAGTATCAGGCGGCTTCTATCAGGCGGCTTCTAGGGCTGGAGTATAAATAGAAATGTTGTTTTCTTTAGGACGTGTTTACATCAGATGTTGTCATTGCCGATGAACTCGTAACGTTCAATGGTTCACTTTTATTTTTCCAATACGATCCATTGGAATTGTAAGAAAATGCGAAAAAAAGATTAAAATTTCTAATTTATAAACATCTCCTGCAATAATTGCCATGAACGAAATATAGAATAATAAAAAAGCATTCTGGTTTAAAAGAGAGAAATTAAATGAATCGTGATGAAATGCAAAGCCGCTGTAAAGAATAGCTGTGTGACGAATGAACACACTCAATCAAAATCGAACACTGACTGTTCGAAGAACTGGTTTTAATTCCCCATGGTACTAGGTGTAACATTGCAGCACATTGCAAGATCTACAATTTCTTTCTTATATGGATTAAATAATTCAAATGACTACTTGGGAATGTTGAGGGTAATACATCCACATTTGCTTTGCCAGTGCGGTAGTTAAGCTCATGAGCCTCCCAGAGTAAGATATGAATTTCGGGCAACCCAAAACTTATTTTGTATAAAAAGAAATAAAGAAGCAATACAATAGCTTAAAATGTAACTTAATTTACATATTTGAATATTAGATTTAACCCTTTCATGCCCGAATTAATTGGGGCGTGGCTAAATTTTTCTTAAGGATATAGAGTTGTTAGTCTGGACCTTAGTATGAACTGATATCAATTTCAAAGTCCTATGTATCCTGGTCTAGCCGTTATGAAATGTTGCCTATAGGCAACAGTGGCCAATAGTGGAAGAATTTTAAAACACACAATTTAATTACTGTTTTTTTTATTGATATTGTGACGCATATGACAATCAGTACTAAAATATTCGAGAAAGTCCGAAATAAAGTACTAGAATATTCTAGAAAGTAATGTGTTGTTGTAATAGTGGCGGGCGATAATGTGGTCGTGTCCAGAGGAGAAAAGCGTTCCAAGAGTGAAGTCAAACGATGGAGTCAGCGTCCAAAAGGATGAACTCGAACGGTAGAATTAGCACATAGGAAGATGAAGTCAAACGATGGAATCAATTCCCTAGAGGATGAAGTGAAACGATGGAATCACTGCCCGAAAAGATGAAGTCCTTTTTCCTTGATATTGACGTTTATTAATTAATGTATGTTGTTGATTGACCGAGAACCGATGGTGTTCATTCGATGAAGGTTGATTGCAGACTCTATGCCCACGATGGAAGTTGATGGCAGACTCTGTGCCCACGATGGAAGTTGATGGCAGACTCTGTGCCCACGATAGAAGTTGATGGCAGACTCTGTGTCCACGATAGAAGTTGATGGCAGACTCTGTGCCCACGATGGAAGTTGATTGCCGACTGACGAATTGGCATAACTGCCAATTCAAAATGCGACGCTATGACATCATCGTGGTGACAATGATGGCCAGTTGGTGCCAGCTGTTGCGCAACTGGTATACATGCGAATGTACTAGATTTCTCCAGTACATTCCAGCACATTTAATTGCCAATCCACAACAAATGGAAAACTGGAGACTACTAACAGTAGAACATTCAAAGCTATGGAACTGATGGAAACGAAACGCCGAATCAGAATGAGGAAACGGTATAAATACGTCGCACACAGATCAAGGAGTAAAAGTAATAAGTAAGAAAGTGAAGCAAGCGATAAGTAAAGTATAAAATTACGGAAGCGATAAGTCAAGAAATCGTTAAGTGCGCGGTAAAAGTAACGGTTGTTATTAACGGACGAATAAAGTGTTATATTAATTCAAAATCGATTTAACGGCTCTTGTTTATTAAAAATAATTAATCCAGCGAACCCTAAGCTCGCAACAATTGGTGTCAGAAGTGGGATTAATTATTGGTGAAGTAAATAAGTCTGTGAGTGTGTTGTGACGATGTCAAGTCGACATTTCGAGGATCTTCGCGTTCCTGAGTTGAAGAAGGAACTTGAGGACCGGAATCTGGATAGCAGAGGACAGAAGCAAATTCTTCGACAGCGTCTGCAAGCAGCAATGGAGGAAGAGGGTATTGATGTCGACACATATGTTTTTACGATTGGCCCAGACTGTCCGGATGGAGAAGATACAGCAAGTCAAGATGGTGGCAATGTAACGGAGAAGAGTTCGCCACTGTTGAACTTTTCGGAGATGTTCAAGATGATGATGAAAATATTCGACGCGCAATCAACAGATATTAATTAAAAATTGGATACGCAAGCTGCAGATGTTAAAGCTAAATTGGATGCCCAAAATTCAAAATTCGACGCACAAGCTGCAGATGTTAATGCAAAGTTGGATGCCCAAAATTCAAAACTCGACGCGCAAGCTGCAGATGTTAATGCAAAGTTGGATGCCCAAAATTCGAAATTCGACGCACAAGCTGCAGATCTGAATGCGAAATTGGATCCCCAAACGCAGTGGATGAAATGTAATTTTCAACACTTTAAGGAAGAAATTCAGTCAAAAATTCGAAACGAAGTAGAAAATCTGGATCTAAAAGTCACCGATGAAATAATGCGAATCGAAAAGAGACTTGAGTGTGTTGAGAGAAATAAGACATCGCCTAGCAATCCACATGACTACAAAGATACGAGGATACAACCGCCAACCTTCGATGGAACAGGACCCTTCTCCGTATTTATACGGCAGTTTGACGCCGCGGCCAATTATAATAAGTGGTCGCATGAGCAAAAGTCAACATCACTAATCGTGGCACTCCATGGGGCGGCTGCAGAATTGCTAGAAACCATACCAGCAGAGAAGCAAACAGATTTCCAAGCGATAAGAGACGGCCTTGAAGCTAGGTATGGAGACAACCACATGCAGCAGGTCTACCGCATGCAACAGCGGAGCAGAACGCAGAAACCGGGAGAAAATCTTCAACAGTTGCAGGCAGACATTGAGCGATTGGCAAACTTGTCTTATACAAATATGACTAAGGAATTTCTGAACGAGGTAGCAATGGATGCATTTATAAATGCACTCCAAGATCGGGACTTGCAACAGGCCGTTCGTTTGGCAGGAAAGAAGACGACTAATGAAATACTGGCGTTCGCATTGGCATATGAATCTGCCAAACTGGCTACCAGGAGTACATATAGAGTTCGAGAAACGTCCGTCCAAGAATGTTCCTGCCAAAGAATCGGGCATGTACAACGGAGAACCCCGAGACCTGATATGAAGTGTTGGACATGCGGCGAAGTCGGCCACATCTCTGTTGACTGTAGGAAACGTCGACGAACGAATGAAACATCAAGTGAGAATTGTTGTTCATACGCTAATCATAAGAGGAGAATATCAACGGACCAACCTGAGGCCAATAGCTCGGGAAACTTGTAAGGGCAGACTTTACGGGGCGAAAGTCGCCTGGTGGAATTTGCAGCCCCAGCATCGTAACTGTATCACAACTCCAACGGGATAACCAAAGTTTGATTATAACTACGATTGTTAATGCAAGGACAACAACAGAAACAATCGACACTGGAGCAACGAGATCCATAATTCGGCCGGATGTCGTAGGCCAAATTGCCCTTAATAAAAATAGAAGATACGCTTTGAGGACTACAACAGGAGAGTGTTCTACTGTCTACGGAGAAGTCGAGAGCATAATAGTGCTGGGCAATATTTCCATCTCCCACCAATTTGTGGTTACCGATATTACGGACCAATGCATTCTTGAAATGGATTTCATGAAGGAGCATCAAGTTGTTCTAGATATCGGGCAAAGAACACTGCGAATTGGTAACTTGGAGGTTGCTATTACACTGCAGGACGAACAATTGCGAAGTCTGAAATTTTATGTGCGTGAGGAGGATGAGATCCCAGCTCGTTCAGACTCGGTAATTTGGACCAGTCTCGAGAGTGATCCCGGTGACAATAGAATTTCCCACCGTCAAGGGAAGGTGCATAATAACGCTGATGCTCTATCAAGAAGACCATGTAAGCCAGATTGTAAACATTGTCATAGAGCGGAAGAAAAACAAGAGGCGTACGACCTTCGAAATGTACAAGTAGAAGTACTACATGGGTGGACGAGTGGTGCTATATGTGCAGCCCAACTTCAGGATGAATATATGTCGCTAATCCTGGAACACAAAGAAAAGAACGAGCGGCCAACTTGGAACAATATTTCCGACAAGAGTGGAACATTTAAAGCATATTGGGCACAATGGAATTCCTTGCTGGTGGAAGATGGAATTCTAAAGCGTAAATGGGAAGCCGCCGACGGAAAATCCCATCGAATGCAGATTCTAGTCCCACCATCAAAAGTGAAGGATGTACTAACAGAAATGCACGACGGGGCCTCCGGTGGGCATCTGGGAGTTAATAAGACACTTTCAAAATTACGATCTCGATTCTACTGGCTTCACATGAGAGATGACGTCGAGTCTTGGTGTAGGAAGTGCACAACTTGCACTGCGACCAAAGGACCAACAGCAAAACCAAGGAGCGGTATGAAGCAGTACAACGTGGGTGCCCCTTTCGAGCGAGTTGCGGTTGATATCTCAGGACCATTCCCAAAAACCAACGACAACAACAAATACATGTTGGTTATCATGGATTACTTCAGCAAGTGGGTGGAAGTCCTTCCAATTCCAAACCAAGAAGCAACAACCGTCATTGAGCACCTAATCAATAATTGGAACAGCAGATATGGAGTTCCCTGTGAGCGTCATTCCGATCAAGGCCGAAAATTCGAATCACAGGTATTTCAAGGCATCTGTGTGGCACTGGGCGTAAGGAAAACCACGACCACACCCTTACATCCACAGCCAGACGGCATGGTCGAAAGGTTCAACCGAACAATGAAAGAGTATTTATCGAAGGTCGTTAGTGATCACCAACGAGATTGGGACAAATATGTACAAACCTTTCTCATGAGCTAAAGATCGGCTAATCACGATACGACGAGCCATTCTCCAGCAAGAATTATATTTGGACGAGAGATACGATTACCAGCCGATCTGCGATTCGGAATACCTCCAGACGTCATAGATAACACCGAAGACTACGTAGCCGAATGGAGAAATCGCCTCGATGACATTCATCATTTGGTTCGAAAGCAAATCAAGGTATCCAGTGACAGGATGAAAACAAGGTACGACGTTCGAACCAACGCATCCGGATTTAATGCAGGCGATAACGTGTGGCTTTATAACCCTCATCGGCAAAAAGGAAACTCTCCGAAGTTGCAACAACATTGGGAAGGACCGTATAAGATTCTCACGAGAATTAACGACGTTGTCTATAGCAGCGGTTTCCAACCTTTATGCTACCACGCCTCCCCGAAAAAAAAATTTTTTCCCGCGCCTCCCCTACCTTTTATTGTTTTAATAGATTAAATAATATAGACACGTTTTAAATAATAAAAGCTTTATTACAAAAAAAACTGAAAACTACAATCTACAGAATAATAACAAGGTTTAGCTATAATATACACATACGTGTATATTTATTTTTATATAAAATTACTTTTAAACATTTACACCAACTCGTATCTCTTTTTCGACTACTAACTTGGCTCGATATTTGGTTTTCATTGCAGCCAGTGCCGAAAAGTCCGTTTCCCATAAATACGACGTTACAAACGGTAGAAGTGTAGGAAATGTCTTCGTCATATGCCGGCTTTTGCACAGGTTCACAAAGATTTCCTATCATGATCATGTGTGAGATGCACTTTTAACTCATTGTCACGGTCATTAAATACTCCACCTATTTTCCAACGATCAAAAGTTCACTGTTCAATACAATGAGAAACGAAACTCCACGGAATACCTCGGACAATCGTTCACCAAGCAAGAAATAAAACGCACGGTGGTATTGTTTCGTATGAATGTCGTTTATTTTGATTTACCACTAAATTTTGACACTCGAACAGTTAATGCAATTTACAAATGGTTTATTGGTTTTCACAAAACTGTTGTTAAATTAAGTTGCACAGTTTCAAGGATCACGTAATTGTCTGTGTCCGACTTCGACTCTGGGGTACACTCCGGTACGCACCCCATGCTCACTCTACTAAGGGAGAAACGCGAACCAGCGATGTGCTATCGTTAGTGGTTGAAATGAGACTCCGCGTTGCTCTGCTCGACGCAGAGCCACTTCGTAACTGGGGTGAGTTTCCTCGAGAGAGAAAGTGTTTCTCTCGTGGTGAAAACAAGGAAGAAGGACTTGGTAATGTATTTGTATCTGTGATCGTCTAGATCATAGTGTTTATCGATGCGTTTCAGAAAAGGATAAACGAAACCTAAAACAAGGGAAAAAGCACAAAGGAGAAGCGACCTAAGGCATCGTTCTGTAATGAGGGCTCAGATAAATAAATACGCTGCCACTCATTAGGTGCTAATAGGTTTGGGATACATCATACAATTTGTATATCGTATCTTTGGTCGCTGTAAGAAACGGATTCTCTATTTGCATTTGTCTATGCTATTGAATTCGAATCCGGCGATTGTTTGGAGATTCAAAAACACAAAAACTTTAAGAAATCAAGGTCTGCAAAATAATTTGAAAAATGCAGCACTAAACCATCCAAGTGTTCAATAAAAAGATTCTTACTTGTTTCAATATTGGCTGTGGCCCAGAAATGTTTTGACAGTGAAAACATGTCCAACTCATTATTTTGTAAATTTGACATAACTTCAACTTTTTAATGAAAGCTTTTACTTTGTCTTTTTGAACAAGTGGATGCATTTGTGATCCCTGCTTTGATTTATTCAAACCGCTCAATTTTCCAAAAATTTCAACCAAATAGGCAAGTTTAACAGGGGAATTATCGTTCATCCACAAATGTGCCTCTTCATGGTGATTTTCTTCGAGAAAGGTTGCTATTTCTTCTTTGAGTTCAAATACCCTTTGAATCAATTTTGCACGAGATAGCCAGCGAATTTCACAATAATACAGAAGTGAGGTATTATTAGCTTCCATATCTATACACAACTTTGCAAACAGCCTAGATCTCAAAGTACTGTTCTTAATGTAGTTTATAATTTTTATAACTTTTGTAAAAAATTTGTTAAGTTCCTCGCTCATATTTGTTGACACTAGAGCTGCTCTGTGAAGCATACAATGCATCCAGATAGCATGTGGTGCTTTCTTTTGAACTAATGCTTGAAAACTCGATTTGTGTCCGGACATTGAGTGAGCTCCGTCAGTACCCAGTCCAATGCAATTATTCCACGTTATGTAGTTTTTTTTTTTTAAAAACTGTTCATTATATTAAAAATTTCAATGGATGTGGTCTTTCCGGGAATAGGTTTGCAAAATAATATATCCTCTAATATATTATTTTCCACAACATATCGAACATATGCAATTAAATGGGCATCTTTAGCTATATCCGTTGCCTCATCTACTTGTATGGCGAGTTTCAAATTACGCAGCCAGTTCACCCGGAGCTTTCGACTGCGTTTGACGTGTTCATCTCGGTCGCGAGTTCTCATTACAACCATTCCCAAACGCGATAGATCGCCTGATACCGGGGACAATTGCTTGTCCTCGGATAAAAAACTTCGTTCCACTATGCATCCAACAAGTGGGCTTGGTAAAAACCCCTACCGTAATAAATTCACTCCCCTACAATGCCATCCAGATACAGATAATTCTGAAATGGACGAAACTGATTCGCCAATAATCAGAAAAGTGTATGTGCCACCAATCAAAGTGCTGCAAAAATCACCAGAATATGTGCATAGCCTCATGAAAAAGCTTAAAATATCCAGTTATTCAATAAAAAAATTAACAATTGGTATAAAAATAATGTTCGGAACTATTGAATCATATAATATTGTGTTAGAAAAACTAAAAGAGGATACTGTCAATATTTTTCTCATGATATTAAAACTGCTAAAACTTTCAAAGTTATTTTGTATGGACTGGATGATATAAAAACTAATGAACTCAAAGCTGAACTCATTTCGCTTGGCTTAAAATGTTCTGATGTTAAAAAAATTGAAAAAAAACATGATAAATTTACTGACTTTTTTTATCTCATTCACTTTGAAAATGGAACAATTAAATTAAGTGAACTTAAAAAAAATTATCGCTCAATTTTTCATACCCAAGTGAGCTGGAACTTCCAAAGGAAAATCAAAGGTAAGGTGACACAATGCTTTAATTGTCAAATGTTTGGACATGGTGAGAGAAATTGTCACATAAAAACATATTGTGCTACTTGCGCTGGTTCACACAAAACAAGCGAATGTAATAACGCTTCGGTAAATAAATGTGCCAACTGCAACGGCAATCATAAAGCTACTGACGTCACATGCACCAGTAGATCTAAATACTTAGAAATAAAAGAAAGATCATCTGGAAGATCCAAGATCCATCCAAGAACTCATTTCGCTGCATCAACTCAAATTTCTAATCAAGCTTGCCAAAAACCGATTTCGTTTGCCTCTATGAGTGATTTTCCTACGCTTCCACAGCCACAGCGACGACTGGGACTGACCAATGCTCCGAGCAAAAGCTTTCCAAATTCAAGCCCGCGAATTCAAAGTTTACCACCAACAATTAATGCATGGGAAAATGACTCACGCGGCGCTTCTTCATCAAACAATAACAATAATTTACCCAACAACAATTCAGCACTCTTCACAATCGAGGAACTAAATTCCTTGTGCATGGAAATGATCTCAAATTTATCAGTTTGTAAAACGAAAATAGAACAATTTAATGTGATCGCGCATTTAGCCACTAAGTTTTTATACACTAATAATGTTAAGTAAAATGGCAGATACACATATAAAAATAATTACTTGGAATGCTAAAGGCATACGTAATAAATTTCATGACTTTTTAAACTTTTTAAATAGCTATAAAGTTGATGTTGCTCTAGTAACAGAAACTTGGCTTAATTTTGATATAAGACTCCCATCATCTGACTTTAACTGCTATCGCATTGATAGAGTAGACCAAAGGGGTGGGGGAGTGGCGATTCTTATCAGGAAGTCAATTCAACATTCGCTTTTACCTGTAATTCCAACTAGGCTTGTGGAGAATGTAGGTGTAATGATTAAGTTAAGAAACCATAAGACGGTAAAAATCTATTCTGTTTATTTCCCTGGTGGATCTTCGTCGGATATTAAAAGAAAATGGCTCAAGCAGGATTTAAAAAAGTTATTCACAATGAATGGTGAATTTCTATTAGGTGGTGATTTTAACTGCCGGCATAGAGATTGGGGGTGTGTAAGAGCAAATGCTTGGGGCAATATATTGGCTGCCCTTCCATTGGCACTACCAATTAATATTTTTTATCCACCTTGTCCAACTTATTTTCCCGCAGGTTCTCGTGGCATCCCCTCTGTCCTTGACTTGTTTGTGTCAAATGTCCCTGGTCTTATAACAGAACCCGTTTCGTTAAGTGCTCTCAGTTCAGATCATAATCCTGTTTTTTGTAACCTTTCTTGGTTGGGTGAAAGAAAGATTCAATATTTCCTGGACATGAAGAATGCTAATTGGAATTCATTCAAATCAAAGATTAAAATGAGCCTTCAAAATAGTACTACAAATCTTGAAAGAGTGTCTTGTAAAGATGATGTTGACCTTATTGTACAAAACTTTACACAAGCTATAATTTCTTCGGTTGATGAAAGTATTCCCAAAAGAGTAAAAAAAGATATTTTTAAAAAACTTCCAATCCATATCTTAGAGCTTATTAAAGTGAGAAACATTCATCGAAGAAACTGGCAGAATTACCGTCAGCCCTTTTCTCGATCAATGGTTTCCCATTTTAATGAGCGCATTACTGACCAGATACAAATCCATCGTAATAGAGAATGGAACAAAAAACTGAGCGTTATGGATAAAAATGCTAAACCGTTCTGGAATGTAGTGAAGTTAATCAAGAATAAAAACCGTAAAATACCATTTCTGAAGGATTCTTCTACTACTTTTTTTACAGGTTTTGAACAAGAAAACCTATTTGGAACAAGTTTTTCAAAAAATCACTTGGTCTCTCAGCATTTGGGTGAATTTGAAACTAATGAACTTGTCGGTAACAGAATCGAAAGATTCGACACCACAAACGAATTAACTCCTCTAAATGCATTTGTAGAAGAAGAAAACGTAAGAAATGTAATCAAGTGCTTGCAAACACGAAAAATAGGAGGACTAGACAAAGTTAAGAATGCCTATCTAAAACAATTGCCTCATATTGGAATTAAATACTTAACATTTATAATCAATGCATGCCTTAAATGTCAATACTTTCCTCAATGTTGGAAAAAAGCAATGGTTGTACCTATCCTTAAGGCTGGAAAAGCCCCAGATAAACCTGAAAGTTACAGGCCAATTAGTTTACTTAGCAACATAAGTAAAGTTTTTGAAAAAATCCTGAAACAACATATTTTAAAAGTTGTTTCAGATAAAGATATTTTCCCCGATATCCAATTTGGATTTCGACGCTTTCACAGCACCTCGCACCAGGTTAAACGAATTTGCAGCGATGTTCTAGACCATCGTTCACGTGGTCAATCAACGGGCATGATATTGTTAGACATTGAAAAAGCTTTTGATTCCGTATGGCACAATGGGATAATATATAAAATGATACAGTTCGACTTTCCTTTGTATTTGTGTAAGGTCGTCCAGAGTTTCTTATCCAATAGATGTTTTCAGGTTCATGTCAATTGTGATGTTTCTAGATTGACATTTTTTGATTGTGGCGTCCCCCAAGGCTCAGTACTTGGGCCAGCTTTGTACAATATCTACACTTCGGATTTTCCAAATCTACCGCAGTGTGAATCAGCTATCTTCGCTGACGACACTGCAGTACTTGCGTCGCATGAATTTTCTCTCAACGTTGAGACAAATCTAAAGCATGCGATCGAGATACTTGAAAAATATTATATGAAATGGAAAATCAAGCTAAATGTCGGGAAGACACAAGCCATCTTTTTTACACGAAAGAGAAAAGCTTGCTATCTTCCCAGCAGTCAGCTGCAAATAAATGGTACCACGATTGCATGGGAGCAATCCGTAAAGTATCTCGGAGTTCATCTCGATACAAGACTCACATTTAAACAACATATTCAAAGTACTCTTAATAAAATGAGTATTGCTATTAAGATGCTTTACCCTTTTATTAATCGCAAGTCTTTACTCACAAATGAAAATAAGATTATTATTCATAAAGTTATTTTCCAAGCTATACTGTTATATGGGTGTCCAGTATGGGGTAACGCTGCAAGGTGCCATTTAAAGAAATTACAGGTATCACAAAACAAAGTTTTGAAAATGATGCTAGACCTCCCTTGGCACGATTCAACCTTAAGTCTCCACGGAAGGGCGGATGTTGAATTGATTTCTGAAAGAATTCGTAAACTAGTATATAACTTTAACATCAGCTGTGAAAGTTCTGAAAATCCTCTCATAACCCAGCTTCTTGCTTAATTTGTCATAATTTCATGTAAATATTTACATTTTATATTATTTATTATTGGTTTTATTTTTTTTTTATTATTTTTTTTATTTATTTATTTTTTTTTTTAAATGAAGGTTTTTCTTTTTCGTATTTTCCTTCGATTTATTCTTTTAATTATTAATTATACATATTTTTCTTTTCTTTATCCAAGATAATGTTTCAGTTGTAAGATATAACTTATCAAATCTCTGAATTGTAAAATGTGCGGTCACAGACTTTTTTTTTTTGAAAATATTATTACGAAATAAAAGATCTCTCTCTCTCTCTCAAATTACGCAGCCGAGAAACTAATTGATCGCAAATATCTTCAGATATATCATTGATTTTTCTACCGACTGTATTATCTATAATATATTATGGTATAAAAATAAATTTATTAAAAAATGTTGGCGTCTCCCCTGGCAGTAGTCCGCGCCTCCCCTGGGAGGCGGGCCTCCCAGGTTGACAACCGCTGGTGTATAGGATTCAGCGAAGATCGAACGCCAAGATGAAAGTGGCACATCGTGACCGACTGACGACTTTTGTTAACCCAGGAGACCAGTAAACTTCGTTCGGGACGAACTAATCTAGGCGGAGGGTAGTGTGACGCATATGACAATCAGTACTAGAATATTCGAGAAAGTCCGAAACAAAGTACTAGAATATTCTAGAAAGTAATGGAAAACTGGAGACTACTAACAGTAGAACATTCAAAGCTATGGAACTGATGGAAACGAAACGCCGAATCAGAATGAGAAACGGTTTAATACGTTGCACACAGATCAAGGACTAAAAGTAATAAGTAAGAAAGTGAAGCAAGCGATAAGTAAAGAATATAAGTACGGAAGCGATAAGTCAAGAAATCGTTAAGTGTACGGTAAAAGTAACGGTTGTTATTAACGGACGAATAAAGTGTTATATTAATTCAAAATCGATTTAACGGCTCTTATTTATTAAAAATAATTAATCCAGCGAACCCTAAGCTCGCAACAATATTTTTATTAATTTTTGACACAATTTAAGTGTAACCATTTTTTGTGGGTTTGAACGCAAATAAACCTTGTATTTATAGCATTTTGAGCGGAGATACCCCGTGTGGCATAGCCTGCATCTGCCTTTGGATCCCCATTCAATCTAGTGACCGATTCGGTCAAATCGTATGGTTTTTGCAGGTTCTGCAACATATGATATTTTATAAGAACTTGACGAAGATTGTGTTGAATGTGCTGGTGATGAAGATGGTGATGGTGGATCTGACTGCATTGTTGAGAGAAGTGACGATGGGCGACCTCTTTTGCGAGTTGGGGCTGTTTTTGGAGCAGCGACCGATTGAGCTTTTGGGGAAAACTCAGGAAAAATCGCAAAACACACTTGAGATGAACTGAAATCAAGCATTGTAAACAAACTTGTGGGGGGGTTTTAGTTATGCGCCAGCACGGACGGGGTTTCACTTAACACCCACCACTTGTCCCGCCGAAATCCAACTCGCCAAAAATTGTTCACAAAAATGACCAAGAATCAAGGGGGGAAAAAATAAAACGCTAGAGCACGGGTTTCGATGTTAATGGTTTTTTTATTATTTAGCACTAATATTTTTTGTACACAAAATATTGCTCCCCTGGGATGTTCCTAATCCGGTGAGGTATCTACGGTTAGTGTCTTAACATGTCACATAAACTATCCTGCATTGTTATATGAGGTAAAAGATCTTAAAACTCCTGGCTTGGTTACTTTTTGTACGGTCTAAGGGGGGATATTGTTGTCCAACGTTTAGAAATCGCACTTTCTTAAATGAGTTCACCTTTTAACAGATTTACCGTCCGGCTGATTTGTAGTGTTCTTAACCACGCGCACGTTTAATTGGCACGCGGCTGTTCAATTTTACAATAAAGTATAGTGTTCAATTTTAAATTCAATCCGCACTCCACTGTGATTGAAACTGGACTTTTTCGCCTGATAAAACGGAAGAAAAACTTGACTTAACCGTGTACGCATCCCAGCTCGACGGTGGTTAAAACTCGACTTTTGTGGCGGTTGAATCTCGACTGACTAATGAATGGAAAGAAATCTATTCATCGCGTCGTGGCGGTTAAGTCATAGCACAAATAAACTCGCTGTCACTTCCGGGGAATTTCGAGAAGAGTTGCTATGCTTGCATAAGATTTCAGTTCCTCGTCGTATATGCTGAGTTAGATTCGTAGGTTGTGTATACCGGAAAATTGGCTTTGGGAACGCGAGCAAGTATGGGCATGCATTTTCGAGGGAAGTTGGAATTGCTTGGGTGCGAGCAAGGAATATCGTTTAGATAAGATATTAACCGAAGTAATTTCGGGGAAATGTATGCGGCTCGGTATAGTTGGTGGCGATGGTTAATGTTCCGTTGTGGATTTGAATATGCGTTGTATTACAGCATATGAATTTCGGGGAAATTAAGATTGCTTGGTCGCGAGGAGGGAATATGAATTAAGTGGAGAATTAACCGAAGCAATTTCGGGGAAAATTATATGTGGGGTGATGTAATTGAGGGAGATGATTTGGAATATATTCTATTGAATTGTATTCTGTTGGGAGTTTTGGGAAATACCTTTCATTGCAGATTGGGAGATTGATTCTTGCAAGTTCGGGATGGATGCGCTTGCAGATTGGGATTTGTTTTGGCATGTTTTGAAATAGGTTACAGGTTAGGGTAGGGTGACGCGCTGTTAGCGGTCGGGGTTGATTAGAATTGTGGGTTGGTTCTCCGTGTGATATAGAGAACCCCCACAAACTAAATGACAGGTCGAGAGTTCAAACTCTGCGTCAGGATAGAGAATAGTTGTGCTAACTTAGCGACAAAAAGAATTTTGATAATCCTTTTAAGCGTACATTTGAAATGATCAAGTCCCGGTACACTTTTGATGGAATGTATGATGTGTTCAGATGATTGTTGGGGCAAAATCTGCACACTAATAAATCGAGTAAATATTGAGCTACGCGACCACGAAAAGTCGCAGAAAGCACTAGGTACCAGTGCTAGTCAGGCCGGTGAAGTAAACCCCAAATTTAACAGTCCACGAGATGGTATCGACATGGTATTTTCTTTTTTCTTCATCAAGCGAATCGTCTGTGCACAAAAAACGGTGTGCTCTTCTCTTCTAAGACGGGTGAGAATAAGGGGGAAGAGATGCTGATGTAGCGTACAAGTTGGCATAGAACTCTATGATTTTGCGGTACTGCTGAAGAAAAATTCTCTGTGTTTATCTATACTTCTGAAGTTAACTTTAAATTGAATCGCTCCACATTATTTGACTGTTTTTGAGAGGGAGGTGCAATTTCAGTTGAGTTATGAGTTCACTTTATAATAATCCAATTTATAACACAATAGGCAAACAACATGGTTCCCTTACCCAAGGGCGGAATTGTACGAAATTCCCCTGTATACCATACGAATTTTACTACCTGTTTTTAAATCTTATTAGTCACCTGTTCTTGATGCGGCTGACCTAAAATTCTGACTGATGCCAGTTTTAGATCAATGTCGACCCTGGAAGTAGGAGAAGCGAAACATTTCTTACATTTCTTAGAAAATCATTAACATTTCCCCACACTTTTTGGTCGGTTTCGACAGAACAGAATTTTGCTGAATGGCGTGATTACATTGAAGCAGATGCAGTCTATACAGAACTGCTTGGTTAAATTGGTGAGAAATAGTCTCTAATGCATAGAATTATTCTATGATGTTGTATCTCGATGCTACATAGTTTTAAAAAGATGCTGAACGGTAGCTTCTGTTTCACTCAAGTTGTGCATTAAGTGACTCAATTTTTTGATAATACACTCCATCCGTTCCTCTATGGATTTCGATAGGATATTGAAAAAGTCCTATGCAGATAAGAGTTCTTAACCCTTTCATGCCCGAATTAATTGGGGCGTGGCTAAATTTTTTTAAGAATATAGAGTTGTTAGTCTGGACCTTAGTATGAATTGATATCAATTTCAAAGTCCTATGTATCCTGGTCTAGCCGTTATGAAATGTTGCCTATAGACAACTTTGGGCAATAGTGTAACATTTTAAAGCACACGTATTTTAATTTCTGTTTTTTATTTATATTTTTATTAATTTTTAACAAAATTCAAGTGTGATATGACACAAACCAATTTTTTTATGGGTTTGAATACAAATAATCCTTGCATTTAGATGTGATGTAATCAAATTGTGATGTAATGGTTGTATATATAACAACCGTTACTTGATGTTTCGCTTCTTTACTTATCGCGTCTTTGACTGCTTACTTCACTGCTTACTGCTTACTTCTTACCTGCGTGTCACGTATTTATACCCTTTCTCAATTCTGATTAGCTGTTTCGTTTCCGTCCGTTCCAGAGCCTCGAATTTTCTACTGCTCATTGTCTCCAGTTTTCCAGAACTTTCTAGAATATTCTAGTACTTTGTTTTGGACTTTCTAGAATATTCTAGTACTGATTGTCATATGCGTCACAGTATAATTGTAATATATAAGTGTAGGCTGCGCCAAATGTGATGTAATTGTTTGTATAGTATAGAATTGTAGTGTAATGGTTGTATAATGGTTGCTGTATAATTTTGGGTAATATAATTATTGTAATAATTGATGCAATTGCCAATCGTAAAGTTCAAACAGCAATGAGGGGGCGCGGCTGCGCCACTTATTGTAATATTTCTTCTGTGATGTATAATTTGTTTGTTGTAAAAGCTTTTGAGGTGTACAGTATTGTGGTTTATTGTGGTTTACTGTAGCCAACTGTTGTACTTCTAATTGTTGTGGTTTTTGGTTAATATATTTTTGTTGTGTCGAATGTAATATATTGTAGCGAGCTTAGGGTTCGCTGGATTAATTATTTTTAATAAATAAGAGCCGTTAAATCGATTTTGAATTAATGTAACACTTTATTAGTCCGTTAATAACAACCGTTACTTTTACCGTACACTTAACGATTTCTTGACTTATCGCTTCCGTACTTATCGCGTCTTTGACTGCTTACTTCTTACTTCTTACTCTTACTTCTTAGTTCTTCTTCCCGATCTGCGTGCGACGTATTTATACCGTTTTTCTTCATTCTGATTTGGTGTTTCGTTTCCGTCTGTTCCATAGCCTCGAATTTTCTATTGCTCATAGTCTCCAGTTTTCCAGTACTTTCTAGAATATACTA
This sequence comes from Microdon myrmicae, assembly GCA_963931805.1. Lineage (NCBI taxonomy): Eukaryota > Metazoa > Arthropoda > Insecta > Diptera > Syrphidae > Microdon > Microdon myrmicae. The sequence continues at coordinate 96,695,675 of OZ007501.1, read as the reverse complement.
GTACTTTGTTTTGGACTTTCTATAATATTCTAGTACTGATTGTCATATGCGTCACACTACTCTTCGCCTAGATTAGTTCGTCCCGAACTAAGTTCACCTGTCTTCTGTGTTAACAAAAAGTCGCCAGTCGGTCGCGATGTACCACTTTCATCTTGGCGTTCGGTCTTCCCTGAATCCTATAAACAACGTCGTTAATTCTTGTGAGAATCTTATACGGTCCTTCCCAATGTTGCTGCAACTTCTGAGACCTTCCTTTTTGCCGGTGAGGGTTATAAAGCCACACGTTGTCGCCTGCATTAAATCCGGATGCGTTGGCTCGAACGTCGTACCTTGTTTTCATCCTGTCACTTGATACCTTGATTTGCTTTCGAACCAAATGATGAATGTCATCGAGGCGATTTCTCCATTCGGCTAGGTAGTCTTCGATCTTATCTATGACGTCTGGAAGTATTCCGAATCGCAGATCGGCTGGGAATCGTATCTCTCGTCCAAATATGATTCTTGCTGGAGAATGGCCTGTCGTATCGTGATTAGCCGATCTATAACTCATGAGAAAGGTTTGTACATATTTGTCCCAATCTCGTTGGTGATCACTAACGACCTTCGATAAATGCTCTTCTATTGTTCGGTTGAACCTTTCGACCATTCCGTCTGACGGTCCTGGTTTTCCTTATGCCCAGTGCCGAACAGATGCCTTGAAATATCTGTGATTCGAAGTTTCGGCCTTGATCGGAATGAATCTCGCAGGGAACCTCATATCTGCTGATCCAATTATTGATAAGCTGCTCAATGATGGTTGTTGCTTCTTGGTTTGGAATTGGAAGGACTTCCACCCACTTGCTGAAGTAATCCATGATGACCAACATGTATTTGTTGTTGTCGTTGGGTTTTGGAAATGGTCCTGAGATATCAATATCAATTCGCTAGAAAGGGGCATCCACGTTGTACTGCTTCATACCGCTCCTTGGTTTTGCTGTTGGTCCTTTGGTCGCAGTGCAAGTTGTGCACTTCCTACACCAAGACTCGACGTCATCTCTCATGTGAAGCCAGTAGAATCGAGATCCTAATTTTGAAAGTGTCTTATTAACTCCCAGATGTCCTCCGAAAGTCCCGTCGTGAATTTTTGTTAGTACATCCTTCACTTTTGATGGTGGGACTAGAATCTATATTCGATGCGATTTTCCGTCCGCGACTTCCCATTTACGCTTTAGAATTCCATCTTCCACCAGCAAGGAATTCCATTGTGCCCAATATGCTTTAAATGTTCCACTCTTGTCGGAAATATTGTTCCAAGTTGGCCGCTCGTTCTTTTCTTTGTGTTCCAGGATTAGCGACATATGTTCATCCTGAAGTTGAGCTGCGCGTATAGCATCACCCGTCCACCCATGTAGTACTTCTACTTGTACATTTCGAATGTCGTACGCCTCTTGTTTTTCTTCCGCTCTATGACAATGTTTACAATCTGGCTTACATCGTCTTCGCAATTGTTCGCCATGCAGTGCAATAGCAACTTCTAAGTTACTAATTCGCAGTGTTCTTTCCCCGATATCTAGAACAACTTGATGCTCCTTCATGAAATCCATTTCTAGAATGCATTCGTCCGTAATATCGGCAACCACAAATTGGTGGGAGATGGAATTATTGCCCAGCACTATTATGCTCTTGACTTCTCCGTAGACTGTAGAACATTCTCCTGTGGCAGTATTCAAAGCGTATCTTCTATTTTTATTAAGGCTATTTTGCCCACGACATCCGGCCGAATTATGGATCTCGTTGCCTCAATGTCGATTGTCACTGTTGTTGTCCTTGCATTAACAATCGTAGTTATAACCAAACATTGGTTATCCCGTTGGAGTTGTGATATAGTTACGATGCTGGAGCTGCACATTCCACCAGGCGACTTTCGCCTCCTAAAGTCTGCTCTTATAAGTTTTCCGAGCTATTGACCTCAGGTTGGTCTGTTGATAGTCTCCTCTTATGATTAGCACATGAACAACAATTCTCAATTGACGCTTCATCCATTCGTCGATGTTTCCTACAGTCAACAGAGATGTGGTCGACTTCGCCGCATGTCCAACACTTCATATCAGGTCCCGGGGTTCTCCGTTGTACATGCCCTACCGGTTGATCTACCTTTCCGGAATCCATACTGCCATTCACAAAGGCCTGATGTCCCCTCAGTGAATTGTTCCAGGCGAGTGAATTGTATTCGCTCTAGCAGTTTTCCTGTTGTGTCCAGCATGCACAACGGGCGATAGGACGACGGCGGTTCTGCATTCTTGACTCCTTTTGGTATAAGTATAAGCCGCTGTTTTTTTCCCATCATTTAGGAAATTGTCCTGTTTGAAGGCTGGTTGCGAAGAGACTGCTGAAGACTTCCGGCTTTTTTGTTAAAGCAATCTTCACTACAGCGTTAGGAATACCATCGTCCCGGGGTCTTATTTTTTTTTTTTGACAGCCCTTGCACCCAAGAGCACCTCTTCGGTGGTCACGGGAAGAATTTCTCTTTCAGTGATGTTTCGTTCCTCTTGCGCTTTCAACACCTCATCACACTGCGGGAAGAGGACCGCAACGATTCTGGCCGTGTCACTTTTACTCTTTTGCATTTGACTACTGTTGTTGGGTGGTCTTTTCATGACTATTCTGTAGGCGCTGCGCCATGGGTTGTTATTTAATTCATCCCTTAGGGAGCAGAACGCGCCATATTTACTTTTGCGGTTACGTTCCTCAACTCTTTCCGTTTGTTGATGAATTCCGCATGCAACTGTGTAGGAAAGAAATCGTACAAGACCGGTGGGTGTGTCGGCAGTAGACCCTATGGGATGGGTCAAGGAATTCTCTGTTATAGAGGAGAATATTGTTGGGAAGGGTGTTTTTTTCAGTTCTGTACTGAAGAATAAATTGCGGTGGTCTGACCCGAAGAGATCGAGAGAGAAGGGTCAAGAACGCAAGACTCCCGTACAAGTGGGTTCTCACTGTTCTGAATGCTTTCGAGGTACTTATATGCTAATTGTAGCAAGTACTCGTGGATAGGCACCTTCGTATAGGAGAGAGTTCGGGTAATGGCGACCGCCAGGCCTTCTAGAGTGGTTGATGCATCTTCTGAGGAGTTTTCTTTTCAAAACTCGAAGTCTTTCCATTTGGGCCGAAATTGTGCAAGACCATATGGGAAAGGGATATGATATTCCAGAACGGATTAGCTGCTTATAGCAGTGAAGCTTAACTTTGGTGTCAACTTTGTTGCTCCACTTCAAGATGTTGTGCAGTTGTTTAGACCGACCGAGGCCCCTTTGAAGAATGTGGGTCACATGTTTGGTGAAATTCTTTTTTGGGGTATAGATGATCCCAAGATATTTCATCCTGTCCTGTAGTCTAATCGTAGTACCTCCTATTTGTATTCGAATATTCTGTGAATATCGAGAAGTAGGTTGGGAGTGTTTACTACTCAAAATGATAGCTCCTGCTTTGGATGGGTTAAGCCGAATTTTTTCATCGACTGTAATACTGATACAGTTCGTCCAGGTAACCGTTGAGTCGGTTTGTTCTGAGTTTTGGGCTTTTAGATGACGTGTACACTAGGACGTCATCGTGGTGTTGTTGTTTTTTCACTATTTTCCACTTTTTTTTTTCACTGGAACTTTTCAGATGATTCGTATTGTACTTATAATGTAAGCTTCACAATGTATTCGCAGAGCCACAATAGTAGATTACTGAATAAATTTTGAATCCAACAAACAAAACCGCTTTTGTCTAAAGCCACTCCACGACTGGCCTATTGAACTATGCTGGCTGAGACGCCCTGTGGCCTTTTTGTACCCGAGCTGACACTTGAGTGGAAGGTTCTGGAAATAGCTAGTCATTTATCGCTCTTTCTCTTTCGCACTAGATGGCGTGTTTAATGCGTGTATGCTATTCACGATTATTCACGAAGGTTCCATCCTAGTACCTTCGTGAAACTTCGATTGTAAATTCGTCACAATATAAATGTATTATCTACTTAATAAAAATTGAATAGAATTGAATTCTTTGAAAAATAGCCGGCGACGTCTTTCACCCGAAAGGGAGACATGTCCATTGAAAATGACCTTCTTGGGTTACAAATCCCGTTTATTTTTCTATCTTTGATTCGTAATGGGATAAACCAAAACGCTGAGTTTATGTCAAGTTTTGAGAAATATTTGCAATTTCTTGTTTTTATTACCAAATCTTCAATTAATGGAAATGGTTGTGATTGGGGAACTATTATCTTATTTAAGTACCTAAAATCTATGCATAGTCTTGATCTTTTATTTTTGTCTCATTTATATACTAATGTAACTGGAGCAGCAAAAGGACTGTGTTATACTCCGGCCCGTACTTTCCCAAAACGGCGGGAGAAGAGCCCAGAGTGTCGACGGTGAAAATAAAAAGACGCGAAAGGTTCAGTCGAAACAATTTTAGTAAGTTTTGTTCTTTTCCTGAATCTAAAAGTGCGAGTGATCTTTACTGATAATCGGCCAGCGGTTCGGCCTCCGAAATTATACTGATCCCGAAATTGAAAAGCACTGCCCTTTTATAGTTTTTGTAGTTGACTTTTGTCAACTATTTTATTGTCAAAATTCCAAGAAGCACACGCAAGACTTGGCGTGCTTCGATTGGAATTTTGTTCTGAGAATTGTTTGAGGATTTTGTTGGATAGATTCTGGGAAGGGGAATTTAGCATTTCATGATGTCGAGGTTTTGGGAATTGAGTCAATGTATGATGAATTAACTTTTGGTTAAATTCGTTGTACATGTGACTCAATATGGAATTTGAATATGAGGCAATAGAAAATTTGGGATTTGGGTTATGATTTGATGTTATTGGGGATTTGGATAGGGGTAGCGATTTAGGATCGCTACAACTGTATGATTCTTCTATTAGGATCCTTTTAAGTAATTCTGATATTTGTTCCTCTATTTCCTTTTTATCTTCAATTGTGCAGCGAATAGGTATTTTGCTACAATATTTATCTACTATGAAATCTATTCTGGTTTCGTAATCTTTTAGTCGGCCCATATCATATTTGACTTTATTTTTATATTTATCTACGAGATTTTTTATTATATTGTGACGCATATGACAATCAGTACTAGAATATTCTAGAGAGTCCGAAACAGAGTACTAGAATGTTCTATAAAGTAATGGTAAACTGGAGACCGTGAACAGTAGAACATTCAAGACTATGGAACGGACGGAAACGAAACGCCGAATCAGAATAAGGAAACGGTATAAATACGTCGCACACAGACCATGGAGATGAGTAAGAAGTAGAAAGTCAAGCAAGCGATAAGTAATGAGTTAGAAGTAATAACTGCGGAAGCGATAAATACGGAAGCGATAAGTGAAGAAATCGTTAAGTGTACGGTAAAAAGTAACGGTTGTTATTAACGGACTAATAAAGTGTCACATTAATTCAAAATCGATTCAACGGCTCTTATTTATTCAAAATAATTAATCGAGCGAACCCTAAGCTCGCTACAATTGGTGTCAGAAGTGGGATTAATTATTGGTGAAGTAAATAAGTCTGTGAAAGTGTGTTGTAACGATGTCAGATAGACATTTGGAGGATCTTCGCGTTCCTGAGTTGAAGAAGGAACTTGAGGACCGGAATCTGGATAGCAGAGGACAGAAGCAAATTCTTCGACAGCGTCTGCAAGCAGCAATGGAGGAAGAGGGTATTGATGTTAACACATATGTATTTGCGATCGGGCCAGACTGTCCGGATGGAGAAGAAACAGCGAGTCAAGATGGTGCCAATGTAACGGAGAAGAGTTCGCCACAGTTGGACATTTCGGAGATGCTCAGGATGATGATGATAAAATTAGATGCGCGAGCTGCAAAATTGGATGCGTGGGATGCAGACGTTAATGCAAAATTGGACGCGCGAGCTGCAAAATTGGATGCGTGGGCTGCAGACGTTAATGCAAAATTGGACGCAGGAGCTGCAAAATTGGATGCGCGAGCTGCAGACGTTAATGCAAAATTGGACGCACGAGCTGCAGAGTTTAAGGCTAAATTGGATGCCCAAAGGCAGTGTATGAAAGAATTCTGGGACTCGGAAGCGGAGGAATCTGAGGATGAGGAGAAATTGGAGCCACATGAAAGGGAGAAACTCAGGAAGAGCAAAGCTATGCCCGACAGCAGTGAGGAAGAGGAGGAAGATGACGATGATGTGTTATGTGAAGAACTGAAGGATCTCATCGATGATAACCCGATTGAAAAGGACGGCAGTGATGGTGAAGACACTGATGCTTTAGGCCAGTCCCCGAAACGGATTTACAATGATGATGACGAGTTGGACGACCGACTGGAAGACGACGACTGTGACCTTATTGAAGAGAATCTTGGTTTGAAAGTCGAACGCAGAAAGCGTCCCAAGCGTCTGCGTCGTACACAGGACGAAGAAAGCGATGGAGAGGAACAGCACGTCGATGAAGGTTCAGGACGTGAGGCTATAGCCGAACAGCTATACGACGACGAAGACAATGTTGAACGCCGCTCTGAACGTAGTCACAGGGAAACCGAGGCGGCAAAACATTTCAATGATGATGAGGAATCGGAGTCTGATGCTGAGGATTTTATTGTAGACGACGAAGGAAGGCCAATTGCTGAGAAGAAGAAGAAAAGACGACTTCTAGTCACTGATGCGTCATTGCAAGAAGGTCAGGACAGTTTCGGTGTAGATTTCGACTATGAGGATTTCACTAATTATGACAGGGACGGATATGAACCCGAATACGAACCTAGTGAATTGGAAAGGGGTCACTTTACGGATTTGGACAATGAAATCCGAAAAACGGATATTCCTGAGCGAATGCAATTGCGCGAAGTTCCGATTACGCCTGTTCCAGAGGGACCCAACGAGCTACAAGATGAAGCTGAATGGATTTACAAACAGGCGTTTTGTAAATCAACTGTTTCCGAACAAGAGAGATCAACGGATGTTGGAGGTCGAGACCGCTATTGTAAGCCACCACATACGGGGGGAAAGATCAAGCAAGCCCTAGATTATAACATGATTGTAATCAACAGCTAGAGGTACCGTTCATTGCATTCTATAGAGAAGAACACGTGAAACCAGAATTAACGTGCGACGATCTATGGAAAGTCTATTACTACGACGCACGATGGTGTTTACTGTCAGCTCCAAAGAACAAACCGCTCCAGTTATTTGAAAAGATGCGGAACTACCAGTTGGATACGGTTATGAAAGCGACAGATGCTCCAATACCAGATGATATGCGTGTAATTAAAGATGAAGATCTAGACCGCTTACGTGATGTGCAAACTCCAGAAGAGCTTAAGGGTGTGCACATGCATTTTCTCTTATACTATTCGCATGAGATCCCTAAAAAGCAAGAGGAATTTCGTCGTCAGGAAAAGGAAGAATGGCGGCAGGCTAGAGCTGACACAAAAAGGAGAGCAGTAGAAAATTTGGAAGAAGGTCAAGAACTTCCACCGCCGAACGCCAAGATGAAAGTGGTGCATCGCGACCGACTGGCGGCTTTTGTTGGCCCGGGAGACCAGTGAACTTAGTTCGGGACGAACTAATCTAGGCGGGGGGTAGTGTGACGCATATGACAATCAGTACTAGAATATTCTAGAGAGTCCGAAACAGAGTACTAGAATGTTCTATAAAGTAATGGAAAACTGGAGACCGTGAACAGTAGAACATTCAAGACTACGGAGCGGACGGAAACGAAACGCCGAATCAGAATAAGGAAACGGTATAAATACGTCGCACACAGACCATGGAGATGAGTAAGAAGTAGAAAGTCAAGCAAGCGATAAGTAATGAGTTAGAAGTAATAACTGCGGAAGCGATAAGTACGGAAGCGATAAGTGAAGAAATCGTTAAGTGTACGGTAAAAAGTAACGGTTGTTATTAACGGACTAATAAAGTGTCACATTAATTCAAAATCGATTAAACGGCTCTTATTTATTCAAAATAATTAATCCAGCGAACCCTAAGCTCGCTACAATATCTTCTTCATAATTACTCAAGTTATTTATTAGACTTTGAAATTGTTTAAATCCACGTGTTCATTGAAGTTTATTCGATATTTTTGTGTTTCAGAGTTTCTCTGTTCTATCTCTAGTTTTTCACTTTATATTAACTTGAATTTTTTTATGCAATCTAATTCTATTAGAAAGTAATATTCAAAGTTTTCATTATTAATCACGAATACGTTTATGTATTCTTCTATATTTAATATTTTTGCTTTGATTTTTATCAATTCTTCGGATTTATAAACACCATTAATCGTTCTTAAGTTAACTCTTTGTTTTGAATCAATTCTTTTTTGTTTCAAATGAGCTAGTTTTGAATTTATAAGTGAAACATTGGAGCCTGAATTATAAATAGCGGATACTTCTAAAATATTGTTTAATGTTATCTTAAGTCTAATTAATGGTGGAATTATTAGTTTTTTGGATCATTATCACTGTTCTGCTTCTAATACTGAGTTGTTAACATGTTTGTCAATTCAATTCAATTTTTATTAAGTAGATAATATATTTACAGTTTAAGATTTTACAACTAGTATTTTACAGTTTTAGGACAGCAATTCCTTTACAACTATAATATTTAATCTATATAATGAAAATAGCACAATTTCAATGAATAATAAATAATAAATGATTAAGGGAAGAAAAATTATTTGAATGCAGTTAACATTTTTAATTTGTCTTTTTTCTCTTTAAACCAGCATTCAGGTTCAGGATGGACGCATGTGCCTTTACCTATATTTTTACAAGTATCGCATGGTTTTTTTTTCTGTTTCTTTATTACTGTGATTTTTATTCTTTTTTATTTCCGAACTTTTCTTGTGAACTAAATGTTCCAATTTACCTATTTCATTATATAAGTCTTCAATCTTTCTTAATTTTTCTCTATCGATTCTATCAGCTACAAAATTTGGCAGGCCAGTAGCAATTAAATCAATTAATGTTCTATTATCAATAGATTTTCTTTTTTTATTGCGTAATCTAGTAAAGAGCCCGTTTGATATTTAAATTGCAGTGCATGTCTTATTGAAGACCAACCTTTATTTGCAAATGTATCACGAAAATTGTTTTTCCAATCTTCCTAGTTTGCTTGAATAGTTGGTTTCAAAAGTGTGCAACTATACCAATTTACTGCACCTTTTTCCATAAATGATTTTAAAAGTTCAATTTTCTTATATTTTCCAGTTCCTTACCTTTCGCATTCTTTTTCAAAAATAGTAATCCATTGATCTGCATTTGAATTTTCCATCATCATCATCATCATCACACTACAACCGGGATACGGTCTTGGCCTTATTTAACAAATCTCTCCACCCGTCCCGATTTCGAGCCGCTGTTATCCAGTTTGGCACTCACAGGCTCTAGGCGTCCTGGTCTACGCCATCCCTCCATCGCAGACAAGGTCTGCCACGCTGTCTCTTTCCACACATTCTGCCACAAAGGACTTTTCGGGCAGGCTCCTCTTCGCTCATTCGAGCTAGGTGTCCCGCCCACCGGAGTCTACCGAGCTTGATTTTTCTTACAACGTTAACTTCAAGGTAGATCGCGTACAAATCATGGTTATAGCGTCTCCAGAATCGTCCTTCCTCTCATACGGGGCCAACAATTCTCCTTGAGACCTTCCTCTCCAACGCGGCCAAGAGTTCAGAGTGCCTCTTATTGAGCACCCAAGTCTCAGATCCATACATGAGTACTGGTAATATGGTCTTGTACAGTACTAGCTTGGATGTTCTGGATAAATTTCGGGATTTAAAGAGCCTTGATATACCATAGTAGGCGTTGTTGGATTTGATCAGCCGTTCGCGTATTTCTTCTTCCATATCGTTATGGGCTGATATTATTGACCCAAGGTAGTTAAAGGATTGCACTACTTCAAATTCGTGCTCCACTACCTTGATAGTTTGACCAACGTTAGGTCTTCTCTTCGCAGAAGTTGCCACCATGTACTTAGTTTTCCCCTCATTAATGTCCATTCCGAGCTTTCTCGAACGCCAGGTTGAAGAGGAGGCAGGCCAGACCGTTCCCTTGTCGGAGTCCATTAAAGATGTTTGGTGGTTTGGACAGCAATCCCGCTATTTTTACTTGACTAGTTACGTTGGTCATGGTCAACCTACAAAGTCGTATTAATTTGTTAGGAATGCCGAACTCTCTCATGGCATTATATAGTTCTACCCTGGCTATGCTGTCGTAGGCGGCCTTAAAGTCTATGAATAGATGATATAATGTAATCTTAAAGTCCAGACATTTTTCCATCGCCTGCATAAGTGTGAACATGTGATCAATCCCTTATTTGCCTAGGATGAAGCCACACTGATATTGACCAATGATGGCTTTAGCGTATGCGGCTATCCGATCTTGTAGGATAGTGAAGATTATTTTATAGGCGGTACTCAACAATGTTATACCCCTATAGTTGCTGCACAGTATGATATCTCCCTTCTTATGTATGGGGCAAATTATTCCACGACGCCAATTTTCCCGCATCTCCCCCTGCTCCCATACGGAGACCACGATCTAATGAATTGCATGATGTAACGCTGTCCCTCCTTGTTTGACCAGCTCAGCTGGTATGCCATCAGCTCCGGGGGCTTTATTTGATTTGAGCTCTCTTATGGCTTTTAATGTTTCCTCAATGCTTGGTGACGGGATCATTTGGTCTTGATCTTGCATTGGTGGAGCCTCCAATTCTTCTGTGAGTTGACCATTTAACAATTCATTGAAGTGCACTTCTCATCACTCCAGAATGCCGCCAGGATCGGTGATCAGATTACCCTCTTTATCCTTGCAGTAAGTGCAGCGTGGTGTGTACTGTGGATTATTTGGTAGAACTTCTGCGCTTGTTCCGGATCTCGCTCTCTATTTCACAGACTAGACTTTTTTACCAGGCATTTTTCTTTGGTCTGTTGAGTCTTTTTTCAAATCTTCTGAGCTTTTTATATTTCTCTTCGTGTACCCGCGTCCTATGAGTCTGCTGCATTGCCCGGTATGCAGCATTCTTACGTTCAGTCGCTAGTTTGCACTTATCATCAAACCAGTCGTTCCGATCTCTACGACTATTACCTAACATGGAGTTGGCAATACTAATGACAGTATTCTTAATGTGTGTTCATTTCTCTTCTACGCCCGGCATTCTGGCCCCAAGGCTTACTCTCCCTCCATCAAGCTCTTCGTGTGCAAGCCTTAACATATGACCAAAGGGGTGACTGGTGTTCTCATTGTGTAAGGCAGGCGTGTTGATTCGAACCTAATCCGCGGATGCAATACGTCTCCGTAAGGCAATCCGCGTTCGGAAAACTCGGAAAACTGTACCAACAAGATAGTGATCCGAGTCGACGTTGGCACCTCCGTACGTTCGTACCGTCATCAGACTCGAGGAGTGGCGGCGATCTGTCAACATGTGGTCAATTTGGTTGCGAGTGGCTCCATCAGGTGATACCCAGGTAGCTTTGTGGATATCTGTACGGGCAAACCTGGTACTCGCAACGACCAAGTTCTTTGATGCTGCCAGTTCCATGACTCGTAGTCCATTGTCATTAGTGTTCTCATGCAAACCATGAGAACTTGCGTAGTGCCTGAAAACCGCCTCTCGACCTATTTTGGCATTCAAATCACCAAGAACGATTTTCACATCGGCAGGCATTGAGAGCCCGTTCAACGTTCTCGTAAAATTCTTATTTTTCACTTCCTTTCTTTCGACATCTTTGCCTTTACTAACACAAACCCCATTCCCAACATTAACAATCAGAAACTATTCCCTTTCTCCTTTGCTGTTTACCACATCGACGTTATAATCGGCCTAGTGATGATTTGTCCTGCCGCGGTGTGCTCCTTGCCATCCAATGCGACTTGAAGTCATCGCTTATCACTTTATCCTCTACATCCAAACTAACATATATACGTCGTCTGTTTCTATATCCTATCTGCCCAGCCCATTGAATCATACGATTCAGGAATTACTGCTGCCGACTACATAATAAATGTATGCGATTCTCAAGACGATATCATCCTTTTTAGCGATTTTAACAGTTGCCCGTAAAAACAAATTATTATGGAAAATTTAACAAGCCTCGAGACTTGCTAAATAAGGCCAAGACTGGATCCCGGTTGTAGTGCCGATGATGATGATGACGATGATGATATCAAACCACCCCCTGCAATATAAACTTACAATAAAATAATATAATAATATTTTATTTAACATTCATTGCGGTAAATGTAATGCATTTTTCCTACCACACTGTGGCACCAGGCAACATGACCCGAGTTCATCGGTTCAGCTGAAGTTACGATTCGTATGGAACGTTGCAGTGCACATGCGATGACGCTAGATGTGCAAGATCAGTATTTTGCCGATTAAAAACGTGCTTCCAGCGGTCCATTGGGTCGTTCGCCTGCCCACATCCGGTGCTCGGATCATGTTTCGCGTTTTCGCTTGTTTGCTTTTTATTACATTTTCCTTCTTTGTATATATTTTTCCTCTGTATATAAGTTATGGTTTCTGTGTTTCCTAGGACCAAAATAAATTAAATAAAAGACGTGTTTATAAATGTTAAATGTTATCGCCTTTATTTCCAACTTACAACTCAAATCATTCATCTAACACACACGCTTTTATACTTAATTATTGTTGATGCTGCAGTTCCTAGGCTCTCTTGTCTGTTGCACTTCCCGGCTCTTGTTAGATGCTGCTGCATGTGAATCATCACGTACGATGTTGCTCTCGCTTCCTGTCGTTGGACATGAATCGTTATGTACCACCCTATAGATGTCTAATTCTGTCGGTGCTGCGGTATTTGCTAATGTTGTAAATAATGTCATGGTGTTGTGTTTGCAGCTTAACAGTGGCAATGATGTTGTTATATTTTAACTATGTAAGTTATTTTAAGTTAGAAGGTAAGATATTATGATATTGTACTTTGGTCTTAAGAACGATTCCCTGGGCGCAAGTTAGGTCCCACACCTGACTTGTAAATAAATAAAGACTTCCAGCAGAAGATCGCGCGGTAACTAAAAAAACAAGTGTTTTTTTTAATTACAACTGGCGTAGTCGGTAGGATATCGACAAATTTTTTTTTTTTGACTTTTAACTTCCCACATTTTCAATGGACGTTATGAGAGATCAAATTTTTTATATCACATTCCCCACTACTGCCAAGGATTGTTTCTTCATCGACCACTTAACAGACTCTAGTCACTGCCAAGTTAACAATATCTCAAACTACATCGGCAGGCAGCTAGAACCAATTTTCATACCCGACCCTCTAATTCCCCAGTCTCAGCATCCCCCCCTGTCCTCTCAATCATCGATAGCTATCACCCATCCCTTATCCTGGCCTTTTTTACATATCCCCGCCCCGAAATCATTATTCATATGATTTCCACAAGCAAAGCTTAGCAGAATTTGATTCAGTTTTCAGCACCTAACTGTAAAAGCTAATATTTCCAATCTATGCATAGAAGTCTTCAAATCCATTTCCCTTTACGTTCCCTATTCCAAGCATAATCCTCCCCACCTCCACTTTCTTTAATACGGAAATCTCATCGGATCCGCATTTCATTGCAAACTTCTTTGCCTTCTTCTTCAAACAACCCTTTACTGACGGCTCTTTCGTTCCCGACTCCTCTTATTTCAAATACTTACCTAATTTTTTCCTTGATCCATTCGTCTCTTATTCATTTGATTCATTGAAAACAAACTAACTTAACATAAAGATGAATCCACTTCAGGCCCTCATGGCCTCCCGGGTATTTTCCTTAAAAAAATGTCATCCCCTCTTTCGTTAAGTATCGAGCTGTCATTAAATGTTTGTTTTCGAAAGGCAACAGCGGGGAACCGCTCTTGGTCTTATTTAGCAAGTCCTGAGGCCTGTTAAATTTTCCATAATGATTTGTTTTTTCCGGGCAAGGTCATTAGTCTTGCGCCAGAAAGGCAGTACGCCTACGCAAATCAAAGATGAGTTGGACTCCGTGTATGGGGACTCTGCACCATCATTTACCACAGTGAAATTTTGGAATCTAAACGTGCCCGTGAAAGCTTGGGAGACGATGAACGTTCGGATCGTCCAAAAACTGCAACAACTGACGATAATATCGCTAAAGTACACCAAATTGTGCTAGACGTCCGCCGAATTAAAGTGAGAGAGATAGCAGAGGCTATAAAAATGTCCAAAGAACGTGCTTGTCACATATTAAATCAAGATTTGGGAATGAGAAATCTGTCCGCGCGTTGGGGACCGCGTTTGCTCACGTTAGACCAAAAACGTGTTCGAGTGAACATTTCCAACGCGCTCTGTTGGCTCAGTTTAGGCACAATAAATCTTAGTTTTGACGCCGATTAATTACTGTCGATGAAACTTCGATACACCGTTATACGCACGAAACAAAAATACAGTCAAAACAGTAGAGTACAAAGGGGGACTCGGCTCCAAAAAAAGCAAAAAATATCGACTCACTCAAACGACTGTCAAATAAAAACTACCAGTTCAAAATGGCTGAAATTTTGGTGAGTAACTGTCAAAAGATAAACAACTACATTCAGTATCTTTTGTTGACGAGCGCCGCTATCTTCATGTTCTTCCCTCGTATATATAGATATTATCACTATTTATTGGCCTGTATGAATCCGGAAGTTCATGACCTCACCAACTCGGCTCCACCATCGTTCTCTGTCCTGCGCACTGTCCTTCCACGTTTGATCATCCGATCCGATCTCCTCAAGGTCAGACCTTACATTATCCTGCCATCTCCGTCGCGGCCGTCCCACCGATTTCTTTTCTGTTGGTCTACCGTTAAGAATTCTACGCACAGTCCTATCGATGCCCATTCGCGCCACATGTCCAGCCCATCTTCATCTTTGCGACCTGATTACTCTCACTATTGTAGGTTTGCGGTATACCTTTTCCCATTCGTGGTTGTGGGATTTCCTCCATTGTCCTGCCTCCACTATGATTTCTTTTTCTGGAACGATGGTGGCTCTTGTCGTATGTAAATTACTGCTTTTTCTGTGATAGAGTGATTCATCGTCAGTTGGTACTATATAAGAGCGTATTAAGCTGTTGAATTCTCGACACATGCGTTGGTATGGCCTTCGACTGGGGCTAGCATCAGGTGGTTGTCTCAAGGTGAGTGATGAATCGTGGGAAGGAATGTGAATTTCGACTTAGATTTTGGGTATAAATAGGGAGTTCCACTGTAGACAAGAAGTCAAAACGCTGTGTAGTATCATCTACCAGTTCGTTTTAAACAGAACCTTCCAAGTTCGAGTGAATGAAAAGCTTTCCCGAACTTTCAACGCCGCTGCAGGCGGACCACAGGGCTCCATTCTAGGCCCAATCTTATTTAATATCTACACCTCAGATATTCCTCGCCCTGTGGATGGTAGAGTAAATCAGATATGCTATGCGGATGACGTCCTAGTGTACACGTCATCTAAAAGCCCAAAACTCGCAACAACCGAGTCAGCCGTCATCAAGACGAACTGTATCAGTATTACAGTCGATGGAAAATTCGACTTAACCCATCCAAAGCAGTTGCTATAATTCTGAGTAGTAAACACTCCCAACCTATTTCTCGATATTCACAGAATATCCGAATAAAAATAGGAGGTACTGCGATTAGACCACAGGACAGGATAAAATATCTTGGGGTCATCTATACCCCAAAAATGAATTTCATCAAACATGTGACCCACATTCTTCAAGGGGCATCGGTCGGTCTAAGCAATTGCACAAAAAGTTAAGCTTCTCTGCTATAAGCAGCTAATCCGATCTGGAATATCGTACGCCTTTCCCATATTGTATTGGCACTCGTTCGGCCAACACGTAGTTTGATCTCCGCCGACCGAGGAATGTCGTCGGGGAAGATTTAGCTAATGTTCAACAGCAAAATGTATTGACACTCGTTCGGCCAACACGTAAATTCCTACGTACTGCAATTGCGTTTTCTACACTACGTACGCAACTTCCGCCAACAACTGCGTCTTGTGGGCCGTGGGGATGATCAGGAACAATGGTGTCTCCTTGCGTGTAGTGATGTTGAGTTTCGCTCTGAAATAATGTAATGTATGAAATGGGAAAAGAATACCTAAATGGTCGTGTAGCAATCCTAGAAATAATCCGTATCCATACGGCAATAATCAAACGGCTTGGATTATTTGTATTAACTATTTCCTTTATTTAGTCGATTAGTTATATTTCACCGGATTATAATTTGATACGAACTGTGTCGCCTGAATAGCAAAAGCAGAAGCAGGATATTGTCATTGAAGTTGGTTGACAGCTACCAATTTAGTTGTTTATGCGTTGTCATGACAACTGTTAGCTGACTGTTGTTGAATGGTGGCGATGGTTGTATTCAATTGCGAATTCGCTGGTTGCATCCGCAACACATATGGTCCTGCATATCTTCGGCCCAAATGGAAAGACTTCGAGTTTCTGAAAGCAAACTCCTCAGAAGATGCATCAACCACTTTAGAAGGCCTGACGGTCGCCATTACCCGAACTGTCACCTATACGAAGGTGCCTCCATTATCCCTATCGACGAGTACTTGCTACAATTATCATACAAGTACCTCGAAAGCATTCAGAACAGCGAGAACCTACGGGAGTCTTGCGTTCTTGACCCTTCTCTCTTTCGATCTCTTCGGATCAGACCACCACAATTTTTTCTTCAGTACAAAACTGAAGAAAGCACCCTTCCCAACAACATTCTCCTTTATAATAGAGAATTCCTGGACCCATCCCATACGGTCTACTGCTGACACACTACAAACACGCACGCGCAGTACAAAACAGCACAAACAAACACACACACACACACACACCGACTAAAGCGCAGATTATCAGACGCCAAAGACGTGATCTGCGTTTACTCTACCGCACACAAGACCTACCGGTCTTGTACGATTTCTTTCCCACCATCCTATAGCGTTTGAAATAATAGTGAAGAAGAACGTGTGATTCGAACTGACGCTATGACAGTTTGAATCACCAAAAATTGTACCTAAGCGTTACCCATCAGGCTACTGTCCGATTTTAGAATTTGATTTTTAAACTCGACTATACTCCACTGATGTATTTTCTTATTCGATTTTTCGTTCGGTGCTCTTCACTATTTTGCTTGTGTGTGTATCTGTTGTATCTGTTAGAGTCGCCACAATCCCCCCATCCAAGCAGTTAGAGAAGAATTTAACTAACCCTGTCCACACTATCCTTAGATACCTCCCTCCCCTTTCTTTTCAGATATCTTGAGACCAAGCCCAACATGTTCACGGATGTGGGTGATTCTGGTTATCGCTAGGTGACCAGAAGGCAGAGACAAGATGAAGAACACATTTGTCCTTGTCTCCCTAAAGTCGGCCTCTCGCCACCCCCCCCCCCCCCCCCCTTTTTTTTTTCTTAGACAAGAATTCAATTAGTATCCGGCACCACCAGTGGTGCATTTGATTTGATTAAACTAAATAAACACTAACAGGAAAACCTTTCATTTAAATTCGGCCAACACAACAATTGGCACAGCGGCGACCAACAAGTAAGTAATATATGGTATACATATAACAAAATAGAAATAAATGTTGTATAGAAATATACAACAGTCTTAACACGTTTTTCTTCTTCGAGCACGCTGATCTGCGAAACCTCCGGTAATTCTTCAGCATCGTCATCAGGATTGATGTAAATTGAACCGTTCTTTGCATGGAAGTTTCTTGGTCCTAAAAAGGCGGTTCCGATCAATAATTTTTACTGAGAAATAGTATCTGACACAACACGTATGAGAGTCGGAGCACAGTGCCCATCTACCGTGACTTCCCTTTGGAATTCTCCTAGCGCCATATGAGGAGGTGATCCTATTCCTGTGAACTGTACTTTCGTCAGCTGAAGCGGTGGGGATCCAATTCTCTCGTACTAGTCTCTACGCACGAGAGTCAGATCGCTCCCGGTGTCGATGAGTGCGTTTTTTAGTAAAAGCGCGCAATTCTCCAAACTTGGGGGCAACGAGAAATTACGCCCCATAATAGGCCCTACGGTTAGGTAATGAAAACACTCTTCAATTTCCTAGAAATTCAAATTTTAATCAACCAATAATTTGCCAGATATGTAACAAGAAGGGACATTCTTTGGCGACCTGTTAACCCAACACTAATTTCCCAGATTTTGCCCCCCTTAAAAAATCGACGAGTGTTGCATATAAGGCAGAGGTGCGTCGTCTGTGGTCAACAATGTTACAGCTTAGGGTCCTGTCAGCAAAAGCTGAAATAGGAATCGCGGAATCGAAACCGTTTATATTTGATTCACCCTTGTAAATATACCATTTCCATTTTACGAGATTGCCCGAAGTTCGTAACTTCAGAATACAAAATAAATATTGTGACGCATACGACAATCAGCTGTGATATCTCGCAAGTCTCCAAAACAAAGTACTAGAATATTCTAGAAAGTACTGGAAAACCGGAGACTATGAGCAGTAGAACATTCGAGACTATAGAACGGACGGAAACGAAACGCCGAATCAGAATGAGGAAAAACGGTATAACGATAAGTCTCGGAAGTGAAAGAAGAGTCACCGAATTATTAGCGAAATATCAAGGAATGGTTGTTATTAACGGACTAATAAAGTGTTTACAAAGAAAATCGGTTTAACGGCTCTTATTTATTAAAATAATTAATCCAGCGAACCCAGGATATTGAACGTATTTAGAGTGCCTATACAAATCGAGTATATTACACCAAAATGTAATATGTTAAAATAGGCATTTAGTCTAATATTGTAAAAAACTTTATCCGTACTTCTTTTTCTTTTGCAAATACTAGGTGTATGCATAAGGTTTAACTAAGAGATGGAGCCAGCGAAATGTACGTAACGTATTGTAGCGAGCTTAGGGTTCGCTGGATTAATTATTTTTAGTGAATAAGAACCGTTAAATCGATTATTAATTAATATCACACTTTATTAATTCGTTCATAACCCGTTACTTATCCCGTACACTCCGATTTCCTTTCTTGTCGCTTGCTTCACTTTCTCTTTTTTTTTTATATCTCTCACCATCAGCTGTCTCGACGTCTTTTTATCGTTTCTCACATTCTCATTTCGTTTCCGTCCGTTCCATAATCTTGGATGTCTAGTCTCCAGTTTTCCAGTACTTTATAGAATATTCCAGTACTTGTTTTGGACTTTCCCGAATATTCCAGTACTGTCTGTCATATGCGTCACACTACCCTCCACCTAGACTAGCTCGTCCCGAACTAAGTTCACTGGTCTTCTGGGTTAACAAAAGTCGCCAGTCGGTCACGATGTACCACTTTCATTTTGGCGTTCGGTCTTCGCTGAATCCTATAGACAACGTCGTTAATTCTTGTGAGGACCTTATACGGTCCTTCCCAATGTTGCTGCAACTTCGGGGATCTTCCTCTTTACCGGTGGGGGTTGTAGAGCCACACGTTATCGCCTGCATTAAATCCGAATGCGTTGGCTCGAACGTCGTACCTTGTTTTCATCCTGTCACTTGATACCTTGATTTGCTTTCGAACCAAGTGATGAATCTCGTCGAGGCGATTTCTCCATTCGGCTACGTAGTCTTCCGTCTTATGTATGGCGTCTGGAGGTATTCCGAATCGCAGATCGGCTGGTAATCGTATCTCTCGTCCAAATATAATTCTTGCTGGAGAATGGGCTGTCGTCTCGTGATTAGCCGATCTATAACTCATGAGAAAGGTTTGTACGTATTTGTCCCAATCTCGTTGGTGATCACTAACGACCTCCGATAAGTGCTCTTTCATTGTTCGGTTGAACCTTTCGACCATTCCGTCTGACTACGGATGTAAGGATGTGGTCCTGGTTTTCCTTACGCCCAGTGCCGCACAGATGCCTTGAAATATCTGTGATTCGAAATTTCGGCCCTGATCGGAATGAAGCTCACAGGGATCTCCATATCTGCTGATCCAATTATTGATAAGCTGCTCAATGACGGTTGTTGCTTCTTGGTTTGGAATCGGAAGGACTTCCACCCACTTGCTGAAGTAATCCATGACGACCAATATGTATTTGTTGTTGTCGTTGGTTTTTGGAAATGGTCCTGAGATATCAATCGCAATTCGCTCGAAAAGGCACCCACGTTGTACTGCTTCATAGCGCTCCTTGGTTTTGCTGTTGGTCCTTTGGTCGCAGTGCAAGTTGTGCACTTCCTACACCAAGACTCGACGTCATCTCTCATGTGAAGCCAGTAAAATCGAGATCGTAATTTTGAGTGACTTATTAACTCCCAGATGCCCACCGGAGGCCCCGTCGTGCATTTCTGTTAGAACATCTTTCACTTTTGATGGCGGGTTAGAATCTGCATTCGATGGGATTTTCCGTCGGCGGCTTCCCATTTACGCTTAAGAATACCATCTTCCACCAGCAAGGAATTCCATTGTGCCCAATATGCCTTAAATGTCCCACTCTTGTCGGAAATATTGTTCCAAGTTGGCCGCTCGTTCTTTTCTTTGTGTTCCAGGATTAGCGACATATGTTCATCCTGAAGTTGAGTTGCGTGTATAGCATCATTCGTCCACCCATCTAGTACTTCTACTTGTACATTTCGCAGGTGGTACGCCTCTTCTTTCTCTTCCGCTTTATGACAATGTTTAAAATCTGGCTTACATCGTCTTCTTGATAGAGCATCAGCGTTATTATGCACCTTCCCTTGCTGAATTGAGCTTATCATTGATATGGGTTCACATTCTGCGGTTAACTCTCCTTTTCTTATTGCGACCGGCTCTTCGGACGCATTTAGTACTCTGACAGGTACAATGTGTTTCTTCACCACAGGTTGTTCCGTTGATAATCTCCTCTTATGACAAGCGCATGAACAACAATTCTCACTCGATGTTTCATTCATTCGTCGACGTTTCCTACAGTCAACAGAGATGTGGCCGACTCCGCCGCATGTCCAGCACTTCATAACAGGTCTCGGGGTTCTCCGTTGTACATGCCCGATTCTTTGGCAGGAACGTTCCTGGACGGACATTTCTCGGACTCTATATGTACTCCTGGTAGCCAGTTTAGCAGATTCATATGCCAATGCGAACGCCAGTATTTCATTAGTCGTCTTCTTTCCCGCTAAACGAACGGCCTGTTGCAAGTCCCGATCTTGGAGTGCGTTTATAAATGCATCCATTGCTACCTCGTTCAGAAATTCCTTAGTCATATTTGAATAAGACAAGTTTGCCAATCGATCAATGTCTGCCTGCAATGATGGAGTAATCGGGGTGCCCATTGTTGAAGCGATCCCCTTCCCTTGGGGTACACCTTTCTCTTCGTTCAAATGTAGCAACGAATGGTGTTTCCGTTTACAACTGGTGCTTATTCACAATGTCCCATCTCTGGCGAGGACTGAGTGCCTTGAACTTAAAGCAGTTGTGAGTTAAATGTGAGCCCGAACACATTGAACAATCGGGAATAGCTGAATTGTGGACGCGAACCTCAGATCGTTTACTTCGGGAGACTCCGTGAGAGATGGCTTACGATGTTTGCCCCATGACTTCCAAAGTTCTGACTCTCGTAAGCAGGAACTGCTCTAGTATGCCGTAGGTCGGATAATCCACGTATGATGAGATGTGGGATTCGCACAAACCTCGTGTTTTAAGGGGGAGTTTTTGGATTGTCTGATATATCAAGACATCTTCCCATGAAGCGACTGGAACCCCGAGGTTCTGTAATGATTGCCTTGCCTCGTTCGTGGTATCCACCAGAGACCTAATGCCATCGGCCGACTCATGACCTAATGATGGTTGGTCAAACAGCAATCCGAACTGGTTATCCTTCAGCAACCTTACGTTTTGGTAACGCTTCACTAAGGTTGCCCATGCCGACCCAAAATTCCCGTCGACGATTGCGGTGTTCCTCAGCAAACGTTCAGCCTCTCCGTTCAAGTTGGCCTTCAGATAGTGAAGCCTTTGCACATCGGACAATGTTGAGTTCCCAATGATGAGACTCTCGAAAAGGCTCTTGAACTCTGGCCATGTCTTAAAGGAACCAGAGAAAGAGGGAATCTTGATTGGCGGGAGCCTCATCTCCGTAGTTGGATCCTTGCTTCCTCCAACTGAGCTATTGAACGAGCAGTGCAACTGTGATTGACATCCTGTGTTCGGCAGTTGTGCCTTTAATTCCGACGAATAGCTGTAATATAGCTCCTTTAACTTATGGAATGTTAGCTCTTCCATATATTTTGATTTAGCGTCGTCGCTCGGGGCCGCAATTATTTTCTGGTGCAATTCCCTTGCTTCTTCAAAGGAGTGTTCTAAACTATTTAACCGCACTTCATTCATAGGAATGGTTTTAGCTAATTGATCCAAGGCCAGATATGCCTTGTGATCAGCGGTTAATTCTGTGGCGATGGCTGTTAGGGAGTCGATCCAGTTGGCCAATCGTGCCTTGCTCATTTCTCCACCCTTATTAACCTGTTCCTCTTATTTCGTACAGTTCCTTACTCAGTCGCACTCGTTAGCTCACCCTTCAAGTTCCCGAAGACCGATGTGGTGACCGCCGAAACTAAACTGATGAATTGGTTTCCTAAAAAATGTCGTTTTTTAAACCTGTCCGCCAACCAAGCGAATCGGGTGGTTCTCGTAATCACTTGCTGCCTGGTCGAAAGTATACGCAACCCCGTTGATCGACCCAAGCGAACCAAAGTTCAACAAAAGGAGAAAATACAGTCCAACATGCGGCCACCAGAGAACACACAACCAACAATCGCAATCGAGCACGAATAGAAAAATGCTCCGTACTCACGGCTGAACCAACACCCAGCAGAACCACACACGCCACGAAATTCTGATCAAAATAGATTCTATCGTAATCTGCCGATTGGCCAACTCGTCAAGCACACAACCACGGATATTCCCTTGAAATTGGACACACAACCACAGATACTCTTCAATTAAGATCCCTAGGATCGTTTATTTTAAAGAATTTGTAATATCACTCACCCTCGAGTCGAGCGTTGCTCTGTTATTGTTCATAGACCAGAAACGGTTTGGCAACGAGGAACAGCTAAACCGAATTCAATATGCTGCGTTTGTTGTCTGGCATCCAAAACAGCTTACTCGAGTTCAAATGTTTGTATTATCGCTGGCTCCGTGTAGCTTTCAAAAGGAGAATCCGGCTCGAAGGACCATTTTATGATCTTTCCGATCCAGCAAAAAGAAACAATTAGTAAACGTTATAAAAATGGTAAATTTATTATGGTGGACAATGATTATCTCACCTGAGTTGGTTCTAATTCTTCACAATAATGATAATTTTTAAAGACAATTCAAGTGGTTCTTATATAATTTTCAAAATTCTTAAGATCCGTTTCCTTTGCGGCAGCTTCACCGTCACAATCGTGTCATCCGTTGAAATCCGACTTCTTTTGGTGGCAGCGGTCCCTCCTGACCTCTTCTTGCTGTATTCCCCGTTGCCTGAGATTGCTTTTGAGTCTCATAGCAGATAACTGGTATTAAAGGCTCAGCTCGAATCGCAGCTTTACCAGAGCGAGCTTTCCGTTGCATACCCTTAAGCGCGGGGTAACACCTGAGCCGCCAGCTGATCTATTTAACTTCTGTCGTTGACGATGTTATCGATTATTGTCATCGTTTACTTGGGTTATGTCGTTGCCTGTGTTATGTATTATTTGGTGTCTCATGTTGCATTTGCTTTTGCAACACATTTGGGTTTGTTTTTATGGGGTTACGTGGTCGTTCGTTTGTACCAACAACTCACCATCATTAGAAGAGCTCAGAAACAATATCGATCGTGATTTTGCCAACGTTCCGGCCTACATGAACCAGTGGTTCAAAAATTGACTACAAAGAATGGATCGCTGCAAATGTACTCCCGGTGGTTATATGAACGAAATTGAACTTTATACTAAAATATAGCATTTGTACTGCTGTCACACACCTACAACTCCCCCTCACTATAATAAAAATACCTCAAATAGCAAATTTACACAAACTACTTCGCAATATTTGATATAAAAAGTTGGCGTGAAAAAATATTACAGACGTCAGAAAACTTCGACGAAAAGTATATATAAAATGGCTCCTCGATAGTATAGTGGTTAGTATACCCGCCTGTCACGCGGGAAACCGGGGTTCGATTCCCCGTCGGGGAGCCTCTGGCGCAAGACTAATGACGGACTTGCTATATAAGGCCAAGGCCGGTTCCCGGTTGTAGTGCCGATGATGATGATGATATATAAAATACCGCGAAAGCAAACGAACGAATAATTAGTGAACGCGGGTGAACAACAAATTAATCGAACCTCGCCGCGTGTGACCTACGTACCACAGGAACACGAGGCATGTCCCGTGTAACTAACTCATCATAACAGAGGGATCAAGAATCCTGCACCCACGCAACAAGAAAACCTGAAGCGTCGACCAATGAAGCGGTCCAACGACCCAGAGACACGTAAGTTTATTAATATTTATTTAATTATTAGGTGTACAACTTTGCTTCCGCCGTTTTGCAATAGATGGCTGTTGCTGTAAGTGGTAGTTGAAATAAATAGATCATAGATGTCATACAATAAGCTTAGGTATTTGTAAACATAACGCCATCGAAATATTAGTCGATTTGTGTCTGCGTCAGAAATTTATTCTCGATTAAACATGTCAGCTTACGAGCCAAATTCTCGTCATTTGCGGGAGGTTTTAATTTTCTGCTTTAATATGAAGAAATGGATTCGTATGCTGCCCGAAAGATGGGAGAAGGTAGTGGCCAGCGATGGACAATACTTTGAATCATAAATGTATAACCAGTTTAGTACAATAAAGCCTCGAATTTCGGAAAAAAACGGCGGAAGGAAAGTTGTACACCTAATAAAATATGTAATATTAATAATATGGTCTGGTAATATTTATTATTATTAATATATACAACAAGTAAGTGAAATTTAGTAATATTTATTGTTAGCAAAATATATATAACAATTTTGGTGCAGTCGGTAAGTACCAACTGCGGGCTGTATTAGAGGGAAAAACCCTTTAAATCCTAATCGGAGATAAAGGCCCAGTGGTAAGTAGAGCCCCGAGGATCTAACGCCCCTACACCAACTACCCATACTAGGGGTTAGGGTTAAATAAATAAAAGGTATGTTAAAATTTGCTTACAATAGAGAGAGAGAGGGGGATAGGATAAACCATCGAACCTGGTCACGTTAGTCTACTCAGTCGATATTTTCCGTTGTTTCTTTTGTTTTTAGTTTCAGTTTTTTGTCAGCTGATAATTTAGTCACACTACGCAGTCGAATTTTTTCGTGGTTTATTTTGTTTCAGACAAAAACTGGTCTTCCCTTTTACTTTTCTTTTCGATTCTCTTGCAGATTTGGTCTCGTCTCTCACCGCTGGTGGTTTTTGGTGCACAATTTCTCCTCTATTCTCAACTTTTCGCTCTCGTATCTACGGCTCGACCGGTTCAGTTAGTCTTTGGGGGAATTTAAGTAAACGCGAGCGTAATTCTCGATGCAAACGAGAAGCCACGCGAGAAGAGACTCCTCGGAACGCCCGACGGAAGAACCCATCGAAACCATGTTGGGAACGGAAAAATTGTTGTACTTAGTCCAGAGAAACGTGTCAACAACTGTCGAACTGCAAATGTTCCTTGAGAGTTCTGATAGGACCTTAAATTGTTTATCCACAACGGAGGAACAATGTTTTCTGCGTTGGCTACCCATGCGGTTGGGCGGAAAGGTTTGCCGCATATTTAAAGAAAAATTCCCAACAACCTACCCAGAGTACGAACGACTCCGAAGTGCGTTTACTACCGCAAGCAGCATACGAGGAGTTACACTCTAAACTCTCTCGTATGCGACAATCCGGTTAATCGAATCTCGGCGCGTGTAACCTACGCACCACAGGAACACGAAGCAAGTCTTGTGTAACTCATCATAACAAGGGGATCAAGAATCCTGCACTTCCTGCAACAAGAAAACCTGAAGCGTCGACCAATGAAGCGGTCCAACGACCCAGAGACACGTAAGTCTATCTGGTCTAGTAATATTTATTATTATTAATATATACAACACCCGTACTTGGTAGAAACCTTGACGTGGTGCGGGAGCTTAAACTACAATGAATCGCTCAGGATATTATGATGGAAGCGTATGCTTCCAGTAGGAACACCCATCTCAGACAGGCTAGCGAGGAGTAAGACACAAAGATCTACCACCCCTAATCCAGGGTGTTACGCGTCACCACGCCCATTGGATGCTTTGCAGCCAGGGGTATATCGGCTGTATTATAACAGCGCCTCTCTGACACCGGGTCAAATCAGAGCAGTAAGCAGAATTTACCATATCAAAGAGGGGCTCTGATATGGCGGACATTTGAAACCCCAAGACTCGTGGGAATAAAAATGAATAATCAATATACAAAAAACAATCTCACGAAAAACCCGGTAGGCGTAGGTGTGATGAGCCGACACTACCATAAGGGAACAAATCATCAAGAAAACACCGACCCGGCAAAAAGAAGATGTAGGGAAAAACGGAAAAAGCGGGATATACGCGTCGGCACGTGAAATGTTCGAACGTTATATAAACCAGGCGCGATACAGACGGTCGTAGAAAACGCGAAATAATATAAAATGGACATCGTCGCCCTTCAGGAAGTCCGACACCCACATCAAGTAACCGATACCAACAGGTTTACACTGGCGTGTGGAGGTACCGATACACAACCAGGGGACTGGCTTCATCATAAGCAAGAAGATTACGCCCGATGTAAAAGATGTGCAATTTATTAATGACCGAATGTCGGTGCTAAAAATGCAGGGACCATGTTACAATTATGTATTTATAAACGTACACGCCCCAACAGAATCTACGGACGAAGAAACGAAGGACACATTCTACGAGGCCCTGGAGGAAGTACTGGGTGGGATCTCATCATTCGATGTTAAAATCCTCCTCGGGGACCTCAATGCAAAAATTGGAAAGGAAGACATCTTCCAGCCAACTATAGGTAAAGAGAGCCTACACGACGTTTCAAACGATAATGGAATTCGAATTATCATGTTCGCAGCGTCCAAAGATCTGGTAGTGAAAAGCACGATGTTCAAGCACAAGGAAATTCATAAAGCCACATGGATATCACCCGACCTTCTAGTGATAGGCAAAATTAGAAGTCGGCTCGCAGCAAACCCACAGGGGCAATCACGGGAGACAAGCAAAAAGTTCGACATTGATAAACTAAAAGACCTACGCAAAAGGGCTGAATATCAAGAGGAACTAACGAATAAATTTAGCATCCTATAGAATGGGAGTAGTGAGGAAGAGGAAACCAATAATCTGAGCACTAAATGGACATCGATCAGAGACACAATCAAACAAACAGCCCAAAAGGTATTAGGATTTAAGAAAACAATTAAGTGCAAACTTTGGTTTGACGATGAGTGCAGGACGAAGATCGAACAACGTAAACGCCTCAGAATGATCCACTTAGAAAGATATGATGCAGTCAACGCAGACAGATACGCGACAATTCGGAAAGAGACAATGAGACTTTTCCAACGCAAAAAACGAGAATAGGAGAAGACTCGGGTCGAAAAAAATCCTAGAAAATGCCCGAGCAAAGAGCATCAGAGGTACATAGGCCGACATAAACTCAATTAGAAATAGCTACCGAGGGAGAGCTAAAATAATTCGAGACGGAAATGGCTGTCTGGACACAGAAATAACCAATATCGTCACAAGATGGAAGCAGTACTTTGAAAACCTGCCTAATGTGCGCACCCATCACTGACGTACATACAGCTGAGGCTCAGATCCCAGAGCCCATCTTTTAACGAAGTTGTAAACGCAATAAATCGATTGAAAAACAACAAGGCTACCGGAGCCCACCGCATACATAGAGGAGAGGCAACCGCTCGAAAGATCCACAAACTGATCAAAACAATATGGGATAAGGAAGTCACTCTGGAAGAATGGAAAACCCGATAGTCGTCCCCATCTTCAAAAAGGCCACAGATCAGCCAATTGTAACATTTGGGTCATTCGTAATTGTAACACTTATGGTATTTGTATTATTATTGTACTTGCAGCTTTAAAAGGCTGCGCCAATTGTAACATGGTAAATGTAGCTCATTTGGGGTTGTGTTCCAATGGCAAAGATTTTAATGTATGCTTTAATTGTAATTCACTAGGCTTCTTGTAATACTTTGTCTTTAGGGTTTCCGTGATTGTTGGCAACGTTATACAGCAATGTGATGTCCCTCTGCTTAACTTAATATACAAATACTACCAACCACATACAAATACTAACAAATGTCATACTGGCGAGAATCACACCATACGCAGAAGAGATAGTGAGAGACTACCAGTGCGGATTCCGTAGGAACCGGTCAACGACCCACCAAATGTTCACAGTAAGGCAACTACTGGAAAAGAAGTGGGAATACGGAGAGACGGTTCACCAGCTGTTCGTTGACTTCAAAAAGGCCTACGACTCAGTCGCAAGGCAAAGACTTTACCATATTGTAGTTGAGCTGGGAGTCCCGAACAAATTTTGCGCCCTCATTCAAATTTGCATGAACGAAAATAAAGGGCGAGATAGAATAGAAAACCACCTCTCAGAACCATTTGCAATCCGCGACGGACTAAAACAGGCGGATGGCCTCTTACTAATCTTGTGCTCGAGTACTACAACATAGGCGGATCATCCCTGAACGGGGTCACACAAGTGCTCGCATATGCGGATGACAACGCCATCTTGGGCGACATCCTAGAAATTGTAAGTAAAAACAGTGAAATCATCATGCAAGCGGAAGAAGAGGTGGGCTTAGAAATAAATGAAGTCAAAACAAAATATATGATTACGATGAGAGCAGGTGGACCTCAGGGAACACATATAAACGTCAGAGGCAAGATCTTTTTTAAAAAAGTTAAAGAATTTAAATATCTGGGAACGATACTGACGGCCAGTAACGAAATGTAGAAGGACATTAACAAATGACTACATTCCGGCAACGTTAGTTAGCACGAAGTCAGTAAACTGCTGAAATCCAAAGTACTATGACGTAATATAAAGCTCTGTCTCTATAGAACCGTAATCATGCCGATTGTTCTATACGGGTGGGAAACATGGGCTCTCACAAAACGGGAAGAAAACAAATTCTGCGTATTCGAGAATAAAGTTTTAAGGAGTATCTTTGGCGGTAAATATGACGAGGAGGACACCTCACAACCACGAATTGGAAGAGCTATACCGCAAACCTACAATAGTGAGAGTAATCAGGTCGCGAAGATTAAGATGGGCCGGACATGTGGCGCGAATGGGTAACGATAGGACCGTGCATATAATTCTTGACGGTAGACCAACGGGAAAGAGACCGGCAGGACGGCTGCGACGGAGATGGGAGGATAATGTAAACTTTGACCTTGAGGAGATCGGATCGGATGATCAATCGTGGACAGAGAGTGCACAGGACAGGGAACGATGGCGAAGTCGAGTCGGCGAGGTCATGAACTTCAGGGTTCATACAGGCCAATAAATAATAAATAATACCACAAACCTACAATAGTGAATAGTAATAGTCAGGTCGCGAAAATTAAAATGGGCCGGACATGTGGCGCGAATGGGTAACGATAGGACCGTGCGTATAATTCTTGAAGGTAGACCAACGGGAAAGAGGCCGGCAGGACGGCTGCGACGGAGATGGGGGGGATAATGTACGGTTGGGCCTTGAAGAGATCGGATCGGATGATCAATCGTGGAAAGAGAGTGCACAGGACAGGGAACGATGGCGAAGTCGAGTCGGCGAGGTCATGAACTTCAGGGTTCATACAGGCCAATAAATAGTAATACTAACATATACAAAAAGTTAGTGGAATGTAGTATTGTAATGTCTATTGTTAGCAAAATATACTGTGGTGGAAAAATAATAGAAACAAAGGTTTAGATAACGACCAACAATCAGTAACTGCGTACAATTTGGTTTTTCTTCGACACCAATTCTATACCCGAACCGTAACTAACAGTACTTTGATATGGTGCATCAATTTGCTCTTATTAGTTTTTTTGTTTTTACCTAGTAGTAAAAAATGCAAGCGAAAGGGATATTCTACCACTGCGTTCCACCGCCATTTTGTGTTTAATATGTAAACGCTATAAAAGCAATGTGTTTTTATGTTTAATTCCTTCTTCCTTTTTCGTTCATCGTCTCGCTAAAACGTGTTTTTGTGTCGTAAGCAACACAAGAAAATTATGTTTTATATCGCTAAAAAATTAAATTTATTTCATAGTTTTTCTTAGCGTATTGTGTTACATTTTCGTTGCGTTTTGTGTTATCTGCTTTGATTTAAATACTAAAACTAATAAAGAAGCATTTCGTAGCATTACTTCCTCGTGTTTCGTTTTTTATTTGTTGTTTATTTGTGTCGCTATAATTGATCCGGTACGGTAAACGCGCCGTGCTATAAAACAGACTGCATTCCGGCAACGCTAATTGGCACGCAGTCAGTAAACTGCTGAAATCCAAACTGATATCACGTAACATAAAGCTCCATGTCTATAGAACCATAATCATGGCGATTGCTCTATACGGATGGGAAACATAGGCTCTCACAAAACGGAAAGAAAACAAACTCCGCGTATTCGAGAATAAAGTTCTAAGGGATATTTTTGGCGGTAAATATGACGAGGAGGCGGGACAATGGAGGAAACTCCACAACCACGAATTGGAAGAGCTATACCGCAAACCTACAATAGTGGGACTAATCAGGTCACCAAGATTAAGGTGGGCCGGACATGTGGCGCGAATGGGTAACGATAGGGCCGTGCATATAATTCTTGACGGTAGACCAACGGGAAAGAGACCGGCTGGACGGCTGCGACGGAGATGGGAGGATAATGTAAACTTTGACCTTGAGGAGATCGGATCGGATGATCAATCGTGGAAAGAGAGTGCACAGGACAGGGAACGATGGCAGAGCCGAGTCGGCGAGGTCTTGAACTTCCGGGTTCCCACAGGCCAATAAATAATAAATAATACCACACAACTACAATAGTGAATAGTAATAGTCAGGTCGCGAAAATTAAGATGGGCCGGACATGTGGCGCGAATGGGTAACGATAGGGCCGTGCGTATAATTCTTGACGGTAGACCAATGGGAAAGAGACCTACATGACGGCTGCGACGGAGATGGGGGGAGTATGTAAGGTTTGACCATGAGGAGATCGGATCGGATGATCAATCGTGGAAAGAGAGTGCACGGGACAGGGGACGATGGCGGAGTCAAGTCGGCGATCATGACTTCCGGGTTCCTATAGGCCAATAAATAATAAATAATACCACAAACCTACAATAGTGAATAGTGATAGTCAGGTCGCGAAGATTAAAATGGGGCGGACATGTGGCGCAAATGGGTAACGATAGGACCGTGCGTATACTTCTTGACGGTAAACCAATGGGAAAGAGACCGACAGGACGACTGCGACGGAGATGGGAGGACAATGTAAGGTTTGACCTTCAGGAGATCGGATCGGATGGTCAAGCGTAGAAAGAGAGCGCACAAGACGGAACGACGACGGAGTCAAGTCGGCGAGGTTATGAACTTCCGGGTTCCTACAGGCCAATAAATAATAAATAATACCGCAAACCTACAATAGTGAATAGTGATAATCAGGTCGCGAAGATTAATATGGGCCGGACATGTGACGCGAATGGGTAACGATAGGACCGTGCGTATACTTCTTAACGGTATATCAACGGGAAAGTGACGGCAGGACAGCTGCGACGGAGAGGGGGGGACAATGTAAGGTTTGTCCTTGAGGAGATCATATCGGATGGTCAAGCATGGAAAGAGAGTGCACAGGACAGGGAACGATGGCGGAGTCGAGTCGGCGAGGTCATGAACGTCAGGGTTCCTACACGCCAATAAATAGTAATAGTAATATATACAACGTTGGCGCAAGGCTAATAACCTTGCCCGGAAAAACAAATTATTATGGAAAATTTAACAAGCCTCGGGACTTGTTAAATGAGGCCAAGACCAGATCCCGGTTGTAGTGCCTATGATGGTGATGATGATGAATATATACAACAAGTTAGTGGAATGTAGTATTGTAATGTCCATTGTTAGCAAAATATATATAAAACTGCACCTGGATTAATTTTAGCCCAATATCTCAATTATTTTGTATTTAATATAAAATATAATTTTTTTTAAATTTTTTTTATTCGAGTTCTCTCGGGGGAGGCGAACCTATAGCGCCCCGAGATGCCATCATTTAAATAAGATTGTGATAACCCTATTGACAAACCAGATATATAACTATATTAAAATTAATAGATGTGTAAATAATAAATAATTAATATAGTACAAAGAGACAAAACCGTTTAATATACAATTTCTTCTTTCACCTACAAACACATGTTTTAATTTAACTTACAAATAGCCCCTGTACCTTTTATTTCGTCCTGCCTTAATGGAATAAAATAAACCAGAATTTTGAAAATGACGTAAACAGCCGTCGTAGACTGTAATATCGATTTGGAAAAAGGACAAACATGTAAGGGAACCCTCACCAAGGAAAGTATAATATGTAATTAAAATGTTAAACGAAAAGGCGATTAAAAATGTCATACGACACAGAAAAATTTTGAATTTATATTATTTATAATATTATTTTACTCATTTATCGATGAATAATACAAACGACTTCTTCGTAATCTTCTTTCTTCCATATGTATGACTAAACGTCCCCCCAGTAAGATGTAGTATTCCAGTTAAAACAATTTGTTTGTTTCTTTTGAACGTTTATCGCTTGCCACACATATAAGCGGACTTATATACTGCGCCTATCTGAGTCAGTTCACTCGCTACTGGCAACACTGCATGTATCTATCTAAGCCCATAAAAATACCATCCCCTACTTCGCCTAATCCACAAGCCAACTACTCTCTAGGCCAACAATCAAAACTCGCATATTACAGTTGGGAAAATTCTGTGATTCATACCAACATATTTCATTATTTACAGAACTTTCCCCAAGCACTCAACCAAACAGGGTCGCAATGAAACAGCAAAATGCAAAACAAACACAAAAATATGAAAAACACAAAATCCCATTTCGAAAATTTCCACTCGACCAAAAGGGAATTTGGGAACTCGTTTGAAAAATGTAAACGTCGCATCGAAAACGGAATTGAATATCGCTGCGCCGGCAATTATCTATTTCGACGTTCATGTAGAACACACAAAAGTCTGTTCACAAACCACACACACCCCGAATGACTATAAATACCCGACAATCGACATCCGCTGTCACGTTCACAATGCCCACAGCATTGAGTCCATCCATGTGTGTGTGCGGGCACAGTAAGCCATGATACGGACTGCTATTTACCATACCTGTGAACAGTGGTGCTAAAGTCGTTTTCCTCCTGCTTATATTATATGTCAAAAGTGCATTGTGAAAGGGCCGTTCCGTCGAAATGTCTGTTGCCAGTTGAAAATAAGTAAAAGAGAAACAAACCGTACTTTAGTAATTAGCACCGCGAAACGATATTAACGTGTACTAACATACCTAAATGTGTAATTTGCACAACCAATTACACTTGGCAGATGTGGAAAATAAAAACGAATTTCGATATTTTCTTTCAAATCCAACTGAAATACTTTGTTTATGTGCTAAGCGAGCGTAGTAAAGTTGAAGATAGGTTCGCGTAGATGTGTGAGTGCCCATTCGCCTGCTGTGTATATATTTTGCCCGTAGCCTCTTACATATCGTATATGTGAGAGAAAGAGGACAAGTCAAGAGGCCGAGGTAGAGCGAGAGGGAATAAAATCATTACCCAACCGCTTTTTACCATGAAACTGAATTTAATGAAACTAAAGCCAGCAGTATTTTCGCCGTCGTTTTTGTTTTCAGTCCGTTCTTAGTTCGACTTGCGGATACAGAAAATTGTGAATATAGTTTACACTAAAATTACTTATCAACGGGATATTTCTTATAATATTTATGTAAAGAAAATTAAACGCGTTTTTTTTGTGCAGCTTGCCAATCGAACTGTGGTGTGTTGTGATTTGCAAAGTGCATTTTTGACATTAGAAGTTTGGCAAGCATTTGCTCACGTCGCGTATGAGGGCGCGCGAGTGAAGCAAAAAGATTTCTTTTGAGTTGATTAGTGTGGTTTTTTTTTTTTGGTCGGGTTATGCACCGAAGCATTTGTGAGGGAAGTACAGGCAACGGTGGTGGTGGTAAAATGTCACCACTACCATCAACTGTAGAACTGGCACCGCAATCATCGGAGGTGGCGTCATCGTCCATGGTAAACTCAACGATTGGTGTCAATTTACGAGTAACAGGGCATTGCAATCAGGGTGGCCGCAACCACATGGAGGACTTCTTCTCCGTCGCCTATCACCAGTCCGAAAATAAGAAGGACCTCGAATATGCATTCATTGGCATCTATGACGGACATGGCGGCAGCGAAGCAGCCACATATGCAAAAGAACACTTAATGATGGAGATAATCAATCAAAAGCTGTTTTGGTCGGACTGTGATCAGGATGTGTTGAAGGCGATCCGTGAAGGCTACATCGCAACGCACTATGCTATGTGGAGGGAACAAGGTGTGTTGACTTACAATTTGTTATATATTTTTCCATATATATGCTTTGTTCCTTTTAAATATTTTCTTCCTTCGTCATTATCATACATTTCTGATATACTCGTAACACTACGGAAAGACAAGACAAGAGACGAAAAAAACCGAAGAAACGAAAATCTGTATACAGAAAAAATAGGGAATACCAAACGAACAACGAACACAGAAATGCTAAATTAAAGTGACACGAAAGTATGTGTTGCTGGCTGCTGTCAGTGGCAGAAGGTTATAGGGGTTGTGTGTGTGTTTGGTGTGGTGTATAAACATATATAACGAATAAAGTGGAACGGGCATATGTGCACGCCACCTTGAGCTGTTCAAACTGTAGCTTTCTTCTAAATCGATTGTAAAATACGTGGGGTGAAAATGAAGGCAAAGAAAGAGAAAGAATAAACTCTCAAGAGTGGGTAGAAGGATTAAATAAAAAAAAAATGAAATAACAATGAGACTGAGCTGTCAATGTAGCGAAATTTTGACTTATTTAGATTTGCGTAGGTCTCGTCTGTTGTTGTTTTTCTCAAGTTTTTTTGCTTGCTTGTTTTTGCTTTGGTATATAAACAAAATATGACTCGAGAGTTGTCGGTTAACCGAATGGAAAGGTTAGAATCGGTCAGATAGAAACAGAAATGATATTGATGAAACTACATTCTTAATTTAGAGAAAATTCACCCACGACAATTGACGGGTGGATTATGCGTAGGGAAAAAGTTACATATGCAGGTATTAATTTCGAGGACTAACATACGTCCAAACAGGTTTGAATAATGAAATACGTCTATATCCTGAGGAAAATTATCTGAAAACGGGTGAATATCACCCTTTATATTTAACTAAATAATCTTGAATGATTCTATCCACACAAGGACTGGGTTATTTTATTTTGCTTTACTACACCAATGTAATACTGATCGGAAATCCCCTTTTTTATTCTTATCTTCCGACTTTCTTTTGACAAATCGCATATCTCGTTGTGGTCATACGTCGAATAATAACTGAACGGCCACACGGGGTCCAGTGGACCCCACGCAGAAAAACAAATCTTATTTATGGTCTATTTTATGTATTGTAGCGAGTTTAGGGTTCGCTGGATTAATTATTTGTAAATAAATAAGAGCCGTTAAATCGATTCTGAATAAATGTGACATTTTATTAGACCGTAATAACAATCGCTACTTTTTACCGTACACTTAACGTTTTCTTTATTATCGCTTCCGTAATTATCGCGTATTTTACTGCTTACTTCTCACTCGAGACGTATCGCTTGCTTCACGTTCTACTTCTTACTCCAACTATGCTCTGTGTGCGGCGTATTTATACTGTTTCAGCGTTTCGTTTCCGTCCGTTCCATTGCCTTGAATGTTCTACTGTTCCTAGTCTCCAGATTTCCATTACTTTATAGAATATTCTAGTACTCTGTTTCGGACTCTCTAGAATATTCTAGTACTGATTGTCATATGCGTCCCACTACCCTCCGCCTAGATTAGTTCGTCCCGAACTAAGTTCACTGGTCTCCCGGGCCAACAAAAGCCGCCAGTCGGTCGCGATGCACCACTTTTATCTTGGCGTTCGGCGGTGGAAGTTCTTGACCCTCTTCCAAATTTTCTACTGCTCTCCTGTTCGCGTCAGCTCTAGCCTGTCGCCATTCTTCCTTTTCTTGACGACGGAATTCCTCTTGCATTTTAGGGATCTCATGCGAATAGTATAAGAGAAAATGCATGTGCACACCCTTAAGCTCTTCTGGAGTTTGCGCATCACCTAAGCGATCTAGATCTTCATCTTTAATTACACGCATATCATCTGTGTGCGGCGTATTCGTTTCCGTCCGTTCCATTGCCTTGAATGTTCTACTGTTCCTAGTCTCCAGTTTTCCATTACTTTATAGAATATTCTAGTACTCTGTTTCGGACTCTCTAGAATATTCTAGTACTGATTGTCATATGCGTCACAGTATTG
Organism: Microdon myrmicae; assembly: GCA_963931805.1. NCBI lineage: Eukaryota > Metazoa > Arthropoda > Insecta > Diptera > Syrphidae > Microdon > Microdon myrmicae. The sequence goes on along the minus strand of OZ007501.1, from coordinate 96,659,062 downwards.
TAGCGAACTTGTGGTTCCCGGATTAATTATTTTAATAAATAAGAGGCGTTAAATCGATTTTCTTTGTAAACACTTTATTAGTCTGTTAATAACAACCGTTCCTTGATATTTCGCTAATAATTCGGTGACTCTTCTTTACTCCGCTTCTTTACGTATCGCTTCCATACTTATCGCTTCTTTACTTATCGCGTCTTTGATTGCTTACTCCTCTCTCTGATCTGCGTGTGACGTATTGATACCGTTTTTCCTCATTCTGATGCGGCGTTTCGTTTCCGCCCGTTCCATAGCCTTGAATTTTCTACTGCTCATAGTCTCCGATTTTCCAGTACTTTCTAGAATATCCTAGTACTTTGTTTTGGAGACCAGCTGATTGTCATATGCGTCACACTACCCTCCGCCTAGAAGAGTTCGTCCCGAACTAAGTTCACTGGTCTCCTGGGTTAACAAAAAGTCGCCAGTCGGCCACGATGTACCACTTTCATCTTGGCGTTCGGTGTTCGCTGAATCCTATAGACAACGTCGTTAATTCTTGTGAGAATCTTATACGGTCCTTCCCAATGTTGTTGCAACTTCGGAGACCTTCCTTTTTGCCGATGAGGGTTATAAAGCCACACGTTATCGCCTGCATTAAATCCGGATGCGTTGGCCCGAACGTCGTACCTTGTTTTCATCCTGCCACTGGACACAATGATGGTTGTTGCTTCTTGGTTTGGAATTGGAAGGACTCCCACCCACTTGCTGAAGTAATCCATGATGACCAATATGTATTTGTTGTTGTCGTCGGTTTTTGGGAATGGTCCTTAGATATCAATAGCAATTCGCTCGAAAGGGGCACCCACGTTGTACTGCTTCATAGCGCTCCTTGGTTTTGCTGTTGGTCCTTTGGTCGCAGTGCAAGTTGTGCACTTCCTACACCAAGACTCGACGTCATCTCTCATGTGAAGCCAGTAGAATCGAGATCGTAATTTTGAAAGTGTCTTATTAACTCCCAGATATCCACCGGATGCCCCGTCGTGCATTTCTGCTAGTACATCCTTCACTTTCGATGGTGGGACTAGAATCTGCATTCGATGGGATTTTCCGCCCGCGGCTTCCCATTTACGCTTTAGAATTCCATCTTCCACCAGCAAGGAATTCCATTGTGCCCAATATGCTTTAAATGTTCCACTCTTGTCGGAAATATTGTTCCAAGTTTGCCGCTCGTTCTTTTCTTTGTGTTCCAGGATTAGCGACATATCTTCATCCTGAAGTTGACCTGCGCGTATAGCATCATTCATCCACCCATCTAGTACTTCTACTTGTACATTTCGAATGTCGTACGCCTCTTGTTTTTCTTCCGCTCTATGACAATGTTTACAATCTGGATTACATGGTCTTCTTGATAGAGCATCAGCGTTATTATGCACCTTCCCTTGACGGTGGGAAGTTTGGAAATCGTTCGTTTGAAGTCGTCCGATCCATCGAGCTATTTGTCCTTCCGGATTCTTAAAATTTAACAACCATTTCAGGACGGCATGATCCGTCCATCTGATCCGATCTCCTCAAGGTCATACCTAACATTGTCCTCCCATCTCCGTCGTGGTCGCCCTACCGGTCTCTTTCCCATTGGTCTACCGTCTAGAATTCTACGCACGGTCCTACCGTTGCCCATTCGCACTACATGTCCATCCCATCTTAATCTTCGCGACTTGATTACTCTCAGTATTGTAGGTTTGCGGTATAGCTCTTCCAATTCGTGGTTGTGGAGTTTCCCCCATTGTCCTGCCTCCTCATCATATTTACTCCCAAAGACACCCCATAAAACTTTATTCTCGAATACGCAGAATTTGTTTTCTTCCCATTTTGTGAGAGTCCATGTTTCGCATCCGTATAGAGCAAACGGCATAATTATGGTTCTATAGACACGGTATGTTACGTGATAGCAGTTTGGATTTCGGGGTGTAGTCGAAATGTCAAAGTAAATTAACAAAAGACTGCATTCCGGCAACGCTAGTTACCACGCAGTCAGTAAACTGCTGAAATCCGAACTGCTATCACGTAATATAAGGCTCCGTGTTTATAGAACCATAATCATGCCGATTTTTCTATACAGATGCGAAACATGGGCTTATAGCGTTTGGGATGATAGTGAAGAACGTGTTATTCGAACTGACGCTATGACAGTTAGAATCACCAAAAATTGAACCAAAGCGCAACCCATCAGGCCACCGCCGTGTGTACGAATTCGTTTTCTAAACTCAAGTACATTCGACTGATGTGGATTTGTTATGTTATCGCTATGGTATACGGCTTTGGTGCATTTTCTTATTCGATTTTCGTTCGGTGTTCTTCACTATTTGCTTGTGTATTGTGTGTGTATCTGTTAGAAACGCCACAAGCTCTCACAAAACGGAAAGAAAACAAATTCCGCGTATTTGAGAATAAAGTTTTAAGGAGTATCTTTGGTGGTATACATGTATATGATGAAGAGGCAGGACACTGGAGGAAAGTTCACAACCACGAATTGGACGAGCTATACCGGAAACCTACAATAGAGAAAGTAATCAGGTCGCGAAGATTAAGATGGGTCGGACATGTGGCGCGAATGGGCAACGATACGACTGGCGTAGAATTCTTGACGAAAGACCAACGGGAAAGAAGCCGGCAGGTCGCCCGCGACGGAGATGGGAGGACAACGTAAGGTTTGACCTTGAGGATATCGGATCACATGGTTAAGCGCGGAAGGGAAGTGCACAGGACAGGGAGCGATGGCGCAGCCGACTCAGTGAGGTCATGAACTTCCGGGATCCTATAGGCCAATAAATAGTAATAGTGGTAAATAGCAAATTTTATTGTCGTTCAGAGATATGCGGCACGACGTATTCTTTTCGAATATTCCGAAATTCTGACACAAGCATCTGTAGTAGTAGATGTTACTACTGGCCTCGCTCCCGAGTAGCGTGTCACCTTGTCCTGAAAAGGATGAGGGATCTCTTTAAGACCGCTCCTGAGGGGACCCGTTGCGGTCGCCGCCGTGCTTCCTCAAACCTTGAGGAAAGAGCAACAACCGATCGTTCGTGGGACGTCACTTTAAGAATAGCGTCCATGTACCGTGCAACCTGGTACCTTCTGTTGATGCCCGTAATCGTGGACGCTGTAAGGGTTAAAACTTTGGGCTTGCCACCACTCTACTCACCGGTTCCTTTTCCTATTTTTAGGAGTCGTCCTGGTACTCAAAGAAACACCCAACGTTTTGTGACGACGCACAATTCCAAAATAATAATAAAATGCATTTGTTTTAATTACAGTTCAGGTTTATTAAACGTTGATTCTCCTGGGGGCGATGCCTCCAAGGCAAGAGGGATGTTCCGATACTACTGCTCCTGGATACAGATGCAGATATAAATTTGATTTTAAAACATTGTACTACTGCTCCTGGATACAGATGCAGATATAAATTTAATTTTAAAACAGTGTACTACTGCTCCTGGATACAGATGCAGATATAAATTTAATTTTAAAACAGTGTACTACTGCTCCTGGATACAGATGCAGATATAAATTTAATTTTAAATCAGTGTACTACTGCTCTTCGGCACGAGGATTAAGATACTGCGACCCGGAGACACTTTACCGTTTCTTTATAAAGGGAAACAAATCGAGATTTGTATCTCGAAAATGCACAATTTCATACAAAAATCCCGATTTTGGTATCCTGAGTGAGATGCTCAGTGTTTATTTAAGATAAGAATTCAGTATCCTGAATTCTTATGAAACTATTGCGCAGATGTGGGTGTGTAAAGGGATTCGGGTTTTTGTTTGTTCTATTTATTAGGAATTTTTCCAGATTGAGATAAAGTATCTCCGGATTTTGAATTTTGATGATGCCGTGGGCAAATGTAAAATGATATAATATTTGATTCGTTTATTGTGAATTTTGATTTTAATTAGGATTTTTGATTAAATTATGCCGTGGGGCAAATGCTAAACGATAAACGGATGTTTGATTCGTTTATTGCGAATTTTGGATTTAGTTTAGGTTTTTTAGGGTTTTGATTAGATTTAAGGTTTTGGTGTAAGACTACTGGGATTAGAATGTATGAATGGAGGAAAAAGGTGGTAGGGCTTTTTAGAGCACTACACATCTGTTTGCCTTGGGATAAGACCATTTCTGAATCACAGTCGATCGTATGCGTAGCAGACGTACCTCAAGTCTTCGTAGAATCGCTTTTTGAATTCCGGGTTCCATCACTAAACCTATCTGTAAAGACAGAGCTTCATATTCGCATTCTCAGTGTTTCAACTTTCCTGTTCATTCTGTGTAGTTTGATTCGCTCATTAACAACTTTCGTTTTATAAACTTCATCTTTCGTTTTATTTCGTTTTCGTTTTAATTTTTCTTTGTATATTTTAATGCACCGAGTATTTTGACGTTTTCCTGACTCGACAATATCAAGAATGGAAATGATTTCGTAGACCTTTGGGGATAATTTTTGATGAAACGTTCTTCGGTTCCCAATCCGAATATAATTTGGTGATCATTTTGAGAGTTCTTCTCCGGCGATCAAACCGTGTAAACGGGAGTATTAGTCTTTTAATATTTTTGTATATTTTGAGTTCATCTTCTTAAAATTATTTACAATCGCTAATTTCCTTAATTGTATTGGATTTGACTTTTGTTACTATGTTCAAAATTCTCTATCGTAGTTTTGAAATCGCACTTTCAATCCGGACTGACTCACTAAACATTTTGCTCTCCCAGTAAACATCGAAGATAAGAAATAATTTAATTTTCCAGCGTAAGGCTTACTAGGAAAATTTAAATTGAATATTTATAGTGAAAATTATAACTATCACAGATTTCCATCTTCTGCTGTTGTTTGTTTCCCTTTTGCCTTTAATGATACTTTGGCTCCTTTCTGCATCTTGTCGCTTTCTCGAGACAAGCTTTTCTTTGTTGGAATTCTTACTTTCTAATATAATAGAGTGACGCTGATTACATGTGATGGTCTGCAAATAGTCGAGCTAAAAGAGTTATCATATCAAAAACAGAATCGCTGAAGGATACTAAAAAATGAGTTTTGGAAGTCGGAAATTAAAAAAAAAGCCACGAATGTGTTACGTCTGAGAGGGTCTACTTTTAAAGGGGCGAGATTGATTAATACATAAAGATTCTTTACAACTTACAATAAAAAAAAATGATCACACGGCATAGAGGTCAGCTGGCATCGACTCAGACACTAAAAACCGGTGAACTTATTGCTCAAAATGAAGGTAGTTGAACTTTATGTTAATATTTTACCGGCATCGTTCAATCATAATTGAAAGTTTGTTTTTATAATTTTAAGTTATGTCCATAATGCAAATTGCGTGTGCCTCAATACATTTTCACACATCATTTCAAAATGAAGTCAAGTTTATGAATTTGTCAATGTCTATTAGTTATTGCAATTCGTAACCGTTTTCAATAAATCTACATCGATGCCTGTTTCCTCTAGGTTTTTATTGGTCAATACGCAACATTAATCTCTAGGGGTAGTCTACAATTACATAAATTGCAATAATATCAATCCTCATTTACTTGCACATCCGTGTTTCCTCTATCGTACACCTACATATCGGTCCTCGATGCCATAATGAAATTTCATACAGCGCACCTTAAATGTAAACAATGGCTGTGGGTACAATACTTCTTCACTACCTCGTTCGTATTCGTCTATAGGGTTCTCCATCAACACATTTTTTGAGTAGGAAGATTGGCTAATTTGTTGTTTCTATGGACAACTGACGTATTTATATATTTTGGATTAATTTTATAAATGTTACCATTTACCTCCGGAATACCATTGCCCATAGAACCAGTGCAATAGTTAGATAGATGGTATACGCCATTGAGCTGTAAAAATTTAGCTTATATTATCACGTTTCAATATTTATTGAGCTTCATTGTACAGGGGCATTTTTTTTTTTTTTGATAAATATGTGTTAGCCAATTCAAACGGAAGAAATCGGATTTCGTTGAATAGAACTCTGAGTACTTTGGTGAATAAAAACTATAGTACAGTTTTTATGTGCAACTAGCTATAGATCCAGTATTACGGATAATGTGGATTTCATGCTTACTCTCAGGTTTGGAAATATAAATCTGTCCCAGAAAGTGATGTGTAGCAAACTTGAAAGGCGAGGCATCTGTTGGGTTATATTTTTGCAAATCTTAGGCTTACTTCGGTCTCGCGGGTGCTTCGGTTCCTTAATGGCCGGATTGGTCCTGATGTGGTTGGTCGGGCCTAACGGGTCCCACAACAAGCTATTGCTTCCTCCCGATCCGGATGGAATAAAAAGCGCTTCTTTTATTTTAGTTTTACCGACTTTCATTTTTTCCTTTTTCTTTGATTGTTTATTGGCCTTGGCCTTGGTGTGGCGAGAGGCCGACTTTTGCGAGACAAGGACAGATGTGTCCTTCATTTTGTCTCTGGCTTCTGGTCATCTTGCGATAACCAGAATCAGCCACATCCGAGAGAATGTTGGGCTCGGTCACGAGATATCTGAAAAAAAGGGGGAAGGAGGTATCTAAGGATAGTGTGGGCAGGGTTAGTTCAGGTGTTCTCTAACTACTTGGCTGGAGGGATGATGGGAAAGAAATCGTGCAAGACCGGTAGGTCTTGAGTGCGGTAGTAAACGCAGATCACGTCTTTGGTGTTTGATGATCTGCGATAACAAGTTTTCTTTCGAAACCTCGCAGTCTTTCCATTTGGGCCGAAGATATGCAGGACCATATGGAAAAGCCGTACGATATTCCAGTTCGGATTAGCTGCTTGTAGCAGAGAAGCTTAACTTTGATGTCAATTTTGTTGCTCCACTTCAAGATGTTGTGCAGTTGTTTAGACCGATCGGGGCTCTTTTGAAGAATGTGGGTCACATGTTTGGTGAAATTCATTTTTGGGGTTTAGATGACACCGAAATATTTCATCCTGTCCTGTGGTCTTATCGTAGTACCTCCTATTTGTATTCGAATATTCTGTGAATATCGAGTAGTAGGTTGGGAGTGTTTACTACTCAAAATGATAGCTACTGCTTTGGATGGGTTAAGCCGAATTTTCCATCGACTGTAATACTGATCCAGTTCGCCCAGGTAACCGTTGAGTCGATTTGTTGCGAGTTTAGGGCTTTTGGATGACGTGTATACCAGGACGTCATCCGCATAGCATATCTGGTTTACTCTCCCGCCCACAGGGCTAGGAATATCTGAGGTGTAGATATTAAATAAGATGGGGCCTAGAATGGCGCCCTGTGGTACGCCTGCAGCGGCGTTGAAAGTTCGGGAAAGGTTTCCATTCACTCGAACTTGGAAGGTTCTGTTTAAAACGAACTGGTAGCTGATACTACACAGCGTTCTACTGAGGCCAGTATTTAGTAATTTAAAAACGAGACCTTCGATCCAGGTTGTGTCAAAAGCCTTTTCAATATCCACGCTCACCGCAATGGTGGGTTCCTTATTAAAGAGGCGCACGCAAACGTGGTTTTGAAATATGTTGAGAGCCATGGTGGTGCTGTGCGCTTTTCTAAATCCAAATTGGAAGTCAGGTATTAGGTTCCTGACACTGATAAATTGATTTAGCTTCTCGTATATGAACTGTTCATATATTTTGCTGATGCAGGTGAGGAGCGAAATAGGACGAAAGCTTGAGGGGTGATAATTTGGTTTCCCAGCTTTTGCTATTGGGCAGACAACAGCATGCTTCCAAGCTTGGGGAAAGTACCCCATGTTGTAGGCATAGTTGAGCAGAATGGAGAGCTTTATAAAGAATAAAGCAGAAAGCCTTCGCAACGAGTGGTACGACATATTGTCGATACCGGGTGACTTCTTGGGGTTTTGAGATTTAACTAGGTTCTGTAGGGTATTTGGTGTGACGAAGTCGTGACTATTATCACGTGTGTCGTCGAAGTATGCACTGTTAGCTGAGTTAAAGACAACTATTGGCTCGTTAAAGTTGTCTAATTGATTGTGAACCTCTGAACTAATTATTGCATTAGTATCCGGGTCGCCATCTTCGAGAGTGAGCTTGTGATTATTTTCAAAGGTCTCTCCGATGATGTTTGCTTTATTGGTGTCATTATTGACAACAAGACCGTTGTGCGTGATTGGCCCAGTGATACGAGAAGTGCCACATATCTTTTTAACATTTTTATAAATGTTCTGGTCCATCTGAATACCCCTCAGTTTGTGTTCCAATTGTCGGGTGCGATTGTTTTGGATTCTTTGTTTTATCGGTGTGCCAATATTGTGAATAATGGATCGCAATAGTGTACCCCTTTGCGTGAAGCGGTGACGGTTATTAGCCTTGCGCCAGGGAATTTAATATGCAAAAAAAAATAGTACGCATTCTGCGCCCTAAGGATGAATTAAATAATAACAGGATAGTCATGAAAAGACTGTAGTCAAATGCAAGGGAGCAAAAGTGACATGGCCCAATTTGTTGCTGATTTCTCCCCGCTGTGTGAAGACACGAGAGCAAAAGAGGAATGGAACATCAATGAAGGGATAATACCTGCAGTGGCCATCGAAGAGGTGCTCATGGCCGCAAACGCTTTTAAAAACCCAGGACTGGATGGAAAAACGCCGGAAGTCCTCAGCTGCCTTTTCACCACCTGCCCTTAAAGTGGACTTTTTTTCAACGGAAAAAACATCGATTTGTGCTTATACTAAAAGGAGCCAAGGAACCAGAATCCGCGCCATCCTATCTTCCATTATGCAAGCTGGACACAACAGGGAAATTACTAGAGCGAGTAATTGCCACTCGCCTGGAACAATTCACCAAGGGTACCGTAGAAATTTACAGAAAGGTAGATTAAAGCCTCATCTGTTGTATGCGACATCGCCCGCAACGCTATAGCCGAACCTCGGCAATCTGGAATCAGATACTAGAAACATTGAGCGATCTACAAGCCTCACCCTACCTGGTGGGTATAATTGCAAGTTATCTCTCTGATAGAGCACTGCTTTATACCACCGATGAGGGATCACAAAAATATAGAATAACAGCGGGTGTAAACCAGGGGTCTCTACTGGTCGCGCTGTTCTGGAATATCATGTATGATGGTGTGCTCAGGGTCACTGTATCAGAAGGTGTAAGAATCATTTTTTTTTTATTATACACAAACGCGCGCACAAAAGGAGATTTCGGAGTACCCTTAAATGTCAGACATCCTGAGAAAGGGCGGAGGCTAATAACCTTGCCCGGAAAAACAAATTATTATGGACAATTTAACAAGTCTCGGATAAGGACCGGATACCGGTGGAGAGACTTGCCAAAATAGGCTAAGACCGGATCCCGGTTGTAGTGCCGATGATGATGATGTTAAATGTCAGAGCACAGTGCGGCTGGAAGGAGCGGAAGTGGATAAGGAAAGGAGGTATTGATGTACATTGGTCTTAAATGCTGGACATTACAACGACGAGAAAACACATGATCACAAACGCGCGCACAAAAGGTGATTTCGGAGTACCCTTAAATGTCAGACATCCTGAGAAAGGGCGGAGGCTAATAACCTTGCCCGGAAAAAACAATTTTTATGGACAATTTAACAAGTCTCGGATAAGGACCGGATACCGGTGGAGAGACTTGCCAAAATAGGCTAAGACCGGATCCCGGTTGTAGTGCCGATGATGATGATGTTAAATGTCAGAGCACAGTGCGGCTGGAAGGAGCGGAAGTGGATAAGGAAAGGAGGTATTGATGTACATTGGTCTTAAATGCTGGACATTACAACGACGAGAAAACACATGATCAGATAGAGTATTCCACATTCGTGTGGTTCGGCTAAAGAATGACTCTATATTTATTTATGCGCCTAAAGTTGACTTCCGACGTGAATTGATGCGCCTTCTCAGATTGACGGGTATCGCGGGAATATGTCTGAGGAGGCGGAACACATTGAGCAGGTTCAGTTGAGCAAAGACTGTGATAATACCTATAGAAAAGAGATAGGCACGATACATTGCGCCTGTGTTCTAACGACGGAATTGATCGACTTACGGCTGAGTCCCCAATAAGTTTCACGGCTCGCTTTTGCATCCTGTCGAGCACGTTAGTGCAGTTTTGGATGCGCTCACCAAATATGGGAGTTGAACTCCATTTTGGGACGAATATACACCTCGTAAATAATGGCCAGGTTGGATGGAGTGAAGTATTTTTTGCATCTCTTAAGGAACCCCATGCATTTGGCCGCACTTTTCGCAGCTTCAAAAATGTGGTCGCTCCAATTAAGAGTCGAATTAATTCGAGTGCCGAGGATTGATAGTTTCTTGGCTTCGTTGAGGCAAGTGCCGTTCATCGACAGTGTATTTACTTTGGGGTTCACCTTTGGCGACAAGAGGTAGCACTGAGTTTTTAGGGCATTGAATTCTACTCGGTTAGATAATCCCCACTGATATATCTTGTTGAGGTCTGAATTCAATGTATCAAGCATAAGTGGCTGGTTGGTAGAGATGTTCGAAGAGTTTAGACGGGAGTGTTCGTATGAGTATGAGAAACTCAACGTGCTATTATCAGCAAACGAGTGAATTGGGTTGTGAGTAATTGCCAAGAGATCATTTATAAAGATGAGGAAGAGAGTGGGTGAGAGTACCGAACCCTGGGGAACACCTGCATTAATTTGATGGGAGACAGATTTTACACCATCAAGAACCACTTGGATTGTACGGCTAGAAAGATAGTCTCTTATCCATCGGATCAGGAAATTGTCCACTCCATATGAATGCAATTTTGACGAAAGGGCTGGATGCCAAACTCTGGCGAAGGCTTTTGAAATATCCAATGCGACTACCTTGCTTTCACTGAGGTAGTGGATGGAATGGCTCCACTTTTCGGTACGGTACGCCATCAGATCTACTGTTGACCTGTTGCTAAGAAAGCCATTTGATTCCAGATATTTCGAAAGTGGACGTTTGATAAGTCATTCCATTACCTTGGAGAGAACAGAAGCTATTGCTATAGGTCCATAAGAAGAAAGGGATAATTTGTCACCCTTTTTGGGAATTGGCTGAATGTTCGCTGACTTCCATCTATTTGGGAAACGGCCAGTGGAATAAGACAAATGGAAGAGTTTCCACTGTGGTTTAGAGAGTGAAGAGGAACATCTCTTCAAGAGGACTGGGGGATAGCCATCTGGGCCAGCGGATTTGTTTGCGTTTAGCTCCATGAGTGTCCGTGCAACAGTACGCGTCCGGAAATGAATCTGGCACATAATAAGTTACAAATTGTTACAAAAGATTCATCTTATATTATATTTTAACATATTCAAAATTGAATATCTTTCAGTCGGTTTTGGGCTCTAAGATAGAGGTCATATTCATAACCAGCTGCAAAGAAAGGGAGCAAATTATTTTACGAATTGGAGGATACGTAATCGCATCATAGGATGGTCACTGTATGGCTTGTTTTTGTTCTACAGGTATTACTACAAACATTGCTCCAGTGAATTCGGAGTTTGTTTTTCTGCTCTCCACATATTCACCCACTGTCAGCACGACGGGTGCTCTACAAAGACTGCGATATTTTGGCTTGGGTCCTAGGTCTGGACTATAAGGCGGATGTGGTACTGTGGGGAGGAAGTGTATTGTGCTAGGCATGGGCACTCGGTTCACCTTCCTCCTCCACTATAAAACCTTCGCCACGAAAACACCGGACGAAAACACCACGTCACCGGTGATCAGGAAAACACATTCGAAACACCCAAGCACTGCAGCCGGAATATTAAAACACTGGTGATGCTGTTGAAGTAAATGTTCTTTTTATTGGTTTGGATGTATCCAAGTATTTTGATGCATTTATTTTGTTATATTCGTAATTACCTTTAAAATTGTGAAGGATAATTCGTAATTTTACAGGTTGAAGTCGTAAATTAATCTAATTAGACAATGAAATCACGCGTACACGTCCGATGCAATGAACTGACGACTTTTTATGACAAAACTGTTACTCACGCGACTCGCGGTTGACTTTTGCGTGGCCGTGTGCAGCGGGGAGCGGGAGCGGCACGACCGTGGTAGTTGGCGGATGATAAAGGACTCGGCGATAAACGGCTCGTGCATGGGGTGAGTTTGTGGTGCGGTGGTAGATATCCTCTCCGCTAAGGATATGTATTTACTTAGCACCAGAGAATCGTAAAGTCTATCTGGTTGAAATGGAAAACCAGATCTCGTAATGAAGGTCATGGTGGTATGTGTGTGATCGTTTTTTTTTTGGGTTAGAATTTAGAAAAAAGGTGAATGCATAACGGATAGGTTCAATATTAGGATCTACTTGTGTTTCCAACAGGTTAAGTAGATAGATGAAGTTGGAAAACCATTAGGAGTTGATCGCATAACAGCTTCGAAAAGTTTGAAATAATTTAAAAAGCACATTCGGTGCTGTACGAATAGAAGCCAGATAGAACTTATGGGACTATGACCTAATATAAATAAAATATTTTTTTTATGTTAATGCATTTCTATGAACACATGCAAATAAAGTTTAACTGACCAATCAGTGGCAGGGAGACCAATTGATTATGTTCATCTTTAATTGCCCTACGCGAAAACCCATGAAAAGACGATGAATGATAGAATTCATCAATCAGGGCATTTATTATATTTTATAGGAAAATAAAAGTTAAAGTTTATTAAAAGAAAGTATCTCTGTCTTTAATAGCAATAAATAAAAATTGTTTTTCTTTAATTCACAGAAAATTGGCCGAAAACTGCAACAGGCCTGCCTAGCACCGCCGGTACCACGGCAACAATTGCATTTGTGCGCCGCGAAAAAATTTACATCGGCCACGTTGGAGATTCGGGAATCGTTCTTGGTTATCAAGAGCCAGGCGAAGACTTTTGGCGTGCTAAACAATTAACACAAGACCACAAACCGGAGTCGATTACTGAAAAAACTCGAATTGCGAATGCTGGTGGAAAGGTGATGGTGAAAAGTGGAGTTCCACGAGTTGTTTGGAACCGTCCAAGAAATGGTATGAACAAATTAATTTTCTTATCGCATGCCTTTATAAAATTAATAGTTTCGGTAAATAGATAAATTTGAAAGCTCGTCGTTCAAGTTGATTAGAAGGAAAACAATTTTTGAGACATTGTTTTCTTATGAAAGGTGTACAGGTCAAGCTATTTAATATTTTTTGCGCTTATCAAAAAAAAAAAAAAGATAAGGTAATGGACGTTGTTGCATTTAACGTAGTTACATTGGCCCTCAAAGCTTGGAGATTATAACGACGAAGAAATACATGTTTGGGCAGAGCATTTCACATTCGCTCGGCTCAAGAACGATTCCTTGTGATTACTCGTTTCTCTGAAGTTAACTCTTAATGTGAATTATCGCGCACTAACTGGTTGGCGAATATTACGTGATCATATTTGGAGAGATGAATGTATTTACTAAGTTCAGTGGAGCAATAAGTGAAAATACCTACTTACAGAAAAGAGATAACCAGGGTACGTTGCGCCTACATTCTAATGACTAAATTGAAAGACTTGCATTTGACTTGCTTTGGCAGCTTCATATCTTTTTTAAATAGTCAAAAATAATCACCTATTTCAAAACGCTTGTTGAAAATGTTTACTTATTAAGCAGGTTCCTTATTAAATGGCAAATTGTTAGTGTTACTAATTAATTTTGTAATTTTTAATTTGATACAATTTTAATAATCAAATTTTAATTTGTTACAGGACATAAAGGTCCAGTTCGAAGAAGTACTCCCATCGAAGAGATTCCTTTCTTAGCTGTTGCCAGAAGCTTGGGTGATTTATGGAGTTATAACTCATCGTTGAATGAGTTTATTGTTAGTCCCGACCCGGACGTTAAAGTGATAAAAATAAATCCAGAGACTTTTAGGTGGGTATCCTTTTAAAAACATACAAAATCTGATCCTTTTCTAAATGAGCTTTTCATATTATTATTATTATTCAAATAGATGTCTAGTTTTCGGAACCGATGGTTTATGGAATGTGGTTTCAGCATGTGATGCAGTGGATGTTGTTCGTGAGAATGAGGCTATGAATGAGCAGTATAGTCGTGTTAGGGGCGGTACAGCATCTTGGATAAATCCTAGTAAATACTTAGTTGAGAAGGCTTTAAAAACATGGAACTCGAAAAAAATGCGTGCTGATAATACATCAGTAGTGACTGTGATCTTATATCCGACTGGAAGTGATGGAACTATGGTATCTCAACGGACTCATTCTTATAGTGTAGATAACTATCATATGAAGCCAGAAACTCCTGTAAACGAGCCATTTATAGAAGTTCCATATGATTTAGACTGTGAATTATATAATAATTGTAAGCGATATCAACAGGGCTCATATTATGATTCGTCCATGCATTTACATTTACAACCGCATCATCAAGAACTGTACACCCCAGACTGTCATGGAGTTGATCTTGACCCTTATGAGCCCGATATTGAAAACAACTACGAAATAAATGGATTCTTGGACTATGGAGACCAAGGAAATAATACGTACATGAATAGCTTTGCGGAGTCTTACAATAACCTACTTACATCAAGCTTAATGCGTGAAGAAAGCGAGTTTAATTCCAGGAGTAACAGTCGAAATCATGACAGTAGTCCAACAGATTTCCATTGTTATAATAGTTTGCACAGCACGGGATTGGCTGGCTATGATAGGGTTCAGCATCATTACCCAGCAGATGAATATGAACTGGAACAGCGGCAATATCAAGAGCATTGCATGTCTGCTGAAGAGGGTTACTCTTTAACCAAATTAGAAACTCGTGGAGAACAGCAATTACGTACTATTGAAAGTGAACAGCTCACCCTGTCTCAAGCATTCCAAATGCTTGATTGTGATTCGGATGATTCAGAAGATCTCTTTCAACAGGATGAAGTGATTTATAATCAATATAATAATGTGTCAAGCAGTTATGATAATTATTTCCCTACTGAAGACGCCGAATTTGAGTTATTTGGTTGTTATATGAGGCCAGACAAGGAGCTTGCATCATCAACAGGTCGTACTTCATTCCAAAATATTGACCGACTACCTAATGCTGAAGTAGATACTCTGATGAGCGATGGCATCGAATTAGAAAGTACTCGAAAGACACCCGAAGAGGAACTAGAAGCACATCAAGCGGAAAAAGAGAATTGCGATAAGAATTTAGATGAAACCATACAAATCCATCAAATTTCATCAAGTGTGACTGAAGCCCGATCATCATTAGATCATCCAGAGTCTGAAGATAATATACAAAAATCTCTAACTGAAAACACACCGCCTCTCAAGAAATGTAAGGATGTGGTGGAAAATTCCTCGATGCCAAAGCTAATAGTTTATTCAAGCATGTCTAAGGAGAACCGTCGAACAACTCGCCGCTCATCTACAGTTCATCGATCGAATCATTTTGAGAGGCGTGTTCTTCGCAGCATGACTACAGATGATAGTAAAAGAGTACTACGTTCCCGAAGTTCTTTACCCAATAAAGAAGTAAAACTGAAAAATAATGGATCAGTAAGTTTGCGGCGTTCGGTCCCTCCGTCACAAAATAAATTATTAAAAGCTATAAAAAACCAAACAAACTTAGAAAACACCCCTGTGATTAGTAGAAAAGTAATTAATTTAAGGTCTAGACAGGTTACATCTACAACAAATAGCATTTGGCCCCCAAAGTCAACTCAAATAATATCGTCCACTTTCCCGTTATCAACATCCACTCCGGCAAACAATCAAAAGCATCGAAAATCAAAGTCTGATGTGATCAATGAAAATATGGACTTCTTAAACAAGAGAAAAATGGGGAATAGAATATCTTTTTCGGAGCTCCAAGTAACGCCCAATAAAGTAACCAGGAGATCGTCGGCGAATTCATTATTCCACCATCGCCATCAGCAGATTGTATCATCAACCAGAAAACCAAATTCTCGAAGTAATAAGTGAACTTGTAGCGCAGCTAATAATATTACTCATGGAGTTTGGTAATATACCACGAAGAATAAAAGGACTATACAGGAAGCAGTGGGTAAAAAAGGAAAAGAAAAAAAACTCCAACTGAAGCTCCACTGTGGCATAGATTTTATGTGCAATTTATTTTTAAAGCACTTCAATTCAAATTTTCCTATTATTACTACTCTTCATTATCCAGTAAGTGTATAACTTCTTCTCTTGGTCCTCACGTATACAAAATTTTCCTATAAATGTTAATAAGTTCAATAAGGCACTACTATACCATATTTGAGAACCATTGAAAAGAGCAACTTATAGTCTTAGGTAAATACATTTTTAGTACAAAATTAAAATTAAGAAAACGAAGATGGGATGGAGATGTATATGTATGTGTAAGGCTCCTGAAGGACCATGAATCCAAGTATAATTATGAATTTACGGACTTCTACTATTATATTGTGTGTTGTAATGTGTAGATATGTGTATGGATGATATCGACATATGGTACGTGTATGTGTTTATTATTTTTTTAAGTTAGTTTCTTAAAATAAATTAAGTTATATATTTTTAGTAAGTTATATAAAAATGAATATTATACACATCAAGTATTATACAATTTAATTATACATTTTTTTTTTCGTTTTGTAATTTAAACGCTTTTTTACAAATATTTTGTATAAACATATTTGTGTCACACCTTGTCAGTGTGTATATTTAAAAATAAAGGATTTATGTGTATATAAAATGACTCAATGTTTACTTCATCATCATCATCG
This sequence comes from Microdon myrmicae, assembly GCA_963931805.1. Classification (NCBI taxonomy): domain Eukaryota; kingdom Metazoa; phylum Arthropoda; class Insecta; order Diptera; family Syrphidae; genus Microdon; species Microdon myrmicae. The sequence continues at coordinate 96,642,355 of OZ007501.1, read as the reverse complement.
GCACTACAACCGGGATCTGGTCTTGGCCTTATTTAGCAAGCCTCGAAGCTTGTTAAATTTTCCATAATAATTTATTTTTAAGGGCAAGGTTATTAGCCAATGTTTACTTCGTTAATTGGTAAATCTCACTACACTTCTCTGCCATATGGTACAATTTACTGATACATTACATGCCTAACATAGAACGGAAAGTTCCACTGCCACCACTGTGGGTGATAGACAGTTTTATTTATTTATTATTAGTAATGTAAAATTACATATCAATAACTTAACGTAATGAGCCTAGCAGCGGGGACTATTGGCTCTGTACTTTTAATTTACATCATCATCAACATCATCGGTACTACAACCGGGATCCAGTCTTGGTCTTATTTAACAAATCTCTCCACCGGTCCCGATTTCGAGCCTATGTCATCCAGTTTGGCACTCCTAGGCTCTGGGCATCTTGGTCTACGCCATTCCTCCATCGCAGACAAGGTCTGCTGCGCTGTCTCCTTCCATACATCCCGCCACAACGGACTTTCCGGGCAGGCTCCTTTCCGCTCATTCGAGCTAGGTGTCCCGTCCACCGTAGTCTACCGAGCTTGATTTTTCTTCCAACATTAGCTTCAAGGTAGATTGCGTACAACTCATGGTTGTAGCGTCTTCGGAATAGTCCTCCCTCACATATGGGCCCAACAATTCTCTCTAAGACATTCCTTTTGAACGCGGCTAAGAGTTCAGAGTGCCTTTTATTGAGCATCCAGGTTTCGGATCCATACATGAGTACTGGTAAAACTATGGTCTTGTACAGTAGCAGCTTGGATGTTCTGAATAAATTTCGGGATTTAAAGAGCCTTGATAGACCACAGTAAGCGTTGTTGGATATGATCAGCTGTTCTTCTTCCATTTTTTATTTTTTTTTATTTTTTTTTTTATTAGACTTCTCTCGGGAGAGGCGAATCTATAGCGTCGAGTGGGCGCCCCGAGATGCCATCAAATAACTGTTGCAGTTCTTTTTGAACAGTTGCAGGTTGTAACGCTCCGGGAACACTCGCGTGGGAAGGGAGTTCCACAGCTTCCCCGCTCTGTAACGGAACGAGTTCTGATACAGGGATGTTCGCGCTGTCGGGAGATGAACCACAAACGGGTGCGATCCGTCGGATTGTCTTGTGGAGCGCATATAGACCGAATTGCGTGGAACAATGCCAAGAATCTCCGAAGAACAGCACCCGTGATAATATCTGTAAAACAGACAGAAGTCGGCCACGCGCCTTCGATGTGATAGCGACTGTAGTCCCGACGTCAGCGCCGAGTCCCCGATCAGGCGGATCGCTCGTCTTTGTACGCTCTCAAGTAGGTCGAGGGTATGTTTAGGAGCCGAGCTCCAAACATGAGAGCAATATTCGAGCGCGGGTCTAATTTGAGATTTATATAGGAGAAGAAGTTGGGCCGGAGTAAAGCATTTCTTGGCTCTAAAAAGATAACTCAGTTTTCCTGAGGCTGATCTGGCGATACCCGATACGTGTTTATGCCATGATACATTCCCACAGACCGTGACGCCGAGCAATCTCAAACTTTCCCCAGCCTCGAGGGCCCGGCCACTCATCATCAGCTGTGGAACCGATGATCTGGTTTTCTTTGAGAATGTTATATACTGGGTCTTCGTTGCGTTGAAGTCGACAAGATTGGCCTTTCCCCACTGCAGGACTTTATCTAGATCCTGGTTCAGAGAGTCAATCTGTCTACATCTCAGCTGGTGCGACGTTGATGCACCAATCGGCCGATCACTCGAAAAGGAGGAAACAAGCGTACTATCCGCAAAACTGAACACTTTGTTATCCGTTGTCTCCAACAAATCATTTATGTGAAGCAAGAACAAGGTTGGAGCCAAAATAGAACCCTGGGGCACCCCCGAATTAACAGGATACAGATCCGAACACTCCCCTTCCACAACAACCCGGATCGATCGGTTTTCGAAGAAACTCCTCGTCCAGTCGCAAAGCTGTTGGGAAAGTCCATATGAACGAAGTTTGCTCAGCAATGCCCCGTGCCAGACGCGGTCAAAAGCCTTGGAGATATCTAATGCGACCGCCCTTGACTCACCATGCCGTTTAATCGCAGATGTCCATATATCGGTTATAAGTGTCAAAAGGTCTCCCGTGGACCGCCTGCCACGGAATCCGTATTGACGATCATTCAGAAGACCGTTGCACTCCAAATACTTAACCAACTCTGTATTGATGACTTTTTCCATTACCTTAGATAAAATAGACAGTAATGCTATCGGACGGTAATTTTGTGGGATACACTTTTTTCTCGTCTTTGGGATTGGCTGAACTCGAGCGATTTTCCAGCAGGCAGGAAAGGTCCTCCGTGCATAAGATAAGCGGAAGAGTCTGCCAAGAACCGGCGATAGTTCTGGAGCACAGTTCTTAAGGACTATTGCTGGTATTCCGTCCGGGCCGGTTGCCTTCCTACAATCCAGTTCACGTAGAATGCGTTGAATAGTGCGCGGACGAAATCGCACATCCCGCATGGAAGACTGTACCGGCGAGATCACAGGTGGCTGCAAAAGGCCGGGATTGAGGTTTGAATTCGCCGAAAATAAATTCGCGAACACATTAGCTTTATCCTTTGGATTCGTGACTAACGTCCCGCTGTCTGTCACCAACGGAGGGAAAGAGGAGGAAGCAAAGTTACTGCTGACAGCCTTTGCCATTGACCAGAAGGAGCGCGAACCAGTTGGGCACCGAAGGAGCTTATTGATCACCCTGTCGTTGTGAGCCTTCTTCGCGATATCAATCGTCTGGTTACACGCGTTTCTGATTCTAACAAAATTCGTTCTGTTAACATCCGTGGGATTGGAGCGCCATTGCTTAAAAGCTCTATTTTTTGCCGCTGTAATCAACTCGCATTTTTTGTCAAACCAAGGTTTATCAGACGAACTTCGTTTGATGGAATGTGGAATATACATCTCCATCGCCAGAAGAATAATCTCTGACACCGACTCCGCGCAAGCGTTAACATCGGAGTTTCCGAAGCTCATCTCGGACCATGGAAAGGATGCGAAGAAATCTCGCATATCGTCCCAGTTAGCCGCCCCACACTTCCATACATGGCGAAGCTGCCTAGGCCGGTTATTCGCTTGGTATGCAAGTGCTTGCGCGACAGATACCAAGCAGTGATCTGAGTTTCCCAGTGGCGCAGAAACCTCTACGGTATAAATACTCGGTTCGGATGTCACAAACAGATCCAAGGTGTTCGCATAATCGCCTCGGGCATCAGGTATTCGGGTTGGCTCCCCCACGAGTTGAGTCAAGTTGTGGCTTACAGCAAACATCTCCGCCAGCCTCCCAGCCTCGTCGGTTCTGTTAGAATGTAACAGCCAGTCGGAATTGTGCACACTAAAATCGCCAACGACAATAATTTCAGAAGCTGTGTGGTTGATCTGTATCCAGTCGACGGTATATGAAAGATGTTCGAAAAATGTAGCGGTAAAGACAACAAAGAAATTTAACGGAATTCCTCAGCACGACCCTCAACCATATGATGTCCATATTATTGGGCTCCAACGCCTCCATCCTCTAGCGAGCCAGATCGGACCGTGCGAAGACGCAGACTCCGCCCTTAAAACGGAATATCGAATGTAAGTCGTATCCTGAGCAACGAAGATATGTCGAATCAGTTGACGAATCGACCTGGGTCTCAGTTAGGGCAAGGATATCAGGTTTCGTTGTTTGCAAATATTGGTGGACGGCGTTTACATTAGTATTGGTGAAACCGATGCCCCTGATGTTACAAAATGCCGTCACCAGTCGAGCGTGGGCCGAGCCTCGAGAGCTAGCCCGGTTATGCGATGACGAACCTCTCAAAGTTCCATTATTTATCATGATATCTGCATGATGTTCCCCCTGACATAGTCCCCCACCCCACGGTTCGCTTTCCTAAAAAACCTCCATAACTTCCGTCCAGTCTGTATCGACTTTCTGCTAATGCAATCGCATTAAGCACCTGTAAAAGCTTCACACAATAAAATTCACCAAATGTATTTACCTAGAAGCTCCTGGAAGAGAATTCTTACCTGCATTCATTTATTTGAATTCAAAATTCCTCTTAAGAATTCTGTTCCAAACAGCATATCCCTGGAAAACAAAATTTATCGGTTCACATATCATGTAACCATCCCAGCCAGGAATAATTATCATTGCGTCACCTATTCCCAGCCTCATTCATGTGTACAACAAATCCCCTTTCATACACGTTCGCTGGTGACCTACACCCAAGGGACCAAAGCAAATATACGCATCTCGCGTCTTAAACCATAAATTAAATCATACAGCATAGGCAAATGCAAATAGGAATGGTATGCTTACCCTTGGCAGCGATGCTTTGAACACCAATTCTCTGTGAATACGCTAAAACCAATTAGCACCATATGCATGGACATTGCGGCTATCGTTACAGCTGCAATGCATAGCTTAGACAATGATCTACCCGATCCCCTTGTCTTCTTATATTTCGGGATCTGCTTTTCATCAGCAGCGGCAAGAGCAAACAGAAAACCAATTATCATCCAAGGAGATTCGCTTTGTTTGCTTTACCGAATTAGCATCCCATGAATACACTCTATGACCTTTTCTTTGTTTAGATTCTTTCCCATTGCTTTGATCAATAGAATAACCAGTCTACACACATACATGTGTACTGTATGAGATCTGTTGGTTGCCCCCAAAGAGAGACTTTACGTCTCTCTCGGAACAGGAAATGCACCCTTAATTTAAGTGAGCCAATTTCACTGGCTGAATTTCTTTCGGTAACGATTGAATATCGTTGAGTCTTTTACCATCAGCAGACCAGCAAGGTCATGCCGCTCCCGCTGTCTGTAGCGCTGCAGACACGCGAATATAATAATACCCGGAGTCGTGAGAGGTGTTTCGAACTTGTCGGTTTCCAATTGTTTGGCGAGTTTGTGCCGCAATTCGTTTGTAATAGTTAATGTAAATAGAATTTGTCGTGAGTTACCGCTTAAAAATAAAACTAATAACCATATAATTGTGAACACCCCGAATTTTAATCGATTTAAATAAATCAAAAGCATTGCAGAACTATAACCAGTGTTTCAATTCTTATTCCTCCTTGTGTACGGTGTTGTCGTGGAGTTTGTTTGTGCTCTCCTTTGGTGTTCGTTGGAACCATTTTCGGCGAATTTCGGCTGAACTCACTTATGGAACCTTTAGCGATTTGTGGGGGCGAGGTAGAACTCTCGCCCATGCTGGCGTCGCGACTTCGTACCCCCCACAGTCCCTCTAGTTGTAACGCCAGAGTCACGGATTGCTTTCTCCAACGCCAGGTTGAAGAGGAGGCAGGTCAGACCGTCCCCTAGTCGGAGTCCATTAAAGATGTTTAATGGTTTGGACAGCAATCCCGCTATTTTTACTTGACTAGTCACGTTGGTCATGGTCAACCTACAAAGTCGTATCAATTTGTTTGGAATGTCGAACTCTCTCATGGCATTATATAGTTCTACCCTGGCTATGCTGTCGTAGGCGGCCTTAAAGTCTATAAATAGATGATATAATGGGATCTCAGATTCCAGACATTTTTCCATCGCCTGCCTAAGGCTGAATATCTGAGCAATTGCTGATTTGCCTGGGATGAAGCCACACTGATATTGACCAATGGCTTTAGCGTATGGGGCTATCCGATATTGTAGGATAGTGGAGAGTAGCTTATAGGCGGTACTCAGCAATGTTATACCCCTATAGTTGCTGCACAGTGTGATATCTCCCTTCTTATGTATCTCCTCTTGCTCCCATACGTGCACCCCGCTCTCATGAATTGTGTGATGTAACACTGTCCCTCCTTGTTTGATCAACTGAGCTGGTATGCCATCAGCTCCGTGGGCTTTATTTGATTTGAGCTGTCTTATGGGTTTTAATGTTTCCTTAATGCTCAGTGGCGGCAGCATTTGGTCTTGATCTGGCATTGGTGGAGCCTCCAATTCTTTTGTGAGCTGACCATTTAGCAATTCATTGAATTGCACTTCCCATCGCTCCAGAATGCCTTCGGGATCGGTGATCAGATTACGCTCTTTATCCTTGCAGTAAGTGCAAGGTGGTGTGTACCGCGTCATACTGCGGATTATTTGGTAGAACTTCCACGCCTGGGGCGGACCTCGTTCTCTACTTTTCTCTATTTCACAGACGAGGTTTTTTTTTCAGGCACTTTTCTTATGTCTGTGAAGCTTTTTTTCAGCGTAGCCGCGTCCTATGATATTGCTGCATTGCCCGGCAAGCAACATTCTTATGTTCAGTCGCTAGTTTGCTCTCATCATCATCTCTACGGTTACTGCCTATGTGTGTTCTTAAGGTGTGTCCATTTCTCTTCTACGTCCGGCATTCTTCCCCCAGGACTTTCTCTCTCAGTCGAGCTCTCCGAGGGTGAGTCTTAGCGCGTGACCAAAGGTGTTACTGGCGTTATCATTGCGTAAGACAGCCGTGTTGATTCGAACCTGATCTGCGAGTGCAATACGTCTCCGGAAGGCAATCCATGCTCGGAAAACTGTACCAACAAGATCCAAGTCAACGTTGGCACCTTGGTACGTTCGTACCGTCATCAGGCTTATCAGGTGTGATTCTCAATGTAGGAGATAACACCGTCTGGGAGTTTTCCTCGATGATTTTTTGCAAGATGATTTACGATGTAGGAGATAGGGAATTTTCCATGGCTTGGTATGTTGTGTTGTGTGCAGATGTTGACGATAAGGTTAGAGATGATCTGGGAATTTTCCATAATTAGATTAGGAAGAGAAGTGATTGAATTTTATCTAAATCCAATGTGCGTGGGGTGTTAACTCACGCGAAGACTGCATAGCTTTTCGTTTATTGCATTAAAGACGATAATGGCAGGCTTCAGTTTTTGGCTGACTACAATGTCTACCCCGAGCACATGGTGTTTTGCTTGACAGCTGTAATAAATGTCATACTCGTTTCTTTGAATAACACAACTCCTCGTCCATCTTATTTCTTGTAATGCTGTTATGTCAGCCTTATATTCGGTCAGGGCATCGGCAACCTGCTGTGCAGCTCGAGCTCTGTTTAGTGAGCGGAGTTTCTATGAGAAAATTCTCAAATCGTTTAGCCATTTTCGTTTCCGTGGTCGTCGTCGTTGTTGTATAAACATTCAAAACACAACTTACCGGCTTCCGACTGGCTAGCCCGTGGGTGTCTTCTTCCGGCTTCCGTTGTGTGACCTCCACATTGGAGGAGCGAGAGATGTTAGGTTGAGTCTGCAATATTCTTCTGGGGTGGCCTCCTTGTCTTTGGTCGCTGTCCTTGCATCCGCCTGTTGCTTTACCCAAAGGATCAACCGACGTACCGACCGAGTAAGACGCTGGTTGTAGTATTTTTTAATCGCGGTGCGATCATTTATTTTTCTCTTTAAGTTGAAGTTTTAAGTTTAAGTTGTTTAAGTTTAAGGTTTTAAGTTTTAATTTTAAGTTTACATTTTAACTTTAAACAAGGTCTCAGCAGACTTCAGAAGTTCACCTCACGGATTGAGTTAAGTTGCTGTGCCACACTTGGCTGTCTGATCCCAATTCGATGCACCCCAGTCGGTGTTCTGATTTTAATTGAATTCTATTCCTAACTCTTTATTTATACTCATAATCTAAATGAAAAATCACACACCTATCCACGATCATAGCTGTCCTCCAGGCAGCCACCTGACGCCAGTCGCAGTCGAAGGCCAAGCCAACGACGATGAGAATCACAAGTTTGCATTTCTGCAAATTCTTCAACCCAAGGCCATGAGAATATTTCAATTCACTGTGACGTGAATCTGATCTTCTCATAGCGAACGGTGTGCAGGTAGAATTACCTGTGGGATGATGGGGTGTTGGGTTGATTTTCCATCTAGGTGATGAGACTGTTAGGTGTGAGAATTGCAGAATTGCAATTTAGATGTGGGTATGGAAATCCATGGGCTCCTCGATAGTATAGTGGTTAGTATACCCGTCTGTCACACGGGAGACCGGGGATTGATTCCCCGTCGGAGAGGCCCCGGCGCAAGACTAATGACCTTGCCCGGAAAATAACAAATCATTATGGAAAATTTAACAATCCTCAGGACTTGCTAAGTAGGGCCAAGACCGGTTTCCGGTTGTAGTGCCGATGATGATGATGATGGAAATACATGCATGTCAAGATAATTAGTTTGGAATAGGGAAATTGTGGGAAAATGCAAGATTGAAATTTTAAGTATGGGATACGGAACGCGTTTAGCAATAGGTAGACATGTGATAAGGTTTCACACGCTACACCGAAAGGATTCTATGGATTGTGATAAGAAATTATTTGATGCTACACTGAGAGAATGCTTTCGGTTTTAACATTAATTAATGCATGTAATATTATGGTTCTTTGCGGAATAAATGTTAGGGTTATTTGTTTGATTTGGATGAGGGTATTGGCAGTTTGCGTGCAGCAAAGTGCAATGTTATGTTTAACAGATTTGTAATTCAATTTATATACAGTATTGGCAGTTTACGTACAGGAAAGTGCATTGTTATGCGTAACATCGTGTATCCGGATTATATCCGAGACTTGTTAAATTTTCCATAATAATTTGTTTTTCCCGGCAACGTTATTAGCCTTGTGCCAACCTTTCTCAGGATGTTGCTGCATGCATTGGTTCACTACTTGGCGGGTGCCAAAGTAGCTATCCAGGGGTGTCACGTGGAGACTGCATGTCAACTTGGATTGAACAGGGAAAAGGGTCGCCCTGGCTTTCGCCGTGTTGAAAGCAATTAGAGATTTTGCCCTGTGTGTTCGATCCCATCCCCTCTTATTATTTCTTTACCTTATTTTATAGTTTTCAATTTTCTATGCAACAAATAGATTTAACTTCGCTTTAGAATAATCTTATTACTGAACACAGTCGGTAATTTTGACAGCTAAATTGTGAATGACATTTCACTAATCAGTGGACTGAATACATAACACTGCACGATAAGCTCTCACGATTTATGTGAATAATAGAAATATTAATTAAATATACGTTTTCAATTAATTTTAATGAATAACTTTTCTTCCATAGACGATTGAAATGTATAAAGTTGTCAGAGATATAATACACCCAGTCAACAGTCTCTTCTTTCCATCCGTAAGTGGCATTCATACAACAGCTGTGTGCAATGAGATACGGAAGCTAGCACGACTTCGTGTAGTGGATAACAGCGATATTGGAAAACGGGCCATGGCAGAAGGCAAACCGCCGAGGTGTATACACGTATATAATAAGCGTCACGTTGGGTTTATTGGAGATAAGGTTTTGGTGGCAATCAAAGGAGAAATGAAGAAAGGCATCTTGGTGGGATTGAAACAGAAGCAAAGGCCTAGAGTGCCGAAGTTTGATAGCAACAACTTAGTCCTTATTGATGACAATGGAACACCGCTCGGGACCAGAATACATGTACCTATACCAACAATCCTGCGAACAGTCCTGAAAGAGAGGACTTTCTCCAAGGGTGCAGACTACACAAAAGTGCTCGCCATAGCCAGTCGTTATATATAGAAAATAAAAGTTAGGAATAAACAATGAGACAGACAATTTATATATTTTGGGAAGCTTTAATTATAATGTCACACGTTTGGTTGGACCTTGTGGCGAGGTGTCCGAATCGTCGAGCAATGCACGTTTCCGTTTCTTCTTGTACTCCTGGACCATTTCTGAAGTGCAAATGTTTTGTGCTTTCATTTGTAGCCAATTAGTGAACTGGAATAGATTTTAGAGATTGTTAATAAGGGGTGAGAAGGGGCAACTTGTTTAAATGACATACTGCTGTGTTTGTCCGGATTCCCACTTCAAATAGTTTGTTCTCTATGTCGTCTAGCCGTTGATCCGGCTTACCATCCTCGGTAGTATTCTTTGAAATGTCCAACAGGTATCTACCCCTCTGACGCATTGTCTCAAATACAATTGTCCCAATCACGTGGTTGCTGTCGTATGGAGTCAGATAGCGACCGTATTCATAAAAGTATGGATGGAGTTTGCCGATTTCGATTTGAGTTGTTTCTGCTTCACACACGGCTTTGTGGACATCTTTATAGATGTTGGGAATACTTATTCTGCGAAATGATTCCCGTTGAATTGGTCATTGAATTACTAATGTTATACGCACTCACGTAAAGTATGGGTTGTTCACTTTTAGTTCTTTTATGTACCACAGGGGTAGGTTTATCGTTTTTCCTGGCTCAAGATCATCTGTTTCCCTACCAGGGTCTAAAAATCCTATAAAGTATGCCGTGTAGTTTGTCAATTATATCGGCTGGAATCTTAATATTACCCATTTGACGAAGTTTTGTATTTACTTTACATTCTACGGTTGCTTGTGTAACGAAAATATCTTCCATAGAAAAATAATTAGGTGAATATCCTTTCATTGTTCCCCGAGTGTTGCTAAAGAAATTAAGTTAAACCATGAATCCCTTAATCGAATTACCGGGTGAATGTTATGCATTCGATCAGCTGTTTGTTGGGTGAACAGCAACAGAGTTGATATTTAGTAAATTGCGGAAATTTACCAGTGAATTGATGATCATATAAGTTGATTGTAAAAGTGGAGTGGAGTAAAAAAATTCTTTTCTCTGAGAATATTTTCAAAGTAAAAGAATTTAAATCTTTAGTTAACTATGTTTTTTGATGGGTCTATGCCATTTTACAGATAAAGTAACCTTAGCACTATTTTTAAAAGTAGATAGATAACAGAAGAACAAGATTGAGGAACTCAAACCGGTCAAAACGGATAGCTTAACATTTATAGCTGTGAAACGTTTTTCCGTCTTAATCTCCAGAAAGAATAATTATAAGTTGTTTATTGTCTCGGTCAGCCCCGATCACAAAATTGAGAATGGAAATATATAAAGCTGCCATGTAGTTAGATAAAAGCAAACAGACGAAAGACAACAGCAAATTGTTATTATTACTCGTATTATCACAACTTTATTGATACGTAGTTAATCAAATTATAAATTAATTTTGATGATCAATAATTTTGTAAGATTGAGCACTAGCTACTAGGGTCTTCGACTACATAGATTAAAGTAATTTAAATTAAATGAACATTTTTAGCCTTAAAATAATTTCATGAACAAATTTTGTGTTGTTATATGTGATTGCGGTTAAACGTTCTTTCAGAGATTTATCAGAAATTGCTAAAGAGATTGAGTTGATGTGTGGGCATTGAAGCATATGCGGAATAGTAAAAGTTGTCTTTTATCGCTAAATTCACAAAGTGGTGCAGGTGTGGGGGTTCTCTATACTACATGGAGAACCAACCCACAATTTCAACAAAATTTCAACCTTATTTCGACCGCTTTCAGCGCGTCATATCAACCCCTATCCCACCGGTCAGTTAATTCACCTGAAAATCATGTTTTCCAAAAGGTTGCATAGCTAAACTCATTATTCTATGCAGATAATGCATAATTGAGTTTAGATACCCTTTTGCCAACGGCAACTCCATTTCGCTAACTCATAAGATTTCCACCGGAAATCGCATTTCATGTCGGTTAGCAACGGCATAGTCTGATCAAACGATGCGGTTGCATAATCATGCAATTGCTGGGGAAATTATCAAAGTATTTAATTTAGTTCCCACGTTCAGATTACCCTAGCCAATTCGGCGTCCTATTCACTTTCCCCAGACACTCCATTCGCTGGGGATCAATGATCTCTTTTTGCAGGTGAATAGCTACAAAACATTTTCCTCTCCTTCTCAATTTTATCTTCCCCCAGTTCAATGCACTCGGAGATCACCACATTTACCGAATTACGCCAGTGGGCTATGCTCAGAGCTGCATTAATCATCATCATCATCGGCACTACAACCGGGATGCGGTCTTGGCCTTATTTAGCAAGCCCTGAGGGTTGTTAAATTTTCCATAATGATTTTGTTTTTTCCGGGCAAGGTCATTAGTCTGCATAGAGCTGCATTAATACATGCACACAAAAACCAAATCCACCCCGGGATCATTGCACATTGTGTTCCGGTTCTCTCATTCTCCCTTTTCCGTCGACTATCGAATTAACCGAAGCGTTTATCTACCACGATGGGCGGGGAACATGAGAGAGCGCAAATGTAAATATGATCTCGATTGGTTGCTTGTGTTGCAAATCAAAAATCCCAATTTTCATCCCTAATTCCGATCAGTCATTACACAACCACAACCGCGGTCGGTCACGCCGTCGTTCGGAGCTAAATTTAATTTCTTCGATTTTTAAGCAGTTGATATTCAACGACTGAAGAGTGTGCACCGGTCTCGTGAATATTTCTTTTTTACAAAAGTCGAGCAGTTCAGTACTAATTTCTAAATCACCAAGAGTCGTGAATTTTTCTTTTTGCAAAAGTCGAGCAGTTCGGTATTAATTCAAAATCACCAAGAGTCGTGATAATTACCCGTCAATAAGAGGGAGTGGGTGCTAGTTGAACTCATGTGTGGAAACGTTTTAAGAGATTCTCAACCAAAATACAAGTGTCCTTTAAATCAAAAATAATACAAAGTCGCCACGACTAGAAACAACAAAATTAACAAAAACATTAAATGATAAAATAGAAACTTAAGTAAAACCAAATAAAAAAACATTAACAACATCAAATCAACACCAACAGTGCGTTTTCATTTCTTACCTTTTCTGGGTGTTCATTTCGGCGACGCAATCGTTGATGGGTGACAAGTGAACCTGTGTCATACGTTGACAACACAACTTATACCCCCACACAGGTTCTTTGGTAGTTAGGTGTTTTTGAGTAATCTTGGTATGTTTCAACTTATGTAATCTTTTATTATTGGCTTCGGTAGGTCAGTAAGGAAAATTGCCTTTGTAGCTTTTGGATTGAGGGTTGAGTAGTTGTAGGAATGTTCGAGGCAAGTCTTCTTCTTCTTGGTGTTAGTGGAGGTTTTCAGATGATTTGTGACATATTTTTGGTTGTGTTGTTAAAAATTGATGAGAGTGTTATACGTTTCTACACAACATTTACTTGTGGTGGGTTTCGGCTGATTGGACCCGTCGGTATCTTCCTCGAAGGTACATAATGTCCGTCTCACGAGCCTCTGTTATATGTAGACCTCGTCCTTAGTTACTGTTTGTCCAACTTGAGTGTTCATCCAACATAATATAAATTCCTTTGTTGTTTGTCTTTGTTTCTATTTATTACAGTTTATTTAGGTATGGCCAATTACAGCACTTGAAGCCAGTGGGACTATTACTTTCATTCTCAATTCTAAACCTTGATACAAACCCTTTTATAGTGCCAAAACTAATCCAACTCTATTTTCTTTCCTACGGTCGCATTGTTCACCTTGAGACCGCTACCCAATGCCAGCCTAGGCGCAGGCCATGCCAATGACGATGGGAATTGCAACTTTGCAATATTGTCACCATTCACCTTACAACTACTCCGGTTGCGGCTTTACCTCAAGGCTATGGGCAAATTTCGGGCAACAGTTCCAGGTGTCAACCGCTTCAAGGTGACGAGAATAAAAGGCATGTGCTAGGATGGAACATCGGAATTGCAGAATTGCAATTTAGTTGTTACTCAAAATAACATTATGCCCATCAAAATTATGGGAATGGAAAATGTACATACAGTGATAAGCATAGACTATTGCATGAAAAGTATTTGCGTTTAGCAAAAGGTGGGCGTGTGATAGGGTTTCACAGATGCTACACCGAAAGAATTCCTTTGGGTGAAAATTATTTAAGTTTGTTTAGGCGATTTAATTTATGGAAGCTACTGGGAGGTAATATCATATATGCATGCAACAAGAGGTTTGTAGTGATCTTAAATCACCACCCTCACCCAATTCCTAATAAGCCTCAACCTGATTAGTTTTTCCCAAACGATGCACCATAATACGAACCATAAGTTATACTGTGCGTTGAGCAATTCCCTGGAATGATAACACCATGAAATGCCTGTCTTCAAATGCATTTCATGGTTGTGCCTTCCGCGAAATTACTCAACCGAAATCCCAATATCTTCATCAAATGTATCATATGAGTGCAAAATTAAATAAAAAATCCATTTGTCGCACATTGATTCAATTCCCAATAACCCTAACATTATGATATGCCTAAACACATTTCATAATGTTTCCTTCCGGGAATTTGTTCAACCAAATTCCCTTCCACTTCCTAGAACCCCGTTCCAATTGAAGCACACACAAAATCTTGTTTGTGCTTCTTGGAATTTTTATGTACAATTTTTAACAAATCTCTGTATATGCAGAGTATAAAAGGGCGGCGTATTTTAGTTTCGTGATCAGTCGAAAATCCGACCTAACTCATCCAAAGCAGTAGCTATAATTCTGAGTAGTAAACACTCCCAACCCACTTCTCGATATTCACAGAATGTCCAAATACAAATAGGAGGTACTATCATCTGACCACAGGACAGGATGAAATATCTTGGGGCCATCTATACGCCAAAAATGAATTTCATCAAAAATGTGACCCACATTCTTCAAAGGCGCATCGGTCGGTCTAAGCAACTGCACACCATCTTGAAGTAGAGCAACAAGCAAGACACCAAAGTTTAGCTTCTCTGCTATAAGCAGCTAATCCGATCTGGAATATCATACGTCTTTCCCATATGGTCCTGCATATCTTCGGCCCAAATGGAAAGACTTCGAGTTTTCGAAAGGAAACTCCTCAGAAGATGCACCAACCTCCCCGGAAAGGGCTGACGGTCGCCATTATTCCAACTCTCACCTATACGAAGGTGCCTCCATTATCCCTATCGACGAGTACTTGCTACAATTAGCATATAGGTACCTCGAAAGCATTCAGAACAGCGAGAACCCACATGTACTGGAGTCTTGCGTTCTTGACCCTTCTCTCTCTCGATCTCTTCGTGTCAGACCACCGCAATTTCTTCTTCAGTACAAAACGGAAGAAACCACCCTTCCCAACAATATTCTCCTCTATAATAGAGGATTCCTAGACCCATCCCATATGGTCTACTGCTGACACACTACAAACACGCACGCATAGTACAAGACAGCACAACCACACACACACACACACACCGACCAAAGCGCAGATTATCAGACGCCAAAGTCCGGTCATGTACGATTTCTTTCCCACCGTCCCTCCATTTAAGTGGTTACAGAACACCTGAACTAACCTTGTCCACACTATCCTTAGATACCTCTCCCCCTTTTCTTTTTCAGACATCTCGAGACCAAGCCCAACATCCTAACGGATGTGGCTGATTCTGGTTATCGCAAGATGACCAGAAGCCAGAGACAACATGAAGGACACATTTGTCCTTGTCTCCCTAAAGTCGGCCTCCCGCCACCCATTTTTTTTTTAGTTTCGTGATCAGTCGAAATCCAGAAGACCGAAGCAGTGTCTAGAGGCCTTAACGATATAACTAAAGCCAAAAAAGGTCAAACTTCTTTTATCTGTAAACCATACAACACGAGCTGGATCTAAAGGTAATATGACTAAGGATTCTTCAATTGTATGGTTGGATTTGGAAATGACTGGTTTACAAGAAGAACACGATCGAATTCTAGAAGTGACATGTATTATAACCGACATAGAGTGTAACTTAATCGCTGTATCATTTCGCTGGGAGTGGCGCAAAGGCGGCTACCTCCACTCATCACCAGTTATAACTGCTGGTTGGTTTCACGCCAGCAGCCAGGGCCGTTGGCATCGCCGCCAAATAGGACGACCATCACCTTCCGGGGACATCTTTAATCTCCAGGAGTACCCGCCGACAGTGCGACCCATCCCGAACCCACACCAAAGCTTTTTATTAAATTTCGTTTTCGTAGGTAAGCCAAAATTATTAATAAAAAAAAAAAAGAACATAACAGATTGCTTAAGAACTAGTATGACTTCTGCATCGGGATTTTCGTTTCCCACTATGCCTGCATGTCCAGGAACCCATATTACCATAATATATATATATATATATATATATATATATATATATTTCAATTAATTTGTCTCGGATGTTTGCTACAGTGTCAGAGGAGATGTTAGTGTTATTAATGGCGTTTATTAATGAGATTCTATCGGTGAATCTGATCGTTTTTTTTTTGCTTTTTGTAAAAGCTACAAATGTAATTCGTTACCTGATTCCATGTAGTTGATTACTCTCTTCCGTGATGTTGAGGAAGTTCTCTTCTCTGTGAGCTCTGAAAAGTTCCGGGATTTCTAAGAATACCAGCGTTTTTTTGCGCAAGGTTATAGTTATTCTTTAACTTACTGCCTCCCAGGGCGATATACTTGGTACTATATAGCTATTTTCCAACATTTCGATGCCCTCTCTGTAGCACGAAACGTCCAAGCCTTCGAAATACCTCGGTCTCAGCGATGACTTCCTCATTCTATCTGAATCCCTTTCCCTGGAGCCACCACTGTCTGGGAACAGATAATAGTCGCTGGCGGCCGAGATTGGAGGATACCGTGGGTGAACAACCAATTCAAATCGTAATTGGTCCAATTTGGTCATCGCTTTCAAGGACGGCTATGACGGTGCGTTATACAGAACTTTTTTCTTCGCCATATGGGGTCGTTTTATCTTTATTTCGTCGTTGAGTTTGTCCAATAACGCTGCATAATACTCTTCTGTGACTGTCCTTCCCTTCTGCAGGTAATTGACGAAGGTTATGCCACTCGCATTCCAAAAAGGGGGGCTGTATCATTCCCGGCCGGCGTTGGTCTTTTCGCCGCTTTGGTGGGATTTCGTAGCTTTCCAGCCACTTTGCAGACTTCTTTTAAACTAAGGTGTATGATAATGGACCCACACGTCATCCATCGTCACAAAACGTCGAAAAAGTCCGCTCGATTACGCCAAACTGGTCGTTGAAATAACAACGAGCTTCTGTTTTTGGCCGACGATCAGCAAACGTGACACCCATTGCGCCGATAGCTTTTCCATCTCCAAAATATCGTGCAAAGTGTATCCCGCTTATTCTTTTGATATGCCATCGGTCTCAACTAACTCACGCAACTTCACTTTACAATGACTCAAAACGATTTGATGCACTTGTTTTATGATTTCCGCATTTGTATTCTCTTTTGGCCTTCCAGAGTGTGGTGCGTCTTTGGTACTTGTACTCCACTAAACCATCGATAAACTGTTGTTCTCGAAGAAGCAGATGTGGGATAACATTTCTGCAACCATTGCAATGATTGTTCAGAAATTTTTCGCACCAGAAAACAATGTTTGACCACGAAGGGATATTACAATTTTTTAATTTTTTTAACGAAGGTGAAAGTAGCGTCATTTAAACGACTGTAGCTTGTAAACGAATAGACGAAATGTTACGAAACTTCATACATAAACTAGTGACAGATGTAGTGATCCTAAATCACAACTCTCAGCCGATCCGCCATTATTACATCGTAAACCATACCCAATCATCCATACCCAATTATCCTACCCCTATCCATAATCTCAAACGTGGTCCCCAATTGAAATATATGCACGACAAATTAAACCGAATGTCCATTTGTCGCACATTAATTCAATTACCAACAATTCTAACATCATGAAATGCCAAATTCCAAATGCATTTCATAAGTTTACCTTCCGGGAATTTGCTCAAACAATTTCCCATATCGTTCCTGGAACCCTATTCCAATTAAAGCACACACAAAATCTCGTTTGTGCTTCTTGGAATTTTTATACACATTTTCAAGCAAATCTCCGCAGATACAGAGAATACAAGGGCGGAGCATTTTGGATTCATTATCAGAATCAGTCAGTCGTCAGTCAGTCACATTAGTGCATTGAACTGCATGAATCATTGAGTGATAAAAAAAATGGTTGTGAAGTTTTCCTATAATAAAGGCCATAACAACTTTAAAATGCGGCATCAGACTCGGAAGCAGGTGACATCTTAAACATTTTATAATTTATCTTTTTTTGTTTTACATCTCTAAACTTATTACATTATACTTTATTTCAAACTTAATTTCATTTCTAGGGTGTTTTCCAATTTTTTAATCGTTTTCAGGTTTTTGCAGGTATCGAGATTTTAAAGGAATTCTTAATTAGATTTTCTTCCTTGGTTGTTCCTCTTACCTTTTTATCTTTCTCGTTTTGTTTGTTGAATATTATATATAACTTTAACTTTCTATCTCTATCGGTTGTTTCGTTGTTTATAACTACTCGTTATCGTTAATTTGTGTCATTTGCTATCCCCATGTATTTCTGCTCGACTGAGGACATGGACTCTCAGTCCAGTCAGGATTTGATGGCTCTTCTGCAGACATTGAGGACCGAACACGTCGCTGCAGTAGCCAGGATTGCTGTTCTCGAGAAGGAGAATACAGCATAAAAAGCTACATACCCCGCTACCCCGCGCAATAGCAACTCGGAAACTCCTGACCCAAAGACGGGAATGACAACCCTCGACAGCGACTTTGATTTCTCTTCCGACGAGAGTTCCCCCCATGTCCCTACTCCCAATACTGCTCGCCCCACGCCTGTCTCTGTTCGTGCGGAAGAACGGAAAACACCTCGGGCAATAGTAAACTGCGAGGGTGGTCCCTCCCGTAAACGCGTTGCCACCGGCTGTACGCCAACAATATTCCCGGCTTCGGTTAATGAAACTGTGTCAAACCTCTCGGTACACCCCACTGCACAAAAAGTCATACCTTTGAAAGAATCATGCACATCAAAGGTAGCATCATCCACAACCCCAAAACCAAAGACCGCTCCAAATCGAAAGGCCACACAAAAAGCGGTCGGGGTCGACTTACCTCCTTTAAAAAAGAAGCAGCAACCTGGGGTCTTTGCACGAAACCTCAACCTTTAGGAATTTGTCGGTGATATGAACCAACAAGGAATCTCCAATTTTAAGGCAAAGACTTTGAGTCCAAGCCTCAATAAAATCGTAACCTACGATCGACATACATTCTCTAAGGTTAACGATACCCCGAAGGCCAAGGAGATGCGTTATTACATATTCATCCCGCCCGACGATAAGTCGAGGGCCTTCCTCTTAAAACGATTCGCTGCCTGCTGGGAAAAGGACGACATCGTAATTGACCTTGAGGCAACGTTTCCTCACGTCAAATTCACTGAAATCAAAAATTTCTGTCCCCCACAACGGTTTGTGAAAATCAGACCGGAAAAATACAGCCAGTTGAACATATGGGAGCTTCACCTTGCCCCAGGAACCGACATAGATTCCATAATACGAATAAAGTCGCTTCCAATCCTTGATCAACAAGTTGTCTTCGAGGTATTTCATAACGATGAAATACCTCAATGCCGACGTTGCCAACGTTTCGCGCATGTCTCTCGGGACTGCAACATGGATCGGCGTTGCGTCCGTTGTGGAAAATCCCACGATATTGGCAAGTGTGAACTCCCGCCAGCAAAATATGATCCCAAAACAAACAAATGTTACGTTGCCAACTTGCTGCAACTGCGGTAAGAAAGGATATCCACCCAGTTACCTGTGATCGCGCAGGTACGGTCTTCCATGCGGAATGTGAGATTTCGCCCGAGTACTATTCAACTTATTCTACGTGAACTGGCCTGTAGACAGGCAACCACCCCGGATGGAATACCAGCAATAGTCCTTAAGAACTGTGCTCCATAACTATCGCCGGTTCTTGGCAGACTCTTCCGCTTATCTTATATACGGACGACCTTTCCTACCTGCTGGAAGATGACCCTAGTTCAGCCAATCCCAAAGAGGGGAAAAAGTGTCTCGCACAAAATCACCGGTCGATAGCATTACTGACTATGTTATCTAAGGTGATCGAAAAGGTCATCAAAGCCGACTTAATTGAGTATTTAGGGTGCAACGGACTCCTGAATGATCGTCAATACGCATTCTGTGGCAGGTGGTCCACGGGAGACCTCTTGACCCATATAACCGATATATGGACATTTGTGATTGATGGGCCTGGTGAGTAAAGGGCGGTCGCATTGGATATCTCCAAGACTTTTGACTGCGTCTGGTACGGGGCATTGTTGAGCAAACTTCGTTCATATGAACTTTCCCAGCAGCTTTTCGACTGGACAAAGAGCTTCCTCGAAAATCGATTGATCCGGGTCGTTGTGGACGGCAAGTGTTCGGATCTGTATCGTAATTCCAGAGTGCCTCAAAGTTCTATTTTCACTCCAACCTTGTTTTTGCTTCACTTAAATGATTTGTTGGAGACAACGGATAATAAAGTGGTCAGTTTTGAGGATGATAGTAGGATTGTTTCCTACTTCTCGAGTGTTCGGCCGATTGGTGCATCTACGTCGCACCAGCTGATATGTAGATAGATTGATTCTCTGAATCAGGATCTAGATAAGGTCCTGCAGTGGGGAAGGGCCAATCTCGTCGACTTCAATGCAGGTAAATCACAATATACAATATTCACAAAGAAAAGTGGATCATCGGTTCCACAGCTGATGATGAATGGCCAGGCCCTCGAATCTGGAGAAGACTTGAAATTGCTCGAAGACACGGTGTAGTATAAGGGGGCATGGCAGGATCGTCATGTGGTGGTATAAAGGTGGAAGGGTTTGGCAGGATCGGCAAGTGGGGTTTATCGCCCATGTGGTGTTTGCCATGTAATGATTAACATGTGATGAGCTTTACCTCTAGTATGGCCATATGATAAGCATGGATGGTACGAGGCAATACCTGAATTTTATTGTATAACAATCTAAACCTGACTTCCCTATTTGTTGCTGTTTAAGCGCAGCCCGCTGAAAGAGTATGGCGTAGAGCGTTGCAGTTAATTGAATCAAACACGCTTTGGTTTTTGATTGATTTATTATTGAAATTGTTGAGGTATTTATACTCCCAATCAATCACTCAATTATTCATAAATTTCTTAATCTACTCATACAAATTATGCTTCATAAGCCATTTCACACTTAATTCGTAATTCACTCAAAATACAAATTGCTTATTATGCTATTCTATTCTCTATCACCAGCTTGGTGCATAGTGTAAGAACAATGACACGATTTGACCCAATTAATTTCTGATTCATTTACCAGCAGCAAGCTCGCAGACGATTGTCATTTGAATCTTACAAACCGTAACTGGAACAATTTGTTTCTTTTACTCAATGAAAAGAATCGACATTGAATTGTTGTCGGCAACGAATGCTGGTTACCTGAAACTTGCTAATTGTGACATGGTCAAATTGATTTACTTGATATGATTCTTCATGGTCATTTCGCGGCTATGTTGTTCCACTACAACGGTCAGTAGTGGTGTATCGTGGCATAAACACGTGTCGACCATCGCCAGGTCAACCTCAGGAAGGCTGAGCTATCTTTTTAGAGACAAGAAATATTTTACTCCGGCCCAACTTCTTCTCCTATGTAAGTCCCAAATTAGACCCGCGCTCGAATATTGCTCTCATGTTTGGAGCTCGGCTCCTAAACATTCCCTCAACCTACTTGAGAGCATACAGAGACGAGCGATCCGGCTGATCGGGGACTCGGCGCTGATGTCGGGATTACAGCCGCTTTCACATCAAAGGCGCCTAGCCGACCTCTGCCTGTTTTACAGATATTATCACGGATACTGTTCCACGGAGATTCGTGGTATTATTCCACGCAATTCGACTTATATGCGCTTCACAAGACAATCCTACGGATCGCACCAGTTTGCGGTTCATCTCCCGACGGCGCGAACATCCCTGCATCAGAACTCGTTCCGTTACAGAGCGGGGAAGCTGTGGAATTCCCTTCCCACGCGAGTGCTCCCGGAGCGTTTTAACCTGCAACTGTTCAAAAAGAACTGCAACAGTTATTTGGTGTCATCTCGGGGCGCCCACTCGGCGCTATAAGTTCCCTCTCCCGAGAGAAGTGTAATACAAAAAAAAAAAAAAAAAAAAAAACACATATGCGTGTCTACTGTGGTATCATATAACACCAGCCCAAATGGAGAAGCTACGCACTTTCGAAAGGAAATGCTTCAGGCTGGCCGAAACCGATAACCCAACTCTTGCCAATATTACAACAAGCGCTTGCCGCTAATATTGGCCGTTTCGATAGACGCTTCCTACAGGTGTCTATCAAATTTATTGAAAACCTCCCAAATAATCCCAACCCCATAATAACTACCAACTCCTCTCGATAACAGGGCTCACTACCTGCCATAACACCGGGCTGGTACCCAATCAGTTCAAATACTGTAGCATTCAACCATTCTCCAACATTCTGCGTTTTAACGAACAACCGGAAAGTGTTACCCCACCTGAGACCACTAACTGACCATCATCATCATCATCATTGGCACTACCACCGGCATCCAGTCTTGACCTTATTTAGCAAGTCTCTCCACCGGTATCCGGTCCACATCCGAGATACCATAAAATTATCCATAATAATTCGTTTTTCCGGGCAAGGTTATTAGCGTTGTGCCAACCTTTCTCAGGATGTCGCTGCATGCATTGGTTCACTATTTGGCGGGTGCCAAAGTAGCTATCCAGGGGTGGCATGTGGAGACTGCATGAACAGGGACAAGGATCATCCTGGCCTTCGCCGGGTTGAAAGCAGAGACTTTGCCCTGTATGTTCGCTAGGAAAAGAGGACGTGACTTACTTGGTATTTTTTCTTGAAGTGTTGGGTCGTTCCTTGGTCGTTCTGGCTGGTTCCCGGATGGAGGGGTTGTTAAGTTTTGACCCCCCTGATTCGGTCCGCTTGTCCGTTGTTTCGGGACTTTGTGTTGAGGTGTAAAAGGAGTGGTTTGGCTTTCGGTTGATTTAGCTTTGCTCCCTTATTCCGAAAGACTTTTTTTTCTTGATTTTATAAAACTTGGAATGCGTCCGTCCTTTGTCCCATCTGGTTCTCTATTAATTATTTTATGTTTTTTTGCCGTTGACGTTTTTATTATTTATTCGGCGCCAACGCCTTTTATTATTACTTTTTTTTTGCCAAGTAGATTTTGCATAGAGAAGTTTATGCAAATTAGCTACTTGACGATATTTCCAATTTACCGGTAGGTAGGGGAAAGTCGTGGCTTGGGCGAGGGCATGGACACGAGGTCTGTAACAAGTGATATAATCAATCAGTTCATCCCCTAACAAACCAATGAATGGACGACAAGAAATTCGTAGCCGAAGTCAATTAACAACCACCCCCAAGTGGTTGCCAGACAGTTCAACTCTGACCAACCTCAGGTAGGCGATGTAACACAAGCCAATAAAGCTAATGGACCAAATATGTTCCCCCAAATAATTTTATATATCCCTTTAGTTTTTTGGATGGTGCAATGAAAGATCATGTGCATATATGTATCATATATGTAGTATACAGGACTCTTCCGGTTGAACTTTCATTAAAAAAATTGTTCGGTCCTTTTGCTGTTCTGTGTCTATTCGAGTTGGCGATTTTTTTACTTTATGCAGGGACTGCAAGAAAGTCCCAGCTTGGAACTTTTTCTTTTTTTCCTCCTGAAATTTGTTTTCATTACGCTTTTTTATTCCCTATTTTCAGGAAACGGTTTCCGACCTTCCAAAATGCGAATAAAAGGTTTTAATCTAATTGGGGTTGTTTTCCTAAGGCAACACTGGCCGCACGATACTCTCCCGTAAAATGTCAGGACATGTGGGAAGTGATATCTATTGACAACCACCCTTAAATTATATTCATTCTCTTTATGAAAGCTCTAAAGCTCCCGATGCATGTTCATTTTGAGTAAAGCATCAGCATTCTGCTCGCTACGGCAACCTGGCACTCGGTAGTTGAAAATTGAAAATCAATGTAGTCGGGTTTCAAAGGATAATCCTTAGTGTAGTATTAACGAATAAAACAAGGAAAAAGGATATTTCACAAGAAGGTGGTGCCCGTGGTTTATTAAAAAGGAAACTCCAACACCAACACACCATGATACACCAATTCATCAATATAATTCAATAACAAGTAAATGGAATAATTAAATCGCTAACTTATAGCGAAACCGGCAATAAGTGGAAACTATCATGGTTCCAGGATTCGGAAAAATCAATAGTGACACTGCAATTGAGAAATAATTAAGACATGCACCTCTAGTGATCCAGAAAAACTCTAATAGCCCGGAGATTCGTGAGCAACGAGTGATTCTTCTGACTCCTCCTGAATTCACAGCAGTCGCCAAATATTTGGGTCACTATACCTTTGCCTACAACATCTTCGATGTTTTCAATTTAGAAGTCGGATTCACAACAAGGATATAGACATTACCTATTTTCCGTACGTTCTTGAGCTTCAAATAGTCCTGCCTGTTTTGGAGTTGTGGTGGTTGCTTTTTGGAGGAAGCCTTTGATTGCATACCAAGGTATTGCTAGCAAAATGTCCAGCTCTGCATCGGTTATATGTGAGGAAGTCTTCGACGAGGGATGCCTGCCGTCAGCTGAAGGTGAGTGAATGACAAAATCGTGTGGTCACATCACACATATGCTTTTGGGGTATTTATAACCGTTAAGTATTTTTTATGAATTTGTTTGATTTTATCGTGGGGTTGGAGGTTTTCTTTGTTATGTGTTGGATTTTCGGAGGGTTGGGGGCTTTGTTTTGTTTATTTTTCGTGTTGCTAATGACATTATATAATAATGTTACTTGGATCGATACGGTTGCATGGAAAGCTTTTATCATAAGCAGCTGTAGTTAAAATTTGTTTTTGTTTTCTTTTCTTGTTGAATTTTTGTTGCAAGAAATTCGTATTAATTGTTAGGAAACGAAGGAACTGCGGACTGTAAACCTCTGCTGCACCTATGTGTGAATGTCGTCATCTTGGGAGTGGATTTGTAATTAAATTGTGAATGTTGCACGAACTCATATGGTACCTTTTTTTTAGTGAAAGGAATATTTGTAATGAACTCTGCTGGTTATGTTTTTGTTGTCAGGATATTAAAAAGAATCTTTAATATGAGAAACAAATGAGTTTTTATATTGTACGTGGAGCTAAAAGTGTTTTCAAAGGTATAATGTATCTGTTGGGGAGTCGGCTGCTCGAAGATTCATCGGTGTTCATTACTCCTAATGGGATAGAAGGATATGATTAGACAATCATTGTCCAACTCCATATGTTAAAGGCGAAAATCGACTCTGATTTCTGATTTCCCACATTAAGACTACTCCTTTCTGAGGTACAATATCATGTGTTTTTATAATACACGCGCAAGAGGAATATGTATGAATACTCATAAATAACGGTCTACATTGCGGGTGAAGTAGATGAGCGATCTTTTTATCTTTGGCCTTCTAGGCCGTTTTTTTTTACAGTAATATGCGCACAAAAGGGGATTTTGAAGTACCTCTAAATGTCAGAGCACAGTGCGAGCGCAGGAAAATATAGTGGATAAGGAAAGGAAGTATCGATGTACATTGGTCTTAACTTCTTGCACATTACAACGACAAGGAAACATTTGATCAAGTACAGCATTCCACAGTCGTGTGATTCGGCTAAAGAATGATTCTGTATTTTTATTTGTACGCCTGAAGTAGGCTTTCAACGAGAACTGATGCACTTTCTCAGATTAACGAGTATCATGGGAAATTGTCCGAAGAGGAGGTACACTTTCAGTAAATTCAGTTGAGCAACAACCGAGGTAATACCTATAGAAAAGAGATAGACACGATCCGTTGCGCCTATGTTCTAACGACGGAATCAAACGACTTATGGCACGGTCACCAATACGTTTCACTGCTCGTTTTTGCGTTCTATTGAGTGTTGGGAGTTGAACTCCATTTTGGGACGAATATACGCCTTGTAAATAGTGGCCAGGTTGGATGGAGTGAAGTATCTTTTGCATCTCTTAAGGAATCCCATGCATTTGGCCGCACTTTTCGCAGCCTCAAATATGTGGTCGTTCCAATTAAGAGTCGAATTGATTTGAGTGCCGAAGATTGATAGTTCATTAGCTTCGTCGATGCAAGTTCAATTCCTCTTTTATACGCGCGTTAGTGTAAAAAAACAAAAAGAAAAGTGCCGTTTATTGACAGTATATTTACTTTGGGGTTCGCCTTTGACGACAAGACGCAGATAGTCCCCATTGAGATATCTTGCTGACTTGTTTATTTTTTTTTATTTTTTTTTATTTATTTTTTATTTTTTTTTTATTTTTTTTAAATTTTTTTTTATTTAATAATTACACTTCTCGCAGGAGAGGCGAACCGAGACGGGACTAGGTAACTGTTGCAGTTCTTTTTGAACAGTTGCAGGTTGTAACGCTCCGGAAACACTCGGGTGGGGAGCGATTTCCACAGGTTTCCCGCTCTGTAACGAAACGTGTTCGCGCTGTCGGGAGATGAACCGCAAATTGGTGCGACCCGTCGGATTGTCTCGTAGAGAGCATAAAAACCGAATTGCGAGGAACTATACCACGAATCTCCGAAGAACAGACAGAGTTCGGCTGTGCGCCTTCGATGTTACAGCGACTGTAGTCACAACTTCAGCGCCGTGTCCGAGATCAGGCGGATCGATCGTCTGTGTATGCGCTCAAGTAGGATGAAGGTATGCTTAGGAGCGGAGCTCCAAACAGGAGAGCAATATTCGAGGGCCGGTCTAATGTGGGATTTATACAGAAGAAAAAGTTGAGCCGGAGTAAAATATTCCATGGCTCTAAATAGATAAGATAACTCAAGAGGCGGATCTGGGAATATTCGACACGTGTTTATGCCACGATACAATACCACAGATCATGACGACGAGCAATTTCATGCTTTCCCCAGATTCAGGGTCTGGCCATTCAACATCAGCTGTGGAACCTCTGATCCACTTTTTTTTTTGTGAATGTTGTATATTGTGTCTTCGTTGCACTGAATTCGACGAGATTAGCCTTACCCCACTGCCGGACCTTATCCATATCCCGATTCAGAGAGTCGATGTGGCTACATCTGCGACGTTGATACACTAATCAGCCGATCATTCGAAAAAGAGGTAACAAACGTTGTTGGCGATGTAACATACGAGGCCGAAGACGGCACAAACACGAGTAAACGCCTGAGCCAGCTGCTCGATGCATATAAGTGAACGCATAAAAAAAATGGGTAGCGAGAGGCCGACTTTGACGAGACAAGGACAGATGTGTCCTTCTTCTTGTCTCTGGCTTCTGGTCATCTTGGGATAACCAGAATCACCCACATCTCGTAGAACCATACTGTTCTTTTGGGAGCTTTCTCATTAACGTTACTGTTGGTTAGAGGAAATTTAGTTGACACGATACAGTGTTCTGAAGTGCCCAAGGGCGAAGTAACTTCAATTTTGTATTTGTTTGGGTGGAAGGTGAACAACGGGTCCAGTGTGTTGGCGGAATGACCATTTATATCTGGTGCCCGTGTTGGCTCATTGACGAGTTGAGTTAAATTGTTTGACTCAGCAAAGAGCTGAACTTACTGACCTTCAGGAGTTTGTGTCCGGAGTGACGTAGCCACTGAGAGCTATGCACATTAAAATCACCCGCAATAACGAGTTCAGTGTGCGTATATAGGATCAAGATCCTATCGATAGAATCAGACAGAGCATAAAATTCGTTAAATGATGGGTTTCTATCCAAGTTTGGGCTTCTGTAAAGAAAGCAATAACGTATGATATGCTTACGAACGTGAAGTCTTAGCTACGAGAAATTATATTCTGGGTTGGCGCAGAGCCCATATTGTGACAGAAGTTGATAAGCAATATCACTTTGTATATATGTGGCTATACCACGATCTGGAAAGAACGAAGGCACTAAGTCAATACCGGGTATAGTAAAATCAGAAATATCTGCATCAGTCATTACCTGAGTCTCGCCAAGTGCAAGGATAGTTGGTTTCTGGCCACAGACGTGGGCAAACACGGAGGATAAATTACATCTTAAGCCGCGAATGTCGCAAAGATCGACGTGAAATTTCCGTTACATTGAAATGGTACCTTCTGGTATAAAGAATTCCGGAGGTAAACTAGTCTCCCATTCGGATCTCCGGGGGACTATGTCGGGGGGAACATCATGCGGATATCATGATAAATAATGGAACTTTAAGAGGTTCGTCATCACATAACCGGGCTCGCTCTCGAGGCTCTGCCCACGCTCGACTGGTGACGGCATTTTGTAACACCGGGGGCATCGGTTTCACCAATACGAATGTAAACGCCGTCCACCAATATTTGCAAACAACGAAACCTGATATCCTTGCCCTAACTGAGACCCAGGTCGATTCGTCAACTGATTCGACATATCTTCGTTGCTCAGGATAAGACTTATATTCGAGATTCCGTTTTAAGGGCGGTCCGACCTGGCTTGCCAGAGGATGGAGGCGTTGGAACCCAATAATATGGACATCATATGGTTGAGGGTCGTGCTGAGGAATTCCGTTAAATTTCTTTGTTGTCTTTACCGCTCCCCGAATGACGATCGACCGGCGACATTTTTCGAACATCTTTCATATACCGTCGACTGGATACAGATCAACCACCCAGCTTCTGAAATTGTTGTGCTTGGTGATTTTAATGTGCACAATTCCGGCTGGTTGTTACATTCTAACAGAACCGACGAGGCTGGGAGGCTGGCGGAGATGTTTGCTGTAAGCCACAACTTGACTCTACTGGTGGGGAGCCAACGCGAGTGTCGGATGCCCGAGGCGATTATGCGAACACCTTGGATCTGTTTTTGACATCCGAACCGAGTATTTATACCGTAGAGGTTTCTGCGCCCCAGTGAAACTCGGATCACTGCTTGGTATCTGCCGCGCAAGCACTTGCATATCAAGCGAATAACCGGCCTAGGCAGCTTCGCCATTTATGGAAGTATGGGGCGGCTAACTGGGACGATTTGCGAGATTTCTTCGCATCCTTTCCATGGTCGGAGATGTGCTTCGGAGATTCCGATGTTAACGCTTGCTCGGAGTCGGCAACAGAGATTATTCTTCTGGGGATGGAGATCTACATTCCACATTCCATCAAACGAAGTCCATCTGACCATCGTGGTTTGACAAAAAATGCGAGCACGTTACAGCGGCAAAAAATAGAACTTTTAAACAATGGCGCTCCATTCCCACCGATGTTAACAGAACGAATTTTGTTAGAATCAGAAACGCGTACAACCAGGCGATTGATACCGCGAAGAAGGCTCACAGCGACAGGGTGATCGATAAGCTTCGTCGGTGCCCAACTGGTTCGCGCTCCTTCTGGTAAATGGCAAGGGCTGTCAGCGGTAACTTCGCATTCTCCTCTTTCCCTCCGTTGGTGACAGACAGCGGGACGTTAGTCACGAATCCAAAGGACAAAGCTAATGTGTTCGCGAATTTGTTTTCCGCGAATTCCAACCTTGATCCCGGCCTTTTGGAGCCACCTGTGATCTCGCCAGTACAGTCTTCCATGCGGGATGTGAAATTTCGTCCGCGCACTATTCATCGCATTCTACGCGAACTGGACTGTAGGAAGGCAACCGGCCCGGACGGAATACTAGCAATAGTCTTTAAGAATAGTCGCGGGATCTTGGCAGACTCTTCCGCTTATCTTATGCATGGAGGACCTTTCCTGCCTGCCGGAAAAGCGCTCGAGTTCAGCCAATCCCAAAGACGGGAAAAAAATGTCCGTCCGATTCATTACTGTCTATTTTATCTAAGGTAATTGAAAAAGTCATCAATACAGAGTTAGTTAAGTATTTGGAGTGCAACGGACTTCTGAATGATCGTCAATACGGATTCCGTGGCAGGCGGTCCACGGGAAACCTTTTGGCACTTATAACCGATTTATAGACATCTGCGATTGAACGGCATGGTGAGTCAAGGGCGGTCGCATTGGATATTTCCAAGGCTTTTGACCGCGTCTGGCACGGGGCATTGCTGAGCAAACTTCGTTCATATAGACTTTCCCAACAGCTTTGCGACTGGACGAGGAGTTTCTTCGAAAACCGATCGATCCGGGTTGTTGTGGAAGGGGAGTGTTCGGATATGTATCCTGTTAAATCAGGGGTGCCCCAAGGTTCTACTTTGGCTCCAACCTTGTTCTTGCTTCACATAAATGATTTGTTGGAGACAACGGATAACAAAGTGTTCAGTTTTGCGGATGATAGTTTGCTTGTTTCCTCCTTTTCGAGTGTTCGGCCGATTGGTGCATCTGCGTCGCATCTGCTGGGATGTAGACAGATTGACTCTCTGAATCAGGAGCTAGAGGGTCCTGAGGTGGGTAAGGGCCAATCTCGTCGACTTCAATGCAGCAAGGACACAATATACAGCATTCACAAAGAAAAGTGGATCATCAGCTCCACAGCTGATGATACATGGCCGGGCCCTCGAGGCTGGGGAAAGTTTAAGATTGCTCGGCGTCACGGTCTGTGGGAATGTATCATGGCATAAACACGTGTCGAGTATCGCCAGGTCAGCCTCGGGAAAACTGAGCTATCTTTTTAGAGCCAAGAAATATTTTACTCCGGCCCAAATTCTTTTCCTATATAAATCCCAAATTAGACCCGCGCTCGAATATTGCTTTCATGTTTGGAGCTCGGCGCCTAAACATACTCTCGATCTACTTGAGAGCATACAGAGAGGAGCGATTCGCCTGATCGGGGACTCGGCACTGACGTCGGGAGTACAGTCGCTATCACATCAAAGGCGCGTAGCCGACCTCTGTCTGTTTTACAGATATTATCACGGGTACTGTCCTTCGGAGATTCTTGGTCTTGTTCTACGCAATTCGGTTTATATGCGCTCCACAAGACAATCCTACGGATCGCACCCGTTTGTGGTTCATCTCCCGCCGGTGCGAACATCCCTGCATCAGAACTTGTTCCGTTACAGAGCGGGGAAGCTGTGGAACGCCTTTCCCACGCGAGTGTTTCCGGAGCGTTACAACCTGCAGCGCCCACTCGGCGCTATAGGTTCGCCTCTCCCGAGAGAAGTCTAATAAAAAAATAAAAAAAACAAAACCAAAACCGCTTCAGAAAAGGATGCAAGTTGGTCCCGGGGATGGATAAGCGAAAGCAACCACTACAGGTGGTATACCCTTGTAGTAGGTGCCCCACTAGATCTGTGCCGAAATCCAGGTCACATCCCTTTCGCGACGAATATTACCCCACTCAAAATACCGAAAACTCTCCAAAGATTATGAATCAATCGAGAGTATCGATGCCAGAAGGACGCAACAGTTTATGCATTTCAGGTTTTATGCATTTTGCTATTTATATAATTAATTAATCAACACCGGGAAATTCATATTGAGTGAATTATTATCGAGGGCGGTAAGTATTTGTCGGTGGACGGTCTTGTGCATAATACCCCAATTTTTTTCTTTTTCACATTGAACTTCACCCGGCCGCATGATCCGTTTTGTTGTTTTGGTAACGTTATTATATAACACAGATCTTGTTGTATGAATCGATAAATAAATAAATGGGTACCGTGGGCTTGTTTTAGATATCCACCATGGAATTCACTAGCAGTCGGGATAGAAATTTCTTGGCAGGAGCGACATTAATTAACATGCAATTGAAGTTATTTTTTAATTCTAGTGACATATGATAATTATAATACATCTTTATTTCAGAAATAAATGACTATGCAATAAAAATCGGCATCGATCCCTTGAAGGAGCCATACCTCGTTCATTTAGCTAAAGAAGGTCTTATGCAGGCGCTGCCAAGTGATTGGAAGATATGGTAAGTGAAGTATAGGTAGCCCTCATATAACAGAGTAGATAGGTTCTTAAGAAATGCCCTGTGTGAAGCCGTGTTATGTGAGACCAAGAGCCAGTACAAAAGGGCGGATGGGGGTACACTCCAAAAATTTATTAAAAAAATAAATTACATTCTATATAAGCAACAAAAGATTTAATAGTATAAACAATTTCTTGATCCAATGGTTGGAGTAACGAAGTAGTAGTGGGGAACATTATTTTAACGTCGGAATGACTCAAATCTTGAGGGTGACATGAAGCTTAATCTAATAATAAGAGCGCCTGGAAGCTAAAATTTTCCCGTTTTAAATAATTTTACAGGTCTGGTACAAAACAATTTAAAAATCCGTCTTAAAATAAATTTCCGGGAACCCAAGCTCTTGGATTTGCTTTGCTATATACCAGTAGGTGTTTTTATGGACTCCTTTAAAATGCACGGGGGTTTTAAGATCTATATAAATGTTCTACTGGACATTTTTTTCCAATAAAGCCCGGTTTAATCGGAATTGAAAAATTGGTGTGTTGTGTATCCTTGCTCTTGTGTAGCGTTCAAATAGTTTGGCACGAGGTTCCACTTCGTCCCACGAATTGTTCGCTGGTCGGTGCACTGCTGAGAGATCGAAACACTGGTTGCACGAGTGAAAAGTATAACAGAAAACACCCAGGAACTGCAGCTTGGAAATAAAATACACTGAGTACTGTCTATTTATTAAGAGGTTACTTTATTGTTCTTAATCGGTGTAAAACTATTTGTATTAATTTTAAAACATATAATGAACGTTTACTAAATTAAATTAAGTCTTTATCGCATTTTACAAGTCAATGTAGAGTAATGCTAAGTTAGGTTTAAAACGTTCACGACGGATATACACGATTTCGATTATACTTCCGGAACACGTACGCAACACAAAAGGGACACTCCTTCGGTGGTTGAGGATAAACTCTGGGACTGATGCGTCCCCGCGGCGCCACGGGAAGCAGGAGAAAAACCGACCAGCGTGGCTGGATGTTAAAATACAACTCGATCGAGTGTTGGAATCTGGCTCTTGATTCACCCTCGATTCGGTGGTGGTGGATATCCTCTCCGTCCAGGATATGTTTTTACTTAGATGTAAAGTCTCGCTCTGTGGAACAGAAAACCAGATTTCGTAAAAAAGATCATGGTGGTACACATGTATGTGTGTACATTGGTTCATTCATGGGGCAAAGCCATGAGAACGAAACTGAAACAAAGAAAGGGCATAATGTGCATCCATGAGATGTGAGTTCGGCTAAGCAAACAAGTCGAATCTCATTGGATGCTAATTGGGTTTGTGTTTGCTTATGTGAGATGGTCAATGGTAAACGGATCCAGGAATAAGTAGGACAAAGGGAATTTATGATCTGAGAGTTCAACTGAGTAAACAAATTGCAACTCATTAGATGGTAGATGCATTTGGAATACTTGAATGGTTTGAATTGTTTGCCGTATCGCCAAAATGCCTGCTGAAGGACAGCGTTCTTTTGTTTGTACATGGTACAAGATAGGGAATTAGTTTCAGCGTCTATTGCGCTAATTATATGCAGCTGCGTAGAACTGTTTATCGTTGGGTAAAAGGGTCGCCAGCAATGTGTATGTAGGTAAATTTACTGTACACATATTGAGGCTGGGAATAGCCAACTCAAGGTTAAGATTCCCTGATTATGCGGTTGCATTATATGTGAACCGATGAGTTTTCTTTCAGAGAATTTATGATAAGTTTGGAGAGAATTCTTATAGGGAATTTTTAATTCGAATTAATGAATGAAGGTAACAATCCTTTTCAAGAAGCTTTTAGCTAAATGCATTTGGTCTTTGTTGCGTGAAGCATTTACAGGTGCTTAATGTGATTGCATTAGCAGAAAGTTATGATGGCTGGGTTGTAGTTATGGGGGTTCTTCGGGTAAGTGTACAGTGGGGTTTGGCGGAACCGCCACAATGTTACCATCCAATATAATTCTTTTTGGGCAGCATTCGTCAATCCAAATCCTGAGTGACGTGTTGTGTTGTCTAGTGGGCTGGTTAGCTGGGTCACCGTAGCAATTAAAGTTTCGTTA
Organism: Microdon myrmicae; assembly: GCA_963931805.1. Lineage (NCBI taxonomy): Eukaryota > Metazoa > Arthropoda > Insecta > Diptera > Syrphidae > Microdon > Microdon myrmicae. Next base: position 96,608,672 of record OZ007501.1, on the reverse strand, counting down.
ATGAAGATTATCACGTGACACACTCACTTAGTATGCAAAAGATTTTGCTCAAAGTTCATCGTAATATGCTCCCAATTCCAGTAATTAATCTGGTTTAAAGGTTCCCTTATATTCGTTTTTATTTATTTTTACGCAGATTTTACATAGCCACAATGAACTTTATTGATATTTCACTATTTCAAACAAACATATAAGACCAAGATACTACTCACTGTTTCCTTTTCCCTGTGTAGTGTGGAAATCCTTTTTATTGCAATTACTTAATGTGGTCGAATTCACTTATTGCTGTCACGATCTATTGCAGTATTGGATGTAAAATGTCTTTACTGATAATGCAACACGCTTTTGTTATTGAAATTAAAATGCATGAACTTCTAATAGTGCAACTACTGAAGATTGTTTTCACTGTGACACGCGACGACTTTTCTCCTTATTGCACTCTCGTTTATACTGGAAAACGGATACAAATATATAAAATCAGTACTTTAGTACTGTTTTCTTGATCTGTCTCACTTTTCTTGTGTCACAAAAAAACGTAGTAGAAGTAAATTGATGTTAGTTCTAGGGTTGTGACACGAGATAACCATGAAGTGTTATACACAAATGCATTATAAGGAATACATTGTTGTCACCCCTAGTTGTAACTGCAACATTCTCCCCGGCCGAGAACGGAGTTCTCAATATACCTTTCTGGAATTTAATGTGTTGTGTAGTGCTGGAGGGCGCAACCTTTGTGTGGAGTAGGTGTGTGAATAATATGGAGACCGCTGCTTCTTTCGATTTTCATCAATAGACTCTCTCTTTTCAGTGGAAGAGGGGGATCTGGGATAATGGACAAAGTGTATGGTGGCTGGTGTTGCAGGCTGTAGTATTCTTCTTCTTCTAGCTGTGTGCAATTGATCCTATTGAAACTGCATGTCGAACCTTGCAGTTTTGTGTTGGAGACTGTTAATGCGCTGATTTGTAGTTGGTTGTGAGATTTGCGTTGGAAATGTCTTTCAAGCGGCCATTTGTTCACTTTGGTCTTGTCACTCGTTTCACATGTTGTGCGAGCTGCTATTGGCAGTTCTGTATACGTACTGACAGGAAAGAACCGATGATCGCTGCGGTATGACAAAATGCTGGCTGTGGTCGTCGCTGGCGCTCCTGAACACGATGGTGAAGATGAAGACTCCGTGACGACCACCGACAAGGATGTCACCGATGATGACGTCGATATATATATTGTAGGGAGCTTAGGGTTCGCTGGATTAATTATTTTGAATAAATAAAAGCCGTTAAATCAATTTTGAATTAATATAACACTTTATTAGTCCGTTAATCACAACCGTTACTTTTACCGAACACAACGATTTTTTGACTTATCGCTTCCGTACTTATCGCATATTTTACTTCTTACTTATCGCTTGCTTCTCACTCGAGACTTACTACTTTCTACTTGTCCCCATGAGTTGTGTGCGACGTATTTATACCAGCTCCCCACATTCTGATTCGGTATTTCGTTTCCGTTCGTTCCATAATCTTGAATTTCTATTATCCATAGTCTCCAGTTTTCCAGTACTTTGTTTTGGACTTTCCCGAATATTCCAGTACTGACTGTCATATGCGTCACAATATATATATATTGTTACAAATTCAAAACCGACACACTTGTCAACCGTTAGCGTGACCTCATGGCGTCGCACCGAGCCTTAAGCCAACTAATACGACATCAACACACCGATTCTGGAGCCATCTAGAGGAATACTGGAGAATACACGAAACTGGCAGAAACGTCAGAAACAGACGGAACGACAAAAAGAACACGTGGTAAAATCAATTGCTGATCGTTGGAACGTTGAGTTTGCATTGATACACAAGGAGATTCAAAACGAGAGCTAGAGAACACGGATTGAGGAATTTAACGGAGGAAAACAGAGGTTGTCCTTAAAAACATTGAAGCACTCTTGCGATCCAGTGGTCGAACTCGTGCAAATGAACGTACAGTTTTAAACTGAACATAGTTAAACGGTCGTGTGCGGAGAAGAAACGTAACAATATATATATATATATATATATATATATATATATATATATATATATATATATATATATATATATATATTGTAGCGAGCTTAGGGTTCGCTGGATTAATTATTTTTGAATAAATAAGAGCCGTTAAATTGATTTTTGAATTAATATAACACTTTATTAGTCCGTTAATCACAACCGTCACTTTTACCGTACACAACGATTTCTTTATTATCGCTTCCGTACTTATCGCGTATTTTCCTTCTTACTTCTAACTTGAGACTTTCGCTTGTTTCACGTTCTACTTCTTACTCATCTGCAATCGCTCTGTGTGCGGCGTATTTATACTGTTTCAGCGTTTCGTTTCCGTCCGTTCCATTGCCTTGAATGTTCTACTGTTCCTAGTCTTCAGTTTTCCATTACTTTATAGAATATTCTAGTACTCTGTTTCGGACTCTCTAGAATATTCTAGTACAGATTGTCATATGCGTCACAATATATATATATATATATAGATATTTATATATATATATATATATATATATATGTATATATATATATATATATATATATATATATATATATATATATATATATATATATATATATAGATTGCTGCTGCGGCGAAGATGAAGATAACGATGTTGACGATGAGAAGGCAAGTGACAATAACGATTGATGCTAGAATTGACACTCGTCGGTAATTCCTGTTCCATTTCCGAATGTACGGTCATTCGGCGATGCAGCGCCCGATGTTCTTTCACATAGATGTTTTTTGTTTAGCTGCTCACTGTACTTCATGTAGGGGAACAACCATTTGGAGAAAGGTGTTGAAGCAGTGGTGGTCGGTGCAACAGAGACAAATTGCCAAGCTATTGTACTTGACGACGACTTTTGTGGAACGTAATAAGGTGAGTGTGACATATATACTGCACCACTGCTGATGATAGTACACATCACTGCTACCGGGATTGATGCGAGTAGGCATACTTGTACGTGAATTTGTAGCGGTTCTACGAACCATACAACTCACTACAGGTGGAGGTATCCTTTCCGCCAAGGAACTTTACTCACCTTTTTCAGCACACGTGCCCACATACACGTGTCCCAATAGTCAGTAACCATACTTGAAACAAGAGGTTATAGGACAGGCAACGACGTTGAAGCCGATATCAAAAATGCTATAATTGGTGACTACGACGTGATCTGTACACACAGCACACACTTTCCCGTAGTAAACAGAACTTCACACACGATCATGATTTCCGCATAGAGCACCGGCACACTCGCCTGCCCCGACCTTCTCTCGTTTAGTCCGCCGTTCGCAAACGAAGCTGATCGTAACGAAGTTGCCGAGGAGGGAGTAGTGTGGCGTCTCTAACAGATACACACACAATACACAAGCAAATAGTGAAGAACACCGAACGAAAATCGAATAAGAAAATACATCAGAGCCGTATACCATAGCGATAACAAAACAATTCACATCAGTGGAATATACTTGAGTTTAAAAATCGAATTCAAAACACGGCCAGTAGCCTGATGTGTTACACTTAGGTTCAATTTTTGGTGATTCTAACTGTCATAGCGTCAGTTCGAATCACACGTTCTTCACTATCATTCCAAACGCTATAAATTAGTTATACACACCGTCAGGCTTAATAGTTGATCGTCATTCATATAGAGGGCACCCTCACTGTTGTGCTGCCTTAGGGTAAGTTCTCGAGCACTGTGGGCAATAAGTTGCGGCGAGGAGACTGATCCAGAAATTGCTGAATAGCTAGTTGCATGACTTTGAATCGTCGCTCATCGATCATAACCATTTCAATGTCTCCGTTCAAGAGCGGCTCTCTCAGTTGCAGTTATTATTATTGTCGATAATAGCGTTGCCGGTCTGGCTGTTGCCATTAGTGATCCCGTTGCCGATAAAGATGGAGGAATTGCTAGTCGAACTATGGTGCTGGTGATGATAAAGAAGAAGGTGGTGGTTACCTTGTTCATCACCAAAAATTCCGACACACGAACTGCTATTTGATAATGACGTTGAAAGATCATTTTGTGATCAGTGATATGATTGGTGGAATAACAATTCACTCTTTTGACGTAATCTATCTGAGAATGGTGCGGCTGATATTGAGTATGTGCTGGACACAAAACTGTGATAGCCTTCCGATTGGACATAAGATGATCGCTTCTGATTATGAAATACCACTTGGTAATATTACAATCGCCTGTTGTATCGTCTTAAACCAGCTTGCGTCAGACCACATTGGTGCTTCATCGGAGTAAATTGTTCTCGTACTACAGCAATTGGGTTTTGCTTGCTCTTGAACTCGACGTTTTCGGCTGTGATTTCATCGACATTATGGCGAGCGTAGAGTTAAGCTCCTCGGGATATTGATATGTTCGTTGTTGCAGGCAGATCGTCAATACGGATTCCGTGGCAGACCAGAGAGAAAGTCGAAAGTCGAAAATTGCTCGGCGTCACGGGCTGTGAGAATGTGTTGTGTCATAAACACGTGTCGAATATCTTCAGGTCCGCCTCTGGAAAACTGAGTTATCTTTTTAGAGCCAAGAAATATTTTACTCCTCCCCAACTTCTTCTCCTTCTCCTGGGTTCTATAAACCCAAGCATTGACGCTCAGAATCCCGTTGGTGTCCGTGATCCTCGATGTTGAGTGAAATCGGTCGAACTCGTGGCGGCTTGTGGTATAAATTTTCGACACCTCTGGTCGCAAATGCATTGTCCTAAGCTGATGAGACTCCTGTGGAGGTGGCTTTGTTGGCTTATTAGTAAGTGTTGTTGGAGCCGTTATTTGTGTTGAGGTTGTTATCGACGGAGGATATATGGGTTCCGGTGTGTGAGAAGCTGTGTCTCGAGTTAAGTCGTCTCCAGTTTTGATGGTGATTGATCAACGACACACGAAACATCTGGCACTGGAAATTTGCTGATGGGCGATGAGAGATCTTCGGAATTGTGGACTATATTTGCAAATGATCTCGTGCGGTCATGAGTGGCAGAAATGGGAGGCAACTCATTCAGTAGATCACGTATACCTCCCGGATTTCCTCAAAAGCTTCTTCGATCTACTTCTTGATGGCGTTGACGTTAGCTGTGACGCTCGTAATTAGTTTCATTGATGGCGTTGACGTTAGCTACGACGCTCGTCTTTAGTTTCGTTTATGGCGTTGAGGTTAGCTGTGACGCTCATCTGGAAGTTTGGCAATGCGTTCTGGGAAGTAGGTTTCGAAACTTTAGCTTGCTGATCTGCCTGCTGGAAGGTCGTCTGGTCTCTACTCATTTGCCTTAGTAAGTCGCTGAGAAGTTTACTCACCGTAAGATTAAAATATAAAACTACTGTTAGGAGTACTTACTCAGACCTTTCACTTGATCTTGTGGTTAACTCGAATTTTAAGCCATTAAATCCCGATTGCCGTGTCGTGTTGTATTAAGGACCAGACTTTGCATGTGGAAATTTGGCCCAAGAAAGAATATTCGTGTAGTGTAGTGTACGGTTATAGTCTGTTGTTTATTGTATCGCGCGGAATGAGATATCCTTGCGGGAATATATATTATATTGTGGATTGTGTGGGGTTGAATATCCGGTTCGAGAAAACGAGTTGTGAATTGTGTCGGGTTAAATACTCAGTCGGATTGTTTGCATTGTGTCGTGTTGTGGAGTTAAACATTCGGCCGAATTATTTATTTAGTGCTGTGTTGTGTTGATATAAATATTCACCTATGAATGTTTATCAGTGACTTTTTTTTTATTATAGTTCTCTCGGGAGAGATGAACTTATAGCGTCAACACGTCATCCAGAGATGCCACCAAATAAACGTTGCAGTTCTTTTTGAACAGTTGCAGGTGGTAACTCTGCGGAAACACTCTCGCGGGAGGGAATTCCATAGCTTTCCGGCTCTGTAACGGAGTTCTGATGCAGGGATGTTCGCGTCGTCGGGACATGAACCGTAAGTTGGTGCGATCAGTGGGATTGTCTTGTGGGGCGCATATAAACTGAATCGCGCGGAACAATATTTTTTTAAAGTCAGTAAATTGTCTTTGCAGGGAAAGTAAAATTGCTTTGATGTCTGCATTTGCCTCCGGTGCGAGCGTGATTATGGTTTTGCGTGGTTGTTCCACTGGTGCTAGAGTCTTTGCAACAGCCATTTGCGCGTATGACACACTAGGTGCTACGAAGTTGTTCCACGATCGTTTTTCCATTCTCTTTTCATCATCAACTTGTTTTTTTTTAAGTTCCAATTTTAATTAAACTGTTGGAATTTATTTATTCTTATATAGTACGCATGATAACTTCTTCTTATCTGGGAGTAGTTCTTTACCCAAAGGGCATTCCCTAATATTATGATTATTTAGACACTACGTACCTAAACTGCATATTGCAGTCGGTGCAACATGTCCAAATTGTTGACAGCGCATGCACTGCAAGACACGGTTTGATTTTCTTATTTCTCTCAACTTACAGTTTGGTGAAGGAGAATTTTAATGTGTCGAAGGTCGTCAACTTGACTGTTGGGGCTTAGCGACACAATGAAAAAGGGTAACTGGCGATTACGATTTCTGGACTTTGCTGTGGAAAAAGGTTTAATATCCGTAAACGTTAAGCTTTCGGTTTCAACCGTTTTCAGTTCCTCAAGTATTTCCTTGGGTGGAAACGAAGGATTAACTCCTTTCAGAACCATAGAGACCACCTTATCTGGGTGTACGTATAGTACTCGCTGCGCACTTTTTCTAACACTAATTGAACCTTGAGGTACTGTGGGGGTACGTAGTCGGTGCGTCGGCACGGGACTGGTTCACTACTACCCCACGACGCGTTCACCGGATGAAACAACGAATTGTATCGGAAAATGTCTCGAATTTTTCTTTGTCTGCCTTTTGCAAAATGGTTTTGTTCGGAAAAACCCAACTCTAACGCGACAAAACAATCTGTTAAGCTTCGTTATAAAACTCCCGGGGACACTCGACTCCGTGTAGGGACACCTCTGGAAGGGGTGCGCACTCCCGTGCGCGCCCTACGGTGGATGAATCGCGCTTAGCTGTTCACTCTTTCGTGATTGAATTTCGACCGATTAAGGTACTCAGCTACTCTGGTGAGTCCTCTCTCAGCTAAGGGTGAGTTTTCCTTTCATTGAGAGAAACGTGAAGTTTCTCTCTGTGGTGGTGTGGTGGTGTGGTGGAGAGTTTGGCGAGGATCTCTCCGGGTCGATCTTAGCTAGTGTGCTAATGATCCATAGTTTACTCATGTAACGAAGATCATGGGAAAACGAAACTGAGAAAAGAGGAAGGAACAAAGGACATCATAAATGACATGGATGCAGCTGCATAAATAGTCTGCATTGCAATTAGGAAAATTGTGCTAAAAGGAAGTTCGGTACACAATTTTGATTGTGCACCGTATCTTACTGTCAGACAAGGTCGAATTCTTGTATCCATGTTTATATGCTAAAGAAATCGATTCTTGGCGGCAAGACGCTAGATGCGTAAATTACTTTTGTCGATTGGACAAAAGGCTGCCGAGACTGTAGATAAACCAGGAACACATGCTGCGCACGTGTGTGATAGGGTACGCTGGTTGACATGGGCGCCGATAAGTTTTTCACATTAATGATGCATGTAAGTTGTAAAGAATTCTTTCAGAGAATTTTGAAGATGCATTGGATGCATTAATGTTAATGAATTCTTTACAGGCAATTTTAGGTAATGCATTAGGTGCATTAAATGGAAACGTTTGCAGGTTTGCAAAGGGAGTTGGGGTTGGAATTGTGGGTGGTTCTTTGCGTAAGGTTAGAGAACCCCAACAGAACCCCGAAATTCACAGGATACAAATCCGAAGACTCGCGGTTCACAACCCGGGCCGATCGATTTTTGAGGAAGCTATTCGCCCACTCGCAGAGTTGCTGCGAAAATCCGTATGAACGAATCTTGTTCAACAATGCCCCGTGCTAGAAGCGATCAAAAGCCAAGCCATATGCAGATATTCAATGCCCCCACTCTTGATTGACCACCCTTTCAATCGGATATGCCCATATATCAGTTACAATCAGTTATAAGGGTCAAAAGGTCTCCCATGGACCGGCTCCCGCGGAATCCGTATTGAAGATCAAGCAGAAGTCCATTGCATTCCAAATATTAAAGTAACTCGGCTTTGATTACCTTTTCCATCACTTTAGATAATATAGACAGTAATGCTATCGGCCGGAAGCATAGAGACGACCTTTTCTGATTTTGGGGTGTACGTATAGTTCTCGCTGCGCGCTTGCCCTAATACGAGCACTAATTTCATTTGTTTGTAATCCTTCAAGTTATCACATATTAAACTTATCTTACAATTACTAATACGTTTAGTTTTAAAACTTTTACAACTTAATTCACCAAGTTTTAGTAGGTCTTTAGCTTCTATCGAGCTAATCACTATGGGGGGCACCTTCTCTTTATTTATTTTTTTTGATTTGTTGCTCCATGTGTCCTCGTTGCTGTTGTTGTTGTTTATGTTGTCGGTCCTTTGTTTCTTGTCCCTGCTGTACCTGGGGTTCATTCTCTTCTTTTTCGTGTCGTTGTTTTACGGTGGTTTTTTTTTCTATTGCTAGAGTCTCATTTATTTGTCTTTGTATCTCATCTCTCCGGAGGTTTGGATTCCGGAGACGCTACAACCATGAGTTGTACGCGATCTACCTTGAAGCTAATGTTGCAAGAAAAATCAAGCTCGGTAGACTCCGGTGGGCGGAACACCTAGCTCGAATGAGCGAAGAGAAGGCTGCCCGAAAAGTCCTTTGTGGCAGGATCTATGGAAGGAGACAGCGCGACAGACCTTGTCTGCGATGGAGGGATGGCGTAGACCAGGACGCCCAGAGCCTGGGAGTGTGATACTGGATGACATCGGCTCGAAATCGGGAACGGTGGAGAGATTTGTTAAATAAGACCAAGATCGGATCCCGGTTGCAGTGCCGACGATGATGATGATGGCCTCATCTCTCCATCGGATGAGTTCCTCGATAAATTTTTGTCTCTCTTCTTCCATTTCTTGGAAGGTATTGTCGTCATTTGCCGCTCATTCTTTAAACTTGTTTCCCACTCCAGAGTAATAATCACTCTTGGGAATTACGCATCTGTGGGAATTTTCATTTTTTCCTATTGTTTTTTGCCGCTTGGCAATGAGGTTCGGCTGCGTATTTAGCTTCCTTCGCCGCTTTAATTCCCGCCATTGTAGGGAGAACTTTTTTTTATTTTTTTTCAAACGACCGTCCTTGATGACGATGACACTGTGTGATAACGCACATACTCACACGCGCGCCCGAGAACTTAATATCAGTGATGGACACGCTGTGTGCATAATGCACACACGTACACACCCTCTAAACGTATACAGTACATAGTTCAATATTTCACAATAAACTATACAGCCGTTCTCAGTGACGGCCACACTGTTTGCACTATTCACACTTTCGCACACACGTCATCATCATCATCATCATCATCGGCACTACAACCGGGAACTGGTCTTGGCCTTATTTAGCAAGTCCTGAGGCTTGTTAAATTTTCCATGATAATTTGCTTTTCCGGGCTAGGTCATTAGTCTTGCGCTAGAAGCACCCCGACGGGGAATCGAACCCCGGTCTCCCGCGTGACAGGCGGGGATACTAACCGCTATACTATCGAGGAGCAAAAAATAAATAAATAAATAAAATATCAACTGAATAGAAAATGTAGGGTTTTTCAATAGGGACTTGACAACTTTTTTTCGGTAGTCAATTTTTATAATTTGCAGACGTTGTTTGTTCGTGTACTTAACCATAATAGAAAACACTAAAAAGACACGGGATAGGACGATAGGGCGATCCGTATCGTTCCAACGTTAGCTGTTGAATGACTGCGCATTAGCATTGGAGTCTCCAAAGCACACCTCCAACCACGGAAAGTATGCGAAGAAATCTCCTAAATTGTCGCAGTTAGCAGCCCCATACCACCATACATGGCGAAGCTGCTTAGATCGGTTATTCGTTTGAAATGCAACTGGTTGCGCGACCGATACCAATCAGTGATCTGAGCTGCCCAGTGGCGCAGCAATCTCCACGGTATAAATGCTCGGTTGGGTTGTCAAGAACAGATCCAGGATGTTCGCATGACCACCTCGGGCATCCGACGTAGGTTCCTTCACTTATGTAGTCAAATTGCGGCTAACAGCGAACATCTCCGCTAGCCTCCCAGCCTTGTCGTATCTGTTAGAATGCGCCAACCAGCTGGAGTTGTGTACATTAAAATCGCCAAAGACGACAATTTAAGAAGCCGGTTGATCTGTATCCAGTCGACGGTACGTGAAAGATTTTCGAAAAGTGTTGCTGGTCGATTGTCATTCGGAGAGTGGTAAAGACAACAAAGAAATTTAACAATTCCGCAGCACGACCTTCAACCACATGATGTCGCCGTATGGGAGCGTTTTTTCTTTATTTCGTCGTTCAGTTTTCCCAATAACGCTGCATAATACTCTCCTGTGACTGTCCTTCTATTCTGCAGGTAAACGATGAAGATTATGCTATCCCAAAAAATCGGAGGCCATAACGTTTCCGGCCGAGCATTGGTCTTATGGCTTTCGTGGGTTTCCAACCACTTTGAAGACTGCCTTTTGGGCTCAGGCATATGGCAATGGTGGCGCAAGGCTAATAACCTTGCCTTTAAAAATAAATAATTATGGAAAATTTAACAAGCCTCGAGACTTGCTAAATAAGGCCAAGACCGGATCCCGGTTGTAGTGCCGATGATGATGATGATGATGATATAGCAAAGGACCCGCGTGCCACCCATCGTCACAAAACGACGATTTCGCTCGATTACGCGGGAACAACTCCAAACCGAGTGTTGAATCATCAACGCGTTGCTGTTTTTGGTCAAATGTCAGGAAACGCGGCAACCATCGCACCGATAGCTTTTTCAACTCCAAAAAATCGTGCAAAATATATTCCGTCCGTTCTTTTGAGATGAGCTAACTCGCGCAACTTCATTTTACGATCATCCAAAACGGTTCGATGCACTTGCTTTACGATTTCCGTTTTCGTAGCCTCTTTGGCTCCAGAACGAGGTGCGTCTTCGGTGCTTGTACGATCCATTCTAAATTCACTAAACCACCGACAAACTGTTGATCTCGAAGGAGTAGATGCGGGATAACACTTCTGCAGCCATTACAATGATTGTTCAGAAGCTTTTCCCATCGAAAAACAATGTTTGATCAAGATGCGAAATTGCTGTTTTTCCATTTTTTACGAAGGCGAAAGTAGGGTTACTTAAACGACTGTAGCTTCTAAACGAATAGACGAAATATCACGAAACTTCATACATAAGCTAGTGACAGATGAGTCTCTCAAAATGAGTCATGTTCATTTTCTAGTGGCGCCACCTATTGAAAAATTCTGGGACTTTTTTAGCCCATGTAGTATATCATCATCATCGGCTCTACAACCGGGATCCGGTCTTGGCCTTATTTAGCAAGTAAAATTTGATAAATTTTCTATAATTTGTTTTTCCGTGTAAGGTTATTAGCCTTGCACCAGTAGTATATAGTATGTATATAGGTAAATAAAGAACTTCAACTCCTATATTTTAGTTAAAGGATAGTATGGCGATTTTTAACATAGAATAAGTTGGAACTCTTACTACTTACTTGTCAAATACTAAATATGTTTTAATATTTTTGTATTTGCTTTTGTTGTAGTTATTCGGAAGAACAAAAAGCTCACTACTATTATAACACGAAAACGAAGCATTCACAATGGGATCACCCCTTAGATGCCGTATACCGTGATTTAGCCGAGCAAGCCAGGCAGAAACAACTTGCAGCAATTACTCCACTTGTCGATAATTCTGACGATGCGTCACAAATAGACTCGGGAATTCGCAGTCTTCAAGGTAATGAAGATGTGGATTCGAATAATACTATTGACATGTCCTCGCCAGTGAATAACAGCGTTAAAGGAGTTACCCCAAACAACACCCTCAGCTCAGGAGTTAGTAGCAGTTTAAGTGGGCTAAATCGCTTTTTGGAAGCTCGCAATACCGGCTTTCCTGTTGGTTCCAATCTCACAACAGTCAAAATGTTCCGATTCGAAGTTACGAAAGGTGGAACCCAATTGAGTGATTTTAAAAAACACAGCTCTATAAATCCTCAACCAGCAGAGACCGTTCAACAACAGCCACAAGAACAACCGCAGCTCCAACAATTGCCACTGAATACTAATACTACTGGCATAGATTTGAAGAAGGGATTATCCTATGCTCTTCCACCGCAGCCACACATAGATCACCAAAGGGCTTTCGAAGTACGCAAACTAAGTGAACTAAAAACTCGGAACAGTGCGGCGGCATTATTTGCTGACACTTCCACAACAATCGTTAAGGGAATACTTAGAGATTCGCACATGTTGGACATGCGTCGAAAAGCTGATAGTTTAGAGAACGACGTTGTAGAAGACAAGAAAAGCGTGCGATTTAATTTGGATGATTTGAAATCTCGGTCAAATTACTCTCCTGAAGAGGAACCAAGCAGTTCTCGCAGATTGACCCAAAGTCCTGAAGTTTCAGTCACATCCGATGAAGAATACAATTGGGATAACAATGATGATGACGATAATGCTGATGAGCTAGGTGAACGTGAAAAATACGTGAAGGAAGTCAAACTAGTACAGAAGTCTGCCATTTCACCGTTTTTAAGGACACAAAGCTTCTCAGCTGATATATCCGACAACGAGAGAGGGCGATTCAGTGATACTACACGGTCTTTGAGCGTTGAAAGTCAACCATCTTCCACAATCTCATACCTAGAAAAATTGAAAGAGACAACCACTAACGTGAAACCGCTTTATGATGATACTGATTCGGATTCTAAGGCCAGCTCGGTGCGAAGCTTCGTCAATAAATCAGAGCAAGAGCTCGAAAGTATACCATTCGATTTAGACGAGTTGGATAAGAAACATATTCGGGATGTCGAAGAACTAGAGAATAAAATTAAAGAAAATTCCTTACAGAAATGTCCTCAGTTCCCAGTGAAGTTCGAACCTAATCGTAGACTACATAGTGAATGTGGACAAATTGATAAAGAAATTGCCGAAGAAATAAAAAAATATCGACAACAGAAGGAAGCCTATGCAGAAGAGGTGCTGCGGAAGGAGAAGGAAAAACTCGATTCCAAACTTCAAAATGATGTCGAAGATTTGAAACGTGAATACGAGGCCAAACTAAAAAGTTTCCGTCATGAACATGACCTGAAATTAACATCAGTAGAGCACCAGTTAGAGGAAACCTTGGAGAAGCGTGTCAAGGAACTGAACGCTGAAATGGAAGCAGATCTGAACAACAAACGCAAAGCAGTCGTTGACGAACATAAGAGTCACATGAGTACTTTACAAAAGAATCATTCAGAAATTCTCCAAGATCTCGAACGCGACTTAAAGAGTGAAGCAGAAATATTGAAGAAAGAACATGCCATGAAACTGTCGGAAACACGTGATAAACTTGCCCATGAATTGGAAGTTGAAAAACAGCGCATGCGCGACACCGGCGAAGACCGTCTCTACGAGAAAGTGCGATGTGAAAAACGGCTATTAGAAGATAAATATCGCTGTTTAAAAGAGAAATATGTCCGACTAAAGACCGATGTGAAACTCTCTTTGGAGCGACGCAATCGTCGTCGGGAACAACAGGCTTCATTTAATCAACAACATCTCAATAGTACCGCCACTGGCTCTGAAATGGACAGATCCATATCGAACAGGCCCTCCATGAACAGTAGCGAAAATCGTAGTGAAAACCGAAGTGAAAACCGTAGCGAGCATCGTAGCGAAAACCGCACTGAAAACCGGAGTTTATCTTTATCCACGTCCGGAGTGAAACCACCAGTTCCTCCAAAAACGAATCTACATAACATTAAAGATCCATCAGGTAAAGAAAGATCCGGTGATCGATTGCAATTGAGAAAATCGGGCATAGCATCGAAATATATCAAACAGCTGCAAGCCCAAGATGACACAACATCTATTAGTCAGTCGGACACAACTATATCTAATAACTACTCGAAGGGACGGTATCTTCCTGCACCAGTTGTGAACGATAACGGCAATTCCGACTCGGAAGCGTTTCAAACTAATCAAGAGAACAACAACAATTCCCACGCCTTCGGTGCTCAGCGAAAGAAACTCTTCTCTCGCATGAAGTCCGCTTCAACTTCTCGTTTGAACTCGGATAATTTCAAAATAGATCGACCGTGTACTCCCGTTGAAACACTTCGCCACCAACTGCAGAAACTAGAAGATTTAGAAGACCAGTTTCCAGATAATACACTAGAATCTACATATCACCTAAGGTACCCGTTCTCCGATGTTTCTAACGAACACGCGGGTAATAATTCAGCCGAATTGGAGTTTTTCAAACATCGCATTCACCTAGAACGCGACTCCGTCAGACGTGCCAAGGAATCTCTGCGAACGCAACGAACAAATTTCAGGACCCGTCAGCGAGAAATCAAACAACACCACAAAGCAAATGCTACACGTCACTCGCTAGACCAGCTAATTCAAGAGGAGAAGGAACTGACTGAAATGGAAGTGAACTTGCATCGTACCCGAGCTCTTCTAGGCGAGAAAGTCATTCGCTTGCGAAACCTCGAACAATCCTTGCAGAGAATTTTTGAAAAGGAGAAATCTATTGATTTTCTTTCGGCTGAGAATAAGGACGATGCGACTTTAAGTGACCTTTCATCCCATTCCAGTTCGGGAATTAGCAGCACAGACTTCGCCAGTGGTGATACGCACAATATAAATCGTCGAAATGATCTGTACCACGAAACGTCTGAGTTTATACAAAATCTGGAGATTTTGAACGCAGAAATTCGAGAGATTTTAGACATTTTTGGCAAGCATCAACACCATGGTGAGTTACTGATCGTTAACACCTTATACGGGCCAAGCTAAAGATTTTTTTATACTTCTAGCTCCATCACTCCTTCTCAACAGCCCTCATACTGATTTCAATTGGGGTAACTTTTACGCAACTCCTGGCGGGGCTGCGGAAACTCAAAACGGACTTTCACTACTTCACGTCCCTCAATCAATTCCAACATTAGCCGATCGTTTAGAGACCTATCGTCAACTTACTACGGGACGCATGAGTCACGCAATTGTGACAGCAAACACAATTGTCTCGCAAAGTCCTAGGGCCATAAATTACACAACAAACCTCATGGAACGTACCCGGGAACTACGTAACTGGTTGCGACAAGCGAAACGGGAACACGAAATTCTTCTTGCCAAAAATGACCCGTCTGTGAATTTAAAGACCTCGGGAACGGCCGCAGGTGCTGCCGCATCAGCAGCTGCCTCTCATGCCAATGGCGGAGGTCACCCTCCTCCGAACCTCTAATTAGAAAGGTGGTTTTGCTGCTTCGGTAGAACGGCAGCAAAAGAGTAAACTTGACTCCACTTTGTTACAGTAAGGTTTATCTCTTAGCGGTGTTTTGAGGAACATGGTTCTTAAATTTAATCGGGTGAGTGCAATAGATATGTCTAATATGTGTGAATGGTTTAGTCCTTGGACAGAAAGGATGCCTTTGTTGAAGGAAATGCGAGTAGGGAAGTAAATGACAATTGGGGGGAGGTAGCGATAGTTACGAACTAAAATGTAATGACTAAGAAAGAAAACGATCAGAAAAGTAAAGCAGCATCTCAGAAAAATGTTAACAGAGGAAGGTACAAGAAAGCAAAGAGGTAAAGATACGTACAAGGACTTTATGCGAAAATAACTCGAATGAAAGATGAGGAAATAGATAGATTGTTGTAGAGCAATGGTAGTGACAAGCGACAGGAAAAGTGTATGAGAGTGAGAAAGTAATGAGAGAGAAGTAATGTAGAAGATTGTGTCAACTAATTATATTTTAGGATAGCATTCAAATTTACGACCGATATCAAGACTAAACGAATTTAGGTTTAATGTATTAAACAAAAAACAATCATTCTAAATTTAACCGAAAAACTGAGCAAGGTCTGGAGAAAGGCCTCAAGTTTTTGGGTTCTATTTCATTAATTGCTATATTTATTATTATTTACTGTAAATTTATGTTTTTAGTACTTGAAAAGAAATTTTTGAAAACTTTCTAACCTTGCTTTTGATGTTTTACTTCTATGTCAAGGGCGTTAGATGGCAAATTTGTAGCGAATAACTTAGTTATGTGTCTGCATGGACACGGATTTAGTAAGTTTCGCTAACAAGTTCACGTAAGCGGCGCACTCAGACCAGAGGGAACAAACAGACCTCTCACAAATTTGGCGGTTTAACGATCACTTCTGATGATATTTAGCAATGAGTGTTCGAGCACACCGTGGATGCTAGGATACCGTTTCTACGACGAGCACACAGTTGGTCAACGAATTCGAATCGTTCTTATTTGTCGTTGATATGTTGATACGATTTGGGAGTTCTCCACCTGTTGACGCACTAAACAATACTTACTGCAACGCTCAGTCGTCCCACTGCTTAATGAAGCTAATCACCAAGAAGAAGAAATAAAACTCCCGGATGTGGCTGATGAGAAATGTTTTTTTATTTAAAATTAATTAATTGATTTTATCAAGAGGTGCCTTGATGCACATTTCACAAAATATTCACTTGGTGTTAAGATCCGACACGTAAGGGGACTCTTATGGACTCGCGCAGCGATTTCTTATGTAAAACGGTATGTATGACGTAGTGCAACAAAACTCGACTCCTCGAAAGCGTGTATATTCGACTGATCTCCTTGAAGCTGGTATTTTGACTCCGGTAGTGCTGGGCGACATTGACCCAGCTTCGGAGATTGCGATGAGTTTCCACGCACATCATTGCAAGAGAAACAATCCTTCCTTCGCCCCAATGACCAATGAAAAACGATTTGCATTTCATTGTAAGGTTCTCATGAACAATGTCCAGAACAATTGGATGTCTTTACCTTGGAAGGCAAGACAATGACATGCCTTGGGCGAAGGAAAGGAAAAAGGAAAAACACATATGCCGCAGGTCAAACATGTTGATCGATGTATGGACCGGGCATATTGCCGCCGTCCGATAGAGATAGGTTTCATGATTGACGTTAAGTCAATAGAGCCTTTGCCGACGATGGCTAGGCACAGGGTAGATGGGATAATTTAATAAGCAGAGCTCCAAACATGAGAGCAATATTCGAGCGCGGGTCTAATTTGGGATTTATATAGGAAAAGAAGTTGGGCCGGAGTAAAATATTTCTTGGCTCTAAAAGATAGCTCAGTTTTTCTGAGGCTGACCTGGCGATACTCGACACGTGTTTATGCCATGATACATTCCCACAGACCGTGACGCCGAGCAATTTCAAACTTTCCCCAGCCTCGAGGGCCCGGCCATTCATCATCAGCTGTGGAGCTGATGATCCACTTTTCTTTGTGAATGTTGTACATTGTGTCTTCGCTGCATTGAAGTTGACGAGATTGGCCCTTCCCCACTGCAGGACCATATCTAGATCCTGATTCAGAGAATCAATCTGGCTACGTCTCAGCTGATGCGACGTAGATGCACCAATCGGCCGAACACTTGAAAAGGAGGAAACAAGCATACTATCATTTGCAAAACTGAACACTTTGTTATCCGTTGCCTCCAACAAATCATTTATGTGAAGCAAGAACAAGGTTGGAGCCAAAATAGAACTTTGGGGCACTCCCCAATTAATAGGATACAGATGCGAACACTTGCCGTCCACAACAACCCGGATGGATCGATTCTCGAGGAAGAAAATACATCAGAACCGTATACCAAGCGATAACAAAAATAATTCACATCAGTGGAGTATAGTCGAGTTTGGAAATCAAATTCTAAACACGGTCAGTAGCGTGATGGGTAACGCTTAGGTTCAATTTTTTTCGTGATTCAAACTGTCATAGCGTCAGTTCGAATCACACGATCTTCTTCACTATTATTTCAAACGCTATAGCTCCTCGTCCAGTCGCAAAGCTGTTGGGAAAGTCCATATCAACGAAGTTTGCTCAGCCATGCCCCGTGCCAGACGCGGTCAAAAGCCTTGAAGATATCCAATGCGACCGCTCTTGACTCACCATGCCGCTCAATCGCAGATGTCCATATATCGGTTACGAGGGTTGCCTTTTATATTTCCGGTTTAGAGAACAAAAACAAATATTGATCATCGAAAATCACTTTATTGGTTTTCAAAATATTCCCCATGAAGATCTATACACTTTTGCATGCGTTTGAACCAATTGTCGAAGCACTTTTCCCACTCTGATTGAGGTATCTCCAACACATGCATTCTGAATGCAGCAACCGCTTCTTCAGGTGTCGAAAAACGTTGACCTCTCAGTTTGTTTTTTACGTACGGGAATAAAAAGAAGTCATTCGGTGCCAAGTCAGGACTATACGGTGGATGATCCATCAAATCGATGTTTTGAGTGCTCAAAAATGCAGTTGTCGCAGCCGATGTGTGAGAGCTCGCATTGTCGTGGTGAAGAGTGATCCGTCTTCGGCGGTTGGTTTTCCTGATTTCTTGGAAGACAACTGGCAAACAAATGGTTGTGTACCACTCAGAATTGACTGTTCTGCGTTGTTCTAGTGGTACGGTTGCGACATGTCCAGTTTTCCGAAAAAACAGGCGACCATTTGCTTGGAAGTGCTTCGTGCGCGAACAACTTTTGTTGGATTTGGCTCATCTTGAAACACCCAGACAGTCGACTGCTGTTTACTTTCGGGCTCATACGCGTAAATCCACGATTCATCACCTGTCACGATGTCATAGACGTGTTTCGAAGCACCGCGACCGTATTTTTTGAGCATTTCTTTCCACCAATTGACACGAGCCTTTTTTTGGGCGATTGACAAATTGTGTGGGATCCAACGCGAACACATTTTTTTGACAGTCAAATGTTTATGCAATATTGAATGTATGCTGGTCCCACTAACGCCTAAGGTTGTCTCAATCTCACGATAGGTCACATGACGATCTTCCAATATCAGTTCGCGCACAGCATCAATGGTTTTCGGAACAACAACTGATTTTGGACGACCTTCACGAAATTCATCTTGGAGTGAACTACGACCACGATTGAATTCACCATACCATCGATAAACACTGGTCCTTGATGGAGCTTCATCGCCAAAAATTGAATCAAGTTCATCCATGCACTGTTGCTGAGTTAATCCACGCCGAAAGTTGTAAAAAATAATCGCACGAAAATGTTGACGATTTAATTCAATTTTTGGGCCGAGATGAATATTTTAAGTTACTGCAAACAACACAAATAGCGCTCGTATGTCAAAACGTTCTGAGTGCGTATAACCTCAAAAATGTCCAACTTTACGACAGAGCTGTCAATTGCCGGATTGCAACACTAGGGTTGCCAAATCCCGAAACATAAGAGGCAACCCTCGTATAAGTGTCAAATGGTCTCCCGTGGACCACCTGCCACGGAATCCGTATTGACGATCATTCAGAAGTCCGTTGGATTCCAAATACTTAACTAACTCTGTATTGATGTCTTTTTCCATTACCTTAGATAAAATAGACAGTAATGCTATCTGACGGTTATTTTGTTGGAGACACTTTTTTCCCGTCTTTGGAATTGGCTGAACTCGAGCGATTTTCCAGCAGACAGGAAAGGTCCTCCATGCATAAGATAAGCGGAAGAGTTTACCAAGAACCGGCGATAGTTCTGGAGCACAGTTCTTAAGGACTATTGCTGGTATTCCGTCCGGGCCGGTTGCCTTCCTACAATCCAGTTCACGTAGAATGCTTCGAATAGTGCGCGGGCGAAATCTCACATCCCGCATCGAAGACCGTACCGGCGGGATCACAGGTGGCTCCAAAAGGCCGGGATCGAGGCTTGAATTCGCGGAAAATAAATTCGCGAACACATTAGCTTTATCCTTTGAACTCGTGACTAACGTCGCGCTGTCTGTCATCAACGGAGGGAAGAAGGAGGAAGAGAAGTTACCACTGACAGCTTTTGCCAGTGACCAGAAGGAGCGCGAACCAGTTGGGCACCGACGGAGCTTATCGATCACCCTGTCGTTGTGAGCCTTCTTCGCGGTATCATTCGCCTGGTTGCACGCGTTTCTGATTCTAACAAAATACGTTCTGTTAACATCCGTGGGATTGGAGCGCCATTGCTTAAAAGCTCTATTTTTTGCCGCTGTAATCAGCTCTCATTTTTTATCAAACCAAGGTTTATCAGACGAACTCCGTTTAATGGAATGTGGAATATACATCTCCATCCCCAGAAGAATAATATCTGTTACCGACTTCGAGCAAGCGTTAACATCGGACTCTTCAAAGCACATCTCCGACCATGGAAAGGATGCAAAGAAATATCGCAAATCGTCCCAGTTAGCAGCCCCATACTTCCGTACATGGCCAAGCTGCATAGGCCGGTTATTCGCTTGATATGCAAGTGCTTGCGCGACAGATACTAAGCAATGATCTGAGTTTCCTAGTGGCGCAGAAACCTCTACGGTATAAATACTCGGTTCGGATGTCAAAAACAGATCCAGGGTGTTCGCATAATCGCCTCGGGCATCCGACACTCGCGTTGGCTCCCCACCAGTAGAGTCAAGTTGTGGCTTACAGCAAACATCTCCGCCAGCCTCCAAGCCTCGTCCGTTCTGTTAGAATGTAACAACCAGCCGGAATTGTGCACATTAAAATCGCCAAGGACAACAATTTCAGAAGCTGGGTGATTGATCTGTATCCAGTCGACGGTATGTGAAAGATGTTCGAAAAATGTCGCCAGTCGATCGTCATTCGGGGAGCGGTAAAGACAACAAAGAAATTTAACGGAATTCCTCAGCACGACCCTCAACCATATGATGTCCATATTATTGGGTTCCAACGCCTCCATCCTCTGGCGAGCCAGATTGGACCGTGTGAAGACGCAGACTCCGCCCTTAAAATGGAACCTCGAATGTAAGTCGTATACTGAGCAACGAAGATATGTCGAATCAGTTGACGAATCGACCTGGGTCTCAGTTAGGGCAAGGATATCAGCTTTCGTTGTTTGCAAATATTGGTGGACGGCGTTTACATTCGTATTGGTGAAACCGATGCCCCTGATGTTAAAAAATGCCGTCACCAGTCGAGCGTGGGCATAGCCTCGAGAGCGAGCCCGGTTATACGATGACGAACCTCTCAAAGTTCCATTATTTATCATGATATCTGCATGATATTCCCCCTGACATAGTCCCCCCGGAGATCCGAATGGGAGACTAGTTTACCTCCGGAATTCTTTATATCAGAAGGTACCATCATGACTTATCTCCGTGTCAGGCCGGGCCATCAGCCACACATCCGAAACACCGTCGAAGATTTCTCTCGGCGATATCGCGGAATGTACAGCGTGACGGGGTGGTATCTCACCTTGGGACCGACTACCACCTAACCAACCTTTTCTCATATCGGTCCATCAGCCAAGCTCCGAAAGATGGCCAGGGATTTCTCCCGACCATTTCACGGAGCCTAAAGCTTGATGGGGTGGTATTTCACCGGGCGCACTGGGCTTTGGGACCCCGGCTACCACTTGGCCTTTAGTCGCCTCAAGCCGGCCTAGCTGTGAGTATATTCTAACGCCCTATTCACAGGGCATGTTGGCTCAACTCGTGATCGACTACTTTGATTGATTGAAACTTAGAGAAATTGTGTGGCAATAAATACACGATTGAAGTTTATTCCCAATTAAGCACTTTTGTTCACTATGTTGTTTTATCTGAGCAATGTTAACGAAAATGGTCTCAAAAGGTTGTTTTATTTAAGCAGTGTTAACGAAAAAGTTTAAAAAAAATAATGTGGTTCGACGGGAAATCCAATATTGGCGGTCTAAACAAATATTTTCGTGGAATTAAATTCGTTATTAATCTTCCTGGGTAACTATGTTAACGTTATCATCATCATCATCGGCACTACAACCGGTGTTTGTATCAGGCCTCTTTTGACCTGATTTTTGTTGCTGTTGAACCACCTAACTTCTAAAGCCCCACTGTACACTAGGGTGCAACACCCTTAGTGTGATAATTGTGGGTCGATGTTCGGGCGCAACGCCACTAAACATCTAAAAAAGATCCTGAGTATTCGGGCGCAACGCCACTAAATATCTCAAAGGATATCAACAAAAAGGAGGGAACCTGGAAATATGATTAATTGAGAATACGCCGGGGTGGTCGGTTGCATTCTAACTTTATTTTTCGCTTAGAATTCTATTTATACAAAAATATTTACACTAATAGTCTTACATCTAAAATCTTGGATACAGGATTGCAGGATTCCTGTTTACTATTACATGCATGAACTCGACTACAGGATTCCTGTTTACTATTACATACATCGACTACAGGATTCCTGTTTACAACATAGCATTAATAAAACCAAGTCGAAGGACAATCGGTATTTGCAAGATACACACAAATTACTGGAATGCACAGAAACAAAAGAAAAAAGGAACGCAAGTTCCTGCACAAAGAAAACAGAAATATTAATGTTTATGGTGGTCCCTTTTGAGTTAGCGGCAATTCAATTATCACCTTCTGCTGTTGAGAGTGTTTGCTGGTGTTAGTGGGAATTTGCTGGTTGCGGACAAATGTAGATCCTGTTGGTGGGATCTGGTGATGATAGCGGCACGATGATGAAATTTGTTTTATTGCCCAGTCATAAATTGTAGCTGGGGTATGGCATTCAAATGCATGGAATCGGCGTCATCTGGCTCAGCGTGCTAACATAATCATAAGGATGGCTGTGCCGTGGCATGGAAATGAAATGAATGAACAGGACAGCGGCTCCACACAAATGGCGCCGCATGTTCTCACAAACAACCGGGATCCCGTCTTGGCCTTATTTAACAACTCTGAGGCTTGTTAAATTCTCCATAATAATTTGTTTTTTTTTCGGGCAAGGTTATTAACCTTGCGCCATGTGTTAATGCTATAGCTAATGCAAAAACATATACCGAATTAAGATTGTTAAATCTAGGCCGAACTTCAATTTGATTCAGGATGTAAGGTGGCCATTCGGGTTTAAATTTCATGCTTTCATCTGCATAAATCGATCAATACTGCAGAAATGGGGTATTCAAAAGAGCAAGAAATTAGCACATTCGAGGCGCAAACATTTTAATACAACTAGAAAATGAGTCAAGAAACCAATACACTGCAGAAGAGGAGGTAGACATTTCTGGGCATTTGTGAAGAATATCAAAAATCTCAACCTCTGATCCTTTTCCCGGCTTAGACGGGATGCCCTTCTAACCACAAACTCAATAAAAAAGGCGAATATACTTGGTACAGTCAACTCAACGCTGCCTTATACCATTCCAGCTTCGCCCCAACTGAGCAAGCAACACACCTTGAGACAGATTCGTTTTCGAACGCTTACTATTGCTCGAATAGTCAACAGTCGAATAGCAGCAAATACGTGTTGTTGCATTACCAGGTGTATGCAATCGTTTTTTCCGGTTTCTTTGGTAAAAAATACGTAATTTTTTAAGGAAATTATTTTTTTTTATTCTAAATATTGCCCATCGACTTCTACACATTTCGCCCACCTTTCGGGTAATTTATGAATAGCATGCCAGAAAAACTGCTTCTCTTTCGCGGCAAACCATTCGTCGAGCCATTTTCCGACTTCCTCGAAATCGCTGAAATGGTGCTCTGCGAGCGTGTGCCCAATTGATGCGAAGAGGTGATAGTCAGATGGCGCCAAGTCTGGGGAGTACGCCGGGTGCAGAAGGATGTCCCATCCAAGCGATTTCAAGGTGTCTTTCACTAGTTTGGCTTTGTGAGACGGCGAGTTGTCATGTAACAAAATCACGTTGCCATGTTTTCTGACCCATTCCGGTCGTCTTTCGATTAATGTGTAGTTTAAATTAGGTATTTGTTGACGATAGCGTTGTGTATTAACGGTTTCGTCGGGCTTCAAGAGTTCATGATATACAATACCGCTCTGGTCCTACCAGACACAGAGTATGGTCTTCCTGCCGAAGCGATTTGGCCTTGATGTTGAAGGACCGGCTTCGCCAGGTGACAGACACGATTTTTCCGCTTCTGGTTTTCAAAATAAATCTGGCGTTTCTAACAGATATACACACAATCATCATCATCATCGGCACTACAACCGGGAACCGGTCTTGGCCTTATTTAGCAAGTCCTGAGGTTTGTTAAATTTTCCATAATTTGTTTTTCCGGGCAAGGTCATTAGCCTTGCGCCAGAGGTTCCCCGACGGGGAATCCAACCCCGGTCTCCCGTGTGACAGGCGGGGATACTAACCACTATACTATCGAGGAGCCATATACACACAATACACAAGCAAATAGTGAAGAACACCGAACGAAAATCGAATAAGAAAATGCATCAGCCGTATTCCAAGCAATAACATAGCAATTCCACATCAGTCAAATGTATTTGAGTTTAGAAATCGAATTCGTACACGCGCAGTGCCCTGATGTGTTGAGCATTGGTTACATTTTTAGTGATTCTAGCCGTCATGGCGTGTGTTCAATTCATCGTCTTCACTATCCTTGCTTAATGGAACAATCCGACGTGATTTGTATACACAACACACAATTGCCCATAGGTAAACAGAACTTCACTACTACGCTCACGACTTCCGCATAGAGAATCGGCGCACTCGCCTGCTCCGACGTTCTTTCGCTTGTTCGCTCCTCGCTTCGCCGTTTGCACACGAAGTTGATCGTAACAAAGTTACTGAGGAGGGAGTAGTGTAGCGTTTTTAACAGACACACACAATCATCATCATCATCGGCATTACAACCGGGAACCGGTCTTGGCTTTATTTAGCAAGTCCTGAGGCTTGTTAAATTTTCCATAATGATTTGTTTTTTTCCGGGCAAGGTCATAAGTCTTGCTCCAGAGGCTTCCCGACGGTGAATCGAACCTCGGTCTCCCGCGTGACAGGCGGGTATACTAACCACTATACTATCAAGGAACCATACACACACAATACACAAGCAAATAGTGAAGAACACCGAACGAAAGTCGAATAAGAAAATGCTCCAGCCGCATACCAAGCAATAACATACCAATTCCACATTAGTCAAATGTACTTGAGTTTAGAAATCGAATTCGTACATGCGGCAGTAACCTGATGCTTCAACGCTTCGCTTTTCAACTGTTACATCGTGTGTTCAATTCACCTTCTTCACTATTCTTGCTAAACGCTCAAAATCCATTTTTTGTCACCCGTATCAATTCGATGCAAAAATGATTTCCTTTCGTGGTGTTGAAGCAGCATTTTGTGATTTTCTATCTGACGTTCATTCAAATCGTGTGGGATCCATTTACCGAGTTTATTGATCTTCCACATTGCCCGTAAACGTCTGCTGATTGTTTCTTGTGACACATGTAACATAATGCTTCTGTTAATTGCCGTTGGGGTTGAGTTGAATCATCATCCTATAACACCTGCAATCGCTCGTCTTCACATGTTTGTGGTCTATCAGAGCGCTCACTGTCTTTCACATTGAAATCACCACTTTTAATTTTTAACTTACTTGCTAGATTAAAAAAAAAAATTTAAATTCTAGCGTATTTATATTAAATCTTAACTTACTGGTCCGCAGCGGACACACTAAGCTGAACATAAGGTGACTAAACTTACATTGTTGCCTTTCGGCCTTATTCCCTATATACCTTTAATATCTTTGTTAATCCAAAAGTCTTTTTTCAACGCATTTACTAGGTGTATGGATACGTTTTTCCTCTTTCTTTGGTAAAAAAATACGTAATTTAGTAGGGAAATTATTGTTTTTTTATTCAAAATATTGGCCATCGACTTCTACACATTTCGACCAGCTTTCAGGTAATTAATGAATAACATGCCAGAAAAACGGCTTGTCCTTCGCGGCAAACCATAAGTCGAGACATCTTCTGACTTCCTCGAAATAGCTGAAATCTTGCTCTGCGAGTGCGTGCCCCATTGATGCGAAGAGGTGATAGTCAGATGGCGCCAAGTCTGGGGAGTGTACGGCGGGTGCAGAAGGATGTCCCATCCATGCGATTTCAATGTGTCTTTCACTAGTTTTGCTGTGTGAGACGTCGCGTTGTCATGTAACAAAATCACTTTGCCATGTCTCCTGGCCCATTCCGATCGTCTTTCGTTTAATGCGTGTTCGTTGAAGCCAAAAAAAGTGCGATTAGGACCCATCCTGTATTATAAAATATGAATACCGCTCGTAGCCTTCAAGAAGAGTCTCAAACATTGAGAGTTCTCGATGCAACAACTCGTCCCTGTAGACAAATTTCTTAAGTTGGTGATCGGCGAGATAGAGGTTAAAACGCGCATGGTAAAATGAAAGATCGACTCGAAGAGGAGCTCGGTTTTCAAGAAGAAGTTGTGTTACATAAGAAGGAGACAGCGTGGCAGACCTTGTCTGCGATGGAGGGATGGCGTAGACCAGGACGCCCAGAGCCTGGGAGCCGATGTCATCCAAACTGGATGACATCGGCTTGAAATCGGGACCGGTGGGGAGATTTGTTAAATAAGTCCAAGACCGGTTCTCGGTTGTAGTGCCGATGATGATGATGATGATGTGTTACATAACGGAGTTCTACGAAGTTTTTTTCACTGAAGCTGGATATGGACATCATTCACGAGGCACTTGCCTGGTTGCGCAGAACGCGTTCTTGCGCTATGCAGAGTCATACGACACGCTTTAAGATACGGTTGATTTTTTATTATCTTTTGTATTCCAAGACTATTTTCGAGGTTTCGAAGCTTGCGCGACTTTTTTTTTTACCAAATCCACTACAGACCGGGAAAAAATTAAGAGCTTTTTGGCAGAGCCAACAAAAGCCGGCGTTCCCCAATACGACACTTTTTTTAGATTACTCCGAGTGATCTCACGCATAGAAGACATTGCGTAAATATATGTTGGGTAGATTAGATCACGGATGTATTGAAATGGAGTGCATTGGCTTGGTCAAACGAATGTTAGACTGGCATAGAGGTATGGGAGATTAAGTCGTGTGCCAGTATGACACGGAGT
The DNA here is from genome assembly GCA_963931805.1 of Microdon myrmicae. Lineage (NCBI taxonomy): Eukaryota > Metazoa > Arthropoda > Insecta > Diptera > Syrphidae > Microdon > Microdon myrmicae. Next base: position 96,581,604 of record OZ007501.1, on the reverse strand, counting down.
CGCTTACCTCCCCAATACTTGTTCCACCGCTGTTCGTAGAAATAAAACGCACTTTTACTAAATATGTTTTATTCTTTATTTGGCCTAGATGATTTTGGAGAAGGTTATAAAGTTTGTACAGCCTGGACATTCGGTGGTTTAATTACAATAGAAGAGGTTTGTTCCTCTCATAACCACACACGGATATCAGTTAATGGTTATTGTATTCCTTCGCGAGAAAATGTTTTAATTTGCTAATTGAATTAATCCACATGAAGAAACGTTTAATTTGATTATCGTATTAATTCACAGGCCAATGTTTATTTTACAGGAACAGCAACGATAACACTGTGGCACAATTACTAAAGGCGCGGTCAATGTTTAACTTTACAGGAATAACAACGATAACACTGTGGTACAATTGCTGAAGGCGCTCCACGGCGAATTAAGTTGACAACCACTCGACTGGCTCAATGATAATCCTCGACTTTAACGTATGGCTTGACCGACCGCGGTCGTGGTTGAAATCAGACTCCTAGTAAGCTGCTCTATGCTGACCCTACCTCCAAGAGTGAGATGGGTTTCCACCCATGTCCTCGTAGGGGAAAACAATCTTTCCTCCCCCCCAACGACCAATGAGAAACAATTCGCATCCCATTGGAAGGTTCCCATAGACATCGTCCCGATAGGAAACCTAGGAAAGAAAGACCAACAAAACATGCGTTGGGTGAAGGAAGCGAAAACAAACATGCAGCTGGTCGAATATGATGACCGACGTAAGGAGGCTAGCTGCCCTGCCATCATAAACGATCCGGGATCGGTTTTTTCTGTTGATGTTATGTCAACAGAACTTCGCGATGGCAAAGGCTAGAATGCGTGTATGCATGTTTGTTTTAGGAAAAACGTATCGCGTGACACGATCTGGTGATCAGGATGATTACGCAATGACGGTTGTGTATACATCCACGTTGATTGTGCATTGCATACATAGCGAGTCAAGGGTCGAATTCCAGTGTGAATATTTACACTGGCAAAGAATTCGGCTCTTGACAGCTAGGCGCGAGTTGCGCTATGCTTTGTATTAGCGAACAAAACATGGGACGTGACCAGTGCTAGATTGTTTAGGGAAAACAAACTATGATCACGTCCATTTCTATGCCAGTTTATCGCTTATGCAACCGATCAGGGATAATCGGCGGCAGCTGTATAAGCAAGCGATTTGCCATGGCTTGTCTTTTGGACCAACGGATTGTTGGAACAAGAACACACCGAAGGAGTGGCGTGTGTTTGATGGGCATGTAGTCGACCATAGGAACCGATCGGTTCATGACAGATGAGCCGAGATGGTTCAGTTGATGCCATTGGTTTTGATGCCATGGCAAGATGGTAATCTTGCCGTGGACTTATGTTTCAAGTATGAAATTGTTGAAGAGAGCTTTGTACTGCTCGTATACAGGTAAGCTGGTTATGGTTGGTGCTGGTATTTGCAGGTTGGGGACGGGGAGTTGGATTAGGACGATGGGTGCTTCTTCGGGAATGTTTAAAGAACCCCCACAGAGGTATGTGAACTCTTCAGCAAATCATATAGTGTATGAGAGAATTCCAGGGATTTTTAATACTTACAGCCGTTTTATGTATGTGACCTCTTTAATTAAAACTGAGAAAGGCGGTTTCTGGTGTGTTGTTATTTCGTTCCAAATCAAATTTCGACGACAGATTTTAGCACCACTTTATGTGTAATTGATTAGAGGGAAAGTTTAACATTCATTGATGACTGATATGTAGAAAGAATTTTGGATGTTTGAATTCTGGAGGATATCTCTAGAGGAACTGGGAGTAAAGGCATGGATGCCGACGTACGGCACGGGTTCACTATCATCCAATGACGGAAATCCTAGGAACGATAAATAGTTGCGGGTAATAGCACTGGTAATGGCAAGCTCGTTTGTACTTTGTGTTTTTTATTTTCCTTTTCTTATTCAGAACTCACAGCCAAGGAACAGTCACCACTGAGTCAGTTTAGATCATCTGCAACTATTTTAAAAGTTTGGTTAATTGGATCATACATTGAAATTATTCACTGGTAGCCGTCCACTAGAAGATCGCACTTCGGGCACTTGAAAATCTGATGGGAAACTGTCATCCACAAGGGGGAAACACCACAAATAAAACACTCGGGCTTCGTTGAACTTCGTTTTTTTTTTATTTTTGTCGAAATAGTTTTTGGTTGAAATAGTTTTTTCTTTACGTTTCTGATGTTCTGTTTTATTTGGTTTACGAAATGGTATTACGCTAATCATCAACATTAACGTACTTAACTGTAGTTCAGCAATTACAATCTGTTCTTTGTGGTTTAGTTATGATTTAAAAACGACTATATTCACTAAACGCGGCCCGAAGAGTTTAACGTTTTTTATATACTCTGTATCCTGTTTCGGAATCAATCCTGACTCTTTACTCTCGACGCTTCGCACTCCGCAATGAATGATACTCGACTATATCAACCGGCCCCGGGGGCGGTTAAATCTCGACTTCGTGTGCTTCGTTGGAGGAATGTAATCTGAATAATGTGCACCGTTCGGCGGATGTATCTCGACTGACTAAATGAAAGCAAGGATCCATTCAGGGTGTCGTGGCAGTGGATTCGTCGCTAGGTAAACTCACTGCCACTTACTAGGAACGTGGAGAAGGGTTGCTATGCCTACATAGAGAATTTGTTTCAGGGAATTTCTGCCGTACAGGCTGAATTAGATTCCTCTGTTGGTGTGTATACGGAGAAATCGGTTCCGGAGTTATGACCAAGTATGGGCATGGGTTGTCGGTTAGACAAAGGAACATGGGTCTTGATCGTTGCGATGGTTGTTTCGTGGAAATGCAACGCATCGTGCTGGTGACTTACCAGTAAGGAGAATTGGTATTATTTCAAATGGTTTAGGTAGGATGGGAGCCAAAATGGTTTTCGGGGAAGCCAAATGCTGCTTGGTTACAAGTGAGGAAAATGGTTTAAGTAGGATGTGAGCCGGAATGGTTTTCGCGGAAAATTAAATGCTGCTTGGGTGCAAGCGAGGAAAATGATTTAAGTAGGAAGTGAGCCGGAATGGTTTTCGGGGAAAATTAAGTGCTGCTTGGGTGCAGCGAGAACAATGGTTTAAGTAAGAAGTGAGCCGGAATGGTTTTCGGGGAAAACTAAATGCGGTTTGATTGTAGATGAGGGAGATGATTGCAAATGTATTCTATTGCAGGATGTTGAATGTATTCTGTTGTAGGTTTTGGAAATGCATTCTATTACAGATTTGGAAATATATGCTATTGCGGATTCGGGAATGGATGCTGTTGCAGATTGGGGAAATGTATTCTTTGCAAGTTTTGAATGGGAAGTTGGGTTAAGGTGACGGGCTGTTAGCGGTCGAAATTGGTTGGAATTGTGGATTGGTTCTCCATGTAATATAGAGAACCCCCACAGAACTATATAAGAAAACGAAAATTCGGGAATATGAAATTAGTTTCAGAAGGCTTGGTCTTAGATAATCAGTAAAGTCAATTTCTTTTTATTGTTTATTAATTGAGGGACGCATAATAAGATGTGTGAGATGCATGTAATAGGGAAAAAGAAATCGGAAAATTGTTTTCGCTGAAGTGCTGTAAGAAGAGCGTATGGAAAAATGTTGCCGGATTCCTAAACCGTAGTATAGTCGAGGTTTACAATTATTGTCGGTACCTCATGGATAGATACAGAAAAGTGAAATGAATGAAATGATTCTATTAAGTAAATAACACCGAATTGATGATGTTCACTTTATAAAAGAAATGAATCGAACAGTTCGCATTGGTTGAAGTCAATAAAAACAAGTCTGAAGCAAGGATATTTATATTATAGTCTAATTACTAACTAACTTGGCCACATAGGTATAAGCTCTTTAACTATACTATGTATTATAAGGCTCGTCGAAAAACGCTTCATGAGTTTGATATTATAGAAGTTGTTTACAATCAGGCTAGGAATTAAAATCAAATAATACTACAAAACAAAAACATGGTGCAAAAGAACAGTAAGACAAAAGATTATTCCCGTATATTTAAGTTATTTTCTATAGTTGCTATAAAAATATAGCAAGTTTTGTTTAAAACTCTACAATCAAATCTAGTGATACAGGAAATTGTTATTCAAAGTACTTTTAAGAAGTGTGTATGGTTTAATGTATTATAATTTTGTTTAACAAATTTAGGTGTCTTACATTGAACTGCATAACAGTCAATAATTAAAAAAGTTAATTTTAAAAATTTAATGTACATTTAGAAATCATCTTTTAAAGATTGTTGTAAACAATTTTTCATTTTTATCTTGTCTAATTTGTGTATCTTCGGGATTTAAGGAGATCACTTTATTCCGCCAAGTTTTATATTTGATATACAATAGATTCTAAGTTATTATAACTAAAATCTTGATCAAATCTAACTAATGTATTGAATCTTCAGATTCAAATACGTAAATAAAAATATATCTTAATACATATGTAGAAATAATACCTGAGTCGGAACAGTAGTTTTTTAGAGAAGAAAACAAGTTCAATTAAAGAACTAAGCACACACATATTTAATATTTAGACGTATATACATCTATGTACCTAGGCTAAGCAAAATTTCAAATATTTGCTATAAATGTTGTGATATGGAAACCGGAAAACGTAACGTAATGATTGTCGAGTATAGCAAATGTGTACTTGAGAGTAAAACAAAAAGAATTCCCATGTATATTATATGGTAAAACATTGCAAACATTAATACCTTATTACTATAGCAATACTATAATAAGTATTTAATTATATAATTATATTTATTAATATTATTTTGTCTGTTGCCTTTAATGTAGAGAATTTTTAAATATTTCTTTAAATTCTTCTTAGAATAAAGAGATTCGTTTTATAGATGATTTATTTTGCAAATGTTTATCAAAATTCTGTTATAACCAATTTTTTTTTTTTTTTTGCTTTATAACATATAATATATGTTTGCTAAAGTTGGTGGTTTACAAACTATTTATTTTAATTGGTTGGTGGTTCTAATGTTAAGGCGATTATCAAGTTTTTTGTTCAGGTTTTATTATTATTTTATTTACAATTAGTCAGTATAGATAAATGTATGCATAGTTTACCTTGGACTGAGCTAAATTTGTTATTACTTACGACAATTCTTTCTTGCAGGCTTTTTATACAATCGCATTACTTAAAAGCTGTATTATATACTAGAACCGACCACTCCAATACATACATCTACTGGGGCCGAGTAGCATTGTGTTTGGAATCACTTAACGTTAACTCCTTGGGCGTGATTAATGGTATTATATCTGAATGCCTTAACTTACTTTAAGCACCACACACCCTTTAAGTAAAAAACTGTTTGTTCCTTTTTGTTTAACATTTATTATTTAAACAATATTTATGTTAGGTTGTTTCACGTATTATTACAAATCTTTACAACGTTACACTTATTTCATCTTTTAATCTAGGTCCTTGTTACCAACACTTATTTCACCTTTTAATCTAGGTTCTTTTTAACAACACTTATTTCATCTTTTAATCTAGGTCCTTGTTACCCACACGTATTTCACCTTTTCTGACCGCCTCGGTTAATCGTCCAAGTCCAACCCCGCTGTCTGACCGTCTCGGTCAAGATTCAAACACTAACTCTTGACCGTCCTGGTCAACTATCAAAGAACAACTCTCAACTCGTCGTCTCGGCCAAAATCTCCAAAACCAGCCATCTCTACTGGTTTTCTCATTTTTATTTTTGGATGGAAATCTTTTGAAAAAAGGATCTTTCGTTTTTCCCGCCTGATCTATTTTTCGGTAGATCAAACACAAAAGAAAAATCAATAGTGTATCGTGTTAATGCACATTTCTTATTCCCTTTTTCTTTTGTGTTGTTATGGTTTAGGCGAACGTGCAGTTCATTTTATGGTGCCTGTTGTTTTCTTTAGCCGAATGGGCAAGGATCTCTTCCGTGGGGAATCGATAAGAAATACAAAGAGAAAATCAATAGTGAATCGTGCTAATGCACCTTTGTGATTCTCTATGTTGTTATTGTTTAGGCGAACGTGCAGTTCATTTTATGGTGCCTGTTATGAGTTCTAGGCGAATGGGCAAGGATGTTCCTTGTGGGAAATGGTTTGGGTAAACAAACATTTGAAGGATCATAAAATTGCAGACGTGCAATTTATGATCCTCAACAACTTTACTTGAAAGTTGGTCATCTGGTCCACAGATTTGGATACAGGGGATTCTGCGTGTTGAACATATGGTTCGTTCTTTCACGTCTTGGATTCAACTTAAATTCAAAATGGGCAAATTGAACGTGTAGTTCAATTTGTTTGATATTGACTTGATATGGCGATATTTACTGTATGCGCGATTAATGATGGAGCTTAGCTCCAAAGAGCTAGGTTTTATGGGATGGGTGGTTATCGCCGTAACAATGGTAATTTTATCAATCCACGAAATACCACTCTATGTTTGTCTAGACTTTATAGTTTTTGGGCAGTGATGTCATCGAGTTTTCCTTTCAAATGTGTGTCTGAACACTACGGTTTTATTGGCAGCACCACCACCATATGATTTCTGTTTGATGGATTTATCAAGCCAGTATAAATCAACCCAAGGGAGCTTACGGTAGGTTATTTCCATCATAATGGAGCTAGGCCATACTAGGTAAATATATTGTAGGTGGGTGGTTCGAGTGTATAGTAAGCGCCATCTGACTTGAATCATTTTCAACTTAAATTTTTCATATTTCACAAATGTACTCATCTCTTCGGGTCAGGCGACTTACATTACTCACATAACACGACTCTATTCTCGCTTCTTCACCAAATGCCAACACTGCTGCATTCAATCTTTTTTTTTAATTTACTTCTTACCGGCGATGTTTCGTTAAGTGCCATTTATCTAAGGCCAGATTCCATATTTAGGATATTTTTAGTTATCTAGGAGCTGCAAAGGTTTGATCCTTCGGTTTATATATATTACCTTGGATCTGCACATCCCATCAACACTGAAATCCCCTTGGGATGCGGATACCAACGATATTTTTGTATATCTTAATGACCTCATTTCCACAAGCCTGCGAGCTCATGGGCGAAAACACTTATTTCATCCTAGAACAGTTTTCCTTTGGCTGGGATCTATGGTTTTATTGCCCTAGAATTTATGTATGGCATATTGATCAGAGTTTATTGGTAGACAAGGGTGTCAACGGTATTTTTGTATATCTTATATAGTCTTACTGTTGCAAGCATGTTGACCCATGAGCTGTACTAACCATGTTTCCTACACTATTTATTGGCCTCTAGGAACCCGAGGGTTCATGACTTCACTGAGCCTGTAATTTATTCACGAGTTCTTCCCTTATGGTAGTGTCGGCTCATCACACCTACGCCTACCTACTTTTTTTTGTGTTTTATTGTGTTTATAGTCTTCATTCATTTTTGTGTGCTCCCATGAGTCTTGGGGTTTCAAATTGTCCGCCATATTAGAGCCCCATTTTGATATAGTAAGGTCTACTTACTGCTCTGATTCGGGCCGGTGTCACAGACGCGCCGTTTTATAATACAGCCGCTATACCCCTGGCCGCGAACCACCCATCGGGCACCGTGACGCGTAACACTCTGGATTAGGGGTGGTAGATATTTGTACCTCATTTCACGCTAGCCTGTCCGACATGGATAACTATGCTGGAAGTGTACGCTTTTGTCAACATAGTCTGGGTGATTCATTAACCATGTTTCCTGGAATATGATTTCATTTTTTCAGATATTTTTCTAAACTCTATGGTTTTATATTATTACTACTATTTATTGGCCTGTAAGAACCCGGAAGTTCATGACCTCACCGACTCGACTCCGCCATCGTTCCCTGTCCTGTGCACCCTCCTTCCACGCTTGACCAGCCGATCCGATCTCCTCAAGATCAAACCTAACATTGTTCTCCCATCTCCCGACGGGACCATCTGACGGTCTACCGTCACGAATTCTACGCACGGTCCTATCGTTGCCCATTCGCGCCACATGTCCGGCCCATCTTAATCTTCGCGACCTAAATACTCTCACTATAGTAGGTTTGCGGTATAGCTCTTCCAATTCATGGTTGTAGAGTTTCCTCCATTGTCCTGCCTCCTCGTCATATTTGCCACCAAAAATACCCCTTAGGACTTTATTCTCGAATACGCGGAATTTATTTTCTTCCCGTTTTGTGAGAGCCCATGTTTCGCATCCATATAGAACAATCGGCATGACTATGGTTCTATAGACACGGAGATTTATATTCCGTGATAGCAGCTTGGATTTCAGCAGTTTACTGACTGCGTGCCTACTAGCGTTGCCGGAGTGTAGTCTTTTGTTAATTTCCTTCGACATTTCGTTACTGGCCGTCAGTATCGTTCCCAGATATTTACATTCTTTAACTTTTTCGAATAACTTGCCTCTGACGCATATATGTGTTCCCTGAGGTCCACTTGCTCTCGCCGTAATCATGTATTTTGTTTTGTCGTCATTTATTTCTAGGCCCACCTTTTCTCCCGCTTGCATGATGATTTCACAGTTTTTACTTACAGTTTCTAGATTATCGCCCAAAACGGCGATGTCATTCGGATATTCGAGCAGTTGTGTGTCACCGTTCAGGCATGATCCGACCCTGTTGTCGTCTTGTACCTTTCTGATGACATACTCGAAGACATGGTGAGAGGCCATCTTCCTGTTTTAGTCCTTCGCGGATTTCAAATGGTTCTGAGAGGTGGTTTTGTTGCTCTCGAATATTTATTTGCTGGATTGACCAATTTATAAGTAATCAACTCAGGGAGGTGTTCTCGTTAATTGATTCCTAGCATGAAGGAGCTTGGCCCCAAAAGTTAAATTCATTGGGGGTGGGTGGCTTGAGAGTATGGCGGAAAGAATTCTTCGAAGAATCGTAAAAATTGTCTATAACATAGTGTTTGTTCAAACAAGCGTTGAACACACCTTACACAAACAAGGGTTCTTGATTTGTTGTGGGCTGGGTGCTGGCGTCAGGAACACGCTGGTGTCTCCTGGCATGCAGTGATGGTTCTGAAATAAGCTGGAAATTAAGGTGCGAAAATAGCATTCTTACCTAGGTAGAATAGGTATCAGTCTAAGATGAAATTCTCCTCCAGACGGGAATGGATGTATTTGATGAACTTGCTTGTCCATCCGTATGCAGTGATGATCACTTTGACTTTCGGTTGATGGGTTGTATTAAAACGAATTAAACCAGGATAACAAATAGAACGTTCCTTATTAGAAATTCTATGAAGCTCGAAACCACCCGCAATTGTGGAAAATAAATCAAGAGCAACCTATTTTACACTTAAGACTCAAACTTGAGTCACAATCTTTAATTTACTTTACACGATTGCTGTTATTTTAGTGGATTACAATAATCTTGCGATCCGTGGTCGCCAATCAGCTTACGAAGAAGAGGGAAAAAAACAATGACAGCAGACGGTTTAAATATAATGTCAGCTGATTGTTGACATTTGTGAGGTTGGTGCCACGGGTAACATTCAGTTGCGAATTCGCTGGTTGTGTCCAGGGCGAATCCGCAACACATAGCGTTGGGGTTGATACGAAGGCTAGTGTGTAAGGTAGTAAATCAGTCCATTTGTTATGTATTGTGTTATGTTGAGTGGATGTATTCCCGAATCAAAGTAGAAAAACTAAATGAATTGTTTTTTTCTTTCGGTAGGGAGGGGAAAATCTTCAAAATATACCTCTGGACCGATCCAGCGGCATGCCGGATTTTTACCAACTAAAACCAACTCCCGGCAGGCAGATACTCCCGTCGATCCCAGCGGAACTTTCTTTTAGATATTACATCGCGGGGTGGAACGGAGTATTTTATATGACGGAGTAACTCGCGGGATATTCCATCGCGGGGCGGGACGGAGTTACCTGTTACCCCGCTCGTCACGTCGCAACTGCTGCATCATGTCACATAGAATATCATTTTCTACGGGCCATGCTTGTATGGAAATTAGCATGTATTATATTACTGCTGCCGGAGTAACACTACGTCTCATATGTCTCCCCAAAATGGTTCGTGCGGCCTCGAATCTAACGGACTTTGTGAGTACGTGTTCCGCATTTTCTATTTTGCTTTCGCAGTACAAGCAGTATGGGTGATTGTCATGCTTATACTTGTGCAAGTATTGCCGAAAGCATCCATGTCCTGATATCAACTGAGTCAAGTGGTAATTCAGCTCGCCATGTTTTCTTCTCACCCAGGTTCCTACATCAGGTATCATAGTGTGGGCCCATCTTCCTTTGGTTGGAAGAATACCATCTTCGCTGCTGTTCTCTTAGGCTTGAGAGCTCTAATTATAACGACATTCTCCGGCGATTCTCTTGTGAGACCTCATGCAACGCAACGTTTTCTTTAGCTGCAATGTCAAGTGGTTTCCTTCCGGCCAACACATTTGTGGCATCTTCGGATACCGTTTGGAATGCGCAGCATACTCTTAGTGATGCCAGCCTATGTGCTGAGTTCACTTCTCTCATGTACGACTTTTACTGTGCGGCTGCTGGCCATATGAGAGCTGCATACATTATAATGGAGGTGTTGATACTGGTTATGAGTTTCCTTATGTGGGGCCGGGGTCCACCAACATTGGGTAGCAGCCCCGCCACAACTTTGCATACTCTTGTCGTTTTGCTCAGGTGTTCCTAAAGAGTATAACACCAAGATATTTAATATAGGGACTGGTCTGATAGTTTGTCCTTCTATTCCAAATCAATGTGTTCAACTTTCTTGCGGCTGCTTATTAAAGCTGCCTCCGTCTTATGTCCGGCTAGTTTTAGTCCGGCCATATTCAGCCAGCATTTAATACTCTGGATTGCTTGAGAGCAAATATTCTCCAGGTCATCTAGATGTTTAGCTACGGCCACTGTCGCCAAATCATCTCCGTACCCAATGATTCTAACCCCTTCTTGTACATTGAACCTGAGCACACCATCACACATGATATACCATAACACCGGACATAGTACAGATCCCTGAGGTACACCCGCTGTTATTTTATATGTGGTCACTTATCTGTGTCATAGAGCAGTCTTTTATCCGAGAAATAGTTTGCTAGTGTACGCACCAAGTAGGTTGAAACTTGTGGATCGCCCAACGCTTCTAGAATCCGATTCCAGTTCACCGAGTTAAATGTATTTTTAACGTCTAGTGTCATCACAGCGCAATATTTTTTCGTACCTCCTAGCCATCGTGCTCCAGCTATCGCATTGCGAGCGATATCGCACACCACAGATAGTGCCTTACCGGTTGATCTACCTTTCCGGAACCCATATTGCCATTCAGAGAGCTCAGATGTCCCTTCAGTGAATTGTTCCAGGCGAGTGGCAACTACTCGCTCAAGGAGTTTCTCTGTTGTGTCTAGTATGCACAATGGGCGGTAGGACGACGGCGCTTCTGGATTCTTGACTCCTTTTGATATAAGCACAAGTCGCTGTTTTTTCCATCGTTGAGGAAAGTGTTCTGTTTGGAGGCAGGTCGTGAAGAGACTGCTGAAGACTTTTGGCTGTTTTTGTTGAAACAGTCTTCACTACCGCGGTAGGAATACCATTCAGTCTCAGGTTTTTTTTTTTTTTTAAACCCTTGCCGCCAAGAGTACCTCTTCGGTGGTCACGGGAGGTATTTCCCTTTCAGTAATGATCCATTCCTCTTGCGCTCGCAACACCTCATCACACTGCAGGAAGAGGACAGCAACGATTCTGACCATGCCACTTTTACTTTTTTGCATTTGACTACTGGTGTGGTGCAGTCTTTTCATAACTATCCCGTAGGCGCTGCCCATGGGTTGTTATTTAATTCATCCCTTAGGGAGCAGAATGCGTCAAATTTACTCTTGGGGATCACATTCCTCAACTCTTTCCGTTTGTTGACACATTCCGCATGTAACTGTGGGTAGGTGTTACGGTTTCTTGCTCTTCGTCGCAAGCATCGTAACCTGTTGCACTCCGATCGCACATGGATGATTTCTGGGTTCCACCAATACTCTGGTTTGATGGCTTCTGCTTGTTGTCTGTCGTGACATAGAAGCATCGCATGCGGTAATTAGCCACTTCATAACTTTTCCAGCCTGCCTGCTCGCATCGACATCTATTATTAAGTTCTTGACAATGATAAAGCTTCTGTTATTTGAATTTTTCATATATTTTATACAATTGGAGATTGGCTTTGTTTGTGTTATAAAAAAACAAATTGGAGGCTATTTGCTATTCCATTTAATATTTTCCTTCATATTTTTAGAATACCAATCTTAGCTTACGTTTTTACTAAACGTAGTATGTAATTTAGTCGACTTACTTAATTGTACATCTGTACTAAACGCGCTTTTTTCTTTTTTAAATATGAACGTATTTAAAACTAGATAGATCGCACAAGGCACGACAGTGCACAATTTATTTTTTAGAATAATGTAAAATAGCATTTCATAAGCGTGTGGTATTGATTTGTTAGTAAGCAAGAACGATTCCCACTCCACCTAAGTTAAGCTTGAGATTTGGTTATTTATTTACTTCCATTCTGTTTAGAGAATATTTACAACCTCTTTTGAAAAAAAAATTCATATCCATTATTTTGCTTTTTTTTCTTCTAATATAATTAAATGGTTGCCAAATACATTACGTGGCTTTCAGCAATAAAATCCTGTTCCACGCTGCCACTTGATAGGTTAATTGAGCTACGTTGTGTTGTACATTTTCGATTCATGCTAATTGAATAGGATTGAGATATAAGGCGTTCTGTTATATTTTGAAGAACTATTTTTACCAAACAAGGCGAAGAAGTTTGAAAAATATTTCTGGTTGCATTATTGCCCAATTCAACACTGGGTTGTAAATATAAATAGTGAATTCATGTACTGATTCATCTCTTGATTAAATAACAAAACGCCTCAATTTATTTTTAGAATAAATATTCACTTCATAGTTTTTAATATTTTCTAAGTGTTATTTAATTTCATTTCCATTTATTAAATAAGCTACTGATTTAAGTGTAACAAGCCAAAATGTAGCTACGAAAAATTACTAATCGCCATCCCTTTCTATACACCGTCCTATATATACTTTTGTTTTAATTTAAGGAATGTGATAAATTAGATACAATAATATTATTTATGTGCATTCGTGCACTGCAATATGTTTCATTTAAATATATTCATTGTATTCTTGGAGACGACAACATACATGCTAAATAAAATATATGCACAAAAATATATCTCTAAAGCATATTGATAAATACGAAGAAAATAAATAAGAAATTTAAATTTGAAATATTGTATTACTATATATATTCAAAAAGATCTATTCTCCAAAAAGGAATTTCATTTCAAAGATATACGATCAAAATCAATACCGTTCAAGAAATTAAATGTATTTGTATGCCTTAATACAAATGTAAAACTATGGACTAGAGTTACATGAAAATTATACCGTTAATTTAAAAACAAAAAGGATATAAACTCGTAAGGCATTTCTTATATGAACTTCCACTAATTTCACTCGGATGTGAGCATGGATATGAAATAAAATTACATAAATGGAAAAATTAGTTTTCTGTGTTTTGTTTTTATGTTTTATTGGTAAGAAAGTCATGTGTTTCGCTTCGGAAACCAGCAAGAAATAATTTGAAGGACGAATAACCGAGTTCGATTATGAATGAGCAGCAAACACTTTCGGCGTGAAAGAAAAGTTTTAATCGGCGGAGGGCACGTATATTAACCACCGGCACAAATCGCGAGAAGAAGAAAAACGCCCACTTTGATTTCGTGTTATATGTTTATGAATTTGTTTTGCACTTTTTATTGCATATAATTTATTTTAATTTAAATTGGCGGACTGACTGACATAATTTGATTCTTAAATTGCCAAAGTGAACAACATCCCGACGAACTGACTGTGAATTTACTGTTTTGGTTACCTTTGCATTGTACAAAACATCGATGGCCTTGATTGTTCTCGGCCACTGACCTGCACTTTCTTCAATATTACCGCTCCATCACATATCTCTATTGTTGACCTTAATTCCAGCCGACTTTTCTATCGGCTGCTGCTTGTGGAAGCCATGTCAACATGCGGATTGTAATTTTCTCAATTTGCCTCGCACGTTCTTTTGGCCTGTGGCGGTTCCGCCAAACCCCACGGTTCGCTTTCCTCAAAAACCCCCATAACATTCACCCAATCTCATAATTTCACTAATGCAATCGCATTAGCATCTTAAATGCTTCACGCATTAAAGAGATCAAATCTGTAATCAAAAAAGCTCCTGGGAAAGAAAACTTACCTTTCATGCATCTTTTCGCATACAATTCTCCGTAAGATTCCTTTCTTAACTTATCAGGCAGAACCCCCAATATTACAACCCAATTCCCATTGTTTCCTGCCAATGCATTTGCATTGTCACCTGAAGACATTTTCCTTTTTCAAGGACATTTAATGTATACAACGCATTATCTAAAATTCCTAGAAATAACTCTTTAAAGTGCATATGGCATCATGAATCCCAAGCCAGTCGGCAACCTTTGTCTGTGTAAAATCCTATGTCCGACAGCTTGATTTTACAGCTGCAATAAACCGACCCGCGATTCGTTTGTACAATCGACAAACAATTTCCGCATCCCAATTATTATCATCGGAACTGTACCAGTCGGAGATGCCATAAACCATATTTCTACCAATGTAAACATGCATAAGATCCAACTCATCGTTTGTTTTCCCACTAACAAACAATCTTCAATTTCTTTCCCTACCGCAACTAATTACCCGGCATATACAAAGGCATGCAAGGGATTCGTTCGACCACCAATCCCATTAGCACCTTTTCACAACGTCTATCGTAGCGACGAGGCATCGCGTAAACAATGACCCCCATTACCGAACGACACATTTGGTCGTTTCTCTCTTTTGTCTTTACCGCCTGTCTGCTTCGTTTACCCATTGCCTTCGAGCACGTGTAAACAACACAGATCTGAATGATCGCACACATAAAACCATGATCTGCATTACGAGATCTGGTTTTCTGTTCCACAAATAGATACTTTACGTTTCTCTTGTGGTAGGTAAAACATATCCTTAGTGGAGAGGATATCCGCCACCACCGAATCGGGGGTGAATCAAGAACCAGATTCTAACCCTCGATTGAGTCGAATTCATGCCGACTTCAGCTCACCGGTGCGCACGGTGACGCGAATATAGTCGAGTCGCGAATTAAAACACCCCGGAGTCGTGGTTGTAGTGTTGAGTACGTTGGCCCAAAAGTGTCACAGCCACCGAATATTCTCATCGCGGTCCAGTTCACATCAATTAACTTTGTCGTATTGTTAATCTTTAATGTGTAAATTTCCTCACTAAATAAATGAACACCAATTTCTCTAGTGACCGCGGTCCAAACAAAACTGTATATTGATAAGAAACGAACAATAAAATTAATTTAAATTGGTGATCACCAACCAACACTAGTGTTTTATTTCTCTCGGCCCACTTCCTGTGTTGGTGTTCCCATTGCTTCGGCGGAATCGTGTAGTGCTCGTCGGAACAATTAAGTTATGATGGAGGAGGAAGTGAATCTGGTGCCCGTGTCTGGTACATACTTCCTCCCCACAGGCCTCCACCTCATTCAATATTAAAAGTATTTTGCTGACGGCAATGAGGTTAGTCGAAGGCATGTCATATGGTCTTTTGCTTAGGGCTTCCATGATTGAATATTATGTGAATGATGATATTCAAATTTTACGTGAATGATTTTTTTGCGTCATTCATTTATGTTTTAGGTGGATCATGTTGCTTTGTGCAACATCATGATAAGTTTACATAACAAAAATTCTACGCGATTAATGGTAAAATATTGAAAAAAAATCCACAGAATTTAGTTGGTAAGTGCCCCATTTATTAGCTTAGTACAAGCCCAAATATCCAATTTATAAAACGTATAAATGTTGTGTATAACGAAACGGCTTTTTTGCGATCTCACATAAGACTGATTTATTGGTATTAACTTTACACTTGAGATGGCTTACCGATAACAGTAAGTATACACCTAATTAGGAAGAGGATAGTATTCTAATGTTTAAGTATTACTTTCCCCTAGGAAAACATATATAATTCATTAAAAAAAATCATAATAAAATCTTGTTCAGTTAATTCAGTTTATGGTTTCCTAAAATGGTAAATAAAATATCATCATCATCATCATCATCATCGGCACTACAACCGGGAACCGGCCTTGGCCTTATTTAGCTAGTTTTGAGGCTTGTTAAATTTTCCATAATGATTTGTTTTTTCCGGGCAAGGTCATTAGTCTTGCGCCAGAGGCTCCCCGACGGGGAATCGAACCCCGGTCTTCCACGTGACAGGCGGGTATACTAACCACTATACTATTGAGGAGCAAAAAATAAATAAATAAATAAAATATCAACTGAAAAGAAAATGTAGGGTTTTTCAATAGGGACTTGACAACTTTTTTTCGGTAGTAAATTTTTATAATTTGCAGACGTTTTTTGTTCGTGTACTTAACCATAATGAAAATGTTGAGTTTACTGAATAAATTGATAGTGACAGATCGATGAGTAGTGAAAGGGTGCGTTTACAAATTAAATTCAAAGTTGTTAAGTCCCTATTGGAAAACCCGATATTACATCTAGCAAAATGGTATATAAAATATAAACATAACATATAATATTACATCATAGGACGCAAGTACGCGAGAAAAAATACAAAGAGCTCGGAAGGTCCGAAAAAAGACCACAGAAAAAAAAATGGCCGGGGAAAAAAAAAACCTTGTCTGTGAAATAGAGAAAAGTAGAGACCGAGGTCCGCACCAGGCGCGAAAGTTCTACCAAATAACCCGCAGTGTGATGCGGTACATACCCGGCTGCTTTTACTGCAAGGAAAAAGAGGGTAATCTGATCACCGATCCTGAAGGCTTTCTGGAGCGATGGGAAGTGCAATTCAATGAATTGCTAAATGAAGATACGAACGTACCGAGGTGCCGACGTCGACTCGGGTCACTATTTTCTTGGTATAGTTTTCCAAGCGCAGATTACCTTACGGAGACGTATTGCATCTGCAGATCAGATGCGGATCAACACGGCTGCCTTACGCATTGAGAACACCAACAACACCTTTGGTCATGCGTCAAGACTCGCCTTCGAGGGGGTCGATGGAGACAGAGTAAGTCCTGGGGCCAGAACGCCGAGCGTAGAAGAGAAATGGACACGCCTTAAAAATACTGTCATTAGTACCGCCAACTCCATCTAAGGCAGTAATCGCAGAGATCGGAGCAACTGGTTTGATAATGAGTGCAAACTAGCGACTGAACGTAAGAATGCTGCATACCGGGCTATACAGGAGTCCTATAAGACGCGGGTACGCGAGGAGTTATACAAAGAGCTCAGATGATCTGAAAAAGACTTCATAGACAAAAGAAAAGTGCCTGAGAAAAAAACCTTATCTGTGAAATAAAGAAAAGTAGAGGAGGAGGTCCGCACCAGACGCGGAAGTTCTACCAAATAATTCGCAGTATAATGCGGTACATACCACGCTGCACTTACTGCAAGGATAAAGGGGGTAATCTGATCACCGATCCGGAAGGCATTCTGGAGCGATGGGAAGTGCACTTCAATGAATTGCTAAATGGTTAGCTCACAAAAGAATTGGAGGCTCCACCAATGCAAAATCAAGACCAAATGCCGCCGTCACTAAGCATTGAGGAAACATTAAAAGCCATAAGACATAATCATCATCATCATTGGCACTACAACCGGGAACCGGTCTTGGCCTTATTTAGCAAGTCCTGAGGCTTGTTAAATTTTCCATAATGATTTGTTTTTTTCCGGGCGAGGTCATTAGTCTTGCCCCAGAGGCTCCCCGACGGGGAATCGAACCCCGGTCTCCCGCTTGACAGGCGGGTATACTAACCACTATACTATCGCGAACCCCAAGCCATAAGACAGCTCAAATCAAATAAAGTCCCCGGAGCTGATGGCATACCAGCTGAGCTGATCAAATAAGGAGCGATAGCGTGACATCACGCAATTCATGAGATCCTGGGGCACGTATGGGAACAAGAGGAGATGCCGGAAAATTGGCGTCGTGGAATAATTTGCCACATACATAAGAAGAGAGGTATAACAGTGTGCAGCAACTGTAGGGGTATAACACTGCTGGGTGCCGCCTATAAGATACTCTCCACTATCCTACAAGATCAGATAGCCCCATACGCTAAAGTCATCATTGGTCAATATCATTCATCCCGGGCAAATCAGCGATTGATCAGATATTCGCCCTTAGGCAGGCGATGGAAAAATGTCTGGAATTTTAGATTCCATTATATCATCTATTTATAGACTTTTAGGTCGCCTACAACAGCATAGCAAGGGTAGAAATATATAATGCCATGAGAGAGTTCGGCATTCCAAACAAATTGATACGACTTTGTAGGTTGACCATGACCAACGTAACTAGTAAAGTAAATATAGCGAGATTGCTGACCAAACCAATAAACATCTTTAATGGACTCCGACAATGGGACGGTCTGGCCTGCCTCCTCTTCAACCAGGCGTTGGAGAAAGCAATCTGTGACTCTGGCGTTAGAACTAGAGGGACTATTGTTACCAAGTCCAGCCAGATACTTGCCTACGCAGACGACATCGACATCATCGGTAGATCCGATTCGGCTGTACAGGACTCCTTCACTCAGATGGAGCAGGCGGCACAAAAACTGGGACTGCACATTAATGAGAGAAAAACTAAGTACATGGTGGCAAAATCTGCGAAGAGAAGACCTAACGTTGGTCAAACAATTGGGGTAGTGGAGCACGAAATTTGAAGTAGTGCAATCCTTTAATTACCTTGAGTCAATAATATCAGACGATAACAATATGGAAGAAGAAATACGCGAACGGCTGATCAAATCCAACAAAGCCTACTATGGTCTATCAAGGCTCCCGAAATTTATCCAGAACATCTAAGCTACTACTGTACAAGACCATGGTCTTATCAGTACTCTTGTATGGGTCCGAGACCTGGGTGCTCAATAAAAGGCACTCTGAACTCTTAGCCGCGTTCGAGAGGAAGGTCTTAAGGAGAATTGTTGGCCCCTTATGTAAGGCAGGACGATTCTGGAGACGCTACAACCATGAGTTGTACGCGATCTGCCCTGAAGCTATTGTTGTAAGAAAAATCAAGGTCGGTAGACTCCGGTGGGCGGGACACCTAGCTCAAATGAACGAAGAGGAGCCTGCTGGGAAAGTCCTTTGTGGCAGGATATATGGGAGACAGCGCGGCAGACCTTGTCTGCGATGGAGGGATGGCGTAGACCAGGACGCCCAGAGCCTGTGAGTGCCAAACTGGATGTTATCGGCTCGAAATCGGGACCGGTGGAGAGATTTGTTAAATAAGGCCAAAACCGGATTCCGGTTGTAGTCCCGATGATGATGATGATGATGATGATAATACTATTATTATTATTATAATAATAATAATAATAATTATTATTATTATTATTATTATTATTATTATTATTATTATTATTAATATTATTATTATTATTATTACTACATCTATTATTATTACATCTATCAACATTTTTTAATATATGACTGCATGCCTATAGCCATAACAATCAACACCATTCGCCATCCTTTATTATTAGTCATACTGCTATTAAAATTTCGAACAACCCAGCGACTTGGTGATTTTTTTGTCGGAACTGATCTATGTTTCACCTTACTTCATCCGAGATGATATCTGTTGGGTTAAGACCCTTTCCTGTGGCTTGATTTTCAGTGCCATCTTTCAGATTACTCATATTTCCGGTATATATTAATCCTGGGTGATATTTATCTTCTAAGCTTGACAAACTTAATTAATTTTGATGCACATTTTTAACCTGATTACCTACGAGTGTATTAATAAGGTAGGTGAGCGGACTAACATGCGGTTGTAGTGCCGATGATGATGATGATGACGATGAGCGGACTAACAATTTCTAAAATAGTTGTCTGCCATTTAACCAAATCTTTAAAATTTAGTTTATACATCACTTTGTCATTTACTTTAAAATTCGTATTTTCATCGTATGTATTATATTTTTGTCTATACCTTTTTATGGGTTCATTGTCTACATATTTCTTCAGTATCTGAAAAGTCGTTGAACGAATTACGTCGACCGTCGCTCATCAACAAAAAAATGTTAAAAGTATTGTTCGTGTACATGGGTTTTTTGTTGTTTTTTTTTTTGGTTTCGGTAGGAAGGTGGATATCTTCAAAAGATACCTCTGGACCGATCCATTATTTTATTATTACCGACTAAAACCCGCCAAGGACACATTTCCGTTGATCCCCGCGGAATTTTTAGATATTCCATCGCGAGGTGGGACGGAGTTACCTGTTACTCCGCTCGTCGCGTCGCAACTGCTGCATCATGTCACATAGAATATAATTTTCTACGGGCCATGCTTGTATGGAAATTAGCACGTATTTTATTACTGCTGCCGGAGTAACTGTACGTCTCATATGTCTCTCCAAAATCGTTCGTGCGGTCTTGAATCTTACGGACTCTGTGAGTACGTGTTCCCATTTTCTATTTTGTCCTCACAGCACAAGCAGTATGGGTGATTGTCATGCTTATACCTATGCATATGTTCTTATGTGAAAATCTGCTGCGCCAGAATCTTATGTGAAAAAGATTTATTAACTGTTGTGGTTTTTATTACAGATCAGTTTGATTTAATTCAAATAAGTTTCGACTTCTGACAATTTTCGACAGTTAACTAAACTTTTGAAACCCAAATAGATCGTCTATGAATTAAGATGTTAACTGAAACGTGATTAAGTTGAGTCCACCAAATCTCGGTACTACTTAAGTAAGTGCACTTCTTCCCCTTTTTTGGCAACTCGTAATCAATTGTTATGGTTTTTATTTATTGTGAGATACCAATTGTTATAGTTAGTTATAGATTTCTTGTTCTTAATAGGTTTGTTATATGAAAAGATTCGTGCCTGATCAGATTCGTCTGCCAGAATCTTATGTGAAAAAGATTCTATAATTGTTATGGTTTTTATTACAGATCAGTTTGATTTCATTCAAATAAATTTCGACTTCTGACAATTTTCGACAATTAACCAAACTTTTGGAACCGAAATAGATCGTCTATGAATTAAGATGTTAACTGAAACGTGATTAAGTTGAGTCCACCAAATCTCGGTACTACGTAACTATCACCCGTGCATTTCTTCTGCTTTTTTTGACAATTCGTTTTTATCAATTGTTATGGTTTTTATTTATTGTGAGATACCAATTGTTATAGTTTTTATTACTGTTGTGTGTGATTTGTTCTAATATTTATTTCTATTGTGTCGTCAGACATTCGTGCCGTTTTAAGTGCTTCTAATTTATTATTTATATATATGTCCCTGTGTCATTTATTTGTAAACGGACATAAGGAGGTACTCATGTTTAAATTGCTGATGGTTAACTCTGATGCCGTTGATTGGGCCATCCCGAGCTTCGTTGCGACCCTTGTAGATTCACCCGTAATCAGTAGCCAATTGGGACTTAAGTCACAGGGTCATCATTCCTCAGTATCCGCCAATTGAGAGTTGGGTCACAGGGCTACTTTTCCTAACAATTCCTGGGCCTTCACGGCACGGGAGTTCTCCTCTCCCAATCTTACACGTACACCACAGACAACAACTCCACCAATTCGTTATCCAAACATACAAATTTTATTACTGGCACAATTCTTTAATGTACTAAAAGTTGACCGCCTCTTCTCAACCTCTCCTTCCTCTTTTTTCTTCAACCCACAACGACGATTCACTCCAAACTGTTCCCCGAAAACACGCGTCCGAGAAGGGTAACTCTCGATACAAGGCTACTAAGTAAACCCTTCGGAACTTGGAACCCTTCTGATCGAACTGGTTAGACTCAGGTTTCTCTCCGAAATCTTCGCACTTTATCAAGGACTTTTGTCGAGAGAAGCCAGCTTATGAGTCTAACTTAAAAGTTTTTGAGACCAGGCCCAACACTGTAGCCGCATTCCAAGCGCAAACTGTAGGGGCAAGCCTCTGTGCTAGAGGTACGATCAGGCAGTGGAGTTGCCACACCCAGGGAATAGATCACAATTCCCCTGGGATTGCGTACTAACACGTCAATGGGGCGCACTTTCGATGACGAATCGAGTGATCCCGTATCCGAGAATCAATCTTCCGAGGAAACACCTCCAAGCCTAAACTTCGATTCTCAGAAGGTAAATCTGTGGCGGCTTTTAAAATGTCGACTGTTGACGGCTGAGGTGTTCCGCCGAACACCGTTCACAGAGAAAAATAAAACAAACCGGAACACGGAGAACACTGCCACAAATAAAACACTGCGAAATTGTTTTCAAAGGCGTTTTATTATTTTTCTTATATATATTTTTTATAATAATAGTTTGGCACGAATTTACAATATTTGCTAATGTTTTTATTCTTTTGTCTTTTCGTTTTTACATTCAGCACAAAGAAAAAATTGTGAAATAAAATTGTTGCGGATTCGCAATTATATGCAGCGGGGAGAATCTAGTACGTTCACCGTCTAGTACACTCCCCGACAAACATATTCACCACACCTATCAGAAACCAGCTGACAGTGCAGCATCAACTGTCTATTAATTTTCAATTGTTAACTTGCTGAGAAAACCATGTGGCTTTTGGGTTGATGAATGTTGAAAGTTTAATTGCTGCCTTACTGAAGTGCTGTTTGTTGGTTATATTCTCAACAATTTTGAGATAAGTGTATGTATTTCAAACAACAAGGCAACCGATTACAACATTTGTTTGGAATCAGCGCTATTGCCATATTGGAACTTGTACAGCTGTAAACATCATAAGAGATAAGCGGTGTATGGATACGGACATTTGCTTGGATACACCATTTAATTGAATTTGTAGATAATCAGTTACTTTTCCATTAAACCTACCGTTGTGAATATAAGAACGTCAGCGGTTGTGTGCAAGGAAACTTATTTCAATATTAAGGAAATAAAAAAGTCTAAAATCAAAGTTACGTATTCTTACTAAGAAAAATATTTCACGATCACTTGTCACCTTTCAGCACATCGAAGGAGCAAAGAGGAAACCGACTTCCTGGCAGCAGAATCTCATCAGGTGCATCAGTCTGCAGCAGAACCAACGTGAAAACAACATTGGTGCATCATCATCAATCAAGTGTTTCAGAACACAACGCTTCCCCGACGACATTCCTCGGTCGGCAGAGATCATACAAAATTAACAATATCAAACTGCAGAGTCAGGATACAACGAAAGTGTCACGACGAGGATAACCGTGCCAGTCTCCGTATTGACTGTCCGCACTTAATTTAATTATTTTAGAGAGCGGAGGAATTGACTGTTAAATAAATATCCGATGCCCTTAGTCAGGATCACAGGCCTGCTCGCATTGGATTGCTGTGCGTTAAACGCCGAATATACACGTTTATGGTGTTTGCTTTTGGTGGCAGTTCAGTGAATGTCCTCAAGTTAACTCGCGTATTTAGAAGGTTTAAAACTTCGGGTCGAACAGTTTCTTTCTCATTTTATCGCGTTGCGCAGATCAACCGCCTCGTCGAGGTTCTCTATGTCGACTGAATTACAATTTTCTTTTGGGGATGATTCTATTCACCCCATATTTCTCTTTCCCTTTCGTTTCCCTTGTCCTGGTGATTCTCTCTCAATCGAGAATCTCTCCACCAGGGAAGACCGCACTCACACACACATACGCGGAGGTAGCTGCCTGTGTGGCCGTAGATCCTCTTGGGATCGCCAGACTTTTCACACTTACTGTCGAATTGCTTTTGTGCACATTCGGGTGTGTGGTTTAATCTTGGCGATCCCGGGATCGTGGTAATTATCGTTAGTTGTGATAATTGTATTTGCTTTGCCCTATGAGAACAGCGATTTAGTTTATTGCTGTTTCTCCGCAATGGCCTTTGTTTAGGCGAAGTGCACTGCGATAGGGTCAACGGTTTAGCCAACGGATTGTTTTACGGCAGTTTGCTTTTTGCCGGGGATTTTATGTTTGTCGACATCTGGCGCAGCTGTCCCAACCACTTGTGTTTATCCAGCTAATGGATCGATACACAATTTCTACACTGGGTCATGTCCTTCGATCGCCGTGCAGGCGTAGGGAAATTGTTCGGGACTTGGGCCCCACGTATCTGTGGATACGTGAGGTTGTTGACACCAGTATGGATGTCACCTTTGGTCAGGTGAAAAAGTGGACTTTGGGGGCACGTGAAGTTTAGTTATAGGTGAGTATGTTCCTTTGTGAAACAAAGGTATCTCAGCCTACGGCGATTTGTGCGGTTCGTGGAACCGCCACAAGTCGTCGGTTGAAGTTACACAACTTGAAGGCGACTACCTGGGGTGTACCAGTGCTGGCTCGCGGAACATGTCTTAAAATTCACGTGGTCAGGTAAATGCTAACACGCATTTTGAAACTAAAGGGAAGGTTGGTTTCGGAGTCAAAACGGGACAACCCCAACATACCAACCCCTAAATCTGGCCACGGAAGCGAGTCAAGTGCCTAGTGCCACGTTATGTGGTAACTCCCCCCCGTCACCCTTGTAAACAATTGCATTGTGATTTACACACATATTCAATAAAAACATTTACAAAAATAAATTAAACATTTTAACGCTTTTTAAACATAGATAAATTGGTGTCAGATATTAAAACCACTAAACATAACCGGTGTATAAACCCAGTTCTATTCGGTGACGACTGCTTCGAAGATTTTCTGACTAGATCGTGGCCGAATTTCTTTGCCGAGGCAACAGTACCAGGGAACCAAGTAGGTATTAGGAGTGGATGGCGTGTTTTCGGGGAACAGTTTGGAGTGAATCGTCGTTGTGGGTTGAAGAAAAAAGAGGAAGGAGAGGTTGAGAAGAGGCGGTCAACTTTTAGTACATTAAAGAATTGTGCCAGTAATAAAAATTGTATGTTTGGATAACGAATTGGTGGAGTTGTTGTCTGTGGTGTACGTGTAAGATTGGGAGAGGAGAACTCCCTTTCCGAGAAGGCCCAGGAATTGTTAGGAAGAATAGCCCTGTGGCCCAACTCTCAATTGGCGGATACTGAGGAATGATGACCCTATGACTTAATTCCCAATTGGCTACTGATTATGGGTGAATCTACAAGGACCGCAACGAAGCTCGGGATGGCCCAATCAACGGCATCAGAGTTAACCATCAGCAATATAAACGTGAGTACCTCCTTATGTCCGTTTACAAATAAATGTCCCAGGGATATATATATAAATAATAAATTGCAAGCGCTTAAAACGGCACGAATGTCTGACGACACAATAGAAATAAATATTAGAACAAATCACACACAACAGTAATAAAAACTATAACAATTGGTATCTCACAATAAATAAAAACCATAACAATTGATAAAAACTAATTGTCAAAAAAAGCAGAAGAAATGCACGGGTGATAGTTACGTAGTGTTGTACTTCTGGTTTCGGGGAGCGTGTGTCTTAATCCTTAAAAGGACTAGGAGATCTCTTATAAAAGTTCCCGAAAACCTGTCGCACAACAGGGTTCGTTTGCCGTGCTTCCTTTGAGTCCAAAGGGAAGAGCAACGTCCTTAGATATGGGTCGAATGTCCTTTTCTTCTTTTGGTCTTCCAGGCCAGGTGAAATGAAAAACCGGGTTGTTTTAGTTTTCAGATTTTATTTCTTCTCCCACTGGGGTATCTCCTCCAGGGACAAGATACGAATTTAAACTGCGGCCCCGGAGATCACGAAACCATTCCTTTATAAAGGAAAAGGAATCGAAAATTGTATCTCAAAGATACACATTTTCGTGCAACAATCTCGATCTTTTGGATATTTCGAGCGAGACGTTGTGTTTACACAAGATAAGAAATCAATTTCTTGAATTCTTACGAAACCATTACGCAGATGAGTGAATGTATCTGCTTTTGAGTTTTTGTTTGTTCAACTCAATGAAATTTTTAGGATAGAGATAACAATCTCTGAATTTTGGATTTGGGTGATGCTGTGGAGCAAATATAGAACAATAAACGAATATTGGATTCGTTTATTGTGAATTTTAATTTTAATTTTGATTCTGGATTTAATTATGCCGTGGGGGCAAATGTTATGCGATAAACGAATGTTTGATTCGTTTATTGCGAATTTTGGATAATGTTTGGGTTTTTTCAGGTTTTGATAGGATTTTGGATTAGGAATGGGAGAAAAAGATGGTAGGGCTTTTTGGAGCACTACATCCTCCCCTCCTTGAAAAAAAGAAAATTGATCTTTATGAGATTAATTTTCTGGAAAATGGTGTGATTGGGAATAAGGATGATGGTATCGTGATTCCGTTACATGTGCCTGATATTTTCTAACATAGTAGCTTTATGTATACAATATTTATTATAAGTGTGTAATTTTTGTTCTTTGTTTTTTTTTCTTAATATTTATGTATTCGTATTTATGGTCGTGTGTCCAAGTTTCCACAATGGTTATTTATATAATAAAAATATTTTCTTTTGAAATTTTGTACAAATATAATTTTGTTTTTAAGATTTGAATTTTCTTAGTATAGGTGTGTTTAACAGTAATTGTTGGTTATCCAAAATAAAGTTTTCTTATATAAAGTATTTTATTTTGAGTTAAAGGTATATTCATTTAGTTTGGTTTTGGTTATATGTACAATAGACATTTGGTTTTAAAATTTCATATAATTTGTTTTTTTTTCATGTTGATTAAACATTGTATTAGAAGGAAACATTTGATTCTAAAAATTTTCGTTTTGATTTAAAGTAAATATTTTCTTATTTTCTGCGTGTAAGGTTAATTGTAGAATGTTTTATAATTACATAAGTATTTGAATTCATTATATTAAATTTAACTTTGGGTAATTTTTTTTTTATTTTTTTTATTTTTATAAAGTACTATTTGTAAAAAGATACATAGATAAGTAAGGTTTTTATGGTTTATTCTTACAATTTGTATATTACATAGAATTTTCATTGTTTATATACTCGTATAAATTTTCATTATTTACATATATTATTTTTGTTCTTTTTTTTCATTGTCCTTATTAGTCGGGCGTTTATTTATTTATATAATTTTTTCCATGTATTTGAACGTACAATTTAATTCTATAACTTTTCCTTTTTTTTTTTTTTGTTATATAAAAATTTTCTTACTTTCTTAGTATTTCTTAGTTGAAAACTGTTTTGTATTTATATAAATATTAGAAGTTCTTATTTTAACACTGTTTTGTAAGTTTTGTTTTTGTATTTTCGTTTTTTTCATATATATATATAATGTGTTTTTTCTTATAATTTAAGATTATTTATTATTATTACAAAATTTTGTTGTTGTTGTTTATTTATTTAAGTTAGTGGTGGTTATTTAAAACATGATATAAACTTATTTTATTAAGTGCGTTAATATTTGTTTTTATCTATATATTTATTTTTTTTCTTTTTTTTTTTTTGTATTAAAAGTGTTGTATACTATTTACAAAATTATTTTATTCGTATACAATTATTTGAATAGAAAATTTTTTCGCAAATTTTAAATACATTATCGTGGTATTTTGGTACAGTGTTAGTTTATAATTTTTTTTTTTGTGTTTACTATACGTGTATGCATTTATTTATTTCTCTTTTTTCTTTTTTAAGGTTATCTATACATATATACATTTTTTTTCAACTTTTATTTTTCTTTGGAGTTTCTTATTCGTGATTGCCTAATCCACAAATGGTTTTATATTGTTGTTGTGGACTATTCGGGTACCTTTCCCTATTTTGAGGATTGAATTTTCTTCGGATAGGATCTTTACAATTTCATAGGGGCCTTTCCACAGGGAGGTTAGTTTGTTAGGTCTTGAGTGATTTTTTAATAGAACCTTGTCGCCAACATTAAATTTCTTACGGCCTACTTTTTGGTCGTAGTATGCCTTAGATTTTTGTTTTTTCTCTATCAGTATTCCCTTGGCTGTACGATAACCATGTTGTAATCGCATTTTTAATTCGTTTGCGTAATGGTCGTAGTTATAAGTGCTTTCGGGGTTTTGTCTGAGAGAACTGGGTATTTCGGCTGGGAAACCATATAGTAATTCATGCGGCGTGTAGCCTGTATTACTGTGGGGTGTAGTATTGTACACAAACATTGCGTAAGGTATCCAGGTGTCCCAAGTGAGAGGATCCTGGTTTACATAGTGGCGGAGGTATTCCACCAGAGTTCTATGGCTCCGTTCTAGTGCTCCATTCGTTTGTGGATGGTAGGGTGCTGTATTGAGTTTTCTCATTTTAAGTAAGGAACAAATGTCCTTAAAAAGTGCGCTGAGAAAATTTGCACCTCGGTCAGTTAATAGAGAAGATGGTATGCCGTGCTGGCAGACGATATTTTCAACGAAAATTCTGGCCACGTCCTTGGTTTCGGCGCTGGCCAGTGCGTAAGCTCCTGAAAATTTAGTCAAATCGTCTTGAAACGTTAGTAGGTATTTATTTCCATTATAGCTGACTGGTAATGGTCCTACTATATCTAAAGCAATTCTTTCGAAAGGTTTTGAGCTTGTTGTGGTTATCTTCATAGGAATTCTAGAATTCCTTCCACTTTTGTTTATCTGGCAGGAGGCACATTTTCTAATATACGCTGCAACGTCAGCGGTCATTGTGCGCCAGTAATATTTTTGCTTCAATCTATTGATTGTTCGGGTGGCTCCTTGGTGTCCTCCGAAAGGTGAGTTGTGGTATTCCGCGAGTAACTTTTGTATTTCGTTAGGATCTGTTAGAAGCTTCTTTTTATTGGAGAAAACGTACATTGTCACGTTGAGGTGAGCAAAAGTTTCTTTTAGCAAGTTATTAAGTGTTACTTTTGATTCGTTTTCTATGAAGGGGACTAAAATTCCAATGGAATTGAAATTCCGGTCTTCGCAAATCGTCTTCAGATCAATAAGGGAACTC
This sequence comes from Microdon myrmicae, assembly GCA_963931805.1. NCBI lineage: Eukaryota > Metazoa > Arthropoda > Insecta > Diptera > Syrphidae > Microdon > Microdon myrmicae. The sequence continues at coordinate 96,552,584 of OZ007501.1, read as the reverse complement.
TTAGCGGTTTCCTGGTCGCTTAGGTTTCTGAAAGGCAATGGCAATGTGATGGCGCATAACCCATCTTGCTCATGAAACGTAATTTTACCTACGTCTGGCTTGGTGAAGTTTGGGATTCTTCCTGCCAGGTTTTCTTCCTCAGCAGAGTCTATCAATGGGAGGATTATAATACGTAGTCCAAGTTTCTTCTTGGTATAGATGGACCCTGTTTGTTCTTGCCATACAAGGTTGGTAGTATCTTTGTATGATTGCGCAGCCACATCTTCTTCGAGTTTGGCTTTACTTCCTGTGGTGACGAGGATATTATTTTTGATGGGATCGACTGGGGTAGTCGTTGTTATACGGCTGAGAGCATCAGCATTTGCATTTTGCTTTCCTTTTCTATGGACGATTGTGTACTCATACTCTTCGAGTAGAATTCTCCATCGCATAAGTCTGGATGTAGGATCCTTTCGTCCTATAAGCCACTGTAGAGAGCTATGGTCAGTTACTATTGTGAACTTTCGTCCGTAGACATATGGTCGGAACTGTGCTAATGCAAACACGATTGCTAGTAATTCCTTTTCAGACGTTGTATACCGTGTTTCGGCGTCGTTTAGGGTTCGGCTAGTGAAAGCAATAGGTTTATCTTGTCCTATTGTACCTTGAGATAGGACTGCTCCTAACGCAACATTGCTAACATCCGTTGTTATTATAAACTCCCGGTTAAAGTCTGGATAAGCCAGTATTGGTGGGGTAATAACCTTTCTTTTTAGAGTTGTGAACGCCTCGTCACAAAAGGCATCCCAATAAAATGGAACATTCTTCCTGAGCAATCTGCTTAAAGGTTTTGCCAGTTCGGCGAAATTTGGGATAAATTTTCTATAGTAGCCTACAAAACCGAGAAAAGATTTTACATCTTTTTGTTTCTTGGGCGTTGGAAACGTTTTCACCGCTTTAGTTTTTTCTGGATCTGGTTTTATACCTTCCTTTGAAATAACATGCCCCAAGTAGGTGAGCTCTTTCCTTATGAAGTGACACTTTTCTGGTTGTATTTTCAGATTGTGCCTTTGTAATCGCTCGAAAACTCTGGTAAGTCGGGAATTGTGATCGTTCAGATCGTATCCGTAAATTACAATATCATCTACATAGACGAAACATTCTATTCCTTGGAGACCCATGAGTACATTATTCACAAGCCTTTGGAATGTGGCGGGTGCGTTTTTAAGTCCGAAGGGCATTCGATTATATTCGTAATGTCCGAAGGGTGTGCTAAACGCTGTTTTTGCCTTGTCTCTATTGTCCATGCGTATTTGGTGGAAACCATTTGCTAAGTCTAAAGTGCTAAAATATTTAGCTTTTCCTAGCTGGTCCAAAATATCAGTAATATTGGGCAATGGATATGCATCTCCGACTGTTATTTTATTTAAGGCTCTAAAGTCGACAACCACTCTCCACCGTTTTGTCCCATCAGGTCCTGCCTTCTTGGGTACTAGTAAGAGAGGGGAATTCCAAGGACTGAAACTTTGTTGTACTACTTCGTCCTGAAGCATTTCATTCACCTGTTTGTGAATTTCTTGCTTGGAGCTATCTGGTAGGCGATACGGTTTTATATAAAGAGGTGGCTTACCTTCTTCCGTGATGATCTGATGCTCTATGGCGTCAGTATATGTGAGGTAGTCACCCTCGAGAAGAAATAGGTTATTATAAGTGCGACAGATATTCAGGATAGATTTCCTTTCCTCCTGGTTACAATGACGCAACTCTAGGAGTGATTCTAGCCGTTCAAGCCTATTTTTTAGAAGATTTTGGGTTTCGTCCGCCCTTAACACATTGTAGTCATCCAGATCTTCCCATCCGACTTCTATGTCGTTGGTGCTTATTTCCTGATCGGTGTCTAATGTGTTCATTAATAGTACCTTTATTTTGTTGTCCTGTGGTGTTGTCAAACTATTACCCAGATATATCCCTGGTATGATCTCGGATTTTTTTATAATCAGTTCTTGACTGAGTTTTCCTTTAAATGGAATCTCCATTATTTGTTGAGATCGTGAATGCAATTTTATGAGATCGATTTTGGCATTTCGTTTTAAATTTACTGGGGATATTGGAGTTTCAGGTTCATGTTTTCCTGAACTCAGTTTTTCGGCAGTTTCCTTAACTTTTCTGTTACCACAAACTTTATTTAAATGGGGAGAGGAAGATTCAAGGCTGGTTGGTTTCGTTGTGTTTGTCACAGCATCAGATCCGGCCCGTAGACAAACGGATTCGGATGTTGACTCACGAACGGTGTTATCCAATTTTTCAAGAATGCCTGTATTATCCGCGGAAGACACCTCGTAAGGCGTGACATTCTGAATATTTTCCTTGACCTCATTTTTGTCCCCTAACGGCTGCTCGAGTTCTACCATGGTTCTCTTCTTCACAGCGAATTTAAGGAATCCCTTTTCAAAGTTAATGTGGCACTGGTGCTTCGTGAGGAAATCGCTTCCCAGTATGCCATCGTGTTGGAAGTCTACATTGCTTCCCACTACAAATAGATTATGCTTAAAGGGTATGGAGTGCCTATCAGTTCTGAATTCGAACTCCCCCAATACCTTTCCGCATGTGCTGACCGTTTTCCCAGCAATGGTGGATATAGTCACTGGGTCTGAATTGTCTACAGATTGTTCAATATAAGGATTATCTAATTTGATCAGGCTGATGTCGGCGCCTGTATCGATGAGGAAAGTCGAGTATTGTTTATCCGATGGATTAAATTTTACACGTATTACTGGCTCCTTAAATTCAGGGCAGAAAAATACGCGCATTTCAAAATTTACATCGGGGTGGGGTGTATATCGGCGATTGTCTGCACTCGAGAAGGATTGCCGTTGCTCGCTGCCCGAGTGAGTTCGTTTCCCTGTTGTGAATTGGATACCCTGTTAATATTTTGATTTTGTCGGGTATTTCGATTTTCAATGCGGGGCGAGTTTGTTATTGTCCTATTTTGAGATTGATTGGGCTGAGTTCTGAAAGGACTTCGACTCGTTGAAGGTTGGTCCTGGTTTCGCATATGAGCTAACCTGGTTCTGCACTCTGCCTGAGTGTGATTATACTTCCGACAGTATGTGCATTGGAGACGTTCAACCTCTGTCTTAATGCGTTGGGGGACGAAATTTGGAAAATTTGTGTTGCGATAACAAGTCGCAGAAGTATGTCCCCTCTTGTTGCATGTTTGGCAAACAATTTGTTGGGTATTTCTCCTAAAATTGTTATTGGAAGTTAGCATTGAGTTATCGTTACCTAATCTTCGAGATTGTTCTAAAGCGTAGCTGATGGCTGCTTTTAAATTTGGGGCGTTGTGAGACTTCACCAAGATTCTGAGGCTGGAATTTCGTATCCCATCCTCAAACGTATTCAACGCGAGTCTCTGATTCTCAGCCAGAAGATAACTTCTGACTGCAGGCTCAGGTGAACTAGCGTATGTGGCGCTGTCCAATTCATGCAGGTGATGTGTGAGTCTATTTGAAAATTCTTTCACACCCTCCTTGCTATCTTGTTTTGTTGCCACTAAGTTATTTTGGGCAGCAGACCTAGAGATGAGAGCTTTAAATTCTCCCTCTAATTCTGAAACAAGATCTTCCCAGGTAGAAATGATTTTATGCCTGATACAATCACGCGCCGGTCCCTGCAATCTGGTTTTGACCACCCTTAGAATAAAGGACTTCTGATTGTCATCTTGTGCTTGTGAGAACAAAATGTCTCCACAAGAGACGAAACCCTCGAATTCGTCAGGATTACCGTTAAATATCGGCACGAGTCCCAGTATGTCACTTAATCCTATTGGTAAGTTCATTCTAGAACTCTGTTCGCGTGTTTCCATACGTACGGTTTCCGATATTTCGTCCTCGCGATTTTGTATGAGCTCGGGCTCAGGTCTCTGCGAACGCGTACCCGGTTTATTTTTGTCGCTCACGACATATTTGTGAAACAGACCTTCCCAAATGATGGTGAAAAGGGGTAGAGAACAAAGAGATGAGATCTTCATCGTTCCTAACAAGAAGAAAACACAAGACGAAAAAGCTTCTGCAAACTCGTTTAAATTCGATCCTATATGAGGATGTTTGGTCTGTTCAAAGTGAAAGAAATCAACCCTTTCGCCCTATGGAAAAAGTGTCTAAACTGTCGAGAGAAAAATATCCCAGAATAGATTTTCAAAAGTCGCAGATGATTCAGAGGAAAAATTCGACCTAAAGAAAACTTTCCAAAAAAGACGCTAAGGACAAAGACCAAGGATTTAAATTTTGTTCATTATTGTTCAGCTTATCACGTAAGAAAAATCTTCCCAAAAGAAAATGTATGTATATATGTTTATGTGTATAATTAATTAAAATATATATATCAAAAAATAAATAATAAAACCAAATTTGTAGTTAATTTTTGTGTGGGGTCTTTTATATTGTCCCCTTTTGAAGAATAAAATGTTGATATTTTGGGAAAAAGTTTTTGGAAAAAATGTGTATATGTATATATTCGCGAAGAAAGTTTTGAAAATTGTCAAAAATATGTGTTTTTTAAAAATGCGTTTAAGAAAGATACGTTTATTAAGAAAAATGTATTTAAAATGTTTGCCTCTACTAGCCGAAAAGTAAGTGCGTACTTGTATATTGTATATGCTTGTGTGAGAGAAAAATTTCTTTTATTAATTATATTTATCACTTTGGGCTTTTTTATGCGTATACTCTTCTTGGAAAAATGAGAACAACTTTGCTTATTATTCTTAGAAAAACAAGTTAAATTTAAATGCACTTGCACAAATTATTAATAAGCTTTATCCCAGTGTAAAAGAACAATTAAAATAAATATTCAATTTATTCTTGGCGTCCCCTTTTAGTTAACAATTCAAACATTTAAAAATTTACTTATTTGGGAGCCAATTTCCAAGACAAAATGACAAAAATGACAAAACTGAATTTAATTTTAGTTCACTTTTTGTTTCAACTAAGTTACCTTTATATCACTTTTCACTTAACAAATAAATAAAAATTTAATACCTGTGTTTTCTAGCTGCAGGTTTGTTGGGTGTCCTGTTGTTTGTCGTCACTAGCTGCTTGGTCCTGGTGTTGCCGCTGCATCAGGAATCCCGGTCTATCCTTGGCTGCTCGTTGTTATTTTTCACACTGTTACCTCTCCTCGGTGTATGCCCCAGAGGAACGCTTTTACCACTTTAGAATATTTAAAATTTACTATTTTGTAACTATTGCCGGTGTTTAGCCCCGGGCACGCTGTTTTTATCGGAATTTATTTTCCTGTTGGTAGCGGGATCTATAGATATCCCACTTGTGTATTCTCCCTCTGGTAGGGGATGTTTGGACCAGTCTAATCCACTGCCTAGTTCGTATTTTATTGGTAGGGGATGTTTGGATCCCAAACCGCTGCCACCATAATTTTTTGTTGTACTTCTGGTTTCGGGGAGCGTGTGTCTTAATCCTTAAAAGGACTAGGAGATCTCTTATAAAAGTTCCCGAAAACCTGTCGCACAACAGGGTTCGTTTGCCGTGCTTCCTTTGAGTCCAAAGGGAAGAGCAACGCCCTTAGATATGGGTCGAATGTCCTTTTCTTCTTTTGGTCTTCCAGGCCAGGTGAAATGAAAAACCGGGTTGTTTTAGTTTTCAGATTTTATTTCTTCTCCCACTGGGGTATCTCCTCCAGGGACAAGATACGAATTTAAACTGCGGCCCCGGAGATCACGAAACCATTCCTTTATAAAGGAAAAGGAATCGAAAATTGTATCTCAAAGATACACATTTTCGTGCAACAATCTCGATCTTTTGGATATTTCGAGCGAGACGTTGTGTTTACACAAGATAAGAAATCAATTTCTTGAATTCTTACGAAACCATTACGCAGATGAGTGAATGTATCTGCTTTTGAGTTTTTGTTTGTTCAACTCAATGAAATTTTTAGGATAGAGATAACAATCTCTGAATTTTGGATTTGGGTGATGCTGTGGAGCAAATATAGAACAATAAACGAATATTGGATTCGTTTATTGTGAATTTTAATTTTAATTTTGATTCTGGATTTAATTATGCCGTGGGGGCAAATGTTATGCGATAAACGAATGTTTGATTCGTTTATTGCGAATTTTGGATAATGTTTGGGTTTTTTCAGGTTTTGATAGGATTTTGGATTAGGAATGGGAGAAAAAGATGGTAGGGCTTTTTGGAGCACTACAGTAGTACCGAGATTTGGTGGACTCAACTTAATCACGTTTCAGTTAACATCTTAATTCATAGACGATCTATTTCGGTTCCAAAAGTTTGGTTAATTGTCGAAAATTGTCAGAAGTCGAAATTTATTTGAATGAAATCAAACTGATCTGTAATAAAAACCATAACAATTATAGAATCTTTTTCACATAAGATTCTGGCAGACGAATCTGATCACGCACGAATCTTTTCATATAACAAACCTATTAAGAACAAGAAATCTTCTGTGTTACGTGCGGTTTCCGCCACTCCCATCATTAGATTGTTTTTAAATTAGTTTTGTTTTAATATAGTTTGATGGTAAGGTACGATCCACATGTGAGTGTTCGAACACGCCCCAGTTCGAGTGTGGATCGTGGGCGAGTTCGAATTCTGTTTTCGGAGTGGACGTTGAGGGAAAGCGAGAGAGAAACAACAAGTTAATGTTTTTGAATGAATACTGTTTTTGAAAAGATTCCGTTTGTTGTCGATTCGGTTAGATACTGTTTTTTGCATCCCGTTGAGAGTTGGGAGTTCGTTAGCAACGAAAAAGGAAGGAAAAAGCAGTAACGTGTAAAAAGAAGAAAAAGTAAAAAGAAAAGAAACTAACAGTTGTTGAATATTTTTTGTAACAATAACGTTTGAAAAGAGAAACGTGAAAATAAATTAAAATCAAGCACATCTTACTTGATCGCAACTGTTTAAACTTAGAAGGTCCACAAATGAGTGATATGTAGATTGGTTCCAAATCCTACAAGAACTGCGAGGAGAATTTGGAAGCGGGAGCAGGTTTTTCTTGGCTCGGAAGCAGATACCCCTTTTGCAGCACCTAAGCAACAGGAGCAGTGGACAGATAAAGGACAGATAAACTGAATTTATATTTTATAAGTGACCATCCACGGAGACCCGACGCCACAACAAACTGTATACTCAACATCTGGAATAGATACCAAACATTGTTCTAAAGCACTTGCTTTTTGAAGCAGTGAAGGTGTACACAGTTTTATTCAAAAACGCTCCAAATAATACATATTATCCAACCCATTGGAAAACTGCAGTAGATACAGGAGCAACCCCGCTAATTTTCGCTTGATTAGTTTGCTTCCAAACATCAGCAAGGTATTTGAAAAAATCATAAATAAAGCATTGATAAACTGGTATGATGAAAATGGTATTATTCAGAACAGCCAGTTTGGTTTCACATCGACGAAATTTGTTTCAGACATACGGTGGAACAAGGCAAGGCGACAATGCACAGGGGTCTGCTTGGTTGACTTTGAAAAGGCCTTCGATACCGTGTGGTTAGATACTTTTTTGGCAGAATGTAAAGCCTACAGTTCGGTCTTGATTGTTGTCATGTTCTATCACCATGATTGCCCCGATATAACTAGAATATGCAATCAAAATAGGACCTCATCCCGGAAATGTAACACCGCTTTGTAGTATACAAGAACAATTAAAATACAGATAACTCTTTTATAATATGTATAAATTTTATCCATATTTATTTTCATTATTAGGTTTTACAAATTGAAATTTTGATGAACTCATATATCAAGATGCTTATAGTTATTCGGTAAAAATTTGGAGATACAGGAAAACAAAATAATTATAATTATAATAATAAATTTCATACTAATTCGTATTTATTTCCAATTAAATTTAATTATTTTATAATTACTTATTTTCGTATGATACAATTTTCTACGAGATTCACTAAAAATACAAAGGTTTTGATATGAAATTTCGTTTTGTTTTAATATTTAATTTTACTTTAATGAGAAATATTTGAAATAAGTTTCCCTTCTAATTGATTAGCTCGAAATAGTTCAAAATAAAATATTCATTATTCTACTTTATTGTTACTAAACGTTCATATACACAATTTCTATGTCACTTTCTCAACTTCCCTGCTTTTTAATGGGCAGCATCCTTCAGCATTTATCAAATATTTTAAATAGAGCACCTACAGTAAGACGTAGTTACACATTCCAATAAAATACAATGTCGAGCAAAATTGTGCGTATTTTCATTTGATTCTTCCAAAAAATTAAGTCATAGAATGAACTTTGGCAGACAGACAATTGTGCAACACAAAGACAACCGGCTTGGGACAGCATTCCATATCCAACTCCTAAAATACAGAACCAGTTAGAGAAGTCGTGAAAGGTGTATTTTAAAAAATCAATTTCAGAAAACAAAAATGATTTACAATTTCACCATCGTCGCCAAAGTCTAGAAATAACAGGCGGTTGCCATCGTCTGCGGATCCTTTCAATTTATCGAAAGGGAATTGCCACATTTGGGATTTCGTCGTTGCTGGTGAGTTGAATCCGCATTCGTAAAGAGAAAAGCCCCGATTTAAATGAACAACTAATTGGCACTGTCTGCCCTGGTATAAGCAGCGAAAAGAGAATTCTCGCTGATAGTTGACGGCATTGTGGCTTCCTTGGACTAAGGCTCGTGCCCAACTTGCCATATCTCGATGAGTCTCTGATCGAAGCCAGTAGACAATAACTCCCCTTGTTGTTCCGCAGCGAACACAAAACACCGTAGTTTGTTGTCCCTGAAAACAACATATAGAAAATTGAAAAACTAAATTATTCACGAAGCATCGTGCGAGTACTCAAGTTCGCGAATGCTTGTTCATTAGAAAAAGTAAAGCGCATCTACCGAAAAGGACGATATGAGTCCTTTTCTGATATGATAAGTGCCACTGAAATTGTGATATGTTGATACAACACTGAATTCGCGCACTTGAATAGGCATTTTGTGGTTTTATGAAAATGCATATTACATTTAAGGATGAATTATTCCCAGCTCCAGCGAGGCGAGTCGATGCCAAGGGACAACTTTCTAACGGTCTCGTCCATGCCTCCACCGACCATGGAGCACTTTCGTACATTCTAAATGAGTATATTATTCAAGATATGTCCACAAGGAGTTTGTTGGGTGGGCATTTTACCTGAATTCTCTCTCCGTAACTGCCACAAATACTGGCTGCCATTTATCATTCTCATCCGAACTTTCCGAACTAGAACGACCTCCCTGCAACAAGGTGTCATGAATGTTAATAAAATTAATTCAAAAGAGTGCTTTACCTGTTCGCTACCGCCGCCAATTCGTCGACTTAGCCAACCGATGTGTTTCAATTCACCAATCATATTAAGTAGTGCCCGATTGGCATCTTTCAAGGCTCTTTGTGTGCCACAAGCCATCGCCGAGTGTAGGGCGTTGAACCATGTAAGCGCCTCCTGTGAATCGGCGGCGCGTAAAATGCATGAATGGATACCATCAGGCGAGTGCAATTCAATACAACGATTTTCTAAAACAAAATTAAAGCCACATATCAATATTTTATTTTAATATAATTTATTTATTATTTATTTATTTTTTCCGACAACTTTATTTTGATTTAAGTGAAACTTCTGATGTGGGGGAAAATTTTGAAACAAAAACGGGCGAAGCGATTCATAAAGCCATCTAATAGAATGAACAGGAAAGGGAAAATCTTTAAGCTGCAAGTCTGATAATTTGAAAGAGTGGGGAGAGTCGATGAGCCGAGCAATTTAAGATATAGAATGTAGAACAGGGGTGTCAAACCCGCGGCCCGACCAATACATCGACACACAATACTTAATATGTAATAAAATAAACCTACACAAAATAATATACCACAATTAGATAAATACGGTATTTAAGCATAAATGATATCTAAAATATGTCAAACGCTAGGTTACTGCCTTTTTGACAGATGAAAAACTTATGTTTCTATGAATATTTATTTATTTTTCGGGGCCCACCTAAAGTTAAACCTTGTTTGTTTGGCCCAAGTTAACCTTTGAGTCTCCCCCGCTTGGAAGAAACCTTGACGTGGTGCGGGGGCTTAAACTACAATGAATCACTCAGGCTATGCTGACGGAAGCATATGCTTCCAGTAGGGCCACCCATGTCAGACAGGCTAGCGAGGAGTAGCACACAAAGATCTACCACCCCTAGTCTAGGGTGTTACGCGTCACCGTGCCCATTGGATGGTTTGCAGCCAGGGGTATAACGACTGTATTATAACGGTGCCTCTCTGACATCGGGTCAAATCAGAGCACTAAATAGACCTTACCATATCAAAGAGGGGATCTGATATGGCGGACTATTTGAAACCCCAAGACTGTTCCCACGAAATGAATAATCAATATACAAAAAACAATTTCACGAAAAACCCAGTAGGCCTAAGTGTGATGAGCCGACAGTACCATAAGGGAACAAATCATCAAGAAAACACCGACTCGGCAAAAAGAAGACGTAGGGAAAAACGGAAAAAGCGGCGGGATATACGCGTTGGTACGTGGAATCTTCGAACGTTATATAAACCAGGCGCGATACAGACGGCCGTAGAAAACGCGAAACAATATAAAATCGACATCGTCGCGCTTCAGGAAGTCCGACTCCCACATCAAGTAATCGAAACCAACGGACTTACACTGGCGTGTGGAGGTACCGATACACATAACCTCGGAACTGGCTTCATCATAAGCAAGAAGATTACGCCGCATGTAAAAGATGTGAAATTTATTAATGACCGAATGTCGGCGCTAAAAATACAGGGACCATGGTACAATTATGTATTTATAAACGTACACGCCCCAACGGATTCTACGGACGAAGAAACGAAGGACACGTTCTACGAGACCCTAGAAGAAGTATTTGTTGGGATCTCATCATTCGATGTTAAAATCCTCCTCGGAGACCTCAACGCGAAAATTGGAAAATAAGATATCTTCCAGCCAACTATAGGTAAAGAAAGCCTACACGACGTTTCAAATGATAATGGAATTCGAAATATGGACTATGCGTAGAATTCTTGACGATGGACCAATGGGAAAGACGGATGCGAAACATCGGCTCACAAAACGAGAAAAAAACAAATTCCGCGTATTTGAGAATAAAGTTTTAAGGAGTATCTTGGGCGGTAAATATGACGAGGAGGCAGGACAACGGAGGAAACTCCATAACCTCGAATTGGAAGAGCTATACCGCAAAGCTCCAATAGTGAGAGTATTCACGACGTAACGCGTATCCAAATAGACCACTTCCTCATAGACAAAAGACACCACTCATTGGGACTCCAATCATCTTCTTGTGATTGGCAAAATCAGGAGTCGCCTCGCAGCAAACTCCCATGGCCAGTCACGGGAGACGAGCAAAAAGTTCGACATTGATAAACTAAAAGACCTGGGCAAAAGGGCTGAATGTCAAAACGAACTAACGAATGGAATTAGCATACTAGAGAATGGGAGTAGTGAGGAAGAGGAAACCAATTATATGGACACTACATGGGCATCAATCAGAGACCGAATCAAACAGACAGCCCAAAAGGTATTCAGATTTAAGAAAACAATTAAGTCCAAACCTTGGTTTGACGATGAGTGCAGGGCGAAGATCAAAGAACGTAAACGACTTAGAGTGATCCATTTAGAAAGATATGATGAACTCAATGCAGAAAGATACGCGACAATTCGGAAAAAGACAATGAGACTCTTCAAACCCAAAAAACGCGAATGGGAGAAGACTCGAGTCGAAAAAATCCTAGAAAATGCCAGAGAAAAGAACAGAGGTAAGTATACCGGTATAAATTCAATTAGAAATGGCTACCGAGGGAGAGCCAAAATAACCCGAGACACAAACCGTTGTCTGGTCACAGAAACAAACAATATCGTGGCAAGATGGAAGCAGTACTTTGAAAACCTGCTCAATGTACGCATCCATCAACCACAAATAAGGGCACCAGCCGTACATACGGTCGAGCCTCAGGTCCCAAAGCCATCTTTCAACGAAGTTGTAGACGCAATAAATCGATTGAAAAACAACAAGGCCTCGGAGTCGACTGCATAGCGGCAGAGCTTGTGAAGCATGGAGGCGAGGCAACTGCTCGAAGGATCCACCAGCTCTTCAAAACAATCTGGTATAAGGAAGTCACTCCGGAAGAATAAATTATTCGGGAATAAAGTTTTAAGGGGTATTTTTTTCGGCAAATATGACGAGGAGGCAGGACAAGGGAGGAAACTCCACAACAATGAATTGGAAGAGCTATACCGCAAACCTACAATAGTGAGAGTAATCAGGTCGCGAAGATTAAGATGGGCCGGACATGTGGCGCGAATGGGCAATGATAGGACCGTGCATAGAATTCTTGACGGTAAGCCAACGCGAAAGAGACCGATAGGACGGACGCGACGGAGATGAGAGGACAATGTAAGGTTTGACATCGGATTAGATGGTTAAACGTGGAAGGAGAGTGCACAGGACAGGGAAAGATGGGGGAGTTCAGTCGGTGGGGTCATGAACTTCCGGGTTCCAACAGGCCAAGAAATAGTAATAGTAATCTTTGAGTTTGACACCTTTGGTGTATAGCTATAGATGTACGGATTTTTATAATAGATACCTTGGTTGAGCAGAGTTTGCCTTAAACTTGGTATTTCCAACGCAAATTCTTGTTTGTTCTATCGAAAACACAAGCGTATGAATGGTACAAAGTGTATGAATGGTACAAAGTATTTAAAAGTGGTCGTCAACACGATATTGATTTGCCTCTCGCGAGCGCGAAGAACGGCTCTGACTGAGGCAAACATGTCTAAAGTGAAGGAATTGGTGCTTGAAAATGGTCGTTATACCTTGAAAGGCTACCACAAGAGCTAAACATTTCACACGAATCAGTTCGTAAGATTTTGGTCAATATTTTGGAGACGAGACGGCTTTTTCTAAAAGAGCTGAATTTTTTGAAAAACATCGAAAAGCGATTACTGAAGACATGTTTTCTCGATTCACCAGTGACTCTACATTCATGCAACGCATCAGAACTGGTGACGTGACATGCGCCTACGAGTATGAGATGCAAACAAGTCAACAATCATCCGAATGGCACTACACAAAACGAGCCGAAACTGAAAAAAAAAAACAACAAAGTTGATCAAATTAATTAATTACAAAATTAAGATCAAGCCCCAATGCCTTCTTCGATTATCGTGATGATGTGCGCTATGAATTCCTTCTGCAAGATCAAACAGTGAACAAGGAATACTACTTAAGTGTTATAAAGCTGTGTCGTTTCTAAAAGATATACGCACAGTGTAAGAGCAGATAGTGACGAACAACACAGAGAGGAAATCGAATAAGCAAAACCATCAACCAAATACCAAACAATGACATAGCAATTCCACATCAGTTGAGTGAACTTGAGTTTACAAATCGTATTCGTACACCCGGCAGAGGCCTGATGTATTGAGCATCAGTTCAATTTTAGTGATTCCAACCGTCATAGCGTCGGTTCGAATCACAAGATCATCACTATCGTCGAGAAAGTGTTCGCCAAAAGAAACCGGATTTGTGGAAAGACAAAGAATAAATACAGGAGCAAGTGGGACAAGTCCCAGAAGTCACCAGCCTGTACACCCAACAAAAGGGTTAAGGTTGTACATCACCACCATACCCCACCGACCAATACAGAATGGAAGAAAGTCCAGACGAAGAAAAATTCACAGAGCCACAGGCATTCTCGCGACAAAGGCGGTCAACAACTACAGCTCACTACAACCCGGTACCGTACTAGTTCAACCAGTATTGAACTTTCTGAGGCTCGAAAACAAAACATTATGGATTTGACACATTGACAACACCGACTACAACGCCGTCAACCCAAGACGGGCCGTAGCCACTCTAGTTCTACTAGTACGGGTTCTTCGGAGACTCCAAAGCAGGGCGATCGATCAAAGGAGAGTGATAAGCGGTGCAAATTTTGCGGACGACACAACTACACCGCGGCAGTCTGTCGACAAAAGGCAAAGTGGGAGAGGTCGGAAAATTCCCAGAGGTCAGGTCGGCAGACTCCAACCCGGCCGAACTAAACCCGCATAATGATAAAAACGACTCTCAGTCTCCGCCAACAAAAGTCCCAGTTGTCTAACTTTAGACATTGGCCGTAGAAACATTACACGCGCTGAGATCAGTCTTCTTAAGCTGAAGACACTTGACCATAGCGGATACTAAGAGAGCAACTACCCTCCAAACGCTTTTGGAAAAGGCAAGTCTAGAGGCTAGCCGCCAGGGGATATTAAAATTACGCCAGGAAAGACCCTGTAGTTTTCATTTAGTAGATTCCTTGGCAGGGTTGTCTGCAGACAGTTTGTTGAGGAACGACTTTCTGTCTAGGAATGGTAAATTTATTGGACCGGGAGATTATTTGGAATTTTCCCAGACAAGCATAACTCCGGTAAGCCTTTCCGATAAAATTACAAATGATGGGAAGGGGATGCTAGGGCGTAAGGCAGCCGAACGGGAGCACGCACCAAGGAGATCACGGATGTTTTCAGACCACGGCCGGTAGTAACCCGAAAACCCTACTCACCCAGTAGAAGGGCTGCCAAAACTTGTTCGGCCCCAGTTACTCCAACATGAAGGCAACATCCCAAAAGCTAAAAGACGACAAGAAGGAGAAAGTAGTGGTAGTATGCCTACCATCAAACCCCTCGGAGGTAAACATTTTTCTGAACAGACCTGCTATAGTACCGGGACTTTCACAAACGATGATTCGACTTTCCCTAGAAATCCGGGAAGAGACAATCCTGGTGCCTAAAGAAGTACAATCAGGAATATTTGTACCTAATTGTATTTTGGGGAGGCTAAAAGTGTCCAAATGCAGGCACTCATAAGTAATCATCAAACCATCGACCGGATGGATCGACCATTCCAATCGCGACAAAGTTTGTGTTCCGAGAAATAACAATCGCATTTCAATCGCGAGTGAACCGCGTGCAGACCAAAACGGTGAACAGGGGGCTCAAGAAGCCATCAACCCCCTGCAACTAGAAGAACAGGTTATTCGACCGAGAAGCGGTCCGACGACACCAAGTAAGTCCTTAAAAGTCTGTTCAACATTATTTATTGTTTGTTAATTACTAAAAATATACTTAACAAGACCACGGTCTTATACAGTAGTAGGTTCGATGTTTTAGATAAATTTCGGGATTTAAAGAGCCTTGATAGACCATAGTAGGCTTTGTTGGATTTGTTGGATCAGCCGTCCGCTTATTTCTTCTTTCATATTGTTATCGGTTGATACTATTGACCCAATATAGTTAAAGAAGTGCACTACTTCAAATTCGTGGTTCGCTACCCTGACAGTTTGAAGAACGATAGGTCTTCTCTTCGCAGAAGTTGCCACCATGTACTTAGTTTTCCCCTCATTAATGTGTAGTCCCTGTTTTGGTGCCGCCTGCCCGATCTTGGTAAAGGAGTCCTATACAGCCGATTCCGTTCTACCGATGATGTCGATGTCATCTGCATAGGTAAGTATCTGGCTAGACTTGGTGATAATAGTCCCTCTAGTTGTAGTGCCAGAGTCACGGATTGCTTTCTCCAACGCCAGGTTGAAGAGGAGGCAGGCCAGACCATCCCCTTGTCGGAGTCCATTATAGATGTTTATTGGTTTGGACACCAATCCCGTTATTTTTACTTGACTAGTTACGTTGGTCATGGTCCACCTGCAAAGTCGTATCAATTTGTTTGGAATGCCGAACTCTCTCATGGCATTATAGAGTTCTACCCTTGCTATGCTGTCGTAGGCGGGCTTAAAGTCTATAAATAGATGATATAATGGAATCTTAAATTCTAGGCATTTTTTCATCGCCCGCCTAAGGGTGTATATCTGATCAATCGCTGATTTGGCTCGAATGAAGCCACACTGATATTGACCTATGATGAGTTTACCGTATGGGGCTATCCGATCTTGTAGGATAGTGGAGAGTATCTTATAGGCGGTACTCAGCAATGAAATACCCCTATAGTTGCTGCACAGTGTAATATATCCCTTCTTATGTAAGGGGCAAATTATACCACGACGCCAATCTTCCGGCATCTCCTCTTGCTCCCATACGTGCACCACGATCTCATGAACTACGTGATGTAACGCCGTCCCTCCTTGTTTGATCAGCTCATCTGGTATGCCATCAGCTCCAGGGGGTTTATTTGATTTGAGCTGTCTTATGACCTTTAATGTTTCCTCAATGCTTGGTGGCGGCAGCATTTGGTCTTGATCTTGCATTGGTGGGTCCTCCAATTCTTCTGTGAGCTGACAATTTAGCAATTCATTGAAGTGCATTTCCCATCGCCCCAGAATGCCTTCTGGCGGTATAGGTTCGCCTCTCCCGAGCGAAGTCTAATAAAAAAAAAAAAAAAAAAAAAACAGGTTTACTCTCCAGAATGGCGTCCCGGATACTAATACGATCATTACTTCAGAGGTCCACAATAAATTAGACATCGTTAACGAACCTATTGTTGTCTTTAATCCAACTAACGTTGCATGCTTCGATGAAACACATGATAATGGTCACGGTTTCGTCACACCAAATACCCGACAGAACCTAGTTAAATCTCGAAATCCTGCGAAGTCACCCGGTATCGACGACCTGTCGTACCACTCGTTGTGAAGGATTTCTGCATTATTCTTTATAAAACTTTTCATTCTGTTCAACCATGCCTACAACACGGGGTACTTTCCCCGAGCGCGTAAGGATGCTATTGATTGTCCAATAACGAAAGTTGCCAAACCAACGAATCACCCCTCAAGCTTTCGCTCCATTTCGCTCCTCACCTGCATCAGCAAAATATATGAAAAGTTCATATACGAGAAGCTAAATAACTTTATCAGTGCCGGGAAATAATCCTCGTTTTCAATTTGGATTTGGAAGAGCACACAGCACCACTATGGCTGTCAAAGTATTTCAAAACAACGTCTGTGTGCGCCCCTTTAATAAGGAACCCACCATTGCGGTGAGCCTGGATATTGAAAAAGCTTTTGACACGACGTGGATCGAACGTCTTGTCATTAAATTATTGAATAGTGGCTTCAGCAGATCGCTGTGTAGTATCATCTACCAGTTCGTTCGAAACAGAACCTTTCAAGTTCGAGTGAATGGAGATCTATCCTGAACATTCAGCGCCACCGGAGGCATACTACCAGGCTCCATTCTAGGCCTCATCCTATTTAATATCTCAGATATTCCTCGCCCTGTGGACGAGAGAGTAAACCAGATATGCTGTGCGAATGACGCCCCAGTTACTATGCAAGTCGACTCAATCGTCACCTGGACGAGCTGTATCAGTATTACAGTCGATGAAAAAGTCGACTTAATCTTTACAAAGCAGTGGCCATAAATCTGAGTAGTAATCCCTACCTACTTCTTGATATTCACAAAATATTCGAATACAAATAAGAGGTACTACAATTAGACCAGATGACAGGATGAAATATCTTGTGGTCATTTATACCCCAAAAATGAATTTCATTAAACATGTGACCCACATCAAAGGGTATTCGGTCGGTCTAAGCAACTGCACAAGATCTTGGCAACAAAGTTGACACCAAAGTTATTTGTCAATTGTATTGTAAAATTTAATGTATAAACCATATAAGAAATAAAACTACTACTACTACTTCTACTTCTCTGCTATAAGTAGCTAATCCAGTCTGGATTATCGTACGCCTTTCCCATATGGTCCTGTACATCTTCGGCCCAAATGGAAAGAGTTCGAGTTTTCAAAGAAAGTTCTCCGAAGATGCATCAACCACTCGCCATTACCCCAACTCTCATCTATACGAAAGTGCCTCAATTATCTCTATCGACGAGCACTTGCTACGATTATCATACAAGTACCTCGAAAGTACTCAGAACAGCGAGAACTTACTTATACGGGAGTCTTTCGTTCTTGACCTTTCTCTCCTTCGATCCCTTCGGATCCGACCACCACAATTTTTTCTTCAGTACAATACTGAACAAAGCACTCGTCGCAACAACATTCCCCTCTATAATAGAGGATTCCTAGACCCATCCCATATGGTCTACTGCTGACACACTACAAACACGCACGCATAGTACAAGACAGCACGACCACACACACACACACACACACACACACCGACCAAAGCGCAGATTATCAGACGCCAAAGTCCGGTCTTGTACGATTTCTTTCCCACCGTCCCTCCATCTGAGTAGTTACAGAACACCTGAACTTACCTTGTCCACACTATGCTTAGATAGCTGCCCCCTTTTCCCCTCGCGGGTGTAGGTGATTCTGGTTATCGCAAGATTACCAGAAGCCAGAGACAAGATGAAGGACACATTTGTCCTTGTCTCGTTTAAATCGGCCTCACGCTACTTCGTTTTTTTGTTTTATGCAAATTAGAGTCTCACTTGCTCCACACGCAGGGCAACATATCAAGTCTCTCTTAGGCTATTTCAAGGAGGGCTTGATGGGTTGACTCTGGGAAACCTGGCACTGTTGCTTCACCTTTGTTTGCGAATTAACTAAAGACATGGGTTTTATTTTCTGGAGAAGCCGCCTCCCTCCACCCCATTCTACTTTACAGGTTTTGCCTCCGTCCACTCTTACTTCGTGATAGGGATGGCTTGCCTCATCACTCTAAGGATTTCCTAAGAAGACGAGCCCGATCGACGGGAAGGCATTCCGCTCCATTAAGGTTTTACACTGGCCGACTCTTACTTTGTGCTAGGGATCGGTTGCCCCGTGTTGTAGATAATTCACAATTTAGTTAATCACAATATATTGTAGTAAAGTAATATATTTAAATGGTAAGTAAAGGACTTACTTGGTCGACCGTGGAGCGGTCGCTGTAGCTGCTGCTGTCTCTGCTGCTGGCAGATTGCAGGGGGGTTGAGCTTTGTGCGCCCCTGTTCAGCTTGTTATTCTTGTTGATTATTAGTGTCTATCTCTTAGCAAGTCCTCTACTTCAAACCTTTCTTCCTCGCCAGAAGCTTTCTTCTTCGCCAGAAGCTGCTCTTCGGGATGCAATTATTCTATTATATTCGGGATCATATACAGGTAGAATAGCACTTGCAATTGAACGTTGTTTTCCAATTCGAGTGTTAGCTGGTTTTTCAGTTCTATATTGGAATTTGAGCTCGGTCCAGTAATTACGATTGTCCTCGTTCGTAGTTTTACGTCGAATGAATATTTTCTTGATTTCGCCGTTGACGTTTAGGTTTTATTCGGCGCCGTATTTTATTATTTTTTTCTGCCAACTAGAACTTGCATAAAGTAGTTTATGCAAATTAGCTACTTGACGATATTTCTTCCCTTTACAGGTAGAGAGGGGAAATTTGCGGGAATTAACGGGTGTTAGGCGAGGACATGGACGCGAGGTCCGTAACAGCCCGGTCAAATTTGCTTCGATACTTTGGGGAATTAGCCAGCCTAGCAGTAGGGCTGATCGACTTGCTACTCTAAGGTTTTCCTCGGACGACAGCTCCGGTTAACTTTGGTGTCACAGGTTAACTCTGGGACACGATCTTAGTCGTTCTAGAAGCTTGTCCCGGGGCTAACATTTCTGCGCTATGATCGCCAACTCACGATTCTTTGCTCCCAACAAGAGACCTACCTATAGTTGACTCCCGGTTTTGGGCTATCTTTGACATCATCTTATCTTTGACTCATTTTACATTTGGTGATCAACGTGGGGCTCATTCTATAATTGGCTCTAAACGTGGGGCAAACATCATACATCTCGATGTATGGGTGCCACATGAGTTAACGAAGTAAAACGTCATGGACCGTGTTTTGGTTTGGGAACCGCTGCTGAATCGCAACAAAATCTACCCATGTCTGAAGCGGATGGTGACTGGTGATGACAAGTGGATCACTTATGACAGCGTTAAGTGAAAATGGCGGTGCTCGAATTGCGGTGAGTGGGCGTAAACGGTAGCCAAGCCAGGCGGTCAGGAAAGCTTTGCTGTGTGTTTAGTGGGATTGGCGGGGAATCATCTGCAATGAGTTGCTCCCCTACACCCAAACTCTTTATTCGGACGTGTACTGTCAACAATTGAACCGTCTGAAGGAAGCATCGCCAGAAGCGGCCAGCTTTGGCCAACAGGAGAGAAATCTTATTCCATCAGGACAACACCAGGCCACACACATCGATAGTGACTCGCCAGAAGCTTTGGGAGCTTAGTTGGGAGGTTTTTATCTTCTTATATTCTCATCCACATTATAGTCTGGTCCTAGCACCGAGTGATTACCACCTGTTCCTGTCTATGGCGAATGATGAATGATTTTGCTGGTGAAAAATTCGCGTCAATAAAGGCTTGTGAAAACCGACTATCCTACTTGTTTACCAATAGGGAAAAGGGTTCCTATGAGAGAGGCATAACGAAATTACCTACAAGTTATCGAACAAAATTGTGCATATTTGATCTGAGCCGGATTAGTCTAACTATACTAAATGAAGCCTTCAATTTCAATAATGGATTTCTTTTTACTACAATGATTATTTGGTATGTTGTGAAACTTGTAATTAATTTCAGAAGGTTTTGGACTTACATGGGTTTTATTTTATAAACGATGGTGAACGCACTATCCACCTGCATTCTACATTCTAACTCTATCTATACTCTCAAGCACCGCCTCCCAAACCATTCTCAACACTAATATTAAGCGGCGCTTTCTACACTTTCCTCTCTAACCTGCCCCCACCCCCCGCCCCTACTCTTGCCTTCACAATATGACCTGTTTACCTTAGGTTAAGCTTAGTTCAGTTAGTCAGTTAAGATAGTTAGTTTGAAAAGTGATATATCCTTTAGCTTATAAGTATTTATATTGCTTGAATTAAACCAATAAATGGGGTGGGGGTAGCCCCAGTAAACTTAAAACTCAAATAATTTCGCGCGATGGTAATTAGTGAATATTAATCGGTTTAGATTTGATTTGATTAAATGACTGAATCCACCTTCTACCTCATTTTTTGGGTATCACATTTTTAAAATACACCTCAAAGTCATGATAGAAATTTTTGAAAAAACATCTAATAAACATAAATATTTATTGCGGGGATATTATATCTTGCTATGTCGTAGGTCACGACTCCCTGCCAAGTATCTTACCTGGATCGATGTATTTCAAGTTTCTTGCTAGATGGGTAAGTTGAAGGGGAATGTATCGCGTGTCTGCTCTAGGTGGGCTCTTTGGAGCGGGAGGAGATGTAGTCATTCCGGAACCTAGTGGACAAAGAAAGGCTCTTTGCAATTCCCAGCCGACTTCGGATATGATGCTTGCTTTTCGAAAATATGGCGTCACTTCTCGAAGAAATTTAACTGAAATGAAATAAAACAGAATGACAATCTATGAGGTATGTTTTATCTTGTCAAACTCTTTTGAATATGCTGGTGATTTCATTAAACAAACTGTTTTAAATTCAACTAAAACTCATACCTTCCAGATCTACGACTCTTCCAGCACGTTTAAGAGCGCGAACAGCCTCATCGTGAGTAGCATCACGCAGTTCCTCTCCATTTACAGTGAGAATCGCGTCACCCACGTACAATCCCTTTGCTTGATCAGCGGCCATACCTCGGAATATCTTTGAAATCAATATGGGCATCCGATTTTCTCGACCGCCCTTTATCGATATTCCTAGACCGTTATTGTCAGATTTTATGATGCGAACCTTAAAGATACAATTTAAGTACTTTCAGTTGATGACAATAGGTGAGTCTAGTTTACATGTCTCTTTTGATTAGCCACATGCTCAGGTACGTCGCATATTTCATTTATTCCATTGTCGACAGCGTTATTGTTGAAGAGGTGATCTCCGTTGTCCTCACTGCTCTCTTCTAATTGATTGGCACTCGCTGTAGTTGTAGGTGTTACTATAGTGCCAGGATTACTGTGGTTACTCCTTTGTAATGAATTCAGTAAGTACAGTTTTGTTTCGATATAAGTTTTACATACCCTAGGGTGCCATTAAGTGTAGTTGAATGATCACTAACTGATGATTCACAAGATTCAGTCAAGCTTATTGATAAAAAATCCGTTTGAAGTGTTACGAGGACACGGTACCATAGGCCGCGAACTCTCGTCTCTAGGACTCCACATCTTAATCCCGACGGTGAATGATGTGGAACTGTGTATTGTTGATTTGTTGTGGGCCGTCCTAAGCTAGACGATTCAACCATTTTGATTATGATTCTTTAGAATGACAGGAAGTCTTCATAAATCTTTGGCAAGTCTAGAATTATAAATAGATATACGTATGGATCATTTAGTTATAGGTTCATTCATTACACTTTTCAACTCTGGGAACTCGGTGAATTAAATGTTGTGTTTACAATAGTTCAGATCGTTACATGGATGCAGATCGTTACACAACACGAGCATCATCATCATCAACGGTACTACAACCGGGAACCGGTCTTGGCCTTATTTAGCAAGTCTGTCCACCGGTATCCGGTCCATATCACACAAAAAAATATTTTTAATACAATGAATCACTATCATCCAAACCTAAGACTTGATTAACATACTGATAAGAAAGAATACCCAAACCACGACGACGACGATGATGCAACATTTCCATACAAACCCACCAACAACTACCGATAACAACACCGCTCACACAAAAAACCTATGATGAGCACAACTGATAACAACACAACACAGGTGTGCTGGTCACCCACAACAACAGGCCAAGGATATCTGAAGGAACCAAACCAGAGTAATATCCAACAATTGATAGACCAAAAATTCAATACCTTTCCATGGCTAGTCAGAACTTTACGTCAGCACACAAAATGGTAAGTAGGCCAGCTCTATAAAAGTATTCTCCTCACTCATTTCACCTGATTTATAAAAACATCAACCGAGACATAACCCCCCAGCCCACACATAATCCCCTATCTGAGACATCACCCACAGCCCACACACATAACACCCAGCTGAGACATAACCCACCAGCCCACACATAACCGCCAGCCCAGACGATTCAATAGAAATAACATAATCCCCACACACCCAAAAGTTGAACCTCTAACGCCCTAACCTGATTTCCACAAGCCCAGACACCACCCCCAGCCCACACATAACACCCAGCTGAGACACCACCCCCATCCCAGACGATCCAATAGAAATAACATAATCCCCACACACCCAAAAGTTGAACCTCTAACTTGATTTCCACCTGCTGATTCACACCTCTCCCACCCAGAACACCAACCCACAGCCCTGACATAACCCCCAGCCCAGACAACAATCCCACACACACACAACACAGACACCACACCATTTTCAAATTTAACGGCGAGCTTTTTGGAGCTTTTCAAATTGGCGGCTCGTGACGTCAATTCCTGTCCCAGAACCCTCCAATACATACTACTGGAGAGTCCTGTATAATAACGAATTAAGTAGGTACATTTATAACTTTATTCGTATAAGATGCTTTTACAATATGTGAGTGGGGAAAACGTTTGGTGCCTTTTTGTAAACTTTGTCAATTTTAACCAGTAGCTTTTAAATATTATATTGAATTAATATTTTATTGGAAAACGGGTTATTATAGAATGACTTGTATACATTTTTGCATAGTCTAAAGGAATACTTTAAAAGGTCCGAATAACCGCAAGAATTTCACTTGCAAGGCCATCCGACATTCTTGATGAAGTTTACTACGTGAGGTGCAGCTGGTCACAAAACCTCTATGTTATTGACTGTGAATCTGGCCTAAGCATTATAGTGCTGAATAGGTTTGGCATTCAAGTTCTTTGAAATCGATTTTTTCTACTTCATATGTCTGATGATAAAAGAATCTACGATGAGATGACAATTTGCTTAATTAAGAACATAAGACAACATCAAACCATATGGTCAGTTAAATTTGAAATTAACAATCAAGCCAAACCTCCCAACAACAACTTCGTATATATTTTTCACTAAATTTTAGTACCAAACTAGATTCCCAGATATCACATTGTGTTAAGTAACCACATTTCCCTAAATAACTATACTTCAATGAGGTAACATTAAGGGGTCCGACAGAGAGTCACACAACTTCAAATCCAATATCATTTTAATAGCATTAACCCGGTCCGGTTACGAAGTCAACTGCCAAGAGTGGACGACAATCATGGTGTTATTTGCATCGTTTTCATTTTAGTTTAGTTGGCTCTTAGATTGTACTATACAGTACCACAGAGCATATGTAAATTGATATTCGAAGTTCGTAGTACGTTGGACATGTAAGTGATGAATGGAAAATTAATTGCTGTTTATCATTCCACCTTAACTAATCTTTCCCTTGCCACTGCCTACATGCACATAAATGATTGCTGAAATATGTGATGAGCAAGTGCACATCCTCCTAGTGAAATGGGCCCGGAGTCAGTGCAGCTTATGGCAACAACAGAATATTTTCGCACACTCAACGACTAATGGTTTTTCCCGAATATAAATCAAACAGATAATTGGCACCCGCAGCTATTACTTTCGTTCTGAATGCTCTAATGAGAAATTTGAAGGACATCTGCCACCAGGCATTATGTTCGGCAAGTCTCTGAAATTTAGGTTAAATCATTCACTTGGAATAAGTTAATTAAAGGGGGGATGACGTTTAATAAGTAAAGTGGTAATACGTACCAAAGTTGGTCTCAATTAACTTCTTTTTCATAATTTTTCAAGGAACGCTCTAGAGGCGGTAAAAGGGAAACTGCTTTGACATGAAATGCACGCGGTAAAAGGGTTTTGAGGTATCCTTAAATCTTAAAGCATTCTGAGGAGGGAAGATTAGGGAAGGTTAAGCATGAGGGAGGGCATCAATGTACATTGGCCTCAAATGCTTGAAAATGGCGGGTTAGGGCAAACCCAGGCGAGTTACGATAGCTACCTGTCACTTCGTCGCTCCTTAAAACTCCAAACAACATCGTCACTCACCGGATGTTTTGTGTTTATAATCTCCCCTAACAATCAAGGTGACCGTCCTCGCGGTACGATGGCCCCCTCTGGATATTATTCCACTGTCACCATTGGCTAAGACTCAAAAAATGGTGTGGCATTACAATTAAACAATCGATTCTAAACTTGCAAATGTGATAGATTGCAGAATCAGCATCCGTTGAATTCATGCCCCGAATTCATAAATGTAACCTGCGTAATAAAACCCGAACCACAATGAAGAACGGGGGGGGGGCTGATGAGTTGGAGAGACGTGCCCAATATAACTATTATCTCCTCTAAATTACAGATAACGTAAAAGTCAAATGACTGAGTTGTACACTAAGTACACAAGTATGTTACGATATTTTTATTTCGTTTTGCACGACGCTATCAAACATAACTTGTGTGCCTCGGCTCGAGAACGACTCTCTCTGAAGTTAATTTTTCAAGTTAACCCATACTTACAATCTGATAAGCAGACATACATCGAAAATATGCAGCAAAGTAGATCAAATTCACCGTAACAACTGTTTACTTTAGTTTTATGGGGCTACCGCCCCATTCATTAGCTTATATCAAGTTTATATTAAAAAAATGGTTGTCTGGGCGCAAGGCGCTCGGACATTATATTCGTGACAATGTATCCTAAATACGAGGGTTGCCTCTTATGTTTCGGGATTTGGCAACCCTAGTGTTGCAATCCGGCAATTGACAGCTCTGTCGTAAAGTTGGACATTTTTGAGGTTATACGCACTCAGAACGTTTTGACATACGAGCGCTATTTGTGTTGTTTACAGTAACTTAAAAGATTCATCTCGGCCCAAAAATGGAATTAAATCGTCAACATTTTTGTGCGATTATTTTTTACAACTTTCGGCGTGGATTAACTCAGCAACAGTGCATGGATGAACTTAATTCAATTTTTGGCGATGAAGCTCCATCAAGGACCAGTGTTTATCGATGGTATGGTGAATTCAATCGTGATCGTAGTTCACTCCAAGATGAATTTCGTGAAGGTCGTCCAAAATCAGTTGTTATTCCGAAAACCATTGATGCTGTGCGCGAACTGATATTGGAAGATCGTCATGTGACCCATCGTGACATTGAGACAGCCTTAGGCGTTAGTGGGAGCAGCATACATTCAATATTGCATAAACATTTGACTGTCAAAAAAATGTGTTCGCGTTGGATCCCACACAATTTGTCAATCGCCCAAAAAAAAGGCTCGTGTCAATTGGTCGAAAGAAATGCTCAAAAAATACGGTCGCGGTGCCTCGAAACACGTCTATGACATCGTGACAGGTGATGAATCGTGGATTTACGCGTATGAGCCCGAAAGTAAACAGCAGTCGACTGTCTGGGTGTTTCAAGATGAGCCAAATCCAACAAAAGTTGTTCGCGCACGAAGCACTTCCAAGCAAATGGTCGCCTGTTTTTTCGGAAAAACTGGACATGTCGCAACCGTACCACTAGAACAACGCAGAACAGTCAATTCTGAGTGGTACACAACCATTTGTTTGCCAGTTGTCTTCCAAGAAATCAGGAAAACCAACCGCCGAAGACGGATCACTCTTCACCACGACAATGCGAGCTCTCACACATCGGCTGCGACAACTGCATTTTTGAGCAACCAAAACATCGATTTGATGGGTCATCCGCCGTATAGTCCTGACTTGTCACCGAATGACTTCTTTTTATTCCCGTACGTAAAAAACAAACTGAGAGGTCAACGTTTTCCGACACCTGAAGAAGCGCTTGCTGCATTCAGAATGCATGTGTTGGAGATACCTCAATCAGAGTGGCAAAAGTGCTTCGACAATTGGTTCAAACGCATGCAAAAGTGTATAGATCTTCATGGGGAATATTTTGAAAAACAATAAAGTGATTTTCGATGATCAATATTTGTTTTTGTTCTCTAATCCCGAAATATAAAAGGCAACCCTCGTATGTAACATTGAATATACAAGTTATTAAATCAAAATTAAAGTGTTTTTATTTCTTTTATTCCTTAAATGATAATTACATATATAAGTAATATATATATTTTTTTTATTTCTTAATATTTTACATTTTGTGATATATTTTTATAATTATGTTCGATATTTTATTTTATGTTGCATTATTTCTTTCGATTGCTTTTACTCTGTTGACGATAGGACGATGATACGAGAAGTAGGATATCAATGGTAACATCTCAACTGTAACGTGTCTTGAGAAGCTTAGGTCGAGGGTTGTTCCTCCCAATGTTGTAGGCTTGGTGACATTCGACGCGCATTCGAGATTGAACGTACTCTTCATGAAGTTAATAAATGCGCTATCAGTTGTGACATTTATATTGAAGTCGCCACAAAGAAGAATTGGTATGTCTGCATCAACTTCATAGATCGTCGGTACACGCTGATTGTGTACATATGGGAGTAATGCAACAACAAACCAATGTTCGGGATAGTTGATCCAGGATGAATGTACACTGCCCCGAGTAATACTTTGTACATCCTATCGACAGTGAAGCATGAAATTTCAGCCAAGCACACATCACACGTGTTTTTAATATGACGAGCTGAATCGGACAATTCAACTCGAAGAATTTCCTTTGCCATGGACGGCGATGATAATCTTCTATAAATCGCTACTCCACCAGCTGCGTTTGTTTCAGAATCCGAACGATAGTTCTGCTTCGTAACGCACTCATAATCATTGATTGGCACTGAATCACAATCATCGCGCATCCACGTTTCGGTTAATACGAGGTAATCTGATCTTGGTATGACAGTATCCGTTTGAATATCCTCTGAATGGGCCGACAAACTTTGCACATTGAGGTTTGTCACTATTGTTTGTTTAGCGTTGTCAGCTTCGTTACAGAATTCCACTGCCTCCTTGGTAATAGTTGAAAGTATGTGTCCGTTGAGTCGCAGATACTCGTTGCGGATATCGCGTGTATTCTGTGAGTCATTCCCTTCACGCCCATGCTTGAAGACATATGGCTCATCGTCCTCCGTAACGACATACAAGCCGTCTAGATTCGTTACCCGACTCATCGCTACGTACACTAACTGCTGCGGTTTTTTTTTTTTTTTCAAAACTGTATTTATTAACCATAATTAGAATTCATACATTTAAGTAATACAGTGACTTAAAATTAATTTTGTAACAATTGCTTACATGTAATTATTATAATAATATATACATTTTCCAAACAATATTTTATGAGATAGATGCGTGTTTATAAATTTAGTGGTATTATCTTCCTGGAAAAGGTCAGAAAACCAGGAATTTGTTTTTTCAACTTTACTTAATCTAAACGTAATTCTAATTATATAAATAACTTAACCTAATTTAGTCTGATTACAGTATGATTTTCCTAAAGCCATAAACAAAGTTTTATAATTAAAGGGATATATGAATTAAAGGATGTGGAATGAGGTCAGTTATGGGTTTGGAGAAGAGTATTTCTTTCCGGTTGTTCGTTGGAAAAGCGTAGGATGTTGGAAAATGGCTGGACGTTACAGTATTTGAACTGGTTAGGGGTAACTTCGGTGTTGTGGTATATGATCTCATTTGAATCATTTACCAGTCTGCATGAGGCGAAGATAGCTCTGGTGTGGAGACAGTTGGGATAGTTAGTTCTGATATCTAGAGGGTTCTCTAAGAGCGAGGTTATTATGGGATTGGGATTATTTTGTAGGTTTTCGATAAATTTGATAGACAGTCCGAGGAATCGTCTATCGAGGCGCTCAATACCAGCGGTATTGTAGAGTTCGACGTTACTATAGTACTTATAGGAGTTGGGACGACGATGTAACCCAGAGACATACCTAAAGCATTTTCTTTCGAATACTCGTAATTTCTCCATTTGGGAGGGAGTGATATGGTACCACAATGGGCACGCGTACGTGAGTGTGGGCCTGATAATTTGTTTGTAAATGAGCAGTTTGACTTTGTGAGAGAGACTATTAGGTTTCCACATTACTCTTCTACAGAGATTAAGCTGAATTGTGGTTTTTTGAAGGGAATTTTTAATGTGGGAGGAAAAAGACCAGTTATTAGAAAAAGTGATTCCCAGATATTTTAGGGTTTTGGAGGGTTTTATTAGAGTGTTGTTTAGGTTAAGTTTAATTTTGTTGTGGCAGCGTCTAGTGTTGTTTGTACAGTGCTCGTGTTTGCCCTTGAACACTATGAGCTGCGTTTTATTTGGGTTAAGGTGAATTTTCCACTTATTAAAGTATGATGATAGGTTAGGGAGAAAATTGTTAATGCCGTTTCTTGCAGCCTTAACAAATTTGCTGCTAGAGTAAATTAATAATCATCAGCATAATTCAGCATCACAACATTAGCAGATACGGGTTGAGGAATATCTGAGGTATATAACAGATATAAAATTGGGCCTAAAATGGAGCCTTGGGGAACACCCGCGGTTATGGTGTGGGTTTCTGAGACAGAAGAATTTATTCTCACAACGAATTTTCTGGCAGAAAGATATGAGGCTAAGAGCTTTGTTGTGTGAGAGTTTAGATTAAATATGGAGTGCAGTTTGTACAGAAGCCCTGAGATCCAGACGCAATCAAACGCCTTAGAAATATCGAGAGATATACACACAGTAGGGCTTTGGTTTTGGAGACCAATTGTAACATCGTGTGTAAGTTTTAGTAGAGCATGGCATGTGGATTGTCGCTTACGAAATCCCAACTGACAGTTAGGGATGAGGGCATTCTCATTGGCAAATGAGAGAAGATTTTGGTAGATCTTGCGTTCCAGTATCTTACTTAATGTACTTAATAGGGATATTGGACGATAATTGCAAGGACTATTACTACTACCGGGCTTCTTAATAGGAATTACTACCGCAGTTTTCCAGTTCTCTGGGAAGTGCGATGCATTAATTATATGATTAAGAAGAATGAGGATGGGAAGTAGATTCGGTGGGCGCAGCCTTTTAAATAGAAGACGTGGGATTCCATCTAATCCAGTTGACTTTTTGTTATTTCCTGATCTTACGATCTCGGATAATTCGTCCGCAGTTAGAAAATTTGTAGTGTCTAAGGGGTGTGAAGCTATGTTTGTGTTGTTGAATTCACCGATGAAAGGAGTAAAAGATGGGAATAATCTGTTTGAGATGTATTCGTTTACTGTGTTCTCGAAGCCAGGAGTTGAGAGAGAATTATTTTGCTCATGGATCTTTGCAAAGTGTTCTGCGAGGCAATTTGCTATGTCCGAATCGGACTGGGCAATATTATTGCTGATCGGGTTAATGAGATGATCAATTCGGGGTTTATATTTACGACCAGTTAATTGGTTGATGTTTTTGAAAAGATCCCGATTTGGTTTGATATTTTTAAGTGTGGAGATGTAGTTTTCATCTGCGAATTTTTTCAACTGCTCATTTATCAGAGTGGATAGGAGTTGGATTTGGCTTTTAATAAAGGGGCAGTATCTTGTATGAAGTTTACGGCGGAGCTGCTTTTTAAGGCGCAATAATTTGGTTAGGATGCTGGGCAAAGGCTTTCCTAAATAGTTATGAGGAATGGTTGTCGGGGTGTTTTTGCTGAGAGCCTCCTTAAGAATTTGCTCTATTCTTAAAGATGCTTGATCGATTTCAGTAGGGAGTAAGTTAGATGCTTCAGGGATATACAAGTCAGAGAAACTTATCGTTATGTCCCTATTGACTTTTCTCCAATTTGTTTTGGTGAAGTTTGGGACAGAGTTTGACGAGTATAGTGGATCGAGAGAGGGGATTTGGATCGTGGTGTGAACGGAACCATGATCAGAGGGAAATATAAAGGAGACTGTAGGTGGACCCGCTGAATAAACATCGTCGGACTTGAGGAAGAAGTCGATTGTTGACCTGGCTGAGCTAGAGACACGAGTTGGCTGTAATGGGGAGTCAATGTAAGTATATGGATAAGACTGGAGGAGGGCTAGCAATTGGCGACCATATTTGTTGCATTTATTATCATTGAAGGCTGTGTGACGAGCATTCCAGTCTCCTCCGATTATAAATGGAGCGGGAACGGACTGTTGGATAATCTGCGAAATGTCAGTATCTGGGAAATCTGATTGTCGTGAATGGTGAATATAAATGGATGCTAAGACGAGCACTTTATTGTTCTCACAGAAAAGTTTTACTGCTGTGTATTCAATGCTGGATACACAGGTGAATCTAATTTCACTGAATTGAAATTTGTTGTGAATTAATATGCCGGTACCTCCATGAGATCCATTAGTTCTGGGGTTAGAAACTAAAGTATAATTGGGAATTGAAACTCGGGAATTTGGTTTGAGCCAGGTCTCTGAAAGGAAGAGGATATCTGGAGAAAACTTTTCAACAAACAACCGGAGGTGCTGTTTACGTATGTTAGAGTAAATGGATTCTGTGTTGAGGGAGATAATGATTAGTTTAGAGAGAGCTGGAAAGAATATGGGAAGTTATTAGTGAAAGAATCTGACCTTTTTTCTCTATTTCTGACATCTTCCTCAGCGAAGGTAGCATGGCTTGTAAGCTTTGGATGTATCCCATGATGTCCAGATTGAAGTTTTCAGTATTGTTGTTAGGGGGAGTGGTAGTGTTGAGGTTTCCTCTTGCTGCATCCGCGTACGATATTCCGGGTCGGGTTGACTTCGTTTCCTGCAATATTATTGGTTTCGTTGTTGTTGTTGTTGTTGATTTAATAGTTGTTGCTAATTTCCGTCTTTCCAGAAGTTTTAGCTTCTGAGGGCATTGGGAAAAATTTGCCGGATGAGGGCCTCCGCAGTTACAGCATTTAACTGTGATCTTTTTGTTGGTAATGGATCCATCAGCGTTGACGGTTTGTATTGTTTCAGGTTCCAGGCCTTGTGGATTTACCTTGCATTCCTCGAGCTCGTGTTCCTCTGTGCATCTGCCGTAACGTCTTTGCTGGTGGCATGAGACCGCCAAGTGTCCTGATTCTTGGCATCGCTTACAATGAAGAATTTCTTGTTTGTGGGGCTCTTCGATTGCGATTTTTTGGGTAAACAAATATTTAATTTGTTTAAGTTGCTTGATGTCCTGATAAGGTGGGATTTGTATGATCCGGAGGTTTTTTACGTTGTTTGTCCTCATGTACGGTGTTTGGAAGTAGTCCAGCTTATTGATCTTTATTTGTGGACATATCCTAGCGATTTCCAGGCCCACTTCTTCGTTGGTCCATTCGGGATCGATGTGCCTTATAATAAAGGTAACTGGTTTGCTGTTCGGATGCTGGAAGGTGAAGAACTGATATTGCTCCTCCAACAGTTTTTTAACTGCCCTATCATGATCTGACTGTTATTGAAGTCCTAGATCCTTTTGCATTGGTGCTAAAATTCCGGTGACCCAGGGCATTTTGCAGGGTTTGAATTAGTTCTTTGGTGCTGGTCGGGTTTCTGATGTAGATTGGCGGTGGTCTTTCGTTTTTGTGCTGGGCAGGCAGGGGACTCGGGCTGGCTTGGCTTGTTTGGTGGATTCTTTATGGGCCGATGATTGTTGTTTGGGTGGAGATGTTTTATGGTTTAAGCTGGGAGAAGGCGTCATCTCCATACAGGCATCGTCGCTGTTTTGGGTGGGTTGCTTTAGGGAGTGAATTTCCTCCCGGAGTTGTTTCACCTCTGCTGAAATCTGTTGGATGTATTCCACGGCTTCGTGGAATTTTTGTTCGTAGTCCATGTGTTTTCCTGGATTTTCCATTTTTGTGGTCTTCTTAGATGAGTTTTGAAGAGTTTCAATGGCTCTTCTCTTCCGTTCCAATAGATATTCCCGGGTAGCGCTCAGGTCGTTGTCTGGCAACTGTGAAGACAGATTTCGACTACGGCATCCAGCGCAAATTACACGTGCTTTTTTTTTTGTAATTATAATTTGTCGCAATGCTCACGAACAAACGCAATATATCACATAAGGTTCGATGTGAACGCGATCGATCGTCGACGACTTAACGTTTACGAATTCAATTTTTTTTTTTTTTTTTTTCAATCTTGGTTGTACACGAGCACACGATCAGTATGTCTGACTGCATGAACGTTCCGAAGTGAAGTGATCTGCGAAATGCTGCGGTTGCTTGGCAGAGTATTTATATACGATCTTTTCAAACGTCCCACCCTGCGATTTGTGAATCGTAATCGCACAAGCGGGCACACAGGGAAACTGTTTTCGTTTGCACTTTACGGTTTTTGTTAGCGTAATGTTCACTACTTTTTTATAAATCGGCACCCATTTTCTAGAAATTGTATTTCCTTTGCTTTGTACGTAAGGTCGACATTTGATTTTAGCACTGATACTTGTAGTCGCTTCGGGAAATTCAAACCACAAGGCAATTATTTCTTCTTCAAGTGCCGGTCGATCTTTGTTGTGCGATGCTTCCACATTTTCAGAATTATCGCCTTTATTTGATAACTGACGCTCGATATGTTGCAAGACACCAATAGCACCATTTACAAGTCCATCAGCAACATCTATATTGCAAGTAATCATGTACGGATACCCCTTTGCCAATGGAAGCAAGTACGGCAATCCGTCGGTTTCTGCCACAGACATTTTATGAAGTTTACCCCGACACTGCGTGTTCTCTTGTTTACTCGAGTATCCCATGATGATGTCTTGCGATAGACAATTGTTCGCGTTAATTATGGCGCTTCTGTTGAACGAATCAACTTCATTATTGCTGTAGTACACCCGAACGACATTCTGTGCGTTTTCCTTGCACCAAAATTCAGTTTTGTGCCTGGACTCGATAAGTGCGATCTTATCGTCACTCAGTTTCAGCCCGTCGCCAATTTTCGTCAATATGGTAGAGAATCTTGCGTCGCTCTGCCGCACGACACGAACCTCGGAAAGTAACTAATACTGTGGCACAGAATTGATCCTCCGAGTTGATTTATCGGTATACTGTAACACGGACTTGCTCGTACGGGCGGCAGCTGTCTGAAATTGCCGCATAAAATCACGTGGAAGCCTCCAAATGGTTTGTCGTATATATCGGCGATCTGTTGCAGTCGATAATTTATTTTCTGAAGAATATCAGAACTCAACATACTGATTTCGTCTACAAACACCACTCTGACGCCTACAAACGTATTTCTGTAAGCCTGTAAATTCTCTGTCAACAAGAGTTTCGTCATGCGCGAAGTGGTTAAACGGAACGCTGAATGAACAGTAGTGCCGCCAAGAGACACAGCGGCTTTACCTGTACTCGCACAGGCAATGTATGCGTTGTTCATTGAATTATGCTGCTGAGTGTAGCGGTTGTACGTTTCCATTAGACATTTCAAAGTATACGTCTTTCCACAACCCGCGGGGCCTGTAAAGAAAATTCGTATGGGTTCAGATACACCGTCTCCACAACCGTGTATTCGATGTATAACCTCCAGAACAATCTGTCGTTGCTCCGGATTGGTGGTTCGTATAAGCTCGCAATACTGCTGTTTCGTCATCACGTTGCTGCGCTTCTTTACAATAGATAGCCCCGGATGCGAAACTATTTCGTGAATATCGTCAACATTTTCAGCACCATTCTCTCCGAGCACGCGTTCGACAAATGCCGTTCTTGATTCTGCTTCTTGCACATTTGTACTCTCATTTTTGTTCTGCAAAATCATCATTGCTTCCAATTCTTTCATGACGTTTTCAATGTTCAGGTTCGCCTCGAATAAACTGCGGCGTTCCATGCTCAAGTTTTCGTTTTCCTCAAATAATTGCAGAAATTTATTCTGATCGATAATTTCTGTCACTTCGTTGCGAAACTGGACGTACACGGAACCATCTCTCGTTTATAATCTCTCTGCACTTGACTTAGGAGCAATTAATGTTGGTGGCTCAGTAATTGGCATTTCGTCCATTGATACGATATATTCTTGCTTCTTCGACAGTTCACAATACTCTCTCTTCTTTTATTTTATTCGTTTTGCTACGTCAACCTCTTTCTCGCTAGTCGCGCTCTCGCTCACTGCGGCTCGTGCGTTATCGGTTATCGTTATCGTAACGCTACAAACTTTTTTCCGAATGCCTCCCAAGTGTAGGCATTAATTTTGGTGTTTGAACTTGCCGCTGCGAAACCACTATGAACAGTCAATTTTCTCTTAGCTATATCCGATTTATTTAATGCTGCAAGGCGCTGCCTGTATTCGCGTTGTCTCTGTGTATTTTTTGTCTTTACACTTTCAACCTGCACAGCTGTTCTCGACAGTGCAAGGCGCTGTCTGTATTCCTGTTGTCTCTGCATTTGACTTAAGAGCAATTAAGAGAGTCGCGCTCTCGCTCACTGCGGCTCGTGCGTTATCGGTTATCGTTATCGTAACGCTACAAACTTTTTTCCGAATGCCTCCCAAGGTATACCGATTTATAAGACGTTGTCACGTCAAAAACTGACAATATAACTTACGAATCGCGTTAACTAAACTTAACCTAAAGTGGAAATCTAATTATAAGGACAGGAGGAGTGGCGGCATATGGAGGCATGTTAGCGTGAAAGGTATAGGAAATGGGGCTGAAGATTGGAGGTGTGATTGAGAGATTCAATTTAGAAGATGTATTTAAGGGCGGAGGTAGTGAAGTGAAAATCAAACATGGTGCAGTCAGTATTAACATTTTTCAAATTCTCACCATGAGCGATAGGGGTCCATTGAAGCCCTGAGAGGTGTGATGGGCAGAATGTAAAGATTGATTGATTGATTGAAGGCGGAACCCCCATTTTTATTTAGCTTACTGCAAGCTATATATACGAAAAAGAAGGCGGCTTTTCGTATATTTCGGAGGCCTAAATTGAGAAGCAATGAATTGAGAAGATAGGCGCACTCGACCGACCCGGAGAGGAGCCGTTGAATGAACAGAATACCTACTTTATGCTACCCGGGTTTTGGGGTCTATTAATTTGCGATGGTTAATTCTTAACCACGGAGAACGATCTTGAATACATTAGACTCTCTCTGGTTATGGACCTTTTGATAAGGGGGCCATACCTGGCTTGGGTGTTTTAGCAGTGGACGGACGAAGAAAAGCTAGAGGGACCGAGTCACGTAGGGGTTGGAGAATTCCTTCGATCAGCGGAGTTGGCTTTCGGAATCATCACATTTTCGATCATCCTATCCCATAGATTTTAATACAACAAGCCCAGAAATTATCGAGGTCAGTTTTCAACAGTGTATGTGGTGACGCAATGATATACTAGAACTTACCATAGTGTCATCGGCGAATGAATGGAATACCTGCAGAAGGGAAGAACAGTCATAGGAGAGTATTATGCAGCATTATTGGACAAACAGAACGACGATATAAATAAAAACGTCCCTATATGGCGAAGAAAGAGATCGCCAGGACGGCCGCGACGGAGATGGGAGGACAATGTTAGATTTGACCTTGAGGAGATCGGATGGGATGGTCGAACGTGGAAGGAGAGCGCACAGGACAGGGAACAATGGCGGAGTCGAGTCGGTGAGGTCATGAACTGCCGGGTTCTTACAGGCCAATAAAAAGAATAGAATATGGCGAAGGAAAAAGTTCTATACCATCATGATAACGCACCGCCACCCACGTTCTTGACCAAATTGGACCAATTATGATTTGAATTGGTTGCTCACCTATCGTATTCTATAGTCTTGGGCCCAGCCACTATTATCTGTTCCCAAACCTCAAGCGGTAGCTCCAGGGAAAGAAATTTAGATCGAATGAGGGAGTTATCGCGGATACCGACATATTTCGAGGGCTTGGACGTTTTGTACAACCGAAAGTGTATCGAAATATTGGAAAACCGCTATACCAAGTGTATCGTCCTAGAAGGCAACTATGTTGAAGAATAAATGTAACTTTGCTCAAAAAACGTTTGTTTTCATTAAAAATCCCGGGACTTTTCAGCTTATGTGGTATATGCTATATGATCATTATCAGGTAGAGGATCATATGCGGGTGTAGTTCTAAGGAAAGCTAAATCTGATAGAAAAGATTCGAGTGTTCAAAAGACAATGCCTCATGACTATTCGAAGTTTATATCGGGCACCTGAATCCAACCTACAACTGTTCAAAAAGGACTGCAAAGGTTATTTGGTGGGATTTCGAGGCGGCGTGTCAGCACTATAGGTTCGCCTCTTCTCAGAGAGGTATATTAAAAAAAAAAAAAAAATATATATATATATATGTATATATATATATATATATATATATATATATATATATATATATACAGACGACAGCGCCGTCGTTGTCTGTTGCCTGTCCTGTGCACTCCTTTCACGCTTGACCATCCGATCCGATTTCCTCAAGGTCAAACCTTACATTGTCATCTCATTTCCGTCGCGGCTGCCCTATCGGACTCTTTCCCGTTGGTCAACCGTCAAGAATTCTACGCACGGTCCTATCGTTGCCCATTCTTGCCACACGTCCGGCCTATCTTAATCTTTCCAGCCTGATTACACTCACTATTGTAGGTTTGCGATATAGCTCTTGCAACAATGGTTCCAATTCGGTTGTGAAGTTTCCTCCCCTGTTCTGCCTCTTCGTCATATTTACCACCAAAGATACTACTTAAAACTTTATTCTCAAATACGCGGAATTTTTTTTATTCCCGTTTTGGGAGCCCATGTTTTGCATCCGTATAGAACAATCGGCATGATTATGATTCTATAAACACGGAACTTTATATTACGTGATAACAGTTTGGATTTCAACAGTTTACTGACTGCATCCCAACTAGCCTTGCCGGAGTGTAGTCTTTTGTTAATTTCCTTCGACATTTCGTTACTGACCGTTAGGTCCACCGCCAAGAATTCAAAGCACGGTCCTATCGTTGCCCATTCTTGCATGTCTGGCCCATCCGAATCTTCGCCACCTGATTACTCTCACTATTGGAGCTTTGCGGTATAGCTCTTCCAATTCGTGGTTGTGCAGTTTCCTCCGTGTCCTGTCTTGTTGTTGTTGTTAAAACTTTATTCTCAAAAGCGCGGAATTTGTTTACTTCTCGTTTTGTGAGCCGATGTCCGTCTTTCCCATCGGTACATCGTCAAGAATTCTACGCATAGTTCATATTTCGAATTCCATTATCATTTGAAACGTCGTGTAGGCTTTCTTCACCTATAGTTGGTTGGAAGATATCTTCCTTTCCAATTTTTGCGTTGAGATTCCCGAGGAGGATTTTAACATCGAATGATGAAATCCCATCAAATATTTCCTCTAGGGTCTCGTAGAACGTGTGCTTCGTTTCTTCGTCCGTAGATTCTGTTGGAGCATGTACGTTTATAAGTACATCATTGTGCCATGGGCCCTGCATTTTTAGCACCAACATTCAGTCGTTAAAAGATCTCATATCTTTTACACAGTGCGTAATCTTATTGCTTATGATGAAGCCGGTTCCGAGGTTATGTGAATCGGTACTTTCACACGCCATTGTAAGCCCGTTGGTTTCGATTACTTGATGTGGGAGTCGGACTTTCTGAAGCGCGACGATGTCCATTCGCGTTTTCTACGACCGGCTGTGTCGTGCCTGGTATATATAACGTTGGAACATTCCACGTATCGACGCGTATATCCCACTTTTTCCGTTTTTCCCTACGTCTTCTTTTTGCCGAGTCGGTTTTTCTTGATGATTTGTTCCCTTATGGTAGTGTCGACTCATCACACCTACGCCTACCGGGTTTTTCGTGGGATTGTTTTTTGTATATTGATTATTCATTTATGTTCCCACGAATGTTGGGGTTTCAAATAGTCCGCCATATCAGAGTCCCGTTTTGATATGGTAAGGTTTGTTCTGATTAGACCCGGTGTCAGAGAGGCGCCGTTATAATACAGTCGGTATTTGATATGGTAAGGTCTGCTCTGATTCGACCCGCTGCAAGAGAGACGCCGTTATAATACAGCCGGTATACCCCTGGTTGCAAATCATCCAATGGGCACGGTGACGCGTAACACTCTGGATTAGGGGTGGCAGATCTTTGTGTGTTATTCCTCGTTAGCTTGTCTGACATGGCTAACCCTACTGAAATCATGTGCTTCCATCAGCATATCCTGAATGTTTCATTAGAATCACTAAAAGATTGAACCAATGCTCAACACATTAGACAACTGTGGCGTGTACAAATTCGCTGATTATTCTCAACCACACTCAACTTGAGCATAAGCAGCACACCTTGAGCCAGATTCACTTCTGAACGCGTACTGTTCCCCGCGCACTCAAAGAGCTAAACGCAAACAAATCCGCTGGTCCGGATGGCATTCCCCCAATCCTCTTGAAGAGATGTTCCTCTTCACTCGCCAAACCACTGCGGAAACTCTTCATTTTGTCTTATTCTACTGGTCGTTTCCCAAATAGATGGAAGTCAGCGAACATTCAGCCAATTCCCAGAAAGGGTGACAAATCATCCCTTTCTTCTTATCGACCCATAGCACTAACTTTATTCTCTCCAGGGTAATGGAATCTCTTATCAACCGTCAACTTTCTGTAATCAAATGACCTCTTCATTGACCGCCAATATGGCTTTCGTAGCAACAGGTCCACAGGAGATCTGATGGCGTACCTTACCGAAAAGTGGAGCCATTCCATCCACTACCTCGGTGAAAGCAAGGCAGTCGCATTGGATATTTCAAAAGCCTTCGACAGAGTTTGGCATCCAGCCCTTTTGTCAAAATTACATTCGTATGGAGTGGATAATTCCCTGATCCAATCGATAAGAGACTATTTTTCTGGCCGTTCAATCCAAGTGGTTCTTGATGGTGTCAAATCTGTCTCCCATCAAATTAATGCAGGTGTTCCCCAGGGTTCGGTACTCTCACCCACTCTCTTCCTCATCTTTATAAATGATCTCTTGTCAATTACTCACAACCCAATTCACTCGTTTGCTGATGATAGCACGTTAAGTTTCTCATACTCATATGAACACTCCCGTCACTACCAACCAGCAACTTATGCTTGATACATTGAATTCAGACCTCAACAAGATATATCAGTGGCGATTATCTAACCAAATAGAATTCAATGCCTTAAAGACTCAGTGCTGCCTCTTGTCGTCAAAGGTGAACCCCAAAGTAAATATACTGTCTATGAACGGCACTTGCATCGACGAAGCCAAGGAATTATCAATCCTCAGCACTCGAATTAATTCGACTCTTAACTGGAATGACCACATATTTGAAGCTGCGAAAAGTGCAGCCAAATGTATGGGGTTCCTTAAGTGATGCAAAAGGTGCTTTACTCCATCCAACCTGGCCACTATTTACAAGGCGTATATTCGTTCCAAAATGGAATTCAACTCCCATATTTGGTCAGGCGCATCCAAAACTGCACTACACGTGCTCGACAGGATGCAAAAACGAGCAGTGAAACTTATTGGGGACCCAGCCGTAGGTCGATCAATTCCGTCGTTAGAACTCAGGCGCAACGTATTGTGGGGTATTTTATGTAGGGTGTACCGACGTACGGCACTGCTTCACTAAAATCCCACTGATAGTTCGATGAAAATTGTTCCAACGGACACCAAAACCGAGCACAACAGGAGAAAGAGAAATGAAACACAGGAGTTTCCTTATTATATATTTGAAGTTTCCTTTATTAATTAGTTCCATTAATGATCACAACCGATCTGCTTTATTAACCACTAGTCTGCTTCTACGAGGTCTCTTAACTCAAACGGAACGGATTCGAAAACTATCGCGTGATTAGTCGTTGTTATAATCGAACTTAATTTGCAAAACAAAACTAGATCTCCAACATTAAAAACACACCGCACCGTTTGCTTAAGACTCTGGAAAAACATGTGTACCCGTCTGGGGGTGAACTTTGACTCTTACTTCCGCACAGCTTGGTAGCTAAAATCTGACTCACCGATGCAATCCATATCCGTCAGATTCAGCGGTGGTGGATTACATCGGTGTGGGAGGAGCGAGTAGGCTCAACAAAAGGATCGCAGGCGATCGCAAAAGGATCGAATGGGAGGATTCTCTATGTGTCCGTATAGGACAAGTACGATGCCCCTTAGCCTGCATATCCGCAACGACGAAACTACACAGGGATAAACATGGACTGGTGTAATGAACTGCAGGCATTATTCAGATACGCGATAGCGAAGATCGCCGAAGGAAGAAATAGGTCTCTGTGTCCTAAATAAACAGAAACGCTATTTCGAGGGTCATACGATGCGATGCACATTATTTGTGATTTAGCCGATGCTACATGGGAACGTCGACTGTTTACATAATCGACCCAGACTTATGCCATTGCAGGCAATAGATATTTCCGTGGCGATAAGCAAACCAAAGGTTTGCTCGCCTATGGCCAAGGCAATGGTGGCTTTAGTTTGATTTAATTAAATGGAACATGGGTATGATGGCGTAAGACTAATGACCTTGCCCAGAAAAAACAAATCATTATGGAACATTTAACAAGCCTCAGGACTTGCTAAATTAGGCCAAGACCGGTTGCTGGTTGTAGTGCCAATGATGATGATGATGATGGGTATGATGGTGAGGAATTTGACTTGCAGATGTGCAAGCGTACGTCTCACCCAGGGGGACCATGGACAGCGGTTGGTAAGTAGCATAAACACAGTTATGCTACTGTGT
This sequence comes from Microdon myrmicae, assembly GCA_963931805.1. Taxonomy (NCBI): domain Eukaryota; kingdom Metazoa; phylum Arthropoda; class Insecta; order Diptera; family Syrphidae; genus Microdon; species Microdon myrmicae. The sequence goes on along the minus strand of OZ007501.1, from coordinate 96,511,076 downwards.
GTTTGTTTGTTTTACAGGCCGGAGCATCATTATGCATGATCTAGGGTATGATTGTCTAACGTCAATCATATTCGTGTCCAAATCCCATGATCGGTAGATAACCGATAAAGGAAATTGGTCGCAACTGTAGCGATTCTTGGGATTGGAGCAATATTCACTCATGAACCGTAACAAAAATATCAGCTACAGCTGTGTCAACAATTACGCTGGCCAGCGAGTGTTTATCGTTTATAATTGCTGACAAGCCGAGCCGGTTGGGTTGGTACGGTTCATGTAATATGAATGAAATAATTTGTTTGATGTGCATGTTTGCTGGGGTTTTACTTTCAGGTGAAAGTGAATGAAAGGTAGCTTACGCTGTTCAAAATTGCAGGTAGGTATGGTGTCTTGTGGAGTGAGGGAAAAACAGGATGATTTAAAGAAATGGATGGTTCTTTGGGAAAGCTTTAAAGAACCGCCACAGTATCATGCCTATCTCTTTTCTATAGGTATTACCGCGGTCGTTGCTCAACTGAACTTGCCGAATGTGTTCCGCCCCTTCAGACATTTTCTCGCGATACCCGTCAATCTGTGAATGCGCATCAGTTCACGTTGAAAGTGGACTTTAGGCGCACAAATAAACATAGAGAGTCATTCTTTAGCCGAACCACACGAATGTGGAATGTTCTGCCTGATCATGTGTTTCCTGCCCGTTGTGATGTCCAGGCATTCAAGACTAATATACATCGACACCTCCTTTCCTTATCCACTTCCTCTCCATCCGCTCGCACTGTGCTCTGACATTTAAGGGTACTTCAAAATCCCCTTTTGTGCTCGGGTCAGTGTAAAAAAAAAAAAAAAAAAAAAACACTCAACTGATGTGAATTTGCAATGTTTATTGTGTTATGTATACCCGCCTGTCACGCGGGAGACCGGGGTTCGATTCCCCGTCGGGGAGCCTCTGGCGCAAGACTAATGACCTTGCCCGGAAAAAACAAATCATTATGGAACATTTAACAAGCCTCAGGAGTTGCTAAATAAGGCCAGGACCAGTTCCCGGTTGTAGTGCCGATGATGATGATTGTGTTATGGTATATGGCTCTGATGATTTGCTTATTCGAATATCTTTCGATGTTCTTTACAATCTATTTATATATTGGGTGTGCATCTGTTTAAAACGCCAGAGACCTTTCTAACTACACAAGGCAAAGTTGGTTATACCGGTGTTATTGCCTACCGGAGTAGATGGGCTTAGTTCTTATATGTTTAGTGTTAGAATAAGGTTTAGCAATGTTACATTTATTTACTATAAGGGATTTATTACCAGGGGCTTGTTCCTCCCCGGGATTTTTTCTGCCGTGATTTCAACAAGCTTATCTGGGATAAATCCAACATACTACGATAGATCGTAGATAAACGAATACCAATCGGGAGGTCACTAGCACTGCATAGAAGAGGCTTCCGATACACAGAGTCTGGTGGTTGAATGTTAGTGAAAGACCTGTTTACCTACACAAAGCAAAATTGGCCCTATTGACAGGTGTATACGTTTAGCCCTCCTATGTTCAGGGATAGAATGAATTCAAATTTAAGTTTTATAAAAGAAGACAATTGTCAACCGATACATAGAGACCGGAGTAACTAAATAACGCCAACAAGTTTGATAGTTGTGGGGCAATGAAAGACCTGTGTGCCTACATAAATAAGAGTTGACCCCATTGGTAGGTGTTCAAGTTTAGCACTCCTAAGTTTAGGGATGGAATGAAATCATATTTAAGTTTTATAAAAGACAATAACAGTTGGAATATATCTGTTAGACTAAAATAATAAAATAAATTTTTAGTTAGCTTTAAGTCAAATAAATAAATTTTAGTTAGCTTTTAGTCAACATTATGCAAAAAGTTTTTAATCTCCGAATTTTATTTGTAATAACAACTGAACAATAGGTATCCAAAATGTGAAGAGTAAACCCAGAAGCCAATAGTTTAAGACATTAGCTAATTTATGTTTACTTTATAACATTAAAGTAAATCAATTGGATTTCAAGAATTTTTTTTCTTAAGCTAGTAAGTAGAAGGTTTAAATGAAATTAAAACAAAAAGTTTTAAATTTTAAAATAGAAAAAAAAAACCCTAAGGCTTTCGTCTCGTTATAGAAAAGTGTTTGTCATCTTCAACTGGTTTACATTATTAAAAAGACCGGTCTTTCGTTTTTTTGTTTTATTAATAGGATTACAGTATATGTAATTAACATATAAGAAATAATATTTAATGGTATTTACTGCGTAAACAAAAATATCCTTATATCTTCTTAACTAAATAACATTCAATTGACAGAATTATATGCAAACTTACTTGATCCCAAAAACCCCCATAATGTGTTGTTTTTTTAATTCGCTTACACCCATAACTTTCCCACCCTTTAAAGTTTCCCATTCATTTCGATTAGGGATAAGGCACATAAAAATATCCTTGTACGAGTATATAGATGAAGTGTGTAGCAAAGTGTTATTATAAAATTTTTGCGAGATGTTACATAAAAACGGTCAGTACTGATGACAATTTTCACATGGTGATATTCAATAAAGCCAACGCTATTACAAACACCTGCTTATAAAAGAGGGTCTTGTACCCTCCAGGGTATTCGGCGCATTTGACCGAACTAACTGAACATCGGTCCTTTGCCTTAATATGTACGATAGCTGCGTACAACGATGAGGAGTAAATGAATGAATTCACTAAATGAAAACTTACAGTCCAATAAATTGAAGTACCCGCCTTCACAACTACACTACTACTAACTTTCTATTATATATTTTTTTCATTACACTTTAATTCGTTTTTCCTGTTTTATCTCAAACTTTTATACTAAACCTTGTACCAGGATAATGCATCACTTTGTCACAAAAACTCGTTTTTCAAATGGAATTAAAATGTAAAACACTTTTTGCGTTTTAGAAGATTTAAAAAAAATTGAAAAGGATGAAACTCTTTAAACGGCTCTTAAGGACAATACGTACGCACTGCTTTAATTAAAATATCGTGAAAGCGAAAAGTAAGGCGCATGCTCCCAAACGAACAGACGAGTAAATATCGTTTTATTTTTAATTATAATATAAAAAAGGGATTTACTTTGTTTTACTCGTACATTTTCATGATTTTTGAAATTCCGATTAGGTTTTGAGTATATTGCAGTGCCAAGGATGACAGCAATGGATTTATATTGGTTTTAAATATAAACTAAGTCGAAGGACATCCCACGCGACACTACACACCAGTCTTGTTATCTGATAAACTATGACTGACTTGCACTGGGCATGGACATGAATTGGAACCTGGAATAACCTTTCTTTCATTATATATGTACAATATGACTGTAGCTAGTATTAGATTTGTCTGTAGAAGGTTTTACAGCTTTATATAGGAGAGAAGCGGAGTTTTTATAGTACGAGAAGGGGTAAAAGCTTTAATTAGCAAAGTTACGTCGGTGGGTATGTCAAAGCTCATGCATGACTATATGGAAAGGTACACGCTGTTGGAGTGAGGCATCGCTAGGATACTACAAGAAGGGAGTGTTGGGAAGTTCTCCTGCCATTGAAAAGGACTGTAGGAATATGTTTGAAACTATCGTCACTGAGGTGTACACTTTGTTTACAAAACTTTGGGAACCTTTTGAAAATCAAAAGTTCCTGCAATTAATGAAAGGGATATATTAAAAGCATTACGAGCAGTTGCAAAACTAACTTCAAAATACAAAAGGACAGTATAACAATGTGGTCTGAAAATGTTGTGCACTTTCTTTTGTGTGTTAGAAAAAGTTTACACAATTTTTAGTAACCATCCCCGTCCAGCATATTAATCCGGACTCCAAGGAAAAGCCTTTTCAATTTCACGTAGTTTGAGCCTCTTGAGGTGAGAAAAGACGACTGCAAGACAACTTACGATGAGGGTACAAGAGAGTAAAGGAAATCCGCATGTGATATATTAAACTGAAGTTGTAGGAGTATTCGGTTTCATTAATGCGTAATTGTTGTTCACTGATATCCACAAGCATTGAACTTTGAGACTCTGCCGTAAAACAACCGAATCGACTTATCTTTGTTAGCCCGGATATGACTAACAAGTGAGATTCGGACTTAATTGTGGCGTATCAAGATGTATCTGATCTAATTTACCTTGGTAATGGGGAAAAGAATGCAAACAAAATAACTGAACATCATTTTACTAGCGCGCGTAAATTTTCTTTATTATGCTTAATCCTGCGTAAACGATGATCGACACTCTTTAAAAATCTTTCTCGTAATGTTAATATTGTTGCCCTGTGAGTAGGGCGTTAGAATATACTCACAGCTAGACCAGCTTGTCGTAAGAGGCGACTAAAGGCCGAGTGGTAGCCGGGGTCCCAACGCCCTGTGCGCCCGGTGAAATACCACCCCATCTAGCTTTAGGCTCCGTGAAATGGTCGGGAGAAATCCCTGGCCATCTTTCGGAGCTTGGCTGATGGAGCGGTTCAAGAAAAGGTTGGTTAGGTGGTAGTCGGTCCCAAGGTGAGATACCACCCCGTCACGCTGTACATTCCGCGATATCGCCGAGATAAATCTTCGACGGTGTTTCGGATGTGTGGTTGATGGCCCGGACTGACACGGGGATAAGTCATGATGGTGCCTTCTGATATAAAGAATTCCGGAGGTAAACTAGTCTCCCATTCGGATCCCCGGGGTGGACTATGTCAGGGGGAACATCATGCAGATATTTTGATAAATAATGGAACTTTAAGAGGTTCGTCATCACATAACCGGCCTCGCTCTCGAGGCTCGGCCCGCGCTCGACTGGTGACGGCATTTTGTAACATCACGGGCATCGGTTTCACCAATACGAATGTAAACGCCGTCCACCAATATTTGCAAACAACGAAACCTGATATCCTTGCCCTAACTGAGACCCAGGTCGATTCGTCAACTGATTCGACATACCTTCGTTGCTCAAGATACGACTTACATTCGAGATTCCGTTTTTAAGGGCGGAGTCTGCGTCTTCACGCGGTCCAATCTGGCTTGCCAGAGGATGGAGGCGTTGGAACCCAATAATATGGACATCATATGCTTGAGGGTCGTGCTGAGGAATTCCGTTAAATATCTTTGTTGTCTCTACCGCTCCGCTAATGACGATCGACCGGCGACATTTTTCGAACATCTTTCATATACCGTCGACTGGATACAGATCAACCGCCCAGCTTCTGAAATTGTTGTCCTTGGTGATTTTAATGTGCACAATTCCGGCTGGTTGTTACATTCTAACAGAGCCGACGAGGCTGGGAGGCTGGCGGAGATGTTTGCTGTAAGCCACAACTTGACTCAACTCGTGGGGGAGCCAACACGAGTGCCGGATGCCCGAGGCGATTATGCGAACACCCTGGATCTGTTTTTGACATCCGAACCGAGTATTTTTACCGTAGAGGTTTCCGCGCCACTGGGAAACTCAGATCATTGCTTCGTATCTGTCGCGCAAGCACTTGCATATCAAGCGAATAACCGGCCTAGGCAGCTTCGCCATGTATGGAAGTATTAGGCTGCTAACTGGGACGATTTGCGAGATTTCTTCGCATCCTTTACATGGTCCGAGGTGTGCTTCGGAAATTCCGATGTTAACGCTTGCGCGGAGTCGGTATCAGAGATTATTCTTCTGGGGATGGAGATGTATATTCCACATTCCATCAAACGAAGTTCGTCTGATAAACCTTGGTTTGACAAAAAATGCGAGCTGATTACAGCGGCAAAAAATAGAACTTTTAAGCAATGGCGCTCCAATCCCACGGATGTTAACAGAACGAATATTGTTAGAATCAGAAACGCGTGCAACCAGGCGATTGATACCGCGAAGAAGGCTCACAACGACAGGGTGATCAATAAGCTCCTTCGGTGCCCAACTGGTTCGCGCTCCTTCTGGTCAATGGCAAAAGCTGTCAGCAGTAACTTTGCATCCTCCTTCCCTCCGTTGGTGACAGACAGCGGGACGTTAGTCACGAATTCAAAGGATAAAGCTAATGTGTTCGCAAATTTATTTTCGGCGAATTCAAACCTCGATCCTGGCCTTTTGGAGCTGCCTGTGATCTCGTCGGTACAGTCTTCCATGCGGGATGTGAGATTTCGTCCGCGCACTATTCAACGCATTCTACGTGAACTGGATTGTAGGAAGGCAACCGGTCCGGACGGAATACCAGCAATAGTCCTTAAGAACTGTGCTCCAGAACTATCGCCGGTTCTTGGCAGACTCTTCCGCTTATCTTATGCACGGAGGACCTTTCCTGCCTGCTGGAAAATCGCTCGAGTTCAGCCAATCCCAAAGACGGGAAAAAAGTGTCTCCCAAAAAATTACCGTCCGATAGCATTACTGTCTATTTTATCTAAGGTAATGGAAAAAGTCATCAATACAGAGTTGGTTAAGTATTTGGAGTGCAACGGACAGCTGAATGATCGTCAATACGAATTCCGTAGCAGGCGGTCCACAGAAGACCTTTTGACACTTATAACCGATATATGGACATCTGCGATTGAACGGCATGGTGAGTCAAGGGCGGTCGCATTGGATATTTCCAAGGCTTTTGACCGCGTCTGGCACGGGGCATTGCTGAGCAAACTTCGTTCATATGGACTTTTCCAACAGCTTTGCGACTGGATGAGGAGCTTCCTCGAGAATCGACCGATCCGGGTTGTTGTGGACGGCGAGTGTTCGGATCTGTATCTTGTTAATTCGGGGGTGCTCCAAGGTTCTATTTTGGCTCCAACCTTGTTCTTGCTTCACATAAATGATTTATTGGAGACAACGGATAACAAAGTGTTCAGTTTTGAGGATGATAGTACGCTCGTTTCCTCCTTTTCGAGTGATCGGCGGATTGGTGCATCAACGTCACACCAGATGAGATGTAGACAGATTGACTCTCTGAATCGGTATCTGGATAAAGTCCTGCAGTGGGGAAAGGCCAATATTGTCGACTTCAATGCAACGAAGACCCAGTTTACAACATTCACAAAGAAAACTGGATCATCGGTTCCACAGCTGAAAAAAAAAAAAATTGGCTACAAATAAAGTATCCTGTACTTTTCTTAAGTATGCAAAACTGTAACATTCTTACTACACAAATGAGGCTGGTAGACTAGTGGATGTACCGGCAATCGGAATAAATTTGTACCTGGAATAAATTTCAGCCAGATATCTGAATTATTCAGTGTTTTATTTAAATACAAAATTATTGTTTTCCTATTAAAAAACCCGATATAATATTGGGTTGAGCTCCTCGATAGTATAGTGGTTAGTATACCCGCCTGTCACGCGGGAGACCGGGGTTCGATTCCCCGTCGGGGAGCCCCTGGCGCAAGACTAATAACCTTGCCCAGAAAAACAATATATTATGGAAAATATAACAAGCTTCGGGACTTGCTAAATAAGGCCGAGACTGGATCCCGGTTGTACTTCCGATGAAGATGATGATGATAGGTTGATAGGGTGGTATTTCACAAGACAGTGTTTCGCGGGCAGACTCAATCACACGAAATGAGTTGTTTATGGCTTGTTTTTTTTTTGTTTGTAACATTTGCATGATGTTCCCCCTGATATAGTCCTCCAGCCCCCGGAGAACCAAATGGTGAACTAGTGGGTTGTACCACATGAAATGTCCGATTTTCGCTCAGTCGGGGAAAAGAAGTTCTCGAGTGAACATCTATGCCAGATCTTTAAATTTTCGTTTCTTATACAGTAAAGTGGTACGTGTGCTTGACGTGTGAGAATTTTAGGATTCGTTACAAGTACAGTTTTTTCTTCCTAGGGATTGTTTACTAATGCTGTCGGCAGTTCAAATTCGAACCCTCTTCCTTTATGAATTTAGAATGGGGCATAATGCGTCATTGCTCCTCGATAGTATAGTGGTTAGTATACCCGCCTGTCACGCAGGAGACCGGGGTTCGATTCCCCGCCGGGGAGCCTCTGGCGCAACACTAATGACCTTGCCCGGAAAAAACAAATCATTATGGAAAATTTAATAAGCCTCAGGACTTACTAAATAAGGCCAAGACGCGCTCCCGGTTGTAGTGCCGATGATGATGATGATGATATTGCGTCATTGGCAATGAAAAAAAATAATGACGCATTCGAGGATGTAGCGGTAAACGAACGCACTATACGATGTTGGTTTGGAAAGTTCCGTTCGTGAGATTTCAGCCTCGAAAGCGAACCACGTGGGAAGTCGGAAACGTTAGTTGACGACGATGTTTTCAGAGCAACGGTGAATGCGGACCCAATGAAATCGATGCGAGAAATTGCACACGGCATGGGAGTATCCCCAATGACAATAAGTCGACACATTTCTCTCACAGGAAAGATAAAGAAACTCGATAAGTGGGTACCTCATGAACTGAACGAGTCCCAAAAACGACTGCGCATCGCTGAGATTACGAAACCAAACTGAACTGTTTTTGCACCGGTTAGTCACCTGTGATGAAAGGGGGATTCTATACGATAACTGTAAAAGACCAGAGCAGTGGTTTATTGCAGGTGAAAACCAAACCACACCCCCATGTCTGATCTTCACCTAAAAAGGTATTTGGTGACAATGAATGAATGAAAACTCGTTCTTACGACAACTTCGTGGCACCAAGTGTGTCATACGCCCAAATAGCAGGTGGAGTAAAAAATGCACCAATCTTAGAACAATCACGCAATATCATTAAAACGCCTGATCCAGGGGCACAAACTGACATAACAGCAATATAACTGTCCATACAAGGACAGTTTGCTGCGTTTGATAAAAAATTCGAAATGATCGAAAAAAAAACGGACGGAACAAGTGATTCGAACCTGTTTCCAGATCAACCCACACTTTAATCATAGCGTTCATCATCATCATCATCGGCACTACAACCGGGAACCGGTCTTGGCCTTATTTAGCAAGTCCTGAGGCTTGTTAAATTTTCCATAATGATTTGCTTTTTCCGGGCAAGGTCATTAGTCTTGCGCCAGAGGCTCCCCGACGAGGAATCGAACCACGGTCTCCCGGGTGACAGGCGGGTATACTAACCACTATACTATCGAGGAGCCAATCATAACGTTCATAGCGGCTGAATTAACTCTAAAAATTATTGCTGTCAATGTTAATTCACTAATCAGCATGGAAAGGAGGGATAATCTCAGCAATCTGCTGGAAACTGAACGCCCAGATGTGCTTTTGGCTAAGCTAAATCAAAGGCACAAATTGGGTTACCCAAATTATAAAGTAATTAGACGAGATCGTCCAAATTCCACTGAGGGGGGCGGGGTCGTTGTCTTTGTGAAAAATGGTCTACAACACAAAGTCGTCTACAGTAGAGATGTATACAAGTTCCAGGTACTAGAAGCCTGAGTCTTAGATATTCCTTTGAAAAGTCAAAGGCACCTATATGTGATCTCTGCGTATGCTCCCGAATCTCCACAGTGTCTACAGTTTATCAATGAACTTGATACCATTTTTCGAAGTCTCAAGTTAGACTCGGAAAATAATTATTTCTTAATGGCGAGAGATCTCAATTCCAAGCACAGTACTTGGGGTAACCTTATCACAAACACAAGAGGAAATGTGTTGTTCGACTGGTGGCAAACAAACGCTATCGAACATAAACTAGAATTGTACGCTACAAGTACGCCGTCATATCCAAGAGGAAAGTCCATCTTGGATTTACTGTTGTTCGACTGATGGCAAACAAACGCTATCAAACATAAACTAGAATTGTACGCTACAAGTACGCCGTCATATCCAAGAGGAAATTCCTTCTTGGATTTACTGTTGTTCGACGAGCGAATACAATTATTAGATACGGATCTAACTACTCGAAATTATCTTCGTACAATCGAGTACGATAGCGATCATTATAGACTTGATGCCATAATACATGTCCCAAACGAACATTCACTACTTAAGCAGTACAAACAGATACATTCTTTTAATTTCGGAAAAGTGTTATGTTTTTTGTAGGGGTTTGGTTTCAGGAAGCGTGTTTCTTAGTCCTTAAAAGGACTAAGTGATCTCTTAAAATAGCTTCTGAAAACTTGTCCCACAAAAGGGGTCGTCGCCGTGCTTCCTCTGATTTCAAAGGGAAGAGCAACGTCCTTGGATTCGGCCTGTGTTCTTAGTCTTCACTTGGTCTTCCGTGGGGGCCAGGAGATACTTAGCTATCCGTTGTTGGGTAAAAATGAAAGCACGTCTTGTTTCCTTTGGAATTTGTTTTATTATTTTCTCAAAGATTATCCTGGGGAACTTCCCCCAGGGACTGTAGACGAATTGAGACTGCGGCCCGGAAATCACTTAACTATTCCTTTATAAAGGATAACAAATCGAAAATTGTATCCCAAAGATGCATGTGATATATTCAACTGAAGTTGTAGGAGTATTCGGTTTCATTAATGCGTAATCGTTGTTCACTGATATCCACAAGCATTGAACTTTGAGACTCTGCCGTAAAACAACCGAATCGACTTATCTTTGTTAGCCCGGATATGACTAACAAGTGAGATTCGGACTTAATTGTGGCGTATACATCTTGATCTGATCTAATTTACCTTGGTAATGGGGGAAAGAATGCAAACAAAATAACTGAACATCATTTTACTAGCGTGCGTAAATTTTCTTTATTATGCTTAATCCTGCGTAAACGATGATCGACACTCTTTGAAAATCTTTCTCGTAATGTTAATATTGTGCCCTGTGAGTAGGGCGTTAGAATATACTCACAGCTAGACCAGCTTGTCGTAAGAGGCGACTAAAGGCCGAGTGGTAGCCGGGGTCCCAAAGCCCAGTGCGCCCGGTGAAATACCACCCCATCAAGCTTTAGGCTCCGTGAAATGGTCGGAAGAAATCCCTGGCCATCTTTCGGAGCTTGGCTGATGGACTGGTTCGAGAAAAGGTTGGTTAGGTGGTAGTCGGTCCCAAGGTGAGATACCACCCCGTCACGCCGTACATTCCGCGACATCGCCGAGAGAAATCTTCGACGGTGTTTCGGATGTGTTGCTGATGGCCCGGACTGACACGGGGATAAGTCATGATGGTGCCTTCTGATATAAAGAATTCCGGAGGTAAACTAGTCTCCCATTCGGATCTCCGGGGGGGACTATGTCAGGGGGAACATCATGCAGATATCATGATAAATAATGGAACTTTAAGAGGTTCGTCATCGCATAACCGGGCTCGCTCTCGAGGCTCGGCCCGCGCTCGACTGGTGACGGCATTTTGTAACATCAGGGGCATCGGTTTCACCAATACGAATGTAAACGCCGTCCACCAATATTTGCAAACAACGAAAGCTGATATCCTTGCCATAACTGAGACCCAGGTCGATTCGTCAACTGATTCGACATATCTTCGTTGCTCAGGATACGATTTACATTCGAGATTCCGTTTTTTCCGTCTGCGTCTTCGCGCGGTCCGATCTGGCTTGCCAGAGAATGGGGGTGTTGGAACCCAATAATATGGACATCATATGCTTGAGGGTCGTGCTGAGGAATTCCGTTAAATATCTTTGTTGTCTTTACCGCTCCCCTAATGACGATCGACCGGCGACATTTTTCGAACATCTTTCATATACCGTCGACTGGATACAGATCAACCGCCCAGCTTCTGAAATTGTTGTCCTTGGTGATTTTAATGTGCACAATTCCGGCTGGTTGTTTTTGACATCCGAACCGAGTATTTTTACCGTAGAGGTTTCGCGCCACTGGGAAACTCAGATCATTGCTTCGTATCTGTCGCGCAAGCACTTGCATATCAAGCGAATAACCGGCCTAGGCAGCTTCGCCATGTATGGAAGTATTAGGCTGCTAACTGGGACGATTTGCGAGATTTCTTCGCATCCTTTACATGGTCCGAGGTGTGCTTCGGAAATTCCGATGTTAACGCTTGCGCGGAGTCGGTATCAGAGATTATTCTTCTGGGGATGGAGATGTATATTCCACATTCCATCAAACGAAGTTCGTCTGATAAACCTTGGTTTGACAAAAAATGCGAGCTGATTACAGCGGCAAAAAATAGAACTTTTAAGCAATGGCGCTCCAATCCCACGGATGTTAACAGAACGAATATTGTTAGAATCAGAAACGCGTGCAACCAGGCGATTGATACCGCGAAGAAGGCTCACAACGACAGGGTGATCAATAAGCTCCTTCGGTGCCCAACTGGTTCGCGCTCCTTCTGGTCAATGGCAAAAGCTGTCAGCAGTAACTTTGCATCCTCCTTCCCTCCGTTGGTGACAGACAGCGGGACGTTAGTCACGAATTCAAAGGATAAAGCTAATGTGTTCGCAAATTTATTTTCGGCGAATTCAAACCTCGATCCTGGCCTTTTGGAGCTGCCTGTGATCTCGTCGGTACAGTCTTCCATGCGGGATGTGAGATTTCGTCCGCGCACTATTCAACGCATTCTACGTGAACTGGATTGTAGGAAGGCAACCGGTCCGGACGGAATACCAGCAATAGTCCTTAAGAACTGTGCTCCAGAACTATCGCCGGTTCTTGGCAGACTCTTCCGCTTATCTTATGCACGGAGGACCTTTCCTGCCTGCTGGAAAATCGCTCGAGTTCAGCCAATCCCAAAGACGGGAAAAAAGTGTCTCCCACAAAATTACCGTCCGATAGCATTACTGTCTATTTTATCTAAGGTAATGGAAAAAGTCATCAATACAGAGTTGGTTAAGTATTTGGAGTGCAACGGACAGCTGAATGATCGTCAATACGGATTCCGTAGCAGGCGGTCCACAGAAGACCTTTTGACACTTATAACCGATATATGGACATCTGCGATTGAACGGCATGGTGAGTCAAGGGCGGTCGCATTGGATATTTCCAAGGCTTTTGACCGCGTCTGGCACGGGGCATTGCTGAGCAAACTTCGTTCATATGGACTTTTCCAACAGCTTTGCGACTGGATGAGGAGCTTCCTCGAGAATCGACCGATCCGGGTTGTTGTGGACGGCGAGTGTTCGGATCTGTATCTTGTTAATTCGGGGGTGCCCCAAGGTTCTATTTTGGCTCCAACCTTGTTCTTGCTTCACATAAATGATTTATTGGAGACAACGGATAACAAAGTGTTCAGTTTTGAGGATGATAGTACGCTCGTTTCCTCCTTTTCGAGTGATCGGCGGATTGGTGCATCAACGTCACACCAGATGAGATGTAGACAGATTGACTCTCTGAATCGGTATCTGGATAAAGTCCTGCAGTGGGGAAAGGCCAATATTGTCGACTTCAATGCAACGAAGACCCAGTTTACAACATTCACAAAGAAAACTGGATCATCGGTTCCACAGCTGAAAAAAAAAAAAATTGGCTACAAATAAAGTATCCTGTACTTTTCTTAAGTATGCAAAACTGTAACATTCTTACTACACAAATGAGGCTGGTAGACTAGTGGATGTACCGGCAATCGGAATAAATTTGTACCTGGAATAAATTTCAGCCAGATATCTGAATTATTCAGTGTTTTATTTAAATACAAAATTATTGTTTTCCTATTAAAAAACCCGATATAATATTGGGTTGAGCTCCTCGATAGTATAGTGGTTAGTATACCCGCCTGTCACGCGGGAGACCGGGGTTCGATTCCCCGTCGGGGAGCCCCTGGCGCAAGACTAATAACCTTGCCCAGAAAAACAATATATTATGGAAAATATAACAAGCTTCGGGACTTGCTAAATAAGGCCGAGACTGGATCCCGGTTGTACTTCCGATGAAGATGATGATGATAGGTTGATAGGGTGGTATTTCACAAGACAGTGTTTCGCGGGCAGACTCAATCACACGAAATGAGTTGTTTATGGCTTGTTTTTTTTTTGTTTGTAACATTTGCATGATGTTCCCCCTGATATAGTCCTCCAGCCCCCGGAGAACCAAATGGTGAACTAGTGGGTTGTACCACATGAAATGTCCGATTTTCGCTCAGTCGGGGAAAAGAAGTTCTCGAGTGAACATCTATGCCAGATCTTTAAATTTTCGTTTTTTATACAGTAAAGTGGTACGTGTGCTTGACGTGTGAGAATTTTAGGATTCGTTACAAGTACAGTTTTTTCTTCCTAGGGATTGTTTACTAATGCTGTCGGCAGTTCAAATTCGAACCCTCTTCCTTTATGAATTTAGAATGGGGCATAATGCGTCATTGCTCCTCGATAGTATAGTGGTTAGTATACCCGCCTGTCACGCAGGAGACCGGGGTTCGATTCCCCGCCGGGGAGCCTCTGGCGCAACACTAATGACCTTGCCCGGAAAAAACAAATCATTATGGAAAATTTAATAAGCCTCAGGACTTACTAAATAAGGCCAAGACGCGCTCCCGGTTGTAGTGCCGATGATGATGATGATGATATTGCGTCATTGGCAATGAAAAAAAATAATGACGCATTCGAGGATGTAGCGGTAAACGAACGCACTATACGATGTTGGTTTGGAAAGTTCCGTTCGTGAGATTTCAGCCTCGAAAGCGAACCACGTGGGAAGTCGGAAACGTTAGTTGACGACGATGTTTTCAGAGCAACGGTGAATGCGGACCCAATGAAATCGATGCGAGAAATTGCACACGGCATGGGAGTATCCCCAATGACAATAAGTCGACACATTTCTCTCACAGGAAAGATAAAGAAACTCGATAAGTGGGTACCTCATGAACTGAACGAGTCCCAAAAACGACTGCGCATCGCTGAGATTACGAAACCAAACTGAACTGTTTTTGCACCGGTTAGTCACCTGTGATGAAAGGGGGATTCTATACGATAACTGTAAAAGACCAGAGCAGTGGTTTATTGCAGGTGAAAACCAAACCACACCCCCATGTCTGATCTTCACCTAAAAAGGTATTTGGTGACAATGAATGAATGAAAACTCGTTCTTACGACAACTTCGTGGCACCAAGTGTGTCATACGCCCAAATAGCAGGTGGAGTAAAAAATGCACCAATCTTAGAACAATCACGCAATATCATTAAAACGCCTGATCCAGGGGCACAAACTGACATAACAGCAATATAACTGTCCATACAAGGACAGTTTGCTGCGTTTGATAAAAAATTCGAAATGATCGAAAAAAAAACTGACGGAACAAGTGATTCGAACCTGTTTCCAGATCAACCCACACTTTAATCATAGCGTTCATCATCATCATCATCGGCACTACAACCGGGAACCGGTCTTGGCCTTATTTAGCAAGTCCTGAGGCTTGTTAAATTTTCCATAATGATTTGCTTTTTCCGGGCAAGGTCATTAGTCTTGCGCCAGAGGCTCCCCGACGAGGAATCGAACCACGGTCTCCCGGGTGACAGGCGGGTATACTAACCACTATACTATCGAGGAGCCAATCATAACGTTCATAGCGGCTGAATTAACTCTAAAAATTATTGCTGTCAATGTTAATTCACTAATCAGCATGGAAAGGAGGGATAATCTCAGCAATCTGCTGGAAACTGAACGCCCAGATGTGCTTTTGGTTAAGCTAAATCAAAGGCACAAATTGGGTTACCCAAATTATAAAGTAATTAGACGAGATCGTCCAAATTCCACTGAGGGGGGCGGGGTCGTTGTCTTTGTGAAAAATGGTCTACAACACAAAGTCGTCTACAGTAGAGATGTATACAAGTTCCAGGTACTAGAAGCCTGAGTCTTAGATATTCCTTTGAAAAGTCAAAGGCACCTATATGTGATCTCTGCGTATGCTCCCGAATCTCCACAGTGTCTACAGTTTATCAATGAACTTGATACCATTTTTCGAAGTCTCAAGTTAGACTCGGAAAATAATTATTTCTTAATGGCGAGAGATCTCAATTCCAAGCACAGTACTTGGGGTAACCTTATCACAAACACAAGAGGAAATGTGTTGTTCGACTGGTGGCAAACAAACGCTATCGAACATAAACTAGAATTGTACGCTACAAGTACGCCGTCATATCCAAGAGGAAAGTCCATCTTGGATTTACTGTTGTTCGACTGATGGCAAACAAACGCTATCAAACATAAACTAGAATTGTACGCTACAAGTACGCCGTCATATCCAAGAGGAAATTCCTTCTTGGATTTACTGTTGTTCGACGAGCGAATACAATTATTAGATACGGATCTAACTACTCGAAATTATCTTCGTACAATCGAGTACGATAGCGATCATTATAGACTTGATGCCATAATACATGTCCCAAACGAACATTCACTACTTAAGCAGTACAAACAGATACATTCTTTTAATTTCGGAAAAGTGTTATGTTTTTTGTGGGGGTTTGGTTTCAGGAAGCGTGTTTCTTAGTCCTTAAAAGGACTAAGTGATCTCTTAAAATAGCTTCTGAAAACTTGTCCCACAAAAGGGGTCGTCGCCGTGCTTCCTCTGATTTCAAAGGGAAGAGCAACGTCCTTGGATTCGGCCTGTGTTCTTAGTCTTCACTTGGTCTTCCGTGGGGGCCAGGAGATACTTAGCTATCCGTTGTTGGGTAAAAATGAAAGCACGTCTTGTTTCCTTTGGAATTTGTTTTATTATTTTCTCAAAGATTATCCTGGGGAACTTCCCCCAGGGACTGTAGACGAATTGAGACTGCGGCCCGGAAATCACTTAACTATTCCTTTATAAAGGATAACAAATCGAAAATTGTATCCCAAAGATACACATTTTCGTACAACAATCTCGATATTTCGAGTGAGATGTTGTGTTTACTTTAGATAAGAATTCAATTTCTTGAATTCTTATGAAACTATTGCGCAGATGTGGGAATGTATCTGCTTTTGAGTTTTTGTTTGTTTTCCTCAATGGAAAATTTTCAGATAGAGATAATGATCTCTGAATTTTGGATTTGGGTGATGCTGTGGGGTAAATGAGAAACGTAAACGAATATTAGATTCGTTTATTGCGAATTTGATTTAAATTCAAGATTTTGGATTTAATTATGCCGTGGGGGCAAATGTTATGCGATAAACGAATGTTTGATTCGTTTATTGCGAATTTTGGTTCATGCTTGGGTTATTGTGGGTTTTGATAATATTTTGGCGTTTTAGCGTATTATAGCTAGGATTTGGATGTAGGAATGGGGGAAAAAGGTAGTAGGGCTTTTTAGAGCACTACAAAAGCACACTGGTCGCGCTTTGACCGGGTAATAAAAAAAGAAATACGCTCCAATTGCGTAGATCCACCAACTGACAGAAATCTTCATAATGACGAAATTGATCATTATCTTTCGACGATGAACAACATTGTTACTAATACAATGAATCGTTCTATCCCAAAAGTGTCTCGCATGGAGAGCCATACAAACCGATACAGAAACTCAAAGAACGACGAACTACATAGGCAAGAGAGTATTCTGCTCTCTAAGTTAAAACTGCTCTACAGACAGTTCAGCGATCCAAATAGGCAGGAAATAAAAACAATCAAGTCACTAATTAAAAATCTTCAAAAACCGATCCGTGACAACTATAGATCAGTAATTAATGAAGACAGGAACAAGAGAATTCAAGCCATTAAAGCTAGTGGACCGAATATGTTCCCACAAATAAATAAAGTCTTTCGAAGGAAAGATTATAATGACATCCCATGTCTGCGAGTTCCGCGGACTCCCGAGAATTGTCAAACTCTGCTAAACGCAGGACTTACCCTGGAACACATCAACTCTAACGAAGACTTCATAATAGTCGAGGATCCGCAAAAAAAGGCGAACTCAATTGGCGCGAATCGGCTCATTCTAACCTTGACCTGGAAAATAGGGCTCTCCAAAAACATATTTCGCTACGCAATGAACTAAACAGTTGGCGTCTCTTAAGTCGAAGTTTCACTATCTTAGCGAAAATAATAGAGCGGATTCCCCGCTTAGCGATCTAACAAAAAATCTTCTGGAATAGATAGTATTCCAAATATTGTTCTAAAGCATTTACCTCTTGAAGTAGTGAGGGTTTACACTATTTTGTTCAATAACGCTCTAAATAATGCATATTATCCAGCCCAATGGAAATCTGCAGTAGTCCATCCCATCCCCAAAAAGGGCAAGGACAGGAGCAATCCAGCCAATCTTCGCTCGATTAGATTGCTTCCGAACATCAGCAAGATATTCGAGAAAATTATAAATAAAGCATTGATTAACTGGTGTGAGGAAAATGGTATTATTCCGAACAACCAGTTTGGTTTCCGTTCGCAACATGACACCGTTCATGCTGCGACAAAACTTGTTTCCGACATACAGTGGAACAAGGCGAAGCGACAATGCACAGGGGCCTGTTTGGTTGACTTTGAAAAGGCTTTCGAGACCGTATGGCTAGAAGGGCTGGTATATAAGTTATCAAATCTAGGTATGCCCGAATATTTATTATACATTATCTACGATAGGATAATGGGTAAACAACTTGTGGTGAAATGTGGACATATAATCCGTAACAAGACGTTCCACATCAAAAAGCGCCTACAACGGGGAGCAGTGAATTCTCCTATTTCATTTAACATTTCACTAGTGATCTAGTGGGATCTGGAGAAAAGATTGATGTCATCAACAGACTTCTGGAAAATGATTTCAACAAAGTCAAACGTTTTTGCGACGACTGGAAATTAAAAATAAATTTCCAGAAAACAGAGACTATCCTTTTCAGAATGCCACTGTCCAGTGCATCAAGGGATACAAAACAGAATCGGAAAACATTTTCTATTGCAGGAAGTAATAATCTTCCTCTACAAGTAAAAACTGTAGTCAGATACCTTGGAATCTGGCTTGATCAGTATCTTTACTTTGATAAGCATACAGCAGCTGCTCTTACAGCAGCTAAAAACGCATATGCAATGTACAAATGGAAGGCCCGGTCCGCTTCGGGCGTCCACGCTAAGGTTGTCCTTCTGAGTAGGCCATGAAGTGGTGCTTGTAGATTGGCGGTGTGCGGGACGCATTATAGTCTATAAAGAGACATTCTTTGGTACTAGTGCGGTTTGGGATGTTAAAGGATTGATTGTCTGACAACGTCCATTGGAGACGGGGGAGGTTAAAATCGCCAATAATAACGATACCATCCAGGGAAGTGCTTAACTCGGTTAGGTGATCAACTGCTGCTATTGCGAATTCATATGACACGATGGGTTTAAGGATACAACACTGATATATAAAAAGAATAAAATTTATGGTTACAAAAAAAGCTTCTTCTACCTCTAAACGATCAAAGCTAAATGGTATTTTGCTAAAATGCTCATTTTGAGAGCGAAAGTTGTACAGGGACATCTTTTTAAAAGGTAACCGGAAGTCCATCGGGTCCAGGGCTGAACCGTCTTTAAGCAAGTTTAATTTTAATTCAACTAAGTGATGCTGGATAATTTGAGCGATGAAGGGCCCAGGGGGAAATCGGGCAGGTCTTTGAAGTAAGGCGGGTAAGGCTCGAAAGAGTTGTCCTTGAAGGACTTTTAAAGAAAGAAGCGAAAAGATTGGCAATAGTTTGTGGGTCGGTTGAAGTAATCCTGTCATAGGAAAGGGAGTTGGGATAGGCCTCAGATTTACGTTTATAGTTAATAAACTGGAAAAAAGATTTGGGGTCATTTATCAGGCTGTTTTGTGGTTTTGTGAGATAATTGTAGTAAAGGGAGTTGTAAAGCTCGGTGAATTTATAAAAGGAACCGAGAAAGTTGGAGTAAGATGCCACGTTTAATTTGCCATTGTCCATTAATCCAATTAACGAATACACGGATCTTAAAGGGGTAAGCAGGCGTTTATTGAACTTTCTAAACGTGTGGAGACAAATCTTTTCTCAAAATCCAATGTAAGAACTGCATCAATGTTTTCGTGCACGATAACGCACTGATGTTTTCATAGCTGCAACCCACCCAGTTTTTTTACATAATGCAACAATTTTTGTAATCACAGATGTGGGTGTTAAGCAACAGTGTGTGTGGTTCTCTCCGAGTTCAAAAAATTGGATAAAGAAATCATGACAGCATTTCCTCACATGCAGCAAAGTCTCGCATCGTAACAAGAAACCTGTTATAATTATCATCATCATCGGCACTACAACCTGGAACCGGTCTTGGCCTTACTTAGCAAGTCCTGAGGCTTGTTAAATTTTCCATAATGATCTGTTTTTTCCGGGCAAGGTCATTAGTCTTGCGCCAAAGGCTCCTCGACGGGGAATCGAACCCCGGTTTCCCGCGTGACAGGCGGCTATACTAACCAGTATACTATTGAGGAGCTCTGTTATAATTATACCAGGACAAAAATCACTGAAAACTTATTACTCTTTTCAAAGTGTAACTAATCTCAACTACGATTCAAAACGAAGGGAAATTCCAGGATGACTCCGAATTCTATGTTTTGACTAAGAAGCAAATGACCCCATTTCATTCATTCTGTTGCCCACAGGTGGCGGTGGCATTTCTTATCCGCCATCAACAAATTTTTATAGTTCCGAGACGTTATTTTAACCAATGCAGAAATGAGGCATTCCGCAAATACTTTAGAACTGCAAATGGATATCCAACATTAGATAAAAGCTTACACAAGGTGGCGCCGACGGAAGTACCAAAGTGCTTTCTAGAAAAGTAAAATAAAACATGCTATTCTTAAAACATTAGACGACAGCAATACCTGGCGAAGTACACAGTATCGGTGTCGCGTGTATTCACCAAGTTCATAGAAGTAATTATTGCATTTGACATTAAAAGCCGGTAAATGGCGAGTGAATTAATCATTTATTTATAGTGATTTGCTGAAAACTAACACCCAAAACCAGTGCGCGCTTTCGCATTATTTAGTGAACTAAAAGTGCTTTTTGATAATCACATGTAACACGCCGAAAATGTCTCTAGACCTGAGTGAGTATCCATTTCTCCTTCGTATCTCACACATGCCCAATTGACTTCCCATCGAGATTTTCACAGTTCAGCTGACGAAAGAGTAAAACAGCTTTCGTCATTGATTGAATTAAATTGAATTTATTTCTTAAATTAATTTTTTACATTTTCATTAGTGAACTACAGAGCAACTGCCGGTTTGACAGTGGTAGCGTCCTCAAAAGGCGCCGTAGGTAATCGCGCGGGATTCTACATAAGGAACAACATTGAAATGGGTTATAAAATATTTTCTAATTCACTGAATTGTAAAACGTACCAATTTCTGTGCCCTTTTCTCTAAAATTCCATAGGCGAAATGGTTTATTATTATTCCATTGGGAAGTGCAACACCTTGCACTCGATAAATGCTTCCTCCGTTGTTTTTCTTGCTGATCTCGTGCACCGTGTTGATGGTACATCTTCCGAGAAAGTGCGATGATGCTACCATTGGACCACGAGATATATCAATGTGCTTCCCTATTCTGTAGAGAATTACTCGCCCCTCATTCTGGGAAAGAATACTTGGGAGTTGTTCTTTTTTGTAGCAATTGTCGCAGAACATCTCTTTAGCTAGAGCTTCACCAACGACTAGTCGCTCGATTTTCTGATCAGCTACAGCGATTTTCATCATTTCCGCCGATATTGCACGCAACTCTCGTACAGTTGGAGTCCAATTTTGTTTTGCGATGTAAATGTCGTGGACGAAACTTCCGGATTTAACTGGAAATTATTAACCTGGTAGTCATGGCAATAAAATGAGATTTGTGTATTTACTATTGGGTCCTGGAAAACTGTGAAGTACTAGACCCGCTTCCTCTTTGAAGATGTCGCTGAGAGCAGCACCCAAAATGAAAGAACAGCTCCGCCAGAATGCCCTGAAATCAATTGCAACGTTTGTTGATTGTTTCCACTATTAATTCTTCGACTTACTTATTGACTACGTGCGGATCGTCTACTTTGAAATGCAACAGCTGTAGCGTGCAGGAGTCCTCCAATGGGCGGTGCATATCCCAGGGTAAGTGGCCGTTTATTAAAGCCAGTGCAGAACGCTTGCAGTGACCTTCTGTTAAATGCTGGGCACAGTTGTATGGAGTGGACAAGCCACGATTCATTATGAATGTTGCATTCTCTGGCAATCCCACATACTTAACTTCAATTTTCTCGATGCGGCCAACTTGTTCTCGCTGGCGCTTGGTTTCATCGTCAAAAAGTTTATTCTTGTAATTAATCCTTTCTGCTAGCGGTTTTGTACCTGAAAACGAGAGCGTTGTGCTAAATATAGGTAATCGATTTATTTTCATTCTTTAGTTTTTACGTCGTCCTTAAATTCATGTAAAGAAATTCGTGACATGATTACTGATTGAAACTTACTCGCTGACATATATCGCAGTGCCTGAGATGTCACGCGTTGCATTTTGAACGGTTTATGGGGATACCTTGTTTTCACTTGTTTTATGTGTTACACAAATAAATAATTATAATTTAGGGCTCGCAAACAAAATTACCACACTCGGCAATGTGTCGTCTACTATTCCTTTCCCGGTACAGCATGTGAAATGTCAGATTTGATTGGAGAGCTTTTACGCTCCTCCTCTAAGTCAAAGCTTCTTCACTCTATTGTTGTTGTACAGGGCGTCTGGAAAACTGATAATTACATTTATCAAACAATTGTGCTCAACTTAGATTTAACTAGATGTAATTAACGAGTAATTATAAATTGTACTCTGGCGCAAGGCTAATAACCTTGCCCGGAAAAACAAATTATTATGGAGAATTTATCAAATTTTACTTGCTAAATAGGGTCAAGACCGGATCCCGGTTGTAGAGCCGATGATGATGATGATGATAAATTGTACTCATCTGTTATTTACTGGGTTTATTTGAATTGCAAAGAGCTTCGTTAAAATTAATCACTTTCCATCAGATAATTGTGCTGAACTAACATTTAACAATTTGTAATTAGCTAGCGTTTGAAAATTTCCAATTTTGACAAATTGCATTTTGTTCTCATTGGATTTATGTTCCTTGTCGTTAAAACTAATCATTGCCTTCATCAGACAATTGTGCACAACTAACATTTAACAATTTGTAATTAGCTAGCGTTTGAAAATTTCCAATTTTGACAAATTGCATTTTGTTTTCATTTTTATAAAATTTTATTTTTTCTTTTATCTTAGTTTCTAAATTACATGCTAGACAAAAAATGCTTAAATTCTAGCTTAATTATCTTATATTATAACTCACTGGTCCTACGACCAGACGCTCTAAGCTAAACATTACATAACGACTGTATAATTTGCCTTTCGGCGACAGAACTTTCTTGGTGGCAGTACTTATAATTATTTTAATGACAAAGAAAAATTTTGAAAACTTTGTGTCGAATTTCTTTTTTGTTTTTTTCTTAAAATTTAACCTACATAATTTTTTTTTAATTTTATTTAAAAGAACTTAACTTAAATCTGATCATCATCATCATCGGCACTACAACCGGGATCCGGTCTTGGCCTTATTTAACAAATCTCTCCACCGGTCCCGATTTCGAGCCGATGTCATCCAGTTTGGCACTCCCAGGCTATGGGCGTCCTGGTCTACGCCATCCCTCCATCACAGACAAGGTCTGCCGCGCTGTCTCCTTCCATACATCCTGCCACAAAGGACTTTCCGGGCACGCTCCTCTTCGCTCATACGAGCTAGGTGTCCCGCCCACCGGAGTCTATGGAGCTTGATTTTTCTTACAATATTAGCTTGAAGGTAGATTGCGTACAACTCATGGTTGTAGCGTCTCCGGAATCGTCCTCCCTCACATACGGGGCCAACAATTCTCCTTAAGACCTTTCTCTCGAACGCGGCCAAGAGTTCAGAGTGCCTTTTATTAAGTACCCAGGTCTCGGATCCATACATGAGTACTGGTAAGACCATGGTCTTGTACAGTAGTGGCTTGGATGTTCTGGATAAATTTCGGGATTTAAAGAGCCTTGATAGACCATAGTAGGCTTTGTTGGATTTAAACCGTTCGCGTATTTCTTCTTCCATATTGTTATCGGCTGATACCATTGATCCAAGGTAGTTAAAGGATTGCACTACTTCAAATTCGTGCTCCACTACCCTGATAGTTTGACCAACGTTAGGTCTTCTCTTCGCAGAAGTTGCCACCATGTACTTAGTTTTTCCCACATTAATGTGCAGTCCCAGTTTTTGTGCCGCCTGCCCGATCTGGGTGAAGGATTCATGTACCGCCGATTCGGTTCAACCGATGATGTCGATGTCATCTGCGTAGGCAAGAATCTGGCTGGACTTGGTGACAATAGTCCCTTTTGTTGTAACACCAGAGTCACGGATTGCTTTCTCCAACGCCAGGTTGAAGAGGAGGCAGGCCACACCGTCCCCTTGTCGGAGTCCATTATAGATGTTTATTGGTTTGGACAGCAATCCCACTACTTTTACTTGACTAGTTATGTTGGTCATGGTCAATCTACAAAGTCGTATCAATTTGTTTGGAATGCCGAATTCTCTCATGGCATTATATAGTTCTACCCTGGCTATGCTGTCGTAGGCGGCCTTAAAGTCTATAAATAGATGATATAATGGAATCTTAAATTCCTGACATTTTTCCATCGCCTGCCTAAGGGTGAATATCTGATCAATTGCTGATTTGCCTGGGATGAAGCCACTCTGACATTGACCAATGATGACTTTAGCGTATGGGGATATCCGATCTTGTAAGATAGTGGAGAGTATGTTATAGGCGGTACTCGGCAATGTTATACCCCTACAGTTGCTGCACAATGTGATATCTCCTTTCTTATGTATGGGGCAAATTATACTGCGACGCCGCTCTTCCGGCATCTCCTCTTGCTCCCATACGTGCACCGCGATCTCATGAATTGCGTGATGTAACGCTGTCCTTCGTTGTTTGATCAGCTCAGCTGGTATGCCATCAGCTCCAGGGGCTTTATTTGATTTTAGCTGTCTAATGGCTTTTAATGTTTCCTCAATGCTTGGTGGCGGCAGCATTTGGTCTTGATCTTGCAATGGTGGAGCCTCCAATTCTTCTGTGAGCTGACCATTTAGCAATTCATTGAAGTGCACTTCCCATCGCTCCAGAATGCCTTCAGGATCGGTGATCAGATTACCCTCTTTATTCTTGCAGTAAGTGCAGCGTGGTGTGTACCGCGTCATACTGCGAATTATTTGGTAAAACTTCCGCGCCTGGTGCGGACCTCGCTCTCTACTTTTCTGTATTTCACATACAAGGTTTTCTTTCCCAGGCACTCTTCTTTTGTCTGTGAAGTCTTTTTTCAGATCTTCTGAGCTCTTTGTATTTCTCCTCGCGTACTGGCGTCCTATGAGACTGCTGCATTGCCCGGTATGCAGTATTCTTACGTTCAGTCGCTAGTTTGCACTCATCATCAAACCAGTCGCTCCGATCTCTACAACTACTGCCTAAGATGGAGTTGGCAGTACTAATGACAGTATTCTTAAGGCGTGTCCATTTCTCTTCTACGCCTAGTATTCTGGCCCCAGGACTTATTCTCCCTCCGTCAAACTCTTCGAGGGCGAGTCTTAACGCATGACCAAAGGTGTTACTGGTATTCTCATTGCGTAAAGCAGCCGTGTTGATTCGAACCTGATCCGCGGATGCAATACGCCTCCGTAAGGCAATCCGCGCTCGGAAAACTGTACCAACAATATAGTGATCCGAGTCGACGTTGGCACCTCGGTACGCTCGTACCGTCATCAGGCTCGAGGAGTGGCGGCGATCTATCAGCACGTGGTCAATTTGGTTGCGAGTGGCTCCATCAGGTGATACCCAGGTGGCTTTGTGGATATCTTTACGCGGAAACCTGGTACTCGCAACGACCAAGTTTTTCAATGGTGCCAGTTCGATGACTCGTAGTCCATTGTCATTAGTGTTCTCATGCAAACTATGGGAACCTGTGTAGTGCCTGAAAACCGGCTCCCGACCTATTTTTGCATTCAAATCCCCAAGAACGATTTTCACATCATATCTTGGGCAGGCATTGAGGGCCCGTTCGACGTTCTCATAGTATTCTTCTTTTTCGTCGTCAGGGGACTCCTCTGTAGGTCCGTGAACGTTTATGAGGCTTATGTTCTTTAACTTGACTCGCACGCGAAGAGTGCATAGCCTTTCATTTATTGCAATAAAGCCGGTGATGGCAGGCTTCAGTTTTTGGCTGACTAGAAAGCCTATCCCGAGCACATGGTGTTTTGCATGACAGCTGTAATAAATGTCATACTATTTTCTTTGAATAACACCACTCCCCGTCCATCTTATTTCTTGTAATGCTGTTATGTCAGCCTTATATTCGGACAGGGCATCGGCTAGCTGCTGTGCAGCTCGAGCTCTGTATAGTGAGCGGACGTTCCATGAGAAAATTCTTAAATCGTTTAGCCGTTTTTGTTTCCGTGGTCGTCTTCGTGTATCCGGTCCATATCCGAGGCTTGTTAAATTTGACATAATAATTCATTTTTACGGGCCTGGTTATTAGCCTTGCGCCAACCTTTCTCAGGATGTCGCTGCATGCATTGGTTCACTACTTGGCGGGTGTCAAAGTAGCTATCTAGGGGTGTCATCTTATACTACCCTAATTCTAGAAAAGCTAAGTCTATGTAAGCTGGCTGATGATTTGGTTATTATATATCGACATTGGTATCCAGGTCTTTATATGCCATTCAACCACCAGAACTGTTGACGCTGTCTAATACTATCGTCCCGGTCTCTGTGGGAGATAGCCCTACTGAAGCGCAAGAGCTCTTCTTCGGTGCGCTTTACTTCCCGGTCGTAGCACAATCGCCCGTCTACGAATGATCTACTTACATGATAGATCAGCGGAATTCCGGATCTATCCTGTATAAGCCCTTTCATGTCCAAGTCAAGGAACGCCTCTGGTGGAACAAGGCCGATGCGGCGCACGCTCTCATAGTACAGAGTGTTTGGATAATAGGCCCCGAAAATTAGGTCATTGGACGAGCTTATTGCTCTCGCAATGTGTCCTCTGATTAATTTAATCATAAAATTATCCACCCTATTTATGTACGCTTCATTATATAAAGTCTCATTTGAATAATACTTTTTATAGTCCGATTCCGGTGTCCGATATAATCTGAGACAACTTCTGAGACACTTCCTTTCGAACACCCTAATCTTTTCCATCAAATTTGGACCTATGTTAAACCATACTGGACAACCATATATGAGCATTGGCCTGATTAGCGTCATGTAGCATATGACTTTTACCCTGCTGTCAAGTTGGCTACTGTGAAATAGCCTCCTTGTCATAGCAAACGTTTTTCTAGCCTTGACCAAAGCAGCCTCTACATGTCTGTTGAAATACAGATATTGGTCTATCCAGATGCCAAGGTATTTAACTAAACTCTTGGTTTCCAGTTTATCTCCATGCGGTCCCACGATAACTAGCTTTCGCCAGTTTTTTCTTGTGTCGTTCGTGGCTTTATGTAATGGAGTTCTAAATAGGATGGCTTCACATTTCTGAAAGTTGATCTTAAGTTTCCAGTCATCGCGATAGCGCTGCACGTTGTTGATGTCTCGCTGTATTAAACAATTTATGATCTCAACTTTCGGAGCTTTTCTTTAAATTATGAGGTCGTCTGCGTACGCAATAGCCTGCGGAAGTGCATCTAATAAGTCGCTAATGTAAATGTTAAAAAAAATCGGAGAAAGTACCGCTCCCCGTTGCAAGCCATTCTTGATATTATACGTTTTATTAGAGGTCACATTACCACTTTTGACCACGAACCTCCTGTCCTTTAACATATCGTAAAGTACATATAGTAAAGGGTTATGTATGCCATGTCTGATCCAGACGGTATCAAAGGCTTTTTCCAAGTCGATCGGACAGGCACCTGTGCATTGGTTCCTACATTTATTCCATTGTATGTCCGAGACCAGTGTAAGGTTTTGGGCCGTGTCGTCAAGTGGTGTAAGCGGGGCAGAATCGCGTATATAATGTTAGAAAGGGAATAATGCCATTAAGTTGCTTATTGCATTCGCCATGCAATATGTATGTCCTAATATTCAGTCTAACAAAATAACTGACTAAAATTCTATTTCCCTAAGTGTTGCTGTATGTACCGCAGCCCGCTTAAAGTATATGGCCTAGAGCGCCGCAGTTGCTGAACCAAAAACGTTTCAGGTATTTGATTGCTTTATTATCGAAATTGTTGGGGTATTTATACTCCCAATCAATCACTCAATTATTCATAAATTTCTTAATTTACTCATACAAATTATGCTTCATAAGCCATTACACTTAATTCGTAATTCACTCAAAAATACAAAAATGCCACCAAATAACTGTTGCAGTTCTTTTTGAACAGTTGCAGGTTGTAACGCTCCGGGAACACTCGCGTGGGAAGGGAGTTCCACAGCTTCCCCGCTCTGCAACGGGACGAGTTCTGATGCAGGGATGTTCACGCCGTCGGGAGATGAACCGCAAACCGGTGCGATCCATCGGATTGTCTTGTGGAGCGCATACAATTCGAATTGCGTGGAACAATACCACGAATCTCCGAAGAACAGTACCCGTGATAATATCTGTAAAACAGACAGAGGTCGGCTAGGCGCCTTCGATGTGATAGCGGCTATAGTTCCGACATCAGCGCCTAGACCCCGATCAGGCGGATCGCTCGTCTCTGTATACTCTCAAGTAAGTCGAGGGTATGTTTAGGAGCCGAGCTCCAAACATGAAACCAATATTCGAGCGCCGGTCTACTTTGGGATTTATACAGGAAAAGAAGTTGGGGCGGAGTAAAATGTTTCTTGGTTCTAAAAAGATAGCTCAGTTTTCCTGAGGCTGACCTGGCGATGCTCGACACGTGTTTATACCACGATACATTCCCACAGACCGTGACGCCGAGCGATTTCAAGCTTTCCCCAGATTTGAGGGCCTGGGCATTCATCATCAGTTGGAGAACCGATGATCCACTTTTCTTTGTGAATGTTGTATATTGTGTCTTCGCTGCATTGAAGTCGACGATATTGGCCCTTCCCTACTGCAGGACCTTATCTAGATCCTGATTCAGAGAGTCAATCCGTCTACATGTCAGCTGGTGTGAGGTAGATGAACCAATCGGCCGAACACTCGAAAAGGTGGAGGAAAAAAGAAGGAAACACTCGAAAAACGTACTATCATCCGCAAAACTGAACACTTTGTTATCCGTTGTCTCCAACAAATCATTTATGTGAAGCAAAAACAAGGTTGGAACCAAAATAGTACCTTAAGGCACCCCGGAATTAACAGTACACAGATCCGAACACTCGCCGTCCACAATAACCCGGATCGATCGATGTTCGAGGAAGCTCCTCTTCCAGTCGCAAAGCTGTTGGGAAAGTCCATATGAACGAAGTTTGCTCAGCAATGCCCCGTGCCAGACGCGGTCAAAAGCCTTGGAGATATCCAATGCGACCGCCCTTGACTCACCATGCCGCTCAATCGAAGATGTCCACATATCGGTTATAAGGGTCAAAAGGTCTCTCGTGGATCGCCTGCCACGGAATCCGTATTGAGGATCATTCAGACGTCCATTGCACTCCAAAGACTTAATTAAGTCAGTATTGATGACTTTTTCCATCACCTTAGATAACATAGATAGTAATGCTATCGGTCGGTAATTTTGTGGGAGACTTTTAATGTTTCCTCAATGCTACGGATTATTTGGTAGAACTTCCGCGCCTGGTGCGGACCTCGATTTCTAATTTTCTCTATTTCACAGACAAGGTTTTTTTCCCAGGCACTTTTCTTTTGTCTGTGAAGTCTTTTTTCAGATCTTCTGAGGTCTTTGTATTTCTCGTCGCGCACCCGCGTCCTATGAGACTGTTGCATTGCCCGGTGACTTTTTCCATCACCTTAGATAAAATAGACAGTAATGCTATATCGGACGGTAATTTTGTGGGAGACACTTTTTTCCCGTCTTCGGGATTGGCTGAACTCTAGTGATTTTCCAGCAGGTAGGAAAGGTCCTCCGTGCCCAAGATAAGCGGAAGAGTCTGCCAAGAACCGGCGATAGTTCTGGAGCACAGTTCTTAAGGACTATTGCTGGCATTCCGTCCGAGCCGATTGCCTTCCTACAGTTCAGTTCACGTAGAATGCGTTGAATAGTACGCGGGCGAAATCTCACATCCCGAATGGAAGACCGCACCGGCGCGATCATAGGTGGCTCCAAAAGACCGGCATCGAGGTTTGAATTCCCGGAAAATAAATTCGCGAACACATCAGCTTTATCCTTTGAATTTGTGACTAACGTCCCGCTGTCTGTCACCAACGGAGGGAAAGAGGAGGAAGCGAAGTTACTGCTGACAGCTTTTGCCATTGAGCAGAAGGAGCGCGAACCAGTCGGGCATCGAGTGAGTTTATTGGTAACTCTGTCGTCGTGAGTTTTCTTAGCGGTATCAATCGCCTGCTTGCACGCGTTTCTGATTCTAACAAAATTCGTTCTGTTAACATCGGTGGGATTGGAGCGCCATCGCTTAAAAGCTCTATTTTTTGCCGCTGTAATCAGCTCGCATTTTTTGTCAAACCAAGGTTTATCAGACGAACTTCGTTTGATGGAATGTGGAATATACATCTCCATCCCCAGAAGAATAATCTTTGATACCGACTCCGCGCAAGCGTTAACATCGGAGTTTCCGAAGCACACCTCGGACCATGGAAAGGATGCGGAGAAGTATACTGCAGCTGTCTAGTTCACAAATGTCAAATATGATTGACGTACGACGCCATTTGCAAAAATTATAACATCTTCCGATAGGGTGATTAATTTTGCGTCACCTTGTATTTAACAAAATGTTATTAACTATTACGTTTAACCTAATATAAAAAGGGATCAAACATTGCTTTTAGGTTATCCAATTTTATTTTCTATTTGTAATTTGGATACAATGCCCGGGGCCATCTTGCAGCTCATCGGAGGGGTCAGGATCCAGCCCGTTATCAGTAGTTTTCATTTGTTTCTTGAATCGGGCCATGTTCTTTTTATTATTATGAGTTGACACCTCACTTGGGGAAGGTAGATTCGAAGCGATAGATAGAATTTATTATTTATTTTGTGGTTGCGATGGGGTGATACTAAGTTCGTATTCCTCGCGGAATGTTTTTTATGGTGCAAATGCGACGGATTTGATACTATTCTAATCGACGCGTTCGCCATGCCGCATTGCGAATTCGAGATACCATTTAAGTTATTTGGAAAGAATGTTTTTGAATCAACTTCTTTTCTCCTGACTATAGTAGTACCGATAGTCGTAATACTCGCCCCACACGTTACGCTACCATCTTCGTGTCCAGACCTTAGCGATGATTCAGTTGCCGTTCATCATCACTGACGCCAATCCCGTTGCTGCTTTCACACTTGTTGCCGCTACCCGCAACGTCGTTGTTAGCATTTGGAGTTAAAGCAGGTTTACGTTATGTATGGATTTGCTGTTCATGCAGAAGTTTCTGCCAGTTACTTGGTTGTGACGAGTGTAGGTGGAGTAGCTGATAATGGGGATGTTGCTGAATGTCGGACTATTAGGTGCCGTTCGCGTTCGTGGATTCAATTGATGTGTGTTGAGTTTGATCCGCGATGTCATCCATTCGCTTCGGCTGCGTCTTCGGCGACTCCTGCGGTAAGATCGCGATTCCGAACTTTTGCGTCGCCTTAGAGCTCGTCACGTTGAGCTAGTGCGAGCATTAATTAAGGCGCTGTTAACCCATGAGCACAAGTGCGGGTGCCTACGCAGCGACTTCTTTCGTGAATGATGCTCGCGTATCATCAATCTTGAACGATATCGATCGAACTTGTGGCGGCTCGCGGTATATATTTTCGATAACACCCCTGCAATTTCGTTGACCGATTGACAAGTGTTGTTGGAGTCGTCCTTCGTGTTGAGGTAGTTATCGGCGCAGGATACGTGAGTTCCGCTGTAGGTGAAGCTGTGGCTGCAGTCTCCACTTCATGTTGATTCATCAAAGCCAACGAAACATCAAGCTGAACGTCCGAAAATGGCCGATGCGAAATCTTCCCCATTGTATGCTGCATCTTGTAATGTCAGCGATGGTGCTTGCAACAACGATGCACTAATCGGACCTTGATGGCGAGATTTGGTGCGACTGCTACCACCAATGGAAACGCCTTCACAGAGTCGACTGCTAATAGCGAAATCCGAATCAGATGAATCGAGAGCGACTGCTCTTTAAGTAGTTTGTATGTTTTTTTTTTTTTTGGTTTCGGTAGGAAGGTGGAAATCTTCAAAGATACCTCTGGACCGAACAAGAGGCATGCCAAGTTTTTACCGGCTAAAACCACCTCCCGTCAGGCACATATTCCCGTTGATCCCCGCGGAACTTTCTTTTAGATATTCCATTGCGGGGCGGGACGGATTTTACCAGTTACTCTGCTCGTCGCGTCGCTTAGTTAAATCCCTGAATGATTTTGGATCGGTGAGTTCAAGGATGTCACTGGTCTAATTCACCAGTATACAAGGAAACACTGGGTATTGAGTTGAGTCACTGTACGATCGGCATCGTGTTTAATTAAATCAGATATTCAAAATTGGAAATTTCTCTGTTAACCCAATTCTACGTAAGTCATGGAGCACGTAGCAGATCTGCAGGGGAATGCCCAGAATAATATAAATTATTTGGCGGTTGTAAATTAAGAATCTTGGTGAATACTTTGTTACGTGCCTTAATTGTGACCGTTAGAACGTAGCTAGATTGATCGCACAGAAAAATCTCCAATGCGCTTCGACGTAGAGGCACATATTCCCGTTGTTCCCCGCGGAACTTTCTTTTAGATATTCCATCGCGGGGTGGGACGGAGTTTGCATGTTACTCCGCTCATCGTGTCGCAACTGCTGCATTATGTCACATAGGATATAACTTTCTACGGGCCATGCTTGTTTCGAACTTAGCATGTATTTTATTACTACTGCCGGAGTAACTGTCCGTTTCATATGTCTCTCCAAAATCATTCGTGCGGTCTCGAATCTCACGCACTATGTGAGTACGTGTTCAATGATTGAGCTGCAATATTGAAGTAGTGAGGAGAGAAGGGTTAATCTGCTTCTGTGAATTCACATCCCGGCGAGGGCAACCTCACTGTCTGTATATGCGACCATAGTGATGTAAGTAGGATGAAGTTTGCTTCTGACTCGACGGTATAATTTTGTAAGAAGCACAATTCCTTCAAGCTCCAGCTTGGGAATCGTGCATAGTTGGCTTGCTTTGTTGCTCTTCTCTTAATTGGAATGACGCGACCTCTGGTTGCTAGTAGACGGATTGTACATGTTCACTCTGTAGTAGATTACTCCTGCGTATCCATCTCCCTGTAGATTACTGCTGTGCATTCATCTCCAGAGGCATCACAGAATCTAATAAGCTGGATAGGCGTGCTTTTATATCCTGCGATGCAGTGCGAAATTTTAATGTCACCGAGCCTTTTATTTAGTACCCAGGTCTCGGATCCATACATGAGTACTGGTAAGACCATGGTCTTGTACAGTAGTAGCTTGGATGTTCTGGAGAAATTTCGGGATTTAATTAATTTAATAATTATTGCAGTCCCAGTTTTTGTGCCGCCGACACGATCTGGGTGAAGGAAGCCTGTACAGCCGATTCTGAGATCGTCAGAATTTTCACGCCTTCTGTTGCGTTGCTTATGCCAACATTCGGTTGTGTGGTTTATTCTTAGCGATCCTGGGATCGTGGTAATCATCGTATTTGCTTTGCCCTATGGGAACAGCGTTTTCATTTATTGCTGTTTCTCCGCAATGGCCTTTGTTTAGGCGAAGGGCATTGCGGCAGGGACAAAGGTTTTGCCGACGAATTGTTTTACGGCAACTGGCTTATCGCAGGGGATTTGATGTTTGTCGACATCTGGCGCAGCTGTGTCAACCACTTGTGTTTATCCAGCTGATGGATCGATACATAATTTTTATGCTGGGTCGTGTCCTTCGATCGCCGTGCAGGCGTGGGGAAATTGTCCGGGACTTGTATCTGTGGATACGTGAGGTTGTTGACACCAGTATGTATGTCACCTTTGGTGTCTGTGGGCACGTGAAGTTTGGTTATAGGTGAGTATGTTCCTTGGTGGAACGAAGATATCTCAGCCTATGGTGATTTGTGCGCTTCGTGGAACCGCCACAGGCCCGTGAACCTTTATGCGGCTTATGTTCATAAACTTGCCTCGCACGCGAAGAGTGCATAGCCTTTCCTCTATTGCATTAAAGCCGATGATGGCAGGCTTCAGTTTTTGGCTGACTAGAAAGCCTACCCCGAGCACATGGTGTTTTTCATGACAGCTGTAATAAATGTCATACTCGTTTCTTTGAATAACACCACTCCCCGTCCATCTTATTTCTTGTAATGCTGTTATGTCAGCCTTATATTCGGAAAGGGCATCGGCTAGCTGCTGCGCAGCTCGCGCTCTGTTTAGTGAGCGGACGTTCCATGAGAAAATTCTCAAATCGTTTAGCCATTTTCGTTTTCGTGCTTGTCGTCGTGTATCCGGTCCATATCCGAGATTTATTAAATAGGCCATAATAATTTGTTTTTCCCGGCAAGGTTTGCGTAAACTTTTTTCAGGATGTCGTGGCATGCGGGTGCCAAAGTAGCTATACAGGGGTGTCACGTGGAGACTGCAAGTCAACTTGGATTGAATAGGGCCACAGGGACAAGGATTGACCTGGCCTTCGCCGGGTTGAGAGCAATCAGTGACTTGAGTCTCCGTGGTCGGCTTCGTGTATCCTGTCCATATACGAGGCTTGTTAAATTTTCCGTAATAATTCGTTTTTACGGGCATGGTTATTAGCCTTGCGCCAACCTTTCTCAGGATAAACAAAATTTTAACTTTTAAAAACACATTCATGAAGTGGCAAATTAACTAATCTTTCATTTAAAAAAAATCATATGAATTCATCTGTAAAATTATGAGTTATCTTGCACACGCGTTTCAAAAACATGGTTTTGAAAAGAATCCATTTAAAGCGGCTCCTTATTGAATTTGAATGTACAGTGTGCTCGGGCATGCGTATTTTTCGAGGTCATTTCGACCCGCTAAAATACAAATTTATACTTTTTTTTTGTTTTACACTAACGCGGGAAGATATAAAATAATTTATTTTTCTATTACTAAAGAACATTAGTGTTTTAGGTTCTAATCGTGATTGACCGCCAAAATCCGTCTCCTTTTTTTCTTTTTTTGCTTCCATGTTGTCCTTATCATATGGCAACACATCAGCAGAGCTTTGGAGTCTGCCGACAGGATGTGTGCTGAGGACTGTGGGAACTGTTGGGGTAGTTGCTTATACGCCTTCACGGGCGTGGGTCCAGTAACATACCCACAAAACGTCGCGAGAGAAATTGTTCATCAAGAAAGCAGAAAATAAAACACCGTGGTTTATCGGGTGATGACATTTTATTGGTATTTCGAATATCCTTGGGAACACTAATTATAAAAGTTACAAATATTTGACAATGTGGCACACGAACGCACTGTTATTAATCTCGAGTTCACATACATGGCGATCTTTCTTTAAGTAAATCATTACTACAAAATATTAAATTCACTCCCGTTTAACTTATGTTTCTCGACAATAACTCGACACAAAATCTGACTCTTTGGAATTCACAGACTGTGGTGAGACTGGAGGATGAAATTTGACTCTCCGACGAATTCGTCATCAACATCCACGACCCGCGATGAAGATGGACTTCCATCGGTCTGGAAGTAGCCAATCCGATCTTTTCCCTGGTGATAACCAAAGAGCGATCGAACTGGAATCTTTAACCGACGCATTTCCCCTTTGGCCGTAGAGGCCTGGATGAAAATCCATTTGTTGGAAGCCACGACAACGCAGAAACGAAGGGTGCGTAAAAGGAAGTCTAGATACGCCGGCTGATCGAACAAAAGATCGACTACCGAGGATAGCTGACTATGCCATCATAAATCATAGGGAATAGGGTTTCCTTTCCTGTTGATAACATGTAACCAAAATTCGCTGCAATGATCGAGGCCACGATGCTTGGGTGCATATTTATTTAAGTGTTCATTAACACAAGAGAATGCTGCCGTGCAGGCGAAGATAATTTCTTCTGTTTACATTAAGTGAACAGAAGCATTTCGATTCGATAGCCAGCGTGAGAATCGTGGCTGCTCGTTGTTTGGACAACGTATCCTAGTCATGACCTGATGCGGCGATCGTTCTTCGATGCGGCAACGGATCGTATAACCGGTCATGCTAGTATGCAAACAAACATGCGTACTTGAAGGCTAAAGCAATGTTGTAGATAGTACTAGGGAATATTACAGGCGGCGGAAATGGGTTCTTCTGTGGTGTTAGTTCAGCAAGGGATTGCTCGCCATGGCCAGGGCTAGGATAATGGTTTATTTGTTGTTTTTCTTTTTCGAAAAATAGATCGTAGGGCATGCACATAGGAAATCTGGTTTGCAGATGTGGAGGCCAGCAAGTAGCACGGCATGTCTACTTGGACAACGGATTGGTGAAACGATAACACACAGAGAGGTTGGCGTGTGTTTGGTGGACGTGTGCCGTCCATAGAAGATGCATTGCAAGATGGTAATCTTGTCATGAATTTATATTTCAGGGATGACCCTTCGAAGGAGGGCTTGGAACAGCCCGTATGCAGGTAAGCTGTTTAAAATAGGTGCAAGTAAATTATGGTAATGGGAGGTTCTTTGGGAGAGGGTTAAAGAACCCCACAGAACTTTTAGATAAGGATCTTTGTTCCGAGCATGCAGATGGTGCATGTTACTGTAGTGTTGGGTGCAGGTGGGGATGAGTTATATTTTAATTTATGGCATTGGTAAACCATAAATGTTTGTAGTCGGCTAATAACAGCTGAGAGCTGTGAGAACTTGTAGATAAAGATGTTTGCAGATAGTGTTGGATGCATTAACTCCCACACAAAAGGGAATTTTGAAGTACCCTTAAATGTCAGAGCACAGTGCGAGCGGAGTTAATGTCATATATAACTTGGGGCTTTGAGAGCATATTCTACAAGCGGTACATTGTCGATTTAGACAAAAACGAAATGAATTTTTTGAAGCCGCTACACCAGAATCTCCCCTTAAAAAAACCGTTGTTTCAAAGGTATCGCAATTAATTCACTAACAGTCACATAGATTTAAAAATTGGATAATCGATTTGTAGTTAGTGCGAGAAGGTCTTTCGTACAATAGTAAAAGCGTAAAGGACACAAAAGTCCATCAATTATTAAATTTAGAAAGATTTGTATGATGATGTGAGGCTTAAACCATTCGAGTAGTTTCTTTTCCAAGCAGATCATATTGACTAGCAGTTGATCGTTAGCGTACCAGCATTGTGGGAGTACATGAGTACTGTACCAATTATTGGGCGACTACTATAGAAGTTGCATCGTAAGTTTAATTAAGATCATTGTTGTAAGGACTCTAGGAACTTTAGCAAAAACTATTTTCAGGTAAATATTTTAGGGGCCACTGTATATGCGATGTGTTATATTCATTCTGTACGTGCTAGAATGTATGAATCATATGTACAAACATTTACAAACTATTTACCACTTTTCGTAGATGAAATTAGATATCTAAACTCAAAAAGTGGTGCTCAGATAGACTTGCCTAAACGAATTCGCTAACGAGTGACTCATGTGCATGTAGACAATTGAGTCTCGATGTTGTTCGCATAGAGGACCGTCACCCTAGCCATTAGGGATCCTCTCCACTATACAGTATGCTGTTTGCCTAGAAGCTCGGTCGGGGACTTGAAAGACAATCCAAAAATCTTGTTAATTGATGTTGTATTATGGTAAATCTGTTTTGGGGTTAATGATGTGTCCACAGTGGCAAAACTTAGTGTAAGTTTGTTTACTATACCTATATATGTACTTTCAAATGAGAACACTAATGCGTTTACCACAAGCTTTAGTAAGTTTATCTTATCATAACAATAGTTTGTAGACAATTGTATAGGTAAGATTATTTTCGTAGGTCATGTGAAGGCGATAATTTATATATTTATTACGAAATTTAGAGTCAGGTTCCATTGATTTGCGATCGTTAGAGTGAGTTTGCATTAGTTTACGTATTTCCAGATTTTTGAAGTCTGCTATGAAAATAAAAACGATTCTCTCGAATAGCATATCACACAACGAAAATAAGGTTAATTGTGTGGTATTACGCGTGCGATGAATATAACTTTTTTTCGTATAAACAATTTATTAACGGGTTTGTGATTAAAGTAAACACTTTTCAATTTTAGATACGTTTAAAAATCCACCGTAGAGCAGAGCTGACGAACGTGCCCAAAGTTGGAATTTAAATTGAATTTAAATTGGAAAAAAACTAAAAAACGGTTGTAAAGTTTTAGATTCAATGCCAACCCTCTTTTAACAATACGAGAGTACCTCACCAGAGCCATAGTTTATTTTTGAAGTTTGACGATTTTTCTTTGAAACCATCAATAGTGAACGCGCTTAATAAATTTGTCATTCAAAACTTTCATTTTTCAGGTTTAACTTCGACTGATATCAAATCCGAAGTAGAATCTGCTCTAAAGGAGCAGAATCCCTTATTTACATCTATGAATATTGGGCAGCCGTTAGATTAACTAGAAAAATAGTGAAGTGCTTACGTTTTCTGATTTTATGATGCTATTCTTGAAGTTTAGGCTGGAGGTTTTTGCTTCGCTAATTTGGAGGTAGATCGCCAAAGTCTTCCTTCATCCCATCTGCAGAGAGTGAATTCTTGGCGAGCTTAAGTAGACCACACAAAATTTCAATTTCGTTTCTTGAGGATTGTCAATGAATTTATTGAGGAAACACGAATATCGACGAAACGCACTCTGTTTTCATTCACGACGTTCTCCATTTGTTGCATAGTCCTGTGGGGGTTCTCTATACTACATGGAGAACCAACCCACAATTTCAACCTAATTTTGACCGCCTATGGCGCGTCGCATTATCCCCTATCCCACCGTTCAGCTATTTTACATGTTAAAGGACGCATAGCTAAACTCATTATTCTATGCAGATAATGCATAATTGAGTTTAGTTACGTTTTTGCCATACGGCAACTCCATTTCGCTAACCCATGAGATTTCCATCGGAAATCGCATTTCATGTCGGTTAGCAACGGCAAAGTCTGACCAAACGACGCGGTTGCATAATCATGCAACCGCTGGGGAAATTATCAAAGTATTTAATTTAGTTCCCACGATGTCATATTGGGAAGAACTCAGCTCAGTTAAGTGGTCGATAGCAGCAACTGCGAGTTCGTATGACTCGATAGTTTGCAAAGGTGGTATGTCAAAGCAAATGACGTATAAGGGCTTTAAGCAATATTCAATTTTTATTGCGACATAGTCGAGGTTGGGAGAAGAAGAGATGTAAATAAGAGAGAATGTAAGTTCGTTTTGGGTGGCAAACAGCACGCCTCCGCGGGGGGAGTCGGGACTGGAACGAAGCACATCGTCATTGAGAAATACGTTGGAAGGTGTGGGGGGGGATTTTAGGTAATTGATACTGGGGATGAGGTCAGAGCGTATATGTCAAAGCGGGGGGAGTGAGTATTTTGTAAGATCAAGTGAGACCGGAGTCCTCTGACATTCTGATAGTAGATGGTTAGGAGGAGAGTATTGGGAGACCCCGCAGAGAGTGGGGTGGGCAACCAATTAGGGCCGAAAAAACGTATTATTAACGTTTTCATTGCGTTGTGAACCGGATGCCACTTTCGTGCTAATATATTGACGAAAGGCCGATAGGTCTTTTGATACTTTAAGTGGGGGAATATTGGAATTTTCGTGGATTTTTATGTACAGATTTCGAAGGCTAGGGATGTCGCTGGGTAGACCTTCCTGTTGAATGGAATCCTTGGGGCTCGTTTTAGTTTTGCCTTCGTTGCAGACTGAATCAGGTTTGTTATGGAGGTAAGCAAGATAGTTGCGGACGTTATCGTAAGTCCGACTATTTCTAAGCTTCGAGAGGGCATAGCGGGTATCAGATGACTTAGGGGATTGCCATGTTATCTTAACAGGGGATGGTAAGAGGGTATCAATAGCTGCGGGGGGAGGGGGTGTAGGGCCGAGGCGGGATGAGGAAGTTGGGCGGGATGAGGAAGTTGGGCGGGGGATGTGAGATTCAATCATGAACTAGGTTTCTTGGACAAGTGGCTGTGCTTTCAGGGAGGGGGCTTAATTGTTTGAGAGTGTGCGGTCTATGGAAATTGGTGTACTTAGCACCTGTTTTTAGGTCGAATAAAGGATAGGGACTAGGATTAGGGGCAATTGAATACATCTTCAGGATTAAAGGCCTATACAATTTTGTTAGGTTCTCTACTATGTTCTCAGCCG
The DNA here is from genome assembly GCA_963931805.1 of Microdon myrmicae. Classification (NCBI taxonomy): domain Eukaryota; kingdom Metazoa; phylum Arthropoda; class Insecta; order Diptera; family Syrphidae; genus Microdon; species Microdon myrmicae. Next base: position 96,470,897 of record OZ007501.1, on the reverse strand, counting down.
AATATATTATCTCAAGTATTTTGCACTCTAGCTAACTAACAAGTCGATTCCATTTATGTCACAATAAGATGTTAGGTATTAGAAAAATATACAAAAACATCGCTTCAATGTGAATTAATGGTTGCTAACAAAATGTGTTAATTGTACACCGACGCATCACACCCGTTTACGGTTCATCTCCCGACGGCGCGAACATCCCTACATCAGAACTCGTCTCGTTACAGAGGGGAGAAGCTGTGGAACTCCCTTTCCACGCGAGCGTACCCGGAGCGTTACAACCTGCAACCGTTCAAAAAGAACTGCAACAGTTATTTGGTGGCATCCCAGGGCGCCCACTCGGCGCTATAGGTTCGCCTCTCCGGGAAAATAAATTCGCGAACGCATTAGCTTTATCCTTTGAATTCGTGACTAACGTCCCACTGTCTGTCACCAACGGAGGGGAAGAGGAGGAGGCGAAGTTACTGCTGACAGCCTTTGGCATTGACCAGAAGGAGCGCGAACCAGTTGGGCACCGAAGGAGCTTATTGATCACCCTGTCGTTGTGAGCGTTCTTGGCGTTATCAATCGCCTGGTTGCACGCGTTTCTGATTCTAACAAAATTCGTTCTGTTAACATCGGTGGGATTGGAGCGCCATTGCTTAAAAGCTCTATTTTTTCCGCTGTAATCTGCTCGCATTTTTTATCAAACCAAGGTTTATCAGACGAACTTCGTTTGATGGAATGTGGAATATACATCTCCATCCCCAGAAGAATAATCTCTGATACCGACTTCGCGCAAGCGTTAACATCGGAGTCTCCGAAGCACCCCTCCGACCATGGAAAGGATGCGAAGAAATCTCGCAAATCGTCCCAGTTAGCAGCCCCATACTTCCATACATGGCGAAGCTGCCTAGGCCGGTTATTCGCTTGATATGCAACTGGTTGGACGACCAATACCAAGCAGTGATCTGAATTTCAGCAGCAATATCCACGGTATAAGTGCTCAGCTCGGTTGTCAAAAATAAATCCAGGGTGTTCGCATAATCACCTCGGGCATCCGCCACTCGCGTAGTGTTCTAATTGGCGAAGCGTGTTCACCATATGTTTCTACCAGTAAACGATGACTTTCAGCAGCCTTTTTCTTTTGATTAAATAAGAAAAGCAAGGCGTGCCACAAATGTTCTTTATCAGGCACAAAACTGGACATGAGCACTAACGATAACACAAAGACGTTAGTTTTTGGCGGACTCAACTTCCCAGTGGCACAGCAACCTCTACGGTATAAATACTCGGTTCGGATGTCAAAAACAGATCCAGGGTGTTCGCATAATCGCCTCGGGCATCCGGCACTCGCGTTTGTTCCTCCACGAGTTGAGTCAAGTTGTGGCTTACAGCAAACATCTCCACCAGTCTCCCAGCCTCGTCGGTTCTGTTAGAATGTAACAACCAGCCGGAATTGTGCACATTCAAATCGCCAAGGACAACAATTTCAGAAGCTGGGTGGTTGATCTGTATCCAGTCGACGGTATGTGAAAGATGTTCGAAAAATGTCGCCGGTCGACCGTCATTCGGGGAGCGGTAAAGACAACAAAGAAATTTAACGGAATTCCTTAACACGACCCTCAACCATATGCTGTCCATATTATTGGGCTCCAACCCCTCCATCCTCTGGAAAGCCAGATCGGACCACGTGAAGGCGTAATCTCCGCCCTTAAAACGGAATCTCGAATGTAAGTCGTATCCTGAGCAACGAAGATATGTCGAATCAGTTGACGAATCAATCTGGGTCTCAGTTAGGGCAGGGATATCAGGTTTCGTTGTTTGCAAATATTGGTGGACGGCGTTTACATTCGTATTGGTGAAACCGATGCCCCTTATGTTACAAAAGGCCGTCACCAGTCGAGCGTGGGCAGAGCCTCAAGAGCGAGCCCGGTTATGCGATGACGAACCTCTTAAACTTCCGTTAGTTATCAAAAGATCTGCATGATATTCCCCCTGACATAGTCCCCCCGGAGATCCGAATGGGAGACTAGTTTACCTCCGGAATTCTTTATATCAAAAGGTACCATCATGACTTATCTCCGTGTCAGTCCGGGCCATCAGCCACACATACGAAACACCGTCGAAGATTTCTCTCGACGATATCGCGGAATGTCCAGCGTGACGGGGTGGTATCTCAAATTGGGACCGACTTACAACTTGAACCAACCTATTCTCGAACCGGTCCATCAGCCAAACTCCGAAAGATGGCCAGGGATATCTCCCGACCATTTCACGGAGCCTAAAGCTTGATGGGGTGGTATTTCACCGGGCGACAAGGCGTTGGGACTCCGGCTACCACTCGGCCTCTAGTCGCCTCTTACGACAAGCCGGCCTAGCTGTGAGTATATTCTTATTTATGGCAGGGCAAGCAAAAGTTAGGAAAAAAGGGCTAAACTGTCAGATTGGGCCTTTTCACTTAACACTTCCCTCGAGCCATCTCATGTAAAAAGGGCCAATCTGCATAAAGCTTTACAAATATTTTTTTTAAATAATAATAAAAAAAGGCTATGAGATTAGAATGCTGTTTTAAGTCTTTAAAAAACAGTAGTACCGAATATTGTTTGTATGATGATATAATTAAATATTTCAACAGCAATCACAAATTAAGTTTTAGAAACCATTTCTGGGATGCAGATTGGCCCTTCTTGCGCTACACCATCTATATGATGATTATGTTTTTTATATTGTTTACCAATATTTTATACTACCAACCTTTGGAACCTTTTTAAACCTAAAGCCGCTAGAGAGAATATAAATTAAGCTACCGGTTTAGAAAAAGCTTGCCTGCAGATCTACTGAATGCAATGGCATTGAATCTTACTTTGCTTCCCGGTAAATTAAGGGAAAATAACAAGAAATTTACCTGTTATGTTTTTTTTATTTCATATATCAGTTAACACATTTACTACAAGGAGTTAAGCAAAGATTTTTGAACCCAGCGCATGCATAAATACGCTGTGTACAATATCCAACTTGATCAAAAGTATATTGTTGATGCAGTGGCTTAAGTTATTTTCTATATAATTTAAACGATACATATGTTTTATAAATAGTGTTGGTAGAGTGTTTCAGTTGTAAATCGTTTGACCTAAAGGCACAGGTCTAGAATCGATTTAGAGCGAACGCACTTGAGATAATTCTTGATTTATAAATGAACACCAAAACTTTCTTTCTATAAATAATGTTAGTCTTTTGGTGATAAATAAATGCAGACACTAAAACAAGGATCTAGAGAGCGTGTGTACGATTTTTGGGTTTCTCATTTAGTTCTAGTGTAAATGGAGTGCCCAAGAAATAATTTAGTACTAAATATTAAGTGTTAGATTGTTTTTAAATCATTAACTTACCTTTGACAACAATATCTGCCTTTGGATTTGCATGTTACTATCTACATATTAAGGATGGAGAAGGTTTTGACGCGTCTCTTTATACATGGTATACATACAGTCGTACACCTAACTACACTTGAAGCCTTCGATAGCCAGATGAAGTATCTAATAATTCGTTTTCCTTTACACTCAGTCGAACTGTTGAGGGAACTGCAAAAAGCTTTGAACGTCGAATCGCTTTAAAATCCAATACATTCTGCGGATATCTGTTATACGCGCGCTTTGTCCGATCGACAGTATTAGATATATCACCAGTTCGTGAAACCCCACCTCGTTAAAAATACTCTAATTTAATTCTATAGTAACTACAGTGAGTGTGTAATAATTTTTGATATAATAATTTTTTTTGAATAAATTAGTTTCTTTAAAAAAGGTTTATGTAATATAATAGTCCCATAAATATATACCACCATACTAATACATTTCAGTGGGTAACATTTCTTTTAAATTCCTCGTATATCCGCGGTTGGTTTTTGTGTAGTTATAGGATACCTGCTGACGATCAAAAATATATTTTCTTAGTTGAAGGTGTCTCAAATGAAATGTGATTACTCAGTTGTATTTTTATTATAAGACTGTAAACATATCTAAGCTTCCAGCAAATGACCCACGGGTAATTCAAGAAGTGACAAGAAAACAAAATTATAATGTTTTTCCGTTTTTTGTATATAGTACGAAAGAAAAGTTCACAATGATAAATATTGTTTGATTAAGAAGTTGCAAATATAAAGTGTCATTATTATACTATTTAAACCTAGCTTCTTAATTTAATTGACAGCGTTAAAATCACCAATTAACACCTAACACAGTCAGTAATCTTAGTCGAGGGTGCTTGAGAAAATCAGTGTTTGAACTCAATACGATTTTTAGAGTCTGTGGTATGGATCGGTGCAGATTTATTCAATTGTCTATATATCTTAATGGAATCGATTTTTCGACTCATTCATCACCATCATCGTTGTGATCGCGGGACTGTCTGCGTGAACTTTGACTACATTCCCCCACACCCGACTGTATGTGGGTCCTCTCCACGCATAAGTTGTTTGAAGATAAAAATTCACTTTAATTGAGAACGTCTCATGCCGGCTGACGGTGCATATATACGTAAATGCTGAAATTAAATGAAATCAAATAGGAAATTAAATGAGACATTATTTCAACTGTAATCATACTTGACCTAACAATTTCATGTTGAACAAACATGAAGTAATCATTGGTAACTGGAAATGCTATAAAAACTAGCTATATCTTCACGCTTTTTGATTATCAGAAAAAGGTGTTAAAAATTGATCCAATTGCAGGGATAAATCTTGCTTACAAAATTAATAGATATTTTATACTCTATACCACCACTGAACACGCTTCGTTGAATTTTGATCCAGATGGACTTTGGAATAGGCCGTTAATTCAGTTAACCAGGTTGCTTATACTAACCCAAGGCACTCAGTTAGTCGGCGTACTTACCTTTTCCAACAAAATTAACTCACGAACTTATTATAACACTATAATTATTCAAGGCACTAGTTTCTTGGGGAATCGGCAAGAAAAGGGCGGAGTAGTCTTCAGAAGCCTTTTCACAGCAAACCCTTCAAGTGGACTTTTCTTTATATTATATCGGGGTTTTCAGTAGGAAAACAATAATTCTGTGTTTAAATAAAACACAGAATAATTCAGATCTGGATTAAATTTCTTCCATTTGCAGGACACATATTACATTTCGAATTCGACCTCATTCATATGGATTAATTATTTTTAATAAATAAGAGCCGTTAAATCGATTTTGAATTAATGTAACACTTTATTAGTCCGTTAATAACAACCGTTACTTTTATCGTACACTTAACGATTTCTTGACTCATCGCTTCCGTACTTATCGCGTCTTTTACTGCTTATTTCTCCCTCTCTGATCTGCGTGCGACGTATTTATACCGTTTCCTCATTCTGATTCGGCGTTTCGTTTCCGTCCGTTCCATAGCCTCGAATTTTCTACTGCTCATAGTCTCAAGTTTTTCCATATGCGTCACACTACCCTCCGCCTAGATTAGTTCGTCCCGAACTAAGTTCACTGGTCTTCTGGGTTAACAAAAAGTCGCCAGTCGGTCACGATGCATCATTTTCATCTTGGCGTTCGGTCTTCGCTGAATCCTATAGACAACGTCGTTAACACTTGTGAGAATCTTATACGGTCCTTCCCAATGTTGCTGCAACTTTGGAGACCTTCCTTTTTGCCGATGAGGGTTATAAAGCCACACGTTATCGTCTGCATTAAATCCGGATGCGTTGGCTCGAACGTCGTACCTTGTTATCATCCTGTCACTGGATACCTTGATTTGCTTTCAAACCAAATGATGAATCTCATCGAGGCGATTTCTCCATTCGGCTACGTAGTCTTCGGTCTTATCTATGGCATCTGGAGGTATTCCGAATCGCATATCGGCTGGTAATGGCATCTCTCGTCCAAATATAATTCTTGCTGGAGAATGGCCTGTCGTCTCGTGATTAGCCGATCTGTAACTCATAAGAAAGGTTTATACATATTTGTCCCAATCTCGTTGGTGATCACTAACGACCTTCGATAAGTGCTCTTTTATTATTCGATTGAACCTTTCCACCATTCCGCTTGACTGCAGGTGTAAGGATGTGGTCCTGGTTTTCCTTACGCCCAGTGCCGTACAGATGCCTTGAAATATCTATGATTCGAAGTTTCGGCCTTGATCGGAATGAAACTCACAGGGAACTCCGTATCTGCTGATCCAAATATTGTTAAGTTGCTCAATGATGGTAGTTGCTTCTTGGTTTGGAATTGGAAGGATTTCCACCCACTTGCTGAAGTAATCCATGATGACGAACATGTATTTGTTGTTGTCGTTTGTTTTTGGGAATGGTCCTGAGATATCAATCGCAATTCCCTCGAAAGGGGCACTCACGTTGTACTGCTTCATACCGGTCCTTGGCTTTGCTGTTGGTCCTTTGGTCGCAATGCAAGTTGTGCACTTCCTACACCAAGACTCGACGTCATCTCTCATGTGAAGCCAGTAGAATCGAGATCGTAATTTTGAAAGCGTCTTATTAACTCCCAGATGTCCACCGCAGGCCCCGTCGTGCGTTTCTGTTAGTACGTCCTTCATTTTTGATGGTGGGACTACTGATCTTCCATCCGCGGCTTCCCATTTACGTTTTAGAATTCCATCTTCCACCAGCAAGGAATTCCATTGTGCCCAATATGCTTTAAATGTTTCACTTTTGTCGGAAATATTGTTCCAAATTAGCCGCTCGTTCTTTTCTTTGTGTTCCAGGATTAGCGACATATCTTCATCCTGAAGTTGAGCTGAGCGTATAGCATCACTCGTCCACCCATCTAGTACTTCTACTTGTACATTTCGCAGGTCGTACGCCTCTTGTTTTTCTTCCGCTCTATGACAGTGTTTACAATCTGGTTTACATGGTCTTGATAGCACATCAGCGTTATTATACACCTTTCCTTGACGGTGGGAAATTTGGAAATCGTACGTTGATGGTCTCCTCTTATGATTAGCGCATAAACAACAATTCTCAATTGATGTTTCATTCATTCGTCGACGTTTCCTACAGTCAACAGAGATGTGGCCGACTTCGCCGGATGTCCAACACTTCATATCAGGTCTCGGGGTTCTCCGTTGTACATGCCCGATTCTTTGGCAGGAACATTCCTGGACGGACATTTCTCGGACTCTACATGTACCCCTGGTAGCCAGTTTAGCAGATTCATATGCCAATGCGAATGCCAGTATTTCATTAGTCGTCTTCTTTCCTGCCAAACGAACGGCTTGTTGCCAGTCCCGATCTTGGAGTGCATTTATAAATGCATCCATTGCTACCTCGTTCAGAAATTCCTTAGTCATATTTGAATAAGACCAGTTTGCCAATCGCTCAATGTCTGCCTGCAACTGTTGAACATTTTCTCTAGGTTTCTGCGTTCTGCTCCGCAGTTGCATGCGGTAGACCTGCTGCATGTGGTTGTCTCCATACCTAGCTTCAAGGCCGTCTCTTACCACTTGGAAATCTATTTGCTTCTCTGCTGGCATAGTTTGTAGCAATTCTGCAGGCGCCCCGTGGAGTTACAAAATTAGTGATGTTGACTTTTGCTCATCCGACCACTTATTATAATTGGTCGCGGCGTCAAACTGACGTATAAATACGGAGAAGGGTCCCGTTCCATCGAAGGTTGGTGGTTGCATCCTTGTATGTTTGTAGTCATGTTGATTGCTAGGGGATGTCTTATTTCTCTCAACACACTCAAGTCTCTTTTCGATTCGCGTTATTTCATCGGTGATTTTCTTAAATTCAGCTTCATTTTTTAGATCCAGATTTTCTACTTCGTTTCGAATTTTTGACTGAATTTCTTCCTTAAAGTGTTCAAAATTACATTTCATCCACTGCGTTTGGGCATCCAATTTTGCATTCAAATCTGCAGCTTGTGCGTCGAATTTTGAATTTTGGGCGTCCATTTTTGTCATCATCATCCTGAACATCTCCGAAATGTCCAACTGTGGCGAACTCTTCTCCGTTACATTGGCACCATCTTGACTCGCTGTTTCTTCTCGATCCGGACAGTCTGGCCCAATCGTAAAAACATATGTGTCGACATCAATACCCTCTTCCTCCATTGCTGCTTGCAGACGAAGAATTTTCTTCTGTCCTCTGCTATCCAGATTCCGGTCCTGAAGTTCCTTCTTCAAGTCAGGAACGCGAAGATCCTTCAAATGTCGATCTGACATCGCCACAACACACTTTCACTGGCTTTTTTACTGCACCAATAATTAATCCCACTTCTGACACCAATTGTTGCGAGCTTAGGATTCGCTGGATTAATTATTTTTAATAAATAAGAGCCGTTAAATCGATTTTGAATTAATGTAACACTTTATTAGTCCGTTAATAACAACCGTTACTTTTACCGTACACTTAACGATTTCTTGACTCATCGCTTCCGTACTTATCGCGTATTTTACTGCTTACTTCTTACTTACTTCCTGATCTGCGTGCGACGTATTTATACCGTTTCCTCATTCTGATTCGGCGTTTCGTTTCCGTCCGTTCCATAGCCTCGAATTTTCTACTGCTCATAGTCTCCAGTTTTCCAGTACTCTCTAGAATATTCTAGTACTTTGTTTTGGACTTTCTACAATATTCTAGTACTGATTGTCATATGCGTCACAATATGATCACCGGAAGCACATTTACAGCGATCCTTTCTTTGTAGCTAGTTTTACACCACTCATTCACATATATTGTCCGGAACGTTAGCATTTTCTCGTTCCATACCGTTCCTGAGCTCCTCTAACGTTGTTAGCTTGCTGGAAAAAGCCAACGATAAAGAGCGCCATAAAAAGGAATCCAATAGTGTTAAATCGCGTGAACGAGGAGACCATTCGGTCAGAACATTTCTCAACATTACCAACCTTATAGATTGTGTGACCACCTCTGGACCATGCGGCTTTATCTTGTTGGAATCACTTATCACTGATGTCAAGTCCATCCAATTGTGGCCATCAATAGTATCCCAACATGGCACGATAACAAACGCAACATGGCGATCATATTCATCGACGAAAAAAGACGGTCCACATCTCGGCATGAAATCTACACCCCACAATCTTTTTTAGTGGATGAAAATGGAGTCTCTTGACTCTGATGGGGGTTTGTTGCTGTCAAATAACGCATATGTTGCTTATTGACAGAGCCTGTTGTTTCATGTGCCATGTTCGCTAGGAGGACCGTATTCCCAAATCAAAAATCGAAACTAAAACATATTTGGTTTTGTAGTAATTCAATGTAGTTTTAAATACTTATCATTTTAGTTCCAATGTTATTCACATGTACTGTACCATTCCGATCTCCTTTATGTAGTGTAGTGATTATATCTCATATTTCTGTTCTTCCTCCATAATTTCTCTTTCTTCGTGCCCTTATTTTTGTATTGAATGTAACATCACGCACTGTGGTATCATCCTTGTTTGTTTCTCTGTACTGTTCCTATGTGCTCTCGATCTTTTAACACTTGCTGCACTACCTTTAATCTCGTTTTCCTCTGTGTAAATTCGACGAAACGATTCGCAAAAACTCTAAGGGTTTTACCCTAAACTCTCAAACTTCCAGGTGCTTATTAGCTTACCAGGCTTGGAGAATTTCAGACCGATTTAAAATATACTATACGAACGATTTAATGCTGTGTTCTACCTAGCTGTCCTGTTAGTATTCTCTCCCCTCATGTTGGAATCATGTCGATTTATCGCCGCTAATCTTCCTTGCTTTTTCGTTCTCCTCAATCCTCGCAGTCATTCTTCTTTTTTATTCTTTCGTTTCCCGTAATCCATCGGTCCTATTCTCTACCGCACATCTGCTCTTATTATAAATCAAGAGCAGTTCTATTGTACTGTTCTCTTGATTTGCCCCCAGTATTTCTTGTGTCACAACTAAACGTAATCGATGTTGAGCTCAAAGGTTGTGACACAAACTAACACGTCCAGTGTAGAGTGTGGAGAGTTGTTTCAAAAAGGTTCTACACTGAATACTCTCGCCACCACTAGTTGCATACTGCAACAGAGCCATTAAATTAAAAATGAGCTGAAGATGATTTTTCGATGAAATTCAGGATCTTCTTTTAACTTTTATAGAAACCAACTGAAGACATTTCGGCATTTGAAATGATCAAGAGGCTACGGTTCTTGAGTTCATTTAATCATGTAAGTGTGTAGGCCAAGATCTTTACGCAAAATGCCTCACAATGTTGTTGGAACGGTTGCCAGTTCCTATGAATGACTTGTGGCGTTTCTAACAAATACACACACATAGCGTCATAGCGTCAGATCGAATCACACGTTCTTCACTATCGGCGCTTAACGTGATAACTTTTCTGCGGATAATCCTGAACGGGGATTTGATTTTGCTACTATTGAAACTTGGATTTTGACAACATGACCAATACTCAGGATGAGCAGAATATTGAAAGTTTCGATCAAACCTTAGTAGGAAATCCAAACTTGTTTAACAGGCGGTGTTTTCAACTATTAAAGAAATTTCTTTAAGCCTAATGGTGAATAGGGGCTCCTCGATAGTATAGTGGTTAATATACTCGCCTGCCAGGCGGGAGACCAGGGTTCGAATCCCCGTCGGGGAGTCCCTGGCGCAAGACTAATGACCTTGCCCGGAAAAAACATATCATTATGGAAAATTTAACAAGCCTCAAGACTTGCTAAGTAAGGCCAAGACCGGTTCCCGGTTGTAGTGCCGATGATGATGATGATGAATGCTGAATAGGAACATGAGTTTGTTACTATTGAAACTTGAATTTCGATACCCTAACCGCGGCCAGATGGCTGTTTTAGCAAAACCGTAGAGAAGGATCAGATATTGTGCACCACGTGTTGTTTTTAACAATTGAAAATAAAACGATTTTTTTTTAATATACTTCTCGCGGAAGGGGCGAACCTATAGCATCGACACTGCGCCCCGAAATGCCACCAAGTAACTGTTGCAGTTCTTTTTGAACAGTTGCAGTTTGTAACACTCCGGAAACACTTCCGCAGGGAGGGAAATCCTCAGCTTTCCCGCTCTGTACCGGAACGAGTTCTGATGCAGGGATGTTCGCGCCGTCGGGAGATGAACCGCAAGATGGCGCGATCCGTTGGATTGTCTTGCGGGGCGCATATAGACCGAATTGCGCGAAAAAATACCACGAGTTTCCGAAGAACACTATTCGTTATAATATCTGTAAAACAGACAGAGGTCGGCTACGCCCCTTCGATGTAATAGCGACTGCAGTCCCGACTTCAGCGCCGTGTCCACGATCACACGGATCGCTCGTCTCTGTATGCTCTCAAGAAGGTCGAAGGTATGTTTAGGAGCCGAACTCCAAACATGAGAGCAATATTCGAGCACGGGTCTAATTTGGGATTTATATAGGAGGAGAAGTTGGGCCGGAGTAAAATATTTCCTGGCTCTAAAAAGATAGCTCAGTTTTCCTGAACCTGACCTGGCGATACTCGACTCGTGTTTATGCCATGATACATTCCCACACGTCGTGTGGTCGTGACGTCGACCAATTTCAAACTTTCCCCAGCCTCGAGGGCCCGGCCATTCATCATCAGCTGTTGAACCGATGATCCACTTTTCTTTGTGAATGTTGTATATTGTGTCTTCGCTGCATTGAAGTCGACGATATTGGCCCTTCCCCACAGCAGGACCTTATCTAGATCCTGATTCAGAGAGTCAATCTGTCTACATCTCAGCTGATGCGACGCAGATGCACCAATCGGCCTAACACTCGAAAAGGAGGAAACAAGCGTACTATCGTCCGCAAAACTGAACACTTTGTTATCCGCTGTCTCCAACAAATCATTTATGTGAAGCAAAAACAAGGTTGGAGCCCAAATAGAACCTTGGGGCACCTCCGAATTAACAGGATACAGATCGGAACACTCGCCGTCCACAACAACCCGGATCGATCGATTCTCGAGGAAGCTCCTCTCCCAGTCGCAAAGCTGTTGAGAAAGTCCATATGAACGAAGTTTGCTCAGCAATGCCCCGTGCCAGACGCGGTCAAAAGCCCTGGAGATATCCAACGCGACCGCACTTGACTCACCATGCCGTTTAATCGCAGGATGTCCATATATCGGTTATAAGTGTCAAAAGATCTCTCGTGGACGGCCTGCCACGGAATCCGTATTGACGATCATTCAGAAGTCCATTGCACGCCAAATACTTAACTAACTCTGTATTGATGACTTTTTCCATTACCTTAGATAAAATAGACAGTAATGCTATCGGGTGGTAATTTTGTGGGAGACACTTTTTTCCCGTCTTCGGGATTAGCTGAACTCGAGCGATTTTCCAGCAGGTAGGAAAGGTCCTCCGTGCATAAGATAAACGGAAGAGTCTGCCAAGAACCGGCGATAGTTCTGGAGCACATTTCTTAAGGACTATTGCTGGTATTCATTCCAGACCGGCTGCCTTCCTACAATCCAGTTCACGTAAAATGCGTTGAATAGTGCGCGGACGAAATCTCACATCCCGCATGGAAGACCGTACTGGCGCGATCACAGGTGGCTCCAAAAGGCCGGGATCGGGGTTTGAATTCGCGGAAAATAAATTCGCGAACACATTAGCTTTATCCTTTGAATTCGTGACTAACCTCCCACTGTCTGTCACCAACGGAGGGAAAGAGAAGGATACGAAGTTACCGCTCACCGCTTTTGCCATTGACCAGAAGGAGCGTGAAACAGTTGCGCACCGAAGGAGCTTACTGATCACCCTGTCAAATTGAGCCTTCTTCGCAGTATCAATCGCTTGGTTGCACGCGTTTCTGATTCTAACAAAATTCGTTCTGTTAATATCGGTGGGATTGGAGCGCCATTGCTTAAAAGCTCTATTTTTGCCGCTGTAATCAGCTCGAATTTTTTATCAAACCAAGGTTTATCAGACGAACTTCGTTTGATGGAATGTGGAATATACATCTCCATCCCCAGAAAAATAATCCCTGATACCGACTCCGCGCAAGCGTTAACATCGGAGTCTCCGAAGCACACCTCGGACCATGGAAAGGATGCGAAGAAATCTCGCAAATCGTCCCAGTTAGCAGCCCCATATTTCCATAGATGGCGAAGCTACCTAGGCCGGTTATTCGCTTGATATGCAAGTGCTTGCGCGGCAGATACCAAGCAGTGATCTGGGTTTCCCAGTGGCGCAGAAACCTCTACGGTAAAAATACTCGGTCCGGATGTCAAAAACATCCGGCACTCGCGTTGGCTCCCCCACGAGTTGAGTCAAGTTGTGGCTTACAGCAAACATCTCCGCCAGCCTCGTCCGTTCTGTTAGAATGTAACAACCAGCCGGAATTGTGCACATTAAAATCGCCAAGGACAACAATTTTAGAAGCTGGGTGGTTGATCTGTATCCAGTCGACGTCGATGTGAAAAATGTTCGAAAAATATCGCCGGTCGATCGTCATTCGGGGGCGGTAAAGACAACAAAGAAATTTAACGGAATTCCTCAGTACGACCCTCAACCATATGATGTCCATATTATTGAGTTCCAACGCCTCCAGATTGGCAAGCTAGATTGGACCGCGCGAACACGCAGACTCCACCTTTAAAACGAAATCTCAAATGTAAGTCGTATCCTGAGCAACGAAGATATGTCGAATCAGTTGACGAAACGACCTGGGTCTCTGTTAGGGCAAGGATATCAGGTTTCGTTGTTTGCAAATATTGGTCGACGGTGTTTACATTCGTATTCGTGAAAGCGATGCCCCTGATGTTACAAAATGCCGTCACCAGTCGAGTGTGGGCAGAGCCTCGAGAGCGAGCTCGGTTATGCGATGACGATCCTCTTAAAGTTCCATTATTTATCATGATATCTGCATGATGTTCCCCTGACATGTTGAAACTAATGCCTGATGTCTACAGTAAGGAGGTAGAAAAGACCACAATCCCAGTCACATCGGTGGGCAGTATCAAGTTAATGTTGTCTTTGCATTAATTCTCAAATCGTTAACATAGAACACAAAAATTACTAATAAGAAAAGTAAATCTAAGCTGTCTTACAATTAATTCCACAACTAATTTTAAGCTGGCAAAATATAAACAATAATTAAAATGAACAAGGAAATACTATAGCAGATAAAAAAGACAATAAAACAACTATTATCATTTACCATGAGCAATTAAAAAACGGAAAAAAAATTATTAATTAAAACGATTGACTTTCTAAATGATTCCACTTATTTTTCTTTTTTTTTTTCTAGTTTCAGACATCATGCCAGTAAAACAGTTTTATGTTTTGGCGTACAAAGTGCTGGCACGCAAGAAATCAATTGAAGATTCATCCGAGTCGAAACTGGCTAAGGTATTGACGCCGTTCGATTTGACCGCCTTGGGAATTGGCAGCACGCTAGGTGTGGGCGTGTACGTCCTAGCTGGAGAAGTATCAAAAACAAAAGCCGGTCCGGCAGTTGTCATTAGCTTCCTTATAGCGGCCATCGCATCAATTTTCGCGGGCTTATGTTACGCCGAATTCGGTGCACGAGTTCCAAAAGCTGGGTCGGCTTATGTGTACAGTTATGTGACAATCGGAGAGTTCATTGCGTTCATAATCGGCTGGAATCTTATTCTGGAGTATGCTATCGGTAGGTATTGATTTTACTGATACTGTGTCAATTAAGTATTACCGAAATTCTGACAGGCTCGGCGAGTGTAGTGAAAGGATTAAGTACGTACCTGGATTCCTTGTGTGGATATGCGATGAAGAACTTTCTCACGGAGTATGTGCCCCTCAATATCCAGGGTTTTAGTGGGTATCCTGATGTGTTCGCATTTTGTGTGACCATTTTGTTCTCATGTAAATACCAGTAATCCTGTGGATCTCCAGGTCAAAGTAACATGTTTCTCCGTTTCCAGGGGCGATAGCATTAGGGGCCAAGGAATCTACCATTGTAAACAACATCTTCACTATGCTCAATTTGGGTGTTGTGCTGTTTGTCATCATTGCTGGATTATTCCGGCTCGACGCCACTAATTGGAATTTGAAAAAGGAATCTGTTCCCGATGGGTATGGGGACGGAGGTTTTATGCCATATGGCTTTTCTGGTGTTATAAGGGGTGCAGCTGTCTGTTTTTATGGTTTCATAGGGTTCGATTGCATTGCCACAGCTGGGGAGGAAGCTATAAACCCACGTAAATCGATTCCATTTGCAGTTATAACTTCACTTACAATGATATTCTTGGCTTACTTCGGAGTATCGACAGTACTGACAATGATGCTGCCATATTATTTGCAAGACGAAAATGCCCCATTACCACATGTGTTCAGACAATTTGGATGGTATGTGGCTGAGTATATAGTGACTATTGGTGCTATGTTTGGTTTGTGCGCGAGTTTAATGGGCGCAATGTTTCCCTTGCCACGTATTGTATTCGCCATGTCATCTGATGGACTACTTTTTGAATTCGTCGGGAAAATAAGTACAAAATATAAGACGCCATTTAATGGTACCCTGATAACTGGTCTGTTAACCGCTTTGCTGGCAGCTGTATTTAATTTGACACAGTTGGTTGATATGATGTCGATTGGAACACTTTTGGCATACTCGATGGTGGCGGGATGTGTTCTCATACTTCGGTATGAATTTGATGATAAGAAACTTAGTATTGGAGGTCGAATGCCAGGGGAACAATATAAACGTCCGACATTCTGGAGGTCTCTCTTGAACTTGGATAACATTAAAGAACCAACCAAAACAACATCATGCATAGTCACAAGCTGCACCACAATATTCAGTGAGTTATCTCTTTAAACAATGTAGTTAGTCGTCCTGAGCGTGTTAATGTAGACCATATCCCACATTTTAGGTGTTTGGGCATTCCTGCTATCGCTTGTACTTACAAAATTTGAAGAAGACTTTAATGGAACCACGACTACAGATGTGATTCTGTTGATTCTGGCATTAACACCAACTATTCTTACATTATTTATCATCGCACGACAACCCGTAGCATCGAATCTCCTATCATTTAAAGTTCCATTGGTACCATGGCTACCAGGATTATCGATATTCATCAACATCTACCTGATGATCAAATTGGAAATCATGACTTGGGTTCGGTTTTTGATTTGGATTGTAATTGGTAGGTGATCTCATTGCAATATATTTGGCTATGATTTAGACCAAAAAAAAAAATATATATATATCTATAATTTCAGGACTTGCGATATACTTCTCGTACAGTTTGCGATATAGTGTCCTTAGGAGAAGACAAATTCCCAATAAAAATAAACAGGAAGCAACTATTGAGGAACGCTGCGAGGCACCGTTGTTATACTTACTGAACTCATCATAATATCTCATCGACAATCTAGGTTTTAATAGGAAATAAATAAATTAATCTCACGTAACATTTTAATAAGAGGGCATTAAAAACTATTCCTATTTTTTAATTTTAAACAGAGCCTGTACAAGACCGAGTCCCCAGTTCAGAATAATGGTTTTTGATAAAACGATGTACTTAAATATTGGATGCAAACTTGTTTCAAATTAATATTAATGTTGAGTTTGATATTATTTTCCTTTTTCTTATTCCTATCTGTGAGACACCAACGGGCGTGGAACATACTTATTTATATATTATTAAGGTTTTTCGAATAAAAAGTTGTTGATCACTATTTCTGATTATATTAAAGTCCTGAGTTTAATCTTCCACCACTGTTGATTTGCTCTCTTAATGTAAATTCGAAGATAGATGAGTTGAAACGTCTGTAGATATTTATAGCCGTTCAATTGATATCTATGTCAATAGGGGTTTTTTGACATGCATTTTAAAATTGTAATAAATTAGATTGTATCACTTTTACTTACTTTTTTTCTTAAACAAGTATTAATTTTCTGGTTTACTACTTATATTGGGTTGCACCATATGAAATATCCGATTTTATAGTAAACATTTAAAAGCCAATATTATTTTTCCGTGCTCCTCGATAGTATAGTAGTTAGTATACCCGCCTGTCACGCGGGAGACCGGGGTTCGATTATCCGTCGGAGAGCCCCTGGCGCAAGACTAATGACCTTGCCCGGAAAACACAAATCATTATGGAAAATTTGACAAGCCTCAGAACTTGCTAAATAAGGCCAAGACCGGTTCCCGGTTGTAGTGCCGATGATGATGATGATGATTATTTTTCCGTACATTTTTATTCAATCGAAGTAGCATCTACGACATTCTTCCAACGTGATAAAATGCCAAATATTCCTTTTTCGTAGAAGTGCTGACTTTTTGAGGCAATGAAATCTTCAAAGGCTTTTATGACCTCTGCTCGGTTCCGGAAGACCTTCTGCGGGCAAAATGAATCCAGATTACGGAAAAGATGGTAGTCCGTTGGGGAAATGTCTGGAGAGTACGGTGGATGTGGAGGAATTTCAGATCCCAACTGCAACAGTTGTTGCGCCGTTACTTGTGAGGTAAGGGATCTATAATTGTCATGCAAAAGGATCGGGCCATGCATATTGACCAACGCAGGTTTCTTTTCAGCCAATTTGGCATGCAGTATGTCGATTTATCATGTAAAAGGATCGGGCCGTGCCTATTGACCAACGCAGGTTTCTTTTCAGCCATTTTGGCATGTAATATGTCGATTTGTCATGTAAAAGGATCGGGCCGTGCCTATTGACCAACACACGTTTCTTTTCAGCCATTTTGGCATGCAATATGTCGATTTGTCATGTAAGAGGATCGGGCCGTGCCTATTGACCAACGTAGCTTGCTTTTCAGGCAACTTGGCATGCAATATACCGATTTCCTCAAAATATTTGATTGAGTTATCGTTTCTCCTGGTTAAAGAAATGAAAAGTAGATTGTTCCTTTCGATGTCCACCAAATTGTTATCATAACCTTTTTTGGGTGAAGATCGGGCTTGGGGGTGTGTTTTGGTTTTTCGCGTGCATTCAACCACTGCTCAGGTCCTTTACGGTTAACATACAGAATCCATTTTTCATCACAGGTGACCATCCGGTGCCAACCAATGCATGCAGCGACATCCTGAGAAAGGTACATACAGGGTCACTTATTGCTTTCAACCCGGCGAAGGCCAGGACGATCCTTGTCCCTGTTCAATTCAAGTTGACATGCAGTCTCCACGTGACACCCCTGGATAGCTACTTTGGCACCCGCCAAGTAGTGAACCAATGCATGCAGCGACATCCTGAGAAAGGTTGGCGCAAGGCTAATAACCTTGCCCGTAAAAACAAATTATTATGAAAAATTTAACAAGCATCGGATATGGACCGGATACACGACGCCGACCACGGAAACGAAAATGGCTAAACGATTTAAGAATTTTCTCATGGAACGTCCGCTCACTGTACAGAGCTCGAGCTGTACAGCAGCTAGCCGATCCCCTGACTTAATATAAGGCTGACATACAGCATTACAAGCAATAAGATGGACGGGAAGTGGTGTTATTCAAAGAAACGAGTATGACATTTATTACAGCTGTCATGCAAAACACCATGTGCTCGGGCTAGGCTTTCTAGTCAGCCAAAAACTGAATCCTGAAGAAGAAACTACGAGAACGTCGAACGGGCCCTCAATGCCTTCCCAAGATATGATGTGAAACTCGTTCTAGGTGATTTGAATGCGAAAATAGGTCGGGTGCCGGTTTTCAGGCACCACTCAGGTTCCCATAGCTAACATGAGAACACTAATGACAATGGACTACCAGTCATCGAACTGGCAGCCACGAAAAACTTGGCCATTGCGAGTACCAGGTTTCCGCGTAAAGATATCCGCAAAGCCACCTGTGTCACCTGATGAAGCCACTCGCAACCAAATTGACCGTGTGTTGATAGATCCGCGCCACTCCTCGACCCCGATGACGGTACGAACGTACCGAGGTGCGAACGTCGACTCGGATCACTATTTTGTTGATACAGTTTTCCGAGCGCGGATTGCCTTACGGAGACGTATTGCATCCGCGGATCAGGTTCGAATCAATACGGTTGCCTTACGCAATGAGAATACCAGTGACACCTTTGGTCATGCGCTAAGACTCGCCCTCGAAAAGCTCGACGGAGGGAGAGTAAGTCCTGCGGGCAGAATGCCGGGCGTAGAAGAGAAATGGACACGCCTTATGAATACTGTCATTAGTACTGCCAACTCCATTTTAGGCAGTAGTCGTAGAGATCAGAGATGAGTGCAAACTAGCGACTGAACGTAAGAATGCTACATACCGGGCAATGCAGCAGCCTCATAGGACGCGGGTGCGCGAGGAGAAATACAAAGAGCTCAGAAGATCTGAAAAAAGGCTTTACAGACAAAAGAAAAGTACCTGGGAAAAAATAACCTTGTGCGTGAGAGCGAGGTCCGCACCAGGCGGGGAAGTTCTACCAAATAATCCACAGTATGACGCGGTACACACCACGCTACACTTACTGCAAGGATAAATAGGGTAATCTGATCACCGATCCTGAAGGCATTCTGGAGCAATGGGAAGTGCACTTCAATGAATTGCTAAATGGTCAGCTCACAGAAGAATTGGAGGCTCCACCAATGCAAGATCAAGACCAAATGTTGCCGTCACCAAGCATTGAGGAAACATTAAAAGCCATAAGACAGCTCAAATCGAATAAAAGCCCCGGAGCTGGTGGCATACCAGCTGAGCTGATCAAACAAGGAGGGACAGCGTTACATCACGCAATTCATGAGATCGCGGTGCATGTATGGGACCAAGAGGAGATGCCGGAAGAGCGGCGTCGTGGAATAATTTGCCCCATACATAAGAAGGGAGATATCACACTATGCAGCAACTATAAGCGTACAACATTGCTGAGTACCGCCTATAAGATACTCTCCACTATCCTACAAGACCGGATATCCCCATACGCTAAAGCCATCATTGGTCAATATCAGTGTGGCTTCATCCCAGGCAAATCAGCAATTGATCAGATATTCACCCTTAGGCAGGCGATGGAAAAATGTCTGGAATTTAAGATTCCACTATATCATCTGTTTATAGACTTCAAGGCCGCCTACGACAGCATAGCCAGGGTAGAACTATATAATGCCATGAGAGAATTCGGCATTCCAAATAAATTGATACGACTTTGTAGGTTGACCATGACCAACGTAACTAGTCAAGTAAAAGTAGCTGGATTGCTGTCCAAACCAATAAACATCTATAATGGACTCCGACAAGGGGGCGGTCTGGCCTGCCTCCTCTTCAACCTGGCGTTGGAGAAAGCAATCCGTGACTGGCGTTACAACTAGAGGGACTATTGTCAAGCCAGATACTTGCCTACGCAGATGACATCGACATCATCGGTAGAACCGAATCGGCGGTACAGGAATCCTTCACCCAGATCGAGCAGGTGGCACAAAAACTGGGACTGCGCATTAATGAGGAAAAACCAAGTACATGGTGGCAACTTCTGCGAAGAGAAGACCTAACGTTGGTCAAACTATCAGGGTAGTGGAGCACGAAATTGAAGTAGTGCAATCCTTTAACTACCTTGGGTCAATAGTATCAGCCGATAACAATATGGAAGAAGAAATACGCGAACGGCTGATTAAATCCAACAAAGCCTACTATGGTCTATCAAGGCTCTTTAAATCCCGAAATTTATCCAGAACATCCAAGCTATTACTGTACAAGACCATGGTCTTACCAGTACTCATGTATGGATCCGAGACCTGGGTGCTTAATAAAAGGCACTCTGAACTCTTGGCCGCGTTCGAGAGAAAGGTCTTAAGGAGAATTGTTGGCCCCGTATGTGAGGGAGGTCGATTCCGGAGACGCTACAACCATGAGTTGTACGCAATCTAGCTTGAAGCTAATGTTGTAAAAATCAAGCTCGGTAGACTCCGATGGGGGGACACCTAGCTCGAATGAGCGAAGAGGAGCCTGCCCGGAAAGTTCTTTGTGGAGAATGTGTGAAAGGAGACAGCGCGGCAGACCTTGTCTGCGATGGAGGGATGGCGTAGACCAAGACGCCCAGAGCCCGAGAGTGCCAAACTGGATGACATCGGCTCGAAATCGGGACCGGTGGAGAGATTTGTTAAATAAGGCCAAGACCGGATCCCCGTTGTAGTGCCGATGATGATGATGATGACTATCCAGTGCAAGTTTGGTTTCTTAATCTAAGCGATGCGCAGATTTCCAGGCACTGTAGTTTTCGGGACTCGTTCAGTTCATGGGGTACCCTCTTGCCGAGTTCCTTTACCTTTCCTATGAGAGAAAGGCGTCGACTTATAGCCATTGGGGGTACTCCCATGCTTTGTGCAATCTCCCGCACCGGTGTCGTTGGGTGCATCCATCGTTGCTCTGAAAACATCGTCGTCAACTAACGTTCCCGGCTACCCACATGGTTCGCTTTCGAAGCTGAAATCTCCCGAACGTAACTTTCCAAACCAACGACGTATAGTGCGTTCGTTTACCGCCACATCCTCAAATCCATCATTAATATTTTTCATTGCGAATGACGCGTTATGTCCCATTTTATATTCATAAAGGAAAAGGTTCGAATTTGAACTGCCGACAGCATGGTAAACAATTCCTAGAAAAAAAAAAAACTCTACTTGTATTCTCACACGTCAAGCACACGTGCCACTTTACATTATAAAAAAGAAATTTAACGTTCTGGCACAGACGCTCACTCGAGAACGTGTTATATCCGACTGAGCGAAAATCGAACATTTCATGTGGTACAACCCAATATAAAACATGCTGCGGGATTTGGTTATAATTATTCATTTAGCGCTCAAGTCATAATAACGTTAAAACAATCTTAAATCTTATTTACATTAATCCTTGTGTGTTTATTTAAACTGACTGGGTGTTCAGGTAGTTGTGACACATTATTGTGGGCCAAGTTATTTGTAGCGTGTTTTCGGAATGGTAAAAGTCGAAGTATTTCGTTGCGTCGTTGCTGTTAGTGAAAATTCAAGAAATGGAAAGACTGCAATCGTTCGAAATGGAACAGCAGAATAGTTTCGCAAGTTTTTTTTACAAGAATTTCACTTACAAAGTTAATTTGAAGTATCATGTATCAGTTAAGGCAACTTTCGGTCCCAGATCAAAAATAAATATAGCGTCGCACATAGCGATATCGCATGCGACGCACAACGAACAAAGGATGATCTCATGCCTTAGGAACGGACACCACAATCAGAATCCCCACCAATCATAGCGATAACATATTAGTATAAATAACCCAAGTCATTCTTAAACCAAGCTTTTTGTTCTTTATAGATCGAACTATACAGATCGCAAGTTTTATTTTCCCGAATAAAGCCTGAATGCAGGAATGAATAAAAAATATATTTTCGATCTTTCACTGAGCCTTAACATTAATCTGCGAACCTGCCAGGAATAACAAATAAATTGTTACTTCAGTGAGCGGACGTTATATCGCAGAGGAGCGGTTAATAAAATACAAAGATCTTTTCTCGCAGCATTAGATCGAGTACGGTGCCGACCAAATAAAAGGATACTGGATCGCAAACGTGCGATTAATTAAATGACCCTATAGCGTTTGCGATGATAGTGAAGAACGCGTGATTCGAACTGACGCTATGACAGTTAGAATCACTAAAAATTTAACTAATGCTCAACACATCAAGATACTGCCGCGTATACGAATTCGATTTCTAAACTCAAGTACATTCGACTCATGTGGAATTGCCATGTTATTGCTGGGTATACGGCTGATGCATCTTTTTATTCGATTTTCTTTCAGTGTTCTTCACTATTTGCTTGTATATTATGTGTGTATCTGTTAGAAACGCCACACTACTCCCTCCACAGTAACTTTGTTATTGAGCAATTTGTTGTGCGAACGACGGAACGAGGAACGAGCGAGTGAGAAAACATCGGGTCAGGCGAGTGTGCCGGCGCTCTATGCGGAAGTCGTAATCAAGTAGTAAAGTTCTCTTTAGCTATGGGAGATTGTGTGCTGTGTGTATACATCACGTCGGGGTCACCAATTTGGTTGTGTTCCGCCGAACACTGCTTGCGAATAAAAGTTACTTTTTTTCAATCTAGCGATACGCCTTCATTTATTATTAAATTTAAAAAGGATTCGCGGCGATACACTCTTGGTTTTCTTTTTTATTTTACTTGACACTTTTTTATACGACCACTCGCGCCGAAACACTCTCCCGGTTTTTTTTTTAAGTATCGCGGATCTTTTCTCTTTGGATGTTATCACTGAACTGGTTAAACAAATTTTTCTCCAGGGATGAGAAACTCACCCGGTTGTTCTTCCCCTCTCTTCCGTTCCGGAGATATGCCGAGGGTCGTCAGGATTTTCACACATCTGCGGTATCGCTTTGTGTGTATTACCCGCGTGTGGTTTATGGCCCTGGTGATTTCCTCGGCCGAAGTCGTTATCTTCGGCTGCGATATTTACACGGTTTTTATTTCCTTGTAGAAACAGTGTCGGTTGTTTGGTTTAGTGTTTAGCCTCTGTTCCCACAATAGTCTTTTCGATAAGGAAAATCAAATTGCGGTTGGCTCAAGGGAAGGTCATACATTTGTTTATTCCTTGGCCATACATTTATCGCCTGGGATTTTTCTGGCTGTCGGCATCTGGCGCTGCCGCGTCAGCCATTTGTGTTTGCCCAGCTAATGAGTCGTCAAACAATATCTTTTCTGGGTAGTGTCCTTCAATAGCCGTGCGGGGATGAGGAATCGGTCGAGAAATTAGGCCCACGTGTTTGTGGACAGGTGGGGTTGAGGACACGGTATGTATGCCCCCTTTAGCCAGGCGAAAGGTATTTAATCCCACAGTGGTTTGTGCGCTTCGCAGCACCGCCACAACCCATTTATTGTTGTAGGACAATTAAAGTAATACGAATAGTGGACAGTCGCAGCAGTAATCCAGGGAAATGATCATCGTTCATAAATAATATTGTGACGCATATGGCAATCAGTACTAGAATATTCTAGAAAATCCAAAACAAAGTACTAGAATATTCTAGAAAGTACTGGAAAACTGGAGACTGTGGTCTATAGTGGTACACTTATTATTTAGTTATGTTTATGTGAAGTTACTTACGTGGTTGACAGGCTTTTTCTTTGTTTAATGCGGCTTCTACGGATGACAGGCTTTTTCCCTTCGATTTATATTTACTTACGTGGTGGGCAGACTTTGTCTAATGTGGCTTCTTTGGTTGACAGGCTTCATCCCTGTTTTGTTGTTTAGATTAGCAAGACTTTACTTACTTTACTTTATTTATAACTTTTATTGGTTCTTAAACAGTTGGGAATGTTCATCCCTGTACGCTTTTGGTGGATAATTTTATTCTATTTGAAAACACGAAGACCCGCTGTACAAGTGCAAAGGCCGCAGTCTTCTTGTTTATTACACTACACTGCACTGTTCTGCCTAAGTCCCATCTGCAACCAATCTTTTTATACCGAAGTTATTGGTGAAGAAATGCAGACGATCCATTTTCCTCAACCAGAATGTGTGACCTACTTTGCCTAGCCCGAGTCATTCGTATTTCCCCATAATCGTTCTCATTTGGTTGCCCCAGTTAAATCACATGCAATTACTTAATTGGGGTTTGCATGTGACTCAACACAATGGCCCAAATGCAATCCATTGTTCGATCAAACTACATTCGTTGCTTTTCGCAGATCTCAGCAATTTAATTGTTAATTGCTTGTGGGACACCTGTTTATGGATATGAGGTCGAGGAAACACTTTGTAATGTGAGTCCGTGTAACAGAATACTTGGGTGCCCGGTGTAAAGTTTATTTTGTGGACATCTGGCGTGTAGCCTTGGGGAACGAGAATGTGTCACACGAGACATTTTGTGGTTGGGTTGCTTTCGTGTATTATGTGAATACGAATGGGTGATACCCGAGATACGTGCAGCTTTAGAGAACGAGTACGCGTCATAGGTGGGCAATTAATAAGTTTTGGAATAGGAGTCGCAACATGTGCGATAGGAATATTAATTGCATGTGGGAAGAAACTTTAATTGATCAATTGGATTGAGATAGATTGAGTATTAATTGCATGTGGGAAGGAACGTTAATTGACTAGTTGAGTATTAATTGCCAGCGGCAGTAAATTGGTCGTGTATATGTATGGATGTTTGAGAGAAGGGTTGTGTACCGAGGTGTAACAAGACTATGAGCAGTAGAAAATTCGAGGCTATGGAACGGGCGGAAACACCGAATCAGAATGAGGAAATGGTATAAATACGTCACACGTAGATCAGATAGGGAGAAGTAAGCAGTAAAACACGCGATAAGTACGGAAGCGACAAGTCAAGAAATCGTTAAGTGTACGGTAAAAATAACGGTTGTTATTAACGGGCTAATAAAGTACCACATTGATTCAAAATCGATTTAACCCTTATGTCAAGGACCAACTTTACCGACAGTAGTCAATGACCGGGTACCCGGGTACCCACACATAGAAACATTGTTTTAACAATGTTAAAACAAATATTTTGTAATAGATTTTAATTTGTTTATCAGAAACAAATATATTGTGAATATTTTATGTATTTTATATAATTATTTTTTATAAATATAAAGAATTTTGACTATCTGCGGCTACAAAAGGCCTATTGAAATCGGCGCATAGCAAGGTCAGGATCGGCAGGTGTGTAACAAATTCAGTTATACCTGCTAGAGGGATCTCGAGTATTCGGTTGACGAATAACTTGTACGGTCAACTTTCTATTTATAACTTGCGAGTTTATGGTGAAACCATTCGAATCCGGCATTAGAGAAAGCGTGGTTCAGTCAGCGTCCTTTGTGCATCTGAGCATCTTCAAAATGACGACTTTGTGGACACGTGCTCAATTCAACAGGTAATAATATTAAAATTAATATTGTTAATGTATTTAATAATATTAAATAATTTTGTTGTTGTATTTTTGTTTTTAGATTATGTAATGCACAACGAGATGCCTACTTGAAAAGCGTGTGTGGTGAATCTGACGACGAGAGCATAAACCTTTCTGATAGTGATGACGATGATTGGATTCCTGACGAGCGAAATGAACACGAGGTATCTGATAACGAAGAATATTGCGCGGACGAAAATGATACAACTGAAGCAGCCATTGACGATTCTGAAAGCGAAGATGACGATACGAACGGAGATGTGGACGCAGTTTCAACTGCAGGTAAAAATAATTCTTTTCGTTTTATTTATTAATTTTTATGCACAACGCGTTCTTATTATTTTTATTCTTTTTTCTAGATTCAACTGGACGTGCGTTTGTCGCGAAAGATAAAACGGTATGGCAAAAAACACCTCCTAACACAACTCAAACTTTCCGTCACAATATTGTGAGACAAAGAGCTGGTCCCCATCGCTCGACCGAAACACTCTCAGCGGCTGAAACATACAAAAGGATTCTTACTCACGAAATAGTGGATTTGATTACTCGTTACACTAATCAGAAGGCAGATCTAGTTATCCGAGAGTGGAATGCAAACAATTCAAATCGACCGTCGAGAACGTGGAAAAATGTTAATCGTCAAGAGATGTATTCGTTTTTTGCAATTCGAACTGCAGCAGGGGTCAATAATGGAAACAAAGACCATACTACAGAGATGTGCAAAACGTCATCATTCCCTTTATACAGGACCACAATGAGTATCAATCGTTTTTGGAATATCTTACGTTTTATCAGATTTGACGATGCGCGGTCACGAGAGGAACGGTCCAGAGAGGACAAAGCAGCTCCAATTAGTGAAATCTGGGCGATGTTGAATGCAAATTTGTCCGCTCTGTACCGGCCCGGCACAGAACTTACCATCGACGAGCAGCTGTATCCGTACCGTGGGCGAACCAAATTCACCCAGTATATTCCATCAAAACCAGCCAAGTATGGTATCAAAGTGTGGTGGATTTGTGATACTGAAAATGCATATCCTCTGAAAGGCATTATTTACACCGGGAAAAGTGGCAATGTTAAAGAAAAAAATCAAGGTGAAAATGTTGTCAAAAAATTAGCAGCACCGTACAAAGGGAGGGGAAGAAATATTTGTATGGAAAATTTTAACACGACGTTACCGCTCGCGAAGCTTTTATTGTCGTGGGACTTGACTGTCGTAGGAACCTTACGAAAAAACAAACCATATATTCCAAAGGAGATGGCTGCATCAAAGGATCGTGCAGAATTATCCACACTGTTCGGCTTTCACGACAAAACGACGATTTGTTCGTATGTGCCGAAGAAAAATAAAGCAGTTATACTGCTTTCGACGATGCACTCGAACATGGCAGTCGCTGACCACGCACAGAAAAAACCGCGATTATTTTGCACTATAATCGGTACAAAGCTGGTGTTGATACAATGGACCAAATGGCCGACAGATACACGACACACCGACGGACGAATAGGTGGCCCTTGGCAATGTTCTTCAATGTCCTCGATGTAAGCGCACTCGCGGCGTTCGTCATTTATAAAGAGAACAACTCCATGCTGTCGAAAAAGACGAATGCCCGTCGAATGTTTTTGCTCCAATTAAGCGAACAACTTGCCCTGCCAAGTATTCATGAACGCTCGGAAAATATTCAAATCGTGAGGCATTACTCAACAAAACTTGCAATCGAGTACATCATCGGCAAGGTTCAGCCGCTCGTGCCGACGACCCAGACAGCATGTCCGCCCCTGGGTAGTACAGGAAGAAAAAAGGTTACTGGTTGTTGCCACATTTGTTTATCGCTGGCTCTGAAAAAGCGGCGAAAAACAAGAAAGGCGTGTCGACAATGTGAAATGCCGGTTTGCGACGAACACGCAACTACGTTGGTTGAATGTAATGCATGTCACAGAAGTCCCTCTGAATAAATTTGTTTGTTAATTTAAATGCATTTTTATTGTTTTTCATTAATTATTAGTTATTTAAATAGTTAATTATCAATAATTAATTATTAATTAACTATTTAACATTCAATTTTGCATCATTCTCAATGCTTTTTAAATGGGGTACCCGGGTACCCGGTCGTGGCTCAGAATACAATTTTTTAAAATGTCAATTTGAAAGTAAAAAAAAATTTTTTTTTTCATTGAAATTTCGTAATTATCATTCAGAAACGTTTGAATGGAGATGATCTAAGACATGGGACCGAAATTCGTCTACTAGGCCAAGCAATCGTGAAATTGCGACGAAATGGGTACCCGGGTACCCGGTCATTGACATAAGGGTTAACGGCTGTTATTATTAAAAATAATTAATCCAGCGAACCCCAAGCTCGCTTCAATATAATTCAGCGAAGTGTAAAAGTGCTATGAAAACACTTATGTCGTCAGAGAAGATCTCTGTAAGTTCCTCCGACCGATGAATGCTGTCGGGGAAGATTTATCTACGTTCCAAAAGCGGAACAAACTTATATTAAAGAACAGACTAGCAAATATCCTTAGCAGACCAGAACGAACTGAAGGAGGTGATAGTGAACCTGAAATAACAGAATCATCGAGTATGGTGAAATCAATGACTGATTTACAAGCACAAATCTCGCATATATTAAATTGGTTATTTAAGCTCTAGATACACAGAACAAGGAACTTAATGCAAAACGTACCGCAAAACAAGGACTTCGAGGAGTAACCCTCGTGGTGACCAAGGAATTAAAGGCAGAAACGTTATCAATACAGAGTGCTGATAAACGTGGTCTCCTTATGGTCTGATTGAACCACTTTCGCGGAGGTGGAGGAATGTCAACTCCAATTCCACCTTATTCGAGTTTGACCTCTCTACCCATACTCTCAAGCACCGCCTCCTAAACCATTCTCACCACCAATCTTAAGCAGCGCTTCTACACTCTAGTAAAACCTACGCCCACCTCTCGCCCCTTCTCCTCCTTCCTTAATTTGTCCGGGTTACCTTAGGTTAAGCCTAGTTAAGATAGTTCTTAATCTTTTTGGTTTGTAACTTATATATATATACTTTAGATGGAGGTTGTACAGCATGGTGCGATTACCGTGCAATTTGAAATGTTTAACGAAACGAACTATGGTTTAAATTAAAACGACACATAAAATTCATCACAAAAAAATGCGTTTTATTATCTATGAGGTAATTGAAACGACAATATTCAATTACACACATGAGAAAGTCGCACGACACGATACAATAAGCGACCGAAACGATAGCAAATACGAACGAAAATATAAGAGTTGAAAAATAGAACACAGTCGCTTTTATAGGGTTCATATATTGAAAA
Organism: Microdon myrmicae; assembly: GCA_963931805.1. Lineage (NCBI taxonomy): Eukaryota > Metazoa > Arthropoda > Insecta > Diptera > Syrphidae > Microdon > Microdon myrmicae. The sequence continues at coordinate 96,441,764 of OZ007501.1, read as the reverse complement.
CAAAATGGCGATGGAACGCAGTGGCAGCGGAACACCTTACATGGATGTTAATAGATTTAATAAAAGCAAGATTGAAAAAAGTACTAGAAGAAATACACGGAATACAATTTACAACAGTTAAAACATGGAAACAATAAAAGGAGTCCTTAAATGTGTATTCTTCAATGAAAACTAATTTTTGTAAACCTAAGCATGCTGTTACACTAAACATGCTGCGACATAGGTAATTATGTTTGTTTGAATTAAGCCAATAAATCGAGTGGTAGCCCCACTAAACTAAACTATGCCATAACAACTTTTCTCTATTTCAGTCCGAGTCATCAGCCAAACATCCAAAACATAGTCGAACATTTTCTCTGACGATATCGCAAAATGTATTCACCTTGGGACCAATTTTTTTTTTTACTTTTCTCAGGAAAGGCTATAGCGCTGATTCAGCGAACTGAGATGCTATTTTTTTTTCTCGACGGGCTCCATCAGCCAAGCTTCGAAGGATTATAGCGTTTGCGACGGTAGTGAAGAACGTGTGATTCGAACTGACATTATGACGGTTAGAATCACTAAAAATTGAACCAATGCTCAACACATCAAGGCACTGCCGCGTATACGAATTCGATTTCTAAACTCAAGTACATTCGACTGATGTGTAATTGCTATGTTATTGCTTGGTATATGGCTGATGCATTTTCTTATTCGGTTTTCCTTCGGTGTTCTTTACTATTTGCTTGTGTATTGTGTGCGTATCTGTTAGAAACGCCATAAGATGCTCAAGTATTTCTCACAACCATTTCACGAAGCTTATAGCTTAATGGGGTGGTATTGCACCGGGCGGTGGGGCTTTGAGGCCCTACCTACCACTCAGACTTACCACCTAAACCAACCTATTCTCGGACCGGTGCACCAATCAAGCTCCGAAAGATGGCCAGGCACTTCTCCCGACCATTTCACACAGCCTATAGGTTGATAGGGTGGTATTTCATCAGGCGACAGGGTTGGGACACCACCTATTATGCGGCCTTTAGTCGCCTTTTACGACAAGCCGGCCTAACCTACTTAAAGGACTGAAGCTGCGAAGAACACAACAGTTCAGATCACATGGTTCCCGATATTTCGAAACTTGCCTAGTTAATCAGCGACATCATTACTTTCCACAGAATAGAACTTTGTACCATGAGTCAATAAGAAATGGAAAACGATATATTATCCATTTTGGGAATTGGCTGTCTATTCAGTGATGTCTATATATTTGTTATATGTATTTATATATATATATATTATAGTATATATATTATTTTATATATATTTTAAAAAAAAATTGAATTGTCCAGTTCATTGCGACAAGAACTTTCGCAACAGTTTAGGAACTGGGTGTGAACAAATAATCTAAAGAACAAAAAAGATGATTGTATATAACGCGTCTTAAGAGCACCAACAATCAGCCTGTTCGTATTGAGATGTAGTTTTGATATAAATAGTTCTTTTGTCGACTTTTAGGAAGAAAATTCCCCATGACGACATCACTCTTCGTCTCATCCGGGAGCGCAAAAAGCTCTGCAGAATGAGATATCGTCACCGCTTTACGCAAAGGAAGCCATTATTGCGATCCATTATTCACAATATTGGTACACTGATAAAACAGAGAATCCAAAACAATCGTACCCGACAATTGGAAGACAAGCTGAAGGGTATTCAGATGGACCAGAACGTTTATAAAAATGTTAAAAAGATATGTGGCCCTTCCCGCATCACTGGGCCAATTATGCACAATGGTGTTGTTGTCAATAACGACACCAATAAAGCAAATATCATCGGAGAGACCTTCGAAAACAATCACAAACTCACTCTCCATGATGGCGACCCGGAAACTAATGCAATCGTTAGTTCAGAGGTCCACAGTAAGTTGGACGACTTCAACGAGCCAATTGTTGTCTTTAACCCAACTAACAGTGCATACTTCGATGACACACGTGATAATGGTCACGGTTTCATCACACCAAAAACCCTACAGAGTCTGGTTAAATCTCGACACCCTAAGAAGTCACCTGGTATCGACAACATGTCATACCACTCGTTGCGAAGGCTTTCTGCCTTATTCTTTATAAAGCTCTCCATTCTGTTCAACCATGCTTACAACATGGGGTACTTTCCCCAAGCTTGGAGGCACGCTATTATTTGTCCAATAGCAAAAGTTGGGAAACCAACGTATCACCCCTCAAGCTTTCGCCCTATCTCGCTTCTCACTTGCATCAGCAAAATATATGAAAAATTCTTATACGAGAAGCTAAATAACTTTGTCAGTGCCAGGCACCTAATACCTGATTTCCAATTCGAATTTCGAAGAGCGCACAGCACCACTATGGCTCTCAATTTATTTCAAAACCACGTCTGCGTGCGGCTCTTTAATAAGGAACCCACCGTTGCGGTAAGCCTAGACATTGAAAAAGCTTATGATACGACTTGGAACGAAGGTCTCGCTTTTAAACTACTGAATACTGGCCTCAGTAGAACGCTATGTAGCATCATCTACCAGTTCGTTCTAAGCAGAACCTTCCAAGTTAGAATGAATGGAAAGCTTTCCCGAACTTTTCACGCCGCTGCAGGCGTACCATTCTAGGCCCCATCTTATTCAATATTTACACCTCCGATATTCCCCGCCCTGTGGACGGGAGAGTAAACCAAATATGCTATGCGGATGACGTCCTAGTGTACACGTCAACCAAAGACAATAACCTCGCAACAAATCGACTCAACCGTCACTTGGACGAACTGTATCAGTATTACAGTCGATGGAAAATCCGACTTAATCCATCCAAAGCAGTAGCCATAATTCTGAGTAGTAAACACTCCCAACCTACTTCTCGATATTCACAGAATATTCGAATAAAAATGGGAGATACTACGATTATACCACAGGACAAGATGAAAATGAATTTCATCAAACATGTGACCCACATTCTCCAAAGGGGCCTCGGTCGGTCTAAGCAACTGCACAACATCCTGAAGTGGAGGAACAAAGTTGACACCAAAGTTAAGCTTCTCTGCTATAAGCAGCTAATCCGATTTGGAATATCGTACGCCTTTCCCATATGGTCCTGCATATCTTCGGCTTAAATGGAAAGACTTCGGGTTTTCGAAAGGAAACTCCTCAGAAGATGCACCAATCATTCTAGGAGGCCTGACGGTCGTCATTACCCCAACTCTCACCTATACGAAGGCGTCTCCATTACCCCTATCGACGAGTACTTGCTTCAATTAGCATATAAGTACCTCGAAAACATTCAGAACAACGAGAACCTACTTGTACGGGACTCTTGCGTTCTTGACCCTTCTCTCTCTCGATCTCTTCGGATCAAACCCCCACAATTTCTTCTTCAGTACAAAACTGAAGAAAGCACCCTTCCCAACAACATTCCCCTCTATAATAGAGGATTCCTGGACCCATCCCATAGGGTCTACTATTAACAAACCAAACACACGAACGCACAGTACAAGACGGCACAAACACAAACATACACACCGACCAAAGAGCAGATTATCAGACGCCAAAGACGTGATCTGCGTTTACAACCGCACCCAAGACCCACCGGTCTTGTATGATTTCTTTCCCACCATCCCTCTATAAAAGTAGTTAGAGAACACTTGGACTAACACTGTCCACACTATCCTTGGATACCCCCCTTTTTTCTTCTCTTTTCAGATGCCGCGAGACCGAGCCCAACATCCTCACGGATGTGGGTGATTCTGGTTATCGCAAGATGACCAGAAGTCAGAGACAAGATGAAGGACACATATGTCCTGTCTAGCTAAATTCGGCCTTCTCGCCACAATTTTTTTTTTTTTTTTTTTTTTTTTTTTTTTTAAGGAAGAAAACCGATTTTGATGTTTTCCATATTTTTCCTCAACAGAAAACAATTTCCCCTAAATATAAATTATCTCTATTGTTAACTTTAGTTAACAATATGGGTTTCAAAGATTAAGTTGAATAAATAAGCAAAATCAAAGCAGGTACTATCAGAACGACTGCACCACATTTCGCCTTGCCAGTCCGAAATTCAAATAGGTTGACCTAATCCCAGAAAGTCGATCTGTCAAGGAAGAAAAATGTGTTTTAGATGTTGGTGTCAGATTGTACTTAAAGATTTGTGAGTGATGAGAGATCATGAAAAGCCAGTGGATTAGATAGAAAATGAAATTTGTGAAACTAACCTATTGCCTTTATAGGTAAATGCGTGTTAAGAGTAAAACAAACTGAAAATTAAAAAGGTATCGTACGGCTGTCGAGTTGTAAGGTTTTGTTGTAATGCTGAATTAATGTTTCAACCGATTTTATAATCTTCTTGCAAGCCCGTCCAAATCAGTACGAGAATCTATTTTGAGATGTGAATTAAAATTCTCTATCCCCCAAAATAAATATTTGAATAAGATTATTCATTTGTTATCGAAAAGTTTTTACACTTAAATACGTTTGCTACTAAATCTAAAATACCCGATGTCAATTAGCATATACACGATGAACAGATTTTAACAACTACTTAAGTTATAGAATCGCGACAAAAACACCTCATTGATATAGCGATATTCTTAATGTGGAGGTGTTAAACTGAAACCCTAAGTTCTCAAAGTAATGGGTACGACGTGCAGCCGGCGATAAAAGCTAAACAATACTGTTGAAAGTTTGTTTATATCTAAAGATCCATATTTCATATTATTTCTCATAGATAGTTTACGAAAGTTTAGATACCCTTCCATTAAAAATTGTTTGCAAAGATGTTGCTTAGCTAATCCAAGTCATCTACTTTACTACGCCAAAAGAAACATGTAGCTACTGACAAGATACTATTTAAACGATTTTGTTTTTGTATATTTTTTTATTTTATAGTTTTATAGTTTGACCTTCAATAGCGTAAATGGAAATATGAACGAGGCTTATTTAAAAGACTAAAGGCTAAATCTAAGTTTTTCTTCTTATTTATTATGAACCTTCGGCATTTGGCAACCCTAGCTGAAAAATTACTACACAGCAAATAATTTTCTTTTTCTAAAAATTGTCAAAAAAAAACGTCCCGAAATTCTAAGTGACCCATCCAGGAAAAAAAGAAAAAACGGCGGGAGGCCGATTTAAACAAGACAAGGACAAATGTGTCCTTCATCTTGTCTCTGGCTTCCGGTCATCTTGCCAGAATTACCCGCATCCGTGGGGATGTTGGGCTCGGTCTCATGATATTTGAAAAAGAAAAAAAAGGGGGTGGGGGGTGGGTATCTAAGGATAGTGTCTATGTGGTTAATTCAAATGGACTCTAACTACTTGGATGGAGGGATGGTGGGAAGGAAATCATACAAGACATCAGGACGTGAGTGCGGTTGTAAATGCAGATTACGCGTTTGGCGTCTGATAATCTGCACTTTGGTTGCTGTGTGTGTATTTGTGCCGTCTTGTATTGTGCGTGCGTGTTTGTAGTGTGTCAGCAGTATACCCGTGGGGGTCAAGGATGTATGATACCAGGACACGGGCACTTGATTCACTCCCTGCCCACTTAGAGTTTGCCGAGGAGAAATGTTCCCCGGAAGGATTAGACCACAAAAGCGTACCAAATAGATCACCAAAAAAAAACCAAACCAATAAAAATGAAAGCACACTTGTTGAAGTTTTTTTATTAAGACTAATTTTCATAACTACGTTTTTTATTAAGACTAATTTTCATAACTCCGTTTATTCAAACTAATTCTCACAACCACTTTTTTCCTTGGTTTTGTTCCACTTATCGTCTCTGGACATTAAAGATTTCAGCACAGGGAATTTAAGGTTCAATGATTTCATGTTACTCGAGTTTATGCAGATCCTTGTTCATTCCGTATACATATACTTATATTTGATTTTCTAGATCTTTGACACTTGAATTCCGAACAAGACGCGCCACATCATTACAACTTTACTATTCCTTCGGTTATTCTTTTTTCTAGGCACAATGTTGATGTCATGTTAGGAACTACTACATCTCAGCGCACAGCGCTCTTTCCCGTGATTAATGTACGACTCCCGAACTCTACGACTGCGGAACGTGCGTGCAGTCGGGCGGTTAAAATCTGACTCCCTGAGTGGCCGGCATCCAACATCCCCTAGCTGCAGTGGTGAATTTCCATCGATATGGGAGGAGTCGAATCGGATCGAAGATTTTTTCGCCTATGGGAACGGTTAGGATGGCTATTGTTTGGTTAAGAAAACTGTACGTGGGACACGATCTTTGACACGATTGTTTAAATAGCAATCATGATCGTGTCCAATTCAATGGATGTTAGTTTTCGTAGTAATGGGTACGACGTATCATAGGACATGATCATTAGGATGATTGTTTGAACGACGACCACGGTCATGTCCTATTCGATGATCGGGTGTCGCTTGGGTGATCAATGGTCGGAAAAATCTGCTGCGGCTGTGTCAACAAGTACATTGCCCGACGTGTCTTCTTGGACCAACGGGTTGTTGGAACAAGAACACGCTGAAAGATTGGAAAGATTGTGTTTACTCATCAAGATTGCAGACGAGCTGAGCCGATTGGGTTGGTATGGTTCATGTCATATGAACGAAATAATTTGATGATGTGCATGTTTGCTGGGGTTTTACTTTCCGTGAAAGCTAATGAAATGTAGCTTACGCTGCTCTATTGCAGCTAAGTAAAGTGGCTTGTGGAGTGAGGGAAAGCGAGGTTGATTTAAGGAAATGGGTGGTTCTTTGGGAATGCTTTAAAGAACCCCCACATAACCATGGGGTGGGTCCAGGAATCCTCTATTGTAGAGGGCAATGTTGTTGGAAAGGGTGCTTTCTTCAGTTTTGTACTGAAGAAGAAATTGTAGTGGTCGGATCCGAAGAGATCGAAAGACAGAAGAGTCAAGAACGAAAGACTCCCGTACAAGTAGGTTCTCGCTGTTTTGAATGCTTTCGAGGTACTTGTATGCTAATTGTAACAAGTACTCGTCGATAGGGGTATAGATATATAGATACCTTTGTATAGATGAGAGTTGGGGTAATGGCGATCGTCAGGCCTTCTAGAGTGGTTGGTCCATCTTCTGAGAAGTTTCGTTTCGAAAACTCGAAGTCATTCCATTAAGCCCGAAGATATGTAGGACCATATGGGAAAGCCGTACAATATTCCGGGTCGGATTCGCTTTTTAAAGCACAGAAGCTTAACATTGGTGTCAACTTGGTTGCTCCACTTCAAAATGTTCTGCAGTTGCTTAGACCGACCGAGGCCCCTTTGAAGAATGTGGGTCACATGTTTGATGAAATTCATTTTTGAGGTATAGTCGTAGATAACCCCAAGATATTTCATCATGTCCTGTGGTCTAATCGTAGCGCCTCCTACTAGAGAAAAGGGTTGGGAGTGTTTACTACTCAGAATTATAGCTACTGCTTTGGATGAATTAAGTCGAATTTTCCATCGACTGTAATACTGATACAGTTCGTCCAGATGACGGTTGAGTTGATTTGCTACGAATCTGGTTTATTCTTGCATCCTTTCCCGAGGCGGTATTGGTTTTCTGTGTAGGGCCATTTCAATGGAGCGGGTATTTCACGTTGATTTGTGTAAAATTCGCGGCTTGAGATGCAATTTCTCGTATGTGTCTGCCCACGTTTCTAACCAGAAACCATCTATCCTTGCACTTAGCGAAACCCAGGTAATTAGTAATACAGATATTTCCGATTTTAATCTACCTGGATATAACTTAGTGCCACTGTTCTTTCCACATCATGCTACAGCCACATACATACGAAATGATATCGCTTATCAGCTTCTGACACAATATGGGCTCTGTTCCAATCCAGAATTTATTTGCTCGTGGCTAAAACTTCACGTTCGTAGGCATATCATACATTACTGCTTTCTTTACAGAAGTCCAAACTTGGATAGAAACGCATCCTTTAACGAATTTGATGCTCTGTCTGATTCTATCGATAGGATCTTGACCCTATATCCGCACACTGAAATTGTTATTGCGGGTGATTTTAATGTGCATAACTCTCAGGCTTCGTCACTCCGGACACACAACACCTGAAGGTCAATATGTCCAGCTTTTTGCTGATTCAAATAGTTTAACTCAACTTGTCAATGAGCCAATACGGGTACCAGACATATATGGTCATTTCGCCAACACACTGGATTTGTTTCTCACATCCCACCCAAAACAAATACACAATTATAGTTTCTTCGCCCTTGGGCACTTCAGACCACTGTGTCCTGTCAGCTAAATTTGCTCTAACCAACAGTTACGTTAATGAGAAAGCTCTAAAAAGAACAGTATGGTTCTACGAGAAAGCCAACTGGGAAGGTTTGAATGACTTTTTTGGGAGGTTAAATTGGTATTTTTCCTCAATACCGATGTTGACTCTATAGCGGACACATTAACAGACGTGATTTTACTTGGCATGGGGACCGTGATTCCACACAGAGTAAATGCTTAAAAAAATTTTACCTAAGCGTTACACACCAGGCTACTGACCGTGTTTAGAATTTGATTTCCAAACTCGACTATAATTCACTGGTGTGAATTATTTTTATTTATCGCTTGGTATACGGTTCTGATGTATTTTTCTTATTCGATTTTTCGTTCGGTGTTCTTCACTATTTTTGCTTGTGAATTGTGTGTGTATCTGTTAGAATCGCTACAGGCTCCCCGACGGGGAAACGAACCCCGGTCTTCCGCGTGACAGGGGGGTATACTAACCACTATACTATCGAGGAGCCTATATATATTATATATATATATATATATATATATATATATATATATATATATATATATATATATATATGGAAAAGATAGATAAATTGGACCCAAAACTGAAAAGAAAGCAAATTTTCGACGAGAAAGCAAAAAAAAACGGAAATGTCGCCGAAAAAAAACTGAAAAGAGAACTTTCAAAGAAATTTCTATCGAAAAAAATTTTGAAAAAGTAAAAAATTCCACGTTGAAAATATTTCTAAAAAAGGAAGAGAGAAAAATCAATATATTGAAAAAACTTCTTACTACTACTCTAGAAGTTGATAGAAGTCTTGTTGAGTTTCTTATTGTTGTCCTTTTTTTTTCTTTGTTGTGTCGTTGAGTTCTTTTTTTTTCTTTCACTATTTTACATATTTTTTTTTTTTTGATTATCGCCAGGCAGGCTTCACGTCCTACAGTTGAATATCCTGGTCTTGGCTGCTTACATTAAATTTTTTTTCGTTTATATTCTTGAAAAAACATTTTTTTTCTTATAAAATTTTTTTTTTGTTTTTTTTTTTTGTTTTATTTTTTCTTCTTATTTTGTTTTTATTTCTTCATGGAATCCTTTGGTTGGATCATCCCACCGCTGCCGCCAGTGTTACGATCCGGGACGCAGTGCTTCCTCTGTTGAGGGAAGAGCGTGGACCTTTTATTTAGATTATCAAATTTCAGTCCGATATTTCGAATTAAAATTCTTCTTCTTTTATTTCTCTTTTCGAATTTTCTTTATTTCTATAACAACTTCTTTATTTCTCAACTTCTTCTCGACAACTTCCAATATCAACTAACTCAAACTTTTGTATTTCTCAGACTAAACTCAAACTCCTCCGAACTCTCTATTTCTCAAACTGACTGACTTCGAACTCCGAACTCAAACTGATATTTCAAACTGATTTTACAATTAAAATGTCTCTCTTCTTATGTTACTTATTATTCTAATTGGTTGTAAATTATAATTTGAACAAAACAAATTTTATCAAAGTATTCCTATAGTCTCTGTGACTTTTAAATGTTGAATAAACCTTGAACGAAAATCAAAGTGCTATGTTTTGAATGAAAAAAGGTGCATGTTATGAAAAGGGGCGTGATATTAAATGTGCTGTAACTGGCTTGATATAGAATATTGTGAATGTTTATGAATGGTATGTATTAAGTGAGAATGTAAGATATGTAAAGAGGAAGTTTTAAGGATGTGTTAGATAAGTAATGAGATTCAGTGTTAAAGCAATAAGGGTAGTATTCTGGAATACTACATATTTCTCCTTGCGCACCCGCGTCCTATGAGGCTGCTACATTGCCCGGTATGCAGCATTCTTACGTTCAGTCGCTAGTTTGCACTCATCATCAAACCAGTCGCTCCGATCTCTACGACTACTGCCTAAGATGGAGTTGCCAGTACTAATGACAGTATACTTAAGGCGTGTCCATTTCTCTTCTACGCCCGACATTCTGGCCCCAGGACTTACTCTCCCTCCGTCGAGCTCTTCGAGTCTAAGCGCATGACCAAAGGTGTTGCTGGTGTTCTCATTGCGTAAGGCAACCGTGTTGATTCGAACCTGATCCGCGGATGCAATACGTCTCCGTAAGACAATCCGCGCTCGGAAAACTGTACCAACAAGATAGTGATCCGAGTCGACGTTGACACCTCGGTACGTTCGTACCGTGATCAGGCTCGAGGAGTGGCGGCGATCTATCAACACGTGGTTAATTTGGTTCCGAGTGGCTCCATCGGGTGATACTCAGGTGGCTTTGTGGATATATTTACGCGGAAATCTGGTACTTGCAACAACCAAGTTTTTCGATGCTACCAGTGCGATGACTCGTAGTCCATTCTCATTAGTGTTCTCATGCAAACTATGGGAACCTGTGTAGTGCCTGAAAACCGGCTCCCGACCTATTTTCGCATTCAAATCACCAAGAACGATTTTCACATCATATCTTGGGCAGGCATTGAGGCCCCGTTCGACGTTCTCGAAGCATTCTTCTTTTTCGTCATCAGGGGACTCCTCTGTAGGTCTGTGGCGTCTCTAACAGATACACACAATACACAATCAAATAATGAAGAACACCGAACGAAAATCGAATAAGAAAATACATCAGAGCCGTATACCATAGCGATAACAAAAACTATTCACATCAGTGGAATATACTTGAGTTTAAAAAAAAATCGAATTCTAAACACGGCCAGTAGCCTGATGTGTTACGCTTCGGTTCAATTTTTGGTGATTCTAACTGTCATAGCGTCAGTTCGAATCACACGTTCTTCACTATACCAAACGCAATAGGTCCATGGACGTTTATTAGGCTTATGTTCTTAAACTTGCCTCGCACGCGAAGAGTGCATAGCCTTTCGTTTATTGCATTAAAGCCGATAATGGCAGGCTTCAGTTTTTGGCTGACTAGAAAGCCACCCCCGAGCACATGGTGTTTTGTATGACAGCTGTAATAAATGTCATACTCGTTTCTTTGAATAACAACACTCCCCGTCCATCTTAATTCTTGTAATGCTGTTATGTCAGCCTTATATTCGGACAGGGCATCGGCTAGCTGCTGTGCAGCTCGAGCTCTGTATAGTGAGCGGACGTTCCATGAAAAAATTCTTAAATCGTTCGTCTTCGTGTATCCGGTCCATATCCGAGACTTCTCCGAAGAACAGTTAAATTTTTCATAATAATTAATTTTTACGGGCAAGGTTATTAGCCTTGCGCCAACCTTTCTCAGGGTGTCGCTGCATGCATTGGTTCACTGCTTGGCGGGTGCCAAAACAGCTATACAGGGGTGTCACGTGGAGACTGCATGTCAACTTGAATTGAACAGGGACAGGGATCGGCCATCGCCGGATTGAAAGCAATCAGTACCTTTGCCCTGTATGTTCGCTCCCATCCCCCCTAAATCTTATTTTATTTCGGCCGTATTTTTCTGACCGTCGGAGGTCAGCCCCGCCCTCCAACTATCGGGTTTTCCAATAGGGACTTGACAACTTTGAATTTAATTTGTGAACGCGCCCTTTCACTAATCATCAAACTGTCACTGTCAATTTATTGAGTAAACTCAACATTTTCATCATGGTTAGGTACGCGAACGGATAATGTCTACAAATTATAAAAATTTACTACCGAAAAAAAGTTGTCAAGTCCCTATTGGAAAACCCTATACAAATTTCATGGTCGTTTAAAGCTTTTGAAAGCACTTTAATTCCTCTTAAACTAAATTCTTCTTACTATTCATATTTATTGTTAAAACTACTAAAAAGGAACTAAACGATTCTCATATTTACCTTTGGTGGGATCTGGAAATTGAATTATATACAATAACAGAACCGATGACTAATAACGGGAGTATTTCATTTACTATGGAACGATTTAAATTTGATTTTACGCTAAGGTTATATTATACTACATTTCAAAAGAGATCTTGGGAATAATAGCGGCTGTGTGCGTATGTGTTCAATGGAGGCTTTTATAGCGATAAGATTTTAATTATTAATTATGGTCTAAGGCTAGGATTGATCCCATTTAGCGTTGAAAGCCCGTGCAATACTGGAAGTGGGAGCTTATCTTCGCTTCTCTGTCTTACAAGTTTTGGTCCCGTAAATAGTAAGTGCTTTTATAGTTTATTTACAACGCCCACATATTTATAACCATTAATTTGATTTAGTTGTATTTGCGTTCTATCAAATGACGTTTGATTGTTATCTTCCAAACAAGTGAGTCACTAAAGAGAATCTTCTTAACTCAAAAACAGTAGTCTAATAAATCAAACTAAATTTATCTTTGAAAATAATTACAATTCAATGATTCTAATTGCTCGTGTATACGTTATTTGATATTTGTTGTTTGACACATTAGAGTGAATCATACTTCAATGTCCTTTTACCATAATTTAGGCAAACATAACTGAAGTCATGAGTTACGGATAATATGACACAATATAAATAACTTAACATATGCGATTCAAAACCCGTCGTTTTGCCAGTCAGTGCTGCAATTCACTCATTAAAAATGACAAAGAGAAGATTCCGATATTAGATAATAGCCTAGAACACTGATCCTTGGACTCACTCATTGCGCAGTAAATTAATACACTTGGCCTTCTACATCGTCTTTCTAGTACCTACAAATGCAAAATAAATGAGCGCCAAGGAACACAATACTAATTTCCGATGTGTGCATATTCTTTAATAGCTTGTCGCAGTTCCTTTGAGAGTAGCTGCATCTACACTCTATAATTCAACAAGCTTATTGGCTACTGTTTAACAGTCTACAGATAAGATCAACGCCGAGTAAATCTTGTTATCTGCAGAAGGTCGCAAATAAGTTGATGAAAAACATTTTTGAGATCAGTTTACTCTCCGTTCTGCAGATTGCAAGACGCAGGATTCTTCCTGCAGCCCAAAACATCTTGTTCTCGAATTCAAATAATGTGCTATTGTGTGGTTCTGAAAAGACTAGTTTAGTGACAACCTTTTACATAAGTTCACCATCAAAGATTACATTCTTTTGATTCGTAAATAAGTGAAATCTAGTTTTGTATAACGTGATACATTCCGATAAACGATCAACCGAGTTACAGGTGAGTGTGAACTCTTAAAATAGAGATACCTTTTAAAACGTTTCTTTGGCAAGCTAACAAAGAAAAAGGAATGTTCTCGAAAAGTTGGTAGACCAACTTGCTGTAAAGATGCACAAACGACATAATCTTGTCGTGTTTTTGCAACAAACTTGCTAAAGAATGAAGTTCTGGAAGAACGGCAGACGTATCTGCTTATAAAAAACGACAAATGAAACAATTTCCTAGTGTTTTCTAAATGAGTTTTATGTCTGTTACTGAGGTCTTACCAAGATCAGGTGCGTCTGTAAGGGCTCTTCAACTCCCTTTCTTTTTTCCATGCACCATAAAATTATAGCGCCAACATATATATTACATATATAAAATGAAGAGTTGCCTGGTAAAGTGTACCAATATGTGTATGGCTAGATGGAGTGGTAATTTTTGCGAATTTAACATCACCAGTTTCCCCACTTTTTATTTAAGTGAAAAAGAAAACAGATTATTTTCTAATTATTTAGTCCAAAGCTTGTCCGAAACTCAGCCTTTGTTTAATACGTTTCTTATCTCGACACACCTTTTCCTCGTTGTTGTATACGTTTCATGACGTATGTAAATTCCCAATTCCTTAATCCGCGACCGCTGCAGTTTTTTTCAACATAAATAAATATTCGACCTCAAAATGTATCAAATTAATTGTTACTTACATTTTTGGATAGTTCATTTTTGCACTTCCTTAATCTTTTTTTCTTAATTATGCATTCAAATTCTTTTTTTTTTTTTGTTTTTATTACACTTCTCTCGGGAGAGGCGAACCTATAGCGCCGAGTGGGCGGCCCGAGATGCCACCAAATAACTGTTGCAGTTCTTGTTGAACAGTTGCAGGTTGTAACGCTCCGGGAACACTCGCGTGGGAAGGGAGTTCCACAGCTTCCCCGCTCTGTAACCGAACGAGTTCTGATGCAGTGATGTTCACGCCGTCGGGAGATGAACCGCAAACGGGTGCGATCCGTCGGATTGTCTTGTGGAGCACATATAAGCCGAATTGCGTGAAACAATATCAAGAATCTCCGAAGAACAGCACCCATGATAATACCTGTAAAACAGAGAGAGGTCGGCTACGCGCCTTCAATGCGATAGTGACTGTGGTCCCGACGTCAGCGCCAAGTCCCCGATCAGGTAGATCGCTCGTCTCTGTATGCTCTCAAGTAGGTCGAGGGTATGTTTAGGAGCCGAGCTCCAAACATGAGAGCAATATGCGAGCGAGGTTCTAATTTGGGATTTATATAGGAGAAGAAGTTGGGCCGGAGTAAAATATTTCTTTGCTCTAAAAAGATAACTCAGTTTTCCTGAAGCTGACCTGGTGATACTCGACACGTGTTTATGCCACGATACATTCCCACAGACCGTGGCGCCGAGCAATTTCAACCTTTCAAATTAAATGAAATGAAGGATATGTTTTGTTTTCATTCGACTGGTGTTTGACCCAATCGGAAAGTGCATTGCTCGCCGTTGAAATTCCTTATCGTTCATCCTTTTACTGCTTCTTTGCTCATTGATCCGCCTTTGTTAATCAGGTGGCGCTTCACTGCATTACGATAGTCGCGCGTATAGTGATGCAGAAAAGACTCTCGACAAGACACCCAAATAAAATCAGTGTTAACAAGGCCCAAAACCGGAGCTCGCGCCCCACATTGAAGACAACCCAATGGGGTAATTTAATGGATGGGGAGTAGAACCAGTGCAGTACGCCTGCATACTATACGCCCCCCCCCCCCCCCCCCCCCATAATGTCCTCTTCACTCGTTAAACCACTGCGGAAACTCGTCCATTTGTCTTATTCTACAGGGCGTTTCTCAAATACATGGAAGTCAGCGAACATTCAGTCAATTCCCAAAAAGGACGACAAATCATCCCCCGCTTCTTATCCACCCATAGCACTAACTTCTATTCTCTCGAAGGTTATGGAATCACTTATCAACCGTCAACTTTCGGAATAACTGGAATCAAATGAACTCCTCAATGACCGCCTATATGGCTTTCGTAGCAACAGGTCCACAGGAGATCTGATGGCGTACCTTACCGAAAAGTGGACGCATTCCATTCACTACCTCGGTGAAAGCAAGGTAGTTGCATTGGAAATTTTAAAAGTCTACAACAGAGTTTGGCATCCAGCCCAAAATTTGTCAAAATAGCATTCCTATGGAGTGGACAATACCCCGATCCAATGGATAAGAGACTACCTTTCTGGCCGTTCAATTCAACTGGTTCTTGATGGTGTCAAATCTGTCTCCCATCAAATTTATGCAGGTGTTCCCCAGGGTTCGGTACTCTCACCCACTCTCTTCCTGATCTTTATAAATGATTTCTTGTCAATTACTTACAACTCAATTCACTCGTTTGCTGATGGTAGCACGTTGAGTTTCTCATACTCATACGAACACTCCCGTCCAAACTCTTCGAACATCACTATCAACCAGCAAGTTATGCTTGATATATTGAATTCAGACCTCAACAAGATATACCAGTGGGGATTATCTAACCGAGTAGAATTCAATGCCTTAAAAACTGAGTGCTGCCTCTTGTCGTCAAAGGCGAGCCCCAAAGTAAATATACTGTCTATGAACGGCACTTGCATCGACAAAGCCAAGGAACTATCAATCCTCTGCACTCGAATTAATTCGACTCTTAATTGGAATGACCACATATTTGAAGCTGCGAAAAGTGCAGCCAAATGTATGGAGTTCCTTAAGAGATGCAAAAGATACTTCACTCCATTCAACATGGCCACTATTTACAAGGCGTATATTCGTGAAAAAATGGAGTTCAACTCCCATATTTGGTCAGGCGCATCCAAAACTGCACTACACGTGCTCGACAGGATGCAAAACGAGCAGTGAAACTTATTGGGGATTCAGCCGTAAGTCGATCAATTCCGTCGTTAGAACGCAGGCGCAACGTATCGTGCCTATCTCTTTTCTATAGGTATTACCACGGTCGTTGCTCAACTGAACTTGGTGAATGTGTTCCCCTCCTTCAGACATTTTCACGCGATACCCGTCAATCTGTCAATGCGTATCAATTCACGTTGAAAATCTACTTCAGTCGTCCAGACACTCACAACCAATATACATCGACACCTCCTTTCCTTATCCACTTCCTCTCCATCCGCACTGTGCTCTGACATTTAAGGGTACTTCAAAATCCCCTTTTGTGCGCGCGAGTTATGTCGGAATCAGCGACGGCCAGCACAACGATCCCTACGTAATCCTAAGAAACGATTTCCGGCCAGCAAGCAAACTGCAACGTAGTCTTGCGAAACTGTAAAATGTACCTTTCCCAGGCACTGAACTTGACACGCTGTGGGTGCAATGTTCTCCCACCGTATCAAGGTCAGTGTGGGTAACGGCATTTTTCAGTTTTAGATTTCGGACTGCGAGGCAGTTCGTTTTAAAACTCGGAAGTGCGAAGCCCATAGATTTGAAAATCGAAGTTTAGATAAAAAGATAAAAGTTGTTGAAAGAACACGGAATAGAAAAAGTTTGTATAGAATAAGTCAAATAAGTGTTTATTTTTAAAAAGGCTACGAGCTGAAGACTCCACTTAACTCGCGTTAGTGTAAAAAACAAAAAAAAAAAAGTTGAAGCGTAGTTGCTCCATTGCATTTTCCGACGAATACCAGCCATGTGACGTTATATACGCTGCAGCGTTTTAAACTTCTATACGGCAATTCATAAGGCTTCAAAAATCGTAATGCAGCAACTTGCATTGTTGTGTGGATTATAAATAAACAGTCGAAACCGAATGAGGACATATCATGTATGCAGTTTGTAGTGTAAACGACCCTTCCCCAGGGCAGCAGCATGAACTGTTTCATTTTTTGACTCAACTTTATCTAGCGCGTGGAGCCTTACAAATTTATTGTCGATTATCTTATGTGATTCGTTAGTCATTCACAGTTGATTCCAAGTTCTTACCTCGTGAAATCCTTAACAACAATACCAAAATTGATTTTGTAGCATTAAATAGTAATACTAAAATAGGAGATCTTTCATTCCGATCTTCGATCCTCTACGGCGTATCGAGGAAGTGGACACTACTCTCGATGTTGAATCCCTAGTCACTTCGCAGTAAGAGGATAACGAAATGCAGAGGTTACTGCATTACAATTAAAACTCCTCTGCATAGCAACGGCAGGTAATCGGACTACTAGAAGAGCTTGCCCAAACATCACTATCTCGCTTGACAAAGCAGAGTTCAACTGCCCCTATACCATTCTGGAGATAATGCGACGGTCAAGGTTGTAGCTTGACCTTATATATGCACACGATAAACATTGATTGCACGAAGCTTAGCTGCAGCAAACAAAGTTCGAGGACATCTTGAGTCTTCACTAAATACGCAATATCTATCACTATTTTGCGCGTGCAATTGCGTGGAATGAACTTAAAACACTCCTAAGTCGTCACTAATTGTGTTTGTTATCATTTGTCATCCATTTTTCAAAATACTAATGACAGACAATATTTAATGGATGTTTTTATAGATAAAATGTGAAGAATAGGAAAAGTCACTGACTTACTGATTAAATATAAAGATCAATCAATGTCCTAAATATTGTAATAAGCCGTATTACGATGTGCTGAAATTAATAAATAACACACTCTTTTAATATTTGGCGTACAGCACAAGTAACATTTTGTGGTTTCAAAAAACCTCCGAAATATTCAGCCAATTAAATTATTTGCAGACCAGAAATCATTAAATTTTCATTGACAAGGTTTTAGCGGATTTCCACTTAATTTTGCTTACTAAGTCAACCATAGATCAAGCGCATCATTTTGGTGTTAATAGTCTTCAATTCCAATGCTACATATCTCGTCGACTGATAACCTACAAACAGTCTAATTAATTTTTAATTTATTCAATGATATTTTTAGATTGATCGACTTGCGTCTTCAAACGGCGTCGACTTAAATATTATTGATAAGAACTATGACTGCAAATAAAGCATTATGATTTTTTTTTGTGAGAGAATACTAAGTGAAAAAAGTATTTCAAATACAATTGTCTACAGCGCAGTACGTTCGAGATATGTCATTTATCGCCTGGGTCAATAATCCGCATTTCAATTTGTTTAGTTAGGTGGGTGAATGAAATGAACAAAATCGCCACTATCTTTGTTCTCACATTCATAAGTATGAATAAACTGAATTACGACCCTTAAAACCATGCGCGTGACCTTTAAATCGGTCTGGCTTGCCGAAGCAAAAATTGCTGACAACATTTGTAATATAATTCATGCGACAAATTGATTTGTATACTTGCCTTGTTGTGCGATTACAGAGGGTTTAGAAGGTTGTGCACGTTCCTGGTGGGGTAAATGATTTCTAGGCATCCTCTTTGTTTAGCTTTAGATTACAATGTTGATATAGTTTATAGCCGAAATAATAATAAATAACTGAAAAGGGTTGTTTTAAATAATAGAACTGCTCATGCATAATTAAAAATAGTTTCAAAACGTTAAGGAATTAATTCCAATGCTGCCCATAGGTAATGACCATCACGTGTCGTACATTCCTTCTATTCTCGACTAGCATGTGTAAATAAATATGGTTAATCTGTTGTTCGAGTCATTGACTCTACACGAATATTTCATCGTACCAGACAATTTTAATTATTCTTTTTAACGCTAGAATATACTCCACATTTTTTTCCGTTCAATACGAGGGTTGCCTCTTATGTTTCGGGATTTGGCAACCCTAGTGTCGCAATCCGGCAATTGACAGCTCTGTCGTAAAGTTGGACATTTTTGAGGTTATACGCACTCAGAACGTTTTGACATACGAGCGCTATTTGTGTTCTTTACAGTAACTTAAAAGATTCATCTCGGCCCAAAAATGGAATTAAATCGTCAACATTTTCGTGCGATTATTTTTTACAACTTTCGGCGTGGATTAACTCAGCAACAGTGCATGGATGAACTTAATTCAATTTTTGGCGATGAAGCTCCATCAAGGACCAGTGTTTATCGATGGTATGGTGAATTCAATCGTGGTCGTAGTTTACTCCAAGATGAATTTCGTGAAGGTCGTCCAAAATCAGTTGTTGTTCCGAAAACCATTGATGCTGTGCGCGAACTGATATTGGAAGATCGTCATGTGACCTATCGTGAGATTGAGACAACCTTGGGCGTTAGTGGGACCAGCATACATTCAATATTGCATAAACATTTGACTGTCAAAAAAATTTGTTCGCGTTGGATCCCACACAATTTGTCAATCGCCCAAAAAAAGGCTCGTGTCAATTGGTCGAAAGAAATGCTCAAAAAATACGGTCGCGGTGCTTCGAAACACGTCTATGACATCGTGACAGATGATGAATCGTGGATTTACGCGTATGAGCCCGAAAGTAAACAGCAGTCGACTGTCTGGGTGTTTCAAGATGAGCCAAATCCAACAAAAGTTGTTCGCGCACGAAGCACTTCCAAGCAAATGGTCGCCTGTTTTTTCGGAAAAACTGGACATGTCGCAACCGTACCACTAGAACAACGCAGAACAGTCAATTCTGAGTGGTACACAACCATTTGTTTGCCAGTTGTCTTCCAAGAAATCAGGAAAACCAACCGCCGAAGACGGATCACTCTTCACCACGACAATGCGAGCTCTCACACATCGGCTGCGACAACTGCATTTTTGAGCACCCAAAACATCGCTTTGCTGGGTCATCCGCCGTATAGTCCTGACTTGGCACCGAACGACTTCTTTTTATTCCCGTACGTAAAAAACAAACTGAGAGGTCAACGTTTTTCGACACCTGAAGAAGCGGTTGCTGCATTCAGAATGCATGTGTTGGAGATACCTCAATCAGAGTGGCAAAAGTGCTTCGACAATTGGTTCAAACGCATGCAAAAGTGTATAGATCTTCATGGGAATATTTTGAAAAACAATAAAGTAATTTTCGATGATCAATATTTGTTTTTGTTCTCTAATCCCGAAATATAAAAGGCAGCCCTCGTATCACCAAAACTTGTGAGAATAATACCACATTCCGAAAGTGAGGCATTTACAAGATTTTAACATTCTTTTTCCTCAAGAGATACATTGCACGACGTATTCTCTCATTCTATTCAATATCAAAAAGATTTGCGAATTAGTAGTCCTGGACGAACTATTTGTTTGCTAATTACATCATCTGAGAAGTTATCAAAATAATTTCATCTTCTCTTTTTTTGAGTGGAATCCATCCAATTTTCTATCAATCATTACCCTATATCTAAGCCTATATCTGACTCAAGTAAGGAATACCTCTTTAAGGACAGCTGTGGCGTTTCTACTAACACCACTGCTACCTTTTCAACCTACCTCCAAATCTTCCTTCCTAAAGCTCCACTAATTTCATCATTTTTGCCTATGCAAGCGCAATAACTTCCCCAGTCATTCTCCCACCGATTGCATTACCTTTCGATTATGCAAATCACATCCCAACATCAAGCATCTGCCCATCAAGGACATTCACGCAATTAACGCGTTATATAAAATTTCCCTATAAGAAATTCGCAGCATTGTTCTAAAAAGAAAACATTTCGGTTGACATACTAGATAACCGAAGTGGATTATGAAAATCAATCAGCAGAACCCCTGTCTGCCTGCATTTACTGTCCCACACGTGCGCAACAGATTTTCATGTGCATCAGTACTCACGGCGGCTTTTATGCTATCTTCAAAGGACCGGCGCAATTCGCGCCTAGCTGCCAAGAGCCGAATTCAATGCCAGTGTAAATACTCACACTGGAATTCGACCCATGACTCCATAGGAATGCAATACGCAATTAACATGGTTGTAAACACAACCATCATTGTGTAATTATCCCAAATGCATAATAATCCCTAACGTAGTATTTGGACAACTGCAAATACTTATCCCAAAGATGCTTTTTCATTCCCACGGTTCGACCACCCATGAGCTCGCATCACGAGCCAACAAGGTGATCCGCGCACAAAAGTAGTTTAGTCGATGAAAGTGTTGTAAATGAGTCGAGTCTCAACCTAAGTGGAGTGCGCCCAAAAAGTCGAGTTCGAGATACGGTGGAGTTCGCCTGCGCGAGTGACGTCGAGTGTGTTTGCGTGTTCTATAGTTTAGTAAAAATTAATAAATAAATAATACCAAAAAATAAAAGACAAGCAACAATGTATAAGTAATTAACTGTTTGATATTCGAAATTTAAAAGTTAAGTAAACACAAGTCATCATCATCATCATCATCGGCACTACAACCGGGAACCGGTCTTGGCCTTATTTAGCAAGTCCTGAGGCTTGTTAAATTTTCCATAATGATTTGTTTTTTCCGGGCAAGGTCATTAGTTTTGCGCCGGAGGCTCCCCGACGGGGAATCGAACCCCAGTCTCCCGCGTGACAGGCGGGTATACTAACCACTATACTATCGAGGAGCCAAAACACAAGTCTAGACTCGTTTAATTGTGAAGCGTGTGTCCTGTGTCGCTGCCATTAAAAATTGAATTAATGTATAATACAATGCAAAAAACACCGACCAGTAGTTACAATAAATGACAAAATTCCAACAGTGTAACCAGTGTTTTATTGCATCAAATTCGGTGGAGCAATCCGTGGAGTAGGAGTTAACCAGTGCCAAAGTCGGCACACATACGTACTATCCCACACAGCTATCTGACTAAAGTCTTGGCATAAACTCGAGTCCCATAGTTGATATAATTAGTTATGCCGTTGTGGCGGTTCCGCCAAACCCCACTGTTACTTACCTGAAGAACCCTCATAACTTCGACCCAACCATATAAGTTTCGCTAATGCAATCGCATTAGCACATGGAAATGCTTCACGCATCAAATAGATTAAATTTATTTAACTAAAAGTTCCTGTAAACGAATTCTTACCTTTCATGCATCTCTTCGCATACAAATTCCCTACAAGAATTTTTTCCATTATACAGGTGCATAAACCAAAACCTATTCGGTACTTTCTGTTGTCAGGCAAATTCCAACCTTCCCACACCTGCACCGCAATCTCCCAGCAGCAAAAACATTTCCTTCCCAAGGATAATTAATGCTTTCAATGCATTATCTGGAAATGCCTGCAAAGAATTTGTCCTGCAAGGGCATTCATACATGTATCAATGCATCTCTGCATTAGCGACCAAAAACCGAATTTCCAATTAGTGTAGCGTCGCCATAGATGCCATGCATAATTGACACAGATGGTATACACAACCGTCATTGTGTATCCATCTAAAGACTTGCAACTATTGATTCAGCTGCTAGCACTTCTCTCGGAAATACTTCTTTGTTTGAATCTTCAAACAATCACCAACGGCGCGCTTAGCCGCCGGATTGGATTCAATAGCATAAACATATGCAAACAAAAGAATCCGATTCTCTCAGTCGGCAGAGAGACGATATATGATCAATATTGTATAAATTATCGCAATCCATTTTAGCATCTAATGAGTGGCTGCTATTTACTCAGCTGACCCTTATTACCGAACGATGCCTTAGATCGTTTCCCCTTTGTTCTTTTTCCCTCGTTGTAGGTTCCGTTTACCCTTGGCTAAATGCATCGATAAACACGGCGTTGTGTACGAACACACACGTACGCCACCGCGTTCCAGAGATCGCCTTCCATTGGTCATTGGTCAAAGGAAATTTCATTTCTTTTTCACCACACCACCGAACTCACCCCATTAGTGAGTCGACTCTGCACGAGCCGAATATCGTGGAGTCCAATTACATCCACCGACCACGCAGGTCGTGCCACTCCCGCGCTCCGTAGCGCTGCTGAGACGCGAACGCGTATCGACTCGCCTTTTCTCCCCAGTTAATTGAATAGTCAGACTTATAGTGCGAAGTGTTTAGATAGTATGTGTATCGTTAACGTTTGAACAATGGCCATGAGAATGCTTAAATTAATACATTCATAGGGTTCCAGGTGACATCTAATCCACGAGTACGTTTGATTAATTACAAAAGATATCTATCAACTAATTAAATAAAGAGAACATTTTGCCGACTAAAAAATCATTCAGTGTTTTTCTTTTCTTCTCACCGTTGGTGTACAGTGCGTTTTATTTCTGGTGACTACCATGTGTGTTTATCTTTTTTCCTTGGTGTTCAATGGCGGACCTTTTAGCGAAGTGACGATTCGGTTTGACGGAACCTTGTCCGAACAGCAGATTGTTAGTGGGATGAAGTAGAACTCGCACCCATGCCGGTGCCACGACCTCGTATCCCCACACCGTGGAAGGTTTTATGAGGGTGTTATTAATCTTGAGTTTAATTTTGTTGTGGCAGCGTTTAGTGTTGTTTGTGCAGTGAGCGTTTTTTCCGTTAAACATTGTTAGCTGGGTTTTGGTTGGGTTGAGGCGAATTTTCCGTTTGTTGAAGTATGCTGAGATGTTCGTCAGCATAATTTAGCATTACACTAGGTGGTTGGGGAATGTCGGATGTATATAGAAGATATAAAAGTGGGCCGAGAATGGATCCCTGGAGAACTCCCGTGGTTATGTTGCAAGTTTGTGAGAGGGAACAATTTATTCGGACCATGAATTTCCTACCAGAAAGATAAGATGCTAGGAGCTTTGTGATATTGGAATCAGACGAAATAAGCAGCTTATAAAGAAGTCCTGAGATCCAGACACAATCAAACGCTTAGAAATATCGAGAGATATGCATACAGCAGGGCATTGGTTTTGCAGACCAGTTGTGACATCGTGTGTAAGTTTTAGTAGAGCATGGCAAGTGGAGTGTCGCTCACGAAAGCCAAACAGAGAATTAGGGATGAGAGCGTTATCATTGGCAAACGAGAGAAGATTTTGGTAGATCTTACATTCTAATATTTTGCTTAGGGTGATTAATAAAGATATTGGGCGATTGCTGGTGGTTGTTATTGGAATTGCCGGACTTTTTAACAGGGATTACTACCATAATTTTCCAGTTCTCTGGCAAATGTGAAGCATTTATGATATGGTTAAGAAGGACGAGAATGGGAAGTAGATTTGGCGGGCGAAGTCTTTTAAATAGAAGTTGTGGTATTCCATCTAGACCGGCTGTGATTTTATGAACTTGATTAATTCATCTGTGGTTAGAAATGTGGTGGTGTCTGGTGGATGTGATGCCTTGTTTGCGTTGTTAAATTCTCCCACGAAATGAGTATGAGATGCGGGTAATCTGCGTGAGATATATTCGTTTACAGTGTTTTGAAAATTAAGGGCTGAGTGAGAATCATTTTGTTGATGGATCTTTGAAAAGTGATCAGCGAGGCAATTGGCTATGTCCATGTCGGATTGGATAACATTGTTGCTGAGTGGGTTGATAAGGTGTTCGATTCGGGGTTTAAACTTCCGGTCAGTTAGTCGGTTGATGTTTTTGAATAGATTACGGTTGGGTTTGATATTGTTAAGTGTAGCGGCATAGGTTTGATACTCGAGTTTTTTTAAACGTTCATTTATTAGGCGGTCAGGAGTTGGATCTGACTTTTAATAAAGGGACAGAGCGCGGGAATCGCGATGGATGCCCCTTTATAAACAGAATCAAATCGAGATTTTTCATCGCGGATGCATTGAGATATAAGCAGAATCTCGAAAAAGTACTTCGATTGGAGTCGAGTACTGGAAAGTTGTATCAGAAATTCGGTTTAGCGACTTCCTAGAAATTTGGGATACGGGTATTTTGTCATCAGGTGATTGAACATCTGGTTCAACTTACCATGCGTTTGTTTTAGTTTGGGGATTATGAAGAATTGGGTGTATGGGCGATAAACGAACATTAAATTCGTTTATCAGGAATGTTGTTTGATGGGGAGAATGGATTTGTGAATTTGGATGATGGGTTTGAGTTTAAATGTAAGGATTATGGGGAAATGGGTGTATAGGCAATAAATGAACATTTGATTCGTTTATCAGGAATTTTGTTTGATCGGGAGAATGGATTTGTGAATTTGGATGGTGGGTTTGAGTTTAAGTGTGAGGATTATGTGGAAGTGGGTGTATGGGCGATAAATGAACATTTGATTCGTTTATCAGGAATTTTGTTTGATCGGGAGAATGGATTTGTGAATTTGGATGGTGGGTTTGGGTTTAAGCGTGAGGATTATGTGGAAGTGGGTGTATGGGCGATAAATGAACATTTGATTCGTTTATCAGGAATTTTGTTTGATCGGGAGAATGGATTTGTGAATTTGGATGATGGGTTTGAGTTTAAATGTAAGGATTATGGGGAATTGGGTGATTGGGCGATATATGAACATTTGATTCGTTTATGAGGAATTTTGTTTGATCGGGAAAATTGATTTGTGAATTTGGATGATGGGTTTGAGTTTAAGTGTAAGGATTATGTGGAATTTGGTGTATGGGCGATATATGAACATTTGATTCGTTTATCAGGAATTTTGTTTGATAGGGAGAATGGATTTGTGAATTTGGATGGTGGGTTTGAGTTTAAGTGTGAGGATTATGTGGAAGTGGGTGTATGGGCGATAAATGAACATTTGATTCGTTTATCAGGAATTTTGTTTGATCGGGAGAATGGATTTGTGAATTTGGATGGTGGGTTTGAGTTTAAGTGTGAGGATTATGTGGAAGTGGGTGTATGGGCGATAAATGAACATTTGATTCGTTTATCAGGAATTTTGTTTGATCGGGAGAATGGGTTTGTGACTTTAGATGATGGGTTTGAGTTTAAGTGTAAGGATTATGGAGAATTGGGTGTATGGGTGATATATGAACATTTGATTCGTTTACCAGGAATTTTGTTTTGTAGTGCTCCAAGAAGCCCTACCATTTTTCTCCCACATTACATTTTCCTCCCACATATACACAAATCCTACCTATAACAAAATCCATTTGATATTCCCAATATAACATTGTAGCCAAATCGAACTAAACGTTCAAATTCTCATTTATTGTATTAAAATTCATTTATTCAATTCAATGCATTTGTTCGATTCTATTTCCTAAAATCAAACAGCAAAATGCATTATTTTCCTATGTATGCTAAAAGCAAATAGCACCTAAAAAACCTACAAGATCCATAACCTAAAAGTGCACAAAGGCATATCTATTCGATACGCCAGCACAGAATT
Source organism: Microdon myrmicae (assembly GCA_963931805.1). Taxonomy (NCBI): domain Eukaryota; kingdom Metazoa; phylum Arthropoda; class Insecta; order Diptera; family Syrphidae; genus Microdon; species Microdon myrmicae. Next base: position 96,415,347 of record OZ007501.1, on the reverse strand, counting down.
CTAGCAATCATAAAACATCCAAATGTATAACAGATGTTTTATGATATGCATAAATAGACCCAAATTCCCATCCATATTCTCACCCTTTCCCATGAACTCTGACTCCATTTAAAGCCCAATATAAACTCTTGTTTGCTTTAGTCAGACACGCTAATGGATAACAAAAAACCTCAAAAAGGATCTGCGAAAAGAGGCGATGTGTCCGAGACTTCAAGGAAGAAGAAAAATAGGTTAGAAAGTAGTCAGTATGTAGTGCGAGTGGTGTAAAGACACCAAATAAAAGCAATTAAATTTATCGGTCTGTTTTTTTTTCTACGGCTATGGCTTTTAGAGTTCCTCGGTGACTGTGTTAGTTTCGGGCACTTCGCATTGATAGTTGTCGATATAGAATAGAATTAACTACCGATCACGTCAAAGGATTCCATCGTTCGTTTCGCTCCCTCGTTGATCGAGAAGCACGGAAGCGAACCGTACTACAGTTTGATCGGGAGAATGGATTTGTGAATTTGGATGACGGATTTAAGTCTAAATGTAAGGATTATGGGGAATTGGGTGTATGGGCGATAAATGAACATTTGGTTCGTTTATCAGGAATTTTGTTCGATCGGGAGAATGGATTTGTGAATTTGGATGATGAATTTGAGTTTAAGTTTAAGGATTATGAGAGGAGATGGTAGGGCTTTTCAGAGCATTGCAGGTGCAATTCAAAAAACTGGCCAATATATTTTAATAGTTGCCGTTTATATTTCACCTGGAAAATCCATGAGTCAGATACAGCAATTTTTATTCGAAAATTTGATGATTTATACGAAAGAAGGTTCTGAAATACTCGAAAGAAGATTTGGCGAAAAATGTGACTACATACCTATGATATTGGGAGGGGACTTCAATATTTGGGGAAAAATGTGACTACATAACTATGATATTGAGAGGAGATTTCAATATTAACTTTGCAGATGACAAAAATTTACCGTTAATTGCAATTTTAAAAGAAACATTAGGTTTAAATATGTCCAATGATGGAAAACACACCGCTACAAAATATAAACCGACAACCGATGTGGTTTTTACAAGATATTTAGATAAATTTCATTCAAACATTTTTGTTTCTTACTTTAGTTACCATAGGCCTATTGTATCCTTTTTAGGATATAATTAAATGATTGATAGTACAAATAGATTCAGTAATATTGAAATAAATGAAATAATATTGTAAACATTGAAAATAATGTTTCAAAATTAAGTTAATTGAAATTCATGTAAATACAAATGCCATGTCTAAATAAGTTATAAATATATATAAATTATCATGTCAATTAAATTGTATTTATGGTTGTACTGTACTAGCGCAGCATATCTTATGTTTTGATTATTAAATAAACCGTATGAAATCTTATATAATTGTTGCTCGAAGTGCAGACAGATGGGAAAATCAGACTAATGTCAATGACAGTAATCGATAAATTTTAAAATTTCTATTTTTAGAACTACAATTAATTTAAATATTTGGAAATAGTTTTAAGTTTTCACTTCTGTTGGGAGCCTCGATGATTACTTATTATTATTTTTTTTGTACTCAAATTGTGTTCTCGATTTCTCCATTGTGTCTTACCAAAACGTTTGTTCCGTAAAATGCAATCTGTTCATTATCTTGTTTTTCCGCTGACCTTCTCGATCGCTTCCGCTAATCTCTCTTTCTTTATTCTCGAGAAAAAGGTTATCGTCGGTGCTCTTCTCTACAGGGCTTTTGTGCTGTTTACGATCAAGAGCAATACTCTTGAATTCGGCCCAGTATTTCTTGTGTCACAGCTCAATGTAACCGAAACTGAGCCCAACGGTTGTGACACAAGCTAACCTTTCCAGTGTAGAGGGTAGAGAGTTATTTTTAAACACGTTATTATGGAGGGCCCTCATCACCATTAGTTGTAACGTGCAACACATACTAAAACCCAAACAATCTATATATTGTACTTTTTTTTTTTTAAATGAACACAGTTCTAATTTTGAGTAACTTCCAAAGTAGTATTTCCTGCGTACATACCAAAAACTAAACAAACTATATATTTTACTCTTTTTTTTTAATGAACACAGTTCTAATTTTGGAAGTTACTTTGGTCTAAAAAAAAAATAAAAGTATGTATTCGAGAGATGCAATTTAAGGAGGTATTCTGGTCTAGACGCACGAATTTAACGCAATTTTTAGAAGTGCTGTAAAAAAAAGCAATCAATATTTTTACTATTCATTTTTTTATAGGATGTTTATTAATATTTCAAGAATACAGTAAAAAAAAAATTGAAAGAAAAGAGTTCAAAATTCAAAAAGTTAGCAGCTGATGAAGTGGGGGACCTCAAAAAGTTGGCACGCGACTATACCACTAGTTCTACTGAACCGATTCACCTCAAATTTAGTATACGAGGGTTGCCTCTTATGTGTCGGGATTTGGCAACCCTAGTGTTGCAATCCGGCAATTGACAGCTCTGTCGTAAAGTTGGACATTTTTGAGGTTATACGCACTCAGAACGTTTTGACATACGAGCGCTATTTGTGTTGTTTACAGTAACTTCAAAGATTCATCTCGGCCCAAAAATGGAATTAAATCGTCAACATTTTCGTGCGATTATTTTTTACAACTTTCGGCGTGGATTAACTCAGCAACAGTGCATGGATGAACTTAATTCAATTTTTGGCGATGAAGCTCCATCAAGGACCAGTGTTTATCGATGGTATGGTGAATTCAATCGTGGTCGTAGTTCACTCCAAGATGAATTTCGTGAAGGTCGTCCAAAATCAGTTGTTGTTCCGAAAACCATTGATGCTGTGCGCGAACTGATATTGGAAGATCGTCATGTGACCTATCGTGAGATTGAGACAACCTTGGGCGTTAGTGGGACCAGCGTACATTCAATATTGCATAAACATTTGACTGTCAAAAAAATTTGTTCGCGTTGGATCCCACACAATTTGTCAATCGCCCAAAAAAAGGCTCGTGTCAATTGGTCGAAAGAAATGCTCAAAAAATACGGTCGCGGTGCTTCGAAACACGTCTATGACATCGTGACAGGTCATGAATCGTGGATTTACGCGTATGAGCCCGAAAGTAAACAGCAGTCGACTGTCTGGGTGTTTCAAGATGAGCCAAATCCAACAAAAGTTGTTCGCGCACGAAGCACTTCCAAGCAAATGGTCGCCTGTTTTTTCGGAAAAACTGGACATGTCGCAACCGTACCACTAAAACAACGCAGAACAGTCAATTCTGAGTGGTACACAACCATTTGTTTGCCAGTTGTCTTCCAAGAAATCAGGAAAACCAACCGCCGAAGACGGATCACTCTTCACCAGGACAGTGCGAGCTCTCACACATCGGCTCCGACAACTGCATTTTTGAGCACCCAAAACATCGATTTGATGGGTCATCCGCCGTATAGTCCTGACTTGGCACCGAACGACTTCTTTTTATTCCCGTACGTAAAAAACAAACTGAGAGGTCAACGTTTTTCGACACCTGAAGAAGCGGTTGCTGCATTCAGAATGCATGTGTTGGAGATACCTCAATCAGAGTGGCAAAAGTGCTTCGACAATTGGTTCAAACGCATGCAAAAGTGTATAGATCTTCATGGGAATATTTTGAAAAACAATAAAGTAATTTTCGATGATCAATATTTGTTTTTGTTCTCTAATCCCGAAATATAAAAGGCAGCCCTCGTATCACCAAAACTTGTGAGAATAATACCACATTCCGAAAGTGAGGCATTTACAAGATTTTAACATTCTTTTTCCTCAAGAGATACATTGCACGACGTATTCTCTCATTCTATTCAATATCAAAAAGATTTGCGAATTAGTAGTCCTGGACGAACTATTTGTTTGCTAATTACATCATCTGAGAAGTTATCAAAATAATTTCATCTTCTCTTTTTTTGAGTGGAATCCATCCAATTTTCTATCAATCATTACCCTATATCTAAGCCTATATCTGACTCAAGTAAGGAATACCTCTTTAAGGACAGCTGTGGCGTTTCTACTAACACCACTGCTACCTTTTCAACCTACCTCCAAATCTTCCTTCCTAAAGCTCCACTAATTTCATCATTTTTGCCTATGCAAGCGCAATAACTTCCCCAGTCATTCTCCCACCGATTGCATTACCTTTCGATTATGCAAATCACATCCCAACATCAAGCATCTGCCCATCAAGGACATTCACGCAATTAACGCGTTATATAAAATTTCCCTATAAGAAATTCGCAGCATTGTTCTAAAAAGAAAACATTTCGGTTGACATACTAGATAACCGAAGTGGATTATGAAAATCAATCAGCAGAACCCCTGTCTGCCTGCATTTACTGTCCCACACGTGCGCAACAGATTTTCATGTGCATCAGTACTCACGGCGGCTTTTATGCTATCTTCAAAGGACCGGCGCAATTCGCGCCTAGCTGCCAAGAGCCGAATTCAATGCCAGTGTAAATACTCACACTGGAATTCGACCCATGACTCCATAGGAATGCAATACGCAATTAACATGGTTGTAAACACAACCATCATTGTGTAATTATCCCAAATGCATAATAATCCCTAACGTAGTATTTGGACAACTGCAAATACTTATCCCAAAGATGCTTTTTCATTCCCACGGTTCGACCACCCATGAGCTCGCATCACGAGCCAACAAGGTGATCCGCGCACAAAAGTAGTTTAGTCGATGAAAGTGTTGTAAATGAGTCGAGTCTCAACCTAAGTGGAGTGCGCCCAAAAAGTCGAGTTCGAGATACGGTGGAGTTCGCCTGCGCGAGTGACGTCGAGTGTGTTTGCGTGTTCTATAGTTTAGTAAAAATTAATAAATAAATAATACCAAAAAATAAAAGACAAGCAACAATGTATAAGTAATTAACTGTTTGATATTCGAAATTTAAAAGTTAAGTAAACACAAGTCATCATCATCATCATCATCGGCACTACAACCGGGAACCGGTCTTGGCCTTATTTAGCAAGTCCTGAGGCTTGTTAAATTTTCCATAATGATTTGTTTTTTCCGGGCAAGGTCATTAGTTTTGCGCCGGAGGCTCCCCGACGGGGAATCGAACCCCAGTCTCCCGCGTGACAGGCGGGTATACTAACCACTATACTATCGAGGAGCCAAAACACAAGTCTAGACTCGTTTAATTGTGAAGCGTGTGTCCTGTGTCGCTGCCATTAAAAATTGAATTAATGTATAATACAATGCAAAAAACACCGACCAGTAGTTACAATAAATGACAAAATTCCAACAGTGTAACCAGTGTTTTATTGCATCAAATTCGGTGGAGCAATCCGTGGAGTAGGAGTTAACCAGTGCCAAAGTCGGCACACATACGTACTATCCCACACAGCTATCTGACTAAAGTCTTGGCATAAACTCGAGTCCCATAGTTGATATAATTAGTTATGCCGTTGTGGCGGTTCCGCCAAACCCCACTGTTACTTACCTGAAGAACCCTCATAACTTCGACCCAACCATATAAGTTTCGCTAATGCAATCGCATTAGCACATGGAAATGCTTCACGCATCAAATAGATTAAATTTATTTAACTAAAAGTTCCTGTAAACGAATTCTTACCTTTCATGCATCTCTTCGCATACAAATTCCCTACAAGAATTTTTTCCATTATACAGGTGCATAAACCAAAACCTATTCGGTACTTTCTGTTGTCAGGCAAATTCCAACCTTCCCACACCTGCACCGCAATCTCCCAGCAGCAAAAACATTTCCTTCCCAAGGATAATTAATGCTTTCAATGCATTATCTGGAAATGCCTGCAAAGAATTTGTCCTGCAAGGGCATTCATACATGTATCAATGCATCTCTGCATTAGCGACCAAAAACCGAATTTCCAATTAGTGTAGCGTCGCCATAGATGCCATGCATAATTGACACAGATGGTATACACAACCGTCATTGTGTATCCATCTAAAGACTTGCAACTATTGATTCAGCTGCTAGCACTTCTCTCGGAAATACTTCTTTGTTTGAATCTTCAAACAATCACCAACGGCGCGCTTAGCCGCCGGATTGGATTCAATAGCATAAACATATGCAAACAAAAGAATCCGATTCTCTCAGTCGGCAGAGAGACGATATATGATCAATATTGTATAAATTATCGCAATCCATTTTAGCATCTAATGAGTGGCTGCTATTTACTCAGCTGACCCTTATTACCGAACGATGCCTTAGATCGTTTCCCCTTTGTTCTTTTTCCCTCGTTGTAGGTTCCGTTTACCCTTGGCTAAATGCATCGATAAACACGGCGTTGTGTACGAACACACACGTACGCCACCGCGTTCCAGAGATCGCCTTCCATTGGTCATTGGTCAAAGGAAATTTCATTTCTTTTTCACCACACCACCGAACTCACCCCATTAGTGAGTCGACTCTGCACGAGCCGAATATCGTGGAGTCCAATTACATCCACCGACCACGCAGGTCGTGCCACTCCCGCGCTCCGTAGCGCTGCTGAGACGCGAACGCGTATCGACTCGCCTTTTCTCCCCAGTTAATTGAATAGTCAGACTTATAGTGCGAAGTGTTTAGATAGTATGTGTATCGTTAACGTTTGAACAATGGCCATGAGAATGCTTAAATTAATACATTCATAGGGTTCCAGGTGACATCTAATCCACGAGTACGTTTGATTAATTACAAAAGATATCTATCAACTAATTAAATAAAGAGAACATTTTGCCGACTAAAAAATCATTCAGTGTTTTTCTTTTCTTCTCACCGTTGGTGTACAGTGCGTTTTATTTCTGGTGACTACCATGTGTGTTTATCTTTTTTCCTTGGTGTTCAATGGCGGACCTTTTAGCGAAGTGACGATTCGGTTTGACGGAACCTTGTCCGAACAGCAGATTGTTAGTGGGATGAAGTAGAACTCGCACCCATGCCGGTGCCACGACCTCGTATCCCCACACCGTGGAAGGTTTTATGAGGGTGTTATTAATCTTGAGTTTAATTTTGTTGTGGCAGCGTTTAGTGTTGTTTGTGCAGTGAGCGTTTTTTCCGTTAAACATTGTTAGCTGGGTTTTGGTTGGGTTGAGGCGAATTTTCCGTTTGTTGAAGTATGCTGAGATGTTCGTCAGCATAATTTAGCATTACACTAGGTGGTTGGGGAATGTCGGATGTATATAGAAGATATAAAAGTGGGCCGAGAATGGATCCCTGGAGAACTCCCGTGGTTATGTTGCAAGTTTGTGAGAGGGAACAATTTATTCGGACCATGAATTTCCTACCAGAAAGATAAGATGCTAGGAGCTTTGTGATATTGGAATCAGACGAAATAAGCAGCTTATAAAGAAGTCCTGAGATCCAGACACAATCAAACGCTTAGAAATATCGAGAGATATGCATACAGCAGGGCATTGGTTTTGCAGACCAGTTGTGACATCGTGTGTAAGTTTTAGTAGAGCATGGCAAGTGGAGTGTCGCTCACGAAAGCCAAACAGAGAATTAGGGATGAGAGCGTTATCATTGGCAAACGAGAGAAGATTTTGGTAGATCTTACATTCTAATATTTTGCTTAGGGTGATTAATAAAGATATTGGGCGATTGCTGGTGGTTGTTATTGGAATTGCCGGACTTTTTAACAGGGATTACTACCATAATTTTCCAGTTCTCTGGCAAATGTGAAGCATTTATGATATGGTTAAGAAGGACGAGAATGGGAAGTAGATTTGGCGGGCGAAGTCTTTTAAATAGAAGTTGTGGTATTCCATCTAGACCGGCTGTGATTTTATGAACTTGATTAATTCATCTGTGGTTAGAAATGTGGTGGTGTCTGGTGGATGTGATGCCTTGTTTGCGTTGTTAAATTCTCCCACGAAATGAGTATGAGATGCGGGTAATCTGCGTGAGATATATTCGTTTACAGTGTTTTGAAAATTAAGGGCTGAGTGAGAATCATTTTGTTGATGGATCTTTGAAAAGTGATCAGCGAGGCAATTGGCTATGTCCATGTCGGATTGGATAACATTGTTGCTGAGTGGGTTGATAAGGTGTTCGATTCGGGGTTTAAACTTCCGGTCAGTTAGTCGGTTGATGTTTTTGAATAGATTACGGTTGGGTTTGATATTGTTAAGTGTAGCGGCATAGGTTTGATACTCGAGTTTTTTTAAACGTTCATTTATTAGGCGGTCAGGAGTTGGATCTGACTTTTAATAAAGGGACAGAGCGCGGGAATCGCGATGGATGCCCCTTTATAAACAGAATCAAATCGGGATTTTTCATCGCGGATGCATTGAGATATAAGCAGAATCTCGAAAAAGTACTTCGATTGGAGTCGAGTACTGGAAAGTTGTATCAGAAATTCGGTTTAGCGACTTCCTAGAAATTTGGGATACGGGTATTTTGTCATCAGGTGATTGAACATCTGGTTCAACTTACCATGCGTTTGTTTTAGTTTGGGGATTATGAAGAATTGGGTGTATGGGCGATAAACGAACATTAAATTCGTTTATCAGGAATGTTGTTTGATGGGGAGAATGGATTTGTGAATTTGGATGATGGGTTTGAGTTTAAATGTAAGGATTATGGGGAAATGGGTGTATAGGCAATAAATGAACATTTGATTCGTTTATCAGGAATTTTGTTTGATCGGGAGAATGGATTTGTGAATTTGGATGGTGGGTTTGAGTTTAAGTGTGAGGATTATGTGGAAGTGGGTGTATGGGCGATAAATGAACATTTGATTCGTTTATCAGGAATTTTGTTTGATCGGGAGAATGGATTTGTGAATTTGGATGGTGGGTTTGGGTTTAAGCGTGAGGATTATGTGGAAGTGGGTGTATGGGCGATAAATGAACATTTGATTCGTTTATCAGGAATTTTGTTTGATCGGGAGAATGGATTTGTGAATTTGGATGATGGGTTTGAGTTTAAATGTAAGGATTATGGGGAATTGGGTGATTGGGCGATATATGAACATTTGATTCGTTTATGAGGAATTTTGTTTGATCGGGAAAATTGATTTGTGAATTTGGATGATGGGTTTGAGTTTAAGTGTAAGGATTATGTGGAATTTGGTGTATGGGCGATATATGAACATTTGATTCGTTTATCAGGAATTTTGTTTGATAGGGAGAATGGATTTGTGAATTTGGATGGTGGGTTTGAGTTTAAGTGTGAGGATTATGTGGAAGTGGGTGTATGGGCGATAAATGAACATTTGATTCGTTTATCAGGAATTTTGTTTGATCGGGAGAATGGATTTGTGAATTTGGATGGTGGGTTTGAGTTTAAGTGTGAGGATTATGTGAAAGTGGGTGTATGGGCGATAAATGAACATTTGATTCGTTTATCAGGAATTTTGTTTGATCGGGAGAATGGGTTTGTGACTTTAGATGATGGGTTTGAGTTTAAGTGTAAGGATTATGGAGAATTGGGTGTATGGGTGATATATGAACATTTGATTCGTTTACCAGGAATTTTGTTTTGTAGTGCTCCAAGAAGCCCTACCATTTTTCTCCCACATTACATTTTCCTCCCACATATACACAAATCCTACCTATAACAAAATCCATTTGATATTCCCAATATAACATTGTAGCCAAATCGAACTAAACGTTCAAATTCTCATTTATTGTATTAAAATTCATTTATTCAATTCAATGCATTTGTTCGATTCTATTTCCTAAAATCAAACAGCAAAATGCATTATTTTCCTATGTATGCTAAAAGCAAATAGCACCTAAAAAACCTACAAGATCCATAACCTAAAAGTGCACAAAGGCATATCTATTCGATACGCCAGCACACAATTCTAGCAATCATAAAACATCCAAATGTATAACAGATGTTTTATGATATGCATAAATAGACCCAAATTCCCATCCATATTCTCACCCTTTCCCATGAACTCTGACTCCATTTAAAGCCCAATATAAACTCTTGTTTGCTTTAGTCAGACACGCTAATGGATAACAAAAAACCTCAAAAAGGATCTGCGAAAAGAGGCGATGTGTCCGAGACTTCAAGGAAGAAGAAAAATAGGTTAGAAAGTAGTCAGTATGTAGTGCGAGTGGTGTAAAGACACCAAATAAAAGCAATTAAATTTATCGGTCTGTTTTTTTTTCTACGGCTATGGCTTTTAGAGTTCCTCGGTGACTGTGTTAGTTTCGGGCACTTCGCATTGATAGTTGTCGATATAGAATAGAATTAACTACCGATCACGTCAAAGGATTCCATCGTTCGTTTCGCTTCCTCGTTGATCGAGAAGCACGGAAGCGAACCGTACTACAGTTTGATCGGGAGAATGGATTTGTGAATTTGGATGACGGATTTAAGTCTAAATGTAAGGATTATGGGGAATTGGGTGTATGGGCGATAAATGAACATTTGGTTCGTTTATCAGGAATTTTGTTCGATCGGGAGAATGGATTTGTGAATTTGGATGATGAATTTGAGTTTAAGTTTAAGGATTATGAGAGGAGATGGTAGGGCTTTTCAGAGCATTGCAGGTGCAATTCAAAAAACTGGCCAATATATTTTAATAGTTGCCGTTTATATTTCACCTGGAAAATCCATGAGTCAGATACAGCAATTTTTATTCGAAAATTTGATGATTTATACGAAAGAAGGTTCTGAAATACTCGAAAGAAGATTTGGCGAAAAATGTGACTACATACCTATGATATTGGGAGGGGACTTCAATATTTGGGGAAAAATGTGACTACATAACTATGATATTGAGAGGAGATTTCAATATTAACTTTGCAGATGACAAAAATTTACCGTTAATTGCAATTTTAAAAGAAACATTAGGTTTAAATATGTCCAATGATGGAAAACACACCGCTACAAAATATAAACCGACAACCGATGTGGTTTTTACAAGATATTTAGATAAATTTCATTCAAACATTTTTGTTTCTTACTTTAGTTACCATAGGCCTATTGTATCCTTTTTAGGATATAATTAAATGATTGATAGTACAAATAGATTCAGTAATATTGAAATAAATGAAATAATATTGTAAACATTGAAAATAATGTTTCAAAATTAAGTTAATTGAAATTCATGTAAATACAAATGCCATGTCTAAATAAGTTATAAATATATATAAATTATCATGTCAATTAAATTGTATTTATGGTTGTACTGTACTAGCGCAGCATATCTTATGTTTTGATTATTAAATAAACCGTATGAAATCTTATATAATTGTTGCTCGAAGTGCAGACAGATGGGAAAATCAGACTAATGTCAATGACAGTAATCGATAAATTTTAAAATTTCTATTTTTAGAACTACAATTAATTTAAATATTTGGAAATAGTTTTAAGTTTTCACTTCTGTTGGGAGCCTCGATGATTACTTATTATTATTTTTTTTGTACTCAAATTGTGTTCTCGATTTCTCCATTGTGTCTTACCAAAACGTTTGTTCCGTAAAATGCAATCTGTTCATTATCTTGTTTTTCCGCTGACCTTCTCGATCGCTTCCGCTAATCTCTCTTTCTTTATTCTCGAGAAAAAGGTTATCGTCGGTGCTCTTCTCTACAGGGCTTTTGTGCTGTTTACGATCAAGAGCAATACTCTTGAATTCGGCCCAGTATTTCTTGTGTCACAGCTCAATGTAACCGAAACTGAGCCCAACGGTTGTGACACAAGCTAACCTTTCCAGTGTAGAGGGTAGAGAGTTATTTTTAAACACGTTATTATGGAGGGCCCTCATCACCATTAGTTGTAACGTGCAACACATACTAAAACCCAAACAATCTATATATTGTACTTTTTTTTTTTTAAATGAACACAGTTCTAATTTTGAGTAACTTCCAAAGTAGTATTTCCTGCGTACATACCAAAAACTAAACAAACTATATATTTTACTCTTTTTTTTTAATGAACACAGTTCTAATTTTGGAAGTTACTTTGGTCTAAAAAAAAAATAAAAGTATGTATTCGAGAGATGCAATTTAAGGAGGTATTCTGGTCTAGACGCACGAATTTAACGCAATTTTTAGAAGTGCTGTAAAAAAAAGCAATCAATATTTTTACTATTCATTTTTTTATAGGATGTTTATTAATATTTCAAGAATACAGTAAAAAAAAAATTGAAAGAAAAGAGTTCAAAATTCAAAAAGTTAGCAGCTGATGAAGTGGGGGACCTCAAAAAGTTGGCACGCGACTATACCACTAGTTCTACTGAACCGATTCACCTCAAATTTAGTATACGAGGGTTGCCTCTTATGTGTCGGGATTTGGCAACCCTAGTGTTGCAATCCGGCAATTGACAGCTCTGTCGTAAAGTTGGACATTTTTGAGGTTATACGCACTCAGAACGTTTTGACATACGAGCGCTATTTGTGTTGTTTACAGTAACTTCAAAGATTCATCTCGGCCCAAAAATGGAATTAAATCGTCAACATTTTCGTGCGATTATTTTTTACAACTTTCGGCGTGGATTAACTCAGCAACAGTGCATGGATGAACTTAATTCAATTTTTGGCGATGAAGCTCCATCAAGGACCAGTGTTTATCGATGGTATGGTGAATTCAATCGTGGTCGTAGTTCACTCCAAGATGAATTTCGTGAAGGTCGTCCAAAATCAGTTGTTGTTCCGAAAACCATTGATGCTGTGCGCGAACTGATATTGGAAGATCGTCATGTGACCTATCGTGAGATTGAGACAACCTTGGGCGTTAGTGGGACCAGCGTACATTCAATATTGCATAAACATTTGACTGTCAAAAAAATTTGTTCGCGTTGGATCCCACACAATTTGTCAATCGCCCAAAAAAAGGCTCGTGTCAATTGGTCGAAAGAAATGCTCAAAAAATACGGTCGCGGTGCTTCGAAACACGTCTATGACATCGTGACAGGTCATGAATCGTGGATTTACGCGTATGAGCCCGAAAGTAAACAGCAGTCGACTGTCTGGGTGTTTCAAGATGAGCCAAATCCAACAAAAGTTGTTCGCGCACGAAGCACTTCCAAGCAAATGGTCGCCTGTTTTTTCGGAAAAACTGGACATGTCGCAACCGTACCACTAAAACAACGCAGAACAGTCAATTCTGAGTGGTACACAACCATTTGTTTGCCAGTTGTCTTCCAAGAAATCAGGAAAACCAACCGCCGAAGACGGATCACTCTTCACCAGGACAGTGCGAGCTCTCACACATCGGCTCCGACAACTGCATTTTTGAGCACCCAAAACATCGATTTGATGGGTCATCCGCCGTATAGTCCTGACTTGGCACCGAACGACTTCTTTTTATTCCCGTACGTAAAAAACAAACTGAGAGGTCAACGTTTTTCGACACCTGAAGAAGCGGTTGCTGCATTCAGAATGCATGTGTTGGAGATACCTCAATCAGAGTGGCAAAAGTGCTTCGACAATTGGTTCAAACGCATGCAAAAGTGTATAGATCTTTATGGGGAATATTTTGAAAAACAATAAAGTGATTTTCGATGATCAATATTTGTTTTTGTTCTCTAATCCCGAAATATAAAAGGCAACCCTCGTATGTCTTCTTTATAGGCTTTTCTATTGCATGAACTATCCTCATCCCCAAATTTCAATGTTAACTATTTTTAAAAAACTAAAAAAAGTGGTACAAAAATAAATTTTTTTTTTCAAGCATTGTAAAAAAAAATTTTTTTTTTTACTTTTTTTAGTTCCAACGATAGAGGCATTTCTGTAAATTAATAATCTTTTTTTTCAGATTGCTAGGAGGGTTGAATCGTGGGTATGTAACTCTTTTCGAATATGAACTTCAGTGTTTAGTGCAGCCCCGTAAAACCCGATTTTAACCCACGTTAAAAATGTTAGAACTAAAGCACGAGCATATTAGACCACGCCCGCGGATTAGGCGAAAACTCTGAACTCGTTATATCATCATCATCATTGGCACTACAACCGGAAACCGGTCCTGGCCTTATTTAGCAAGTCCTGAGGCTTGTTAAATTTTCCATAATGATTTGTTTTTTCCGGGCAAGGTCATTAGTCTTGCGCCAGAGGCTCCCCGACGGGGAATCGAACCCCGGTCTCCCGCGTGACAGGCGGGTATACTCGTTATATAAGGTGGCGCAAAATTAATCATCTAAATTTGTTTTTGAATTGCTTTTTTACTAAATAAAAAAAAATGAATTTGAGTGATGGAAACCTTTATTTGAACCTGCACAATTTTTTTTCTGTTAAGTGGGAAAGATGATATTTGTCAAGTGGTTGCCGCCAGTCTTTTTATACCTTTATACCCATTTTATCGCATTTTCCATGACTTTCCGCAAGACTTCCGGTGATAACTGTTCGCATTCCTGTTGAATTTTCTCCTTAAGGGCTGCGATTGTCTGAGGGTTGTTGACATAAATCCGCGACCTCAAGTAGCCCCAAAGAAAGAAGTCTGGGGTGGTAAATCGCGCGATCTTGCTGGCCGTGCTAAATCGCGACCAGAAAACGCTTCCTTCACAATATCTTGTTGAAACCGCATGTTCACCAAGCCCCGCTCATCCAATTCCGGCAGTAAGAAGTCGTTTATCATGGCCCTGTAGCGTTCGCCAGTAACAGTGACCGTATTGTCGATGGCGTCCTCAAAAAAATACGGCCCAATCACTCCTACCGCGTGAACGCCGCACCACGCACTGGCTTTGAGAGGATGTAATGGCTCTTCGTCCATCACATGTGGATTTTCAGTGCCCCAGAAAGGAAGATTTTGCTTATTGACGTAACCATCATATATCATCGTCATCAGCACTACAACCGGGAGCTGGCCTTGACCTTATTTAGCAAGTCCTGATGCCTGTTAAATTTTCCATAATGGTTTGTTTTTTCCGGGCAAGGTCATTAGTCTTGCGCCATTATTGACGTAACCGCTTACGTAGAAATGCGCCTCGTCGCTCATGATGATTTTCGACACAAAAGCGTCCTCTTCGTTGTTGAGATTAAGAGTGACAGTAATTCACACCCCTTCATTGCTTATCTGTTTGTATTCTGCACCTGTCTAGTTTACAAATGTCAAATATGATTGACGTACGACGTCATTTGCAAAAATTATAACATCTTCCGATACGGTGATTAATTTTGCGCCACCTTGTATAAGCTGTTATTGCTACATTAATGCTCAGGTATATGACGATCAAGATTTTTTCGATTCTCTCGTTTGCTGTATTCTTCACGGAAATTACATGTACGTAATCTATTGGCGTCGTCAAACTGCGCCCTCCCCATCACCTATATTACGATCAACTTGTGCGTAGTGACGGAGTTGACGTGGAACGTGTACCGGTCCTTTAGGAAGAAGTGACATAATGCTCTGGGTTATTGTACGGAAGTTTGCTGTATGTAAGAATCGAGATTTGATTTTGCCGGATGTGCGGGCAATGAACATTTGGCAAGGTTAATGATGCAGTATCTGAAAATGTGATTCCATAGGAAGAGCGTCTGAATCAGTATAATCCAATCTACAACAACACGGTTGGTGTCATCCTAACTGAGCTTATAATAATACCTCAACGTTCATTTTTCAGGGTTCAACTTACGTTGCTCCGATGGATATCTTTTCCCTCGACCATTGCGCTTGCCTAATGTGCTTCAATTACTACTTAATACTTACGTTGAACTCTCTCAAGATAATCTATATAAATTGTTGTCTTCTTTAATTTTGTTTTTTCAGGGAATCTACAAGCATGCCAATTTTAAGGCGGAGAATGGCTGGACTTCCATCTTTTTGGAAAGTATTAACACGCCGGAAAACACTTTCAAATGCTACAGACGAGGAAACAAAACTAAACAGGGTCTTAAACCTTTTCGACTTAATAGCCCTTGGCGTAGGTTCCACAATTGGTGCGGGGGTTTATGTACTCGCTGGACAAATTGCAAAGGAACAAGCTGGTCCCTCCGTGATAATATCGTTCGTTATAGCCGCAATAGCTTCAGCACTTGCAGGTACTTACATTGAAAAACTATGTTCATCCATACTGTCTAAATTACATAACATTTTGAATCAATATTATATGCTACAATTATTAAAATAAAAACATTTTTTTTAGGAGTTTGTTATGCAGAATTTGGTTCGAGAGTTCCTAAAGCTGGTTCGGCATACGTATATAGCTATGTTTGCATCGGTGAATTTGCGGCCTATCTCATAGGGTGGAATTTAATACTAGAATATGTTATTGGAACTGCAGGAGTATGTAGGGGTATCAGCTTATACCTGGACAACTCACTAAATGATACGTTGAAAACAACGTTTGCGGAAATTGCTCCAATAGGGGGCAATTTTCTGGGTCAATATTTTGACTTCTTAGCATGTGGATTGGCTGTAGCTTTCGGAAGTGAGTGACACATTTTACCAACATCAGTCGGAATTCAAAAATTGTAACTTTTTTATGCAGTTCTAACAACATTTGGTGTGCGCGCATCTACGTGGCTCAATAATTTTTGTACCACAATCAATATTTCAGTTTTACTCTTTGTTACCATTGCAGGATCTTTAAAAGGTATGCGTTAAAATCAGGATGATTATGAAACCATAACAATACTTGTCTTTTTTTATGTGGAGTCGACTTTTCAAACTGGCAAATTGATCCCGGGAATTTTTCAAACACGACAACTTACAATTTGGGAAGTGGTGGGTTTTTTCCATTTGGATTCGAGGGTACCTTAAAGGGCGCAGCCACATGCTTCTTTGGCTTTGTTGGATTTGATTGTCTTGCCACAACTGGCGAGGAAGTACAGAACCCACGAAAGAATATTCCTAGATCAATTTTGTATTCACTGTTGATAATATTCCTTTGTTATTTTGGGGTCTCAACTGTATTGACGCTTATGGTCCCATATTATTTGCAAGTACTATAAATCACTAATGTTTTGAAAATACGACTACTATATATTTTGATTGTGATATTGCAATAGGACTCAAATGCGCCATTGCCTTTTGCTTTTAAGCAAGTCGGCTGG
Organism: Microdon myrmicae; assembly: GCA_963931805.1. Taxonomy (NCBI): domain Eukaryota; kingdom Metazoa; phylum Arthropoda; class Insecta; order Diptera; family Syrphidae; genus Microdon; species Microdon myrmicae. Next base: position 96,398,413 of record OZ007501.1, on the reverse strand, counting down.
CATTTTGCTATGTGGCTTGTGACAGTCGGAGGTCTAATAGGACTGGTTGCAAGGTAACACGAAGACCACTTTATTCGTAATCAATGCTAACACTTTTATATTGATTTTTAGTCTGTTCGGGGCACTTTTTCCTATCCCTCGAGTGTTATACTCAATGGCGGAGGATGGCTTACTTTTCCGGTGTCTCGGCACAATAAGCCCCCGATTCAAAACCCCAATTTATGGATCGTTATTCGGAGCTTTTTTTACAGGTAATTTTGGAAATACGAGTGCAAGGGCAGTTTGATAAATCAGTGACTTTTTGAATTTCCCGCGCAGTAACTACTCCCATCAACTGCCATATATAAAGAGATTATTGTCAAAGTTTGGGTAAGCTGCGTCATTTAGTTTGTGTTTGACAGCCATTGGAAGCAGGCGACCTGGAGAACTTTAACGAAAATGAAAAAAAGTGAATTTGGTGTGCTGATTAAGCATAATCAAGCGAAATCCATAAATTGGGCTACGAACTGGTACCCCGTCCAGCATGTTCTCCAGATTTAGCCACCTGCGGCAATTTCCTGTTTCCTCAAGAAATAGCTGGTAAGAGATTTGGCTCGAATGAAGAGGTCATCAGTGAAACGAACGCCTATTTTGTGGGCCTTGAGAAAACCTATTATTTGAAAGAAATTAATAAATTGGAAAAACGCTGGACTAAATGTATCGAGCTAAAAGGAGATTATGTTGAAAAATAAAATGCTTATATGCCGGAAAAAATTTCATTTATTCAAAAAGTCTCTGACTTATCAAACTGCCCTCGTGTGTTGTTTTCACATTTGAATTATTTAAAATATGAATTATTTGTTGCAGGACTCATGGCTGGTATTTTCGATCTGGCCCAGTTGGTGGATTTATTATCGATTGGGACTCTCTTAGGTTACATAGTTGTTGCATTTTGTATCATTATTTTACGGTAAGTAGCATCTTTTTTTTTTTGTTAACGCATTTATTTTACAAAAGAAAAAGAAGTACACATAAGGATTTTTTACAATATTAGACTACACACTAAGCTTATTTTAACATACTACATTTCGATGTAATTTACTGTCTCTGTATGAACACTCTAAATTATTCTACGTACATTTATTTTGTTTTCTATACGAGTACAAATATGTTACCTTTCGGCGTACGGTATTTTAATTTTTTATTGTTTTTAATTTAAACAAAATTTACAAATTATGTCAGAGAAAAAAAGGAAAACTTGTATCTGGTTACATTATTATGATTTTTAGGTTTTATATTGTTTTTTTTTGTTTATATATATATATATAAACTCGGTGTTATGGTACACTACCTCGTTAGAGTCATTAGCAAATCTTCCAGAGGTAAAGAGACTTCTGGTGTGGAGACAATTCAGATAGTGAGCCCTGTTATCTAGAGGAGTTGGTAGTAGTAAAGTTATTATGGGGTTGGGATTATTTGGGAGGTTTTCAATAAATTTGATAGACAGCTCTAGGAAGCGTCTATCGAGACGGTCAATATTAGCGGCATTGTATAGCAAGCTGTTATTGTAATACTTGTAAGAGTTGGGTTGTCGGTTGAGGCCAGTGACCAGCCTGAAGCATTTCCTTTCGAAAGTGCGTAGCTTCTCCATTTGGGCTGGTGTTATATGATACCACAGTGGACACGCATATGTCAGTGTAGGTCTGATTATTTGTTTATAGATGAGCAGTTTGACTTTGTGAGAGAGACCGTTGGGTTTCCACATCACTCTTCTACAGAGATTCAGTTGTATTGTGGCTTTACGTAAAGTATTTTTATCGTAATGTGGGTGGAGAATGAAAGGTCATTGGAAAAGGTTATTCCCAGATATTTTAAAGTTTTAGAAGGTTTTATCTGGGTGTTATTTAGTTTGAGTCTAATTTTGTTTGGGTGCGCCTTGTGTTGTTTGTGCAGTGCTCATTTTTACCCTTAAAGACTATAAGTTGGGTTTTATCAGGATTTAGGCGAATTTTCCATTTATTGAAGTATGTTGATAGATTTGGGAGGAAGTTATTAATGCGGTTTCTTGCCTCTTTTACAAACTTGTGGCTGGAGTAGACTATGGTGTCATCGGCGTAATTCAACATTACGGTATTGGGTAATTGAGGCTGCGGTATGTCTGAAGTATAAAGGAGGTATAATAGTGGTCCAAGAATTGAACCCTGCGGAACCCCTGCGGTTATATTATACGATTGGGAGATAGAAGAATTTATTTTGACCATGAACTTTCTACCAGAGAGGTAGGAAGTAAGAAGTTTGGTAGTATGGGTGTTTAATCCAAATATGTAGTGCAGCTTGTAAAGCAGTCCTGAGATCCAAACACAGTCGAATGCTTTAGATATGTCGAGAGAGATACAGACCCTCGGGCTTTGGTTTTGAAGATTAGTTGTGACATCGTGCGTTAGTTTTAACAGAGCATGGCAGGTGGAGTGTTGTGAGCGAAAGCCAAACTGGGAATTTGGGATAATAGCGTTGTCATTAGCAACTGAAAGGAGATTTCGATATATCTTGCATTCCAATATCTTGCTTAATGTGTTTAATAACGAAATCGGACGATAGTTGCTGGGGTTGTTGGAAGGACTGGACTTACTGATAGGGACTATAACCGTTATTTTCCAGTTATCTGGGAAATGTGATCCGTTTATTATATGGTTGAGAAGAACGAGAATAGGGACTAGATTTAACGGGAGAAGTCTTTTGTAAAGAAGGGTTGGAATTCCATCTAAGCCTGTCGACTTCTTGTTATTGCGTGATGTTATAAATTCAGATAATTCGTCTGCTGTTAGGAAGGTCGCATTATCCAGAGGATGAGACGCTTTGTTTGTTTCGTTGAATTCCGCGATGAAAGGGGTGAAGGATGGGATCATTGTGCGTGAGATGTAGTCGTTTACAGTATCTTGAAAATTGGAGACTGAGAGGGAGTCGTTTTGTTGATGGATTTGATAAAAGTGATTAGCTAGACAGTTTGCTATGTCAATATCTGATTGGACTGGGTGATTGTTAGTAGGGTTGATAATATAATCGATTCGAGGTTTGTATTTTCGACCCGTTAGTCTGTTGATATTTTTGAATAAATCACGATTGGGTTTAATATTTTTAAGTATAGACGTGTAAGCCTGGTCGGAAAATTATTTTAGTTGTCCATTTATCAGGGTAGTCAAGAGTTGGATTTGATTTTTAATAAAGGGGGAGTAACTGCTATGTAGTTTTCGTCTAAGCTGTTTTTTTACGCGTAACAGTTTTGTAAGGATGTTGGGTAAAGGTTTTCCTAGATGATTATGAGGGATGGATGTAGGTGTGTGGCTGAAGAGGGCATTTTTTAATATTTGACCTATTCTTAAGGCTGCTTGATCAATTTCAGCAGGGAGTAGATTTGAAGTCTCTGGCAAAGTATAGTCTGTAAAACTGGCAGCAATGTCCCTATTGACTCTTTTCCAGTTTGTCCTGGAGAAATTCGGGATTGGATTGAATGAGTAACATGGTTCGAGGGCTGGGATTTGGACAGTGGTGTGGACGGACCCATGATCGGAAGGAAATTCGAAGGATACTGTAGGGAGGTTAGGTGAGTAGACGTCTACGGATTTTAGGAAAAAATCAATTGTTGATTTAGTAGTATTGGAGATACGTGTTGGCTGTAATGGACAGTCCGCACAGATATATGGATGGAGTTGAAAGAGTGCTAGAAGTTGAGAACCGTATTTATTGCACTTCGTGTCGTTAAATGAAGTATGCCGAGCATTCCAATCTCCTCCTATTATGGAAGGTGCAGGTAGAGAATGTTGGATTATCTCAGTGATGTCGGAACTAGGGAAGTTTGGTTCCCGAGAAGGGTGAATGTATACGGACGACAATACAAGCACTTTGTTGCTTTTGCAAAAGATTTTAATTGCCGTGTACTCAATATTATTTATATTGGTGAACCTAATTTCGGAAAATTGAAATTTCTTGTGTATTAGAATTCCAGTACCTCCACGAGGTCCAGTGGTTCGTGGATTAGAAACAAGTGTATAATTCGGGATAGATACTCGGGAGTTTGGTTTAAGCCAAGTTTCTGAGAGGAGGAGGATATCTGGAGAAAACTTTTCAACGAACAATCGGAGGTGTTGTCTGCGAATATTGGAATATATGGACTCTGCGTTGAGGGAAATTATGGTTAAATTAGCCATTAAGGGAGAGGATATGTGAAGTTATAAGAGATAAAATCTGACCTTTTTTTTCTATTTCTGAGCTGTGCTTCAATGTGGGCAGCATCTTCTGTAAGCTACTTATGTATCCTGTGATGTCCAGTGGCGCAAGGCTAATAACCTTGCCCGTAAAAATAAATTATTGTGGAAAATTTAACAGCCTCGAGACTTGCTAAATAAGGCCAAGACCGGATACCGGTTGTAGTGCCGATGGTGATGATGATGTCCAGATTTAGATCGTTACTGTTGGATTGGTGATTTCTTGTCATGTTAAGGGAATCCTTGACAACCTTAGCGTATGACATTCCTGGACTTGTAGGATTTATTGATTGATGTGATGTTGTTTTGGTTGGTGAAGGTTTGCTCGTTGCCATGGGTGTTGTTCGCCTTTCTAGAATCCTCAGCTTATGAGGACATTGCGAGAAGTTGGCAGGGTGGGGTCCGCCACAGTTACAGCATGTCACTGTGATTTTCTTCGTTGTAATGGATCCATCAGAGTTGGGTTGTTTGGATTGTTCCTGGTTCCATCCCAGGCGGGCTGACCTTACATTCTCCAGGTTGATGTTGCTCTGCACACTTTACGCATCGTACGCTTAGATGACATGCGGCCGCCAAGTGTCCTCAACCTTGGCATCATTTGCAATGAAGGATGTTTTGTTTATGTGGTTCCTCAATCTCAATTTTATGCGTGAACAGATATTTTATTTGTTTGAGCCTGGTGACATCAGTTGGAGGAATTTGTATGATACGTAAATGCAGATTCTTGTTAGTCCGTATATATGGTGTTTGGAAGTAGTCCAACCTGTTTATTTTCAGTTCCGGACAGATCCTGACTATTTCTGCTGCAAGTTCCTCATTAGTCCATGCTGGATCGATATGCCTTAAGATGAAAGTTGCTGGTTTCAACTGTCCATGTTGAAAAGTGAAAAATTTAAGCTTATGGTGCGCAAGTTTTTCTACCGCCTTGTTGTGATCCGTTAAAGTTGTTGTTGTTGTTGTGATGGAAGTCGAAGCTCCTCTTGTGTTTGTGGTGAAATTGCGGTGGCCTAAGGTACTTTCAAGCATTCTAATTAGTTCTTTGATGCTTTTTATATTTTTAATATAGATGGGTGGTGATCTTGTATTTTTGTCGTGCGTGTTAGGCATTCGATTCCCGACTGTCTTCTTTTGTTGGGGCGATGGTGTTTCGGGGGACAACAATTGTTGATTTGGAGATGATGGGGCTAGTCCGGGGTGTATCATCATCATCATCATCGGCACTACAACCGGGAACTGGTCTTGGCCTTATTTAACAAATTTCTCCACCGGTAACGATTTCGAGCCGATGACATCGAGTTTGGTACTCCCGGGCTCTGGGCGTCCTGGTCTATCCCTCCATCGCAGACAAGGTCTGCCGCGCTATCTCCTTCCATACGTTCTGCCACAAAGGACTTTCCCGGCACGCTCCTCTTCGCTCATTCGAGCTAGGTGTCCCGCCCACCGGAGTCTACCGAGCTTGATTTTTCTTACAACATTAGCTTCAAGGTATATTGCGTACAACGCATGGTTGTAGCGTATCCGGAATCGTCCTCCCATTTTCACAATTCTCCTTAACTCCTTCCTCTCGAACGCGGCTAAGAGTTCAAAGTGCCTTTTATTTAGCACCCAGGTCTCGGATCTATACATGAGTACTAGTAAGACCGTGGTCTTGTACAGTAGTAGCTTGAATGTTCTGGATAAATTTCGGGATTTAAAGACACTTGATAGTAGGCTTTGTTGGATTTGATCAACCGTTCGCGTATTTCTTCTTCCATATTGGTACCAGCTGATACTATTGACCCAAGGTAGTTAAAGGATTGCACTACTTCAAATTTGTGCTCCACTACCCTGATAGTTTGACAAACGTTAGGTCTTCTCTTCGCAGAAGTTCCCACCATGTTCTTAGTTTTGCCCTCATTAATGTGCAGGCCCTGTTTTTGTGCCACCTGCTCGATCTGGGTGAAGGATTCCTGTACAGCCAATTCGGTTCTACCGATGATGTCGATGTCATCTGCGTAGGCAAGTATCTGGCTGGACTTGGTGATAATAGCCCCTCTAGTTGTAACGCCAGAGTCACGGATTGCTTTCTCCAACGCCAGGTTGAAGAGGAGGCAGGCCAGACCGTCCCCTTGTCGGAGTCCATTAAAGATGTTTATTGGTTTGGACAGCAATCCCGCTAAAATTACTTGACTAGTTACGTTGGTCAGGGTCAATCTACAAAGTCGTATCAATTTGTTTGGAACGCCGAACTCTCTCATGGCATTATACAGTTCTACTCTGGCTATGCTGTCGTAGGCCACCTTAAAGTCTATAAATAGATGATATAATGGAATCTAAATTCCTGACATTTTTCCATCGCCTGCCCAAGGGTGAATATCCGATCAATTTCTGATTTGCCTGGGATGAGGGCACACTGATATTGGCTTTAGCGTATGGGCCGATCCGTTCTTGTAGGATAGAGGAGAGTGTCTTATAGGTGGTACTCAGCAATGTTACACCCCTATAGTTGCTGCACAGTGTGATATCTCCCTTCTTATGTATGGAGAAAATTATACTACGACGCCAATCTTCCGGCATCTCCTCTTGCTCCCATACGTGCATCACGATCTCATGAATTGCGCGATGTAACGCTGGCCCTCCTTGTTTGAACAGCTCAGCTGGTATGCCATCAGCTACGGGGGCTTTATTTGATTTGAGCTGTCTAATGGCTTTTAATGTTTCCTCAATGCTTGGTGGCGGCAGCATTTGGTCTTGATCTTGCATTGGTGGAACCTCCAATTCTTCTGTGAGCCGATCATTTAGCAATTCATTGAAGTGCACTTCCCATCGCTCCAGAATGCCTTCAGGATCGGTGATCAGATTACCCTTCTTATTCTTGCAGTAAGTGTAGCGTGGTGTGTATCGCGTCATACTGCGGATTATTTGGTTCAACTTCCGCGCCTGGTGCGGATCTCTCTACTTTTCTCTATTTCACAGACAAGGTTTTTTTCCCAGGTACTTTTCTTTTGTCTGTGAAGCCTTTTTTCAGATCTTCTGAGCTCTTTGTATTTTTCCTCTGCTTCAGACTGCTGCATTGTCCGGTATGCAGCATTCTTACGTTCAGTCGCTAGTTTGCACTCATCATCAAATCAGTCGCTCCGATCTCTACGACTACTGCCTATGATGGAGTTGGCAGTACTAATGGCAGTGTTCTTAAGGCGTCTCCATTTCTCTTCTACGCCCGGCATTCTGGACACAGGACTTACTCTCCCTCCGTCGAGCTCTTCGAGGGCGAGTCTTAACGCATGACCAAAGGTGTCACTGGTATATTCATTGCGTAAGGTAGCCGTGTTGATTGGAACCAGATGCGCGGATGCAATACGTCTCCGTAAGGCAATCCACGCTCGGTAAACTGTACCAACAAGATACTGATCCGAATCGACGTTGGCACCTCGTTACATTCGTACCATCATCAGGCTCCAGGAGTGGCGGCGATCTATCCACACGTATTCAATTTGGTTGCGAGTGTCTCCACCAGGTGCCTTTGTGGATATATTTACGCGGAAACCTGGTATTTGCAACGACCAAGTTTTTCGATGCCGCCAGTTCCATGACTCGTAGTCCATTTTCATGAGTGTTCTCATGCAAACTATGGGAACCTATCTAGTGTCTGAAAACCGGTTTCCGACCTATTTTTGCATTCAAATCACCAAGAACGATTTTCACATCATATCTTGGGCAGGCATTGAGGGCCCGCACGACGTTCTCGTAGTATTCTTCTCTTTCGTCGTCAGGGAACTCCTCTGTTGGTCCATGAACGTTTATACGGGTTATGTTCTTAAACTTGCCTCGCACGCGAAGAGTGCATAGCCTTTCGGTTATTGCATTAATGTCGATGATGGCAGGCTTCAGTTTTTGGCTGACTAGAAAGCCTACCCGAGCACATGGTGTTTTGCATGACAGCTGTAATAAATGTCATACTCGTTTCTTTGAATAACACCACTCCCCGTCCATCTTATTTCTAGTAATGCTGTTGTGTCAGCTTTATATTCGGAAAGGGCATTGGCGGGCTGCTGTACAGCTCGAGCTCTGTATAGTGAGCAGACGTTCCATGAGAAAATTCTTAAATCGTTTAGCCATTTTTGTTTCCGTGGTCGTCGTCGTGCCAAAGTAGCTATCCAGGGGTGTCACGTGGAGACTGCATGTCAACTTGGATTGAACGCGGACAAGGGTCGTCCTGGCCTTCGCCGGGTTGAAAGTACAAGCTTCGCCCCGTATGTTCGCTCCCATCACCCTAATAATGTGCTATTGCATGTAGGAAAATCTTGGTTTTAGGGATGTGATGTGTGTTTCTTGGGATAAGGGCACGAATTAGGGGTATTGTTCTTAATGATTTGTGGCGCGGGGGGAGGGGGGGGGGGTAATTAAGGGAGATTAATTATCGCTTGTTAATTATGTAACATGCTGCTTGCTGTTGCTGTGGGCGTTGTTCTGTTGGTAGTTGCTGTTGTCGTTAATTTTGATGCTGTTGGCCGACTTTTGGCTTCGGCTTTTGTTGTTGTTGGGTGGCTTTTTGCTGTTCGAGCGCTGCTATATTTTTCTTCCGGCGTCTCTCTTCTAGCCGTGCTCTCGCCACCGCGACTTTAGCTTCCAATTCGTTTTATCTCCTCCTCTTCAACCTCAGTCTCTGACGATGCAAGAGAAGCCAATTTTTTTTACACTAACGAGCGCATAAAAGGGAATTTGAAGTACCCTTAAATGTCAGAGCACAGTGCGAGTGAATGGAGAGGAAGTGGATAGGGAAAGAAGGTGTCGATGTATATTGGTCTTGAATGTCTGGACATTACAAACAACGACCAGGACACATGATCAGGCAGAACATTCTACATTTATGTGGTTCGGCTAAAGAATGACTCTCTATGTTTATTTGTGCCCCTGAAGTCCCCTTTTAACGTGAACTGATGAGCATTCACAGATTGACGGGTATAGCGGAAAAATGTCTGAAGGGGCGGAACACATTCAGCAAGTTCAGTTAAAGCAACGACCGCGGTAATACTTATAGAAAAGAGGTAGGCATGCTATGTTGCGTCTGTGTTCTAACGATGGAATTGATCGACTTACGGCTGAGTCCCCAATAAGTCTCACTGGTCGCTTTGGCATCCTGTAGAGCACGTGTAGTGCAGTTTTGCATGCGCCTGACCAAATATGGGAGTTGAACTCCATTTTTTCACGAATATACGCCTTGTAAATAGTGGCCATGTTGAATGTAGTGAAGTATCTTTTGCATCTCTTAACCCCTTAATGCACATGTAAACGGTAAAAGGTAAACATTGCCCGTATATGTCACGGAGGTGTGCATTAAGCGGTTAAGGAACCCCATACATTTGGCTGCACTTTTCGCAGCTTCAAATATGTGGTCATTCCAATTAAGAGTCGAATTAATTCGAGTGCCGAGGATTGATAGTTCCTTGGCTTCGTCGTTGGAAGTGCCGTTCATCGACAGTATATTTACTTTGGGGCTCGCCTTTGCATTGGGGCATTGAATTCTATTCGGGTAGATAATCTCCACTGACATATCTTGTTGAGGTCTGAATTCAATTTATCAAGCACTAGTTGCTGGTTGGTAGTGACGTTCGAAGAGTTTGGACGGGAGTGTTCGTATGAGTATGAGAAACTCAACGTGCTATCATCAGCAAACGAGTCAATTGGGTTGTGAGTAATTGACAAGAAATCATTTATAAAGATCAGGAAGGGAGAGGGTGAGAGTACCGAACCCTGGAGAACACCTGCATTAATTTGACGGGAGGCAAATTTGACACCGTCAAGAAACACTTGGATTGAACGGCCAGAAAAATAGTCTCCTATCCATTGGATCAGGGAATTGTCCACTCTATATGAATGCAATTTTGACAAAACGGCTGGATGCTAGACTCTATCGAAGGCTTTTGAAATTTCCAATGCAACTACCATGCTTTCACCGAGGTAGTGAATGGAATGGCTCCACTTTTCGGTAAGGTACGCCATCAGATCTCCTGTGGACCTGTTGCTACGAAAGCCATATTGGCGGTCATTGAGGAGTTCATTTCGAAAGTTGACGGTTGATAAGTGATTCCATAACCTTCGAGAGAATAAAAGTTAGTGATATGGGTGGATAAGAAGAGGGGGATGATTTGTCGCCCTTTTTGGGAATTGTTCGCTGAGTTCCATCTATTTAGGAAACGGCCAGTAGAATAAAACAAATGGAAAAGTTTCCGCAGTGCTTTAGAGAGTGAAGAGGAACATCTCTTCAAGGGAATTGGGGGGAATTCCATCCGGAGCAGCGGATTTGTTTGCGTTTAGCTCTTTGAGTGCGCGGGCAACAGTATGCATTCGGAAGTGGTGTGCTGCTTATGCTCAAGTTGAGATGGAACTGATGTGATATCAGGCAGCGTTGAGTTGGCTGCAAAATGTGCAGCAAGTAGATTCGCCTTCTCTATTGCAGTGGTGACTGATCTGTCATCGATTATAAGCAATGAAATGGACGAAGAGACTGAGTTTTGAATGTTTATCACGAATGCCCAGAAGTTTCTACTACCTGTGGGAGAGTACAGTATTTCTTGTCTCACTCCCTGGTCATGCAAGAACTTGACGCGTTAAATATACGCATTGCAGTCATTTCTAGCTCTTTTAAATCTTTTTCGGTCTTCCTCAGTATTGTTTGATTTATACAACCGGAACCTCAACTCTTTAGCCTTAATGGCTTCTCTGCACCCAGAATCGAACCACATATTTCTCTTGGGTTTGATACTATTTACCCTGTGTGGAATAAAGGTTCGGATGCCAAGTAGAATCGCGTCTGTCAACGTGTCCGCTATAGAGTCCACATCGTTATTGAGGAAAAATAACGACCAATTTAACCTACCAAAAAAGTCGTTCAGACCTTCCCAGTTGGCTTTCTCATAGAACCATAGTATTCTTTTGGGAGCTTTCTCATTACTGTTGGTTAGAGTAAATTTAGCTGACACGACCCACCGGTCTGAAGTTCCCAAGGGCGAAGAAACTTCAATTGTGTGTTTGTTTGGGTGGGAGGTGAGAAACAAGTCCAGTGTGTTGCCGGAATGCCCAACTATGTCTGGTACCCGTATTGGCTCATTGACGAGTTGAGCTAAATTATTTGACTCAGCAAAGAGCTGAACATACTGACCTTCAGGTGTTGTGTGTCCGGAGTGACGAAGCCACTGAGAGTTATGCACATTAAAATCACCCCCAAAAACAATTTCAGTGTGCGAATATAGGGTCAAGATCCTATCGATAGAATCAGACAGAGCATCAAATTCGTTAAAGGATGCATTTCTATCCAAGTTTGGGTAAAGACAATAGTAATGTATGATATGCTTACGAACGTGAAGTTTTAGCCAAGAGAAAGTAAATTCCGGCATGGAGCAGGGCCCATATTGTGGCAGAAGCTGATAAGCAATATCATTTCGTATGTATGTGGCTATACCACGATGTGGAAAGAACAGTGGCAGTAAATTATATCCAGGTTGATTAAAATTAGCTCCTCAATAGTATACTGGTTAGTATTCCCGCCTGTCAGGCGGGAGACCGGGGTTCGATTCCCCGTCGGGGAGCCTCTGGCGCAAGACTAATGACCTTGCCCGGAAAAAACAAATCATTAATGAAAATTTAACAAGCCTCAGGACTTGCTAAATAAGGCCAAGACCGGTTCCAGGTTGTAGTGCCGATGATGATGATGATTAAAATCAGAAACATCTGTATAAATTACTTACACCTGGGTTTCGCTAAATGCAAGGATAGTTGGTTTCTGGTTACAAACGTGGGCAGACACAGAAGAGAAGTTGCATCTCAAGCCGCGAATGTTACACAAATCAACGCGAAATTCCCGTTCCATTAAAATGGTCCTACACAGAAAACCAATACCACCTCAAATGCATTATTTTAACCATAGAAGTTAAAGTTGTGGGTGTGGCGGGGGGGGGGGGGGGGGGGGGGCTTCACTGTCCTCCTCCGATTGCTGTTCTTTCTATATCATTAGTTTCGCTTTACTTTACTTCGCATCATAATTGACTTTTTGGGGGCGCCTTTACTTTTATTTGTTGTTGCGTTTTTCTCTTCGTCCGTGTTCATGCTGGTACACCGGAAAGTGTTTTCATTACAATTAAAAAACAACGGCGACCAGCTGTGCCAGTACGAACCTCGACGCAACTCAGTTCCTCCGTAATTTGCACTCGAGCTGTTACGTGGTAACCTCCTCCATCCCCAGTATCCCACCGAGCGGGGAGATTAAATCTTCGCCGTTGGTTGGGTTGTTCCGCCGTTGAGGATGTGCAGAGATAAAGGAGAGATTAGTGCCCACGATCCACATTTTGGATTGACACTCGTTACAAGCGAATGCTCGATCCTACTTTCGTTAGGTTGTGGATTCCACGGAAGCAGCTGCGGCGCGTTTCTCTTCGGAGTGATGGCGGAGTGGATAGAGAAAGTAAGAAGTAGAAGAAGAAAAGAAAGAAATATTGATTTCTGAGCAACGGAGGCAGCAAGAACAACGAACGAACGTTGCAAGATATTAAAAATTAAAAAAGCAAGAATAAAGTAAAAATGATTCTTATGTATAATAATGTAATGTAGTAATTGTAATTGTGAAATCTAAATTAACGTGAAACAGTGGTGAAATACATGTAATTCTTTTGTTATGTGAACGAAGTATTTCTTTGATTTTTTGGTCCGGTACATAGACTGCACGAAGAGTGTGAATTATGAACAAATAATCAGAATACCCGAAAGTGAGCGTTGTAATACTGTCCGCAGCGCCCTGTCTTGTTTAGAGTGATAATCGGAGCCCGATCGAGGGAGCACACCAGCTCTGGAATTAGAGCCGCGGGCGGATTGACCGTTGTAGTTGTACCCAGGTAAACCGTGTCTTTCTAACGTTTTATTCACAGAAATTAAACTGCTGGATGGTGACTGTTGAGAGTAACTTGATTTGACAGTGAAAAGTGAAAGGAATAAAATTGAGAAATATTTGTTGCTCGAATAGAAAGGAGAGTCACTAGTCATATTCAGGGGTAATGTTGGAGATTCATTCTGCGGATATGCTGTAGACTGCGGACCTGAGGAGCGATTCGACTGCAAAGGCGGAATAATTCGGGAGCCCCATGTATTTCCTGATCGGAAAGTACAACAACCACTTCTCGGCCAATTTGCACATAGTTCAGTGAAACCATTTTGTTTGTGCAAATTAAGACTGCTACAGAGAAAGCCCACCGTATACAACATAACTACTGGCGCAGACAGTTGGTCAATTAACAATTGTTATCCTGTGGGGGTAGGTAGTTGGTGTGCCGGCATGGGCACTGGTTCATTACCACCCCACTAATTTATTCACTGAACTTCGTAAAACAAAACACGCCGTTATTGTCTTTTATGTTTTATGTTTATTGCTGGATTTTATTACTATGTTTTTATAAATCTATGGAAGGCCTTCTGGTGAACTTAATTTATCTTCGCTTGATATTATATCACATCCGCGATTTCAAGTGTCGTTATTATGTTTATGTGTTCTATTTTATGCAAACATATTTATATTTACTTTAAAACTCGGTACGAACATTCACAGAATACATAATTATGCAAGTAAAAGGGGATCAGGTAAGGTAAGCAGTACACATTTTTAACCTCCACTTTAACTATCGTTCGCTCAGCCGACTCACACGATTCGAACTCAACTTTCTGTAACACTCGGGGGTGTGCACCTCCGTATGCTCACTGCAGGGAGATGAAGACGACTCTCCTGCTTGGTGGTTGAAACGCAACTCAGCGATGTACATTCGCTGGTAGTTGAAATTCGGCTCGGTGGTGAATACTTTCCCAGCTAAGGGTGAGTTTTACTTATCACAAGAGAAACGTGAGGTCTCTCTTTGTGGAATAGGGATGCAAGGCTCTCTCCGTGCAGATCAGAAAGTTGTGTGTTCATATCACGTCAGGGTCACCACTTTGGCAGATTTTGATGAGTCGAACGTCACTGTGTGATAGCTACACTGATAGCACTGATAGGATGAAGAGCCTCAGTGTCCATTGTTTCGAGCCGTGGAGGCGAGGAGTGATGCTGATGGCTACTTGAGTCCTGGTGGCAAGGCCATGACTGCCTCCAACACCGTAGGTGGGGACGGATGATGCTTGGCGTCGGGGGTGCAACCTTCGGGCGAGTGATGATGAAATGAAGGTGCCGCTGGAGCAGGGGTCCAGCAGAGCACGGACTTCAATCCTCCGTTGGTTCTCCGCCGTCACGATGACTTTGGCTGTTGATAGCAACGCGGAATGCTGTTAAGGGGTGCTGACTGTGTGTGCACAGGCGCCTTCATGACGGTCGATCCGGGGGGCGGATCCTTTGGCCCGGGGCCCCGGTGAGATTGTCGATGACGGTTGTCCGGACATGAACAAGGTGTGATGTCTCCGCTGGCATCGACGGCACGCCTTGCTGGAGTGGCAGTCGAGTAGGCGGTGGCGACCCAAACAGTTGATGCATAAGTTCCTTTGGTGTGCGAAGGCCTTCCGACTGCCAGGTGTGAGTGATCGGAAGCCCTCGCAAGCGTAGATCGTGTGTGGGGCCCTGCAGAATGTGCAAGGGGCCTGTTGACTTAGGGGTGCCGGCGGTGTTCTGTGTCTCGGTACACGGGGCTGGTTGGTGATTGGGCCGGCTGCTGTTGCTGGAACAGTCGAAGGCACTGGCGTTGGATCTGACACGGATCCTATGTGCGCCGTACCCACTGCTTGCTCTGGAATCCGGGTGAAGGGAACCTCACCCTCTCTGGGTCGGAGTTGTAAGTTCGCAACCCACGAGGAACGGCCATGTAATGTTGTGCCCCACAACGCGTGCGCGGCATCGGCTTCTGTTTGGTCTTCGGCATTGGGTCGATCATCGGATTTGGGCAGGCGGCACTTTGGTCGGCGGCCTGCTGATCCTTACCCACTGTTCTGGGGTGCGGTTCCTTTTCCGCTGGCTTGGGGGCGACCGTTGGCAGCTGCACTGGGGGCAGCCCGCTAGGGTGGATGCGATTGGCGCTGTTGGCCATGGTTGGGGAGGCTGAATCGAGCGCGTACTGGGCCTCGAGGAGCTTCGTCTGTTCTTCGAGGTATATTTCTTCGGTATCGCCGAAAAAATCCTCCGCGAAGTACGCGTGTTGTTGATCTTCCGGTGCCGCCGCGTAGAAGATATCGTGGTGCCGTCTGGAGATGACCTCCCATTCTGCGCGGAGTGCGCGTTTGGTTGCCTCAATCCTGGTCAGAATTGGTTGTCCCTTGTCCTGCATGTTGAGGAAGGTGCGAGCGATGGTGTCCTGTGCCGCGAACTGGGCGGCGATAAGCTCCTCGACCGTGGTCACCTGTTCACTTGTAAATTGTTCTTCCTTTACTTCAAAGTGATCTGGTCGGCGATTCACTCTTTTGGCTGGTTGCAGCGGTTCGTCATTTTCTGCATTGGTGTCCAGATCCGCCATATCGACTAGGTTACTCGGTGGGCCCGGTGGCACGCCAGGCGTTTCCACTTTCTTTGCTTTTTTCTCAGTTTTCTTGCGTTTAGGCCTTTCTCCCTGGTTGCGCCAGCTTACTTCCTCAATGGCTTGGCGCAGACGTTCCTCTTCGGCTTCTTGATGTTTGCGTTCAGTCAGACGTTCTGCTTTGGCGAGTCTTCGGCGTTTGGTCAATGCAGCCTTTGTTGCTTTCCCCTCAACTGTCATTGGTGCCGGCATTTCGTTTGTGTTCGTTTGGTCTTTCTAGAACTATTTTCACTGAACTATCTTCACTGTTGTCGTGTTGTTCTTCAGTTCCTTGATCGGTTCTGTCAGTATCAATTTGTGTCGAGGTGACTGGCAATTGTCGATCTAGTTGCAGTGTCTACAACTGATGATGCACTATCTGTAGTGTGTTGTTGATTATCGGCTAATTCTTTTGTCCTCACAACATTTGAATCGTTATTATAGTCTTTGTTTTAGGACTATCAATCATCAGAGAGTTTTATTGAAGAAGATGTATTATGCGATGAAGCTCGAGAATTCGGAACCTTGGGTTGGTTCGTATCCTTCCTTAATGGGGTTGAATTGTTTTTCAGTTGGGCGCACGTGGTGAAGGACTAGAAACTGTTGTAGTAGGTGTGCGTTTTTCGTTGGCCGCCGATGGACGGTCACAACGAGCAATGGATTGATTCGTGTCCTTCTTTAATGGGTTTCACTAGACGCCCGTGATGGTGTTGAAGTAGTTATTCTTCACAGGTATCCTTTGCCGCGAGCTGGGCGGCGATGGTGCGGATCCACACGTCGCTGTATCCGGCTCGAAGGACCAGAAAATGTTGTAATAGTGTTTGGAGTTGTCCACTGTTCCCTTCAGAAAATGTTGTAGTAGTGTTTGGAGTTGTCCACTGTTCCCTTGACGAGAGGAACCCATTGAAAAGGCAGCGAGGAACCACACAAACCAAAGTCCGAGATCTTTACTGCAGGAACCACAAAAACCAAAGTCCGAGATCTTTACTCCAGGAACCACAAAAACCAAAGTCTGAGATCTTTATTCCTTGAGATTAACTTTTATTTCCTTTATTATTTAATTTGGATACACCTTGTTTTATTACGATGAACTGGTACCTGTGATGTTAACTCCGATGGTGTGGGCGTGATGAAGGTTGGTTGCAGACGAACATGGCAAATGAAAGAACAAAATGTTTTATGGTCGGCAGTTGTGTAAGCGTTGGTGCTTGGCTGGAGACGGCGTGCCCGTAATGGAAGTTGATTGCAGACTGACTCAGTGGGTATAACTGCCAATTCAAAAAAGCGACGCTACTGCTCATTGTTGGTGACAATCGGCCAGCTGGTTCGTGACAGCTGCCGCGCAACTGGTATACACTGCGAATGTACTCGATTTCTCCAGCACATTCAATTGCCAATCCGCAACAACTACAAAAGACTGGTTACTAATCACTAATCAAACTGAACATACGTCCGTACTCTAGTGTCTATCTATCTTGATTCCCTTTGCGGATTTATGCTTTATGGCTAGTTTTTTCTGATTTATAATCCTTATTTGTGTGGGTTATGTGTTTTTGCGAACTCCAAATTTTGAGAACTAAATTTGTTATTATACCCATACCTTTCCCAATTTATTTTCCCAGGTTCATGAAACAGGAAGACGAAATCAGTGAAAATAACATTGCAGATTCCGTCAACGAACACACGGAGTTGAAAACAAACAAAACGAAATTCACGTACAAGACGGCTTTGAAACAGCTACTGAACTTGAATGGCCTCTCTGTGCCAAATCACTTGTCAACAAAAGTCGTGGGACTTCTCGCTTTACTCTTTTGTAATATTACACCAATGATTTAGGTATGGGACCATTTTTAATTAAACTTCTCTGGTATTTTAGGTATATTATCCTTGGTATTTGGAATCTTCCTTATACACGCCGGACAATCAATCGCCAGTCATGAGTCCTGGGCAATGTCCCTTTTAGTAGTGTTCATATCTCTAATAGTATTATCAATAGTGGCTATTTGGATTCAACCAATGGAGATACCTACGACTGCATTTCGAGTGCCATTGGTGCCGCTCGTTCCAGCGATTAGTATTTTCGTAAATATTTACTTGATGCTTCAACTGGATTACATGACATGGATTCGTTTCGGTTTATGGACAATAACAGGTAAATTGATTTTGTGTAATGACTAATGAATTACTTCTTGTTTAATAATTTATTGCAATGTAAGTTATGTCAAAAGAGCACCGGGAATTGAAGAATTAAAAAGCCCACTTAAAGGGATTGTCAAAATCGCTATGTTGACACAACTGCCTTCTACCCTGATCTGAGGATCTATCATTTTGTCTGTTTACAGTGCTTGATTTTGTCAGCTTATCTTAAGTGTGTTTTGCGATTTTTCCTGATTTTTATTCCAAATCTCAACCCTCAAGGTCGCTAACGATATGCTAAAATGGGTCAATTCCGACCTTACATTCATAAAACGCAGTATAACTGGTGATTAGATATGGGTTTACGAGTTCTACATGCCTACCAGTCAACGAGCTACGAAATGGTGCCTTCCAGCTGAACCGAAACCGCGTCAAATCAACATCAAAAGCAAAGTAATGTTAACTATTTTCTTTGATTATCGTGGTGTTGTGCGCTCGGAATTCTTACCAGAAGGTCAGACGATAAATAAAGAATATGATCTGGACGTTATGCAGCGTTTGGAAGAGCAAATTCGTCGAAAAGGCCACGTTTGTGGAAAGATAAGTCATGGATTTTGAACCACGATAACACAACATCGCACAAGGCTAACATGGTGATCGAATTTCTTGCCAAAAACTCAATAGATATCATCGAACAACCGGCGTATTCACCGGTGTTATATTTGTTACCTGGACTTCCGGGCATGCCCCTGGGGTTGACCTTTCACAGCTGAGGGACGTTGGCTGGGGACTTTTGAGGTGTTAGGTCCGTGGGTAGACGGCTTCCGACTCGTGGAGTCCGTAGTTAATGGCTTCCGGTGTGTTAAGCACATGTGCTTTGCTGCGCCCAGTGTAAACAGTTTATTGTTTGTTTACCTAGTTATCCTTCGAGCCACTTTCGATTTCCCGGTCCAGGTGGAGGAGTGAGAGGAGGCGAACAGAGTGTGTCCAACCTCTTGGATGTGTTCCCGATGAGCTGATGGTATTTCAAATAAGAGGCTTCTTTTGTGTTTCCTTTTAGTGTTATTTATATTTGCAAGTTGTTTAGAATATGTCGAGTACAATACACGTCAATACTTTTGTTTGCTAGATTCCAATTCTAATTAATTCTTACCTTGAACGGAGCTCCCTTTTTATACCTAAAATCAAAATCAAAATTTGCATATCCTCCCACGGTTCATCGCTTACTTCCAGACAGCTACCCGATGCTAGTCCCAGTCGAAGGCCATGCCAACGACGATGAGAATTGCAACGTTGCAATTTTTGCCGCCAGTCACACTGTTGTGGCAACCTTACGCCGATTCTGGCTGCAGCTCCACCCCAAGGCCATGGGAAAATTTCAATTCAAGGTGATGTGAATCTGATTTGACCATAGCCAATAGCATGCATGTGCATGATGCATGTGCATGGGTGGAATTACCTTGAAGGTGATGGGGTGTTGGGTGGAATTTTTTGTTTGCTTGTAGGCCATAGATGGAACGTGGGAATTGCAGAATTGCAATTCTGATTATGAGAACTGGAAATGCGTTTAGCAACAAGTAGACATGTGATAAGGTTTCACAGCTACACCGAAAGGATTTCATCAGTTGCAGCAGGAAATTATATTTGATGCTACACCAAAAGAATTCTTTCGGTTTAAAGTTAATAAAAGATGTCCCATATGCATGCAACATTATTGTATTTGCAGAATTTTGCGTATAGCATCGGAAGTCTGCGTGTAACAAGTTTATTAGATTATGGGCCTATAGTATACATATCACATGGAATGTATTGGGAATTTGCGTGCAGCAAAGTGCAATACACATGTTATATGTAAATATACGGTACATTATTGGAGTATTGGATTTCTGCGTGTAACACCTGATTGACCTCCGGCTGACCTTTTCTCTTTCTAAAACGTAAACTACCACCTCGAGACATAAAAGAGAATTCACAGCGAGAACCGAAGTTGATTTCCTGATATGGCTCCACCTAACTTTTTACTCTTTCCAAAATTCAAATGACCACTTCAAGACATCCGTTTTCAGTCCATAGAAGACAAAAGAAAGTTCGCGGCGCGAGCTGAAGTTGATTCCGGAAAATGCGCACTGTAAGCAAATTAAATAATAGCTCACGCTTAAATGATCCGTCAGGATAGGAGACAGTTTTGCGAACTTAGCGACAAAATAATGTTTTATATATACTTCTCTCAGAAGAGGCGAACCTACCACGCGAACATGGCGTCCCGAGATGACAACAAATAACTGTTGCAGGTTATAACGTCCCGGCAACACCCGCGCATGGAGGGAATTCTACAGCTTTCCCGCTTTGAAACGGATGCAGAAATGTTCGCGGCGTCGGGGATGACCCGCAAAGTGATGCGATTCGTCGGGTTGTCTCGTGGAGCGCATATAAACCGAGTTTCGCGAAACAGTACCGCGAATCTTTGAAGAACAGGGCCCGTGATAATATCTGTAAAACAGACAGAGGTCAGTTACGCGCCTTCGATGTGATAAATATTGTAGTAGTAATGTCAGCGCCGTGGGCATCTCAAAAGAGAGGGCGGGATACATTTTACACAATCTTTTGCAGATCTAAAAGCTATTGGCGCGAAGGGTGACGCGTTTACAAAACCAGCAGCGCGTTGATGATTCAATGGCCGGTTTGGCGTTATTGCAACGTAAAGGAGCAGACTTTTTTCGACGTTTTGAGACGATAGATGAAACGTGGGTCCATTGCCATACGCCTGAGTCCAATAGGGAGTCTACACAATGGCTAGAAAGCCACGAACGACTATCAAAGCGACCAAAACACCAACGCTTGGCCGGGAAGGTTATGATCTCCGTTTTTTTATGGTATACGGATGGCATAATATTCATCGATTAGCTACAGAAGGAAATACCAGTCACGGGAGAGTACTATGTATCATTATTGGATAAAGTGAACATTTCGTCGTTCAAACCGGCCCCATATGGCGAAGAGAAAAGTTCTGTACCATCAGGATAATGTACTGTCACAGACGTCCTTGAAAGCGATGGCCAAATTGGACCGATTACGATTTGAATTGGTAGCTCACCTGCTGTATTCACCAGACTTGGCTCCAAATCTTAGGCGGTAGCCCTAAGGAAAAAGACCCAGATCGAGTGAGGAAGTCATCGCGGAAACAGAGCCGTATTTCGAAGGCTTGGACGTTTCGTACTACAGAACGAGCATCGAAATGTTGGCAAATCGCTATACCAAGTTTATCGGCCTATGTTGAGGAATAAATTTAAGTTTGCCCAAAAATGGCTTGTTTTCATTTAAAAGCCCGGGGCTTTTCAGCCTATGTAATAAGAGGCAGTAAAACAAAAACAAATGGGAAGACAGAAAACAGAGAAAAGGAAGATAGGAACAAGAAACAAGAAGACAAAAAATAAAATATAAACCCAACCGAACCTGACTTTCAACACAAATTTGAAATAAAAAAAGTTCTAATCTATTTATTGGCCTATAGGTACCCGAAAGTTCATGACCTCACCGACTCGACTCCGCCATTGTTCCCTGTCGTGTACACTCTCCTTCCACGCTCGACCATCCGACCAGATCTCCTCGAAGTCCAACCTAACATTGGCCTCCCATCTCCGTTGCGGCTGCCCTGTCGGTCTCTTTCCCATTGGCTTACCGTTAAGAATTCTATGCACGGTCCTATCGTTGCCCATTCGCTCCACATGTCCGGCCCATCTTAATCTTCGCGACCAGATTACTCTCACTATTATAGGTTTGCGGTATAGCTCTTCCAATTCGTGGTTGTGCAGTTTCCTCCATTGTCCTGCCTCCTCGTCATATTTGCCGCCAAAGATACCCCTTAGAACTTTATTCTCAAACACGCAGAATTTGTTTTCTTCCCGTTTTGTGAGAACTCATGTTTCGCATCCGTATAGAAAAATCGGCATGATTATGGTTCTATAGACACGGAGCTTTATGTTACATGATAGCAGTTTGGGTTTCAGCAGTTTACTGACTGCGTGCCAACTAGCGTTGCCGGAGTGTAGTCCTTTGTTAATTTCCTTCGACGTTTCGTTTCTGGTCGTCAGTATCGTTCCCAGATATTTAAATTCTTTGATGTTTTCAAATATCTTGCCCCTGATGGTTATGTGTGTTCTCTGAATTCCACCTGCTCTCGCCATAATCATGTATTTTGTTTTGTCTTCATTTATTTCTAGGCGCACCTCTTCTGCCGCCTGCATGATGATTTCACTGGTTTTACTTACAGTTTCTAGATTATTGCCGAGAACGGCGATGTCATCTGCATATGCGAGCACTTGTGTGACCCCGTTCAGGGATGATCCGGCCATGTTGTCGTCTTGTACCTTTCTGATGAGATACTCGAGCACAAGGTTAAAAAGACATGGTGAGAGGCCATCTCCCTGTTTTAGTCCGTTCCGGATTTCAAATCGTTCTGAGAGGTGATTTTCTATTCTAACTCGCCCTTTGTTTTCGTTTATGCAGATTTGAATGAGGGCGGCATACTTTTTCGGGATTCCCAGTTCAACTACAATATGGTAAAGTATTTGCCTTGCGACTGAGTCGTACGCTTTCTTGAAGTCAACGAACAGTTGGTGGACCGTCTCTCCGTATTCCCACTTCTTTTCCAGCAGTTGCCTTATTGTTTACATTTGGTCGGTTGTTGACCGATTCCTACGGAATCCGCACTGGTAGTCTCCCGGTATTTCCTCTGCATACGGTGTGATTCTCGTCAGTATGACATTTGTATGTGATTGGGAGCAATGATATTCCTCTGTAGTTTTCGCAGTCAGATCTGTCACCTTTTTTAAAAATCGGGACGACTATTGATGTTTTCCATTCTTCCGGAGTGATTTCCTTATCCCATATTGTTTTGATGAGTTGATGGCTCTTTCGAGCGTTGCCTCTCCTCCATGCTTCACAAGCTCTGCTTGTATGCAGTCGACTCCGGGAGCCTTGTTGTTTTTCAATCAATTTATTGCGTCTACAACTTCGTTGAAAGAGGGTTCTGGAATCTGAGGCTCGGCTGTATGTACGTCTGGTTCATTTATTTGTGGTTGATGCGGTGCGGACATTGAGCAGGTTTTCAAAGTACTGCGTCCATCTTGTCACGATATTGTTTGTTTTTGTGACCAGACACCCGTGCAATAAAAAAAGCTGCAAAGTAAATTAGAAAAGAGATATTTAAGAGGAAAGTAAAGAAAAATTAATTTTTTTTTTACACTGATGCGCACACATAAGGGGAATTTTAAGTATTCTTATGTAATAGGACAATGCCAGCGAATGGAGAGGCAGTGAATAAGGAAAGAAGGTATCGATCTATATTGATTTTGAATGTCTGGACATCACAATGACGCGGAAACCCATGATCAGCATTCCTCTTTTGTGTGGTTCGGCTAAAGAATGACTCTCTATGTTTATTTGTGTGCCTGAAGTTGACTTTTAACATGAACTGATGCGCATTCATAGATTGATGGGTTTCGCGGGAAAATGTCTGAAAGGGCAGAACACATTCCACAAGTTCAGTTGAACAACGACCTTGGTAATGCCTATTGTTACGTGATTGTTTGAAGTTGTCCACTGTTCCCGTGTAGAGAGGAACCCGATGAAACTGGCAGCGAAACGGATTCAAAAGAAAACCAAAATTGAACTCGAGGTGGATCTTTAGGTTTTTATTGTTAAATCGGATGCGATTGGTTTACAATTTATTAACAACGCACAACAATTCAATTTCTCTACATGAGATTGAGTTAATTTATTTCATAATTTATGTTGGATCAGCAATAATGACTCGGAAAGTGTGCGCGCGATAATAGCTGGTAGCAGACTGACTGGTGGGCATAACTGCCAATTCAAAAAAGGACGCTGCTGGCCTCATAGTTGGTGACAATCGGCCAGCTGATCCGCGACAGCTGCCGCGCAACTGGTATACACTGCGAATGTACTAGATTTCTCTAGTACATCCCAGCACATTAAACTGCCAATCCGCAATACCTATAGAAAAGAGATAGTCTTTTATCCATTGGATCAGGGAATTGTCCACCCCATAGGAATGTAATTCTGACAAAAGACCTGGATGCCAAACTCTGTCGAATGTCAAATTATTATTTTTAAAAACCAAATACCTATCCGTTTTCTCCAAAATTCCAGAGGAATGAATGATTTTTGCCAGTGTCGATCTGAATTCTCGATCACTTGAATTAGAAGAAATTGTGGCACTTTTCAATGCCACGTGAAAATTCGGCTCAAGTGTTTTATAATTTGATTCGTTTTTAATAGCTGCTAGCATCGATGTCGTGCCTGCAACTGCTGTTATATATGTACCAGCCTCCTGGGAATTGGCACGCTCTGTAGAAGATGCGCCTCCCTGGAAATGGAATGGTGCGTCGCTAATACCTTCCATTCGGAACCGAAGATGCTTTGAGTAGCTGCAAATCTCCATCGGCTATTCTAGAAGTTTTCCACCTATGCGGTGCGGTTTGTGAAGATATTGTGATGCATATGACAGTCAGTACTGGAATCTTCTAGGAAGTCCGAAACAAAGTACTAGATTAATTTAGGAAATACTGGAAAACTGGAATAGAAAAGTCGAGATTGTGGAACGGACGGAAACGAAACGCCGAATCAGAATGAGGGAACGATATAAATACGTCGCACACAGATCATGGAGATGAGTAATAAGTAGAAAGTGAAGCAAGCGATAAGTAGAAAGTAATAAGTAAGAGTGAAATACGCGATAAGTACGGAAGCGATAAGTCAAGAAATCGTTAAGTGTATGGTAAAAAGTAACGGTTGTTATTAACGGACTAATAAAGTGTTACATTAATTCAAAATCGATTTAACGGTTCTTATTTATTCAAAATAATTAATCCAGGGAACCGTAAGCTCGCTACAATATAAACAATTTTATACAGGTTCAATGGATCACTGCTCTATTAAATTGGATAATCAGTAATTCTACTATGTGTTCTTGTGGAGTAGAATAAATTATTTTTCGAAATGTAATATCTTATACATTTTAATGAAAAAAAAAAAAAAAAATTAATCCTTAATGAAATTCTCTTTCTGTATTTTAGGAATTGGTCTCTACTTTTGGTATGGATTCCCGAACAGTCTAAGACAACTGACTAAAGCTCGCAATGGCTGGCACAAATTAAAATATAGTGAATACTTTTAACACGTTAATTTAATGTGTACACAACATACGTATTTATTTGAACACTATTAGTTACGTAAATGTATAAAGTGGATTACATACAATTTAATTATAAATTAAAAAACAATTCATTTTATTTTTGGAGCAACTACATGAAGTTATGGTCATCACAAGACAAGTAAGGAAACGAAGTTAGAATAATCCAATATAAGGCATAAGAACTGGTATAAATGTATTCGGAGTATTGTAGTTATGTTGTGAATTGCAATCACCACTGGCCACAAAATCTATTACATTTGACAGAGGTTGATAAATTGTGTTATTCTTTATGTTTCCTGAAAATGACAATAGTATCACACACGTAAACATTGTCATTTGCACATAGTGGTGAGTTGAACCTACCTATATATAGTTGAATGCATGTTGTTACTCTTTTACCATCTTAGGCAGTGGGGCGCCCTTAGGCTAAGATAGCTGGGATGTTGCAAAAAGTGTTAGGCTGCACATCTTTAGATTCTACTGACAACTCTGTGAATATTCTGGAGAGGAAACATCGAATAGTTTAAAAATTTGTTTGTTAACATTTGGAATTCTAAACCTGAGTCTTTTCGAACAATATTGTAGTCTTAGATATAAAGTACTTAGATAGTTTTTTTGGTATGCAGCGCAGAGCAGGTCAGGAAGGGAAATTACATTTCAAAGGATCTTTAGAGAGAAATAGAGTTTGACTTTGAATTTGGTGAGGGCAGAACCCTCATTTATTACGCTTAGTACAAGGGGTACAAGAATATAAAAATATACTGTGACGCATATGACAATCAGCTGTGATATCTGGCAGGTCTCTAAAACAAAGTACTTGAATATTCTAGAAAGTATTGGGAAACCGGAGACTATGAGCAGTAGAAAATTCGAGGCTATGGAACAGACGGAAACGAAGCGCCGAATCAAAATGAGGAAAAACGGTATATATACGTCACACGCAGATCAAGGAAGTGAGTAAGCAGTTAAAAAGCGATAAGTTAGAAAACGATAAGTCTCGGAAGTGAAAGAAGAGTCACCGAATTATTAGCGAAATAACAAGTAACCGTTGTTATTAACAGACTAATAAAGTGTTTACAAAGAAAACCGATTTAACGGCTCTAATTTATTAAAATAATTAATCCAGCGAACCCTAAGCTCGCAACAATACTTACGAACTAACTTAAAAACTAAGGATTAACAATATTTAATTATAATTAATTTATAGAGGGAAGCGAAAGGGTGGTGTAAGTGGCAAGACAGGGTACAAAAATAGGCCGGAAGCTTGGAATCGGGAATGTGGATGGGTTTAGGGTTTAAGTGAGGTCAAAGTCCTCATTCATTCAGCCCAATACAAGCGTTATGCACATAACTTAGATGCGGGCTAAGAGGATAAAGTAAGGATACGGGGTTTAAGAGCAGGGGGGGGGGGGGGGGGGGTCTCCTAACACAGCCCTCGGAGGTCAAAACGCAAGAATCGTCGTTAAATTATTTTAATTCTACAGATATGAGATACTTGATATGGGGAACAAACCTGGCTACCGTATTCAATTAGAGGTTGAACGAAAGTTATGTAGACCGATCGGTTCACGTAAGGGTTAGTGTTAGTTGAAGTGGTACGCGTTTCGTTGGCCGCCGATGGACGGTCACAACGAAGAATGGCTGTCGCAAAGGAGAGAGAGCAGCGCGGTCAATGTAGAAGAGCACATCACCAATTGAACTAGAACCAATTAATAAGAACACGTTGTTCTCTATTGTAATGTCAAGTTGTTCCTTATTGCTTAAGGAACGCTATTATGCACAATGAATGGTATTTTGCGGATGGCAACGACTGGGAATGGTTTACTGTTCCGTCTGGCTGTGTGAGCGCCGCGAAAGTTGATTGCAGACTGACTCATTGGGCATAACTCATCATCATCATCATCGGCACTACAACCGGGAACCGGTCTTGGCCTTATTTAGCAAGTCCTGAGGCTTGTTAAATTTTCCATAATGATTTATTTTGTCTGGGCAAGGTCATTAGTCTTGCGCCAGGGGCTCCCCGACGGGGAATCGAACCCCGGTCTCCCGGGTGACAGGCGGGTGTACTAACCACTATACTATCGAGGAGCCCATTGGGCATAACTGCCAATTCAAAAAGGGTGAAAACGTAATTGATTGACGTTTGTTGAAATTAAGCTCCAGACAATTCTTCTGGCACCATAACGAAAAGTTGTCAAGGTCTGTTCTAGGAGAAGGAAAGAATCAAGCGGAGAACAAATAGTTTTGAAGAACTTGGTATCATCGGCATAAAAGGAGATGCAGGAATGCTTGATAATCATATCGATGTCATTTATTGTTAATATGAAGAAAAGGAAAGGTATCAGTTTGTGCGAAATTTTATCGAAGGCTCTAGTAAAATCCGTAGTAACAACGTCGATCTCGTTGCCGTTCTCTAGGGCTAGGAATGTTTGGGAAGTAAATTCGACTAAGTTAGTAGTGGTAGATCTCCCACCAAGAAAGCCGTGTTGCCTGGGTGAAATTAAGGATTTGCAATGGAAGCGTAACCTTTGGTAGAGAAAATTTTCAAACACTTTGGGGATGTGAGAGAGTTTGGCGATGGGACGATAGTTTGAGATATCGCCGTTGGGTCCCTTTTTATGCACGGACGTGATAAACGATGTTTTCCAAATATTAGGAAACTCACCTTGAGAGAGCGACAGATTGAAAGTAGTCGAAAGAAGGGAAGAAAGAACGGGGGAGCATTTTTTTTTTTTAGGAACATAGCAGGGAGACCACCAGGCCCAGGGGTGAATTCGTCTTTGAGCTGGGATAGTTTGTTTTCTATTGTGGGTGGATCAATAAATTGAGAAAGAAATGGACCATGGGAGAAATTTGGTAAGTAATTGAAATAGGTGAGGTCGGGAATGAAAGAGTCGTCAGTGAAGGATTGCCTGAAAAATGAGGCGAAGAGGTTCGCAATCTCGTGTGAATCCGTTAAGGTTTCCAAATTATAAGAGAGGGAGGTGAGATAATCATCGGATTTACGTTTGTGATTGATAAATTGGAAAAACGTTTTTGGGTCATTTATTAGGTTAGCCTGAGTTTTTGTTAGGTATTTGTGGTAAAGGCTAATAACCTTGCCCAGAATAACAAATTATTATGATCAATTTAACAAGTCTCGGATAAGGACCGGATCCCGGTAGTAGTGCCGATGATGATGATGATTTGTGGTAAAGGTCATTGTAGAGTACATTGAATTGAAAATATGTGCAAAGGTAGTTAGAGTAGTCGCAGGCGGAGCGATAACGGAGGAAGGTAGCCCACAACTTGTCCCGTTTATTACGTAACGTATAAAGCTTGCGATTAAACCAAAGAGGTGAGGAGGTAGGATATTTTCGCATGGAATAGGAAAAGTAAAGTGAAATGGGTTTGAAGATTTCGGTATAAAGATAGGGGGTAGCATCTTCTACCGCCAAATGATCGCAATTGAATGAAATTTGGTTGAGGTAGTCACTAATGAGACGAAGAAATTCGCAATCTCGTGTGAATCCGCTGAGGTTTCCAAGTTATAAGAGAGGGAGGTGTGATAATCATGCGATTTACGTTTGTGATTGATAAATTGGAAAAACGTTGTTGGATCATTTATTAGGTTAGACTGAGTTTTTGTTAGGTATTTGTGGTAAAGGTCATTGTAGAGTGCATTGAATTGAAAATAAGTGCCAAGGTAGTTGGAGTAGTCGAAGGCGAAGTTACGGAGGAAGGTAGCCCACGGCTTGTTCCGTTTATTACGTAACGTACGAAGCTTGCGATTAAACCAAAGAGGTGAGGAGGTAGGATATTTGCGCCTGGAATATGGAACGTAAAGGCAAATAGATTTAAAGATTTCGGTATAAAGATAGGTGGTAGCATCTTCTACCGCCAAATGATCGAAATTGAATGAAATTTGGTTGAGGTAGTCGCTAATGAGGTGAAAGTTAGCTTTGTGGAGGTAATGTGAGTAAATGTCACGGGATGGGGTGAGCCGCGCTAAAGAATTAAGAAAAATTGATAGGGTAAGGGGGGGGGGGGGGGGGGGGGGGGGAATTAGTAGTGTCCGTCATGAAAATACGGGTCTAGTTGTCTGCCTAGGTAGTTTACGACATTACTATCTTGATATAAGCCTGAATCAGTTAGGTGATCAATGAAGAAGCATTCCTTGGCTCTAGATTGGGAACTACCGAATAGTTTAAAAAATACTTAGAATTTGCATCTTGTTCCTCAATTTAAATAACTTCGAACCAAGTTAAAGTTTTCGTTACAATTTGTTGCTTAGTTTATCTTTAAGTATGACTAATCGAGAAACATTGGTGGAAATTGGAAAGTAGGAGGCCCGGTTCAAAGAATTTTGCCCGAGGAAAGAGAAATCAATAAAGAAGTGAAATTAACTGTAGCACGTTTCAACGGGTGGTAATGAGGGTGCTTCTTCTAATACCTTGTTTAAAATAACTCTCCGCCCTTTATACTCGAGGTGTGTCACAACCTATGAGCTCAGTTTTGACTACGTTCAGTTGTGGCACAAGAAATACTGGGGCGAATTCAAGAAAACAGTACAAGAGTACTGCCCTTGATCGGGAATAACATGATAAGTACGGGAGAGGCGAGGACCGACAATAACGTCACAATCGAACAAAGGAACCCTCGAGGACGTGTATTGAATTAAACAATCGAAGTGGTGATAATTTCGGTTCTACACAAATTCGAATTTCGTAGTGAAGTTGCCAGAAACTTTGGAAGATAGCGGATTTAATGATTGCGACGAGTGTCAGTTTAAACGTCTCCCGGAGGAAGCATCTTTACATGAAAATAAAGGAAACAAGGAACATCAAGCTGGTGAGAAAAGCTAGCATCAAGAACATAAACATCCACGCGACAAACACAGTGGAAACACAGTGAGTAGGGCCAATTCTATTCATTAAAATATCGCCAATGTAAGACAAGTATTTCTGATTTTCATTTCCATAACATGGAGAGTTTAACTCAAGCGAATTAATACAGTTCACAAACAGCGCGCAGTAACACAGGAAAAAA
Source organism: Microdon myrmicae (assembly GCA_963931805.1). Classification (NCBI taxonomy): domain Eukaryota; kingdom Metazoa; phylum Arthropoda; class Insecta; order Diptera; family Syrphidae; genus Microdon; species Microdon myrmicae. The sequence continues at coordinate 96,368,300 of OZ007501.1, read as the reverse complement.
CACTGGTCTTTTGAGTGGGAGTCGTCATTATGCCACACAATTGTGGTTTCGGAGCTCATTGATCACCTCAACAAGATGAGTAAATGGCTAAGCCAGGTGCTGGGTCAAATGACACGTGATGAAGTGAATTTCAAGAAGGCGAATAAGGAGACCAAGACCTCAAAAATTACGCCCAAGGCTGTATGGCGATATTGGAGGTGAACCTTCAGTCCGGCGTAGCAGCTAATCCCAGTGCTATAGCAGAAGTATCGCATAAGGCTGAATTGCTGACTCTGAAGGAGATGTTCAGCCGAATAAGTGAACTATACGTCTCCTATCGCGCCTCCTTAATGGATGCCCTGAATAAGGTGAGTGGCGTGCTTTTCAGCAGTGGTGTTGGGCCTGCTAGGGGTAGAACGCATTAATTGCGATTAGCCAAGGTTAACTTGCTCTCCTTCTCAGGGCCTGTGAAAATTGGAGGTCGTTTTATGATCTGTTTTATTCACTCATCCACAACGATCCCATCCTGAGTAACATCGAGGAGCTGCATTACCTGATGTCCAAAATCACCGGAGAAGCGGAAAAATGTCTGCAACATCTCGGTCTGGATGAGGGTAATTACGAGGCAGCCTGGGTAATCCTCGTCAAGCGATATGACCACAAGCGAGTGTTGGTCAATACTCAGCTAACGGTTTTGTTCAATTTGACGACTTACAGGGTGGAAAGCGCCAACAATTTAAAACATCTGTTGGATGTATCTACGGAAAGCATATACACATTAACAAATTTAGGAGTGGATACTAATGGCTGGGACGTCATCATCATTTACATGGTATTGCAGAAGTTGCCCATATCCACTCAGCAGTTATGGGAGGAAAGGTTGGGAGCGCAGAGGGAGATTTCCACTTGGAAGGACTTCACGGGGGTCATGGAAGACAGATTTCGTTCTCTGGAACACGTAGTTCAGTAGAGTTCCAGGGGCTACACTTAACCGTAAGTAATCTCGAAGCAGGCTTTCACCACGCGGGCCAGTCCACATCAGGGGAGCGCCCCTCCACGACGCTCCGACAGCTTGCGGCAACTGGCCGTTTGTGGTGCCCGCGGCCAGGGTCCGTATTCTCGCCGCGTTCGCAGCAAATTCCTGGGAGCGGACATCAACGAGTGGGTGAAGATCGCGCACCAGTTGGACATCTGCGAGAATTGCCTGTCATATAGTCATCGCAAACAGCAATGCCCGAATCGCGTAGATTGCTACTTTTGCCATCGAGGCCATCATTCATTGTTGCACGAGGAGAACCTCCAACCCCCACACCCCCGGCAGGTGGCTGGGAGTGCGCAGTTATCACAACACGGTACCGGACAGGCAATCTCCACAACGAAGTGATTCCATAGCTAACGTCACGATTCGTTCCGCCCGCGTACTATTCAAGGCATTCTACGTGGACTGGACTGTAAGAAAGCAGCAGCCCCGGGCAGAATACCGACAATACTCCTTACGAACTGTGCTCCACAACTATCGCCGGCTCTTGGCAGACTCTTTCGCGTATCTTATGCACGGAGGATATTTCCTACCTGCTGGAAAATCACTCGAGTTCAGCCAGTCCCAAAGAGGGGGAAAAAGTGTCTCCCACAAATTAACCGGTTGATAGCATTACAACATACTTCGGAATTCTTTATCTCAGAAAGTACCATCATGACTTATCTCCATATCAGCCCGGGCTATCAACCATACATCCGAAACAAAGTCGAAGATTTCTACCGACGATATCGCAGAAACGTACGGCGTAACGGGGTGGTATCTCACTTTGGGTCCGACTACCACCTAAACCAACCTTCAAACCGGTACACCAGCCAAGCTCCGAAAGATGGCTAGGGATTTCTCCCGACCATTTCAGCGTTGCGACCCCACCTATCACTCGGCGTGTATTTTATATTCGAGTTTCAACATAATACTATCTATGTTATCTAAGGTGATGGAAAAGGTCACCAATTCCGAGTTAATTAAGTATTGGGAGTGCAACGGACTTCTGAATGATCGTCAATACGGATTCCGTGGCCGGCAGTTCATGGGAGACCTGTTGACCCTTATAACAGATATATGGACATCTGCGATTGGGGGGCATGGTGAGTTAAGGGCGGTCGTATTGGATATCTCTAAGGCTTTTGACCGCGTCTGGCACGGTGCATTGCTGAGCAAACTTTGTTCATACGGACTTTCCCAGCCGCTTTGCGACTAGATGAAGAGCTTACTCGAAAATCGGTCAATGCGGATTGTTGTGGACGCTGAGTCTACGGATCTGTTTCCTGTTAATTCCGTTGTGCCTCAAGGTTTCATTTTGGATCCAACCTTGTTTTTATTCACATAAGTGGTTTGCTGGCTCCTCGATAGTTTAGTGGTTAGTATAACCGCCTGTCATGCGGGAGACCGGGGTTCGATTCCCTGTCGAGGAGCCTCTGGCGCAAGACTAATGACATTGCCCGGAAAAAACAAATCATTATGGAAAATTTAACAAGCCCCAGGACTTGCTAAATAAGGTTTGCTGGAGTCAACGGATAACAAAGTGTTCAGTTTGCAGATGATAGTATGATTATTATTTTTTTTTTTTTTTTGTTGGAGTGACCGGCCGATTAGTGCATCAACGTCGCACCGGCTGAGATGTAGCCAGTTCGACTCTGTGAATCGGGATCTATATAAGGTCCTGGAGTGGAGTATCTCATCGAAGATCAATGCACGAAGACACGGTATACAACATTCAGAAAGAAAAGTGGATCATCGGTTCCACAGCTGATGATGAAAGGCCAGGCCTTCGGATCTGGGGAAAGCATGAACTCGGCGTCACGGTCTGTGGGAATGTATGATGGCATAAACACGTGTCGCACATCGCCGGGTCCGCTTCAGGAAAATTGAGTTATCTTTTTAGAGCCAAGAAATACTTATTCCAGTCCAACTTTTTCTCCTGTATAAATTCCAAATTAGACCTGCGCTTGATTAACACTTTCATGTTTGGAGCTCTGCTACTGGGCATACCCTAGACCTACTTAAGAGCGTACAGAAACGAGCGATCCGCTTGATTGGGGACACGGCGCTCTCGTCGGGACTACACTCGCTATCTCATCGAAGACGCGTAGCAGACCTTTGTCTGTTTTATAACGGTTACTGTTCTTCCGAGATTCGTGGTATTGTTCCAGGCAATTTGGTTTATATGCGCTCCACAAGACAAACCGATGGATCGCACGAATTTGGGGTTCATCGCCCGACGGTGCGAACATCCCTGCATCAGAACTCGTTCCGTTACAGAGCGAGAAACCTGTGGAATTTTTCCCCTGTGCCGGTGTTTCCGAAGCGTTACACCTGCAACTGTTCAAGAGAACTGCAACGGTTATTTGGTGGCATGAAGTATATAATGGGTTTTCCAATAGGGACTTGACAACTTTGAATTTCTTTTGCGAACGCACCCTTTCACTAATCGTCGAACTGTCACTGTCAATTTATTCAGTAAACTCAACATTTTCATTGTAGTGAAGTACATAGTTAAGTACAAACAACGTCTGCAAATTATAAAAATTTACTACCGAAAAAATGTTGTCAGGTCCCTATTGGAAAACCCCATATATTTATATAGGGTTATACTATAGGGACTTGACAGCTTTGAATTTAATTTGTGAACGTACCCTTTTACTAGTCATCGAACTGTCACTGTCAATTTATTCAGCAAACAACAGCAACAACGTGGTTAAGTTCACGAACGAACAACGTCTGCAAATTATAAAAATTAATACCGAAAAAAGTTGTCAAGTCCCTATTGGAAAACGCCATATATAAAAAAATAATGGTTCATTCGGTGCAGAGGTATCTTTTGAAGATTTCCACCTTCCGAGCGAATCCAAAAAAAAAAAGAAAAGAAAACTCCTTTTGGACTTTTCGGATTATTGCTACGCTCCCCGTTATTTTCCAATTTATGTTTTTGGCTATACGAGGGTTGCCTTTTATATTTCGGGATTAGAGAACAAAAACAAATATTGATCATCGAAAATCACTTTATTGTTTTTCAAAATATTCCCCATGAAGATCTATACACTTTTGCATGCGTTTGAACCAATTGTCTAAGCACTTTTGCCACTCTGATTGAGGTATCTCCAACACATGCATTCTGAATGCAGCAACCGCTTCTTCAGGTGTCGAAAAACGTTGACCTCTCAGTTTGTTTTTTACCTACGGGAATAAAAAGAAGTCATTCGGTGCCAAGTCAGGACTATACGGCGGATGACCCATCAAATCGATGTTTTGGGTGCTCAAAAATGCAGCTGTCGCAGCCGATGTGTGAGAACTCGCATTGTCGTGGTGAAGAGTGATCCGTTTCAAATTTTTTTGACAGTCAAATGTTTATGCAATATTGAATGTATGCTGCTCCCACTAACGCCTAAGGTTGTCTCAATCTCACGATAGGTCACATGACGATCTTCCAATATCAGTTCGCGCACAGCATCAATGGTTTTCGGAACAACAACTGATTTTGGACGGCCTTCACGAAATTCATCTTGGAGTGAACTACGACCACGATTGAATTCACCATACCATCGATAAACACTGGTCCTTGATGGAGCTTCATCGCCAAAAATTGAATTAAGTTCATCCATGCACTGTTGCTGAGTTAATCCACGCCGAAAGTTGTAAAAAATAATCGCACGAAAATGTTGACGATTTAATTCCATTTTTAGGCCGAGATGAATCTTTTAAGTTACTGTAAACAACACAAATAGCGCTCGTATGTCAAAACGTTCTGAGTGCGTATAACCTCAAAAATGTCCAACTTTACGACAGAGCTGTCGATTGCCGGATTGCAACACTAGGGTTGCCAAATCCCGAAACATAAGACGCAACCCTCGTATATTCATGGATTTATCTACTTTTTTTCGATTTTTTTTTAGCACGTTGAGTGGGAATAGTGACGACTTCATTTCCCGGTCATAGCTAGTCCTAGTAAAAAAAGAAAAATTGCAAACGAAAGTGGGAATGACCAACGATAACAACCGCATAGTATGTCTATCAATGCCATTTTTGAAACGATTGAATCTTGGGAATATATATATATATATATATATATATATATATATATATATATATATATATATATATATATATATATATATATATATATATATATATATATATATATATATATATTAAGTTAATCCAATTGTGTGTTTTATAATGCCCTGCACGGATGATTATAAACCCTTTTTAAAAGTCTTTGCCATGACTGTACTTGACGTCAGCAAATACTATAACTTATTGTTGTAAACAAATTGAATGATTTTGACATATCATTTACCCCCCTGTCGGCTTTGAAGCAGGAACAATAAATACGAAGGGTTAAGTTCTTTAATTTCGTAGCACTTTTTCTGCACAGTAAGCATAAAAAAGTTTTGCAATTTGTCAGTTTTACTGAAAAATGATCGCTGGTGGACACGGAGATCCAAATCCTAATCGCTCTTGGCTAAGTGCCAGGGGGATGTGGTTGGCTTATTTTCTTGGAGTACTCTCAGCACATCTGATATTTCTTTCCGTCCCCTTTATAAGTATCTCAATGGCATGGACTATCACAAACATTCTCCACAATGCAGTAAGTCCTTAAGATTTATATTCAAAATCAGATCTTTAGGAGAGACTATTTTGAAAGGCACATCTTTATTTTTTGCACATAATCAAAGGAACTCCATGGATAAGTACCGAGAGTGACAGTGCTCTTCGACTAACACACTGGGAACAGATTGATGATGGTGAACAATTCACAGCCACTAGAAAATTTCTAACGGCCGTTCCCATCATTCTGTAAGTATTCTCCATCATATCTTTCCATATGTAATTACGTGCAAAGTGATCGCAACTAATCTGCCTAATTCCGTAGGTTCCTGCTAACGTGTCTATACACAAGAAATGATCCAGACCATTTTATTGCTAACTTTATTTCTTTGGTCGTTGTGGTCTTACCGAAATTGCCGCAGTTTCATGGAGTCCGTCTATTCAATATCAATAAGTACTGAGATAATGATTGAACCTCAGGGCGATGTACATAAAAAATTCATAGATAGGAATCGCATGGAGACAGACCATTATCATTAATGTGCAATATTCTTGACAGATTCGGTGCTGGTATGGTAGCGAATTATTCAAACCTCCCATTATGTATTGTAAATTTCTAATAAATACTGATTAACATTTTTCTAGCAGAACTGTGAACTTTTTAAATATACTTATGAGAAAATCTGGTTATCAGTAAATCTATCAACCAGTAGTTTCGATGAATCGCTGATCTCTTTACATTGAATCAATGGGCTTACACGGAATTGCCGCCAGTTAATTAATATATTTAAAAAATAAAATGTTTCATAGTTAACAAAATCGATTAGCATATTAACGGCGGCAAAAGATGTGGTATTTGTTTATTTAGCCCAAGCCAAGAGGTTTCCTTTTATTGTATCATCCAATAAGTTCATTTTTTTACTCCAATGAATGTTGCGTTCTTTCCCGTTTTCCTTAAGGCATCCATAAGTTCATTACTTGTTAAATTGGAGTCTATCTCGACGGTCTTATTCTCCACATTGATCACCACTTTCGTTACCTTATCTAAAGAAAAAACAAAGAAAGTTGCCAAGGTGTGTTTTATCAGATTGATATATCAGCACATTCCTTCAGACTTTTGTGCGAAGGAATGCGAACTACTGATAAAGAGATTACCTCCGAGTTTGCCCAATACTCGTTCCACAGCATTGGAGCAGCCTGAGCAGGTCATCTCAACCGTAAATTGATGAACCTAGAAACACAGACGATTCATTATATGATTACAAGTAACAACACTTTAACAACTAACTGGCATTGTATCAAATATAAAATAACGTCCGGCCTCACAGAGAATTTTCCTTAATTGAATGATAGCAAATTTAGTTATCTAGTCTAAACCCACACATTCGTTTACATCCGCATTTATGATGACAACAATCCCACTGACGTACTAATTTTTTTTTTTTTTTTTACGCCGCGGGGTTGTTCAATAGCTACAGTGTGTTTGGGTGAAATACTATATTTATTACATTTAACTATTTGAATTTAACTTCGTGGCCGTTACTATTCTTTGAATAAGTAAGCAACCAAGGGACCGCGAAAAACGTTATATAGAAATATTATATAGTCCTCCTCCAAGTGTTAAATTTTTTTTTTTTTAACTAAGTAATGAGACTTCGGCTTTTACAATATCTTCATTTTTCTTACTTGACAATTAGTTTACCGCCAATGAAGCAAAATGTACCTTCGTGTCTCGAATCCTTATTTTGGATTTCGGTGGTACGCAATCAGTTGTGGACATTTTGAACAAACTCAAAATACCCATTTACACGTGTCGGCTCTTGCGACCAGTTTTATGTACTATTACCATACTATCGGGTTATCCAATAGGGACTTGACAACTTTTTTTAATAATAAAACGCAAACCATTTGAGATATTTCAAAAACTTTATTATCGACTTGAAGTACAATCAAAACATTTATTAATGGAACTCGACTCCGTTCATATGGCCACCGCGGGTACGTTTGCAGCGGTCGATTCGTTTGACCCAATTTTCGATGACTTGGCCACACATTTCGGCCGAAACGGCCGCTATTTCGCTTTCAATGTTGGCTCTGAGCTCTTCCCACGTCGTCGGGTTGTTGGCATAAACCAATGACTTGACGTAGCCCCAAAGAAAATAGTCTAGAGGCGTTAAATCGCACGAACGAGGCGGCCAACCGACTGGCCCATTGCTTGAGATAACACGCTCATCAAACTTACTCTTCAATAAATCGATTGTATCGTGTGGCTTGTGGCACCGTCCTGTTGAAACCACATGTCGCCCAAGTCCATATCTTCCAATTCGGGCCAAAAATAATCAGTAATCATGCCGCGATAACGATGGCCATTCACAGTAACGTGACGATCGTTATCGTCGACGGAAAAATATGGCCCAACGACGCCGCTGGCATGTAAACCGCACCAAACAGTTATTTTTTGTGGATGAAGTGGTGATTCATGAAGCACATGTGGATTTTCACCCGACCAATAACGCATGTTTTGCTTGTTGACGAACCCATTGAGCCAAAAATGAGCTCCGTCACTGAAGATGATTTTGCGATGAAATTCATCATCTTGGCGCATCTTTTCCAGAGCCGAGTCGGAGAACGTACGTCGCTTCAAATGGTCCATCGGCTTCAATTCTTGAGTCAGCTTGATCGTGTATGGGCGTAAACCAAGATCCTTAGGCAAAATTCGCCATAAAGTGGTATGGGCGATGCCCAATTCTTGAGAACGCCGTGGAATTGACTGATTTGGATCGTTTGCTACGGACGCCTGAACGGCAGCGATATTTTCGATACTTCGCCCAACCCGTTGTCTCACTGGCACGGCAACACCACACAACGAATATGGAGACTCAGATTTTTGCACTAAACTTGTTATTGCCTGTCTACTAGGGCGAGAAATACGACCGAAAATTGGAGTTAACGCTCTTAAAGTTGCGGCCACCGACTCCAAATGTCGGTAGTAAATTTTTATAATTTGCAGACGTTGTTCGTTCGTATACTTAACCATGATGAAAATGATTAGTTTACTGAATAAATTGACAGTGACAGTTCGATGATTAGTGAAAGGGTGCGTTCACAAATTAAATTCAAAGTTGTCAAGTCCCTATTAGAAAATCCGATACTGTTATTATTTTTTGGCCCGTAGGAACCCGGAAGTTCATGACCTCACCGACTAGACTCCGCCATCGTTTCCTGTCCTGTGCACTCTCCTTCCACGATTGACCATCCGATCCGATCTTCTCAAGGTCAACTCTAACATTGCCCCATCTCCGTTGCGGCCGTCCTTTCGGTCTCTTTCCCGTTGGTCTACCGTCAAGAATTCTACGCACGGTCCTATCGTTGCCCATTCGCTCCACATGTCCGGTCATCTTAATCTTCGCGACCAGATTACTCTCACTATTGTAGGCCTGCGGCATAGCTCTTCCAATTCGTGGTTGTGGAGTTTCCTCCATTGTCTTGCCTCCTCGTCATATTTGCCGCCAAGATACTCCTTCGGGCTTTATTCTCGAATACGCGGAATTTGTTTTCTTCCCGTTTTGTGGGAGCCAATGTTTCGCATCCGTATAGAACAATCAGCATGATTATGGTTCTATAGACACGGAGCTTTATGTTACGTGATAGCAGTTTGGGTTTCAGCAGTTTACTGACTGCATGACAACTAGCGTTGCCGGGGTGTAGTATTTTGTTAATTTCCTTCGACATTTTGTTACTGGCCGTCAGTATCGTTCCCAGGTATTTAAATTCTTTGAAATTTTCAAGTATTGTTCCTAGATATTTAAATTCTTTAACTTTTTCAAATATCTTGCCTCTGACGTTTATATGTGTCCCCTGAGGTCCACCTGCTCTCCCCGTAATCGTGTATTTTGTTTTGTCTTCATTAATTTCTAGGCCCACCTCTTCTGCCGCTTGCATGAAGAGTTCATTGTTTTTACTTACAGTTTCTAGATTATCGCCCAGAACGGCGATGTCATCCGCATATGTGTGCACTTGTGTGACGCCGTCCGGGGATGATCCGGCCCTGTTGTCGTCTTGTGCCTTTCTGATGACATACTCGAGCACACGGTTAAAAAGACATGGTGAGAGGCAACCCCCCTGTTTTAGTCCGTCCCGGATTTCAAATGCTTATGAGAGGTGGTTTTCTATTCTAACTCGCCCTTTGTTTTTGTTCAAGCATATTTTTTCGGGATTCCCAGCTCAACTACAATGTGGTAAAGTCTTTGCCTTGCGATTGAGCCGTAGGCTTTTTTGAAGTCAATAAACAGTTGATGGACCGTCTCTCCGTATTCCCACTTCTTTTCCAGCAGTTGCCTTGCTGTGAACATTTGGTCGGTTGTTGACCGGTTCCTACGGAATCCCCACTGGTAGTCTTCCAGTATTTTTTCTGCGTTCGGTGTGATTCTATCCAGTTTCACATTTGTTAGTGTTTTGTATGTGCTTGGGATCAATGGTATTCCTCTGCAGTTCTCGCAGTCATATCTGTCGCCTTTTTTGAAAATGGGTACGACTATTGAGGTTTTCCATTCTTCCGGAGTGATTTCCTTATCCCATATTGTTTTGATGAGTTGGTGGATCTTTCGAACGGTTGCCTCTCCCCCATGCTTCACTAGCTCTGCTTGTATGCAGTCGACTCCGGGAGCCTTGTTGTTTTTCAATCAATTTATTGCGTCTACAACTTCGTTGAAAGAGGGTTCTGGAATCTGAGGCTCGGCTGTATGTACGTCTGGTTCATTTATTTGTGGTTGATGCGGTGCGTACATTGAGCAGGTTTTCAAAGTACTACTTCCATCTTGTCACGATATTGTTTGTTTATGTGACCAGACATCCGTTTGCGTCTCGAATTATGTTGGCTCTCCCTCGGTATCTATTTCTAATTGAATTTATGTCGGCATACATACCTCTGATATTCTTTGCTTTCGCATTTTCTAGGATTTTTTCGATCCGAGTCTTCTCCCATTCGCGTTTTTTGCGTTTGAAGAGTCTAATTGCCTCTTTCCGAATTATCGCGTATCTTTCTGCCTTGACTTAATCATATCTTTGTAAGTGGATCACTCTGAAGCGTTTACATTCTTCGGTCTTCGACCAGTTTTATGTGGAATCTAAAAATAAACAAATGGCTGTCCACACACGCATGATCATGGCGGCAACAAGCAGTGGTGATATGGAGACGAGCGCGGGTCAGAACCGTGATGGAGGTGATGATGGTTCTTTGGTGTTCGGCCAACTCGGGGAGCAGATCGCAGATTTAACAAAGACGATCAAAACTAAAAAACAAAGGCATATTACTAACGCCATGCGATAGCTGGTCGACCTCATTGGTTGCCTTTATGATAAGGAAGTGCAAAATCCCCTAAAGAAGCCACCTGCGCCGATGAAGCAAGAGGTGGAAACTTGCAAATCCAACCAAAACAAAACTAGTACACACACGTAAGCAGAGTCCCGGGGCAGATCAATGATGAGTCACCCAATTGCAACTGATTTAAAATTGCCCAGGGGTGAAGGAAGGGGGGTGCGAAGTTGGAAGGTGTAGAGGCTCCAAAGGGTGATATCGGGAAGGCCAACATTATGAAAAAAAGAGGCCACACTCGGACGCTATAATAATATTCAAAACCGGTGAAAAAACATATGCGGATATATTGAAGTTAATGAAGGCCAAGTCCGAGCTAAGTGAACTCGGAACTAGCGTGAATAAATTTCGAAAAACAGCAATGGGGAAATTGCTACTAAAACCGTAACGCCGTCCAGAGGCAACCACTGAGACACTGAAAGCAAAAGTACAACAAGCATTAAAGAAAGATTACTATTACTATTTATTGGCCTGTGGGAACCCGAGAGTTCATAACCTTACTGAGTCATCTACGTCTTCTTTTTGTTGAGTCGGTGTTTTCTTGATGAATTCATTCTTTATGGTCGTGTCGGCTCGTCACACCTACGCCTACCGGATATTCCGGATTCCGTCAAACGAAGTTCATCTGATAAGCCTTGGTTTGATAAAAATTGCGAGCAGATTACAGCGATAAAAAACAGAGCTTTTAAACAATGGCCCTCCAATATCAACGAGGTTAACAGAACGATTTTTTTTTAGAATCAGAAACGTGTGCAACGCCGCGAAAAAGCCCTACAACAACAAAGTGACCAATAAACTCCTTGATTGCCCAACTCGTTCGCCTCACTTCTGGTCTGGCAACGGCTGTCAGCAGTAACTTCACTTCCTCCTCTTTTCCTCTATTGGTGACGGACAGCGGGGCGTTGGTCACAAATTCAAGAGGTAAACCTAATATATTCGCTAATTTATTTTCAAACCTCGATGCCGGCCTTTGGGACCCAGCTGTGATCGCGTCGGTACGGTCTTCGATGCGGTATGTGAGGTTCCGTCCACGTACTATTCAACGGATTCTTCGTGGACTGAACTGTAAAAAGGCAACCGGCCTGATGGAATACCAACAGTAGTCCTTAAGAACTGTGCTCCAGAACTGTTGCCGGTTCTTGGCAGGTTCTTCCGTTTATCTTATGCAGGGAGGACATTTTCTATCTGCTGGAATATCGCTCGAGTTCAGCCAATCCCAAAGAGGGTAAAAAATGTCTCCCACAAAATTACCGGCTGATAGCATTACTGTCTATGTTAAAAAGATGGGAAAGTTCATCAATGCTGAGTTAATTAAGTATTTGGAGTGCAATGGACTTCTGAATGATCGTCAATACTGATTCCGTGGCAGGTGGTCCACGGCAGACATTTTGACCGTTATAACTAAAATATGGGCATCTGCCATGGAGGAGCATGGTGAGTCCGGGGTGGTCGCATTGGATATCTCCAAGTCTTTTGACCGCGTCTGACACGGGGTATTGCTGAGCACGCTTCGCTTATATGGACTTTCCCGTCAGCTCAGCGACTGGAAGAATAGCTTCCTTGAAAACCGATCGCTCCCGGTTGTTGTGGACGGCGAGTCTTCGGAACTATATCCTGTTAATTCCGCGGTGCCTCAATGTTGTATGTTGGCTCCGACGTTGTCTTCCATCCTCATCATCCTTAAAGAAAGATGCTAGTATGAAAACAGAGTCACAGGAAATCACGGTCGAGTGTCGTGATCTAGATGAGGAAGAAATCCTGTGCTCTAGAGTTTCCTGTACTGAACGCGACCCCAAAGGAAACGAAAACTGCTTGAAATGTGGTGGAAAGGGTCACAAAGCGATGATCTGTAGTGCACACAAATGCATGTTCTGCGAATCAGGATGCGAAGGCGGTAACCACCACTCAACAGGGAGTTACAAATGACGAGCATTTAAAAACGTGATGCCCAATCTCCTGAAAAAAAATGGACAGGTTTAAGTGCATTCAAATTAACTTAAACCATTGTGGAGCCGCTTGATAGTATAGTGGTTAGTATACCCGACTGTCACGCGGGAGACCGGGGTTCGATTCCCCGTCGGGGAGCCTCTGGCACAAGACTAAAGTCCTTCTCCGGAAAAAACAAATCATTATGGAAAATTTAACAAGCCTCAGGACTTGCTAAATAAGGCCAAGACCGGTTCCAGTTTGTAGTGCCGATGATGATGATTGTGGAGCCGTACAAGATCTCCTTTCCCAAACGGTCAAGGAATATGGTGCAGACGTGGTACTCATCAATAAGCCGTACAAGATGCCCGACACTGGTACAGTTACATGCGAGGAAGACAGCAGCGAAACAGTCCCCTTTTGGACAACTCGAATTTCCCCAATAGAATGCAGAAGTGTCCAGTGGCTGGAAGGATTCGCCTATGCGAAGATCAGAGGAATTCATTTCTACTGTTGTTACGCTCTGCCAAGGTGTGAAATAGAATATTTCAAATGCTTTTTGGACAGGATATCACAAGAAGCTAGAGATAAGAGCCCTCTTATAGTTGCTGGAGATTTCATCGCTTGGGCAGTAGAATGGGGAAGCACAAGGACCAACAGTAAAGGCCAAGCACTACTCGAAAACTTCGCAGTTCTAGATGTGGTGTTACTTAATGATGGTGCTGATGACACCTTCATAAATGAGAGAGGCCCGTCCAAAATCGACATCACATTTGCTAGCTCCATGTTGGCAAGAAGTATCGAGTGGCGAGTTTTGGACACCTACACCCATAGTGACCACCAAGCCGTGATGTACGAAATATGTCAAATCACTTAAAATTGGCGAAGAAAGCCCAGAAAAAAGGGTGGAAAGAGAAGGACATTGATGGGGAACTGCTCTATTATATACTGGAAGACAAAATCGAACAGTTTGACGCAGAGGCCGATGCGAACAGGCAGGCTGGAAAAGTCATGAAGTGGCTAACTACCGCATGTGATGCTTCTATGCCACGACAAAGACAACCAGTAGGGGTTATCAAACCAGTGTATTGGTGGAACTCAGAAATGGCCAATGTGCGATCGGAGTGCAACAGGTTACGGCGAGTGCAACAAAGAGCTAGAAACCGTAACACCTACCCACACTTGCATGCGGAATTCGTCCGCATGGTTTCCACTCTCGAGAGATATGTGCAGTTTCTCTTCGTGGTGACTAATAGGAGAGGATCTCTCTGCCGATCTTGACGGGATTATTTTGCTTGCTCGTGTTGCCACGTCACGGGCAAACGAAAACGAGAAAAAGAGAATGAGCCAAATGGTATCGTTGGTGGCGCGCCTGCAGCTGCGTAAAACAGGCTGCTCACCAATAGTGAAACCTGTGCCACAAGGAAATGAGATACTTGCACAACGATGGTTGCGCACAGCACCCATGACCGTGGAAACGGTCGAATTCCCTGTGTGCCTGCTCACACTCTGGAGAATTCGATTTTTGGCGGTCAGACGCGAGATGCGTCGACTGCTTTTGTCGGTTGGACAAAAGGCCGCCGAGAATGTGGGTAAGCCAGGAAAGTCGGTTGCGCACGTGTGTGGCAGGAAACCCCGGCTGACAGGGGGGCGGATAAGTTTCCCTATGTATGTTGCATGTTACGAGTTCTTTTCAGGGAATTATAGTTATGCATTATCTGCATGAAATGATGAATTCTGGTGATGCATTATCTGCATGATATGACGAATTCTGGTGATGCATTATCTGCATGATATGACGCCCTTGGGAAGGGGAATGTTTGCATGCAACTGCAGGTAAATGTAAGGAGTTGGGGTTGACATTGTGGGTGGAACCGCGTGCAGGAATTGCGGGTGAAATTGTGGTTGGCAAAAGGAGTTGGGGTTGGAATTGTGGGTGGTTCTTAGTGTCGGTTTAAATAACACACACAGGAGTATCACTGAAGGAGAGATACCTCCCGTAACCACCGAAGAGGTGCTCCTGGCTGCAAGGGTTGTCAAAAAAAAAAAAAAAAAAAAAAAAAAAAAAAATCAGGACTGGATGGTATCCCTAACGCTGTAGTGAAAACTGCTTTAACAAAAAAGTCGGAAATTTTCAGTAGTCTCTTCACAACCTGCTTTCAAACAGGACGATTTCCTAAACGATGGAAAAAACAGCTTGTGCTTATACCAAAAGGAGTCAAAAATCCAGAAGCGCCGTCGTCCTATCGCCCGAGAAAGCCAATGGAATGGCTCCACATGACTTGATTGGAACGTTACATTGTTCGTTATTTTTCCCCAGTAATGATGTTAATCATATAGCTGACGCAATGTGACATTTTTTCAACAGAGAGTAATGAGTACCAAACCCAAGTCGAATATGTGATTCGTTGTAGAAGCGGCTATTAGGGCTGAAAAGTTAAGCTTCCCTTTATATAAATAGAACAATTCAATTCAATTTTTATTATGTAGATAATTACATTTATGGTATATTTTACAACTAATATTTAAGAGGTTTAGGACAGCAATTCCTTTACAACTATAATCTTAAATCTATATAACGACAATAGCACAATTTTAATGAATAATAAATAATAATTTAAGGAAAAACTACAAGAAAAAACCCTTATTTGAATCTTAAGACTAATATTGCACAGCTTTCCGGTTATTTTATGCAATAATGACCTCGATAGAGTTTTCATAGACAGAGTACATATGTAGTGATTTAAAATAACGCAAAACGGGAAACGAGAACATTGTCAGAAAAAGAACAATTGACGAAGAAGTTTCGATTGATTTTGTCAATAAGGAACTCTACCGGTTTAACGTTGGCGTTTTCATATAGTTGATGTGTCGAATAATGCGATGTCAAATTCAGCAACATTTTCAATATTTTATTTTGACACGTTTGCAATTTTATTTTGTGTGTGCGAGCACAATTACACCATACAGGGGCGCCATACAGGAGTATAGCTTGAAAAAGGGTTTTAAAAATTATAATTTTATTTTCGAGGCTAAGCTTTGACTTTCTGCACACTAATGGATACAGAACTCTTACGACTTTGTTTATTTTGTCAATTGTGGTAGCGATGTGTTTTTGGAAGATAAGTTTTTTATCTAGAATAATACCTAGATATCTACAGTCTCCGGACCAATCAATATCAACTGCACACATACTGAGTTTAGTGCCATTTGGTAGGTAGCAGAGTTTCCTACATCTCGAAAACCAGACAGCTTGTGTTTTATTACCATTTATTTTTATTTTCCATTTCCTTTAATATACTGCTGGTTTGTCAAGAGCTACTTGCAAAGAGTTGTAGACATTAGTGAATAAGGCACCCGAAGAAAAAATGGCCGTATCATCGGCAAACATAGCTACCTGAATGTTTTCACCTAGACATGGTAGATCTGCGACAAACAATGTGAATAATATGGGACCAAGGACCGAGCCTTAGGGTACACCATAGTGGATTTGGTGAGTAGAGGATATGTCCGTTCCTATACTCACAAAACACATTTTCTCGAACGAAGAAAGCTCTGGATAATTTTGATAAGCGGCATTGGCAGCTTAAGCTTCAGTAGCTTATAAATCAAGACAACGTGCCATACCGTATCAAAGGCTTTTTCGATGTCTAGAAGAACCAGTCCCGTTGACTCCTTTTCGATGAATTTTCTAGCTGTGTGGTTTTTAATGCGCAAGACTTGGTGGATTGTGATGGGATTGTGGGGGTGCGATTGTGGATGTACCAACGTAAGGCACCAGTTAACCGTCGCCCCACTACTGGTTGTTTACCAGCGAAAGTGTCCGCAAGCGCAAGGAAAGAAATGAAACACTGGAAGTCGGCCGCAAGAGTCTTTTTATTTCATCTTAGGATTTGTCATAAGTTGTCTAGTTTTTATCCGCGAACTGCGCCCGAATGTTTTTTTTTTATTCGTTTTCGACGCTGTACCCGCGGCAATTGGAAGGAAAACATCAGGGCGGACTTTATTTGGCACGCTGGGGTTACAGGGGACTACCGATACGCGCGTTGTGGTAGTTGGAGGACGACTGACTTATGAATGAAAATAATTCATTCAATGCGTCGTGGCGGTGCGTCATACCGAAATTAGGCTCGCTGCCAATTACGAAGAATTTTGGAGGCGTTGCTACGCTCCCATAAGAACTCAGTTCCGGCGAATTCTGGCCGTACAGGCTGGGTTGACTTCGTTGGTTGGGTGTACCGGGAAATTGGTTTGGGACGCGAGCGAGTATGGGCATGCATTTTCGGAGGAAATTGGAATGGCTTGGGTGCAAGCAAGGGATATCGTTTAGATAGAAATGTTAACCGAAATAATTTCGGGGAAATGTGCGCGGTTTAGTTGGTTGGTAATGTTCCGTTGAGGATTTGGATATGCGTTTGTTATGGCATATGAATTTCGGGGAAATTAAGATTGCTTGGTCACAAAGAGAAAATATAACTTAAGTAGGAAGTTGACCGAAGCAATTTTGGGAAAACGTATGTGGGGTGATGTAATTGAGGGAAATGATTAATATTCCGTTGTAAATTGGAATATGCATTTATTTCAGCTTGGGAAATGGGTTCCTGGTAAGTATGGGATGTATGCAAATGCAGATTTTGCACGGGGAGTTGGATTGAGGTGACGCGCTGTTAGCGGTCAAGATTGGTTGGCATTGTGGGTTGGTTCTCCATGTGGTTAGAGAAACCGCCACAGGATCACTACGGAAACCGAACTGAAAGTTTGGTAGGATGTTATTGGCTTCCGCGAAACGATCAGTTTCTTCCTTAATGATTTTTTCTAAGAGCTTACTCAGACAGCTAAGTAGACTAATAGGTCTCTAGCTTTCGGGGCTGTTCTTCGGTTTGCCGGGTTTCGGGATAGGTATTACTTTTGCTGTTTGTCCGGAAAATAACAGTTCCTAAGACAAGCGTTGAAAATGAACGTTAAATAGTTACTTGCAGCAGGTGGAAGTGCTTTAATTAATCTGTTGTTAATATTATCAAGACCAGCAGCATTTGTGATTTCGATTTTTTTATCAATTCTTTAACTTTGCTAATATTAGTTGCGTAAGTACTTTCGGCTGATAATTGAGAAAGTACATGGATAGTGTTAGCAACTTCAGTCTCAGTATACGCATCGCCTAGGTGCATAGATATTGAGTGGTTCTTACTAAACGTGTTAGCAAGTAGATTCGATTTCTCCACTGAAGAAATAAACAACTTGTCGTGAACTTTAAACGGAGGAATACTTGACCCTCTCTTTTTCATAATTTTTGATATTTTCCAGAACGGTTTGCTTGCTTTGTCGAGAGGAATGGTGTTTATTCCAACACTTGTTCCTATATGCTGAGATTTCTTTTTTAATGATATTGTAGCGAGCTTAAGGTTCGCTGGATTAATTATTTTAAAATAAATAAGAGCCGTTAAATTCTGAATTAATGTGACATTTTATTAGTCCGTAATAACAATCGTTACTTTTTACCGTTTACGTTTTCTTTATTATCGCTTCCGTAATTATCGCGTATTTTACTGCTTACTTCTCGCTCGAAACTTATCGCTTGCTTCTCGTTCTACTTCTTACTCCTCAGCAATCGCTTGTTTCACTTCCTACTTCATACTCCTCACTATGCTCTGTGTGCGACGTATTTATACTGTTTCAGCGTTTCGTTTCCGTCCGTTCCACTGCCTTGAATGTTCTACTGTTCCTAGTCTCCAGTTTTCCATTACTTTATAGAATATTCTAGTACTCTGTTTCGGACTCTACTGATTGTCATATGCGTCACAATATTATTTAATACTTTAACATTAACTAGAAAGCAATCGATTCTATAACGAATCCATTTTCTTCTTTCGGAGTTTCGTAGCCTAATCAGATGTAACATATTTTCAGGAAGCGGTGCCTTATCAACTGGAGCAGTGAAACATTTAGGTATTGCAAGATCAGCCGCTCTATTGATAACAGAAACAAAATTGTTACATAGGATATCAATGTGCTCGCTGCAGGTTATAGAATTTAGGCTGATATCACCTAGACACAAGTTCGTGTTTATATATGATTTATAACAATTTCAGTTGGTGGCGGAATAGTTGTGGTATAAACTGGTACGATTTACAGCTACTGTATGATTCACTGTAAGGTTGATCGGAAGGTTGTCTGAACTTAACGCATTTAGAGTTAATGGTACTGTGCAGTTATTTGGAATATTAGTGATATATAGATCGAGAGTTGAGGGGTTCTTGTTAGCACCCGATGGGATATACGTGGGGAGAAGTGGATAAAGTATGGAAAAACTTGGGCTGGATTCAGTAACATCTAGTAAAATGTTACCCCAGCAGTTTGCCCTAAGACAATTCCACGACTGATGTCTACAGTTTAGATCACCACCAATAATTACCTTGTTTCGAGTGTTGACTCTATACAATTTTTGCAGATCCCGCTTAAAGTAAGTAAATTTCTCAATGTTTCCATTTCCTCCAGGGAAATAGACCGAAAAATACTCACCTTGGAGTTATCACTTAATGTTATATCAATACTAATTTCCTCAATTAATTTAAGGTGCAATGAAGGACGCAAGGTATGTTCTATACATTTTTTCACAACAATGGCGACACCTCCACCACTTGCATGTACCCTGTCTAGGCGATAACATATGTAATTTGGATGAGAGAAAGAAATGTCTTGTTTGAGCCAGGTTTTTGAAACAAGTGCAATATCAATATTAAAATTGATCAAGAAATTAAAAAATTCATGCTTTTTGTTTTTGATGCTTCTCGCATTCCAAGTTATGATGTTAAGAGAGTTTCTTAACATGTTTTTTTCGAGTATATGTACTTAATAGCTAATGAAAGAATGACGTTAAATTGGTCAGCTTTAGTTTGACAAGCACTAAGCTTGGTTACAACTTCATTAAGAAGAGAGTTTATCTCGCTAAATGAGAACAGGTTATCATTAGTTAAAATTTCTGACGGATTTTTCTTCGTGTGTGTCGTATCACTGTTGGAAGGTTGCTGGGTTTGATGGAGGCCAGAAGCCCAGGTGGATGAAGGAAGTGACCGTCGGGCAGTGGCTGCTGTTTGTCCCTCGGAGGATGTAGGAACGTTGTATTTCCTATACCACGTCGACGTGGGGATAATTTGCGGCGAATGTCTATTACTGCTTTCGGCTTATGCATTCTGGATCGGTGGATTTATGTGGCCCACTACAATTTGCACACTTGATGACCTCATTCGTTTTGCAGTCGGATGTTTTATGGTTTCCCGAACAGATTGCACAGAAGCTATTTATGTGACAATGCATCGATCCGTGGCCGTGAAGTTGGCAATTATGGCATTGTGTGACCTTACCTGGATGATGTTTTTCGAAGTCCCACCGAACGATCGTTTTGAACAATGTAGAGAAGTTACGTTTGAGTTCATTTAGTTTTATAGTACCGCGTTGGATGTAAACAATGTACAGGTAGTGTTTGTACAAGGCTTTTGTTGACGGATTTAATGTGATGGTTTTAACATCTAAGCACTATATCCCGAGTGCAATTAGTTCATTCTCCACTATATCGTTGCTAATCAAGTCTACTCCGGATAGCACTACCGTTAATGGGCGATTTCCCTTTCGCGAGTGGGTAAAAAACTCACATTTTAACCGCAAGGGTTCAGTTCTAATTTTGTTATATATGTCTATTGTTGGGGCACATATTTTTTGTCCAAGCGATATGTTTTTAATTAAGTAGTCTATTTTAATGTTACTCAAAATATTACGCACTTTAGCACTGGTTGATTTTAACACCACAATCGGCGGAACGGTTTCTTTAGTAACTTCTGCGCACTGATCGACGTTGGTCGAGCCCATTTCAGGTGAGTCCTCCTTCAGACTTTGAAGTGGTTGGAAAAAGTTAGTGTTTGAACACATATTGGATTTATCTAGCACTTTATTATTCACTTTTGTAAGTTTATCGAGAGGAGTTTGGCCTCCAATGCCGGGGTCGTAGCGCAACCGTTTACGTTTAATTTTGCTTAACACACGTGGCCCAGGGGCCATAACTTAACGGTTTTCACACTTGATCAACTTATGGGGTTGAGTAGCGAGGTAAAGAAAACAAGATAGCAAGATAATGGCTTGTGATAGTTATGATAATTATTGTGAATATAACGGTTTATGTAATTAAGAAAAAATAACACGAGCAAAACTGTGAGACAGGTTGTCTGTTTGAAAGTCAGCCAGGTACTCGTATAAATAGAACGATGCCGAGAAAAACCAGAGAAGATACAACGGGGGTAGGAATGACTAATAATACTCAGCACCGCCTAAATTTGATATACAAGCAGCCCCTCATGCGCCAGTATTGTTGCTCGAGCATTCAAAGACCTAAACATTAACAAATCCGCTAGTCCAGAGCTGCCATTTCCAATTGCGCCCACTATATATTCTTTTTATTTTTAAATCACTAGTAGCAGTTGGTGTATTTTTTGTGAATTTCACATTTCTACCTTTAACTTTGCTCGATCGCATGACAACCTGGGCCAAGTGCCATTGTGAGTAAACATTTGAATTCCAATTTCCAGCACAAAAATACCAAGTAAAATTGAATAGAGAAATTAATTTTACCTGGAGTCATCTTTCTGTCATCATCCAAAATAAAGAAACAATTGCAAATTGCTGTGGAACTCTTGTTTTCATATTCCAGACAAATGTCGCACCTACATTTTCCAAATACAATGCTTTAGTTTAAAATAATCGTAAAGAATTCGGCTCTGCCTTCGATTCTCCAACATTTCCACAAACTTCAACTGAATTTATTCGAATCATTGTGTTTGGAGAGCGTTGAAAGTTGATCCTCATGTACTGCTTCCTCCTCTTCTTCTTGAAGTGTGTTTTTGTGTGTGTCAACGTTTTTTCAATGATTGTTGCCTGCACATCGGCTATTCCTTTTTCCAATATAGGTCTGCCGAATATTGTAAAATCATTACCGCCGACCAGCAGAATCTTTTCTAGGCGAATCCTATCTCCTATTGTGGGTGGCCAGTATCCTTCCACGAGTATTATATCACCAGATGTGATTTTGAACTGTTTTCCACACAATTGTACCACAGCAAACAGGCGGCCAGTGTCTTGTGATGACAGAACTTTGTTAACGTTTTGAAAAATGTGTGAATATTCTTTCTTATGGGCGGCGGTGTCTTCCGTTGATGGAATTACATACTGATTGGGGTTCTGTGTGGGTAATGTGTTTGATAACCGTGAAGTCGCCAGAGAAGCTAAAACAATATTTTTAATGTTAAATTGTCCGTATGAAATTATTACAGAACCTACGAAGAAAGTTTCCTAATATTGGTGATTTAAGGCAATTAATGAGCCTTGAAGTCAAATAAGCCATTGTGTTTAAAAATTATCTCTCTAGTTAGAACAAAACGTAAATTTTAATACTCGCTATATCGGAAATAGCAGCTGATGATATGACAGTAGCACACATATAACAGTTTCCAATGGTTTACATCTCCTTTATTTTCTGTTATTATTTTGTGAATAGGTTAATGGTGAACTGATATTATTGTTGCGAGCTTAGGGTTCGCTGGATTAATTATTTTTAATAAATAAGAGCCGTTAAATCGATTTTGAATTAATGTAACACTTTATTAGTCCGTTAATAACAACCGTTACTTTTACCGTACACATAACGTTTTCTTGACTTATCGTTTCCGTACTTATCACGTCTTTACTGCTTACTTCTTACTTTTTACTTATCTCCATGATCTGTGTGCGACGTATTTATACCATTTCCTCATTCTGATTCGGCATTTCGTTTCCGTCCGTTCCATAGCCTTGAATGTTCTACTGCTCATAGTCTCCAGTTTTCCAGTACTTTCTAGAATACTCCAGTTCTTTGTTTCGGACTTTCTCGAGTATTCTAGAACTGATTGTCATATGCGTCACATTATTATAATTAAAGCTTTATTGATAGATAATTAATTACAATATCGATAATTTTTCAAGACTGAACACTAGCTACCAAGGCCTGTGGCTATATAGATTAAGGTAATTTAAATTAAGTATTTCCGGTGTTAAAATAATTTCATTAACAAATTTTATGTTGTGTAGGGTGGCGCAAAATTAATCACCCAATCGGAATTTGTTATAATTTTTGCAAATGGCGTCGTACGTGAATCATATTTCACATTTGTGAACTAGATAGTTTTTTTAACTTAAAAATTGTAAAGGTCCAAATAAAGATTTCCATCACTCGAAATCATTTTTATTATTTAGTAAAAAGGTAATTCAAAAACAAAAAGGATGATTAATTTCGCACCACCCTATATCAGATTACGTTTAAAAGTTCTTTTAGCGATTTGCTAGAAATTGATAAAGAGATTGAGTTGAAGTGTGGACATTGAAGCATATGTGGAATAGGAAAAGTTGGTTTTTCATCACACAATTTACAAAATGGTGCATATTCTTTGGTAGTTAGATGTTTATGAGGAATGTTGGTATGTCCCATTCTAAGCCTTATGTAGTTTTCTATCATTGGTCTCAATAGCTCAGTAGGGTAATCTGCCTTTGTAGCTTTTGGATTGAGCGTTGAATAG
Organism: Microdon myrmicae; assembly: GCA_963931805.1. Lineage (NCBI taxonomy): Eukaryota > Metazoa > Arthropoda > Insecta > Diptera > Syrphidae > Microdon > Microdon myrmicae. The sequence continues at coordinate 96,344,842 of OZ007501.1, read as the reverse complement.
TTGTGAGAATATTCGAGGCAAGCGTTCTTCTTTTTGATGTTCATGGAGGTTTTCAGATGATTTGTGGCATCTTTTTTATTGGGTTGAAAAAAAAAGTCATGAGAGGATGCTTAAGGGGTTAAGTAGGATTCGAAGGTCCAAACAAAATCATTTTTTTACTAATTTTTTTCTAATACCTATATCAAATAAAATATTTTTTTCTGTAATAAACCCTTCCCACCATTAGCCATAATTTTAAATGGGAAGAACATTTTCTGTTCAGTTCAACCCCGAGTCTGGTGCGGCTTTTCGTTGAGTATGCAGTATAAAAGGAGCGCATGGCGGGCACTCGGTCTCTCTTTTTTCGGTGATGAGCATTAGGATTATGAATAGAATTATAAGACCCGTTGTTAACATTCTTAGACTAAATAGAGAACACTAAACTTTTACTTCAGAAGCGGGATTTAGCCCATATTTAACACGAACTGAGCCGAGATCCAGCCCAAGTTCAGCCTAGAAGCAAAGCCAGCAGAATGAAGAAAGTGGTGGACGAGTCGAAGAAGCGTGGCTTAAGGGTACATTCTCATCAATAAGGTCGAAAAATAGGTTATTTTCATGTTTTTTTTTTTTTTTGTTGAGGAAAGTAATAAATCTATACACGCCATTTTTCAGGTATATTTATTGTACTTTTAAGTAGCTTTTAAAAAATTTTCAATTAATTTCATGATAACCCCGAGGTATGGGGCACGTTGCGCCGTAGACCGCTGCGAAATAAAGGACCTCGATGGCGACTGTCCTACAGGTCATAAGATTTATCTGAAACCAAAAATCGAAAAAGTTTACTTGTTTAATATGAGTGTGGTTATGTTGTGAACCACGAAAAATGAAATCTATCCAAAAATAAAAAAATCGCGACGTTTTTAAATTTATGTGCGCTTTTAATAAATATTTTCGTTCTTTTTTTTTGTTTATAAAAAATCAATTTACAACATATCTGCATAATTATGGTTCGTGCGATAGGGAGTTCAATTACGCATATTTAAAAAAAACATTAAGATTCGTTGAAAATTGACTGAGTTATCAGTTTAGACGTTGTTTTCCAGAAAACGCATTGAAAGTTTTAAGTGTAGTTATTTCGACATAAATGTTTATATTGTAGCGAGCTTAGGGTTCGCTGGATTAATTATTTTAAAATAAGTAAGAGCCGTTAAATCGATTTTGAATTAATATAACACTTTATTAGTCCGTAATACAACGGTTATTTATACCGTACACTTAATGCTTTCTTTACTTATCGCTTCCGTACTTATCGCGTCTTTTACTGTTTACTTCTCACTCGAGACGTATCGCTTGCTTCACTGTCTTACTTATCTCTAACTTAACTTCCGCTCTGCGTGCGACGTATTTATACCGTTTTTCCTCATTCTGATTTGGTGTATCGTTTCCGTCCGTTCCATAGTCTTGAATGTTCTATTCCAGTTTTCCAGTACTTCCTAAAATAATCTAGTACTTTGTTTCGGACTTTCTCGAAGACTCCAGTACTGATTGTCATATGCGTCACACTACCCTCCGCCTAGATTAGTTCGTCCCGAACTAAGTTCACTGGTCTTCTGGGTTAACAAAAGTCGCCAGTCGGTCACGATGTACCACTTTCATTTTGGCGTTCGGCCTTCGCTGAATCCTATAGACAACGTCGTTAATTCTTGTGAGAATCTTATATGGTCCTTCCCAGTGTTGCTGTAACTTCGGAGTCCTTCCCTTTTGCCGATGAGGGTTATAAAGCCATACGTTATCGCCTGCATTAAATCCAGATGCGTTGGCTCGAACGTCGTACCTTGTTTTCATCCGGTCACTGGATACCTTGATTTGCTTTCGAACCAAATGATGAATCTCATCGAGGCGATTTCTCCATTCGGCTACGTAGTCTTCGGTCTTATCTATGGCGTCTGGAGGTATTCCGAATCGCAGATCGGCTGGTAATCGTATCTCCCGTCCAAATATAATTCTTGCTGGAGAATGGCCCGTCGTGTCGTGATTAGCCGATCTATAGCTCATGAGAAAGGTTTGTACATATTTGTCCCAATCTTGTTGGTGATCACTAATGACCTTCGATAAATACTCTTTTATTGTTCGGTTGAACCTTTCGACCATTTCGTCTGACTGTGGATGTCAGGGTGTGGTCCTGGTTTTCCTTATGCCTAGTGCCGCACAGATGCCTTGAAATATCTGTGATTCGAAGTTACGGCCCTGATCGGAATGAAGCTCACAAGGGACTCCATATCTGTTGATCCAATTATTGATAAGCTGCTCAATGACGGTTGTTGCTTCTTGGTTTGGAATTGGAAAGACTTCCACCCACTTGCTGAAGTAATCCATGATAACCAACATGTATTTGTTGTTGTCGTTTGTTTTTGGGAATGGTCCTGAGATATCAATCGCAATTCGCTCGAAAGGGGCACCCACGTTGTACTGCTTCATAGTGCTCCTTGGTTTTGCTGTTGGTCCTTTGGTCGCAGTGCAAGTTGTGCACTTCCTACACCAAGACTCGACGTCATCTCTCATGTGAAGCCAGTAAAAACGAGATCGTAATTTTGAAAGTGTCTTATTAACTCCCAAAATGTCCACCGGAGGCCCCGTCGTGCATTTCTGTTAGAACATCTTTCACTTTTGATGGTGGGACTAGAATCTGCATTCGATGGGATTTTCCGTCCGCGGCTTCCCATTTACGCTTAAGAATTCCATCTTCCACCAGCAAGGAATTCCATTGTGCCCAATATGCCTTAAATGTTGCACTCTTGTCGGAAATATTATTCCAAGTTGGTCGCTCGTTCTTTTCTTTGTGTTCCAGGATTAGCGACATATCTTCATCCTGAAGTTGAGCTGCGCGTATAGCCTCATTCGTCCACCCACTTAGTACTTCTACTTGTACATTTCGCAGGTCGTACGCCTCTTCTTTCTCTTCCGCTTTATGACAATGTGTAAAATCTGGCTTACATCGTCTTCTTGATAGAGCATCAGCGTTATTATGCACCTTCCCTTGCTGAATTGAGCTTATCATTGATACGGGTTCACATTCTGCGGTTAAATCTCCTTTTCTTATTGCGACCGGCTCTTCGGACGCATTTAGTACTCTGACAGGTACAATGTGCTTCTTCACCTCAGATTGTTCCGTTGATAGTCTCCTCTTATGACAAGCGCATGAACAACAATTCTTACTCGATGTTTCATTCATTCGTCGACGTTTCCTACAGTCAACAGAGATGTGGCCGACTCCGCCGCATGTCCAGCACTTCATAACAGGTCTCGGGGTTCTCCGTTGTACATGCCCGATTCTTTGGCAGGAACGTTCCTGGACGGACATTTTTCGGACTCTATATGTACTCCTGGTAGCCAGTTTAGCAGATTCATAAGCCAATGCGAACGCCAGTATTTCATTAGTCGTCTTCTTTCCCGCCAAACGAACGGCCTGTTGCAAGTCCCGATCTTGGAGTGCGTTTATAAATGCATCCATTGCTACCTCGTTTAGAAATTCCTTAGTCATATTTGAATAAGACAAGTATGCCAATCGCTCAATGTCTGCCTGCAACTGTTGAAGATTTTCTCCAGGTTTCTGCCTTCTGCTCCGCAGTTGCATGCGGTAGACCTGCTGCATGTGGTTGTCTCCATACCTAGCTTCAAGGCCGTCTCTTACCGCTTGGAAATCTGTTTGCTTCTCTGCTGGTATGGTTTGTAGCAATTCTGCAGCCGCCCCGCGGAGTGACAAGATTAGTGATGTTGACTTTTGCTCATCCGACCACTTATTATAATTGGCCGCGGCGTCAAACTGACGTATAAACACGGAGAAGGGTCCCGTTCCATCGAAGGTTGGCGGTTGAATCCTTGTATCTTTGTAGTCATGTTGATTGCTAGGCGATGTCTTATTTCTCTCAACACACTCAAGTCTCTTTTCGATTCGCATTATTTCTTCGGTGACTTTCTTGAATTCAGTTTCGTTTTTTAGATCTAGATTTTCTACTTCGTTTCGAATTTCGTCCTTAAAGTGTTGAAAATTACATTTCATCCATTGTGTTTGGGCATCCAACTTTGCATTGACATCTGCAGCTTGCGCGTCCAATTTTGAATTTACGCCGTCGAATTTTGAATTTTGGGCGTCGAATTTTGCATTAACATCTGCAGCTTGCGCGTCGAATTTTGAATATTGGGCGTCGAATTTTGAATTTTGGACATCCAACTTTGCCTTAACATCTGCAGCTTGTGCGTCGAATTTTGTCATCATCATCCGGAACATCTCCGAAATGTCTAACAGTGGCGAACTCTTCTCCGTTACATTGCAACCATCTTGACTCGCTGTTTCTTCTCCATCCGGACAGTCTGGACCAATCGTAAAAACATATGTGTCGACATCACTGCCCTCTTCCTCCATAGCTGCTTGCAGACGTTGAATTTGCTTCTGTCCTCTGCTATCCAGATTCCGGTCCTCAAGTTCCTTCTTCAACTCAGGAACGCGAAGATCCTCCAAATGTCGATCTGACATCGCCACAACACACTTTCACACACTTATTCACTTAAACAATAATTAATCCCACTTCTGACACCAATTGTAGCGAGCTTAGGGTTCGCTGGATTAATTATTTTAAAATAAATAAGAGCCGTTAAATCGATTTTGAATTAATATAACACTTTATTAGTCCGTAATACAACGGTTACTTATACCGTACACTTAATGTTTTCTTTACTTATCGCTTCCGTACTTATCGCGTAAGTAAAAAAAAAATTGACCAAAATTTGACCCAACTGATGAGAATGTACCCTTAACGGAAGAATAAGAGAAGACTCAGATCTTGCACAAGTTGGTAATCCACGAAAGACTACGCGAAAACCACAACGTACCAGGTGAGATCAGCAATGAAATAGGCAGTAACAAAGAGGAAACGACAGCGGACAACGACGACAAAACACAGTGAAGCAACTGTTACACTTCGCTACACAACCCCTCTCAAACACCCTCACATCTAATAATTATATTGCACACAACGCAATGGACGACCAACCAATTAACTGCCGCCTTTTTCCCACAGGCAATTAATATTCATATCGTATACGTTGCGATAATTACTCATTCATGCCTTCCGAAGCAAAGCGCTTATCATATATCATTGCCATCAAACAATTGAATTCCCAAGGCAACTCGCTAAGAACATTCTGCTGCATATTCAAAAACCAAGCGAACACCTGCTCGCGGACCTATACGGCTTCATATTTCGAATGCATGTTTTTTTTTTGCTTCATGCCCGAAAACAAGTGTCATACAAGTTATATGAGACGGTCGGTACCTTCAAAGACTATTAGCGACGATTTAATTGAGCGTCGGTTGAATGCTGAGATCTGCGAAATGACAGACACAGCAACGAAACGCAAATCGATCGAATGATACGATTTGAACACGGGCCACTGTACTTAAATTGGTTCGGTATTAGCAGAAATCAATTAAGTAATTCCTCAAGCAAATGCCGCTGCACTTTAAGCAGGGCAATTGAGTGGAAATTGATCATTGGGAAATGCAAATGACTCATGCCGGGCATTTAGCTTCAATATGTGTCATACATTTCGGCTGAGGTAAACGCATCGTCTGCACTTCCTCGCCAATAATTTGGTATAAAAGAGTGGTTGCAAGTGAACAAGAGAGCAGAACTAATCAATCAAGCAAAAGGTTACGGCCCTGGCGTAAGTACAGTGGGCCTTTTGTTTTGGTTAGATTAGAAAGTAGTGGATAGTCGATGCGCTTTAAACTTACTTGTGGTGAACAGTCTATCTCCTTAAAAGTAACAAAGTAATCAGTGTAAAAAGTTTTGAAAATATAATAAACAAAAAAAAAACAACTTAAGCTTACTTATTTGAACTCCGGGTCCCGGAGCAGAAAGGGCAGACCGCCACACAACAATAAGTTTACTTATTTGCATTCTAATACAACGAAACCGCCCCTAGAAGAGTAAGACCAAGGAGAACACTAACAGGTGAATATCATATCAATAACGTCGGAGGAGTATCCCCGAGAGATAATATAAAATATTAAATGTTAATACCAGAGACTATTTAATGGTATTACACAACTGATATACGAAATTGAAGCCATGAAGACAAAGCTAGGGAAAATCGAGCTCATCTGAGCAAATGAATGCAGGGAGGAGACGCCGGCGCCAGAACAAAGAATAAGCACCACAGAGGAGAAAACGATATCAAGGACTAGATATACGATGAAGGATGTGGCAAAGATGCTCTGTGACCTTAGGAATAGAGCAGCACTGTCCTTCAGGGCAAATGTAAGAAGACTCCGGGAAATTAGAGATGTCTACCAACTAGATAGAAGACTGGTCATAATAGCAGCCATCAGTAAACTGACAGTAGCAGCAAAACGTTGGTGCATGGGAGTCCTTCACTCATCATTACAGGAATACCTATATGATTTATTAAATAATTTCCCGACGGAAGATGATCCAGCCGATCTGCATGAACGATTGCGCAATAAAAAACAAAGGGCGGATGAGAACAGCTGGATGAGAGGATTCTTGTGAAATACGTGGTACGGGGCATAACCAACACGGAGTGTCGCGATATGTTGAAAGCAGAGTAGTCCGACACCTCACAGGAGCTCCTACAGAAAATTCGATGGAACGAAAGTGTAACACCACGGGGAAAGGAGATATCAACCCCAAGACGCAATGAGGATGCACCCGGAATGTCAGAGACAAGTGCAGGAAGCCCAACATTATCCGCGATCAGATGCTTCAGGTGTAATCTGATTGGACACGTCGGACGAAATTGCCAGTAAACAGACGGGGTAGAGAAACAACTACAGGCAGACGCAGAACAACCGGAATCAAGTGTTTCAAGTGCAATGAGGTCGTGCACATAGCCCGTAACTGCATAGTAAGCGGAAGCCTAGTAGGTCAGAATTCCAGTGAGCATTACCAAGAGAAGAGAGCAAACCAAAAGCCTCACCATTTCATCCCAAGGTGGTCCGAAGGAGTCCCAAAGATGTCCCAATGATGCCTCAAATATATTGCAAACATGTCCCACAATATGTTCCACACTTTGTCCTACAATAAGTTCGACGACGTACCCCACAACATAATCCATCACATACTCCATAACATGTAGGACGTGAAAAAGGATTTATATATATGTCGCACTTTTCATGAAATTTTATAAGTTGTAAGTTAACTGGCGCGGATTGCACATCAGTGGCAACTCGTAATAAAAAACGACTGAACATCACCGACGTAAGTTTATGGAAGATTTTTTGATAATTCAAGCTGATCTAAAAGTTTAGATTGTATATAAGTTAACTTTTTATTTTATAATTTTTAATTAAAGAAAAGGTTTGATTTATTTTTTTCTCAGGCAGCTTGCCCGATCTGTTTTTGTGATACAACAAGTTAAGATTAAAATACGATCAAAAGAGGAAAGCTATCTACAATACTACTTTCGTCTTATCAGCAATTCCATATGCCTGGCGATGAACTCAAGCGAGTTTAAGGTATTGCACTGTCGCGGTGCTGGAATGTGCTGTGTTAACTGATTTTGGGTGAGCCTTTGGGTGTGGCACGCGTAACAGGTAATTGAATTTCCCACATGGGGAACTTTTGCGTGGCCTCTTCTCCGGCTGGTTTCTTGTTTGATTTTCGGCGGTCTTCGTTTCCGGGTTTTTGTCACTTGTTTAATATTGTAGCGAGCTTAGGGTTCGCTTGATTAATTATTTTTAATAAATAAGAGCCGTTAAATCGATTTTGAATTAATGTAACACTTTATTAGTCCATTTGTGGCGTTTCTAGCAGATACACACGCGACTAGTAAAGAACAACACCACCAAAAGCACATCCATTAAAGCCGTATACCATAGCAATAATATACCATTACCACATTACTCGAATGTATTTGAGTTTAGAAATCAAATTCACATAAGCGGCAGTGGCCTGATGGGTAAGAGCTTTGGTTCTATCTTTTAGTGATTCTAACCACGATAGCGTCGGTTCGAATCACTCGCTCTTCACTATCGTCGCAAACGCTATGCATTAATAACAACCGTTACTTTTAACGCACACTTAACGATTTCTTGACTTATCGCATCCGTACGTATTGCATCTTTGATTGCTTAGTTCTTACTTCTTACTTAATACTTCTTCTTGATCTGTGTGCGACGTATTTATACCGTTTCCTCATTCTGATTCGGCGTTTCGTTTCCGCCCGTTCCATAGCCTTGAATGTTCTACCGTTCATAGTCTCCAGTATTCCAGTACTTTCTAAAATATTGTAGTACCTTGTTTCGGGCTTTCTCGAAAATTCTAGTACTGATTGTCATATGCGTCACAATATGTTCTAAAATGTGCAAAATAAATAATAAAAAAGAAGTTTCTTTATTAAAATATGTAGTGACAATAATTATTGACACGTCTTGTAATGTGACCGTCTCAACGCAGAAAGATACGCGACAATTCGAAAAGAGACAATGAGTCTCTTCAAACGGAGAAGACTCAGATCGAAAAAATCCTAGAAAATGCCAGAGAAGAACATCAGAGGTATGTATGCCGGCATAAATTCAATTAGAAATGGCTACCCAGGGAGAGCCAAAATAATTCGAGACACAAACGGTTGTCTTGTCGCAGAAACAAACAATATCGTGACAACATGGAAGCAGTAGTTTGAAAACCTGCTCAATGTGCGCACCCATCAACCACAAATAAACGCACCTGACGTACATACAGCCGAGCCTCAGATTCCAGAGCACTCTTTCGACGAAGTTGTAGACGCAATAAACTGATTGAAAAACAACAAAGCTCCCGGAGTCAACTGCATACCGGCAGAGCTTGTGAAGCATGGAGGAGAGGCAACCGCTCGAAAGATCCTCCAACTGATTAGAACAATATAGGATAAGGAAGTCATTCCGAAAGAATGGAAAACCTCAATAGTCGCAGCTATTTTCAAAAAAGGTGACAGATCTGACTGCGAAAATTACAGAGGAATATAATTGCTCCCAGCCACATACCAAATACTAACAAATGTCATACTGGCGAGAATCACACCGTACGCAGAAGACATACTGGGAGACTACCAATGCGAACTCCATAGGAACTTGAATCTTAAATTCAAGACAATTTTCCATCGCCTGCCTAAAGGTGAATATCTGATCAATCGCCGATTTGCCTGGGATGAAGTCACACTGATATTGACCAATGATGGCTTTAGCGTATAGGGCTATCCGATCTTGTAGGATAGTGGAGAGTATCTTATTGGCGGTATTCAGCAATGTTATATCCCTATAGTTGCTGCACAGTGTGATATCTCCCTTCTTATGTATGGGGCAAATTATACCACGACGCCAATCTTCCGGCATCTCCTTTTGCTCTCATACATGCACCACGATCTCATGAATTGCGTGATGTAACGCTGTCCCTCCTTGTTTGATCAGCTCAGCTGGTATACCATCAGCTCCGGGGACTTTATTTGATCTGAACTGTCTTACGGGTTTTAAAGTTTCCTCAATGCTTGGTGATGGCAACATTTGGTCTTGTAGGTCTGCTACATACAGCCGAACCTCAGATCCCAGAGCCCTCTTTCAACGAAGTTGTAAACGCAATAAATCGATTGAAAAACAACAAAGCTTCCGGAGTCGACTGCATACCGGCAGAGCTTATGGAGCATGGAGAAAGATTCACCAACTCATCAAAACAATATGGGATAAGGAAGTCACCCTGGAAAAATGGAAAACCTCAATAGTCGTACCTATTTTCAAAAAAAGCAACAGATCTGACTAAGAAAACTACGGACGAATATCATTGCTCCCACCCAACTAGTGTGCCAACTAGCGTTGCCGGAAAGTAGTCTTTTGTTAATTTCCTTCGATATTTCGTAACTGGCCGTCGGTATTGTTCTCAGATATTTAAGTTCTTTAACTTTTACGAATATCTTGCACCTGACGTTTTTGTGGTATGTGTTCTTTGAGGTCCAGCTGCTCTCCCCATAATCATGTATTTTGTTTTGTCTTAATTTATTTCTAGGCCCACCTCTTCTGTCGCTTGCATGATGATTTCACTGTTTTTACTTACAGTTTCTAGATTATCGCCCAGAACAGCTATGTCATCCGCATACGCGAGCACTTGCGTGACCCCGTTCAGGGATGATCCGGCCATGGTGTCGTCTTGTACCTTTCTGATGACATACTCAAGCACAAGGTTAAAAAGACGTGCTGAGATGCCATCCCCCTGTTTTAGTCCGTCCCAGATTTCAATTGGTTCTGAGAGGTGGTTTTCTATTCTAACTCGCCCTTTGTTTTCGTTCATGCAGATTTGAACGAGGGTGGCATATTTTTTGGGGATTCCCAGCTCAACAACAATATGGTAGAGTTTTTGCCTTGCGACTGAGTCGTAGGCTTTTTTGAAGCCAACGAACAGTTGATGGACCGTCTCTCCGTATTCCCACTTCTTTTCCAGCAGTTGCCTTATTGTGAACATGTGGTTGCTTGTTGACCGGTTTCTGTGGAATCCGCATTGGTAGTCGCCCAGTATTTCTTCTGCGTATTGTGTTATTCACGCCAGTATGACATTTATTAGTATTTTGTATGTGGTTGGGAGCAATGATATTCCTCTGTAGTTTTCGTAGTCAGATCTGTCACCTTTTTTAAAAATCGGGACGACTATTGAGGTTTTCCATTCTTCCGGAGTGACTTCCTTATCCCATATTGTTTTGATGAGTTTGTGGAGTTTTCGAGCTGTTGCCTCTCCTCCATGCTTCACAAGCTCTGCCGGTATGCAGTCGACTCCGGAAGCTTTGTTGTTTTTCAATCGATTTATCGTGTCCTGGTATCAACATTAATTATTTACTGCACCAAAAATAATTATAGGAATATTTTAAATAACCTATATATCTCTACTACTAAAGATGGTATCTAAATTAAATAGTAATTGTGATGGATGCAGCCGTTGGGATGAAGGTTGCGTCCACCGAGAGATGGCAACGGTGAATCTCGCGAACCACTGCCTTAATACGATTCAACGCAATTACGTCAGTAATCGCGTGCTTCAATTCCGCTGATATTGAACAAAAGAGGAAATCAAAGACCAAAACGACTCAAGGTATTGACTATTTAATAGTTTAAGTATCACTGAGGACTGACGGGTGACGAGTTGATTGCAGACTGACTGCACGGGATGAAAGTTGATAGTCGACGTGCGCGGGCTGGAAGTTGGTGGCAGACTATGTGCACGCGACGAGAGTTGATTGCAGACTGGTTGAGTAACGACGCCGAATAACCGCCAACTCAAAAAAGGGACGCTGCTGACCTCATCGTTGGTGACAATCGGCCAGCTGATCCGCGACAGCTGCCGCGCAACTGGTATACTGCGAATGTACTAGATTTCTCCAGCACATCCAACTGCCAACCCGCAACAATAATAAGTCATTTTTTCAATAAAAGCCGGCTACTTCACTATTTATATACTGAAACCCCTGCTCGTACCACCGAGTCGAAAATAGAAGCCAACTTTTAAAGAGTCTTAGAGATTCCCGATGCATAACCAGAGTAAATCAGCGCTCGTATGTGTGTCCCAAATAATTTACCTTTAAGTATCATTAAGTATTTCTTTATCATTAAATCCTCATCATCATCATCGGCACCACAACCGGGATCCGGTTTTAGCCTTATTTAACAAGTCTGAGTCTTGTTAAATTTTCATAGCAGTATGTTTTTCCCGGCAAGGTTATTAGCCTTGCGCCACTTTATCATTAAATACCTCTTTCAAATATGAACGAATAAAGAAACGTAAAACACCTCCCGATCGCAACAACTTATCAACTCAACCCAGATCAAACCTGAAATTAAACTAGAAAGTGTCATGTAATTTAATACCAAACATACTCAAAAAGCTATTACTAACGCTTTTTTAACAATCTATTTATATATTTTTTTAACGTGTATAACAATCATAAAAGTTATAAGACACGTCGAGTTACCTGAACTATTGCAACTCTTTTTGGTGGATAGTTTGAGTGTGTAGAGATTTTCAAACTTGACCTGACAGTTCTTAAATTTAAAGATAAAAAGATTCGTTTGTTAAGAAACGGTTTTGTCTTATAAAATATATGATATACAGTAAAAATACCAAAGTATGGAAAATCTTGCCGAGCCATCATTGCTCCGTCACTTCAGTGGTCACCGAGGTGGTATAACAGACATATGCATCGCTCCAAATGCATCAAAAATTGCTTCTAGTTCATTGGACACAAATGTAATGCTTTGGAATCTCCAATATGTCGGCCGTTGCATTCGCTACACATCACATACGGACAAGGTCCTCTCAGTATCTTGGTCACCGAGAGGAACGCTGGTTGCATCTTCATCGGAAAGTGGCATTGTAAAAGTATGGGAACCAAAAATTCGTGGTGTCTCAAAGGAGATCCACTGTCACGCTCGACCAATTCGCACCGTGGATTTTCATCCTACTGGAACATTAGTAAGTATTATTGACAAAAGTAATGAATTCTTCGAAAAAATGTTTGTTTAGTTGTTAACAGGTTCCGATGACAAATTCCTTAAGTTATGGAAAATATCACATAGAAAATTAGTAAGATCGTTTACGGGTCACACCAATTGGTTACGCAGTGCGAAATTCAGTCATTCAGGAAGCTCGTTAGCATCTTGTGGAGACGACAAATCCCTCAAGATATTCGATGTCGAATCTGGACTGGCAATACATACATTTTCAGGGAAAAGAGGCACATTCAATCACGTAGCTTGGCATCCGGCCGACAATTTAGTCGCAATTGCGTTAGGATGTAACCGTATTAAAATATACGACGTTAGGCAAGAAAGTCTCATACAATTGTACCATGTGCACTCGGCACCAGTCAACACTCTGTCCTTCCATCCATCTGGAAACTTCCTCATTTCGGGAAGTGATGACCAAACGCTAAAAATCTTAGATTTGCTCGAAGGCAGACCGATTTTCACTCTTACTGGTCATACAAAAGAAGTTACAGCTGTGGCATTTACGAGCGATGGCGCACATTTCGCATCAGGCGGACTGGATAACCAGGTTTGGGATATTTTCTTATACATAGATTTGTTTTGTAATTGTTTACCATACATTTGTGGTTTCATTTGAATAGCTTATGGTGTGGGTTTCGAATTTAAGCAGCACTGGACCGTTGCCAAAGAGTGCAAGTGCAGGAAATAGACGCCCACTCGTGGATCAAAATTCAGTTATTGGGATTGAGGACAGTGCGTCTCTACATGAGTGAATATGCTGGACACTATAATTTATTATTAAATAAATGACTAATGACGTTTTCATATTTATTAGATGTTTTTTTATTTACTAGATCCCAATAATGTGGTAATTACGAACTAAGATCCCTCACCTTGTTATAAATACAGATTGCTTCCAACTCTCGACTCACTTATGGTCCATTCTTTGATTAATCAATTTTTCGATCCGTTTTGAACCGAAGTTTTGATTTTTAGTACATATACTTCCTGTATGGGTGCCCGTTGATATCTCCGGCAGGCTCTTAAGTTTCCACAACATAAATGGTTAATGTATCGTTCAAATGCGACAGTTGGACACAGTCAAATTGCATATTTATCACACTCATCTCAGCTACTGAATATCCAAAAAATTACTATTAATGCCAGCCTGTGAGTGGGGCCTTAGAATATAATCACAGCTAGGCCGACTTGTCGCAAAAGGCAACTAAAGGCCGAACGGTTTATTTGTGCGCCTGACGAACGGGTAAAAGGTAAAGATGGAGAATCCTTGGTGTTCCCCTCCATCGGGGATATTTAACACGAACCCAACTCCTTGCACAAAAGTATACGTGGGTTGGGCTGGCATCTTGAATGTCTGGGTATTTTGTTGCTTGGTTTCAGGATGCGCTTGAGTTTTTTGTTGATCCGTCTCCGTGTTAGGACCTCAATGGGGCCTTGGGAGCCTGGTTGGTTCCTGGACGACTTAATCTTTGATATCATCATCATCGGCACCACAACTGGGATCCGGTCTTGGCCTATTTAGCAAGTTTCGAGGCTTGTTACATTTTCCATAATAATTTATTTTCACGGGGGAGGTTATTAGCCTTGCGCCACGATCTTTGATATCATCCACTCCTTTTTTCTCCTACTCTACTAGTTCTGGGGGGTTCTAAGTTATGAACTCCTTGATTTTTGTTCAGATGGCTTTTGCTGTTTGGTATTGTGACGCATATGACAATCAGTACTAGAATATTCTAGAAAGTACTGGAAAACTGGAGACTATGAACAGTAGAACATTCGAGGCCATGGAAGGGGCGGAAACGAAACGCCGAATCAGAATGAGGAAACGGCATAAATACGTCGCACACAGTAAGAAGTAAGAAGCAGTAAAAGACGCTATAAGTACGGAAGCGATAAGTAAAGAAATCGTTGTGTACGGTAAAAGTAACGGATGTTATTAACGGACTAATAAAGTGTTAGATTAATTCAAAATCGATTTAACGGCTCTTATTTATTAAAAATAATTAATCCAGCGAAACCTAAGCTCGCTACAATTGGTGTCAGAAGTGGGATTAATTATTGGTGAAGTGAATAAGTCTGTGAAAGTGTGTTGTCAGATCGACATTTGGACGATCTTCGCGTTCCTGAATTGAAGAAGGAACTTGAGGACCGGAATCTGGATAGCAGAGGATAGAAGCAAATTCTACGACAGCGTCTGCAAGCAGCAATGGAGGAAGACGGTATTGATGTCGACACATATGTTTTTACGATTGGGCCAGACTATCCGGATGGAGAAGAAACAGCAAGTCAAGATGGTGCCAATGTGACGGAGAAGAGTTCGCCACAGTTGGACACTTCGGAGATGTTCAGGATGATGATGATAAAATTGGACGCGCAAGCTGCAGATGTTAATGCAAAGTTGGATGCCCAAAATTCAAAATTCGACGCACAAGCTGCAGATCTGAATGCAAAATTGGATGCCCAAACGCAGTGGATGAAATGTAATTCTCAACACTTTAAGGAATAAATTTAGTCAAAAATCCGAAGCGAAGTAGAAAATCTGGATCTAAAAAACGAAGCTGAATTTAAGAAAGTCACCGATGAAATAAATAACGCGAATCGAAAAGAGACTTGAGTGTGTTGAGAGAAATAAGACATCGCCTAGCAATCAAGATGACTACAAAGATACAAGGATGCAACCGCCAACCTTCGATGGAACGGGACCCTACTCCGTATTTATACGTCAGTTTGACGCCGCGGCCAATTATAATAAGTGGTCGGATGAGCAAAAATCAACATCACTAATCTTGTCACTCCGCGGGGCGGCTGCAGAATTGCTACAAACCATACCAGCAGAGAAGCAAACAGAGACAACCACATGCAGTAGGTCTACCGCATGCAACTGCGAAGCAGAACGCATAAACCCGGAGATAATCTTCAACAGTTGCAGGCGGATATTGCGCGATTGGCAAACTTGTCTTATTCAAATATGACTAAGGAATTTCTGAACGAGGTAGCAATGGATGCATTTATAAACGCACTCCAAGATCGGGACTTGCAACGGGCCGTTCGTTTAGCGGGAAAGAAGACGACTAATGAAATACTGGCGTTCGCATTGGCATATGAATCTGCTAAACTGGCTACCAGGAGTACATATAGAGTCCGAGAAATGTCCGTCCAGGAATGTTCCTGCCAAAGAATCGGGCATGTACAACGGAGAATCCCGAGACCTGATATGAAGTGTTGGGCATGCGGCGAAGTCGGCCACATCTCTGTTGACTGTAGGAAACGTCGACGAATGAATGAAACATCAAGTGAGAATTGTTGTTCATGCACTAATCATAAGAGAAGACTATCAACGGACCAACCAACCTGAGGCCAATAGCTCGGGAAACTTGTAAGGGCAGACTTTACGGGGCGAAACGCCAGCAGCTCCAGCATCGTAACTGTATCACAACTCCAACGGGATAACCAACGTTTGGTTATAACTACGATTGTTAATGCAAGGATAACAACAGTGACAATCGACTCTGGAGCAACGAGATCCATAATTCGGCCGGATGTCGTCGGCAAAATAACCCTTAATAAAAATAGAAGATACGCTTTGAGGACTGCTACAGGAGAATGCTCTACAGTCTACGAAGAAGTCGAGAGCATAATAGTGCTGGGCAATATTTCCATCTCCCACAAATTTTTGGTTGCCGATATTACGGACGAATGCATTCTTGGAATGGATTTCATGAAGGAGCATCAAGTTGTTCTAGATATCAGTCAAAGAACACTGCGAATTGGTAACTTGGAGGTTGCTATTACACTGCACGACGAACAATTGCGAAGGCTGAAATGTTATGTGCGTGAGTAGGATGAGATCCCAGTTCGTTCAGACTCGGTAATTTGGACCAGTCTCGAGAGTGATCCCGGTGACAATCGATTTTACATCACCCAAGCTGTACAAAATCAGCGTAAGGGGAACATCCTTGTTGGGAAAGCCCTTATCGATGCGAAGAAGCACATCGTACCAGTCAGAGTACTAAATGCGTCCGAGGAGCCGGTCGCAATAAGAAAAGGAGAGGTAATCGCAGAATGTGCACCAGTGTCAACGATAAGCTCAATTCAGACAAGGGGAGAGGACCATTTACTTCAACAGCCCGCGGTTGCATACTCTATGGTTAATACGTTGATGTCCCAGAAAATCGAATTAACAGACAGAGAAAAGGCAAGCGTTAAATCACTCCTGAGCGATTTTTCTGATATTTTTGTGACAGGAAATGATAAATTTGGACGCACGGGTATAGTTAAATATCGCATTGACACGGGCGAGCCACGACATATAAAACTACCGTTGGCCAAACAATCAGAAGTAGGAATCATGATTCGAGAGATGGAAGAGCAAGGAGTCATCGAAAAATCATCAAGCCCATGGGCTTCGCCGGTAGTGCTCGTCAAGAAGAAGGATAGGACAACTAGATTTTGTGTCGACTACCGCCGGTTAAACGACGTTACCCACTTCCTCGAATCGACGACACACTAGATACCCTTTCTGGAGCTCAGTGGTTTTCAACATTGGACCTAAAAAGGGGTTACTGGCAAGTGGAAATGAAGGAGGAGGACAAGGAGAAGACAGCGTTTACTACGGAAACGGACTTTATCAATTCAACGTGATGTCTTTTGGATTGTGTAATGCTCCAGCAACGTTTGAAAGATTAATGGAAAGTGTTCTTCGGGGACTTACATGGAAGACGTGTCTTGTGTACTTGGACGATATCATCGTTGTCGGAAGGAATTTACCAGAACACATCAATATTCTGCGCTCCGTCTTCGAACGACTAAGACAGGCCAACTTAAAGCTCAATTCGAAGAAATGTGAACTCTCCCAAAGGAGAGTAAAATTCCTGGGACACATCGTTTCATCTGCAGGAGTCCAAACGGATCCTGATAAGATAGCAGCTGTCCAAGAGTGGCCTACTCCAGAAGATAAGCAACAGTTAAGAAGCTTTATGAGACTAGCCACGTATTACCGACGGTTTGTTAAAGGTTTCGCTAACGTGGCTAAAACCCTACACGAACTAACGGGTAAAGACAAAAAAATCAATTGGACAGATAAGTGTGAGGCAGCATTCAACACATTGAAGGCCGAGTTATGTAAGATTCCAACAATGGCATTCCCAAGTTCGGATCGCCCATTTATATTGGATACTGATGGAAGTAACACAGGAATCGGGGCAGTGTTGTCACTGGAAGTCGATGGTAAAGAGAGAGTTGTCGCATATTATAGCCGAGTTCTATCTAAGCCAGAGAGAAACTACTGCGCAACAAGAAAGGAACTGCTGGCTGTCGTAGAAGCCGTTAAGAATTTCCATAAGTACCTCTACGGACGTCGATACCACCTTCGAACGGATCATGCCGTCCTGAAATGGTTGTTAAATTTTAAGAATCCGGAAGGACAGATAGCTCGATGGATCGAACGACTTCAAACGTACGATTTCCAAATTTCCCACCGTCAAGGGAAGGTGCATAATAACGCTGACGCTCTATCAAGAAGACCATGTAAGCCAGATTGTAAACATTGTCATAGAGCGGAAGAGAAAGAAGAGGCGTACGACCTGCGAAATGTACAAGTAGAAGTACTAGATGGGTGGACGAGTGATGCTATACGCGCAGCTCAACTTCAGGATGAAGATATGTCGCTAATTCTGGAATACAAAGAAAAGAACGGGCGGCCAACTTGGAACAATATTTCCGACAAGAGTGGAGCATTTAAGGCATATTGGGCACAATGGAATTCCTTGCTGGTGAAAGATGGAATTCTAAAGCGTAAATGGGAAGCCGCAGACGGAAAATCCCATCGAATGTAGATTCTAGTCCCACCATCAAAAGTGAAGGATGTACTAACAGAAATGCACGAGAGGGCCTCCGGTGGAGATCTGGGAGTTAATAAGACACTTTCAAAATTACGATCTCGATTTTACTGGCTTCACATGAGAGATGACGTCGAGTCTTGGTGTAGGAAGTGCACGACTTGCACTGCGACCAAAGGACCAACAGCAAAACCAAGGAGCGCTATGAAGCAGTACAACGTGGGTGCCCCTTTCGAGCGAATTGCGATTGATATCTCAGCACCATTTCCAAAAACAAACGACAACAACAAATACATGTTGGTCATTATGGATTACTTCAGCAAGTGGGTGGAAGTCCTTCCAATTCCAAACCAAGAAGCAACTACCATCATTGAGCAGCTTAACAATATTTGGATCAACAGATATGGAGTTCCCTGTGAGCTGCATTCCGATCAAGGCCGAAACTTCGAATCACAGATATTTCAAGGCATCTGTGCGGCACTGGGCGTAAGGAAAACCAGGACCACACCCTTACATGCACAGTCAGACGGAATGGTCGAAAGGTTCAAGCGAACAATGAAAGAGTATTTATCCAAGGTTTCATTAGTGATCGCCAACGAGATTGGGACAAATATGTACAAACCTTTCTCATGAGCTATAGATCGGCTAATCACGATACGACGGGCCATTCTCCAGCAAGAATTATATTTGGACGAGAGATACGATTACCAGCCGATTTGCCATTCGGAATACCTCCAGACGCCATAGATAAGACCGAAGACTACGTAGCCGAATGGAGAAATCGCCTCGATGAGATTCATCATTTGGTTCGAAAGCAAATCAAGGTATCCAGTGACCGGATGAAAACAAGGTACGACGTTCGAGCCAACGCATCTGGATTTAATGCAGGCGATAACGTATGGCTTTATAACCCTCATCGGCAAAAGGGAAGGACTCCGAAGTTACAGCAACACTGGGAAGGACCATATAAGATTCTCACAAGAATTAACGACGTTGTCTATAGGATTCAGCGAAGGCCGAACGCCAAAATGAAAGTGGTACATCGTGACCGACTGGCGACTTTTGTTAACCCAGAAGACCAGTGAACTTAGTTCGGGAGGAACTAATCTAGGGGGAGGGTAGTGTGACGCATGTGACAATCAGTACTAGAATCTTCGAGAAAGTCAGAAACAAAGTACTAGAATATTCTAGAAAGTACTGGAAAACTGGAGACTATGAACAGTAGAACATTCAAGGCTATGGAACGGACGGAAACGAAACACCGAATCAGAATGAGGGAACGGGGTAAATACGCCGCACACTGTAAGAAGTAAGAAGTAAGCAGTAAAAGACGCGATAACTACGGAAGCGATAAGTCAAGAAATCGTTAAGTGTACGGTAAAAGTAACCGTTGTTATTAACGGACTAATAAAGTGTTAGATTAATTCAAAATCGATTTAGCGGCTCTTATTTATTAAAAATAATTTATCCAGCGAACCCTAAGCTCGCTACAGTATTTTGGCAAAAAATATGGCAACGATTTCTCCGCTTAGATTTACCCTGGCAGCGTAGTTAGTCTTAGTAGAAGTCCATAGGCTCTTTGTCTTGCAAGCGTCTCCGGGGTACGCTTATCTAAGCCCAGCTTCGTAAGGTTAACTCTAACCTCTTCTAGCTGGAGGACGACATCTTAGATAATTCTTTCAAGATTCTTTATTTTGTTTGCCCGAAGGACCAATTGATTAAGAATACACTTTATAACTCAACGTTCGATTGTGAGACTCTCCTTTTCAGTAGAATAAGAATACATTATAGTCATTGTAAGAATACAATGATCATAATAATATCTATAGAAAACAGGTAAGCCGGACAAAGTGGGCTTACGTTCTAATGATGGCATTGAGAAAGGTTCAAATAAATTTCATTGCTCATTCTTACATCCTATCGGACATGTGCTGTGCGATTTTAGTTCGACTTGAACAAATACCAACACCAGTTTAGGACGAATATGCCTTGCGAAGACTACCCTATAACACTTTTATGCACGCTTATTGTAAACGGAAAGCACACTCTTCCTAATAGTAGAACAACGAAACAGAAATACAAGGTTTTATTTCAAGTATGTCGGTTGGATAATTGGCACAAACAGAATCTTCTCTTCTCGACTATACTCGTGTAATAAATTACCACTCGATCAGAACATCATTAATTCAAAGTAAAAGATTTTTCTTAAAATCAGACACAAATTTATAGGTAATTGAAAATGCACTTGCCGCGATGCAATTATAAGGTACAGTTACTTGCAACGCAATGGTGGGTTAGCTTAAGTTTCTTCGCATACGATTGTGTTTAAGTCATGTTCGAATTCTTCCAATTGATCGTCGTCAAACTCGTCATATCCCGTAACATCAAACAGTCGAGCTCGTAACCTCTGTGAAATCTCCTCGAGTTCCGTGAATTTCCGTTTGATCGCCCGACTTAAATGCAAATGATTAATATTTAAACTAGATTCGAAACTGTCTAACAAATTGTCTACGTGATTAACACATTGATTCCTCAATTCAATTATTGTCTGTAAATTCTCCAGTGGTTCTAGTTTTACATTAATTTGCCCATTTACTTGACCACCGAAGCCGACAATGTCAAACCAATCGATGGTGGAACTTGGATTTGAAAGGAAGATCGTGAAATCTAAGGCTGCATATCCAATCATCAAGTCATCTGTGGCTTTTGATCCAGACATTGTCGCGGATTTTTTCCAGAGTTTGAGGACAAACCGTTTATTTCTCTGGAAGCAAACATAATTTAATGATAGTTGAGTCAATTTTTTTAAATACGAATTCTTTACATTTATGAGGTAATCAATGTTGGCCAATATACTGAATGACTCATTCCATGTTGGATTTGATGAACTCTCCACGACTTTCGTTGAGTAAACCTTTGTTTCTGGTGAATTTTGCATTGCGTATGCTTGAAACGTAACGTAGGTACTTGGTTCCTCCGCTGAATGGCAAATCATGGAGTTGGAATTCTGTGTGTCAGAAGTTTTTGCTTGTATTTTGGTGGGCTGACTACAGGGAAGGCTTCTTGCACTTCGTATTTCTAGGAATATGGGAAAACTTTCAGTCCGCTTAATATTTGAATTTGAATTATCTAATGTTCCATTCGTTCGTGTGTTTGGAGGGGATACGTTTTGCTTTATTCCATTTTCAACTAATTGAAGTCTTTTATTGGAATCTAATGTTCCGTTCGACAAAGCTTTCGTATTCTTAAAATGCTGTACTTGTTTAAGGGTTCCAATGGCTAGTGAGCAATTGAACTCGCCCATTTTTTCTGAATTTGCTATACTCAATACTGGCACCCATCCGTCTGTCGACAATACTGGAAGCTAAAATACGAGCATTACACTCCAAGCGGTTGTTAATAATTTATGGCTTGAATACCATACCTGTTCGCCACTTAGGCGGGTGGTTATTGCTGTATCCCGATAGGCTATAAAGAAATGATGGAGTGGCAATCGGAGGTGTCCCAATGGGTCGAATTGGTTTTGTGCGTTCTTTATGTTAAGTTCTACTATTAAAAAACTATTCTGTACTTTCGCTAAAAACAGAGGATCATTGAATGTTGTGAACATCTGAAATATTTGAAATGATAAAATAACAAGGTCAAGTAATAGTTACGAATCGACAGCTAACTTCGAGATAGTTCACACCGCTATCAGTAACGCAGGAGGTGAAGCTTTCGTTGTTCCAAAATTTGGTACCTTTTATGAAAATATTTTTATTATTGAAAGAGAATCCAAACCCACGGTGGCCATCAATCCGTAATATCCCTTTCAAAACAGTGTAGTCCCTTAAATTCGAGCCTGTTTCTATCGAAATCATGATCGAGCAGCCCCAATTAAACCAAGACTTTTTCGAAACAAGAGAATCTTGTACCTATGTCAAATTAATTATAACTGCACAACTTTAGTTTCGTTTTATTGCAATACTGAATAAATCAAAGCCTTTCTTCTAATCTATAGTGACAGACTTAGAATAAAGCCCATAAATTAATTTGATTTATCTTTTGGGGAGAGAAAACAAAGTCAAATAAAGTGCAACATAACCGAAGTTGTTGACACTATTTCTGACACTGACAGTTAAGAACTCTTATACACTTTTCAACGCGCTGCCATTCGAATTTATTTTCTGTATAGGTATGATTAAAATGTTGTTTTCAATATTTAAGGATTTGAAGATATTGCAATTTCTAAGAACTGCTATCCGACAAAATTATTAATAATTAGAAGAAAGTTGGTGGTGGGGAATTTTATGGTCGATTTACGATTCGCTTTAATGCATTCCAATTCATTTACTATGTCGAATGCTGAAATTAACTTTTAATTTACTCATTAGTAAATTAAAAGTTAATTTCAGCATTCGTTAGTATACCCGCCTGTCACGCGCGAGACCGGGGTTCGATTCCCCGTCGGGGGCCTCTGGTGCAAGACTAATGACTTTGCCTGGAAAAAACAAATCATTATGGAAAAATTTAACAAGCCTCAGGACTTGCTAAATAAGGCCAAGACCGGTACCCGGTTGTAGTGCCGATGATAATGATTACTCACTTAATGGAACTAGGGGAATCAAATTGACCAACGTTGCGGATTTTTAGAATCAATTTATAATATTGTAGCGAGCTTAGGGTTCGCTGGATTAATTATTTTAAAATAAACAAGAGCCGTTAAATCGATTTTGAATTAATATAACACTTTATTAGTCCGTAATACAACCGTTACTTATACCGTACACTTAACGATTTCTTTACTTATCGCTTCCGTACTTATCGCGTCTTTTACTGCTTACTTCTCACTCGAGACGTATCGCTTGCTTCACTGTCTTACTTATAACTCTCTCTTATCGCCTGCTTCACTTCCTTTTTATAACTTATCCTTCCGCTCTGCGTGCGACGTATTTATACCGTTTTTCCTCATTCTGATTTGGTGTATCGTTTCCGTCCGTTCCATAGTCTTGAATGTTCTATTCCAGTTTTCCAGTACTTCCTAAAATAATCTAGTACTTTGTTTCGGACTTTCTCGAAGATTCCAGTACTGATTGTCATATGCGTCACAATATAGTCACTCAAAGGTATTGTTTACATCTGCATTCTAGTCAGTTACTTTAGTTCGAAATGAAGCAAGGTTGAAAAAAAAACTTTCTTGACTTTATTTGTTCTTTATAAAGTTGCTTTCAGCTGTTAATGTTTGATACCTGATGCATGGCCATTTCCCCAATTAGATTCTTGGTTCTGGAGTATATTACTAACCATAAAGTTGGATAACCAGGATCACTAAAGTTGTCGCGCTGGACATTTCTCAAACATTTGATAGAACTATCTATCCAGCTCAACTGTAGAAATTGCGCTCTTATGGAAATTGACTACAAATTAAATTAATTTCACTATTACTATTACTAGTTTACGACAATTTTATAAAAGGGTGTGGGAGTCCCAATCCCGGGAATACTATTTATTCGTTTTCACCTGTTGTAACCCACTGCAATTACTCCTTGCACAGTCAATTTAATTCATTCCACATAACTCATTTCAAACCAATTACCATAATATCGCACACGATGCAATTCCTCGCTAATTGTGCATCCAATGAGGTATTGTCGCTTCTCAAGCTACACGCTATCAAATTGCAAGTACAATTTTTTGTACCGTATCGAAAAACAAGCGTCACACTTGGCATGAGACATTCTCACTTCCCAAGCTACACGCTAACAAATTACAAATGCATTTCAAAAACAAGTGCCACACCTGGCACGGGACACTGCCGGCGCGTTCAAAGACAATTGTCGCACGTTGGGTCTGATAATACCGTTTAATGGAATTTACGTCAAAGTGTTGAGGTCTGCGAAAGGCCGGCACAGACATAACGATGAAACACCAATCAATTAAACAATACGAATTGCTTGAACGAGAGCTATTGTACTTTAAATGGGTCGATCAAATGCGAATATCAATTAAGTGATACAATTGAATATCAATTAAGTGATACAAATAGGACGCTGGTACGTGAGGAGAAATACAAAGAGCTCAGAAGATCTGAAAAAAGACCACAGACAAAAGAAAAGTACCTGGGAAAAAACCTTGTCTGTGAAATAGAGAAAAGTAGAGAACGAGGTCCGCACCAGGCATGGAAGTTCTACCAAATAATCCGCAGTATGACGTGGTACACACCACGCTGCACTTACTGCAAGGATAAAGAAGGTAATCTGATCACCGATCCTGAAGGCATCCTGGAGCGATGGGAAGTGCACTTCAATGAATTGGTAAATGGTCAGCTCAAAGAAGAATTGGAGGGTCCAGCAATGCAAAATCAAGACCAAATGTTGCCATCACCAAGCATTGAGGAAACATTAAAACCCGTAAGACAGTTCAGATCAAATAAAGTCCCCGGAGCTGATGGTATACCAGCTGAGCTGATCGAACAAGGGGGGACAGCGTTACATCACGCAATTCATGAGATCGTGGTGCATGTATGAGAGCAAGAGGAGATGCCGGAAGATTGGCGTCGTGGTATAATTTGCCCCATACATAAGAAGGGAGATATCACACTGTGCAGCAACTATAGGGATATAACATTGCTGAATACCGCCAATAAGATACTCTCCACTATTCTACAAGATCGGATAGCCCCATACGCTAAAGTCATCATTGGTCAACATCAGTGTGACTTCATCCCAGGCAAATCGGCGATTGATCAGATATTCACCCTTAGGCAGGCGATGGAAAATTGTCTTGAATTTAAGATTCAAGTTCCTATGGAGTTCGCATTGGTAGTCTCCCAGTATGTCTTCTGCGTACGGTGTGATTCTCGCCAGTATGACATTTGTTAGTATTTGGTATGTGGCTGGGAGCAATTATATTCCTCTGTAATTTTCGCAGTCAGATCTGTCACCTTTTTTGAAAATAGCTGCGACTATTGAGGTTTTCCATTCTTTCGGAATGACTTCCTTATCCCATATTATTTTATACAGTTGGAGGATCTTTCGAGCGGTTGCCTCTCCTCCATGCTTCACAAGCTCTGCCGGTATGCAGTCGACTCCGGGAGCCTTGTTGTTTTTCAATCAGTTTATTGCGTCTACAACTTCGTCGAAAGAGGGCTCTGGAATCTGAGGCTCGGCTGTATGTACGTCAGGTGCGTTTATTTGTGGTTGATGGGTGCGCACATTAAGCAGGTTTTCAAAGTACTGCTTCCATCTTGTCACGATATTGTTTGTTTCTGTCACCAGACAGCCGTTTGTGTCTCGGATTATTTTGGCTCTCCCTAGGTAGCCATTTCTAATTGAATTTATGCCAGCATACATACCTCTGATATTCATTGCTCTGGCATTTTCTAGGATTTTTTCGATTCTAGTCTTCTCCCATTCGCGTTTTTTGCGTTTGAAAAGTCTCGTTGTATCTTTCCGAATTGTCGCATATTTTTCTACGTTGACTTCATCATATCTTTGTAAGTGGATCACTCTGAGGCGTTTACGTTGTTCGATCTTTGCCCTGCACTCATCGTCAAAGCAAGGTTTGGACTTAATTGTTTTCTTAAATCCTAATACCTTTTGGGCTGTTTGTTTGATTGTGTCTCTGATCGATGTCCATTTAGTGTCCACATTATTGGCTTTCTCTTCCTCACTGCTACCATGCTCTAGGATACTAAATCTATTCGTTAGTTCGTCTTGATATTCAGCTCTTTTGTGCAGGTCTTTTAGTTTATCAATGTCGAACTTTTTGTTCGTCTCCCGTGATTATTCATGTGGGTTTGCTGCGAGCCGACTTCTAATTTTGCCCATCACTAGAAGGTGATCGGAGCCACAATCTGCTCCTCTATATGATCTTACGTCAAGGATATTCGAGTGGTGTCTTTGGTCTTTGAGGAAGTGGTCTATTTGATTACGCGTTACGCCGTCGGGTGATATCCATGTGGCTTCATGGATTTGCTTGTGCTTGAACGTCGTGCTTTTCACTACCAGATCTTTTGACGCTGCGAACGTGATAATTCGAATTCCATTATCATTTGAAACGTCGTGTAGGCTCTCTTTACCTATAGTTGGTTGGAAGATGTTTCCTTTCCAATATTCGCTCATTAATAAATTGCACAATATAAAATGAACATCGTCGCGCTTCAGGAAGTCCGACTCCCACATCAAGTAATCGAAACCAACGGGTTTACACTGGCGTGTGGAGGTACCAATACACATAACCTTGGGACTGGCTTCATCATAAGCAAGAAGATTACGCCCCATGTAAAAGGTGTGCAATTTATTCATCATCATCATCATCGGCACTACAACCGGGATCCGGTCTTGGCCTTATTTAACAAATCTCTCCACCGGTCCCGATTTCGAGCCGATGTCATCCAGTTTGGCACTCCCAGGCTCTGGGCGTCCTGGTCTACGCCATCCCTCCAACGCAGACGTCTGCCGCGCTGTCTCCTTCCATACATCCTGCCACAAAGGACTTTCCGGGCAGGCTCCTCTTCGCTCATTCGAGCTAGGTGTCCCGCCCACCAGAGTCTACTGAGCTTGATTTTTATTACAACATTAGCTTCAAGGTAGATTGCGTACAACTCATGGTTGTAGCGTCTCCGGAATCGTCCTCCCATCATATACGGGGCCAACAATTCTCATAAAGACCATCCTCTCGAACGCGGCTAAGAGTTCAGAGTGCCTTTTATTGAGCACCCAGGTTTCAGATCCATACATGAGTACTGATAAGACCATGGTCTTGTACAGTAGTAGCTTGGATGTTCTGAATAAATTTCGGGATTTAAAGAGCCTTATTATCGGCTCATACTATTGACCCAAGGTAGTTAAAGAATTGCACTACTTCAAATTCGCGCTCCGCTACCCTGATAGTTTGACCAACGTTAGGTCTTCTTTTCGCAGAAGTTGCCACCATGTACTTAGTTTTTGCCTCATTAATGTGCAGTCCCAGTTTTTGTGCCGTCTGTTCGATCTGCGTGAAGGAGTCCTGTACAGTCGATTCGGATGTACCGATGATGTCGATGTCATCTGCGTGGGCCAGTATCTGGCTGGACTTGATGACAATAGTCCCTCTAGTTGTAACGCCAGAGTCACGGATTGCTTTCTCCAACGCTAGGTTAATGAGGAGGCAAACCAGACCGTCCCCTTGTCGGAGTCTATTAAAGATGTTTATTGGTTTGGACAGCAATCCCGCTATTTTTAGGTGACTAGTTATGTTGATCATGGTCAACTTACAAAGTCGTATCAATTTGTTTGGCTGGCGCAAGAGTAATGACCTTGCCCGGAAAAAACAAATCATTATGGAAAATTTAATAAGCCTCAGGGCTTGCTAAATAAGGCCAAGACCGGCTCCCGGTTGTAGTGCCGATGATGATGATGATGATCAATTTGTTTGGAATGCCGAACTCTCTCATTATATGGCATTATACAGTTCCACCCTGGCTATGCTGTCGTAGGTGGCCTCAAAGTCTATAAATATATGATATAATGTCGCAAGGCAAAGACTCCACCATATTGTAGTTGAGCTGAGAATCCCGAAAAAATATGCCGCCCTCATTCAAATCTGCATGAACGAAAACAAAGGGCGAGTTAGAATAGAAAACCACCTCTCAGAACCATTTGAAATCCGGGACGGACTAAAACAGGGAAATGGCCTCTCACCATGTCTCTTCAACCTTGTCCTCGAGTATGTCATCAGAAAAGTACAAGGACAACATGGCCGGATCATCCCTGAACGGGGTCACACAAGTGCTCGCATATGCGGGTAACATCGCCGTTCTGGGCGATAATCTAGAAACTAAGTAAAAACTGTGAAATCATCATGCAAGCGGCAGAAGAGGTGGGCCTAGAAATAAATTAAGACAAAACGAAATACATGATTATAGCGAGAGAAGGTGGACCTCAGAGTACATACATAAACATCAGGGGCACGATATTTAAAAATGTCAAAGAATTTAAATACCTGGGACCAATACTGGTGGCCAGTAACGAAATTAACAAAAGACTGCATTCCGGCAACGCTAGTTGACATGCAGTCAGTAAACTGCTGAAATCGAAACTACTATCACGGAATATAAACCTCCGTGTCTATAGAGCCATAATCATGCCGATTGTTCTATACGGATGCGAAACATGGGCTCTCACAAAACGAGAAGAAAACAATTTCCCCATATTCAAGAATAAAGTCCTAAGGGGTATCTTTGGCGGCAAATATGTCGAGGATGCAGGACAATGGAGGAAACTCCACAACCACGAATTGGAAGAGCTATACTGCAAACCTACAATAGTGAGAGTAATCAAGTCGCGAAGATTAAGATGGGCCGGACACGTCGCGCGAATGGGCAACGATAGGACCGTGCATAGAATTCTTAAGGGTAAACCAACGGGAGAGACCGACAGGGCGGCCGCGACGGAGGTGGAAGGACAATGTTAGGTTGGACCTCGAGGAGATCGGATCGGTTGGTCGAACGTGGAAGCCGAGCGCACTGGACAGGGAACAATGGCGGAGTCGAGTCGGTGAGGTCATGAACTTTCGGGTTCCTACAGGCCAATAAATAGTAGTAAATATATCTTTGAATCATGTCACCAAAGTTGCCCCCCAAGATGATTTTTACAACAGTTTTAGGTAAATAGGGGTGAGGGGTACCTACGAGCTCTGGGTTAATCCCTGCTTGTAGGGTTTTTTCTCTCCTTAAAATCAGGTTGGTTTTGTTTCGTAGAATTACCACAGAAACGCAATATTTCGAGTCCTTCCAAAAAGGATTGAATCATGTTTTTCTTTTGGTACCACCGCAAATATCGCTATATTTCGATGAACGACGGACGTCATTATACACAAAAAACTGTTTTGGAATTGAATTACATGTTCACATCCTGCCCCAGAGGGACTATTTGTATACAGGTTCCGGTGACAAATCTAAACTATTGTGGAAACAAAATGTCCACTACTTGTGGCAAGTCACTGAATCAAAAATGCCAGGCCTACCGAAATGCTTTGGTTTTCCTTTATAATATTCTCGGGACCAAGATTTTACACATTTCGTTAAATGTGGATGTTGTCACATGCATGACTGTATGTTTAGCTGACGAGTTGGTAGTATTTTTAGGTAGAAATTTGTTTTTTATCCTTGTAAATTTGATGCAAGTCACGGGTTCTGAAGGGCTTTAATCCTACATGGACTGTAATGACTTTAAAGTTGTGATTAGTGATATAAAGTCAATCAGGGGTCACCGCTGATATTTTTGCCTTTCGTAATTAATTTGCGACTAAGTGGTTGATCAGGACAAGATGTATTCCAATAACCTACAGGAAAATTTAATAACATACTAGCATTGACAATTTTTAATTGCAACTTCTGTATCAGTTAATCCATAAGTATGACAAAGTTCCATTGATGCAGCAGTGAATAACATTAGTGGCGATCGACGACATATCCCGAGAAATAGATATGAAACAATAACTTCGGGAGCCAAGCTATAGTTGCTTATTGAGCGAAGCGACGTCTTTCTTCGTGATGAGTTAAGCACTTGGGTGGTGGAGGATCTTCAAATTCCCCCAATTCAGCATCGTAATACAACGCAGCTCTATATGGGCGCAGTTCCCAAGGCACTTGGTCTTCCATTGGAGTCACTGTTACACCCAAGTCCTCTAGGGTTGGAACGCCCTCTAAAACCTCATCAGTAACGCATTCTCGTTCAATACGTTCCATGTGCAAATCTCCAATTGGATTTCCCATGCAAATAGCTTTTGTCAGTTTGGCTTTCAAAATGAAAGTTGGATCGTAACGCATATCATAACGCTTATATCCCCACCATTTTTCGTCCTTTCGCATCAGTCCATGGAACCAATCCATAAGTTCACTTAAAAGGTACCGTTTGGGTCTGAAATTATGATAATTATATTTAGCCTAATATAGAGAGCAACTGTGCTTACCCAACCGCTTGGTACACTTGTCCAGCTGTGTCTGGATCCCTCGCAGCGTTCACAATAGCTTGAGCAACATCACTAACGAAAACCGGTTGTTTAATGGTCATCTCTCCTTTGTGCCACAAAGGCATTGCTCTTATCTGCCGACGCCAAATATGAGCATAGTAGCGAAGGAAGCGATCTTCCGATCCGTAAATATCCGCAGGCCGGATAATAGTTGCACCGGGAAAAGCCTTCCGCACGGCAAGTTCGCCATAGTACTTACTTTTCAATAACCCACTGCCTTCCCTCAAAATGTGTCCCTTTGGGTTTGGAGAAAGATTTAAAGCGGAAAGATGTATGAAACGCTCAACGCCCATTTCTTTGCTGATTCTAAAAAAAGGAACGCACCATTCTTTTTATAATCATTCCATTTACCTAATTTCAAATCTAACTTAGCGATATTCGCACATCCAGTTACATGAACATCTTGGAAGGAGTAGTTTCTGGTCTCAAATTCGGCACCAATCAGGTTAATCACTACATTCGAATATTTCACTGCTTCGCGAATTGATTTTTCGTCTTTCAGATTGAAAAAATGAAAGAGAACTTGTCCAAGGTCTCCACAGACCTTCAAACGAATAGCTTCACAATGATCAGCACGGTACGGCAAAATCATTTGGGTTCCAATCTTGCCCAATTTATTGCACACATATCTGCCAACAAATCCCGTGCATCCGAAAACAGTAGCAACCATTCCATTGAAACTACTGCGACCACCAGTACCACGCCTCAGAGCAGCTAAATTGGTCGTTTTTATTGTTTGTGGTCCTTCAGTGGCATAGTGTGCACGGAGAATCACGGCACCCAATGCTCCTGGATTTATTTCTGCAAAATGTACGAGTGTTTTATAACCTCTTATCGTATGCTAGTTACATAATTTCGTTTTAAATTGTTATCACAAACTTGAAAAAACATTTTAGAACAAATGGATTATACTTTGTACTGGAGCATTCTTCAAAACCAGTAGAGGCCCCATAATCCTAAAAATTAATTGCCAGGAATTCTTCTTCAATTATAACTTTTCGTGATGTACTCCAATCGATGATTTGTTTTGACAGACGACCGCGTTGACGTTTTGTAGATGATAATTCGAAGTTCTTGAAGCAAATCACAATGAACCGTGGCAATGCCAAATATCGTAAAACAATAAAAAAAAATTGATGAACCCACAATTTACGATATACTGTCGTTAAATTTTGAAATCGTATGTAATTCTTTACTAAAAATAATGAGCTTAATGAAGGTATCTTATCAAGGTTAATAAATACTAAAATATTCGCTTTCAAAAACTGTCTGGAAAGTATTCTGAAGTATTCTCTGGATTTTCAATATTATTAGACAAATAAAAAAAATCGATTTCATTACGAGCTTGTACATGTTTGTCATTCAAATTATTCCCACTTATATACGACATATCGCAATGACCGATAGAGTAGAAAAATGTATGTGATTGGCCAACTCCTCGGCAACCTGGGACCATTTAAAAAAAAATTAATAAGGGTATGTCAAAACCGTCAACTATATAAACGACGTTGATTAACAGCAATCTCCAAAAGAAAAACCTTAATAGGTATAAGTCGTAACAGTCAAAAATCGGTAATCCTATAAGAAAAATTTAAAGGAGTTTGATTGATGTGTCTGTCGAAATCCACGACACTATACAACCATATCAAGAAAATCTAAATCAGTTTCATTTCTAAGAAACTGGTATAGGGTGTATGATAATATTTAGAGATCGGGCCTTAAGTTCCCCAATTACTTACCAAACATAAATAGGCAAATTATCTTTACAATCGATGTTTTATGATCTGACACTCAAATTATTGCTAATCAATTCGCCTTTTTTTTGTACATCTAATAGAGTTATAAGAAATATAGTTAGAACGAAATTAGTTAAAAGGAAAGCATTCATCACTCCCAAACTAATGAAAACTATTGTCTACAATACCACGTTCTCTCACTGCAAATCCCTGGTCTGTATATAGGATTACCGTATGTACAGGTTTACAATATCTACAATATCTGAGTTGGGTTTGTGGTCAAAACGATGCGTTCATTACAAATCCGGTAGAAATATATTTAGAAGTAACCGGCATCCACATCATGTTCAACAAAATCTTTCACAGAGTAGTTTCCCGTCTGTTCGAGATGCGACCTTTGTGAAGAGGTTGCGTCCAGAGGATGACGGAGGGTCCAACAGAATAAGGCATCCAAAGGATGATAGACCAACGGAATGATGCGTTCAGTGGATGACGACCCGTCCAACAGAATAACGTCCAGTGGATGACGAATCGTCCAACAGAATAAGGTGTCCAGAGGATGACGAACCGTCCAACAGAATGGCGTCCAGAAGATAACGGACCGTCCAACAGAATAAGGCGTCCACATCATGACGGAATGTGTCCAACAAAATAATGTCCAGAGGATAATGGACCACCGGAATGATGCGTCCAAAGGATGACGGACCGTACAACAGAATGGGGTCTAGAGGATGACGGACCGTCCAACAGAATAAGGCGTCCACAGGATGACGAACCCTCCAACAGAATGACGTCTAGAAGGTGGCGGACCGTCCAACAGAATGGCGTCTAGAGGATGACAGACCATCCAACAAAATAAGGTGTCCAGAGGATGGCAGACCAACGGAATGATACCTCCAGAGGCCGTCCAACAGAATAAGGCGTCCAAAGAATGGCAGACTGTCGAACAGAAGAATGTCCAGAGGATGATGGACCATCGACATGATGCATCCAAAGGATGATGGACCATCCAACAGAATGGCGTCCATGAATGAAGTGTCTAGAGGATGGCGGACCATCCAACAGAATAAGGTGTCCAGAGGATGACGCACCACCCAACATAATAAGGCGTCCAACGCATGAAGGACCACCCAGCATAATAAGGCGTCCAGAGCATGACGGGCCGTCTAACAGAATAAGCCGTCCAGAGGATGACACATCGTCCAACAGCATGGCGTCTAGAGGATGGCGGATCGTCCAACAGAGTGAGATGCCCAGGGGATGACGGACCGCCCAACAGAATATGGCGTCTAGAGGACAACGGACCGCCCGACAGAATAAGGCGTCCAGTCGATGACGGACCGCCCAACAGAATAAGGCGTCCAGACGATGACGCACCGTCCAACAGAATAATGTGTAGAGGGTGACGGACCAACTGAATGATCGATCCGCCCAGAGGAAGACGGACCGCCCGACAGAATAAGGCATCCAGGGGATGACGACCCGTCCAACAGAATAAGGCGTCCAGAGGATGAGGGACCGTCCAACAGAATAATGTGTAGAGGGTGACGGACCAACCGAATGATCGATCCGCCAGAGGAAGACGGACCGTCCAACAGAATAATGTGTAGAGGGTGACGGACCAACTGAATGATCGATCCGCCCAGAGGAAGACGGACCGTCCGACAGAATAAGGCGTCCAGGGGATGACGACCCGCCCAAAAGAATAAGGCGTCCAGAGGTTGAGGGACCGTCCAACAGAATAATGTGATGGACCAACCGAACGATCGATCCACCCAGAGGAAGACGGGCCGTACAACAGAATAAGGCGTCCGGAGGATGGCGGACCGTCCAACAGAATAGTGTTCAGAGTGTTACATGGATACATAGCAATGGTACACCATTCCGTTGCCATTGTATTCTAAAACACTAATATCCACCATAAACTCCCCTTTCCCTTTTCTTTTCTTAATCTCCACCCAGACAATCTTGATATCCCCTTCGTTCATTGTTTAATTCATTAAGGCATACCCATGCTCTAATATTGCATGCTATTGCTATACGAAGCCCCAAAAATGCTCATCACCTCGAAATCTGGCAATTCCCTTCACCTTCGGATAGCATATGTTATTACCGCATGCACAATTTTTCTACTCCCATAACCTTGATGGTAATAATGTCACTTTGAGTAATAACAAAATTGCAATTCTGCAAGTCCAATATTCCATCCCATTACATGCATGTATATCTATACTCTAAGGTTGCATGAGATTGCTGTACACAATTCTAAAACAGCTTGCGCCTGACGCCAATATCTGTTTCCCATAATACTAAAGCTATCACCACCTTGAATCGGCTTGCACCTGGGGTAAGCTACAGTCAGAGTAGGGGTAATGTTAGCGTCTCAGGGTGAATGTCGACAATATTGCAAGGTTGCAATTTCCATCCTTATTATTATGGCCTACGCCTTACTAGCATCGAGTAACGATCTCAAGGTGAACGATGCGATCGTGGAAAGAAAAATGAAATTAAATTTGCATGATGACACTATAAAAGGGTTTTGTTCGAAGCTAAATTCGTGCATTGATAGATTGGTCGATAAAACGAACTTGTATTTCGAAAATATAATATTGTGACGCATATGACAATCAGTACTGGAATCTTCGAGAAAGTCCGAAACAAGGTACTAGATTATTTTAGGAAGTACTGGAAAACTGGAATAGAACATTCAAGACTATGGAACGGACGGAAACGATACACCAAATCAGAATGGGGAAAAACGGTATAAATACGTCGCACGCAAATCGGGAGTTGAGATATAAGTAAGACAGTGAAGCAAGCGATAAGTCTCGAGTGAGAAGTAAGCAGTAAAAGACGCGATAAGTACGGAAGCGATAAGTAAAGAAATCGTTAAGTGTACGGTATAAGTAACGGTTGTATTACGGACTAATAAAATGTTATATTAATTCAAAATCGATTTAACGGCTCTTATTTATTTTAAAATAATTAATCCAGCGAACCCCAAGCTCGCTACAATATAATGTAATAATAATAATAAAATGTTAAAAGGACAGCGAGAGTAATCTAAAATAAGGACGGAAATAAACTGTATGTAAACAAAATCAACGAACTAAAAGAAAAAGACAAATAAAATAACTTACCGCAGCCGCGGTCAAAGTAAAAAACCTATAGAAAGGACTGGGCTTGTAAGACGAGCAGAACGCTCTGATTGGCCGACCAACGGCAACAACAGTCCACCCACGTGCTTAGAAGCCGGAACCCAACACACACAGGTAATAACCTACCAAAGATAACCTAACAGGAGGATGACGGGCCAACGGAATGACGCGTCCAAGAGAATAAAGTTAACCAAGCGTTATCAACATTTTTGAAATTGTGTGACGCTTCAGAATCTTTCTCTCTCTGGCACCGACGCGTTGTCAGATGATGGTTGACAGCTGGCAAATGCGAAGATAGTGGATCTATTTTTGATACGCGGCCGAGTTTTTATGCCGTGGAATTGAGTGCCCCACTGGGAAACTAATAACACTGCTTGATATTGGTTGCGAAACCACTTGCATTTCAAACGAATAACCGACCTAAGTAGCCTCGTCAAGTATGGAGGTAGTAACTAGAACGATTCGCGGGATTACTTCGGATCCTTTTCGTGGTCAGAGGTGTGCTTTGGAGAGTCCGATGTTAACGCATGTGTGGAGTTAGTCACAGAAATTATTCTCTCGGGATGGAGATTTACAATCCGCATTCTATCAAACGAAATTCGGGTGATAACCTTTCGTTTGATAAAATTTGCGAGTATATTACAGCACCATCCCACCAAGGACAACAGAACACTTTTTGTTAGAATCAGAAATGCATGCAATTGGGCGATTGATACCGCGAAGAAGCAATAGCAGCTGTCCCTTCTGCGGGTAAAAATGCATGTGCTATGACAAGAAGTCTAATCCGTAGTAGTCTATTGGACTCCAAGGTCAAAATTATTTCATACTCGGTATTCATCCGGTATGGTATAACATATCCCCATTCTACATTGGGAAGTTTCGGGTGTTTGAGAGGCAATGTTTCCGTTTCTGCCGCGGAATGTACAGAACACCAGAGTCGCAACATAAGAAATTCTACCCCAATAAAATCCTATATGGCAAATCAGGACTAAACAGGATAGACAACTTCATTATCAAAATAATTTGTAGTTGCACTGCAAGGGCCATATGCAATGAAAATGATCTTATTTCAGGAGCATTCTAGTCCAATGATATTGTGACGCATATGACAATCAGTACTAGAATATTCTAGAGAGTCCGAAACAGAGTACTAGAATATTCTATAAAGTAATGGAAAACTGGAGACTAGGAACAGTAGAACATTCAAGGCAATGGAACGGACGGAAACGAAACGCTGAAACAGTATAAATACGCCGCACACAAAGCATAGTGATGAGTAAGAAGTAGAACGTGAAACAAGCGATAAGTTTCGAGCGTGAAGTAAGCAGTAAAAGACGCGATAAGTACGGAAGCGATAATAAAGAAAACGTTAAGTGTACGGTAAAAAGTAATGATTGTTATTACGGATTAATAAAATGTCACATTAATTCAGAATCGATTTAACGGCTCTTATTTATTTTAAAATAATTAATCCAGCGAACCCTAAGCTCACTACAATATATATCTGGAGAGTATTCTTCAGAATGAGTTTATTCCCTCAGAAGCATTCCCCTTCTTGGATAAAAAAGGGCTTATCCAAGACAACCATGGAGTTTCTATTATTTACCATTCTTTTCGCGGTGCCAGAGATAAACGAATTCTCCATGATATCAATATCCCTAATGCCCCAGTTCGCCTACATTTCAGTATGGTGATAAGTGAAAGAGATAAATCTAAAAGAAACCGATCTCATCCCAACCGGCTGGTGGATTAGTGACGAAGGGAGGACTACACGTCCCTAAATATAGTGTGCCTTTTAGTTGCAACGCTCGTCATTTCTCTTCCTTTATATTTAGAATAGTTCAATTAATTTAGTTATTTTAGTTTTAATCGTTTTGTTTTTAAATGTTTGCTTGTTTCAAAAAAAAAAATATAAAATAGGAACCCTATATGTACATTGCGTTAGCAAAATTGTAAACGAGGGAACCTCTTAAAAACAAAAACAAAATTATAAAAATCACTGTACGCCGAAAGGCATAATCAAAAACCAAACATTGCATACTTATAATATATAAGAGGTGTCACTTCTGACTTCGATCCCGAGGAAGTCTAGACTGAATTAGAATTAAAATTTACAAGACTGGAAACACTTAATCTAAGTGGCTAAAAATTCTCTACAATTTGTACGTAGTGATTTTACTCTCCATTTAATTACATTTAACAAGCCTCGTATATGGACTGGATACACGACGACGACCCCGGAAACGAAAATGGCTAAACGATTTGAGAATTTTCTCATGGAACGTCCGCTCACTATATAGACTTCGAGTTGCACAGCAGCTAGCCGATGCCCTGTCCGAGTATAAGGCTGACATAACAGCATTACAAGAAATAAGATGGACAGGGAGTGGTGGTATTCAAAGAAAGGAGTATCACATTTATTACAGCTGTCATGCAAAACACCATGTGCTCGGGGTAGGCTTTCTAGTCAGCGGAAAACTGAAGCTTGCCATTATCGGCTTTAATGCAAAAACGAAATCTATGTACTCTTCGCGTGTGAGGCAAGTTTAAGAACATAATACTCAAAAACGTTCACGGGCCTACAGAGGAGTCCCTGACGACGAAAAAGAAGAATTCCACGAGAACGTCGAACGGGCCCCCAATGCCTGCCCTAGATAGGATGTGAAAATCGTTCTTGGTGATTTGAATGCGAAAATAGGTCGGAACCCGGTTTTCAGGCACTACACAGGTTCCCATAGTTTGCATGAGAACACTAATGATAATGGACTACGAGTCATCGAACTGGCAGCATCAAAAAACTTGGTCGTTGCAAGCTCCAGGTTTCCGCATAAAGATATCCACAAAGTCACCTGATAGAGCCACTCGCAACCAAATTGGCCACGTGTTGATAGATCGCCGCCACTCCTCGAGCCCGATGACGGTACGAACGTACCGAGGTGCCAACGTCGGTCCGGATCACTATCTTGTTGGTGCAGTTTTCCGAGCGCGGGTTGCATCCCGGAGGCGTATTGCATCCGCAGATCAAGTTTGGATCAACACGGCTGCCTTACGCAATAAGAACACTAGCAACACCTTTGGTCATGCGTTAAGCCTCATACTCGAAGAGCTCGATGGAGGGAGAGTAAGTCCTGGGGCCAGAATGACGGGCGTAGAAGAGAAATGGATACGCTTTAAGAATACTGTCATTAGTACTGCCAACTCCATCTTAGGCAGTAGTCGTAGAGATCGGAACGACTGGTTTGATGATGAGTGCAAACCAGCGACTGAACGTAAAAATGCTGCATACCGGGCAACGCAACAGTCTCACAGGGCGCAGGTACGCGAGGAGAAATACAACGAGCTCGGAAGATCTGAAAAAAAAACTCCACCGACAAAAGAAAAGTACCTGGGAACATTATTTTTCCAGTGAAATAGAGAAAATAAGAGAGAGAGAGGTCCACACCAATCGCGGACGTTCTACTAAATAATCCACAGTATGGCGCGGTACACACCACGCTGCACTTACTGCAAGGATAAAGAGGGTAATCTGATCACCGATCCTGAAGACATTCTGGAGCGATGGGAAGTGTGCTTCAATGATTTGGTAAATGGCCAGCTCACAGCAGAATTGAAGGCTCCACCAATGCAAGATCAAGACCAAATACTGCCGCCACAGAGCATTGAGGAAACATCAAAAGCCATAAGGCAGCTCAAATCAAATAAAACCACCGGAGCTGACGGCATATCAGTTGAGCTGATCAAACAAAGGGGGACAGCGTTACATCACGCAATTCATGAGATCGTGGTGCACGTATGAGAGCAAGAGGAGATGCCAGAAGATTGCCGTCGTGGTATAATTTTTCCCATACATAAGAAGGGAGATATCATACTGTGCAGCAACTAGAGGTGTATAACTTTGCTGAGTACCACCTATAAGATACTCTCTTCTATCATCATTGGTCAATATCAGTGTGGCTTCGTCCCAGGCAAATCAGCGATTGATCAGATAGTCACCCTTAGGCAGGCCAGGGAAACATTTCAGGAATTTAAGATTCCATTATATCATCTATTCATACACTTTAAGGCCACCGACGACAACATAGCAATATGGAAGAAGAAATACGCGAACGGCTGATCAAATCCAACAAAGCCTATTATGGTCTATCAAGGCTCTTTGAATCCCGAAATTTATTCAGAACATCCAAGCTACTACTGTACAGGACCATGGTCTTACCAGTACTCATGTATGGATCCGAGACCTGGGTGCTCAATAAAAGGCACCTTGAACTATCAGCCACGTTGGAGAGGAAGATCTTAAGGAGAATTGTTGGCCACGTATGTGAGGGAGGACGATTCCGGAGACGCTACAACCATGAGTTGTACGCGATTTACCTCGAAGCTAATATTGTAAGAAAAATTAAACTCGGTAGACTCAGGTGGGCGGGACACCTAGCGCGAATGAGCGAAAAGGAGTCTGCCCGGAAACCCCTTTGTGACCATGTCTGCGATGGAGGGATGGCGTAGACCAGGATGCCCAGAGCCTGGGGGTGCCAAACTAGATGGCATTGACTCGAAATCGGGACCGGTGGAGAGGCTTGTGTTGTATTCCAGAATACTACCCTTATTAAATTTAACACTGAATCTCCTAACACATCCTTAAAAACTTCACTTAACATATATTACATTCTCACTTAATACATACCATTCATAAACATTCACAATATTACCAGTTACAGCACACTTAATAACCTGCACCTTTTTATTTATTCAAAACATAGTAACTTGGATTTTCGTCCAAATTGATTCATGTGAAAAGTCACAGAAAAAATAATAGAAATAGAAAAATTTCAGTTCCGAACGAGTTGAGTATCAGAGAGAGAAAATAAAAATAGAAAAAAAATCAGTTTGAGATTTGAGTTTGAGAAGTAAATTTCGTTTTGATTTAAAATACATAGATAAAATAATAAATAAAGAAGAAAGGTCCCCGCTCTTCCCTCATTCCGAGGAAGCACGGCGCCGGACATACAACACTGGTGGCAGCGGTGGGATGCCCAGATAACGGGATCCCGAAACAGAAAACAAAATTTAAAACAACACAAAAAAAAATTTTTTTTTGTAAGAAAAACAAATTTTTTCAAGAAAAAACACAAGAGAAATAACCAAACCATAAGAAGAAAACAAAAAAAAAAAAAAAAAATTTTTTTCAAGAAAAAAAATAAGAAAAAAAAAACCCCGACATACCGAATGTAAGATAATCGAAATTTCTAAACCCATAGAGTATGCCAAATCCCGGTCACCCATTCAGATCTTTATATTACCCAATAAAGAAGGCCAAACCGAAAAGATACTTAAAACCATCCCTACCTATACACGTCCGAATCCAAACGAAATAAAATTATACCCAAACACGACTAAATCCCCTTCATATATTGTTACTACGTTGCCGCTAAACATAGAAACCGAACCCAGCTTTGAACAAACACTCAGCAAAATTCATAACTATTGTAAAAAGGAAAAGGTAAACCATATCGACATTTCTATCCCAAAACAAGAGCCAATAAACCCCCGCCTTAAAAATGCCATAATACAAACATTCGCACAAACCAAGATCACCGTGTATCTTTACTCTGACAAAAGAATCTATATCGAAGACCGACAGGATATCGCTCAAATCCTCCGTGACTTCCATAATTCACCTTTTGGAGGGCACCAGAGAGTCTCCCGCACAATCAAACGTGTTAAAACAAGGTACTTTTGGACAACCCTCATAAAAGACACGAAAGAATTCATCCGCAAATGCGACTCGTGTCAAAGAAACAAACTAACGCTAAACAGAAAAATCCCGATGAAAATCACAACAACAAGTACAACCCCCTTCGAACGAGTAGCTCTAGATATTGTTGGCCCGCTCCCAACTAGTTACGAAGGTAATAAATACATATTAACGTTCCAAGATGACTTAACAAAGTTCACTGAAGCTATACCGCTACCCAATGCGGAAGCACCCACCATAGCTCGTAGTTTTGTGGAGAAAATCATATGTCGTTTCGGAATACCCGACGCGGTATTAACGGACCAAGGCACCAATTTCCTAAGCCACCTTTTTAAAGAAATGTGCAAGATTCTAAAAATCAAAAAGATACAAACAACACCTTATCATCCCCAAACAAATGGAGCCTTAGAACGTAGCCACCGAACGTTGGCCGAATATCTCAGACACTACGTTAACAAGGACCAACTCTCATCGGATACTTGGCTACCATATTCAATGTTTGTGTATAACACCACACCGCATAGTAGCACCGCGTTTAGCCCTTTTGAATTACTCTATGGTTTTCCTGCACGAATACCGAATTCGATCAGCACAAATCCGCAAACGTCATACAACTATGAGAACTACGCTAACGAACTAAAAGCCCGCCTACAGTACGGTTACAAGATTGCTAAAAACATATTGCAGGACAAAAAGGAAAAATCTAAAGCGTGTTATGACAAAGGGGCAAGCCATAAAACATTCAAAGTTGGCGACAAGGTACTCATAAAAAACCATACCAGGAAAAATGAGCTCGCTTCCTTATGGGAGGGTGCCTACGAAATACACAACATAGTATCCGATGAAAACTCAGAAATCAAAATAGGAAATAAATTCAAAGTCTTACACAATAATAATATAAAACTATTTTCGGAATAAATAAATAACCCATACACACAACATAACCAAATTTTTAACAATTATCTTAAAATTAAACACGGTTAGAAAATTTTCCATAAATTTAAGGAAAAGATAAACACAAAACAAATGGCCTTTGTTTTATTATTCAATATATATGAAATAATCTAACTAGGAAATGACGAAAAAAAAAAAAAAAAAAAAAAAAGTTAATGAGGGGGACGAAAGAAAAAAAATTTTAGAGGTAATATGTATTGGAAATTTTGGAATTAATATATATTCGAACAGAAAAGGAAAGAAAGAAAATTTTATTGGTAATATATATATTAGAAATTTTGGAATTAATATATATACGGAAATGAGATATTTTGAAACAATAATATTAATATTGTTTATGAGATCATGCGGCGCCATTTGTGCGGTACCATTATCATGTTTACGAGCATGATAAAACACTAGCCGCCGTACTTCCTTGCACCACACGATTTATGACTCGGCCATAAACCCGAGTATATTTGCATGCCGTCATCA
Source organism: Microdon myrmicae (assembly GCA_963931805.1). Taxonomy (NCBI): domain Eukaryota; kingdom Metazoa; phylum Arthropoda; class Insecta; order Diptera; family Syrphidae; genus Microdon; species Microdon myrmicae. The sequence continues at coordinate 96,302,417 of OZ007501.1, read as the reverse complement.
TCCACAGTTGCCCGCAACCGGCAAATCACAATAACCATCAGCAAACATCTTTAACACCAGAAGGTGTTAATTGAATCGCCGCCACCGCAAAAAGGGACCACCATCAATGCAATGTTTTTAATTTTTTTGTGCAAGAATGTGCGTCCTTTTTTCCTTGTTTTCTGTGTACACCAGTAATTGGTGTGTATTATAGGAACTCTCCTTCCTATTGTCTTTGTTTCGTACTCATGTCTATTGTAAACAGGAATTTTGAAATCCTGTAGTCAAAATTAGAGATACGATTCGATGTATGTATTAGTAATGCTCTGCGGCGAGCATGATTTTTGTATCGATTAGATGTAAGAGTAGTAGTATAAGCAAATTGTATATATAGCTTAAGGATTGGAAAAATAAAATTAGAATGCATCCGACAGTAACCCCGGCGTGTTCTCATTTCTCATATTTCAGCTAATTTTTATCCTATGAGATATTTAGTGGCGTTGCGCCCAAATATTCAGGATTCTTTTAGATATTTAGTGGCGTTGCGCCCGAATATCGCCATACAACTTATCACACTAAGGGTGTTGCACTCTAGTGTACAATAGGTTTGAGCAACAGTTCGGTACAGCGAACGAAATACATCAGGTCAAAAGAGGCCTGATTCAACAAATATTATATAATTAATATAATAAGTAATAATGATTTTTGGATAAGAAAAGAAAAGGTTCCAAGGAGAAATATTTAAATTTAGTTAATATATAATGTAAATATACTATTTTGGACTATTTTTCTGGTGTTAAGAACTTTTTGATTATTGGAAAAATTTAGTTAATATATACTGTAAATAGATTAATTTTCTAGTATTAAGAACTTTTTGATTATTGTAACCTTTGATGAAAGATTACTTTTGAAAACCATTGTAATGTAATTGGACGAAAATCCAAGCCTTTAATTAATCTTAATCTAACCTATAGTTACTAGAAAATTATTCTCTTCAAGGATAATTTTCTTTCTCGAAGAAGGGTGGGATGTTGTATTCTAGAATACTACCCTTATTAAATTTAACACTGAATCTCCTAACACATCCTTAAAAACTTCACTTAACATATATTACATTCTCACTTAATACATACCATTCATAAACATTCACAATATTACCAGTTACAGCACACTTAATAACCTGCACCTTTTTATTTATTCAAAACATAGTAACTTGGATTTTCGTCCAAATTGATTCATGTGAAAAGTCACAGAAAAAATAATAGAAATAGAAAAATTTCAGTTCCGAACGAGTTGAGTATCAGAGAGAGAAAATAAAAATAGAAAAAAAATCAGTTTGAGATTTGAGTTTGAGAAGTAAATTTCGTTTTGATTTAAAATACATAGATAAAATAATAAATAAAGAAGAAAGGTCCCCGCTCTTCCCTCATTCCGAGGAAGCACGGCGCCGGACATAAAACACTTGCTAAATAAGGCCAAGACCGGATCCCGGTTATAGTGCCGATGATGATGACATACATCAAAATTGTAATCACATTCTAAATATTATATGTAAGTCGTAATCAAATTGTCACTATTATTGGAATATCAAATATTGTAAATTGTAAATAAGGTTAGATTAAGTTAGATTAAGTTATGTTAAGTAATTTTAAATAGGCTAAGCTAAAATGAACAGAGTTTTTGTTTTTTTTTCTGACCTTTTCCAGGAAAAATAAAACTTACATATACCTAAATCCCATTAAATCCCAAGCACATATAAAATAACTGTTTGGATAATGTTAACAAATAACATGTAAATAATTATTATATAACCAATCTATTATAAGTTAACTGTATTAATTATCATAACTCTTAATTTTCGATCGAATAAATTCAGTAAATAAATTATTTAAAAAAAAAAAAACAGCACATTCCAGACAATGCAAAATCTTGAACTCACTTGAGTTCATATGGTTTCATCGCCAAGCAGCCACAGTAGCATCGCACAATTGCTGACAGGAGCAGAATAGCATTCCTATTTCAATTGTATTTCAATCTTAAGTTGTGTATTAATATAAAGGATTAGGCAAGCTGCCTGGTAAAATAAAGTTTTTTTTTGAATATTGAAAATAAAAAAAGGTGACTTATATGATTACAATACTTTAAATAGAGAAAACATGGTGAAAAACCGTATTTAAAAATTCAAATGTCTGCCATTTTGTGAAATTTCGACTTCCATGGATGACTCATTACTACGCTTATATAGTTTATGAATATTCTTCGATTGTTGATTTTTGATAATTTTTCCAGGTGCTAGGGTGGCCAACAGTACCCTAACAGGCACCCTTTTTTGAGACGGTCACATTACAAGGCGTATCAAAAATTATTATCATTACATTTTTTAATAAAGAAAAAAAAGTTTTTTTACATATTTTTTACATTTTATAACATATTAAACAAGTGACAAAAACTTTGAGTTCTTTATTTATTTCCTTCTATGAGAAAGAAATTCGAGAAAATGACATTTTTTTGAGGTTCTCAGATAAGAACATTCCCTGAAGGATGCTTCTAAATCCACAGTACCAAATTGACCACTATCCCCTGTAGACGTGTCGTGTCGACAATCGACAAACCGTTGTTAACGAATCTTTCGACAGACAAGTCAAACACTGTGTATAGTAGGAACACCGCACGTAATTAAAAACAATTAGTGCTAATAAGCGGCAAACGAAATGTTCCGGTGCGCGTGTAGTATATGTAAAAACTTGTGAATAAAACATTTATATAAATAATCAAAGTGACTAACTGTACTGCCTACCATGGACCTTGGTGAGGCTGGATTCAAAACGACGCTACAGAGAAAGCCCAATCTAGAACCGAATCATCAAACCAAGCAGCTGAAGTCCAACGAGAATGAGGAAGAATTAATTATTTCCAATAGTACTTGTGGCGGTTCCGCCAAACCCCACTGTCTACTTACCGTAAAACCCCCATAACATTCAACCAATTTCCTAACTTCACTAATGCAATCGCATTAGTACCTGAAAATGCTTCCCGCAGTATATAGATCAAATCTATAATCTTAAAGTCCCTGTAAAGAAAACTTACCTTTTCATGCTTCTCTTCGCATACAATTTTCCGTAAGATTTCTTGCTTTACTTATCTGGAATTCCAAACCAATTCGACACCTTCGGTACCAGACAAATTCCTGTAAACAAATTATTTGGTTTGCATACAATGTAAGCGTCATGACAGGGACCAAAATATTGCGCCGTCTATTTTCCAACTTCGCCATGTGTACAACAATTTTCCCTACATACACATTGGCTGGCGACTTACACCCAGCGGACCAAAGCAAATGCGCATTCCGGGTCTCTTGGCATCAATTAAATCCTACAGCATAAACAGCTGCAAATACGAATTCAATACCTACCCTTACTAGCTATGCCATAAACACCATTTCCCAGTAACCTATCTAAAACCCATTAGCACATTTCCACATCGCATCGTCGTCTCTTTGTTTAGCCGCGACACACATTTCCAACAAAGATCCCATTAGCAGCCGACGAGTTCGGTTTTATTTGCTTTTCCGAAATCGTATTCCATGAATGCACTTTATGCCCTTTCTTTGTTCTAGGTTCGTTCTCATCTATGAAAGAGCACACATACCACCATGATCACGATTAGCGTGCGAGCTCTGCACGAGCAAGATATCGCTGAGTCGTAATATAACCATTAAGGCGGGCAGGTCACCCGCTATCCACCGTACCGGCGCCGGTGCGGTGTGTAAACGATAGACGGAATTCGAGTCGAGTGAGTCGGTTGCGCGTACAGTAGCACATATAAAGTAAAAAGAATTGTTGTGAGTTATCGCTTAAAGTAATATATCAAATTGTAAAATGTGTCACGTTGAACTAAGTGAAAAGTGCGTGTTTCATAGGTTTAAAAACTTCCAATTAAAGATAATAAAACATTAACGTACACGAACCTTGTGTTTCTTTTACCGTGCCGCAGCTTCCCGGGTGTTTCAACGTTCTGTTATTGTTTCCGGTAATCGTGTTTTGTATTCGGCGGTATTTCTGATGGTGGAAGAGGTGAACCATGTACCAAAGGTACATTACTTCTTCCCCACATACTCGTTATAATAGAGCAGGGAATAAATTTAAAGAACTGGCGACGCAAGAAAAGAACGACTCCAACAACGAAGACAGCATCAAAAAACATTGAGCGAGACAAATGGATTGCCAAGCAATGGAGAAAAAACAACGAATTGCAAAAGCAAATTCAAGAAGCTTTACAAGCAAAGGAACAACAGCAGCAACAACGACAGCAACAGAAACAACAGCAGCAGCAACCTCATGAACAATGACAACAGATACAACCACCAACAACTAGGAAAGAGGAGGTGCCGCCCATTATAGTCACACTTATGGAGGCTAAAGATATTATTAAACTAGGTGAGTTAACATGCAATGGTTTTAGAACAAGACATTTAAAATCAACAATATAAGTTTCTTGTGCCATAATTTGAAACACTATCACACCATTAAAGGTGCGTTGGGGAAAGCATGTAGCGAGTACTACGCGGACACGCCTAAGTCAGAAAAAACGGTCTCCATGCTCCTCAAGGGAGTGGATCCGTCCATTTCCCCCGAAGAATTGCTTGAGGAATTAAAAAATAACGAAACCGACAATTTAAAATCACTGTTGTAAAACCATTTCCCCCCGCCCTCTCTCGATGTCGCAGCCGCAAGTTGCCGTTCTTCATTGTCTCATTAAGTCCTGGCAGTAGAATTGATGCGCTCAGCCATATTAGAGTGCTTAATTATCAAACAATAAGTTGGGGGAAAATAAAAAAGTCTGTAGTATTCCAGAATACTACTGTCCTTATAATTATTAACTTTAACACTGAATCTCATTTTTTATCTAACACATCCTTAAAACATTCTCCTAACATATCTAACATTCTCATTTAATATATATCATAAATAAACATCCACAATATTCTATATCAAGTCAGTTTCAGTACACTTCATACATGCCCATTTTTTCATAACATGCCCCTTTTTCATTCGAAACATAGCTCTTTGATTTTCGTTCAAAGTTTATTCAAAATTAAAAGTCGCAGTAAATTAAGTGATACTTTGATAAAATGGATTTTTGTTCAAATTATAATTTACAGTAGATTAGAACACAATATTCTATAAGAAGAGAGAAAAATTCATTGTAAAGTTTCGACCCGGAATATCTTACGCGGATGCAGCAAAAGGAAGCCTCAACACTACCACTCCCTCTAACGACAATATTAAAAATTTCAATCTGGACATCATGGGTTACATCCAAAGCCTACAGGCCATGCTTCCTTCGCTGAGGCATATGTCAGAAACAGAAAAAAAAGGTCAGATTCTTTCAGTAATAACTTCCCATATTCTTTCCAGCTCTCCTTAAACTAACCATTATCTCCCTCAACACAGAATCCATTTACTCTAATATACGTAAGCAACACCTCCAGTTGTTTGTTGAAAAATTTTCCCCAGATATCCTCTTCCTTTCAGAGACTTGGCTCAAACCAAATTCCCGAGTTTCCATTCCCAATTATACTTTTGTTTCTAACCCCAGAACTAATGGATCCCACGGAGGTACCTGCATCTTAATACACAAAAAATTTCAATTTAGTGAAATTAGATTCACTAATATATTCAGCATTGAATACACGGGAGTTAAACTTTTTTGTGAGAACAATAAAGTGCTCGTCTTAGCATCCATTTATATTCACTCTTCACGACAACCAGATTTCCCAGATGCTGACATTTCTCAGATAATCCAACAGTCTGTTCCCGCTCCATTTATAATCGGGGGAGACTGGAATGCTCGTCATACAGCATTCAATGATAATAAATGCAACAAATATGGTCGTCAGTTGCTAGCCCTCCTCCCATCTTATCCATATACATACATTGACTCCCCATTACAGCCAACTCGTGTCACTAGCACAGCCAAGTCAACAATCGACTTCTTCCTCAAGTCCGATGATGTTCACTCAGCGGGTCGACCTACAGTCTCCTTTATATTTCCTTCTGACCATGGTTCCGTTCACACCACGATCCAAATCCCCTCTCTCGACCCACTCTAGTCGTCAAACCCTGTCCCAAACTTCACCAAAACAAATTGGAGAAAAGTCAATAGGGACATAGCGATAAGTTTCTCTGACTTGTATATCCCTGAAGCATCTAATTTACTCCCTACTGAAATCGATCACGCATCTTTAAGAATAGAGCAAATTCTCAAGGAGGCTCTCAGCAACAACACCCCGACAACCATTCATCATAACTATTTAGGAAAGCCTTTGCCCAGCATCCTAACCAAATTATTGCGCCTTAAAAGGCAGCTCCGCCGTAAACTTCATACAAGATACTGCCCTTTTATTAAAAGCCAAAACCAACTCCTATCCACTCTGATAAATGAGCAGTTGAAAAACTTCGCAGATGAAAACCACATCTCCACACTTAAAAATATCAAACCAAATCGAGATCTTTTCAAAAACATCAACCAATTAACTGGTCGTAAATATAAACACCGAATTGATCATCTCATCAACCCAATCAGCAATAATATTGCCCAGTCCGATACGGACATAGCAAATTGCCTCGCAGAACACTTTGCAAAGATTCATGAGCAAAATAATTCTCTCTCAACTCCTGGCTTCGAGAACACAGTAAACGAATACATCTCTAACAGATTATTCCCATCTTTTACTCCTTTCATCGGTGAATTTAACAACACAAACATAGCTTCACACCCCTTGGACACTACAAATTTTCTAACTGCAGACGAATTATCCGAGATCGTAAGATCAGGAAATAACAAAAAGTCAACTGGATTAGATGGAATCCCACGTCTTCTATTTAAAAGGCTACGCCCACCGAATCTACTTCCCATCCTCATTCTTCTTAATCATATAATTAATGCATCGCACTTCCCAGAGAACTGGAAAACTGCGGTAGTAATTCCTATTAAGAAGTCCGGTGTAGTAATAGCCCTTGCATTTATCGTCCAATATCCCTATTAAGTACATTAAGTAAGATACTGGAACGCAAGATCTACCAAAATCTTCTCTCATTTGCCAATGAGAATGCCCTCATTCCTAACTGTCAGTTCGGATTTCGTAAGCGACAATCCACATGTCATGCTCTACTAAAACTTACACACGACGTTACAACTGGTCTCCAAAACCAAAGCCCTACTGTGTGTATATCTCTCGATATTTCTAAGGCGTTTGATTGCGTCTGGATCTCAGGGCTTCTGTACAAACTGCACTCCATATTTAATCTAAACTCTCACACAACAAAGCTCTTAGCCTCTTATCTTTCTGACAGAAAATTCGTTGTGAGAATGAATTCTTCCGTCTCAGAAACCCGCAACATAACCGCGGGTGTTCCCCAAGGCTCTATTTTAGGACCAATTTTATATCTGTTATATACCGCGGATATTCCTCAACCCGTATCTGCTAATGTTGTGATGTTGAATTATGCTGATGATACATTAATTTACTCTAGCAGCAAATTTGTTAAGGCTGCAAGAAACCGCATTAACAATTTCCTCCCTAACCTATCATCATACTTTAATAAGTGGAAAATTCACCTTAACCCAAATAAAACGCAGCTCATAGTGTTCAAGGGCAAACACGAGCACTGTACAAACAACACTAGATGCTGCCACAACAAAATTAAACTTAACCTAAACAGCACTCTAATAAAACCCTCCAAAACCCTAAAATATCTGGGAATCACTTTTTCTAATAACTGGTCTTTTTCCTCCCACATTAAAAATTCCCTTCAAAAAGCCACAATTCAGCTTAATCTCTGTAGAAGAGTAATATGGAAACCTAATAGTCTCTCTCACAAAGTCAAACTGCTCATTTACAAACAAATTATCAGGCCCACACTCACGTACGCGTGCCCATTGTGGTACCATATCACTCCCTCCCAAATGGAGAAATTACGAGTATTCGAAAGAAAATGCTTTAGGTATGTCTCTGGGTTACATCGTCGTCCTAACTCCTATAAGTACTATAGTAACGTCGAACTCTACAATACCGCTAGTATTGAGCGCCTCGATAGACGATTCCTCGAGCTATCTATCAAATTTATCGAAAACCTACAAAATAATCCCAATCCCATAATAACCTCGCTCTTAGAGAACCCTCTAGATATCAGAACTAACTATCCCAACTGTCTCCACACCAGAGCTATATTTGCCTCAGGCAGACTGGTAAATGATTCAAACGAGATCATATACCACAACACCGAAGTTACCCCTAACCAGTTCAAATACTGTAACGTCCAACCATTTTCCAACATCCTACGTTTTTCCAACGAACAACCGGAAGGAAATACTCTTCCCCAAACCCATAACTGACCTCATTCCACATCCTTTAATTCATATATCCCATTAATTATAAAACTTTGTTTTGTTTATAGCTCATTTTATGATAATCAGAGTAAGTTAGGTTAAGTTATATTTATATTTAGGGTTAGGTATAGATTAAGTAAAGTAAAAATAAGAAATTCCTGGTTTTCTGACCTTTTCCAGGAAGACGAAACCCTACTAAATGTATAAACACACCTCTATCCTGTAACTCTTAAAACATTGTTTGGAAAATGTATTATAATAATAATTACATGTAAGCAATTGTCACGAATTTAATTTTAAGTCACTGTATTACTTAAATGTACAAATTCTAATTATGGTTAATAAATACAGTTTTGGAAAAAAAAAAAAATTGTAAAGTTAGTTGAGATTGGAAACTTGAGAAAAAGATAGAGTTGAGTTCGGAAAGAGTTAGTTTTGGAGAGTTGAGTTTTGAGAGTTGAGGAAGTTGAAAGTGAATTGTAAAGTTTTTTTTTAAAAAATAAGTTCAGTTGAGGATTGAGAATTAAAATAAAGCATAGTGAATATAAATTCGCAAAGATGAATCCTGAGTATTAATTAATATTAATAGATTTTAATAAAAGGTCCACGCTCTTCCGTCAACTGAGGAAGCACGGCGTCCCGGACATACAACACGCGTATTGCAATGCATGCGCTGTCAACGCTTCGGCCACGTGGCAACGAATTGCAACATGAAATTTAGATGCGTCAGCAATCATGGTACGCTGAGTAAAGAACAGCACTCGGATAAGAATAAATTATCCAGCGTCCTCCGTAAAAATACAGGTCACCCCGCTAATTTTAAAGGTTGCTCTAATTACCAACAGCTGAAAGTAAAGCTGGAAACCAGAAAGAAACAAGTTGAAGAAGAGAAACGAATGAAAACTCGTTCTTACAACAACTTCGTGGGACCTAGTGTGTCATATGCTCAAATGGCAAGTGGTGTAAAGAAATCACCAATCGTGGAACAACCAACAACCACACAACAACACAAAAGTGTCAGCACCAGAGGCACAAACAGACATAACAGCAATTTTATTGTCCATGCAAGCACAGTTTTCTGCGTTTGAAAAAAGCAACCGAAAAATTCTAAAAAAAAAAAAACTGACGGAACAAGTGGCTCGAATTGATTTTATCTATTCGCCACTGTCTCCAGATAACTCAACACCATAGACATAATGTTCTCTTCGGCTGAGGTAACGCTAACAATTATTGCTCTGAATTCAGTGATCCGAATGAAAAGAAGTGGTAATCTGAACTGGCAGCTGAAACCCGAACGCTCATATTTATTTTTGGGTAGCGAAACAAAGCTGAACCAAAGACACAAATTCATCATCATCATCGGCAATGGAACTGGGATTCGGTCTTGGCCTTATTTAACAAATCACTCCCCCGGTCCTGATCTTGAGCCGATGTCATCTAGTTTCGCACTCCCAGGCTCTGGAAGTCCTGGTCTACGCCATCGCTCCATCGCAGACAAGGTCTGCCACGCTGTCTTTTTACATACATCCTACCACAAAGATCTTCCCGGGCAGACTCCTCTTCGCTCATTCGAGCTAGGTGTCCCGCTCACCGGAGTCTACCGAGCTTGATTTTTCTAACAACATTAGCTTCAAGGTAGACGGCGTACAACTCATGGTTGTAGCGTCTCCGGAATCGTCCTCCCATCATATACGGGGCCAACAATTCTCCTACAGACCTTCCTCTCGAACGGGGTTAAGAGTTCAGAGTGCCTTTTATTGAGCACGCAGGTTTCAGATCCATACATGAGTACTGATAAGACCATGGTCTTGACAGTAGTAGCTTGGGTGTTCTGGATAAATTTCGGCATTTAAAGAGGCTTGCCAGACCGTAGAAGCCAAACCGAAATTGACCAATCATGGCTTTAGCGTATGGGGCTATCCGATCTTGTACTCGTAGATAGAGGAGAGTATCTTATAGGATGTACTCAGCAAAGTTATACTCCTATAGTTGCAGCACAGTATGATATCTCCCTTTTTATGTATGTGCAAAATAATACCAGGACAGCAATCTTCTGGCATCTCCTCTTGCTCCCATACGTGCACCACGATCTCATCAATTGCGTGATGTAACGCTGTCCCTCCTTGTTTGATCAGCGCTGCTTGTACGCTATCAGTTCCGGGGGCTTTATTTGATTTGAGCTGTCTTATGGCTTTTAATGTTTCCTCAATGCTCGGTGGCGGCAGCATTTGGTCTTTATCTTGTATTGGTGGAGCCTCCAATTCTTCTGTGAGCTGACCATTTAGCAATTCATTGAAGTGCACTTCCCATCACTCCAGAATGCCTTCAGGATCGGTGATCAGATTACGCTCTTTATCTTTGCAGTAAGTGCAGCGTGGTGCGGGCCTCGCTCTCTAGTTTTCTCTATTTCACAGACTAGATTTTTTCCCTCCGCACTTTTCTTTGGTCTCTGGGGTCTTGTTTCAGATCTTCTATGCTCGTTGTATTTCTCCTCGCGTACCTGCGTCCTGTGAGACTGTTGCGTTGCCGGTATGCAGCATTTTTACGTTCAGTTGCTGGTTTGCACTCATCATCAAACCAGTCGTTCCGATCTCTACGACTACTGCCTAAGATGGAGTTGGCAGTACTAATGACAGTATTCTTAAGGCGTAAGCATTTCTCTTCTACGCCCGGCATTCTGTCCCCAGGACTTACTCTCCCCCCGTCGAGCTCTTCGAGTACGAGTCTTAACGCATGACCAAAGGTGTTGCTGGTGTTCGCATTGCGTAAGGCAGCCGTGTTGATCCAAATTTGATCCGCGGATGCGATACATCTCCGTAAGGCAATCCGCACTCGGAAAACTGTACCAACAAGATAGTGATCCGAGTTGACGTTGGCACCTCGGTACGTTCGTACGGTCATCAGGCTCAAGGAGTGGCGGCGATCTATCAACACGTGGCCAATTTGGTTGCAAGTGTCTCCATCAGGTGATACCCAGGTGGCTTTGTGGATACCTTTACGCGGAAACCTGGTATTTGCAACGACCAAGTTTTTCGATGTCGCCAGTTCGATGGCTCGTAGTCCATTGTCATTAGTGTTCTCATGCAAACTATGGGAACCTGCGTAGTGCCTGAAAACCGGCTCCCGACCTATTTTCGCATTCAAATCACCAAGAACGATTTCCACATCCTATCTAGGGCAGGCATTGGGGGCCCGTTCGACTTTCTCGTAGTATTCTTCTTTTTCGTCGTCAGGGGACTCCTCTGTAGGTCCGTGAACGTTTATGAGGCTTATGTTCTTAAACTTGCCTCGCACGCGAAGAGTACATAGCCTTTCGCTTATTGTATTAAAGCCGATAATGGCCGGCTTCAGTTTTTGGCTGACTAGAGAGCCTACCCCGAGCACATGGTGTTTTGCGTGACAGCTGTAATAAATGTCATACTCGTTTATTTGAATAACACCACTCCCCGTCCATCTTATTTCTTGTAATGCTGTTATGTCAGCCTTATATTCGGACAGGGCATCGGCTAGTTGCTGTGCAGCTCGCGCTCTGTATAGTGAGCGGACGTTCCATGAAAAAATTCTTAAACCGTTTAGCCATTTTCGTTTCCGGGGTCGTCGTCGTGTATCCGTTCCATATCCGGACTTGTTAAGTTTGCCATAATAATTCATTTTTACGGACATGGTTATTACCCTTGCGCCAACCTTTCTCAGGATGTTGCTGCATGCATTGGTTCACTTCTTGGCGGGTGCCAAAGTAGCTATCAAGGATCGTCTTGGCCTTCGCCGGTTTTTTTTTTTTTTAACTAACGCGCGCACAAAAGGGGATGAAGTACCCTTAAATGTCAGAGCACAGTGCGAGCGGATGGAGAGGAAGTGGATAAGGAAAGGAGGTGTTGATGTATATTGGTCTTGAATGTCTGGACATCACAACGGCCAGGAAACACATGATTAGGCAGAACATTCCACATTCATGTGGTTCGGCTACAGAATGACCCTCTATGTTTATTTGTACGCCTAAAGTCCACTTTCAGCGTGAACTAATGCCCATTCACAGATTGACGGGTATCGCGGGAAAATGTCTGAAGTGTCGGAACACATTCAGCAAGTTCAGTTGAGCAACGACCGTGATAATACGTATAGAAAAGAGACAGACATGATACGTTGCGCCTGTGTTCTAAGGGCGGAATTGATCAACTTACGACTGGGTCCCCAATATGTTTCACTGCGCGTTTTTGCATCCTGTCGAGCACGTGTAATGCAGTTTTGGATGCGCCTGAACAAATATGGGAGTTGAACTCCATTTTTGGACGAATATACGCCTTGTAAATAGTGGCCAGGTTGCATGGAGTGAAGTATCGTTTGCATCTCTTAAGGAATCCGATACATTTGGCTGCACTTCTCGCAGCTTCAAATATGTGGTCATTCCAGTTAAGAGTCGACTTAATTCGAGTGCCGAGGATTGATAATTCCTTGGCTTCGTCGATGCAAGTGCCGTTCATAGACAGTATATTTACTTTGGGGTTCACCTTTGACGACAAGAGGCAGCACTGAATTTAGGGCATTGAATTCTACTCGATTAGATAATCCCCATTGATATATCTTGTTGAGGTCTGAATTCAATGTATCAAGCATAAGTTACTGGTTGATAGTGACGTTCGAAGAGTTTGGACGGGAGTGTTCGTATGAGTATAAGAAACTCAACCTGCGTTCATCAGCAATCGAGTGCATTGGGTTGTGAGTAATTGACAAGAGATCATTTATAAAGATAAGGAAGAGACTGGGTGAGAGTACCGAACCCTGGGGGACACCTGCATTAATTTGATGGGATACAGATTTGACACCATCAAGAACCACTTGGATTGAACGGCCGGAAAAATAGTCTCTCATCCATTGGATCAGGGGATTGTCCACTCCATATGAATGGTTTTGAAATATTCAATGCGACTACCTTGCTTTCACCGAGGTAGTGAATGGAATGGCTCCACTTTGCGGTAAGGTACGCCATCAGATCTACTGTGAGCCTGTTCTACGAAAGCCATATTGGCGGTCATTGAGGAGGTCATTTGATTCCAGATATTTCGAAAGTTGACGGTTGATAAGAGATTCCATTACCTTGGAGAGAATAGAAGTTAGTGCTATGGGTCGATAAGAAGAAAAGGATAATTTGTTACCCTTTTTGGGAAATGGCTGAATGTTCGCTGATTTCCATCTATTTGGGAAACGACCAGTAGAATAAGACAAATGGAAGAGTTTCCGCAGTGGTTCAGTGAGTGAAGAGGAGCAGCTCTTCAAGAGGATTGGGGGAATGCCGTCCGGACCAGCGGATTTTTGTGCGTTTACCTCTTTGAGTGCGCGGGCAACAGTACGCGTTTGGAAGCGAATCTGGCTCATGGTGTGCTGCTTATGCTCAAGTTGAGGTGGAACTGATGTGGTATCAGGCAGCGTTGGGTTGGCTGCAAAATGTGCAGGAAGTATATTCTTCTTCTCTGCTTCTCTATTGCAGTGGTTACTGGTTTGTCATCGACTATAAGCGATGGAGTGGATGAGGAGACCGAGTTTTGAATGTTTTTCACGAATGCCCAGAAGTTTCTACTACCTGTGGGAGAGTGTAGTTTTTTTTGTCTCACTCTCTGGCCATGCAAGAACTTGGCGCGTTGAATACACATTCCTAGCTCTCTTAAATCTTTTCCGGTTTTCCTCAGTATTGTTTGATTTATACAACCGGAAGCTCAACTCTTTAGCTTTATTGGCTTTGTGGGGGTTCTCTACATCACACGGAGAACCAACCCACAACCCTAACCTGCAACCATGCAAAAACCCGATCCGCAACAGCATACATCTCACCAATCCGCAATAAAAACCTCCAAACCTCCAACAGAATATAATTCAACCGAATATATTCTAATCATCCCGGCATTCATTTTCCCAAAATTGCTTCGGTCAATTATCTATATTTCCTCAACGCAACCAAGCAATCCACATTTCCCCGAAATTCGTATGCCATAACAAACGCATATCCAAATCCTCAACGGAACACTACCAACTAACTAAGCCGCACACATTTCCCCGAAATTACTTCGGTTAACATTTCATCTAAACGATATTCCTTGCTTGCACCCAAGCAACTTCAATTTCCTGGTATACACAACCAACGAATCCAACTTAGCTTACACCGCAAGGATTCGCTGGAACTAAATTCCTATGCTGGCATAGCAACTCTTCCACTAAATTCTTAGGAAGCGGCAATGAGTTTACGACGCCACTGCCACAACGCAATGGATTTTCGATTTCATAAGTCAGTCGTTGTTCAACCGCCAAACCACACACACCGAGTCAGTCCAGATTCAACCGCCGCCGGGTCCGGGCATAAAAAAGTCGAATTCAAACTGCAAAATAGTCCTTGGTGAATATATAAAACGTACAATCAGTGACAGTACACATTGCCGTTAAATTAAGAAACAAGTTTTACATTATATAACGATATACAGAGATGTATACGAGGGTTGCCTTTTATATTTCGGGATTAGAGAACAAAAACAAATATTGATCATCGAAAATCACTTTATTGTTTTTCAAAATATTCCCCATGAAGATCTATACACTTTTGCATGCGTTTGAACCAATTGTCGAAGCACTTTTGCCACTCTGATTGAGGTATCTCCAACACACGCATTCTGAATGCAGCAACCGCTTCTTCAGGTGTCGAAAAACGTTGACCTCTCAGTTTGTTTTTTACGTACGGGAATAAAAAGAAGTCATTCGGTGCCAAGTCAGGACTATACGGCGGATGACCCATCAAATCGATGTTTTGGGTGCTCAAAAATGAAGTTGTCGCAGCCGATGTGTGAGAGCTCGCATTGTCGTGGTGAAGAGTGATCCGTCTTCGGCGGTTGGTTTTCCTGATTTCTTGGAAGACAACTGGCAAACAAATGGTTGTGTACCACTCAGAATTGACTGTTCTGCGTTGTTCTAGTGGCACGGTTGCGACATGTCCAGTTTTTCCGAAAAAACAGGCGACCATTTGCTTGGAAGTGCTTCGTGCGCGAACAACTTTTATTGGATTTGGCTCATCTTGAAACACCCAGACAGTCGACTGCTGTTTACTTTCGGGCTCATACGCGTAAATCCACGATTCATCACCTGTCATGATGTCATACACGTGTTTCGAAGCACAGCGACCGTATTTTTTGAGCATTTCTTTCGACCAATTGACACGAGCCTTTTTTGGGCGATTGACAAATTGTGTGGGATCCAACGCGAACAAATTTTTTTGACAGTCAAATGTTTATGCAATATTGAATGTATGCTGGTCCCACTAACGCCTAAGGTTGTCTCAATCTCACGATAGGTCACATGACGATCTTCCAATATCAGTTCGCGCACAGCATCAATGGTTTTCGGAACAACAACTGATTTTGGACGACCTTCACGAAATTCATCTTGGAGTGAACTACTACCACGATTGAATTCACCATACCATCGATAAACACTGGTCTTTGATGGAGCTTCATCGCCAAAAATTGAATTAAGTTCATCCATGCACTGTTGCTGAGTTAATCCACGCCGAAAGTTGTAAAAAATAATCGCATGAAAATGTTGACGATTTAATTCCATTTTTGGGCCGAGGTGAATCTTTTAAGTTACTGTAAACAACACAAATAGCGCTCGTATGTCAAAACGTTCTGAGTGCGTATAACCTCAAAAATGTCCAACTTTACGACAGAGCTGTCAATTGCCGGATTGCAACACTAGGGTTGCCAAATCCCGAAACATAAGAGGCAACCCTCGTACACCAAATCACTTGTTCGTGTAACGTATATATGTGTCCGTGTAAGTGTAAGGAATGTTGCCTATAAGTAAAACCGAAACATTTTGTCTATAAGAAAGAATAAACGGAACGTAAGAAGAACGCAATAAAGCCAAATAAATCGTGAACGACTGTGCGTTTTATTTTCCCTTCTTCTCTCCCCGGTCAGCGACCATTGTCGAGCTTATTTCTTTCAGTGACGTGTTGGGGGCGCAGTGAAACCGCGTCCGTGCTGGCGCCTACCTAGATCCCCCACAGCTTCTCTGCACCCGGAATCGAACCACATATTCCTTTTCGGTTTAATACTCTTTACTCTGTGTGGAATAAAGGTCCGCATGCCAAGTAGAATCGTGTTTGTCAATGTGTCCGCTATGGAGTCAACATCGTTATTGAGGAAAAATAACGACCAATTTAACCTCCCAAAAAAAGTCGTTCAGACCTTCCCAGTTGGCTTTCTCGTAGAACCATACTGTTCTTTTCGGAGCGTTCTCATTAACGTTACTGTTGCTTAGAGGAAATTTAGCTCAGACGACACAGTGGTCTGAAGTGCCCAAGGGCGAAGAAACTTCAATTGTGTATTTGTTTGGGTGGGAGGTGAGAAACAGGTCCAGTGTGTTGGCGAAATGACCATCTATATCTGGTACCCGTGTTGGCTCATTGACAAGTTGGGTTAAGCTATTTGAATCAGCAAAAAGCTCGACATATTGACCTTCGGGTGTTGTTGTTCCGGAGGGACGAAGCCACTGAGAGTTATGCACATTAAAATCACCCGCGATAACGATTTCAGTGTGCGGATATAGGGTCAAGATCCTATCGATAGAATCAGACAGAGCATCAAATTCGTTAAAGGATGCATTTCTATCCAAGTTTGGACTTCTGTAAAGAAAGCAGTAATGTATGATATGCTTACGAACGTGTAGTTTTAGCAAAGAGAAATTAAATTCTGGGTTGGAACTGAGCCCATATTGTGGCAGAAGCTGATAAGCAATATCATTTCGTATGTATGTGGCTATACCACGATGTGGAAAGAACAGTGCCACTAAGTTATATCCGGGTAGATTATTATCGGAAATATCTGTATTAGTAATTACCTGGGTTTTGCTAAGTGTAAGGATAGTTGGATTCTGGATAGAAACATGGACAGATACAGAAGAGAAATTGCATCTCAAGCCGCGAATGTTACACAAATCAACGCGAAATTCCCACTCCATTGAAATGGCCCTATACAGAAAACCAATACCGCCTCGGGAAAGGATGTAAGTCGGGACCAGCAATAGATAAGCGAAAGCAACCACTACAGGTGTTATGCCCTTGTAGTATGTGCCCCACTAGATCCGTGCCGAAATCCAGGTCACATCCCTTCCGTGATGAACATTATGCCACTCAGACACAAAAAACTCTCCAAAGATTATTCGAGTGTATCGATGCCCGAGGGACGCAGACAGAGGTGCAAAAAAAAGAAAAACAGACACAAGGGATGGAGAGGGTAGAGAGTTTTCCCGCACTCTCCATCACTCGCGTGTATATTCTCGCACTTTTCACAGCACTAAGACGCGTGTCCGGAGATCCGTTTGTTTGCATAGGATCGCACATAAAACTTTGCACTGCACTCGGACGCGTGTGTGAAGATCCGTTTGTTTGTTTAAGATCCCACAGTAAGACTTCGCGGCCGAACCGATAGTGCAATTGGGTATCTTATGTGTATCTAAGAATCCCAAAACGGATTGCACAATTGATCCGATGGTACGGATCACGAGGCTTTTACGCTACCCAACGGGTTGAAAGCAATCAGTGACTTTGCCCCGTATGTTCGCTCCCATCCCCACGTAATTGTGCTAGCACACAAAATAAACATGCAAGGGTGACAAAATAAAATACCGAAAATGTTGCTGTATTTGCCAGGGCATTATTCGACACATGAACTTTATGAAAACGCTAACGTTAAGCCGGTAGAATTTCTTATTGACAAAATCACTCGAAACTTCTTCGTCAATTGTTCTTTTTCTGACAATGTTGTTGTTTCCCGTCTTGCGTTATCCTAAATCACTACATATGTACTCTGTCTATGAAAATTCTATCGAGGTCATTATTACATAAAATAACCGGAAACCTGTGCAATATTAGTCTTAAGATTCAAATAAGGGTTTTTTCTTGTAGTTTTCCCCTAATCATTTATTATTTATTATTCATTAAAATTGTGCTATTTTCGTTATATAGATTTAAGATTATAATTGTAAAGGAATTGCTGTCCTAAAACTCTGAAATACTAGTTGTAAAACAAAAATGTATTATCTACTTAATAAAAATAATTGAATTGAATTGAATTGAGCCAATAAGTTAACATAAGAATAATATTTGTAAAATAGGACATGCATTTAATCCTACATAAAGAAATATTTATAACTTGATGTTAAATTAAAATAAATGCCGACTTTAAAAAAAAAATCGACTTCAAAATCCCCTTATGCGCGGGTGTTTGTGTAAAAAAAACTAAATACCGCAGCAAGTCAGAGAATTCCATCATTTCTATAGGTACTATCGCGATCGCTGCTCAACTGAACTCGGTAATGTATTCCACCATCTCTTTAAAATGTTCCATCTCCATACAGTATCCTTCGAATTTCCTTCCGATCATGGGTCCGTCCACACCACTGTCCAAATCCCAGCCCTCGAACCATGTTACTCATTCAATCCAATCCCGAATTTCTCCAGGACAAACTGGAAAAGAGTCAATAGGGACATTGCTGCCAGTTTTACAGACTATACTTTGCTAGATACTTCAAATCTACTCCCTGCTGAAATTGATCAAGCAGCCTTAAGAATAGAGCAAATATTAAAAAATGCCCTCTTCAGCCACACACCTACGCCCATCCCTCATAATCATCTAGGAAAACCTTACCCAACATCCTTACAAAACTGTTACGCGTAAAAAACCAGCTTAGACGAAAACTACATAACAGTTACCCCCCTTTCATTAAAAATCAAATCCAACTCTTGACTACCCTGATAAATGGACAACTAAAACGATTTGCCGACCAGGCTTACACGTCTATACTTAAAAATATTAAACCCAATCGTGATTTATTCAAAAATATCAACAGACTAACGGGTCGAAAATACAAACCCCGAATCGATTATATTATCAACCCTACTAACAATCATCCAGTCCAATCAGATATTGACATAGCAAACTGTCTAGCTAATCACTTTTATAAAATCCATCAACAAAACGACTCTCTCTCAGTCTCCAATTTTCAAGATACTGTAAACGACTACATCTCACGCACAATGATCCCATCCTTCACCCCTTTCATCGCGGAATTCAACGAAACAAACAAAGCGTCTCATCCTCTGGATAATGCGACCTTCCTAACAGCAGGCGAATTATCTGAATTTATAACATCACGCAATAACAAGAAGTCGACAGGCTTAGATGGAATTCCAAACTGTCTTTACAAAAGACTTCTCCCGTCAAATCTAGTCCCTATTCTCGTTCTTCTCAACCACATAATTAACGGATTACATTTCCCAGATAACTGTAAAACCACGGTTATAGTCCCTATCAGTAAGTCCAGTCCTTCCAACAACCCCAGCAACTATCGTCCAATTTCGTTATTAAGCACACTAAGCAAGATATTGGAATGCAAGATATATCGAAATCTCCTTTCATTTGCTAATAACAACGCTATTATCCCAAATTCCCAGTTTGGGTTTCGCTCACAACACTCCACCTGTCATGCTCTGTTAAAACTAACGCACGATGTCACAACTAATCTTCAAAACCAAAGCCCGACGGTCTGTACCTCTCTCGACATATCTAAAGCATTCGACTGTTTGGATCTCAGGACTGCTTTACAAGCTGCACTACATATTTGGATTAAACACCCATACTACCAAACTTCTTACTTCCTACCTCTCTGGTAGAAAATTCATGGTCAAAATAAATTCTTCTATCTCCCAATCGTATAATATAACCGCAGGGGTTCAATTCTTGGACCACTATTATACCTCCTTTATACTTCAGACATACCGCAGCGTCAATTACCCAATACCGTAATATTGAATTACGCTGATGACACCATCGTCTACTCCAGCAGCAAGTTTGTAAAAAAGGCAAGAAACCGCATTAATAACTTCCTCCCAAATCTATCAACATACTTCAATAAATGGAAAATTCGCCTAAATCCTGATAAAACCCAGCTTATAGTGTTTAAGGGTAAAAATGAGCACTGCACAAACAACACAAGGCGCACCCACAACAAAATTAGACTCAAACTAAATAACACCCAGATAAAACCTTCTAAAACTTTAAAATATCTGGGAATAACCTTTTCCAATGACCTTTCATTCTTCACCCACATTAAAAATACTTTACGTAAAGCCACAATACAACTGAATCTCTGTAGAAGAGTGATGTGGAAACCCAACGGTCTCTCTCACAAAGTCAAATTGCTGATCTATAAACAAATAATCAGACCTACACTGACATATGCGTGTCCACTGTGGTATCATATAACACCAGCCCAAATGGAGAAGCTACGCACTTTCGGAAGGAAATGCTTCAGGCTGATCACTGGCCTCAACCGACAACCCAACTCTTACAAGTATTACAATAACAGCTTGCTATACAATGCCGCTAATATTGACCGTCTCGATAGACGCTTTCTAGAGCTGTCTATCAAATTTATTGAAAACCTCCCAAATAATCCCAACCCCAGTCAGCCGCGAACTCTCTTACAGAGAACACCAGTTTTGAATAGTGCACCAGTTAAAAAGTGAAGTGACTACCTATTTAAAAAGTAAAAGTATTTCAAGAGACATTTTTGACAACAGATAAAACTCCTAAGAATTCACAAACAAAACACAACAAAGACACATCAGGTAAGAAACCCAAAATATGGCCCTAGGGCCAAACCAGCATACCGGCAACAGGTTCCTAGAACTGGGAGAATGCTCACTCTCAGGCTCTGCAACCAACGTGCCAACAAAAAAGAAAAGACAGTCCGGCAGCCCATTGTCTTTCGATTTCCCTGCTTTGCCGAACAAAGCAATTTTAAAAACACCTCGGTTTATTCAAATTCACCCAACCGATGCTTCAAGGCCACTAACATCTGTTAACGTCTTTGTGCTGAAGAGAATAATTGATTCTATTAGTACACAGTACGAAAGAATAACCCTGCTTAGGGATGGCTCCATACTAATTCTAGTCAAAGACCAGGATACAGCAGATAGATTCATCCAATCCAAACGATTCGAATCAATCTGTCCGGTCGACATAAGACTACACCCCAAACTAAACATCTCTAAAGGAATCGTTTACGCCCCCTGTCTTATAAACGTCCCAGAACCTGATATATTATCAGAAATGAATTCCCAAGGCATTGTTGATGTATTTAAATTCACCAAAATGATGAATGGAGAAAGGAAGCCCAAAGGCCTAATGCTATTTTCATTTGACCGTCTTCAACCACCAGCAACAATTGAAATCGGCTGGTACAACACCAAGGTCAAGGAATACATTCCGAGGCCTATGCGTTGCTGACAATGCCAATTACTAGGCCACATGGCAAAATGGTGCAAAAATACAACGGCATGCAATAGATGCAATCTTCCACCCCACCCTGAAACTGAATGCATAAGAACAATCTGTGCAAACTGTCACGGCCCCCACCCGGCATCTTCCTCCACATGCCCAAAATATATGCAATACCAACAAATTTTAATAATACAAACAAAAACTAAAACATCCCTATCCGATGCTAAACGCATATACAGAGAACAAAATCCCATACAAACAACAAATAATGATCTCTATTCGGAACAAATAAAGAAAACCGCGTCCGCATTAAAAACACCAACTGGTGCCAATTCAGTCCCAACAAAACACATACAAGACCCAATGCCCGCAAACAAAACTGCTACCAAAGAAACACATATATTTCCCTCCACCTCCTATGCAACCTTAAAGGAAATAGAAAAGCGAAAACACCCTATCGTACAACAAAACACAATAAAAAACAAAACACGAAACGCTTCTCCCATACAAACTCAAACACACACAAACAAACCGAAACACACTCCAGCAGAAATGCAAAAATCCCGTTTAGACTCAACGGAAAATTTCCCTTTACCTGATCATGGAAAGATATGATCCTAATCTCTGTCACCAACACATTGACTCCGCGGCACAGGGCGAC
Organism: Microdon myrmicae; assembly: GCA_963931805.1. NCBI lineage: Eukaryota > Metazoa > Arthropoda > Insecta > Diptera > Syrphidae > Microdon > Microdon myrmicae. The sequence continues at coordinate 96,280,061 of OZ007501.1, read as the reverse complement.
TTTCACTCAAACCAATCCGAGCGGATTGGACAACTGAGTGAAACGAGCTGTGTGGCGCGGAGTCAGATAACCAATCACCGTTATATTGACTCCCCCACTTTGAACACCACAACAAACACTAACAACAACCCAAACGGGTTCCACAATAACTATCACGAACTACAGATCCTTATAAAGGAACTAAAACCAGCGATCATAGCATTGCAAGAAACTCACTTACCCCAGTCCTCAAATGCTAAAGTGCCTCGGGAATACAAAACCTACTTCAACAACCTCACAGGAAACAACTCCTCTAAACAAGGGTCCGGTATACTAATACATAGGGCCCTTAACCATAGACACCTCAACATTACTTCCCCTTTCTCGGTAACCGCAATCGAACTTACAGGGAAACTAAGTTTAACTGTTATCTCAATTTACATCCCACTCAACCAACCATTCAATCTTGCGGATCTGAATAACATAACTCAAAACATACACACACCAATCCTCCTAGTGGGGGATTTCAATGCATGGAGTACAATATGGGGATCACGAACAACAAACAAAAGAGGTAAAATCGTTGAACAATTTTTGCTACAATCCCACTTGGTAATACTGAATAACGACAAGCCAACCCACTTTTCCACACACAAAACCTTTACAATCGTAGACCTTTCCATAATATCAGCCCAACTTTCTCCCATAACTAACTGGGAAATATTAGACAATCTGCATGGAAGCGATCACTTCCCGATTAAAATCTCTGTCTCGACTGGCAACGGCAATAAGAAAAAGATCAAACTCCTCCCCAAGTTCCAATCTGACCGTGCCAATTGGGATAAATTTCAAACATTAACCACACAATTCCTTAGCTCTCATAGCGCAAAACAAAATATTAACCAAGAAGCAGGTATTATTACAAAAATGACTAGAGCGGCCGCCAACATGTCCATTCCGCAGACAACAAGAAGGTTCCATAAAACCGTTGTCCCATGGTGGAATACCGAACTGGCAAAATTACGGACCGAAAAACAATCAGCTTGGAAAATCTTCAAGAAACATCCAACGGACCAGCATCTAATAACATATAAAAAACTTAACGCCCTGTTTCGGAGAACTGCCAAAATTAAAAAGGCCAAATCATTTCAATCCTTCACGGCAAAATTAACACCCAATTCCACCCCAAAAAAGATATGGTCTGATATAAAAACGCTCACAGGCAATTATAATCCCCCTGGCATTACGGCAATAAATATCGGCACTAATATACTTACATGTCCTCAAAAAATAGCCGAACATCTAGCCGAATCCTGGGCAAATATAAAGTTTAATTTTCATCCAAACTTCCACGCAGCAAAAAAACAAATGCAGGAACACCCAATGCGAATAACCACCCCAGGGAACACCTATCTCAATGCCATAGAAAGTCCCATAATGGGAATAGAATTTGAATCCAGTCTGCATTCTGCAAAAGGAAAAACCCCGGGCTTCGACAGAATAGATTATGCTATGGTCAAAAACAGCCCTCCGATCATGAAACAGCGTCTACTAGCTCTATTTAGCCACATTTATAAATCAGGCGTCATACCACAAACATGGAAAACATCCACTGTCATACCCATTTTAAAGTCCGATGGGGAAACCGACACAATCAATAGCTACCGCCCTATTTCCCTCCTCCCCTGCTTAGACAAATTGTTAGAAAAAATTATCGCAAAAAGGCTCAACTGGTATTTAGAGAAATATACCCTTATAAGTTTGCAGCAAGTTGGATTTAAAAAAAGTCGAGGTACAATGGATGCCCTCCTTCACCTTGATAACTACATTACTTCTGCACTTTCCTGCAAAAAGCATACCTCCATTCTAACAATAAATTTCGAAAAGGCCTTCGACCGCATCGGCCTCCACGTCATACTGAACAAACTTGAAAAATGGGAAATAGGAGGTAATATGTTCAATTTTATCAGATCTTTCCTGTGTTTGTTCCGGGGTACACAATCTAGAAACCGGTATCCCCCAAGGATCCCCACTCTCAGTAGTTTTATTCAAAATAGCGTTTGAAGATCTAAGTATTATACTGGCAAAATATAAAGTTGTAAAATATTGTATCTACGCAGATGATCTCATTGTATTCAGTAATGTCAACAATTTAGAATTTATCAGTCAAACTTTTGAAAATATTCTCTCAGATATTAGAATGTGGGGTCATTATTCCGGAGCCAAAATCTCAAACAAGAAAACCAAAATATTACACATATGTAAAAAACACAGTTGTAATAAATTGTTAACAGTTAACTTTGAAAACTCCACCATCAGCAATGTTAATACACTAAAAATTCTAGGTCTACAACTTGACAGTAAATACAACTTCAAAAATCAATGTCTAGCTCTTAAGAAAAACTTAGATCTAAGGTTAAATATCATTAAATACTTAGGATCAAAAAAGAGTTTTGTTCATACTAATACACTAACAAACATCACCAGAGCAATTATATTATCGAAAATAGATTACGGCCTACCAATATCCGGGAAATGCAGCAAAACTAACCTACAACTAGTGAAATCCCCCTATCACACAGCAGCCCGAATAAGTACAGGTGCATTCAGAACCACCCCAATAACAAACATTCTAGCAGAAAGTGGACTCCCGACGATTGAAAATCGAATGAAGTACCATTCAGCCAAGCTAGTTGTCAAACTTACCGCCACACCGGAGACACCCATAGTGGAGGATATTAAACACATCCTTAGGAGGAAACGGCCCCAAAGGTACTTGTCGGCCCTAGGACAGGCAATACGAGGGTTGCCTTTTATATTTCGGGATTAGAGAACAAAAACAAATATTGATCATCGAAAATCACTTTATTGTTTTTCAAAATATTCCCCATGAAGATCTATACACTTTTGCATGCGTTTGAACCAATTGTCGAAACACTTTTGCCACTCTGATTGAGGTATCTCCAACACATGCATTCTGAATGCAGCAACCGCTTCTTCAGGTGTCGAAAAACGTTGACCTCTCAGTTTGTTTTTTACTAGGGGAATAAAAAGAAGTCATTCGGTGCCAAGTCAGGACTATACGGCGGATGACCCATCAAATCGATGTTTTGGGTGCTCAAAAATGCAGTTGTCGCAGCCGATGTGTGAGAGCTCGCACTGTCGTGGTGAAGAGTGATCCGTCTTCGGCGGTTGGTTTTCCTGATTTCTTGGAAGACAACTGGCAAACAAATGGTTGTGTACCACTCAGAATTGACTGTTCTGCGTTGCTCTAGTGGTACGGTTGCGACATGTCCAGTTTTTCCGAAAAAACAGGCGACCATTTGCTTGGAATTGCTTCGTGCGCGAACAACTTTTGTTGGATTTGGCTCATCTTGAAACACCCAGACAGTCGACTGCTGTTTACTTTCGGGCTCATACGCGTAAATCCACGATTCATCACCTGTCACGATGTCATAGACGTGTTTCGAAGCACTGGGACCGTATTTTTTGAGCATTTCTTTCGACCAATTGACACGAGCCTTTTTTTGGGCGATTGACAAATTGCGTGGGATCCCACGCGAACAAATTTTTTTGACAGTCAAATGTTTATGCAATGTTGAATGTATGCTGGTCCCACTAACGCCTAAGGTTGTCTCAATCTCACGATAGGTCACATGACGATCTTCCAATATCAGTTCGCGCACAGCATCAATGGTTTTCGGAACAACAACGGATTTTGGACGACCTTCACGAAATTCATCTTGGAGTGAACTACTACCACGATTGAATTCACCATACCATCGATAAACACTGGTCCTTGATGGAGCTTCATCGCCAAAAATTGAATTAAGTTCATCCATGCACTGTTGCTGAGTTAATCCACGCCGAAAGTTGTAAAAAATAATCGCACGAAAATGTTGACGATTTAATTCCATTTTTGGGCCGAGGTGAATCTTTTAAGTTACTGTAAACAACACAAATAGCGCTCGTATGTCAAAACGTTCTGAGTGCGTATAACCTCAAAAATGTCCAACTTTACGACAGAGCTGTCAATTGCCGGATTGCAACACTAGGGTTGCCAAATCCCGAAACATAAGAGGCAACCCTCGTATTACTTGCGCACCAATTCCGAATAAACATTAAACCACAAAAGGCAAGGACAATTCACCCCCCATGGTTATTATCACCTAAGATATTCAACACCGATTTAAGCCTACTCCCAAAAACTAGAACAAACCACCTAGAATACCAACAACATTATCAACATATCAAAAACCAGCACCGCCAGTGGAACCTACTTTTCACCGATGGATCCAACACAGAGGACGGCTCGTCATTTGCGATAGTCAACAGCGCAAAAATAGTAATCAGAAAGGGACTTATACCCGAATTCTGTTCCATATTTTCGTCCGAAGCAACCGCTGTACTGGAAGCAATTAAGTTAGTAAAAAAGGACAAGACACTTATTTGTACAGACAGCCTATCAACCATCCAAGCAATAAGGAACCCAAACAATAGAAACCGAATCATTCACTTGATCCAGCATAGTTTATTCTATAAACAAAACAAAATAAAGCTTCTCTGGGTGCCAAGCCATAGTGGGATAGCAGGCAACGAAGCAGCAGATGCTGCTGCAAAACTGGCCATCAAGGAACCTCTAATAACCTTTTTCGTTGAAAACAGCAAGGACTTACATAGATACTTTAATAGTGAGCTCCACAACTTAGAACAAAAGGACTGGGCAGACTACAGGCATATGTATGCAGTAGTAAACCCCAGAAGAGAACCCATCACATATCCACCAACAGCCGCAAAACATAAAATCAGGTGCTTCCTCCGACTGGGCCTTGGGCACACATTTATCACCAACCAACATCTCATCAACAGGAGTAATCCCCCTACCTGCCACATCTGTACATCCAACTCCAGCCTATCCTCCAAACACATACTATTTGAATGTGCAGGGGTAAAAGACCTCGTTCGCCAACATTACAACGACGACATCCTCAACATCATATCCCAACCATCATCATCTAATATCGATAAGCTCTACAAACTACTAACCTTAGTTAAGCTACAAAATCTAGTGTAAACAATATTTAATATTTATATTCTAGCCGAAAGCCTTAGTCGCTAGTGCTATTAGTTTTAAGTTACCATGTAATTTACTTGCATTGTAATAAATAATAATAATAATAATAATAATCCGAACCCCATAATAACTTCATTACTACGAGGGTTGCCTCTTATGTTTCGGGATTTGGCAACCCTAGTGTTGCAATCCGGCAATTGACAGCTCTGTCGTAAAGTTGGACATTTTTGAGGTTATACGCACTCAGAACGTTTTGACATACGAGCGCTATTTGTGTTGTTTACAGTAACTTAAAAGATTCATCTCGGCCCAAAAATGGAATTAAATCGTCAACATTTTTGTGCGATTATTTTTTACAACTTTCGGCGTGGATTAACTCAGCAACAGTGCATGGATGAACTTAATTCAATTTTTGGCGATGAAGCTCCATCAAGTACCAGTGTTTATCGATGGTATGGTGAATTCAATCGTGGTAGTAGTTCACTCCAAGATGAATTTCGTGAAGGTCGTCCAAAATCAGTTGTTGTTCCGAAAACCATTGATGCTGTGCGCGAACTGATATTGGAAGATCGTCATGTGACCTATCGTGAGATTGAGACAACCTTAGGCGTTAGTGGGACCAGCATACATTCAACATTGCATAAACATTTGACTGTCAAAAAAATTTGTTCGCGTTGGATCCCACGCAATTTGTCAATCGCCCAAAAAAAGGCTCGTGTCAATTGGTCGAAAGAAATGCTCAAAAAATACGGTCCCAGTGCTTCGAAACACGTCTATGACATCGTGACAGGTGATGAATCGTGGATTTACGCGTATGAGCCCGAAAGTAAACAGCAGTCGACTGTCTGGGTGTTTCAAGATGAGCCAAATCCAACAAAAGTTGTTCGCGCACGAAGCACTTCCAAGCAAATGGTCGCCTGTTTTTTCGGAAAAACTGGACATGTCGCAACCGTACCACTAGAGCAACTCAGAACAGTCAATTCTGAGTGGTACACAACCATTTGTTTGCCAGTTGTCTTCCAAGAAATCAGGAAAACCAACCGCCGAAGACGGATCACTCTTCACCTCGACAATGCGAGCTCTCACACATCGGCTGCGACAACTGCATTTTTGAGCACCCAAAACATCGATTTGATGGGTCACCCGCCGTATAGTCCTGACTTGGCACCGAATGACTTCTTTTTATTCCCGTACGTAAAAGACAAACTGAGAGGTCAACGTTTTTCGACACCTGAAGAAGTGGTTGCTGCATTCAGAATGCATGTGTTGGAGATACCTCAATCAGAGTGGCAAAAGTGCTTCGACAATTGGTTCAAACGCATGCAAAAGTGTATAGATCTTCATGGGGAATATTTTAAAAAACAATAAAGTGATTTTCGATGATCAATATTTGTTTTTGTTCTCTAATCCTGAAATATAAAAGGCAACCCTCGTACCAACTCCTCTAGATAACAGGGCTCACTATCTGAATTGTCTCCATACTAGAAGTCTCTTCACCTCTGGAAGATTGGTTAATGAATCCAACGAGGTAGTGTACCATAACACCGAGCTGGCACCCAATCAGTTGAAATACTGTAACATACAACCATTCTCCAACATTCTGCGTTTTAACGAACAACCGGAAAGTGTTACCGCGCCTGAGGCCACTAACTGACCATATCTCACGCCAACTTACTTCCTTAACCATCAATCCCTATATTCCCCAATTCACATTACATATTTAACTTACTATAAAATAAAAAAGGTTAAGCTAGAATAAGTTAGAGTTAAGTTAAGTATTAGATTAGATTAAATAAAAAAAATAAAAATCCTGGTTTTCTGACCTTTTCCAGGAAAACTGTTAATATTAAAACCTATAATACTCGAATAGTTATTCACACATTCAGTTATGTTTGAAAAATGTGTAATGTATGCATGTAAACAGTTGTATCACTAGAATTATAAGTTAGCTGTAGTACTTAATGTAAACATTGATTATTGGTCAAACAAATACAGTATGTTAAAAAAAAAAAATCAAAATGTTCCTACTATTCTCATCAATCGCAGGATGCTTATCAGTTAAAGGAATAGATAAACTTTAAGAATCGATTTTCAGTCAGACTTAACGGGCGAGAACAAACACTCTACTAGATCGAATGTTTTTCTGTGGTTACTATCTACACGGTTTCAAGACCACTCACTATCAATGTGTAATGCACTATTATTTCCCTTGTAGCCGGACTTCAAAGGATGCCACTAAGATCTTTAATTCGTTTTTAGTTGGCTACTATTATAGGGAAATGTGGCTATGAGTAAAAAAAAAGCTCCATTTTCATATCAACCATTATTTCACTTTCGACATTGTTTAAAAATGAATTTATTTTAATTTGATTTTGTTTAAACGATTTTTTGTCAGCACTATTCTTGCTCCGTTGCGGGACATTTGATTAAATCAGATTCTCTTTCTATTAGTGAATCACTTTGTTTACATTGTTTTCTCAAGCGGTTACGGCTAACGCCTAGCCGCCATCCATTTATAGGTTTTAGATATTTGCCTTCTATTTACAGACGCCGGCTAAAACAAATCTGGGACGCTGTAGGCTTTTTTTTCCATTTTTTTAATAAGGCAATATACATACGTCTTCTGTACATTTGTATAGCAAGACTTATTGTATATCATAGGCTTAATCGCTTACCCAGATAATTATTGGGACCGGTCGGAATGAGTCAATCACATGAAGACAATTGAAATGGATTTGCAGATACAACTATTTGAATGGAATTTTTTTTTGTATTCTGCCTGAAAGAGAACGACAAAAGCGAAACTATCTGATAAACTCAATATTGTTTATCTTGTTTGCCACCCTCCAGTGAACTCTAAATGAACAATTACAGATCACAGTTCATGCATGAGTCGCTTCCAAATTGTGGTTCCTTGTGGGGTAGAGATCCGCGATAATGGTGGGACACAATTATCACCAAATCAGTGTTAGATCGTGATTAGCAATCCCTACACCTTATCATTTTACACGAAAGTAAAATCAGAAAGAGGATGGCGATCGGTTATATCGCTTTCGTTTTCAATTCACGGGCTAACAACGTGCGAGTGTGGTTGGACGCGTTCAGTTGTATCTGGTACGCGGCTGAACGGGCACGGAATACATTCAAGTGCGAATATTGTCTGCGGTTTACTTACGCATCCTTCACATAATTACACAGTGGTTCTGTTTTTGGTTTGTTTTTTATTCTGCTGGCCGTATGGATATGAAAATAATTATTTAAATTGGAACTAACTGTGAGCTGTATTGCAATCGTGCGTACGTTATGTATCACATATTAAACGTAAACAAATTAATTGCTGTTTGTTTCTTTTACATCCTATGAAACTGAAAATAAAAACAGTGTTACTTCTAGTTCTATTCACACACATCTAACGCTGAAAACAAATTAATTTATTATTCGCCGAATCATTTAATGATTATTTCGGTTGAAAACACAAATAAAAGTTGCGAGATTGTCAGGTAATACCTTAAATTTAATGCTTAGTTTTACATGACTGTTATAACAGCAGACAAATTGTGTTTTGAAATTACTATTGCATTGTAATCAGTAGAATTTTTTACTTTTTCTAATTGTTGTGTTTTTTAATTGGAATGCAGTTCTATTGTTTGGTTTTATATATAAACGGTAATAGGAATTATCAACACTTTTCACTTTAATATGTGCAATTCATTCAGAATGGACGAAGCAGTACAGGGAAGTTTCGATATGGTTCTAAAATTCTAAGAATTTTATTGAGTGTTCTTTAATGAATGATTCTCATTTAGGGGCTTTGACTAAAGAATACGAGGCCGACAATTTTAAGGACAAGACACTTTCAAAAGAAAGTGTACCTTTGAAAACAGCATTTTGAAATTGATATTTTAACAGATGTAAAATATCGTCTTATAAAAAAATGTAGTTCTTAAAGCCGAATTATTTTCAACGAAACTCAACAAAGAAGCTTGTAATCGAAAAGCAATAAAAAAATAGAAAGAAAAAAACTTCAAAAAAGTTAAAAAGAAATCGTACAAGACCTGTTGGTCTTGGGAGGACAAGTAGGCGCAGATTTCGTCTATCGACATGTGATAATCTGTGTTGTTACTTATTTTACGTATAGTTTGCAATAATTCTTATGATAAGTGGTGAGAATCTGAAGTGGTTGAATATATAACATCGTCATGGCACACCAGTTGCGCTGGTATAGAAAAATGAAGTTTTGGAGTGGCGATGGGCTTCAAAGAAAATCTAGGACCTTTTTATTTTGGTAGGAAGGTGGAAATCTTCAAAAGATACATCTGCACCGATCCAAACTTATGGTGGATTTTTACCGACTAAAACCACCTCCCGCCAGGTACAAATTCCCATTGACCCCCGCGGAACTTTTAGATATTCCATCGTGGGGCGGGATGGAGTTTACCTGTTACTCGGCTCGTCGCTTCGCAACTGTTGCATCATGTCACATAGAATATCATTTGCTACAGGACATGCGTGTTTGTAACTCAGCATGTATTCTATTACTCCTGCCGGAGTATCTGTCCGTCTCATATGTCTCGTCAAAATCGTTCGTGCGGTCTCGAATCTCACGCACTCTGTGAGTACGTGTTCCGCATTTTCTATTTTGCCTTCGCAATACAAGCAGTATGCGTGATTCACATGCTTATACTTGTGCAAGTATTGCCGAAGGCATCCATGTCCTGATATTAGCTGAGCCAAGTAGTAATTCAGCTCGCCATGTTTTCTTTTCACCCATGTTTCTATATCAGGTATCATGGTGTGGGTCCATCTTCCTTTGATGGAAGAATCCCACCCTCGTTGCCATTCTCTTAGACTTGAGACCGCATTCTCCGGCGATTCTTCCATTAGACCTCATGCAACATTTGAAGTCAGCATGTATTCTATTACTCCTACCGGAGTAACTCTCCGTCTCATATGTCTCGCATTTTCTATTTTGCCTCCGCGAACAAGCAGTGTGGGTGATTCACATGCTTATGCTTGTGTAAGTATTGCCGAAATCATCCATGTCCTGATATCAGCTGACTCAAGTGGTAATTCATCTCGCCATGTTTTCCCTTAACCCAGGTTTCTACATCAGTTATCATGGAGTGAGTCTATCTTCCTTTTGTGGAAGAATTCCACCTTCGTTGCCATTCTCTTAGGCTTGAGAGTTCTAATTGCATTCCGACGATTCCCTAGTGAGACTTCATGCAACGCAGCGTTTTTCTTTAGCTGCAATGTCAAGTGGTGTCCTCCTTGCCAAAACATTTTTGGCATTTTCGGATACCGTTGGGAATGCGCAGCATACTCTTAGTGGTGCCAGCCTATGTGCTGAGTTCACTCCCCTCATGTACGACTTACTCTGTGCGGCGCCTGCTCATGTGTGAGCTGCATACATTATAATTGAGTTGTTGACACTGGTTATCAGTTTCCTTATATGGGGCCGGGGTCCACCAAAATGGGGTAACAGTCTCGCCGAAACTTTGCATACTCTAGTCGTTTTTTCACTCGTTTTCCCAGGTGTTCCTTGAAGGTCAATCTGTTGTGGAGTATAACACCGAGATATTTAATATAGGGACTGGATCTGATAGTTTGCCCTTCTATTTCCAAATAAAGGTGTTCAACTTTCTTGCGGCTAGTTTCAGTCCGGCCATATCTAGCCAGCATTTAATACTTTGGATTGTTTGGGAGGAAATATTCTCCAGGTCATCTAGATGTTTAGCTACGGCTACTATTGCCAAATCATCTGCGCACCCAATGATTTTAATCCCTTAGGTTACATTGACCCTAAGTATACCATTATACATGATAGTCCATAGCAGCGGACCTAATACAGATCCCTGAGGTACACCCGCAGTTATTTTATATTCCTGTGGTCCCTCATCTGTGTCATAGAGCAGTCTTCTATCCGAGAGATAGTTTGCTATTATACGGGCCAATTAGGTTGAGACTTGTAGGTAACCCAACGCTTCTGGAATCCGATTTCAGTTCACCGAGTTAAATGCATTTTAACGTCTAGTGTCACCACGGCGCAATATTTTTTCGTACCTCCTAGCCATCGTGCTCCAGTTGTCGCATTGCAAGCGATATAGCACAACACAGATAATGCTGCACTGTTTGATCTACCCTTTCGGAACCCATACTGCCATTCAGAGAGTCCCGATGTCCCCTTAGTGAATTATTCCAGAGTGGCAACGATTCTGGCCATGTCACTTTCACTTTTTTGCATTTGACTACTGTTGTTGTGCAGTCCTTTTATGACTCCTGTAGGCGCTGCACCATGGGTTGTTATTTAATTCATCATTAGAGAGCAGATCCCGTCATATTCACTCTTTCGGATGACATTTCTCAACTCCTTCCGTTTGCTGACGATTCCGCATGCAACTGTGGGTAGGTGTTATGGTTTCTTGCTCTTTGTTGAAAGCGTCGTAACCTGTTGCACTCCCATCGCACATGGGCGATTTCTGGGTTCCACCAATACACTAGTTTGATAGTGTAGTATTATTTGTAGGGAGACAGGGCAATTGTAGCGTTATAGAAGAGGCAAGTCTGCTCCAATTGTGGTGTTGTGCCTACCACCGGCTGCAGAATTGCGCCAATTGTGATGTTTCTCCGGTCACCGAATTAATCGAAATCAGATTTTTATAATTGTAATGTCATGCCGATGGTAATGGTATCTTCTGCAATGTGGATGCTTCGTCACTGAGGTTAACGGGCTGCTTCGGTCGTAACGAAAATGAACCAAATTAATTGTGACGAAATGTAGAGTTGTAATGTATGTGTATATGATGTAAGTTGTAATGTAAAGCTGCCATACCAGCTAGGACAGTTGGAACGTATATAATGTATACTCCAGATATAGTAGATAATAGGTGCGAAAAGTAACAGAAAGATGATCATCAGGTACAGTATATTACAGTAGTCGGACGTAACAAAGGGATGGTCACCAGGTACAGTATATTACAGTAGTCGGACGTAACAGAAAGATGATGGTTCAATGTAATGCTCCCAGAGGATGAAGATACTGGAGTGTTGGGCTGCGCTAGTGGTTACAGTGTACGTCGTTGGAGAGGGTTTTGCTGTATATTGTTAATAACATGTAATGGTAGCAATCGGCCGGCGTAAATTCCACGCTGTAGTTGTTCTACGAATCAGTCTCTATCAACCTAATTGTAGGGTTTTATTAAGTTCTTTCCTTGAATTAGATTTCCATATGACAATTTCTCATTTTCATCAACACCGAAAATGTCGAATTTTATCTTCTTCTACTTGCACAGTTACACCTTCATCAGCTAGGGCACCCCTACGGCAGCCCTTCCGTTCCTTTTTTAAACAGTCGCACCCAGTTATCGTCCAGTCATTCTATCCCCTGCGAACAGAACGTTAGATATACACACTGGTTACCTGGTTGTAGCTGCAAAGATTCTGACCGAACAGTGAAAAACGTAAACACCTCCAACCATGGTTTACTTTCAATTTATTTTTCCTTTTTTTCGCTTCAACACACAATGACAAACTCTTCCACAGGTATTTAATGTACTTCTTCACGACAAAGTTTTTTACGTTTATTTGTTCATATGATTAGACAATTTAACTTTACATTAACTATAAAAAAACTCCCGTATCGTTATGTTCTTCATCTATTTTTTCTTTCTATTGGTAAAACGACCAGCGCGCACCAGACTTCCTTCTTGGACCAAAGACAAGACTCTACTCTCTCAATCTCCCTTATCTCTCCTCAACATCAATTCAACTTCGACGACGGTCGACCTCGAAACTAGCGAAAGTCACCACCGCCGAAAAGAAACCGGGTTTACACACCACTAGTATTCTAACTCGATCCCAACCCAGCCGCATTCAATTGGTCTTCGATTTAAGTAGTATTATATAATAATATGGGGCTCCTCGATAGTATAGTGGTTAGTATACCCGCCTGTCACCTGGGAGACCGGGGTTCGATTCCCCGCCGGGGAGGCCCTGGCGCAAGACTAATGACCTTGCCCAGAAAAAATAAATCATTATGGAAAATTTAACAAGCCTCAGGACTTGCTAAATAAGGCCAAGACCGGTTCCCGGTTGAAGTGCCGATGATGATGATGATATAATATTATAAATATAATTGTATTTTCGTATATTCATTAATCCATTGTAATTTTAATTTATTTATTATTTATCATCATCATCATCGGCACTACAACCGGGATCCGGTCTTGGCCTTATTTAACAAATCTCTCCACCGGTCCCGATTTCGAGCCGATGTCATCCAGTTTAGCACTCCCAGGCTCTGGGCGTCCTGGTCTACGCCATCCCTCCATCGCACACAAGGTCTGCCGCGCTGTCTCCTTCCATACATCCTGCCACAAAGGACTTTCCGGGCAGGGTCCTCTTCGCTCATTCGAGCTAGGTGTCCCGCCCACCGGAGTCTACCGAGCTTGATTTTTCTTACAATATGAGCTTCAAGGTAGATTGCGTACAACTCATGGTTGTAGCGTCTCCGGAATCGTCCTCCCTCACATACGGGGCCAACAATTCTCCTTAAGACCTTTCTCTCGAACGCGGCCAAGAGTTCAGAGTGCCTTTTATTAAGCACCCAGGTCTCGGATCCATACATGAGTACTGGTAAGACCATGGTCTTGTAGTGTAGTAGCTTGGATGTTCTGGATAAATTTCGGGATTTAAAGAGCCTTGATAGACCATAGTAGGCTTTGTTGGATTTAATCAGCCGTTCGCGTATTTCTTCTTCCATATTGTTATCGGCTGATACTATTGACCCAAGGTAGTTAAAGGATTGCACTACTTCAAATTCGTGCTCCACTACCCTGATAGTTCTATCTTCGCAGAAGTTGCCACCATGTACTTGGTTTTTCCCTCATTAATGCGCAGTCCCAGTTTTTGTGCCGCCTGCTCGATCCGGGTGAAGGATTCCTGTACCGCCGATTCGGTTCTACCGATGATGTCGATGTCATCTGCGTAGGCAAGTATCTGGCTGGACTTGGTGACAATAGTCCCTCTAGTTGTAACGCCAGAGTCACGGATTGCTTTCTCCAACGCCAGGTTGAAGAGGAGGCAGGCCAGGCCGTCCCCTTGTCGGAGTCCATTATAGATGTTTATTGGTTTGGACAGCAATCCAGCTACTTTTACTTGACTAGTTACGTTGGTCATGGTCAACCTACAAAGTCGTATCAATTTATTTGGAATACCGAATTCTCTCATGGCATTATATAGTTCTACCCTGGCTATGCTGTCGTAGGCGGCCTTGAAGTCTATAAACAGATGATATAGTGGAATCTTAAATTCCAGACATTTTTCCATCGCCTGCCTAAGGGTGAATATCTGATCAATTGCTGATTTGCCTGGGATGAAGCCACACTGATATTGACCAATGATGGCTTTAGCTTATGGGGATATCCGGTCTTGTAGGATAGTGGAGAGTATCTTATAGGCGGTACTCAGCAATGTTATACCCCTATAGTTGCTGCGCAGTGTGATATCTCCCTTCTTATGTATGGGGCAAATTATACCACGACGCCAATCTTCCGGCATCTCCTCTTGCTCCCATACGTGCACCACGATCTCGTGAATTGCGTGATGTAACGCTGTCCCTCCTTGTTTGATCAGCTCAGCTGGTATGCCATCAGCTCCAGGGGCTTTATTTGATTTTAGCTGTCTAATGGCTTTTAGGGTTTCCTCAATGCTTGGTGGCGGCAGCATTTGGTCCTGGTCTTGCATTGGTGGAGCCTCCAATTCTTCTGTGAGCTGACCATTTAGCAATTCATTGAGGTGCACTTCCCATCGCTCCAGAATGCCTTCAGGATCGGTGATCAGATTACCCTCTTTATCCTTGCAGTAAGTGCAGCGTGGTGTGTACCGCGTCATACTGCGGATTATTTGGTAGAACTTCCGTGACTGGTGCGGACCTCGCTCTCTACTTTTCTCTATTTCACAGACAAGATTTTTTCCCAGGCACTTTTCTTTTGTCTGTGAAGTCTTTTTTCAGTTCTTCTGAGCTCTTTGTATTTCTCCTCGCGTACCCGCGTCCTATAAGACTGCTGCATTGCCCGGTATGCAGCATTCTTACGTTCAGTCGCTAGTTTGCACTCATCATCAAACCAGTCGTTCCGATCTCTACGACTACTGCCTAAGATGGAGTTGGCAGTACTAATGACAGTATTCTTAAGGCGTGTCCATTTCTCTTCTACGCCCGGCATTCTGGCCCCAGGACTTACTCTCCCCCCGTCGAGCTCTTCGAGGGCGAGTCTTAACGCATGACCAAAGGTGTTGCTGGTGTTCTCATTGCGTAAGGCAGCCGTGTTGATCCAAACTTGATCCGCGGATGCGATACGTCTCCGTAAGGCAATCCGCGCTTGGAAAACGGTACCAACAAGATAGTGATCCGAGTTGACGTTGGCACCTCGGTACGTTCGTACCGTCATCAGGCTCAAGGAGTGGCGGCGATCTCTCAACACGTGGTCAATTTGGTTGCGAGTGGCTCCATCAGGTGATACCCAGGTGGCTTTGTGGATATCTTTACGCGGAAACCTGGTACTCGCAACGACCAAGTTTTTCGATGCTGCCAGTTCGATGACTCGTAGTCCATTGTCATTAGTGTTCTCATGCAAACTATGGGAACCTGTGTAACGCCTGAAAACCGGCTACCGACCTATTTTTGCATTCAAATCACCAAGAACGATTTTCACATCGTATCTTGGGCAGGCATTGAGGGCCCGTTCGACGTTCTCATAGTAATCTTCTTTTTCGTCGTCAGGGGACTCCTCTGTAGGTCCGTGAACGTTTATGAGGCTTATGTTCTTAAATTTGCCTCGCACGCGAAGAGTGCATAGCCTTTCATTTATTGCATTAAAGCCGATGATGGCAGGCTTCAGTTTTTGGCTGACTAGAAAGCCTACCGCGAGCACATGGTGTTTTGCGTGACAGCTGTAATAAATGTCATACTCTTTTCTTTGAAAAACACCACTCCCCGTCCATCTTATTTCTTGTAATGCTGTTATGTCAGCCTTATATTCGGACAGGGTATCGGCTAGTTGCTGTGCAGCTCGAGCTCTGTATAGTGAGCGTATGTTCCATGAAAAAATCCTTAAATCGTTTAGCCGTTTTCGTTTCCGTGGTCGTCGTCGTGTATCCGGTCCATATCCGAGGCTTGTTAAATTTGCCATAATAATTCATTTTTACGGGCCTGGTTATTAGCCTTGCGCCAACCTTTCTCAGGATGTCGCTGGATGCATTGGTTCACTACTTGACGGGTGTCAAAGTAGCTATCCAGGGGTGTCACGTGGAGACTGCATGTCAACTTGGATTGAACAGGGACAAGGATCGTCCTGGCCTTCGCCGGGTTGAAGGCAATCAGAGACTTTGCCCTGTATGTTCGCACCCATCCCCCCATTTATTATTTATACATTAAATTAAATGCAACTGAGTTGGTCGAAACAAAAACGACATAAAGGTTACTCACGTAATAATAGCCCCTGTTGGTTGTCTTTGTCGTGGTATAGAAACATCACATGTGGTAGTTAGCCACTTCATGACTTTTTCTGCCCGCCTGTTCGCATCGGCCTCTGCGTCAAACTGTTCGATTTGGTCTTCCAGTATATAATCGAGCAGTTCCGCAACGAGGTCCTTCTCTGTCCACTAATTTTTTGGGATTTCTTCGCCAATTTGCCAGTGATGAATCCCCTGTGGTAATATTTCGTACATCACGGCTTGGTGGCCATGTTACGGTTATTTTAACAATTTAATTATAATATATATTTAAATATATTTAAAGGGAAATATAGGGGACTTACTTGATCGATCGTGCAGGTGGTGTCTCAACTACTGTAACATAATTTAAAACAATTTTTAAACACATGTGTACTGCTTTGTGAGTTAGAATACTAGTGCTTCAGAGCTACAATGAGAGCTTATAAAGATTTAAGGATGAATTGAATCGCAGGGTTTCGTTTTTCTTTTTTTTCGATTCTATAATTCAGATATAAATCTATTCTACAGTTTAATAAAAAAAATGTTAATCGGATTTCTAGGGTTTATTAGTCTAGAAGGGAGGTATTAATCTCTTGATATTTTCTTCAAATTTGTCTTACTTTCATTTTTCAATATATTAATTCCCTCTGGATGACACTGGTAACTAAAGTTACAGTGATGTGAAAAATTATACTCAAACGTAAATTTTCAGTTTTTTTGGAATGCGTAATAAACTTTTATGACAAATTTTGTGACAAAATATTGTCAACTTATCTGTTGCTCTAACCAACAGCAACGTTAACGAGAAAGCTCCCAAAAGAACAGTATGGTTCTACGAGAAAGCCTACTGGGAAGATCTGAACGACTTTTTGGGAAGTTAAATTGGTCGTTATTTTTCCTCAATAAAGATGTTGGGTCTACAGCGGACATATTGACAGACACGATTCAACTTGGTATGCGAACCTTTTTTCCACCCAGGGTAAAGAGTATCAAACCCAAGAGAAATATGTCGATATCGATTCTGGGTGCAGAGAAGCCATTAAGACGAAAGAGTTGAGCTTCCGGTTGCATAAATCAAACAATACTGGGGAAAACAGGACAAGATTTAAGAGAGCTAGAAATGACTGCAATGTGCATATTCAACGCGCCAAGTTCTTGCATGATCAGAGAGTGAGACAAAAAATACTACACTCTCCCACAGGTAGTAGAAACTTCTGGGCATTCGTGAAGAACATTCAAAACTCAGTCTCTTCATCTATCATCAGCATCGGCACTACAACCGGGAACCGGTCTTGGCCTTATTTAGCAAGTCCTGAGGCTTGTTAAATTTTCCATAATGATTTATTTTTTCTGGGCAAGGTCATTAGTCTTGCGCCAGGGGCTCCCCGATGGGGAATCGAACCCCGGTCTCCCGGGTGACAGGCGGGTGTACTAACCACTATACTATCGAGGAGCCCTCTTCATCTATATCATTGCTTATATTCCATAACAGATCACTAGCCAGTGCAGTAGAAAAGGCGAATCTACTTGTGGCACTTTTACAGCGAGCTCAACGCTGCCTGATACCACATCAGTTCCGCCTCAACTTGAGCATAAGCACCACACCATGAACCAGATTCACTTCCGAACGCGTACTGTTGCCCGCGCACTCAAAGAGCTAAATGTAAACCAATCCACTGATCCTGATGGTATTTCCCCAATTGTCTTGAAGAGATGTTCCTCTTCACTCGTTAAACCACTGCGGAAACTCTTCCATTTGTCACTCAAGGAACTAAACGCAAACAAATCCACTGGTCCTGATGGAATTCCCCCAATTCTCTTGAATACATTTTCCTCTTCACTCGCTAAGCCACTGCGGAAGCTCTTCCTTTTGTCTTATTCTACTGGGCGTTTCCATAATAGATGGAAATCATCGAACATTCAGCCAATTCCCAACAAGGGTGACAAATCGTCCCTCTCTTCTTTTCGACCCATAGCACTAACTTCTATTCTCTCGAAGGTAATGGAATCAATTATGAACTGTCAACTTTCGAAATATCTGGAATCAAATAACCACCATTATGGCTTTCGTAGCCACAGGTCCACAGGAGATCTGATGGCGTAGGTTACCGAAAAGTGGAGCCTAATGCAAGGTAGTCGCATTGGATATCTCGAAAGCCTTCGACAAGGTTTGGCATCTAGAACTTTTGTCAAAATTGCATTCCTATGGAGAGGACAACTCTCTGATCCAATGGATAAGAGACTATCTTTCTGGCCGCTCAATCCAAGTGGTTCTTGATGGTGTCAAATCTGCCTCCTATCAGATTAAGGCAGGGGTTCCCCAAAGTTCTGTACTCTCACCCACTCTCTTCCTCATCTTTATATAAATGATCTCTTGTCCATTACCCACAACCCAATTCACTCGTTTGTTGATGATAGCACGTTGATTTTCTCATACTCATACGACCATACCCGATCAAACTCTTCGAACGTCATTGCCAATCAGCAGGTTATGGTTAATACATTGAATTCCGACATCAACAAGATATATCAAGTGGGATTATCCAACTGAGTAGAATTCAATCCCTTAAAAACTGCTGTCTCCTGTCGGCAAAGATGAACCCCAAAGTAAATATATTGTCGACTCTTAATTGGAGCGACCACATATTTAAAGCTGCAAAAAGTGCAGCCCAATGTCCGGGGTTCTTTAAGAGATGCAAAAAGTGGCCACTATTTACAAGACGTATATTGGCTTCTCGATAGTATACGAGTAGTGGTTAGTATACCTGCCTGCCAGGCGGGAGACCGGGCTTCGATTCCCCCTCGGGGAGCCTCTGGCGCAAGACTAATGACCTTGCCCGGAAAAAACGAATCATTATGGAAAATTTAACAAGCCCCAGGACCTGCTAAATAAGGCCAAGACCAGTTCCCGGTTGTAGTGCCGATGATGATGATACGAGTATTCGTCCCAAAATGGAGTTCAACTCCCATATTTGGTCATGCTCTCCCAAAACTGCGCTGCATATACTCCATAGGATGTAAAAACGAGCAATTCAATTCCGTCGTTAGAACATATGCGCAACGTATCATGTCTTTCTCTTTTCTATAGGTATTATAACGGTCGTTATTCAACTGAACTTGCTGAATCTGTTCCGCCCCCTTAAACATTTTCCCGTGATACCCGCCAATCTGTGAATGCCTATCAGTTAACATTGAAAGTCACAAATAAACATAGAGAGTCATTCTTTAACCGAATCACGCGAATGTGGAATTGGTCATGTGATTCCTCGTTGTTGTGATGTCCAGGCATTCAAGACCAATATACTTCGACACCTCCTTTCCTTATCCGCTTCCTCTCCACCCGCTCGCACTGTGCTCTGACATTTAAGGGTGTGTAATAATTTATATGATATGGAATGCTTTGTCAATTATTTCTTATAAAAGTTAGCAATCTTCGCGTTAAACTGGAATTAAGATTATTTCAAGTGTTGTTCGGTATATAATTCCATACTTCAACAATTCCTTCTTTGAGTTGTTCCACGTGTTGAATTTCTCGCTTTTTCTGATCGTAAACCGCCTCTGCTGGGTTCTCAATTGGGTTTATATCCAGACTTAAAGCTGGCTACCGTAAAAGTAGCTCCGCTGTGATGATTCAATAGTGACTGATCGGAATTAGGGGTGAAATTCTGGATTTCTGGTGTTACACATCGATCCGCCAATGTTAATCATGCTCTCTCGTGCATTCCTCAATTCCCCCACGCGCATCGAGGTAGAAACGTACTTGTGGATTCGTTCGACGTCGATGGGCGTAGCAAGGATGGAGAAATCAAAAGGAAAGCACAATAACCCAGGGTTGATATGGCTTAGTGTGTGTGCATTAATTCCGCGTATGCAACTGGCCCAGTGACATAGTGATGATTATGGTAGGTTTCGTAGGTCATCGAACTATAGAAAGGCAGAATTTCAGAGGAGAGGAAAATTTAGCTGGTGGAATTCACGCCAAATTGGCTAGGGTAATTTATCATGAAAACTAATTAGATATTTTGATAAATTCCCCAGCGGTTTCACTATGATGCGACGGCGTCGTTTGCTTCGACTTGTTGCTACCCGACATGATATGATTTCCGATGGAAATCTCATGGGCTAGCAAAATGTAGTTACCGTATGGCAAAAGGTAGCTGAATTCAATTCTGCATTATCTGCATAGAATAATGAATTCAGCTATGCTCTTTTACAGGTAAAATAACCGAACGGTGGGATAAGGTATAATGTGACGCGCTGTTAGCGGTCGAAATAAGGTGGAAATTGTGGTTGGAATTGTGGGTTGATTCTCCATGCAGAATAGAGAAACTCCACAGTAGCTTGGATGTTCTGGATAAATTTCGGGATTTAAAGAGCCTTGATAGACCATATTAGGCATCGTTGGATTTGATAATCCGTTCGCATATTTCTTCTTCCATATTGTTATCGGCTGATACTATTGACCCAAGCTAGTTAAAGGATTGCACTGCTTCAAATTCGTGCTCCACTACCCAGATAGTTTGACCAACGTTAGGTCTTCTCTTCGCAGAAGTTGCCACCATGTACTTAGCTTTCCCCTCATTAATGTGTAGTCCCAGTACTAATGTAAGGAACTGAGACCTGGGTGCTCAATAAAAGGCACACTGAACTCTTAGTCGCGTTCGAGAGGAAGGTCTTAAGGAGAAATGTTGGCCCCGTATGTGAGGGAGGACGATTCCGGAGACGCTACAACCATGAGTTGTACGCAATCTACCTAGAAGCTAATGTTGTAAGAAAAATCAAGCTCGGTAGACTCCGGTGGACGGGACATCTACCTCGAATTAGCGAAAAAGAGCCTGCCCGGAAAGTCCTTTGTGGCAGGATGTATGGAAGGAGATAGCGCGGCAGACCTTGTCTGCGATGGAGGGATGGCGTAGACCAGGACGCCCAGAACCTGGGAGTGCCAAACTGGATGACGTTGGCTCGAAATCGGGAGCGGTGGAGAGACTTGTTAATTAAGGCCAAAGCCGGATCTCGGTTGTAGTGCCGATGATGATGACGACACACTAACTGTACTATCAACATTTTTCAATATAGCCTCCTGCGTGATCCGGATACTTTTGTCACCGATTTGGAAGCTTTAATATATCTTGTTCGTAGGAAGATTTAGGGCTGTTGTGGCCTTTCACTCAGGGAACGTGTCTCCTTGTCCTTGAAAGGACGAGGGATCACTCAAGACTGCCCCTGAGAAGGCTCATTGTGGTCGCCACTGTGCTTCCTCAGACCTGAGGGAAGAGTCACCACCGATTGTTGAATATGCGCCTGGGAATCGGCCAAGCCCAATAAAAATGCAAGTACTCTGTTTAAATTTAAATTTATTAATATACATTTAGTTTATTGGCGTTCACAGCCAATTGAGACTGATCCTCGAAAATTGAGACTGATCCTCGAAAAAAAAAAAATGGGGTGGCGAGAGGCCGACTTTAGGGAAACAAGGACAAATGTGTCCTTCATTTTGTCTCTGGCTTCTGGTCACCTTGCGATAACCAGAATCACCCACATCCGTGGGGATGTTGGACTCACTCTTAAGATATCTGAAAAGAAAGGGGAAGGAGGTATCTAAGGATAGTGTGGACAGGGTTAGTTCAATTGTTCTCTAACTACTTGGATGGGGGAATGGTGAGAAAGAACTCGCACAAGACCGGCGTGTCTTGAGTGCGGTAGTAAACGCAGATCGCGTCTTTGGCGTCTGATAATTTGCGCTTTGGTCGCCGTTTTTTTTTTGTTTTTTTGCTTATGCTACTGGCCGTTTTCCAAATAGATGGAACTCAGGAAAATTCAGCCAATTCCCAACAAGGGTGACAAATCGTCCCTCTCTTCTTTTCGACCCATAGTACTAACTTCTATTCTCTCGAAGGTAATGGAATCGCTTATCAACCGTCAGCTTTCGAAATATGGAATCAAATAACCGCCAATATGGCTTTTGTAGTCACAGGCCCACGGGAGATCTGATGGCGTACGTTACCGCAAAGTGGAGCCTAAGGCAAGGGTTTGGCATCTAGACCTTTCGTCAAAATTGCATTCCTATGGAGTGGACAACCCTTTGATCCAATTTGTGTGTGTGTGTGTGTGTGTGTGTGTGTGTGTGTGTGTGTGTGTGTGTGTGTTTGTGCTGTCTTGTACTGTGCGTGCGTGCTTGTAGTGTGTCAGCGGTAGACCCTATGAGATGGGTCCAGGGATCCTTTATTATAAAGGAGTATGTTGTTGGGAAGGGTGCTTTCTTCAGTTTTGTACTGAAGAAGAAATTGTGGTGGTCTGATCCGAAGAGATTGAAAGAGAGAAGGGTCAAGAACGCAAGACTCCCGTACAAGTGGGTTCTCGCTGTTCTAAATGCTTTCGAGGTACTTTGTAGTAAGTACTCGCCGATAGTGATCCTCGAATACAAAATTCATCGCTCTTTTATACAAATCTTCATTGAGATTTGTATGTGAGAAACTGGAGAAAAGGAATGGGATATTTTTAGAACATGCCCATCTGCTAGAATGCAGATGAAGATAAGGATTTGTAGCAACGTGGATTTGTCTGCATACGAAGATATGCATTGTGGTGTTTAGTTTTTAGGAAGGATTTGATATTTGAACATTGAATTGTTAGTTTGGGGATATGGATGCATGATATAGTAGGTGGGTAGAAATGTATATGGGAGGAAAATGGTAGGGCTTCTTGGAGCACTACAGCGCGAGTTATTGTACGTGCTTCTCGAATTCTTCATTACTTTCGCTTTTTTTTTTTGCTCCAAGTGATTCTTTCAAGGGTACGAACAAAAAATATTCACAAGAAGACAAGTCTGGGAGTTCGAGGGTTTCCCAGCCTATTTCTGCCAATGTATCCCATGTCAGGCGTGAGGCCTGGCGTTGTCATGAAGAAGAATGACCTCGTCTTTTGTTTTAATATGCGGCTTTCGCCAACTGTAACATCCAGATTTCTCCAACAGTTAAGCGGCGATGACTTTCGATAAGCTCTCGAATGGCAGGGATGTTGTCATCTGTACGACTAGTCCTTGGGCGTCGATCATGACTTTCGTTGTCGATACGTTCTCGCCCAATTTTAAATACTCTGGTCCGCGTATACACACGATTCTGAGACAGTGTATCATCACCAAAGTGTGCCTTCAATCGAGAAAAAATGTCTGCGGGTTTAACGTCTTCATTTGTTAAAAATGTTATAATAATCCGTTGCGCAACAGACGTACCTCTTGTTTGCTCATGGCTGTACTGACTACAAAGTCGAGCGCGACCGGCAGCCAAGCAGCTTTCCCTACTCTTCATAAACCCAACAACAGCCACGCACAAGATTATCTAGCTCGCAACTTGTTGCTGTGTAAAAATGTAAAATTGCCGTTTATATTTTATTCACCCTCGTAAAATATCCCGCACTCGGGCGTTTTATACGAGGAAGCTGAAATACACCCAACAGAACTTCCACGACCGTCTGTCACAGATTGCTTACGATTTCCCGATGTTAGATGGTGTGCATTCTTTCTGTGGAGATGTTATGAAAGTCCTCTGTATTGCAAGTTGGCCCTGGGACAGCTGAATACATAAAACAAAACAAACGGCTGAATACCGTATCTCGTTGATAATGTTGTTCTTGTATGAATTACCACTATTTTCAAGCGACAATCATCCAATCTTACATATCTGGAACAAGTACGCCAGCATCTATCCCATATGCGGGATATCGGTCCTTACAGCGGAACTATCACGATCTGTCTTCTCAAAAGTGCGCAAATCTAATTTCATCAACAAGATTACCAGAGCTGATGTTGAGGTCGAACCCAACGTTTTCACGACTAAAAGTTTGTTGCAAATACTTGCGCTGGTAAGTAATAGACACTTTCGGAATCCTCGATCAACCTTTTGAGTATAGGAATGTCAGTGAGATGCGAGCTATCACAGCACTGGCTCACTTGCGAAAAAAAAAATGGGTGGCGAGAGGGCCGACTTTAGCGAGACAAGGTCAGATGTGTTCTTCGTCTTGTCTCTGACTTCTGGTCATCTTGCGATAACCAGAATCACCCACAGCCGTGAGGATGTTGGGCTCGGTCTCGCGATATCTGAAAAGAAAAGAAAAAAAAAGGGGGCGGGGGGGGGGGGGGTATCCAGGGATAGTGTGGACAGTGTTAGTCCAGGTGTTCTCTAACTACTTGTATAGAGGGATGGTGGGAAAGAAATCGTACAAGACCGGTAGGTCTTGGGTGCGGTAGTAAACGCAGATCACGTCTTTGGCGTCTGATAATCTGCGCTTTGGTCGGCCTATATTCTCGTACATAGTATGAGTTCGTATCCGCCGTTCCATTGTGGCAGGTAGTATCGCTTGTATTTTCTGGCTCACTTGCGTGCATATGTTCTTTATTTTATAGACATCCCTGAACAGTGTAGTTACTCCTTACAGCAACAGGTGCAACTATTGGAAAGCATCAAACCGCTGTTCACCAAGAAGCCTCTCATATTTGCAGTTAACAAAATTGACATACTCGCTGTTGACGAGTTGACCGAAGAGCTACGAAGTGCAATCACAAAGCAGCTGCAGACAGACAACAGCATCTCGCTGTTGTATATCTCCAGTGTCAGCGAGGACGGTGTAATCGATGTGAAAACCGAAGCATACATACATTAGTTCACTACTTGGCGGGTGTCAAAGTAGCTATCCAGGGGTGTCACGTGGAGACTGCATGTCAACTTGGATTGAACAGGGACAAGGATCGTCCTGGCCTTCGCCGGGTTGAAGGCAATGAGAGACTTTGCCCTGTATGTTCGCACCCAACCACCCAAGAACATATCACTTGGACAAAAAATATGTTCCTCAACAATGGACATATACAACAAAATTAGAACCGAATTCTTGCGGTTAAAATGTGAGTTTTTTACCCACTCGCGAAAGGAAAATCGTCCACTGAAGGTAGTGTTATCCGGTTTAGACCTAATTAGCAATGACATAATAAAAAATGAGCTAACTACACTCGCGATTAAGTGCCTAGATGTTAAAACCATCACCTTAAATCCATCAACAAAAGCCCTGTACAAACACTACTTGTCAACCTTCACTTCCTTCATCCACCCGTGCTTCTGGCCTCGATCAAACGCAGCAACGTTCCAACAGTGATACGACACACGCTAAGAAAAATCCAACTGAAACTCGAAATAATGATATCTTGTTCTCTTTTAGCGAGATTAACTCTCTTCTTAATGAAGTTGTAACCAAGCTTAGTGCTTGTCAAACTAAAGCTGACCAATTTAACGTTATTACCTCAGTAGCTATTAAGTGTATATATTCGGAAAAATCATGTTAAAAATCTCTCTTAACATCATAACTTGGAATGCGAGAAGCATCAAGAACAAACAGCATGAATTTTTTAACTTCTTGATAAATTTTAATATTGATATTGCACTTGTTTCAGAAACCTGGCTCAAACAAGACATTTCTTACTCTCATCCAAATTACATATGTTGTTGTCTAGACAGGGTACATGCCAGTGGTGAAGGTGTCACCATTCTTGTGAAGAAATGTATAGAACATACCTTGCGTCCTTCATTGCACCTTAAATTAATATTATTAATCTGAAAGAAGAAAATGGCTTCGTTATAGAATCGATTGCTTTTTAGTTAATGTTAAAGTCCTAAATCATCATCATCATTGGCACTACAACCGGGAGCCGGTCTTGGCCTTATTTAGCAAGTTCTGAGGCTTGTTAATTTTTTCCATACTGATTTGTTTTTTCCGGGCAAGGTCATTAGTCTTGCGCCAGAGTCTTCCCGACGGGGAATCGAACCCCGGTCTCCCGCGTGACAGGCGGGTATACTCACCACAATACTATCGAGGAGCTATAAATTCCTAAATAATATCATTAAAAAAGAAACCTCAGCATATAGGAACAAGTGTTGGAATAAACACCTTTCCTCTCTTGACAAAGCAAGCAAACCGTTCTGGAAAATATCAAAAATTATGAAAAAGAGAGGGTCAAGTATTCCTCCGTTTAAAGTTCACGACAAGTTGTTTATTTCTTCAGTGGAGAAATCGAACCTACTTGCTAACACGTTTAGTAAGAACCACTCCATATCTATGTATCTAAGCGACGCGTATACTAAGGCTGAAGTTGCTAACACTATCCATGTACTTTCTCAATCATCAGCTGAAAGTACTTACGCAACTAATATTAACGAAGTTCAAGAATTGATAAAAAAATCGAAATCAAAAAAGGCTGCTGGTCTTGATAATATTAACAACAAATTCATTAAAGCACTTCCACCTGCTGCAAGTAACTATTTAACGTTCACTGTCAACGCTTGTCTTAGGAACTGTTATTTTCCGGACTGTTGGAAAACAGCAAAAGTAATACCTATCCCGAAACCCGGCAAACCGAAGAACAGCCCCGAGAGCTACAGACCTATTAGTCTACTTAGCTGTCTGAGTAGCTCTTAGAAAAAATCACTAAGGAAAGGATTGATCGTTTCGAGGAAGCCAATAACATCCTACCAAACGTTCAGTTCGGTTTCCGTAGCACAGCACAATCCACCAAGTCTTGCGCATTAAAAACCACATAGCTGGTAAATTCATCGACAAGGAGTCAACGGGACTGGTTCTTCTAGACATCGAAAAAACCTTTGATATGGTATGGCACGATGCCTTGATTTATAAGCTACTAAAACTTAAGCTGCAAATACCGGTTATCAAAATTATCCAGAGCTTTCCTCGTTCGAGAAAATATGTCGTGAGTATAGGAACCGACAAATCCCCTACTTTCCAAATCCACTATGGTGTACCCCAAGGCTCGGTCCTTGGACCCATATTATTCACATTGTTTGTCGCAGATTTACCATGTCTAGGTGAAAACATTCAGATAGCTATGTTTGCCGATGATACGGCTATATTCTGTTCGGGTGCCTTATTCACTAATGTCTATAGCTCTTTGCAAGCAGCTCTTGACAAACTAGCAGTATATTACAGGAAATGGAAAATAAAAATAAATGGTAATAAAACACAAGCTGTCTGGTTTTCGAGATGTAGGAAACACTGCTACCTACCAAATGGCACTAAACTCAGTATGTGTGCAGTTGATATTGATTGGTCCGAAGACTGTAGATATCTAGGTATTATTCTAGATAAAAAAACTTATCTTTCGTAAACACGTCACTACCATAATTGACAAAATAAACAAAGTCGTAAGAGTTCTGTATCCATTAGTGTGTAGAAAGTCAAAGCTTAGCTTCGAAAATAAAATTACAATTTTCAAAACCATTTTCCAAGCTGTACTTGTAATTGTGCTTGCACACACAAAATAAAATTGCAAAGGTGTCAAAATAAAGTACTGAAAATGTTGCTGAATTTGCCATGGCATTATTCGACACATGAACTTTCTATGAAAACGCTAACGTTAAACCGGTAGAGTTCCTTATTGACAAAATCAATCGAAACTTCTTCGTCAATTGTTCTTTTTCTGACAATGTTCTCGTTTCCCGTCTTGCGTTATCCTAAATCACTACATATGTACTCTGTATATTCTATCGAGGTCATTATTACATAAAATAAACGGAAACCCGTGGAATATTAGTCTTAAGATTTAAATAAGGGTTTTTTCTTGTAGTTTTCCCTTAATCATTTATTATTTATTATTAATTAAAATTGTGCTATTTTCATTATATAGATTTAAGATTATAGTTGTAAAGGAATTGCTGTTCTAAAACTCTGAAATCATCATCATCGGCACTACAACCGGGATCCGGTATTGGCCTTATTTAGCAACTCCAGAGGCTTGTTAAATTTCCATAATAATTTGGTTTTCCGGGCAAGGTTATTAGCCTTACGCCACAAAACTCTGAAATACTAGTTGTAAAATATAAATATAAATATTAATGTATATTATAAAAAAACAAAACTACTTTATGAATACATCTCGTCTCTTAAAGCAATTTGTAAAAGGCAATATGTGTACGCTCCATTTCGCCATAGCGTAATTACATTTCGAGTACCTTTTCTTCAATTACATTTTTATATGCCTTTAAAATATACGCAGCTAGACATTTTGTGTATTGATCCTTTTTCTTGTAATTGCCTGCTGTACATTTTGTTGTCCTTCAAAATGTTCGATTTTAAGTGAAATAAAAATATAAGTTAGTCTTAGAAAGTAACTCTAGGAGCAAAGCTGGTCTTAACAAAGAACCAACAACGAAAGATCGCGTTGGAGTTTTATTTTTCGGGCTCTTGGTTTGTGGCTAACGAATGATCGTTGACCACAAACAGTTTAACAATAACTGTTAATGCCACTTTTTTTCTGTATCATTGTAAAATTGTACAATCGTTTTTTTTCCGAAATATCACTCATCTTTGCTTTGCATCATCATCATCATTATCATCGGCACTACAACTGGAATCCGGTCTTGGCCTTATTTAGCAAGTCTCTCCACCGCTATCCGGTCCATATCCGAGACTTGTTAAATTGCCCATAATTATTTTTTTCCGGGCAAGGTTATTAGCCTTGCGCTAACCTTACTGAGGATGTCGCTCAATGCATTGGTTCCCTATTTGGTGGGCACCAAAGTAGCTATCCAGGGGTGTCATGTGGAGACTGCATGTCAACTTGGATTGAACAGAGACAAGGATCGTCCTGGCCGTCGCCGGGTTGAAAGTAGAGACTTTACCCTGTATGTTCGCTGACACCACCCCCATCTTTGCTTTTAAATTAAATTAAGTGATCTGTTATCTAGGCGCAAGGGTAATAACCTTGCCCAGAAAAACAAATTATTACGGACAATTTAACAAGTCTCGAATATGAACCGGATACCGGTGGAAAGACTTGCTAAATAAGGCCGAGACCGGATCCCGGTTGTAGTGCCGATGATGATGATGATGATCTGTCATCTATCAGAAAAAAGAGATGGTAGATGCAACCAACCGCTTTAATTTTAATTTTATTTTAGTGGGGCTACCAACCCAATTATTGGCTTAACTCAAGCAATAAGAACTAACTTAACTAAGGTAAACAGGACATATTACGAAGGCAAGCGTTGGGGCGGGGGATGGGGTCAGGTTAGAGAGGAAAATGTAGAAAGCGCCGTTTAAGATTAGTAGTGAGAATGGTTTAGGAGGCGGTGCTTGAGAGTATGGGTACAGAGGTAGAAGTCCAACAAGGTGGAGTTGGAGTTAGAGTTGACATTTTTCAGGATCCTCGAAACGGGTTCGTTGAATCTATAAGAGGTGCGGTGAAGCGGCATATAGAGAAGGCGGTGATTACGCATATTTCGAGGGTTTGCGTTCAGAGAAATTAAGTAGGCCCAGTCGACCGATCCGGAGAGGACCCGAAGAATGAACACTATGTCAGCCGCGACCCTGCGCTCCTCAATGGTTTTGAGGTTGTTTAATTTGAGGCGGGTAATGTACAGGGACAGGATTAAAGGGGTTTCCCATCCCAGCCCTCGGACAGTGGACCGAAGGAAGCAATGTTAAATACTTTTAATTCTACGGATATGGGTTTTGTGATAAGGAGACCATACCCGGCTAGCAGTGGACGGACGAAGGTAAGGTAGAGGAATCGGATTACGTAGGGGTTGAAGAATTCCTTAGACGATTTTTTTCACGAACTCGAGGGCAGAGTTGCATTCCTTTTAAAGTTATGAATACAGAAAAACAGCAAATTCCTCTTCTCGAACTTAACTCGTGAAAGATACTGTAGTGTAACAATATGATCACAAGATGACCATGAAAAATAAATCAAATAAATCAACAGCCGTAGTCACGATTTGCAAGTGTCATGTAACATGCATTCGGTGCCGGCAATAATTCAAGGTCGACTCTTCATTGAGTCACAGAAATTAATTGCTCCAGTTACGGTTTGGAAGTGTCACATGACATGCACTCTGTGCTGGCAGTGATTCATTGTTAAATAGGTTTTTTTTTTCTTGGTTTCGGTACGAAGGTGGAAATCTTCAAAAGATACCTCTAGACCGATCCAGGGGCATGCCGGGTTTTTACCGACTAAAACCACCTCCCGCCAGGCTCATATTTCCGTTGATCCCCGCGGAACTTTCTTTTAGATATTCCATCGCGGGGCGGGACGGAGTTTACCTGTTACTCCGCTCGTCACGTCGCAACTGCTGCATCATTTCACAGAGCATTGTTAAATAGGCCAACTCGTGTCATTGTTTTTACACTATACGCTAAGCTGGTGTTAGAAGTAAGAATAGGGTAATAAGCAAAATTGCATTTTTGAATGAATGAGTAAGAATTTGTAAATATTTGAATGAATGATCGGGAGTATAAATACCCCGACAATTTGTTAACAAAATCAATGAAAGACAAGCCTTTGCTTTTGATTCATAGCTGCGGCGCCTTCGCTATAAATGTCAGCGGGTTGCGCTTTATACAGCAAAAATGGAGAAGTTGGCTTTTAGACAGTTATTCTTTCTTCGATCATACCGTTACATGCTTACCGATCCCGACAGATTATTTTTTTATTTACTGCATTTATTTGACAAAAAATTAAGAGTTACAATAAGTAATACAGCTAACTTATAATAGATTGGTTACATAATAAGTGTTCACATGTTATTTGTTAACATTTTTCAAACAGTTCTTTTTTACACGTGCTTAAGATTTAATGGGATTTATATAGATTGGTAATTTTGTTTTTCCTGGAAAAGGTC
Source organism: Microdon myrmicae (assembly GCA_963931805.1). Classification (NCBI taxonomy): domain Eukaryota; kingdom Metazoa; phylum Arthropoda; class Insecta; order Diptera; family Syrphidae; genus Microdon; species Microdon myrmicae. Next base: position 96,248,837 of record OZ007501.1, on the reverse strand, counting down.
AGAAAAAAAAACCAGGAACTCTGTTTATTTTAACTTAGCCTACTTAAAATTACTTAACATAACTTAATCTAATCTTACATACAATTTACAATATTTGATATTGCAATGATAGTGACAATTTGATATGACTTAAAAATAGTATTTACAATATTTATTTATGTGGATGTGGGATTTCTCGTTTTAATTGAGGATAGTAAGGGATATGGTCAGGTATGCTCTTGAAGGAGGGGGTGCCATTCGCTTCTGTGTTAAAGGTAAGAATCTTGGAGAATGGTTGGATGTTGCTGTATTTGAAAAGATTGGGTGCCAGTTCGGTGTTGTGGTACACGACCTCGTTTAGATCGTTACCAGTCTGCCTGAGGTGAAGGGGGTCCTGATTTGGAGACAATTACGGTAGTGAGTTCCCATATTGGAGGAGGGTGATGGTAGGTCTGTTATTCTCGGGTTGGGATTGTTAGGAAGGTTTTCTATGAAATTAATCGACAGTTCTAGGATCCGTCTATCCAGTTGTTCGATGCCTGCGGTGTTGTAAAGATCGTATTACTATGGTATCTATATGAGTTGGTTTTGCGGTGTAAACCAGTGATAAACCGGAAACATTTTCGTTCAAACACTCGTAATTTCTCCATTTGGGAGGGTGAGATGTGGTACCATAATGGATGGGCGTATGTAAGAGTGGGTCTGATTATCTGTTTGTAGATGAGCTGTTTGACCTTGAGAGAGATGGCTTTAGGTTGCCACAACATTCGTCTGCAGAGGTTAAGTTGTATTAAGGCTTTATAAAGGGAATTTTTGATGCGGGTTGAGAATGACCAGTCGTTGGAAAGGGTTACTCCCAAATATTTTAGGGTTTTGGAAGGTTTTATGAGGGTTTGGCGGGCGTCAGTTAGGTTGATTAACTTTGGCGAATTCTAGAACTGTTGATTGGGAATGTGCTCCGCCGAACACTATTCCAATTAAAAAGCGAACCTTGAGCAGACACTGGAACCAATAAGACACCGGGACGAATTTGCCACGAATGAAACTCTGTACAAATGTTTGTTTCTAATTTTTACTTTATTTGTATTCACGTAGGCATAGGTCAGAGTAAATATTCTAGGAAGTTTCCACTATACAAAAGGTTATTCATTTATGCAGTTCACTATTCACAGAGTTATAGATTTGTTCATTTTAATACATTTAAATTTTGGCACGTATGCCTGAATTAACTTTTGGATCACACTACTCTTTCTGGTTCTGTGACACCTTGCTAAACCTCACGTTCTTCGGCACTGGGTGTTATCTTAAGTGACACTCAACAAATTCGCGACTTCACTTTCAAAACGGAAGACTCCGGGACTTTCAATCTTTTCACCAATGTCAACTCGTCTCGCGTATTATCTCCTCGTCAAGGTTCCCTGATTGTCCACTCCTCGTTCCGACTGTTCGATCTAGACTAACTCTATACTACCCACAAGCATCTAGATACCGGTCGTATCTGTCTCTTCCCCAGAGACAATTTACCATTCTGCCCACTAACAGAATCGTCAATACCTCTGTTAGCAGCATGTTATTAATGCCCATGGGTAATTTCGGTGCCTGAGAAGGAAAAAGTCAATCGACGCATACATCCTTAAACGTCATTATCACCATACGTGGTGGTGATCGAAATTTGGTTCGACGGCTGTCGATTTTGTGCCGCCTTTATTTGCACAAAACATCTGGCGCGCGGTCGGTGGATATCGTGCAGTTTGAATGGACAATTTCAGACACAATTTCCCATTCTACCCACTAACAGAATCGTCAATACCTCTGTTAGCGGCATGCCAATTTATCCCAGGGGAAATTTCTTATATTCCTGAAAGGAGAAGTCACATCATTATCACCATCCGTGGTGGTGGTCGAAATTCAGTTCAGCGGTTGTCGATTGTATGCCGCCTCTATTTGCATATCACATCTGGCGCGCGGCCGACGGATATCGTGCAATTTGTATGGACGTATGGTCCATGGTTTCGTTTAACTTCTGTCGGTTAAAACTAACAATCCATTCATCATCATCATCATCATCATCGGCACTACAACCTGGAACCGGTCTTGGCCTTATTTAGCAAGTCCTGAGGCTTGTTAAATTTTCCATAATGATTTGTTTTTTCCGGGCAAGGTCATTAGTCTTGCGCCAGAGGCTCCCCGACGGGGAATCGAACCCCGGTCTCCCGCATGACAGGCGGGTATACTATTCATACAATCCATTAGACCTTTCTAATGGGTGTGAAAATCGAAAGGGATCGTGGGATCGGAATAGATCCTTTGTAGGTTTTTAGCCACACAAATTTTCCGAATTATCTCGTTGAGATAATTACGGTTGCCGTTTCTTTTGTTTGCCGATGGATTTGGTGGTCTTTGTGGCAGACCACCCGCACGTGCATCCGTTGGTCGGCTAATTTGCTGACGATAAGAAATCCTTGTAACATCGTGTAGATGTTCAGGATTTTCGATTGTGCAGTGCTGGAGTGCGGCGCATGTCAGTCTTTGCGGATCGGATGCATGAATATTTTCCTTTGTTACTGGTATGCTTTATTCGACCTGTTGAGCTTGACATTGAAAGCTTTGGGACGTTCAGTTCCTTGCTTTTTAGTGTCCGGCTCAACGTTGGCTAAATGTTTCAGTGCCCTAAGGTGGGATTTTGGGACACGCGTCTATGGGGCGCGTGCAACGTTTTCAGGGTAGGTATTTCCTTGAAGGGTAGGAACCTTACTTAGGTGGAATTGTGCGTTCGTAGAACGCTACAAGGGTGTTATTAAGCTTGAGTTTCATTTTGTCATGGCAACGTTTAGTGTTGTTTGTGCAGTGAGCGTTTTTGCCCTTAAACACTGTTAGTTGGGTTTTGGTTGGGTTGAGGCGAATTTTCCATTTGTTGAAGTATGCTGAGATGAGCGGGAGGAAGTTGTTAACGTGGTTTTTTGCCGCTTTGACAAATCTACTGCTAGAGTAGATTAAAGTATCGTCAGCATAATTTAGCATTACAACACTAGGTGGAGGAATATCGGATGTGTATAGAAGATATAAAAGTGGTCCGAGAATGGATCCTTGGGTAACTCCCGCGGTTATGTTGTCAGTTTGTGAGAGGGAAGAATTTTTTCTGACCATGAATTTCCTACCAGAAAGATAAGATGCTAGGAGCTTTGTGATGTTGGAATTCAGACCAAATAAGCAGTGCAGCTAATAAAGAAGTCCTGAGATCCAGACACAATCAAATGCTTTAGAAATATCGAGAGATATGCATACGGTAGGGCATTGGTTTTCTAGACCACATCGTGTGTAAGTTTTAGTAGCGCATGGCAAGTGGAGTGTCGCTCACGAAAGCCAAACTGAGTATTAGGGATGAGGGCGTTATCACTGGCAAACGAGAGAAGGTTTTGGTAGATCTTACATTCCAATATTTTGCTTAGGGTGTTCAATAAAGATATCGGACGATAGTTGGAGGTTGTTATTGGAACTCCCGGACTTTTTAACCGAAAATTACTACCGCAATTTTCCAATTCTCTGGGAAATGTGAAGCATTTATAATGTTGTGACGCATATGACAATCAGTACTAGAATATTCTAGAAAGTCCGAAACAAAGCACTAGTATATTCTAGAAAGTACTGGAAAACTGGAAACTATGAGCAGTAGAAAATTCGAAGCTATGAAATGGACGGAAACGAAACACCAAATCAGAATGAGGAAAAACGGTATAAATACGTCGCACGCAGTAAGGAAGCGAGAAAGTAAAAAGTGAGAAGTAAGCAGTAAAAGACGCGATAAGTACGGAAGCGATAAGTCAAGAAATCGTTAAGTGTACGGTAAAAGTAACGGTTGTTATTAACGGACTAATAAAGTGTTACATTAATTCAAAATCGATTTAACAGCTCTTATTTATTAAAAATAATTAATCCAGCGAACCCTAAGCTCCCTACAATATGGTTAACAAGGACTAGAATGGGAAGTGGATTTGGCGGGCGAAGTCTTTTAAATAGAAGATGTGGTATTCCATCTAGATCGGTCGATTTTTTGTTGGGTCGTGATTTTATGAACTTGATTAATTCATCTGTGGTTAGAAATGTGCTGGTGTCTGAAGGATGTGACACCTTGTTTGTGTCGTTAAATTCTCCAATGAAAGGAGTATAAGATGGGGGTAATCTGTGTGAGATATATTCGTTGACAGTGTTTCGAAAATTAGGGACTGAGAGGGAATCATTTTGTTGATGGATCTTTGAGAAGTGATCAGCCAGGCAATTGGCTATATCCGTGCCGGATTGGATAAGATTGTTGTTGAATGGATTGATGAGGTGATTGATTCGCGGTTTAAACTTCCGACCAGTTAGTCGCTTGATGTTTTGGTAGAGATGACGGTTGGGTTTGATATTGTTAAGTGTAGAGGTATAGTTCTGATCCGCAAACTTTTTTAAATGTTCACTTATTATGTGGTCAGGAGTTGGATCTGACTTTTAATAAAGGGGCAGAATATTTTATTAAGTTTTCGGCGGAGTTGTTTTTTGAGGCGCGGCAATTTAGTTAGGATGCTGGGTAAATGTTTTCCTACATGATTATGAGGGATGGTGGGGTGTGTATTGCTGGTGAGGACATCCTTGAGGGGCTGCTCGATCGATATCAGCAGGGATTAGGTTAGAAGATTCGGGGATTTGCAAGTTAGAAAAACTTTCGACGACGTCTCTATTGACCTTTTTTCAGTTAGTCTTGGAGAAGTTCGGGACAGGACTGTTTGAGTAGAGCAGTTCGAAGGAGGGAACTTTGATCGAGGTGTGAACGGAACCATGATCAGAGGGAAAGAGGAAGAATACTGTGGGGGGGCTCGTTGAGTAGACATCAGCCGACTTGAGAAAGAAGTCAATTGTTGACTGCGTCGAGTTGGTGACACGAGATGGCTGCAGTGGACTGTCGATGTACGCATATGGGTGAGATGAGAGGAGGTCCCAAAGTTGGCAACCGTATTTGTTATTCTTTATGTCATTGAATGCTGTATGTCGAGCATTCCAGTCTCCACCGATTATGAATGGTGCGGGGAGAGACTGTCTGATTATTTGAGATATGTCAGAGTCAGGGAAGTCTGGTTCTCGTGTTGAGTGGATGTAAACGGATGTTATTATGAATACTTTTTTTTTTTCACAAAAAAATTTAACTGCCGTGTATTCGATATTGAAAGCATTGGCGAACCTGATTTCGGTGAATTGAAGTTTATTATTTAGTAGGATGCTGGTACCTCTATTGGATCCAGTAGAAATATTGAAATAAATGTATAATTTGGGATGGATACTCGGGAGTTGGACATAAGCCACGTTTTTGAGAGGAGAAGGATGTCTGGGGAGAAGGTTTTAACAAACAACCGTAAGTGTTGCTTAAGGATGTTGGAGTATATAGACTCTGCGTTGAGGGCGACTATAGTTAGTTCAGACATTGAGGGAAACAATATGGGAGGTTATAAGTGAGAGAATCTGACCTTTTTTTTCGATATCCGACATATGCTTCAATGTAGGAAGCATAGTTTGTAGACTCTTGATGTAGCCCATGATGTCCAGGTTGAGGCCAATGGAGTTGGGGTTGTTTGACGTCGGCATGTTTTGATTGTTTTTGATGACATCCGCATATGACGTTCCTGGCCTTGTAGGTTGTGGTAATGTGTTCTGCGATGTGGATGTGGTTGGTGTGGATTTGTTGGTTGTAGTTGGTTTTATTCTTCTTTGGAGAATTCTCAATTTATGAGGGCACTGGGAAAAATTGGCAGGATGTGGACCCCCGCAGTTACAGCATGTTACAGCGATTTCCTTAGTAGTAATGGATCCATCGGGGTTTGTGGTTTGGATTTTCCCTGGTTCCATACCCTGTGGATTGACCTTACATTCTCCTGGTTGATATTCATCGGCACATCTGCCGCATCGTATATTTAGGTGGCAAGCCACCGCCAAGACTGCCGAGCCGTGGCATATCTTGCAATGGACAACGCTTTGTTTATGAGGCTCCTCGGTGCTGATCTTATGCGTAAACAAGTACTTAATTTGTTTGAGCTTGTTGGTGTCTTCATTTGGAGGAATTTGAATAATCCGTAGGTTCCTTAAGTTGTTTTCTCGCATGTACGGAGTTTGAAAATAGTCCAGCCTGTGGATTTTCAGCTCTGGGCAAAACCTGATGATCTCCGACGCTAGTTCTTCATTGGTCCAAGTTGGGTCAATGTGCCTAATGATGAATGTTGTTGGTTTGAGCTGATGGTGTTGGAAGGTAAAAAATTGGTGTCGTAGTTCCGTAAGTTTTCTAACGGTTTTCTCGTGATGAACCAGAGTTGTTGTTGCAATGGAGACAGAGGAGCCTTTAGTGTTTGTGGTGAAGTTGCGGTGTCCTAGGGCATTTTCTACTATTATAATTATTCCCTTGATACTGGTCACGTTTTTTATGTAGATTGGTGGTGGTCTAACATTTTTTTGCTGAGCAGGCGGGGGACTCGGTGCAGGCTTAGCTTGTTTGGTGGATTCCTTACTAGCCCGGTGATGGTTTTTTGGGTGGAGATCTTTGATGGTTTAAGCTGGGAGAGAGCGTTACCTCCATACTGGCATCGTCACTGCTTTTGGTGGGTTGCTTTAGGGAGTGTATTTCCTCCCGGTGTTGCTTCACTTGTGTTGTAACTTGTTGGATGTATTCCACGGCTTCGTGGAATTTTCCTTGACTTTCCATTTTTGTGGTCTTCTTCGATGAGTTTTGAAGAGTTTCGATGGCTCTTCTCTTCCGTTCTAAAATATATTCTCGGGTAGCGCTCGGATCGTTGTCTGGCATCTGTGAAGACAGATTTCGACTACGACATCCAGCGAAAATTACACGTGTTTGTATAGTGTTTTTTTTTTGCAATTAAGACAAAAATTACACAAAGTCAGAAGATTCGATATGAACCGCGATAGATCGACGACGACTTAACGTCTACGAATGCAATTTTATTTATATACGAGCAGACGATGAATCTGACTGACTGCATGAACGATCGGCGAGTGAGTGATCCCGACAGATCCCTTTACCTTTATTAAATACCATCACATGGCGATCCTGCCTCCCATACATATAACATATAAATGTGATACTCATAATTTTGGACGTGTTATTGTAGATAAAAGGTGTAAATGCCATCCAGTTTAGGGAGCTTCATTTATGAGGAGATGATTTTTTCCAGGGTTTTCCTTAAGTTGGATAAAGTGACGGGTTTTTATATCGCAAGTGCCTTTTTATTTGGACGACTATTGCTGTTTTTTTTTAATCTTCATGAAAAACTCGTTGTTGAGGATGTGTTTGAATTTTCGTTAAATTTTCAATTACCTAGGTAAGGAGTTTCCTAATGATTTACTTCTGGTTGTCTATATTCAATGATCTCATGGGTTACAATTCCGAAATTAAACCTTGAGAATCCTTGAGCTTTGGTTCGACCAGTTAAATTTATCACGTTTTATTAGAGTGCTCCTAAATTTGCTGGTGTAGTGGTTGGAATATAAATTTGCTATTTATTCCTGAAAAATTGTATCATCTAACGCAGTTCCGTCACTTCTCTTCAACCGTGTGTTTAGGTTAAACAGTTTTATTCTTTATAGTATAATTATTTCCATGTTGGTTATTGTATTAGGTAATCAAGTTTATACAAAATGTATCCTTGACAACCCAAAATCCAATATCCCAATATTCGACCGCCTTTTTTTGGAAAGTGACAACAAATCAGACAGTGTAAAAACACTTTATATGTGTGTTGGCAAACGAAATTGAAAAACTATTAACATTTTGTTGGGATTTGAAGACCTACCTGGGAAAAGTTAGTGAAATATTAAAAGAGAGTACACACGACTTGACTATAGAAAAATCTGGGGAATAATGTCAAAAACAGATGGCACATTTTTTGGAAAACCAATAATTGCTGGAATTGGCAAACTAATGTGGGAAAAGTTAGTGAAATATTAAAATAACAATACAGGGGGGAGTGCACACATTTCGTTATGCAAAAATCCAATGATAGGGAAGACCAATGAATTTTACAAACCATATATATTAATTATAATTCACAAACCATTAAAACATTGTCAGAGATTGCAGTAACGAACAAGATAATATTAGAATTTGCAACGAAATGACAGTGACACTGAAGAAAAACCTTTAGGATCGGAATTTATTTGAGAATAATGTCAGAAACGAATGTCAAACAAATTTCGAAAACGATTGAACACTTTTCAGAAGTTGTAAACTGATGTGGGGGAAAGGCAACGAAATGTAAACGTAACAATACCGAGCTGTTTGGACTTGCTGTATTGAAAGAATCCGAAGAATAATATCAGAAATGGGTGCCAAACGTTCAATTACGTTTGACACACAATTCTGATAATATTCTTCGAACTTATTCAAAGCAATGCGAGTCCGAATACTTTTCTTCATTATTACGTTTGCATTTTGAAAGCCTTTTCCCCATATCGGTTAATAGTAAAAAAGTGTTGAAATGCAGATCGATCCAGTGGAGAGAAAATGAAATACGAAAGTAACAATGAAGAAAATGATTGGAAGTCACAAGTTCCTATGGAGAAATCCGGAGAATAATGTCAGAAACGGTTGGCAAACGTATTTGAAAAACGATTAAAATGTTGTCGGAACTTAAAGCTTTATACGGGAAAAGTTAGTGAAATATCAAGATAACAAGGAAAGATAGTGCACGCGATTATCTATGGTGAAATCTAGAGAATAATGTTGGACACGGATGGCGGGCATACGCATTTGAAAAAGTATTAAGATTTTATCGGAATTTGAAGACCTGTGTGAGAGAAGTTAGTGAAATATTAAGATAGCCACAAAAGAGAGTGCACACAGTTTGTTAAGGAGAATCTAGAAAACAATGTCAAGGGTGTATGGCAAACGAATTTGAAAATGAATTAGGATTTGTTGGAATTGGTAGATCTATGCGGGAAAAGTTAGTGAAATATTAAGGAGAGTGCACGCAGTTTTTTAAGGGAAAATCTAGAGAATAATGGAAAGGGATGGCATACGAATTTGAAAAACTATTAAAATGTCGGAATTTGAAGACCTATAGGGGAAAAGTTAGTGCAATATTAATGTAACAATAAAGGAGAGTGCACACAGTTTGTTAAGGAAAAATCTAGAGAACAATGTCAGGGATGAATGAATTGCAAACGAATTTGAAAAACTATTAAAATGTCGGAATGTGAAGACCTATATGGAAAAAGTTTGCGAAATATTAAGGAAGCAATGGAAGACAGTGCACGCGATTTGCTATAGAACATTCACAGTATATTGTCAGAAACGGGTGACGAATGAATTTTACAAACTATCAAAATATTAATTATACTTCAAAAACTATCAAAACATTGTCAAAGATTGCAGTAAATGTAGCAGATATTGGAATAAAATGACAGTAACACTAATTATAACGATCACAAGTTACTTGAGAATAATGTCAGAAACGGATGACAAGCAAATTTCAAAAATTAGTGAACAATTTCTGAGCTGATGTGGGGAAAGGTTAACGAAATGTAAACGTAACAAAACCGAGCTGTTTGGACTTGTTCCTTTGAAAGAATCCGTAGAATAATATCAGAAATGACGTTGAAATTCGTTTGACACATGATTCTGACTGAAATGTGTGTCAAACGAAAGTCAACGTTTGGTGCCCATTTCTGACATTATTTTTCGAATTTATTCAAAGCAACGCGAGTCCGAATACTTTTCTTCATTGTTACGTTTGCTTTTTGAAAGCCTTTTTCCCCGTATCAGTAAATAGTAAAAAAGTGTTGAGTTGCAGATCGATCCAGTGGAAAGAAAATGAAATACGAAAGTAACAATGAAGAAAATGATTGGAAGTCACAAGCTCCTATGGAGAAATCCGGAGAATAATGTCAGAAACGGTTGGCAAACGTATTTGAAAAACGATTAAAATGTTGTCGGAACTTAAAGCTTTATACGGGAAAAGTTAGTGAAATATCAAGATAACAAGGAAAGATAGTGCACGCGATTATCTATGGTGAAATCTAGAGAATAATGTTGGACACGGATGGCGGGCATACGCATTTGAAAAAGTATTAAGATTTTATCGGAATTTGAAGACCTGTGTGAGAGAAGTTAGTGAAATATTAAGATAGCCACAAAAGAGAGTGCACACAGTTTGTTAAGGAGAATCTAGAAAACAATGTCAAGGGTGTATGGCAAACGAATTTGAAAATGAATTAGGATTTGTTGGAATTGGTAGATCTATGCGGGAAAAGTTAGTGAAATATTAAGGAGAGTGCACGCAGTTTTTTAAGGGAAAATCTAGAGAATAATGGAAAGGGATGGCATACGAATTTGAAAAACTATTAAAATGTCGGAATTTGAAGACCTATAGGGGAAAAGTTAGTGCAATATTAATGTAACAATAAAGGAGAGTGCACACAGTTTGTTAAGGAAAAATCTAGAGAACAATGTCAGGGATGAATGAATTGCAAACGAATTTGAAAAACTATTAAAATGTCGGAATGTGAAGACCTATATGGAAAAAGTTTGCGAAATATTAAGGAAGCAATGGAAGACAGTGCACGCGATTTGCTATAGAACATTCACAGTATATTGTCAGAAACGGGTGACGAATGAATTTTACAAACTATCAAAATATTAATTATACTTCAAAAACTATCAAAACATTGTCAAAGATTGCAGTAAATGTAGCAGATATTGGAATAAAATGACAGTAACACTAATTATAACGATCACAAGTTACTTGAGAATAATGTCAGAAACGGATGACAAGCAAATTTCAAAAATTAGTGAACAATTTCTGAGCTGATGTGGGGAAAGGTTAACGAAATGTAAACGTAACAAAACCGAGCTGTTTGGACTTGCTCCTTTGAAAGAATCCGTAGAATAATATCAGAAATGACGTTGAATTTCGTTTGACACATGATTCTGACTGAAATGTGTCAAACGAAAGTCAGCGTTTGGTGCCCGTTTCTGACATTATTTTTCGAATTTATTTAAAGCAACGCGAGTCCGAATACTTTTCTTCATTGTTACGTTTGCTTTTTGAAAGCCTTTTTCCCCGTATCAGTAAATAGTAAAAAAGTGTTGAGTTGCAGATCGATCCAGTGGAAAGAAAATGAAATACGAAAGTAACAATGAAGAAAATGATTGGAAGTCACAAGTTCCTATGGAGAAATCCGGAGAATAATGTCAGAAACGGTTGGCAAACGAATTTCGAAAACGATTAAAATGTCGAAACTTGAAGCTTTATGCGGGAAAAGTTAGTGACATATCAAGGTAAAAACAAAGGATGGTGCACGCACTTGTCTATGGTGAAATCTAGAGAATAATGGAATCGGATGGCATACGAATTTGAAAAAGGATTAAGATGGTATCGGCACTTGAGGACAATAGAGGAGAGTGCACGCAGTTTGTTAAGGAAAAATCTATAGAATATTGTAAATGGACTGCAAACGAATTTGAAAAACAATTAAAATGTTGTCGGAACTAGAAAGGAGAGTGTACGCAATTTGCTATGGTGAAACCTAGAGAATAATGTCGGAAACGGAAGAGAATAACAGGAAAAGTTTGTGAAATATCAAGGTAACAAGGAAGGAGCGTTACGCAATTTGCTATGGAAATCTAGAGAATAATGTCGGAAACGGAGGGCATATGCATTTGAAAAAGTAGTAAGATTTTATCGGAATTTGAAGACCTATGTGAGAGAAGTTAGCGAAATATTAAGTTAACCACAAAAGAGAGTGCACACAGTTTGTTAAGGAGAGGTCTAGAAAGCAATGTCAAGGATGGATGAATGGCAATCGAATTTGAAAAAGAATTAGGATTTGTTGCAATTGGTAGATCTATGCGGGAAAAGTTAGTGAAATATTAATGTAACAATAAAGGAGGGTGCACCCAGTTTTTTAAGGGAAAATCTAGAGAATAATTCCGGAAAGGGATGGCAAACGAATTTGAAAAACTATTAAAATGTCTGAATTTGAAGACCTATACGGGAAATGTTTGTGAAATATTAAAGTAACAATACAGGAGAGTGCACGAAGTTTGCTATGGTGAAACCTAGAGAATAATGTCGGAAACGGATGGCATACGAATTTGAAAAAGATTTTATGGGATTTCTATACGGATGCGAAACGTGGGCTCTCGCAAAACGGGAATAAAACAACTTCCGCGTATTCGAGAATAAAGTCCTAAGCGCTATTTTTAGTGGCAAATATGACGAGGAGGCAGGACAATGGAGGAAACTCCACAACCACGAATTGGAAGAGTTATCCGCAAACCTACAATAGTGAGAGTAATGAAGTCGTGAAGATTAAGATGGGCCGGACATGTGTCGCGAATGGGCAACGATACGACCGTGCATAGAATTCTTGACGGTAGACCAACGGGAAAGAGACCGGCGGTACGGTCTAAAACAGCAAGATGATCTATCACCGTGTCTTTTTAACCTTGTGCTGGAGTATGTCATCAGGAAGGTACAAGACGACAACATGACCGGATCATCCCTGAACGGGGTCACACAAGTGCTCGCATATGCGGATGACATCGGCGTTGTGGGCGATAGTCTGGAAACTGTAAGTAAAAACTGTGAAATCATCATGCAAGCGGCAGAAGAAGTGGGCCTAGAAATAAATGAAGAGAAAACAAAATACATGATTATGGCGAGAGCAGATGGAACTCAGGGAACACATATAAACGTCAGAGGCAAGATATTTGAAAAAGTTAAAGAATTTAAATATCTGGGAATGATGCTGGGGGCCAGTAACGAAACGTCGAAGGAAATTAACAAAAGACTACACTCTGGTAACGCTAGTTGGCACGCAGTCAGTAAACTGCTGAAATCCAAACTGCTATCACGTAACATAAAGCTCCGTGTCTATAGAACCGTAATTATGCCGATTGCTCTACACGGATGCGAAACATGGGCTGTCACAAAAGGGGAAGAAAACAAATTCCGCGTATTCGAGAATAAGGTTTTAAGGGGTATCTTTGGAGGTAAATATGACGAGAAGGCAGGACAATGAGGAAAACTCCACAACCACGAATTGGAAGAGCTATACCGCAAACCTACAATAGTCAGAGTAATCAAGTCGCGAAGATTAAGATGGGCCGGACATGTAGCGCGAATAGGCAACGATAGAACCGTGCGTAGAAATCTTGACGGTAGACCAACGGGAAAGAGACCGATAGTGCGGCCACGACGGAGATGGGAGGACAATGTTAGGTTGGACCTCGAGGAGATCGGATCGGATGGCTGGACGTGAAAGGAGAGCACACGGGACAGGGAACAATGGCGTAGTTGAGTCGGTGAGGTCATGAACTTTCGGGTTCCTACAGGCCAATAAATAGTAATAGGGATTTTGAAGACCTATGCGAGAGAAGTTTTCTTATTGCCGAATCTGTGTTTTCTTGATGGTTTGTTCCCTTATGGTAGTGTCGGTTCATCACAACTACGCCTACCGGTTTTTGTGAATTGTTTTTTGTGTATTGATTATTCATTTCGTGGAAACAGTCTTGGGGTTTCAAATAGTCCGCCATATCAGAGCCACCCTTTGACTACTTACTGCTCTGATTCGACCCGGTGTCAGAGAGGCGCCGTTATAATACAGCCGGTACACCCTTGCCTGGAAACCATCCAATGGGCACGGTGACGCGTAGCACCCTGGATTAGGGGTGGTAGATCCTTGTGTGTTACTTCTCGTTACCCTTCTGCCATAGGCGGCCCTACTGGAAGCGTATGCTTCCGTCAGCATAGCCTGAGTGATTCATTCTAGTTTAAGCCCCGCACCACGTCAAGATTTCCACCAAGCGGGGAGTTCGATGTTCAAGCACAAGCAAATTCATAAAGCCGCATTGATATCACCCGACGGCGTAACGCCAAACCAAATATACCTCTTCCTCATAGACAAAAGACATCACTCGAATATCCTTGACGTAAGATTATATAGAGGAGCCGATTACGACTCCTATCATCTTCTAGTGATGGGCAAAATCAGGAGTCGCCTCGCAGCAATCCCACAAGGGCGGTCACGGAAGACGAGCAAAAAGCTCGATTATTGATATAATTAAAAGACCTGCGCAAAAGGGCTGAATATCAAGACGAACTAACGAATAGATTTAGCATCTTAGAGAATGGGAGTAGTGAGGAAGAGGAAGCCAATAGTGTGGACACTAAATGGACAGCGATCAGAGACACAATCAAACAAACAGGCCAAAAGGTATTCGGATTTAAGAAAACAATTAAGTCCAAACCTTGGTTTGACGATGAGTACAGGGCAAAGATCGAACAACTTAAACGCCTCAGAGTGATCCGGTTTCAAAGATATGATGAAGTCAACGCAGAAAGATACGCGACGATTCAGAAAGAGACAATGAGACTCTTCAAATGCAAAAAACGAGAATGGGAAACGACTCGGATCGAAAAAATCCTAGAAAGTTCCAGGGAAAGAACAGAGGTTTTGTCGTAGAAATTCACAATTTAATTAATCACAATATATTGTAGTAAGTGAAGGGGATTGTGTGGCGCAAGGCTAATAACCTTGCCCGGAAAAACAAATTATGGAAAATTTATCAAATTTTACTTGCTAAACAAGGCTAAGACCGGATCCCGGTTGTAGAGCTGATGATGATGATGATGATGAAGGGGATTGTAATATAGGTGAGTATTAGAATTTGACTTGCTTGGTCGACCGGGGAGCGGCCTCTGTAACTGGTTCCTGGAGGCAGGTTGCAGGGGGCGTTGAACCTTGTGCTCCCCTGTTCAGCTTGCTGTTTGGTTGTTGACGTTGTTTCAGTTTTGTCTTTTCCTTTTTCTTTTGATTTTTTCTATTATTATTTAGTGTTATTTAAACTTGAAGCGATAGGTTGTGAAATTTCTATCATTCCCGTTCAATAGTTTAACGACAAATGAATGACTTTATTTTTTTGCCGTTGACGTTTATAATATTATTCGGCGCCAACGATTTTATGTTTTTATTTTCCTGCCAAGTAGAATTTGCATAAAGTAGTTTATGCAAATTAGGTACTTGACGATTTTTCTTCCCTTTACAGACAGAGAGGGGAAATTTGCGGAAAATAGTGGGTGTTAGGCGACGACATGGACGCGAGGTCCGTAACAGTATGTATGCCGATAAATTCAATTAGAAAGGCTACCGAGGGAGAGCCAAAATAGGTCGAGACGGAAACGGCTGTCTGGTCACGGAAAGAAATATCGTGACAAGATAGGAGCAGTACTTTGAAAACCTGCTCAATGTGCGCACCCATCAAACACAAATAAACGCACCAGACGTAAATACAGCCGAGCCTCAGATCCCAGAGCCCTCTTACAACGAAGTTGTAGACGCAATAAATCGATTAAAAAACAACAAAGCTCCCGGAGTCGACTGTATACCGGTAGAGTTTGTGAAGCATGGTGGAGAGGCAACCGCTCGAAAGATCCACCAAATGATTAAAACAATATGGGATAAGTAAGTCACTCCGGAAGAATGGAAAATCTCAATAGTCGTCCCCATTTTCAAGAAGGGCGACAGGTCTGACCGCGAAAACTACAGAGGAATATCATTGCTACCAACCACATACAAAACACTAACAAATGTCATACTGGCGAGAATCACACTGTACGCAGAAGAAATACTGGGAGACTACCAATGCGGATTCCGTAGGAATCGGTCAACAAGCGACCTAATGTTCACAATAAGGCAACTGCTGGAAAAGAAGTGGGAATACGGAGAAACGGTTCACCAACTGTTCGTTGACTTCAAAAAAACATACGACTCAGTCGCAAGGCAAAGACTCTACCATAGTGTAGTTGAGCTGGGAATCCCGAAAATATATGCCGCCCTCATTCAAATTTGCATGAACGAAAACAAAGGGCGAGTTAGAATAGAAAACCACCTCTCAGGAGCATTTGAAATCCGGGACGGATTAAAACAAGGGGAAGGCCTCTCACCATGCCTTTTTAACTTTGTCCTCGAGTATGTTATCAGAAAGGTACAAGACTACAACACGGCCGGATCATCCCTGAACGGGGTCACACAAGTGCTCGCGTATGCGGATGACATCGCCGTTCTGGGCGATAATCTCGAAACTATAAGTAAAAACTGTGAAATCATCATGCAAGCGGCAGAAGAGGTGGGCCTAGAAATAAACGAAGACAAAACGAAATACATGATTACGACGAGAGCAGGTGGACCTCAGAGAACACATATAAACGTCAGGGGCAAGATATTTCAAAATGTCAAAGAATTTAAATATCTGGGAACGATACTGACGACTAGAAACGAAGCATCGAAGGAAATTAACAAAAGACTACAATCCGGCAACGCTAGGTGGCATGCAGCCAGTAAACTGTTGAAATCCAAACTGCTATCTCGTAATATAAAGCTTCGTATCTATAGAACCATAATCATGCCGATTGCTCTATACGGATGCGAAACATGGGCTCTCACAAAACGGGAAGAGGACAAATTCCGCGTATTCGGGAATAAAGTTTTAAGGGGTATCTTTGGCGGTAAATATGACGAGGAGTCAGGACAATGGAGGCAACTCCACAACCACGAATTGGAAGAGCTATACCGCAAACCTACAATAGTGAGTGTAATCAAGTCGCGAAGATTAAGATGGGCTGGACATGTAGCGTGAATGGGGAACGATAGGGCCGTGCGTAGAATTCTTGACGGTAGACCAACGGGAAAGAGGTCGGAAGGACCGCCGCGACAGAGATGGGAGGACAATGTTAGGTTTGACCCTGAGGAGATCGGATCGGCTGGTCAAGCGTGGAAGGGGAGTGCACAGAACAGTGAACAATGCCGGAGTCAAGTCGGTAAGGTCATGAACTTCCGGTTTTCTACAGGCCAATATATATTTATAATAATAAATAATATGCGAGAGAAGTTAGTGAAATATCATATTAAGGTAACAATAAATGAGAGCGCGTGGAGTTTGTTAAAAGTCATTAAAAATTTGTTGGAGTGGGCCAATGGGGAAAAGATTAATGAAATATTAAGGTAACAATAAAGGGGACTACACGCATTTTGCTATGGGAAAATCCGATGAATAATGTAAAAAACGGGTGGCAATCAAATTTGAAAAAGCATTAAAAATTTGTTGGAATTTGAAGACGTATACGGGAGAAGTTAGCGAGTGCACGCGATATGCTATGGGAAATTCCGAGTATAATGCCAGAAACAGATAACGAATAAATTTTACAAAGTGTCAAAATTTTAATTATATTTAAAAAACTATCAAAACATTGTGAAGTGAGGTGATGGACTTCCGGGTTTCTACAGGCCAATAAATAATAATAATAATATATGTAAATCTGTCTTGTTTTTTTCAAGTTATCCAATATTCACATACCGACATAGAAGATGGCGCACCATGTGTATCCAAAGCGAATTGGGTGCATTCAAGTATGTCTTTAATGTAACCAACTTCAGAGCCGAGTTTCTACTGGCACACCTATTATTTACTGAATAATCTTATCACAATTACAAAGTTATTTCTTTTAACTATACTTGCGCCAGTCTTTTAATAACTTCGCTTAACTATTATTAATCCCGACTAAAAAATTTAAAACGATTGAGTATGAAGTTTATAATCAATTGCCTTCACTCTTAACTTTTCACTCAGCCAGTAAACTTCGGTGGCGGAAATGTGTATTGTAACCAAACTTCAAGGTTTGCTATTCGAATTTTAAGCGTTTCCAAAAATCTACATAGCCCATAAATATCAAATAAGTTTAACTCATTATCTCCCGCAAAACAAAAATTAAACGATTAAATGAAGTTCGTTCTAACAAAAGTTATCCTGCGACAGTCGCACCACATGTAAAAGAAATATTGCAAGATTAATGATGTAGATTCCACAAGCGACAAAGTTAAAAACGATGTTGCTTATTGCTTTTCTGATCATATACGCGTAATAGTGACTTCAACACAATTCTGTTTAGAACCATTAATACCTCTATACGTCAACTTTAACAACCCAATCTGGATCGAAAACGTGCCTCCCAAGTTCTGAGATTTCACCAGTTCTACAATCGCGTTGGACTTGTACTTCATCTTTCATTATAAAAAAGTATCTACATTATAAGTTTCGTGTAATCTTTTCATTATACCGAAACTCCACTGAAGTAGGAAAATAGTTTTCGCGAATATAAACTAAAATGATATTTACATATTGGAAGCTGATCTTATGTACCAATAAATTACTAAACGTCATAAAATAAAGCAAATTGTGAAGCATTAAATGAATTTCAAAAGTCATACTTTGTAAAACACGAATGAGTGTTTGTGTTAATTGTCGGGGAATCAGCCACCACGTTCTTCTCGTTCCGTTGTTACTAAACTCGTCTCGTAATGACATCAATTTTGCAGGTCATTGGCATTCTGCCCTCTAAGTGAATCTTATTTACAACCATTCGATCAAGAAGTAAAGAGGTATCCCAACCAGAAAATGTGCTTTGGTGACATAAATACTCATAACTTTTAATCACCCATTCACGACTTTAAGGACATATACACAAGTGTTGTAGATTTAAAAAACGCGTTTTAAAAATAAACGTGGTTTATTATAAAAATAACGGTGGATCAACATAAAACCAAGAAAACAAAACAACAGAATAAGTATAGTTGATTTTTAGTTTACATCTAGTAAACCGCAAAGCCACCCATAAAACCACATAAAGCCGACCCAAGCCTTGTTTTCGACTCTATCGTTTACTAATCGCATTCACTTAGAAGCATATTTGGTTGTTAACCTAAACAGACATCCGACGCGTTCTCAGCACAATGACATCTAATTAAACGACCGGAAAAAATCATTCCAGTTAAGGGTGTCATGTGTACGCTGTTTATTAAATTAGTTGATAAAACCTTCGACTAGTAAACGTCGCAATTTAAACTCGAGTATTGTATCGGTACAAAGTTCTTTTACCAAAAATAACGATGCATTTATATTCATGAAATTGGTATTTAGTTTTTATTATTATTGTACTAATAACGAATAAAAAACGTTGGTATCGTTCTACGTATATACCGAAAGCATTGACTACGACCGTAGTTTCATATTACTAGTTAAATAAAGTGTCATATAAGAACATACATAGACAGCTTTGGGAAAATATTCATTCAGTAGAAAAATAACTACCGGCGGAATGTTGTTTGCAAATAAAAATGAGCTACTTATACGTATATCAAATAACGTGATGAAAATCTAGATATCATCACGAAACAAAAACCGGTAATATTTTGGGAACTTTTGCTCCATGCGTAGTTGACCGATTTCATTAACACGGGCGCAAAACTGCGTAGGTCCAAGCCAGGGTTTTTTTTTTTTTTTTTGAAACGATTGGACAAATAACTTGATTACCTATGACAATTAGAGCAATTTGTAAAACCTGGTATTGATTTCAGGAATTATTGATTTTACAAACATGGATTGTAACACGATTGATATGCAACCCAACTCGTCATTAATTGAACAATTTGCAAAGGTACATTCATTGATTCCGTGATCGATCCTGAATATTTTTCTTCAGTCTTGCTGTCATTTCATTGCCAATTCTTATGTTCTTGTGAATTACTGCAATCTCTGACAATGTTTTGATCGTTTTTTTTAAGTACAATTAAAATGTTGACAGCGTAAAATCCATTCGTCATCCGTTTCTGACATTATACTCAGAATTTTCGGTAGCAAATCGCGTGCACTCTCCTTTATTTATACTTTAATATTTCACTAACTTTTCCCAACAAAGATCTGCCAATTCCAATAATTTCTAATACATTTTCAAATTAGTCTGCCATTCGTTTCCGACAATATTTTCTAGATTTTTTCTTAACAAACACTCTTCGTCATTGTTACCTCAATATTTCACTAACTTCTCCCGTATACGTCTTCAAATTCCAACACATTTTTAATGCTTTTGTAGGGTTATATTTTGTAGTATATTACTTCTTACCTTCTTAGGGAGATTCGGCTATTTCCGCTGTCCAATAGTGAAAGACGGTTTTAATAATTTATTAATTTTATTTTTTTTATAATTCACTTGTGGCCGTTGCCTATGACCTCTGGATCCCAACTCATCTCGAATCAAAAAAAAAAAAAAAAAAAAAAATTGTGGCGAGAAGGCCGAATTTAGCGAGACAGGACGTATGTGTCCTTCATCTTGTCTCTGACTTCTGGTCATCTTGCGATAACCAGAATCACCCACATCCGTGAGGATGTTGGGCTCGGTCTCGCGATCTCTGAAAAGAAAAGAGAAAAAGGGGGGGTATCCAAGGATAGTGTGGACAGTGTTAGTCCGAGTGTTCTCTAACTACTTTTATAGAGGGATGGTGGGAAAGAAATCGTACAAGACCGGTAGGTCTTGGGTGCGGTAGTGAACGCAGATCACGTCTTTGGCGTCTGATAATCTGCGCTTTGGTCGGTGTATATGTTTGTGTTTGTGCCGTCTTGTACTGTGCGTTCGTGTGTGTGGTTTGTTAATAGTAGACCCTATGGGATGGATCCAGGAATCCTCTATTATAGAGGGGAATGTTGTTGGGAAGGGTGCTTTCTTCAGTTTTGTACTGAAGAAGAAATTGTGGGGGTTTGATCCGAAGAGATCGAAAGAGAGAAGGGTCAAGAACGCAGGAGTCCCGTACAAGTGGGTTCTCGCTGTTCTGAATGTTTTCGAGGTACTTATATGCTAATTGAAGCAAGTACTCGTCGATAGGGGTAATGGAGGCGCCTTCGTATAGGTGAGAGTTGGGGTAATGACGACCGTCAGGCCTTCTAGAATGATTGGTGCATCTTCTGAGGAGTTTCCTTTCGAAAGCCCGAAGTCTTTCCATTTGGGCCGAAGATATGCAGGACCATATGGGAAAGGCGTACGATATTCCAGATCGGATTAGCTGCTTATAGCAGAGAAGCTTAACTTTGGTGTCAACTTTGTTGCTCCACTTGAAGATGTTGTGCAGTTGCTTAGACCGACCGAGGCCCCTTTGGAGAATGTGGGTCACATGTTTGATGAAATTCATTTTTGGGGTATAAATGACCCCAAGATATTTCATCCTGTCCTGTGGTCTAATCGTAGTATCTCCCATTTTTATTCGAATATTCTGTGAATATCGAGAAGTAGGTTGGGAGTGTTTACTACTCAGAATTATAGCTACTGCTTTAGATGGGTTAAGTCGAATTTTCCACCGACTGTAATACTGATACAGTTCGTCCAGATGACGGTTGAGTCGGTTTGTTGCGAGTTTTGGGCTTTTAGATGACGTGTACACTAGGACGTCATCCGCATAGCAAATCTGGTTTACTCTACCATCCACAGGGCGAGGAATATCTGAGGTGTAGATATTAAATAAGATGGGGCCTAGAATGGAGCCCTGTGGTACGCCAGCGGCGGCGTTGAAAGTTCGGGAAAGCTTTCCATTCACTCGAACTTGGAAGGTTCTGTTTAAAACGAACTGGTAGATTATATTACACAGCGTTTTACTGAGGCCAATATTCAGTAATTTAAAAACGAGACCTTCGATCCAGGTTGTGTCAAAAGCCTTTTCAATGTCCAAGCTCACCGCAATGGTGGGTTCCTTATTAAAGAGGCGCACGCAAATGTGGTTTTGAAATATATTGAGAGCCATAGTGGTGCTATGCGCTCTTCTGAATCCAAATTGGAAGTCAGGTATTAGGTTCCTGACACTGATAAATTTATTTAGCTTCTCGTATATGAACTGTTCATATATTTTGCTGGTGCAGGTGAGGAGCGAAATAGGACGAAAGCTTGAGGGGTGATAATTTGGTTTCCCAACTTTTGCTATTGGGCAGACAACAGCATGCTTCCAAGCTTGGGGAAAATACCCCACGTTGTAGGCATGGTTGAGCAGAATGGAGAGCTTTATAAAGAATAAAGCAGAAAGCCTTCGCAACGAGTGGTAGGACATATTGTCGATACCGGGTGACTTCTTGGGGTTTCGAGATTTAACTAGGTTCTGTAGGGTATTTGGTGTGACGAAGCCGTGACTATTATCACGTGTGTCGTCGAAGTATGCACTGTTAGCTGAGTTAAAGACAACTATTGGCTCGTTAAAGTTGTCTAATTTGTTGTGAACCTCTGAACTAATTATTGCATTTGATTCCGGGTCGCCATCCTCGAGAGTGAGCTTGTGATTATTTTCAAAGGTCTCTCCGATGATGTTTGCTTTATTGGTGTCATTATTGACAACAAGGCCGTTGTGCATGATTGGTCCAGTGATACGAGAGGTGCCACATATCTTTTTAACATTTTTATAAATGTTCTGGTCCATCTGAATACCCTTCAGTTTGTCTTCCAATTGTCGGGTACGATTGTTTTGGATTCTCTGTTTTATCAGTGTGCCAATATTGTGAATAATGGCTCGCAATAATGGCTCCCTTTGCGTAACTCATCTCGAATCCAAAACGCACTCCCCTTTTATACTCTGTGGCAACAGAGATTTGTTAAAAATATTACTTAAAAATTCCAAGAAGCCCAAACAAAATTTTGTGTGCTTCAATTGGAATAGGATTCCCGGAAGTGTATACGAATTTTATTTAAACAAATTCCCGGAAGGAGAAATCATGAAATGCATTTAGTATTACGCATTTCATAATGTTAGGATTATTAGGAATTGAATCAATGTACGACAAATGGATTTTGGTTTAATTTTGTCGTGCATATGATTCAATTGGATTATGGGTGAGGTAATTAGGAATTTGAATCAATGTGCGGCAAACTAACTTTTGGTTTAACTTGTCGCTCATATGATTCACTTGGATTGGGATGTAAGGTACTTGGAAATTGAATCAATGCGCAACAAATTAACTTGTGGTTTAAATCTATCGTGCATACGATTCAATTGGATTGGAATTATAGGTAAGTGGGTGAGAGTAGTGACTTAGGATCACTACACTTTTTCAAATTTGATTTCCACCCGTTTTTTACATTATTCATCGGATTTTCCCATATCAAAATGCGTGTAGTCCCCTTTATTGTTACCTTAATATTTCATTAATCTTTTCCGCATTGACCCATTCCAACAAATTTTTAATGACTTTTAACAAACTCCATGCACTCTCCTTTATTGTTACCTTAATGTGATATTTCACTAGGTTCATCATCATCATCGGCACTACAATCGGGATCCGGTCTTGGCCTTATTTAACAAATCTCTCCACCGGTCTCGATTTCGAGCCGATGTCATCCAGTTTGGCACTCCTAGGCTCTGGGCGTCCTGGTCTACGCTATCCCCCCATCGCAGACATGGTCTGCCGCGCTGTCTCCTTCCATACATCCTGCCATAAAGGACTTTCCGGGCAGGCTCTTCTTCACTCATTCGAGCTAGGTGTCCCGCCCATCGGAGTCTACCGAGCTCGATTTTTGTTACAACATTAGCTACAAGGTAGATTGCATACAACTCATGGTTGTAGCGTCTCCGGAATCGTCACCCCTCACATATGGGGCCAACAATTCTCCTTAAGGCCTTCCTTTCGAACGTCGTCTTGTACAGTAGTAGCTTGGATGTTCTGGATAAATTTCGAGATTTAAAAAGCCTTAATAGGCCATAATAGGTTTTGTTGGATTTGATCAGCCGTTCGCGTATTTCTTCTTCCATATTGTTATCGGCTAATACTATTGACCCAAGGTAACAGGTCAATTGAAAAGTCCCCGGTCGGACACATAGATGGCGGCACTAGAAAATCCATATGATTTTTAGTTAGCCCTAACCTTCAAAAGACGCGTGTATAAATTTGACAGATGTCGGATCATTAGTTTGTGAATTATAGTATTTTGAGTGAAGCAACTTCTGTTATTGTAAAAAAAATGGATAAAAAGAAATTTCGCGTGTTGATAAAATATTGGTTTTTGAAGGGAAAAAATACAGTTGAAGCAAAAACTTGGCTTGATGACGAGTTTCCAGACGCCGCCCCAGGAAAATCAACCATCAAGGATTGGTATGCTAAGTTTAGACGTGGAGAAATGAGCACCGAAGACGGTGAACGCAGTGGACGCCCAAAAGAGGTTGTTACCGACGAAAACATTAGAAAAATCCACAAAATGATTTTGAATGACCGTAAATTGAAATTGAATGAAATAGCAGGCACTCTAAAGATATCAACTGAACGTGTACATCATATCATTCACGAATATTTGGGTATGAGAAAGCTCTGTGCAAAGTGGGTGCCGCGCGAGCTCACTTTTGACCAAAAACAACGACGAGTTGATGATACGGAACAGTGTTTGGAGATGATCAAGCGTAATAAACCCGAGTTTATGCGTTGATATGTGACAATGGATGAAACATGGCTCCATCATTTCACTCCAATGTCCAATCGACAGTCATCCGAGTGGACTGCAGACGATGAACCCGCCCCAAAGCGTGGAAAAACGCAACAGACGGCTGGCAAGGTTATGGCGTCTGTATTTTGGGATGCGCGCGGAATAATTTTCATTGACTATCTTGAAAAAGGAAGGACCATCAACAGCGACTATTACACAGCGTTATTGGGCCATTTGAAGGACGAAATCGCCGAAAAACGACCGCATTTGAAGAAAAAGAAAGTGCTGCTTCACCAAGACAATGCACCGTGTCACAAGTCAGTGAAAACGATGGCAAAAATCCATGAATTGGGCTTCGAATCGCTTCCGCATCCACCGTATTCTCCAGATCTGGTCCCCAGCGACTATTTCCTGTTCTCAGATCTCAAAAGAATGCTCGCTGGGAGGAAATTTTCGTCGAATGAAGAGGTGATCGTCGAAACTGAGGCCTATTTTGAAGCAAAGGACAAATCGTACTACAAGTTGGAGGGTCGCAATAATCAGTGTATCACCCGCGAAGGGAATTATGTTGACTAAAAAAAACGAATTTTGCCAAAAAAATGTGTTTTACTATGGAAGGCCGGGGACTTTTCAATTGACCGGTTAGTTGAAGGATTGCACTACAAATTCGTGCTGCACTACCCTGATAGTTTGACCACCGTTAGGTCTTCTCTTTGCAGAAGTTGCCACCATGTACATAGTTTTCCCCTCATAAATGTGCAGTCCCAGTTTTTGTGCCGCCTGCTCGATCTGGGTGAAGGAGTCCTGTACAGCCGATTCGATTCTACCGATGATGTCGACGTCATCTGTGTAGCCAAGTATCTGGCTGGACTTGGTGATAAAGTCCTGTGGGCATTAGGAGTATTGTGCCAGACACGGGCACTAGGTTCACTCCTATCCCCATCCGTCTGTCACTAAAAGTTTCGTCAATGTTCCGCCAAACACTGTCAGAAAACTGAGTTCACCGCAAGCTGTTCGAAAAAGGGAAGTTGTTCACCGAAGATATCCAGGAATGAAACGCACTGATTAGATGTTGTTTGTTAATGACTTTTATTCATTCAATTCAATTTTTTATTTGGTAGATAATTACATTCTTGGTATATTTTACAACTAGTACTTAAGAGATTTAGGATAGCAATTCCTTTACAACTATAATCTTAAATCTATATAACGACAATAATGACTTTTATTGTTTTACTTTTATGTTCGGAACTCGGTTGACAAGTTCACTGCTTAAATCATTAAGCAAGTACAAAAGGTGATGCTGTTTATATGTTCTATTTAAGGAGCAAACATTTAGGTACAATTTAAAACTAGGTGCGCACATTCACCGCATAAATAATTAAACAAGTGCACGGGGACCAGGTAAGATTAGCGACACGTATTTGTACACTTCACTAAAACGATCGTACGTGTAATCGGCTCACAAGGTTGACTTCCGCGCAGCTAAAACTCAACACTCTCGACTCCGGGTATTATCGCGTGTCTGCAGCGCTACAGACAGCGAGAGCGGCACTCGACCAGCGTGGTCGGCGGATGGTAAACGACTCAACGATATGCAATCGTTTGAGGTGAGTTTTTGGTGGTGTGGTGAAAAGGAAATGAAATTTCCTTTGACCAGTTACCAATGGAAGGCGATCTCTGGGACGCGCTGGTGTATGTGTGTGTTTGTACACATCACCGTGTTTATCGATGCGTTTAGCCAAGGATAAACGGAACCTACAATGAGGGAAAAAGAACAAAGGGGAAACGACCTAAGGCATCTTTCGGTAATGAGGGTCAGCTGTCTAAATAGCAGGATAACCGTATCAGCTTCCGTATTTACTGCCCGCACTTAACTTAATTATTTCGGAGCACAATGTAGTTCATCGTTAAACCATTTCCCGATGTCCCTAGTGAGTATCACAGGCCTGCGCGCGTTGAACGGCAGTGCGTTGAACGCCGAATATCTACGTTTATGATGTTTGCCTCTGGTGGTAGTTCGGTCAATTGACTTAAGTTAACTCGCGTAATTTTGAAAGGTTTAACTTCGGGACGAACAGTTTCTTTGTCGATTTATCGCGCGGTGCGGACTAACCTCCTCGTTCGGGTTCTCTATGTCGACTCTATCATTTCTTCTCTGGGGATGGTTCTATTCACCCCATAGTTTCCTTTTCCCTTTCGCTTTCCATCGGTGGTGACTTTCTTTCAATCGAGAATCTCTCCACCAGGGAAGTCGGCGCTCACACATACAGACGCGGAGGTTGTCGTCTGTTTGCCGTACATCATTCTGTGATCGTCAGCATTTTCACACTTCTGTTGCGTTGCTTATTCAAACAATCAAATGTGTGGTTTACTTTAGGCGATCCTGGGATTCTGTTTGCTTTGCCCTATAGGAACAGCGTTTTCGTTTATTGCTGTTGCGGATTGCATTGACCACCCCAGGTTGAGTAGACAGTCCCCCCACAGGGGATGGCAACGGCCTCCTGGCTTCAGCCGATCTCGTTATTGGCATTCCCGTTTATCGCCAAAACCGGCTCGGAGGAGCGAAAATTGTTACTGCTCTGGGGCGGCGCCCTCTCCGGCGACGTCGCAGTTTCCCCCTCTTCGCGTGGACTGTATTCCTGTGCTGGCTAGCCAAACGATTTATTTGGTTAGCGTACCGTACTTCCAGAGCCGGGCTCTGCTCTGGACGAAGGGCGTTATTGTTTTGCCCAGTACGATTCTTGTATTCTCCAAATAAAACACCGCTGCTACAATTGCTTAATTTTTATTATCCTGTCAAGTCTCTTTGCAACTCGTAGCTCCCGTGGCAACGACTGCTGTTCTGCTGGTGTGCTCGCCTTATATAGGCCCGCAGCCGCCCTCTCGAACTTCCGGGTCCCAACAGGCCAATAAATAATAATAATAATAAATAATATGCGAGAGAAGTTAGTGAAAATGCCAAAATAGATCGGGAGCCGGTTTTCATGCACTACACAGGTTCCCATAGTTTGCATGAGAACACTAATGACAATGGACTACGAGTCATCGAACTGGCAGCATCAATCGGCTGTACAGGATTCCTTCACCCAGGTCGAGCAGGCGGCACAAGAACTGGGACTGCACATTAATGAGGGGAAAACTAAGTACATGGTGGCAACTTCTGCGAAGAGAAGACCTAACGTTGGTCAAACTATCAGGGTAGTGGAGCACGAATTTGACGTTGTGCAATCCTTTAACTACCTTGGGTCAATAGTATCAGCCGATAACAATATGGAAGAAGAAATACGCGAACGGCTGATCAAATCCAACAAAGCCTACTATGGTATATCACGGCTGTTTAAATCCCGAAATTTATCCAGAACATCCAAGCTACTACTGTACAAGACCATGGTCTTACCAGTACTCATGTATGGATCCGAGACCTGGGTGCTCAATAAAAGGCACTCTGAACTCTTACCCGCGTTCGAGAGGAAGGTCTTAAGGAGAAATGTTGGCCCCGTATGTGAGGGAGGACGATTCCGGAGACGCAATCTACCTTGAAGCTAATGTTGTAAGAAAAATTAAGCTCGGTAGACTCCGGTGGACGGGACACCTACCTCGAGTGAGCAAAGAGGAGCCTGCCCAGAAAGTATTTTGTGACAGGATCTATGGAAAGAGACAGCGCGGCAGACCATGTCTGCGATGGAGGGATGGCGTAGACCAGGACGCCCAGAGCCTAGGAGTGCCAAACTGGATGACATCGGCTCGAAATCGAGACCGGTGGAGAGATTTGTTAAATAAGGCCAAGACCGGATCCCAATTGTAGTGCCGATGATGATGATGATATTCCTCCCAAAATGGAGTTTAATTCCTATATTTGGTCAAGCGCATCCAAAACTGCGCTACACGTACTCGATAGGATGCAAAAACGAGCAGTGAAACTTATTGGGGACCCAACTGTGAGTCGATCAATTCCGCCGTTAGAACATAGGCGCAACGTATCTTATCTATCTCTCTTCTATAAGTATTATCACGGTCGTTGCTCAACAGAACTTGCCGAATGTGTTCCGTCTCCTCAGACATTTTCCCGCGATACCCGTCAATCTGAGAATGCGCATGAGTTCACGTTGAGTGTCAACTTCAGGCGCACAAACAAATATAGAGTCATTCTTTAGCCGAAAAACACGAATGTGGAATACTCTACCTGATCTTGTGTTTCCTTGACGTTGTAATGTTCGTGCATTTAAGACCAATATACGTCGGTACCTCCTTGCCTTATCCACTTCCTCTTCATCCTCTCCAAATGCCTTTCCTTACCCACTTCCGCTCCATCCATCCGTGCACTGTGCTCTAACACTTAAGGGTTCTCCAAAATCCCCTTTTGTGCGCGCGTTCATGTAAAAAAAAAAATTCACCCTCTAATCGACTCATGTAGCTTAACTTCAAATTATTATTTAATTGCAGATCACATAATATGGGTTAGCGTGTCTTTCGTAATTTATTAAGTATTCTCCTTACATACGAGCACATCTTATGAAAAATAAACCTTGAGATTCCGATAAACTTCAAGTATTAAGTACAGGTTAATTCCCTATAAATTTTACGTGCTTTTCAAAATTCCCTTTCTAACGCTTTTCATACTAAACACTTTACCCTAATTCATCGCACTTCCTGTTGAAATTAAAATGGAACTCATGGATTTTAGCTCATCAATGCCTAGCCAACTAAATGTATATAAAAACACATACAACATATTACACAATCTGAGACGAAGCAGTCACAAAAAAACGAAATAAGCCTTGGGTAGCTAAATTATAATCGATACTTAACGAAATCAACCTTCGGCGTAGGAGTTACGTACAAAAATGTTTAATATGCCGGTCGGGGATCGGAGTACGAAATGTTTTTATCATGCAAGTCACCATCTAATGGTGAGCCAACGACGGAGACGATGCATTTTAAGTCATTCTTGGAGCATACTTGCGTTTTCGAAATACTAGTTCACACGATAATAAGGAAATTTAGAATGCATTGCTTGGGTAGCGTGGTGCGAGATGAGCTATCTGATCACATCATAGCCCCAGAACGGTTTATGACCTAATAAAATACCATTTCTGTCTGTCCGGGGGTGCAGTGTAAGGGGGTTTCAGTATCTTGATTTACCAACTAATTTGGTGTGTTTGCCTTTTATTTACAGATCAACCTCATAGAATAGACTTGAAATGGCGATAAAGGATTTTCTAAACCGTTGCAGACCTGCTCCACTGTATGCTGTCTTAATCTTATCAATATGTTACTTTTGCTTCCAAATGGTTCTCAGCCATATAACACATGCTCTGACGTTACTGATGGCTTCTTACCATGTACTATGCAATATATTCGCTTTAACTGGTTGTTTAATAACAATAAAGGTGAGTTCCAAATTCGTGAGTAGCACAGCTATTGTTTTGTTAAGCAGCTATACCACTGTTCATCTACAATATTTATTTGATGATACTGTTCTAGTTTGCATATAGACTTTTAGAGCTCTTGATATCTGGGTCCGTCAGCCGTTTTGTTGTCATGTTATAGATAATGACTGTATTTGCCTAAAGAATTTATTGCTCTTGCTTTCCATAAAGAGCCTAATCCTATATGGGGGCATTGTGTCATTTACTGTTCTTTTAAATTAGTACACAGTCAGTGTGGTGCAGAGATCATTTTAAAGAAATCTTCATTCATTTTGTTTTCGAAAACAACTTCATTCGTTGTGGGCCTGTGCTTGTATGTCTTTGATTGCCAGGGTATGCTAATCTTAAGCATAGAACGGAAAACGATTCCCAACATAGACAGTTGTAAAAACTAACACGACTAATGATGAATAAGATGCGCTTTCTATGAAAATACTCCCCACCCCATGAAAGTCTTGTTATATTCGCAGTCAAGTTACATTTACTCTTGTTACATTCCCATTTCAAAACCACACTAGATAGAGCTCAACAGAGCTACAATCATCATCGAGCGTTTTGAAATATTACTTTTATATTTTGTCATTTAAAACGATAACTCTTCAATTTATCAGTTATATAAAACTTCATTAAAATCAAGCTTTATTACCTTAACTAATTAACCAACTAACTCATTTAACTTACTCTTCCCATGGTTGCACATGAACTAAACAATAGTAAACGATCGCCTTTCGGCCTTAGTGTCGCTTAATTTCACATACTTTACAATTCACCGAGAATAAAGTGGAAAACTTTTATAGAAGACTTTATGATCTTCGTATATATGTAAGAAAGATAGGCGTATCGAGAATACAGCGTCACCATCCGTCGAGAGTGGAGTTGCCAGCAAGACAATATCTACTCGTACGTCGCGTAGACAGTGTTTTGCTAGTGAATCCCCTCTTGACGAATGGTTCTCAACACAAATATATATCTTTCTTATATATATTTTTAAATTAGATTTAAGTTTTCACATCTAAAACTCTAAATTTAATGGTCATCCACAAAAACTGCCTCAATTTTCGTAATGGAATCGAAACTTAATGAAATCCAAATTATAATGTTTTTGTGGACAGTATGATCCATAACAATTATACATCATCATCATCGGCACTACAACCGGAATCCGGTCTGGGCCTTATTTAACAAATCTCTCCACCGGTCCCGATTTCGAGCCGATGTCATCCAGTTTGGCCCTCCCAGGCTCTGGGCGTCCTGGTCTACGCCATTCCTCCATCGCAGACATGGTGTGTCGCGCTGTCTCCTTCCATACATCCTGCCACAAGGGACTTTCCGAACAGGCTCCTCTACGCTCATTTGAGCTAGGTGTCCAACCGACCGGAGTCTACCGAGCTTGATTTTTCTTACAACATTAGCTTCAAGGTAGATTACGTACAACTCATGGTTGTAGCGTCTCCAGAATCGTCCTCCCTCACATACGGGGTCAACAATTCTCCTTAAGACCTTTGTGGGGGTTCTCTAGCCTTACGCGAAGAACCACCCACAATTCCAACCCCAACTCCTTTGGCAAATCTGCAGTTACCTGCAAACATTCCCTTCGCCGGGGACATTTCCTTCATTAAAGTATCATCCCAAGTCCCTGTAAAGAATTCTCTAGCATTCATACATTCAATGCAACATATCAATTTCCTGAAAATAATTCTCTTGCATACATAACCATAATTAGGAAAACTTATCGGCACCCCTGTTTGCCAAGCAATTCTGCTGCACACGTGCACGCCACATTTCCCTGGCTTACCCATGGCCTCGGCAGCCTTGTGTCCAACCGACAAAAACAAATATACGCATCTAGGGTCTAGCGGCCATAAATCGGATTCTTCAGCATACAAACATGCAAACAAGAATCTGACTCCTGCCGCCAGCAGGATTCGGTGCACATCACCATTGTGTACTGAAATTGCTTTTAGCACCATTTTCCTAATACCAATGTAGACTATTTACGCAGCTGCACCATGCATCCATGCTATTTATGATGCCCTTTGTTCCTTCTTATTTTCAGTTTCTTTTCCCATGACCTTCGTTGCATGAGCAAACAATTGATCTATTAGCACACTTGCTAAGATCACCACGGAGAGATCCTCTCCAATTCACCACCACAAAGAGAGAGTTCACGTTTCTCTCATAGAAAAGAAAACTCACCCTTAGCTGGGAGAGTATTCACCATGGGTCGGATTTCAACCACCAGCGAACGCACACCGCTGAGTCGTCATTCAACCACGAAAGAGTGAACATGCCGTTCGTTCACCATCCCCCCGTAGCGAGCGCACGGGAGTATGTCCCTGAGTATGTCTCGTCGTGGAGTCGAGAGTGTCCGGAGTTTAAAATTTAATTACGTGGTGTTTTGACAAAGATTCAATGTAAACAAATAGTGTACCTCAAATGAGTGCAAAGATTCTCCTTACTTGCTAATTCCGCATAAATTCAATGTTAACAAATAGTGTACCTCAAATAGAACCTATTAACAAATCAATAAGCAGTACCATGGATACCCAGTGTTAACAAATTGAGTACATCAAATAAAGTTTAAACTCTGTAAAATGTATTGTGTTTCAATTCTTGTACCACCGACCTTCCAATGTGAACAATAGATATGGTGACCGTTGCTGCAGTATCCCGCGTGATTTATTTCCTTTTCTTTGTGAGCGGCCTGTGGTGTCATCATGGGTTGTGGACCATGAACTCGTTAGTGGGGTCGTAGTGAACCAGTGCCCATGCCGGCACACCATACCACGTACCCCCACGCCTTCCTCACGAACGCGGCTAAGGATTGAGAGTGCCTTTTATTGAGCACCCAGATCTCGGATCCATACATGAGTACTGGTAAGACCATGGTCTTGTACAGTGTAGCTTGGATGTTCTGGATAAATTTCGGGATTTAAACAGCCGTGATATACCATAGTAGGCTTTGATGGATTTGATCAGCCGTTCGCGTATTTCTCCTTCCATATTGTTATCGGCTGATACTATTGACCCAAGGTAGTTAAAGAATTGCACTACTTCAAATTCGTGCTCCACTACCCTGATAGTTTGTTCAACGTTAGGTCTTCTCTTCGCAGAAGTTGCCACTATGTACATAGTTTTCCCTTCATTAATGTGCAGTCCCAGTTTTTATGCCGCCTGCTCGATCTGTGTTACTGCAAGGCGGCGTCTCGATAATATCTCGAGTACGGATCGCCTTATTTAATAAGTGGACTGTATTTGTATTATAAACTACAACCGTATTATCTTTATTTGTTTGATATTTATAATACTATTTAATCTGTAACACGATCTTTACTTAATTATTGCACCTCTAGGCTAGACTCTGCTCTAGATTACGGGTATTGTAGTCTTGCCCGGTGCTTGCGTTGTATTTTGTCCTCGTTTCCTTGTTTGCGACTGGTATAAATTGCCGATCCTCAGTCTGCTAGTCAGCAGTCGTGTGCTGCTCCGTCCTCGGCTTCGTATGTTACGTCCCCAACAATCTGGGTGAAGGAATCCTGTACAGCTGATTCGGTCCTACCGATGATGCCGATGTCATCTGCGTAGGCAAGTATCTGGCTGGACTGGGTGATAATAGTCCCTCTAGTTGTGACGCCAGAGTCACGGTTTGCTTTCTCCACTGCCAGGTTGAAGAGGAGGCAGGCCAGACCGTCCCCATGTCGGAGTCTATTAAAGATATTGGCTTGGACAGCAATCCCCCTATTTTTACTTGACTAGTTACGTTGGTCATTGCCAACCTACAAAGTCGTATCAATTTGTTTGGAATGCCGAACTCTCTTATGGCATTATATACCTATTTCGCATTCGGATCGTATCTTGGGCAGGCATTGAGGGCCCGTTCGACTTTCTCGTAGTATTCTTCTTTTTCGTCGTCAGGGGACTCCTCTGTAGGTCCGTGAACGTTTATGAGGCTTATGTTCTTAAACTTGCCTCGTACGCGAAGAGTGCATAGCCTTTCGTTTATTGCATTAAAGCCGATGACGGC
Organism: Microdon myrmicae; assembly: GCA_963931805.1. Taxonomy (NCBI): domain Eukaryota; kingdom Metazoa; phylum Arthropoda; class Insecta; order Diptera; family Syrphidae; genus Microdon; species Microdon myrmicae. The sequence continues at coordinate 96,215,088 of OZ007501.1, read as the reverse complement.
AGGCTTCAGTTTTTGGCTGACTAGAAAGCCTACCCCGAGCACATGGTGTTTTGTATGACAGCTGTAATAAATGTCATACTCGTTTCTTTGAATTACACCACTCTCCGCCCATCTTATTTCTTGTAATAATGTTATGTCAGCCTTATACTCGGACAGGGCATTGGCTAGCTGCTGTGCAACTCGACCTCTGTATAGTGAGCGGACGTTCCATCAAAAAATTCTTAAATCGTTTAGCCATTTTCGTTTGCGTGGTCGTCGTCGTGTATCCGATCCATATACGAGACTTGTTAAATTGTCCATAATAATTCGTTTTTCCAGGCAAGGTTACTAGCCTTACGCCAACCTTTCTCAGGATGTCGCTGTATGCATTGGTTCACTACGTGGCGGGTGCCAAAGTAGCTATCCAGGGGTGTCACGTGGAGACTGCATGTCAACTTGGATTGAACAGGGACAAGGATCATCCCGGCCTTCGCCAGGTTGAAAGTAATTACAGACTTTGCCCTGTATGTTCGCTCCCATCCCCATAACAATTATACATGGAGCAGAATAGCATTCATATGTTCGCCGCGACTGGGTCTACGGGCATCAATTGAAATATCGAAATTTTCGATGTGTTTTCGACATGTTGAAAAACACCATGAAACAAGATATCTGAATATTTTTTGATTTATTCAAAAATTCCGCTCGAGTTTCAATATATTTGTTAGAGCTATTCAACTACTACAATTCATTGGTCTGTAAGAACCCGAAAGTTCATGACCTGACTCGGCTACGCCACTGTCCCCTGTCTTGTGCACTTTCCCTCCATGTTCCGCCACCTGATCTAATCTCTTCAAGTCACGCTTTACATTATCCTCCCATCTCCACCGTGGCCTCCATACCCATCTTTTTTCCGGTGGCCTGAATTCTGCGGATTGCTCTTTCGTTACCCATTTTCGCTACATACACTTTCCATCTTATTCTTCGCGACTTGATGATTCTCACTATTGTTGGTTTGAGCTCTTGCAATTCACGATTGTGTAGTTTGCTCCATTGTCTCGTGTGTTCATCATATTTAGCACCAAAGATACTCTTTTTTTAGAAGAGATTATATCTGTTTGGAGCCCAAAAATAAAGACCTTTCTTCACTATTTTTTTTTGAGTTCGTTTTTAAATAATCATAAACAAATAAAGTATTGTGGTATAAGAATATTCACTGTATTTATTCATCTTAATGTGGTATAAAAGAATATTCACAATGTCGTATAGAAGTATCTACTTTATTTATTCATCTAAATATTAATTTGCATCCTGAGAAATGTTGGCGCAGGGCTAATAACCTTGCCCGTAAAAATAAATTATTGTAGCGAGCTTAGGGTTCGCTGGATTAATTATTTTGAATAAATAAGAGCCGTTAAATCGATTTCGAATTAATATAACACTTTATTAGTCCGTAATACCAACCGTTACTTATACCGTACCCTTAACGATTTCTTTACTTATCGCTTCCATACTTATCGCGTCTTTTACTTCTTCACTGCTTACTTCTCACTCGAGACGTATCGCTTACTTCACTTTCTACATCTTACTTCACTCCATGATCTTTTTTTTTTTTTAAACTGTATTTATTAACCATAATTAAAATTTGTACATTTAAGTAATACAGTGACTTAAAATTAAATTCGTGACAATTGCTTACATGTAATTATTATTATAATACATTTTCCAAACAATGTTTTAAGAGTTACAGGCTAGATGTGTGTTTGTACATTTAGTAGGGTTTTGTCTTCCTGGAAAAGGTCAGAAAACCAGGAATTTCTTATTTTTACTTTACTTAATCTAAACTTAACCCTAAATATAAATATAAATATAACTTAACCTAACTTAGTCTGATTATTATAAAATGAGCTATAAACAAAACAAAGTTTTATAATTAATGGGATTTATGAATTAAAGGATGTGGAATGAGGTCAGTTATGGGTTTGAGGAAGAGTATTTCTTTCCGGTTGTTCGTTGGAAAAACGTAGGATGTTGGAAAATGGTTGGACGTTAGAGTATTTGAACTGGTTAGGGGTAACTTCGGTGTTGTGGTATATGATCTCGTTTGAATCATTTACCAGTCTGCCTGAGGCGAAGATAGCTCTGGTGTGGAGACAGTTGGGGTAGTTAGTTCTGATATCTAGAGGGTTCTCTAAGAGCGAGGTTATTATGGGATTGGGATTATTTTGTAGGTTTTCGATAAATTTGATAGACAGTTCGAGGAATCGTCTATCGAGGCGCTCAATACCAGCGGTATTGTAGAGTTCGACGTTACTATAGTACTTATAGGAGTTAGGACGACGATGTAACCCAGAGACATACCTAAAGCATTTTCTTTCGAATACTCGTAATTACTCCATTTGGGAGGGAGTGATATGGTACCACAATGGGCACGCGTACGTGAGTGTGGGCCTGATAATCTGTTTGTAAATGAGCAGTTTGACTTTGTGAGAGAGACTATTAGGTTTCCACATTACTCTTCTACAGAGATTAAGCTGAATTGTGGCTTTTTGAAGGGAATTTTTAATGTGGGAGGAAAAAGACCAGTTATTAGAAAAAGTGATTCCCAGATATTTTAGGGTTTTGGAGGGTTTTATTAGAGTGTTGTTTAGGTTAAGTTTAATTTTGTTGTGGCAGCGTCTAGTGTTGTTTGTACAGTGCTCGTGTTTGCCCTTGAACACTATGAGCTGCGTTTTATTTGGGTTAAGGTGAATTTTCCACTTATTGAAGTATGATGATAGGTTAGGGAGAAAGTTGTTAATGCGATTTCTTGCAGCCTTAACAAATTTGCTGCTAGAGTAAATTAATGTATCATCAGCATAATTCAGCATCACAACATTAGGAGATACGGGTTGAGGAATATCCGCGGTATATAACAGATATAAAATTGGCCCTAAAATAGAGCCTTGGGGAACACCCGCGGTTATGTTGTGGGTTTCTGAGACGGAAGAATTTATTCTCACAACGAATTTTCTGTCAGAAAGATAAGAGGCTAAGAGCTTTGTTGTGTGAGAGTTTAGATTAAATATGGAGTGCAGTTTGTACAGAAGCCCTGAGATCCAGACGCAATTAAACGCCTTAGAAATATCGAGAGATATACACACAGTAGGGCTTTGGTTTTGGAGACCAGTTGTAACATCGTGTGTAAGTTTTAGTAGAGCATGACATGTGGATTGTCGCTTACGAAATCCGAACTGACAGTTAGGGATGAGGGCATTCTCATTGGCAAATGAGAGAAGATTTTGGTAGATCTTGCGTTCCAGTATCTTACTTAATGTACTTAATAGGGATATTGGACGATAATTGAAAGGGCTATTACTACTACCGGGCTTCTTAATAGGAATTACTACCGCAGTTTTCCAGTTCTCTGGGAAGTGCGATGCATTAATTATTTGATTAAGAAGAATGAGGATGGGAAGTAGATTCTGTGGGCGTAGCCTTTTAAATAGAAGACGTGGGATTCCATCTAATCCAGTTGACTTTTTGTTATTTCCTGATCTTACGATCTCGGATAATTCGTCTGCAGTTAGAAAATTTGTAGTGTCTAAGGGGTGTGAAGCTATGTTCGTGTTGCTAAATTCACCGATGAAAGGAGTAAAAGATGTGAATAATCTGTTTGAGATGTATTCGTTTACTGTGTTCTCGAAGCCGGGAGTTGATAGAGAATTATTTTGCTCATGAATCTTTGCAAAGTGTTCTGCGAGGCAATTTGCTATGTCCGTATCGGACTGGGCAATATTATTGCTGATTGGGTTGATGAGATGATCAATTCGGGGTTTATATTTACGACCAGTTAATTGGTTGATGTTTTTGAAAAGATCCCGATTTGGTTTGATATTTTTAAGTGTGGAGATGTAGTTTTCATCTGCGAACTTTTTCAACTGCTCATTTATCAGAGTGGATAGGAGTTGGATTTGGCTTTTAATAAAGGGGCAGTATCTTGTATGGAGTTTACGGCGGAGCTGCTTTTTAAGGCGCAATAATTTGGTTAGGATGCTGGGCAAAGGCTTTCCTAAATAGTTATGAGGAATGGTTGTCGGGGTGTTGTTGTTGAGAGCCTCCTTAAGAATTTGCTCTATTCTTAAAGATGCGTGATCGATTTCAATAGGGAGTAAGTTAGATGCTTCAGGGATATACAAGTCAGAGAAACTGATCGCTATCTCCCTATTGACTTTTCTCCAATTTGTTTTGGTGAAGTTTGGGACAGGGTTTGACGAGTAGAGTGGGTCGAAAGAGGGGATTTGGATCGTGGTATGAACGGAACCATGATCAGAAGGAAATATAAAGGAGACTGTAGGTGGACCCGCTGACTGAACATCATCGGACTTGAGGAAGAAGTCGATTGTTGACTTGGCTGTGCTAGTGACACGGGTTGGCTGTAATGGGGGGTCAATGTATGTATATGGATAAGATGGGAGGAGGGCTAGCAACTGACGACCATATTTGTTGCATTTATTATCATTGAATGCTGTATGACGAGCATTCCAGTCTCCCCCGATTATAAATGGAGCGGGAACGGACTGTTGGATTATCTGAGAAATGTCAGCATCTGGGAAATCTGGTTGTCGTGAAGGGTGAATATAAATGGATGCTAAGACGAGCACTTTATTGTTCTCACAAAAAAGTTTAACTGCCGTGTATTCAATGCTGAATATATTAGTGAATCTAATTTCACTGAATTGAAATTTTTTGTGTATTAAGATGCCGGTACCTCCGTGGGATCCATTAGTTCTGGGGTTAGAAACAAAAGTATAATTGGGAATGGAAACTCGGGAATTTGGTTTGAGCCAGGTCTCTGAAAGGAAGAGGATATCTGGGGAAAATTTTTCAACAAACAACCGGAGGTGTTGCTTACGTATATTAGAGTAAATGGATTCTGTGTTGAGGGAGATAATGGTTAGTTTAAAGAGAGCTGGAAAGAATATGAGAAGTTATTAGTGAAAGAATCTGACCTTTTTTTTCTGTTTCTGACATATGCCTCAGCGAAGGAAGCATGGCCTGTAGGCTTTTGATGTAACCCATGATGTCCAGATTGAAATTTTTAGTATTATCGTTAGAGGGAGTGGTGGTGTTGATGCTTCCTTTTGCTGCATCCGCGTAAGATATTCCGGGTCGGGTTAACTTTACTTCTTGCAATACTGTTGGTTTCGTTGTAGTTGGTTTAACTGTTGACATTGCTAATTTCCGTCTTTGCAGAACTTTTAGCTTCTGAGGACATTGAGAGAAATTTGCTGGATGTGGCCCTCCACAGTTACAACATTTTACTGTAATCTTCTTTGTGGTAATGGATCCATCGGCGTTGGCGGTTTGGACTGTCTCTGGTTCCAGGCCTTGTGGATTTACTTTGCATTCATCTAGCTCGTGTTCCTCTGCGCATCTGCCGCAACGTCTTTGCTGGTGGCATGAGATCGCCAAGTGTCCTGAGTCTTGGCATCGCTTGCAATGTAGAATTTCTTGTTTGTGTGGCTCCTCGATTGCGATTTTTTGGGTAAACAAATATTTAATTTGTTTAAATTGGTTGATATCCTGATTTGGTGGGATTTGTATGATCCGGAGGCTTTTTATGTTGTTTGTCCTCATGTATGGTGTTTGGAAGTAGTCCAGCTTATTAATTTTTATTTGTGGACATATCCTAGCAATTTCCAGTCCTAATTCTTCATTGGTCCATTCTGGATCGATGTGCCTTATAATAAAGGTAGTTGGTTTGCTATTTGGATGTTGGAATGTGAAGAACTGATATTGTTCCTCTAACAGTTTTTTAACTGCCCTTTCATGATCGTCTAGTGATCTGACTGTTATTGAAGTCCTAGATCCTTTTATATTTGTGCTGAAATTCCGGTGACCCAGAGCATTTTGCAGGGTTTGAATTATAGCTTTGGTGCTGGTCAGGTTTTTGACGTAGATTGGCGGGGGTCTTTCATTTCTCGCGGTTGATTTCGTTTTTGTTTCTGCTCTGGCTTGGGTGGGTATTTGATTTGATGAGGCCTTCATTTGTTTGTAAACTTTGGTGGGTGGTTCGCCTTGGCTTTGACTCGAATTAGGGCGTTGACGGGACGTTTCTTCCATATGGACGTCATCAGTGTTATTGAAGGAACCTTGTTTATGGATTTGTTCCTGGAGTTGTTTCACTTTAACCGTTAATTGGTTAATGGTTTCCAACGCTTCTTCGAACTTTTGTTTGTAATTTGCGGGGCTGCTTGTTCTGTCCATGTTTGTTTTTTTTACTGGAGCGTTTCGTAAGATGTCCAGAGCCTTCCTTTTTCTATCGGTTATGTACTCCAGTGCATTGCCTGGGTCATCGCCTATCATCGGAGTTGTGTAGTAACTTCTTTCTTGTTGTTATAAAAAATTTTTTTTTTGTTATTCTTTTTAATTATAATTATATATTTTTTTTTTGTTTTTATATTGCACTAGACAATTTAATAGTGCACTGCACACACGTGTAAACACGTTTCCTTACACGTCCGCACTGCACGAGATATGTCACGATGACTCACTCCATGATCCGTGTGCGACGTATTTATACCGTTCCCTCATTCTGATTCGGCGTTTCGTTTCCGTCCGTTCCATAGTCTCGACTTTTCTATTCCAGTTTTCCAGTACTTTCTAAAATAATCTAGTACTTTGTTTTGGACTTTCTGGAAGACTCCAGTACTGATTGTCATATGCGTCACACTACCCTCCGCCTAGATTAGTTCGTCCCGAACTAAGTTCACTGGTCTCCCGGGCCAACAAAAGCCGCCAGTCGGTTGCGATGCACCACTTTTATCCTGGCGTTCGGCGGTGGAAGTTCTTGAGCTTCTTCCAAATTTTCTACTGCTCTCCTTTTCGCGTCAGCTCTAGCCTGCCGCTATTCTTCCTTTTCCTGACGACGGAATTCCTCTTGCATTTTAGGGATCTCATGCGAATAGTACAAGAGAAAATGCATGTGCACACCCTTAAGCTCTTCTGGAGTTTGCACATCATGTAAGCGGTCTAGATCTTCATCTTTAATTACACGCATATCATCTGGTATTGGAGCATCTGTCGATTTCATAACCGTATCCAACTGGTAGTTCCGCATATTTTCAAATAACTGGAGCGGTTTGTTCTTTGGAGCTGACAGTAAACACCAGCGTGCATCGTAGTAATAGACTTTCCATAGATCGTCGCACGTTAATTCTGGTTTCACGTGTTCTTCTCTATAGAACGCAATGAACGGCACCTCTAGCTGTTGATTACGCCCACAATCTAGGGCTTGCTTGATCTTTCCCCCCGTATGTGGTGTCTTACGATAGCGGTCTCGACCTCCAACATCCGTTGATCTCTCTTGTTCGGAAACAGTTGATTTACAAAACGCCTGTTTGTAAATCCATCCAGCTTCATCTTGTAGTTCATTGGATCCCTCTGGAACAGGCGCAATCGGAACTTCGCGCAATTGCATTCGCTCAGGAATATCCATTTTACGGATTTCATTGTCTAAATCCGTAAAGTGACCTCTTTTCAATTCACTAGGTTCATCATCATCATCATCATCGGCACTACAACCGGGATCCGGTCTTGGCCTTATTTAACAAATCTCTCCACCGGTCCCGATTTCGAGCCGATGTCATCCAGTTTAGCACTCCCAGGCTCTGGGCGTCCTGGTCTACGCCATCCCTCCATCGCAGACAAGGTCTGCCGCGCTGTCTCCTTCCATACATCCTGCCACAAAGGACTTTCCGGGCAGGGTCCTCTTCGCTCATTCGAGCTAGGTGTCCCGCCCACCGGAGTCTACCGAGCTTGATTTTTCTTACAACATTAGCTTCAAGGTAGATTGCGTACAACTCATGGTTGTAGCGTCTCCGGAATCGTCCTCCCTCACATACGGGGCCAACAATTCTCCTTAAGACCTTTCTCTCGAACGCGGCCAAGAGTTCAGAGTGCTTTTTATTAAGCACCCAGGTCTCGGATCCATACATGAGTACTGGTAAGACCATGGTCTTGTACAGTAGTAGCTTGGATGTTCTGGATAAATTTCGGGATTTAAAGAGCCTTGATAGACCATAGTAGGCTTTGTTGGATTTAATCAGCCGTTCGCGTATTTCTTCTTCCATATTGTTATCGGCTGATACTATTGACCCAAGGTAGTTAAAGGATTGCACTACTTCAAATTCGTGCTCCACTACCCTGATAGTTTGACCAACGTTAGGTCTTCTCTTCGCAGAGGTTGCCACCATGTACTTGGTTTTTCCCTCATTAATGCGCAGTCCCAGTTTTTGTGCCGCCTGCTCGATCTGGGTGAAGGATTCCTGTACCGCCGATTCGGTTCTACCGATGATGTCGATGTCATCTGCGTAGCCAAGTATCTGGCTGGACTTGGTGACAATAGTCCCTCTAGTTGTAACGCCAGAGTCACGGATTGCTTTCTCCAACGCCAGGTTGAAGAGGAGGCAGGCCAGACCGTCCCCTTGTCGGAGTCCATTATAGATGTTTATTGGTTTGGACAGCAATCCCGCTACTTTTACTTGACTAGTTACGTTGGTCATGGTCAACCTACAAAGTTATAGCGTTTGAAATAATAGTGAAGAAAATCGTGTGATTCGAACTGACGCTATGACAGCTCGAATCACGAAAAAAATTTTACCTTAAGCGTTACACACCAGGCTACTGACCGAGTTTTGAATTTTATTTCCAAACTCGAGTATATTCCACTGGTGTGAATAATTTTTATTTTATCGCTTGGTATACGGTTCTGATGTATTTTTCTTATTCGATTTTTTTCGTTCGGTGTTCTTCACTATTTTTGCTTGCTTGTGAATTGTGTGTATCTGTTAGAATCGCTACACACTCCCGCCGCAGTAACTTCGTTACGATCAGATTCGTATGCGGACGACGGACGAACGAGAGAGAAGCGAGAAAACGTCGGAGGCTGGGCTCTATGCGGAAGTCGTGACCGTGTGTGAAGTTCTGCTTTACTATGGGAAGTGAATACTGCGTGTTCAGATCACGTCGGGGTCACCAATTATAGCGTTAAGCAAGGATAGTGAAGAAGGTGAATTGAACACACGATGAAACGATTGAAAAGCGAAGCAGTGAAGCATCAGACTACTGACCGTGTTTAGAATTTGATTTCTAAACTCGAGTATATTCCACTGGTGTGAATAATTTTTATTTTATCGCTTGGTATACGGTTCTGATGTATTTTTCTTATTCGATTTTTTTCGTTCGGTGTTCTTCACTATTTTTGCTTGCTTGTGAATTGTGTGTATCTGTTAGAATCGCTACAAAGTCGTATCAATTTATTTGGAATGCCGAATTCTCTCATGGCATTATATAGTTCTACCCTGGCTATGCTGTCGTAGGCGGCCTTGAAGTCTATAAATAGATGATATAGTGGAATCTTAAATTCCAGACATTTTTCCATCGCCTGCCTAAGGGTGAATATCTGATCAATTGCTGATTTGCCTGGGATGAAGCCACACTGATATTGACCAATGATGGCTTTAGCGTATGGGGATATCCGGTCTTGTAGGATAGTGGAGAGTATCTTATAGGCGGTACTCAGCAATGTTATACCCCTATAGTTGCTGCACAGTGTGATATCTCCCTTCTTATGTATGGGGCAAATTATACCACGACGCCAATCTTCCGGCATCTCCTCTTGCTCCCATACGTGCACCACGATCTCGTGAATTGCGCGATGTAACGCTGCCCCTCCTTGTTTGATCAGCTCAGCTGGTATGCCATCAGCTCCAGGGGCTTTATTTGATTTTAGCTGTCTAATGGCTTTTAGTGTTTCCTCAATGCTTGGTGGCGGCAGCATTTGGTCCTGGTCTTGCATTGGTGGAGCCTCCAATTCTTCTGTGAGCTGACCATTTAGCAATTCATTAAAGTGCACTTCCCATCGCTCCAGAATGCCTTCAGGATCGGTGATCAGATTACCCTCTTTATCCTTGCAGTAAGTGCAGCGTGGTGTGTACCGCGTCATACTGCGGATTATTTGGTAGAACTTCCGCGCCTGGTGCGGACCTCGCTCTCTACTTTTCTCTATTTCACAGACAAGATTTTTTTTTTCCCAGGCAGTTTTCTTTTGTCTGTGAAGTCTTTTTTCAGTTCTTCTGAGCTCTTTGTATTTCTCCTCGCGTACCCGCGTCCTATGAGACTGCTGCATTGCCCGGTATGCAGCATTCTTACGTTCAGTCGCTAGTTTGCACTCATCATCAAACCAGTCGTTCCGATCTCTACGACTACTGCCTAAGATGGAGTTGGCAGTACTAATGACAGTATTCTTAAGGCGTGTCCATTTCTCTTCTACGCCCGGCATTCTGGCCCCAGGACTTACTCTCCCTCCGTCGAGCTCTTCGAGGGCGAGTCTTAACGCATGACCAAAGGTGTTGCTGGTGTTCTCATTGCGTAAGGCAGCCGTGTTGATTCGAACCTGATCCGCGGATGCAATACGTCTCCGTAAGGCAATCCGCGCTCGGAAAACTGTACCAACAAGATAGTGATCCGAGTCGACGTTGGCACCTCGGTACGTTCGTACCGTCATCAGGCTCGAAGAGTTGCGGCGATCTATCAACACGTGGTCAATTTGGTTGCGAGTGGCTCCATCAGGTGATACCCAGGTGGCTTTGTGGATATCTTTACGCGGAAACCTGGTACTCGCAACGACCAAGTTTTTCGATGCTGCCAGTTCGATGACTCGTAGTCCATTGTCATTAGTGTTCTCATGCAAACTATGGGAACCTGCGTAGTGCCTGAAAACCGGCTCCCGACCTATTTTCGCATTCAAATCCCCAAGAACGATTTTCACATCGTATCTTGGGCAGGCATTGAGGGCCCGTTCGACGTTCTCATAGTATTCTTCTTTTTCGTCGTCAGGGGACTCCTCTGTAGGTCCGTGAACGTTTATGAGGCTTATGTTTTTAAATTTACCTCGCACGCGAAGAGTGCATAGCCTTTCATTTATTGCATTAAAGCCGATAATGGCAGGCTTCAGTTTTTGGCTGACTAGAAAGCCTACCCCGAGCACATGGTGTTTTGCGTGACAGCTGTAATAAATGTCATACTCTTTTCTTTGAAAAACACCACTCCCCGTCCATCTTATTTCTTGTAATGCTGTTATGTCAGCCTTATATTCGGACAGGGCATCGGCTAGTTGCTGTGCAGCTCGAGCTCTGTATAGTGAGCGTATGTTCCATGAAAAAATCCTTAAATCGTTTAGCCGTTTTCGTTTCCGTGGTCGTCGTCGTGTATCCGGTCCATATCCGAGGCTTGTTAAATTTGCCATAATAATTCAATTTTTACGGGCCTGGTTATTAGCCTTGCGCCAACCTTTCTCAGGATGTCGCTGCATGCATTGGTTCACTACTTGGCGGGTGTCAAAGTAGCTATCCAGGGGTGTCACGTGGAGACTGCATGTCAACTTGGATTGAACAGGGACAAGGATCGTCCTGGCCTTCGCCGGGTTGAAGGCAATCAGAGACTTTGCCCTGTATGTTCGCACCCATCCCCCCATTCACTAGGTTCATATACTTCAAAAATAGTCTTTCGGGTAGATTTCTTTTTGGTTGATTTCTTGGGTCGTTTTTCATGTTTCCCAATATCGTCTTCCTCTTCGTAGTCATCACCATCCGATTCGGGTTCATTTCCATCCTCGTCATATTTAGTGAAATCCTCATAGTCGAAATCTACATTGAAACTGTCCTGACCTTCTTGCAATGACGCGTCAGTGACTGGAAGTCGTCTTTTCTTCTTCTTCTCAGCAATTGGCCGTCCTTTGTCGTTTACAATAAAATCGTTAGCACCAGACCCCGATTCCTCATCATAATTGAAATGTTTTGCCGCCTCAGTTTCCCTGTGACTACGTTTAGAGCGGCGTTCAACATCGTCTTCGTCGTCGAATAGCTGTTCGGCTATAGCTTCACGTGCTGAACCTTCATCGACTTGCTGTTCCTCTCCACCACTTTCTTCGTACTGTGTACGACGCAGACGACTTTCAAACCAAGATTCTCTTCAATAAGGTGACAGTTGTCGTCTTCCAGTCGGTCGTCCAACCCGTCATCATCATTGTAAATCCGTTTCAGGGAACGGCCTGAAGCATCAGTGTCTTCACCATCGCTGCCGTCCTCTTCAATCGGGTTATCATCGATGAGATCCTTCAGTTCTTCACGTAACACATCATCGTCATCTTCCTCCTCTTCCTCACTGCTGTCGGCCATAGCTTTGCTCTTCCTGAGTTTCTTCCTTTCATGTGGCTCCAATTCCTCCTCATCCTCAGATTCTTCCGCTTCCAAGTCCCAGAACACTTTCATACACTGCCATTGGGCATCCAATTTTGCCTTAAACTCTGCAGCTCGCGCGTCCAATTTTGCATTAACGTCTGTAACTCGCGCATCCAATTTTGCAGCTCGCGCGTCCAGTTTTGCATTAACGTCTGCAGCCCACGCATCCAATTTTGCCGCTTGCGCATCTAATTTTGCCACATCATCCTGAACATCTCCGAAATGTCCAACGGCGGCGAACTCTTCTCCATTACATTGGCACCATCTTGACTCGCTGTTTCTTCTCTAATCGGACAGTCTGGCCCACTCGTAAAAGCATCTGTGCCGACATCAATATCCTCTTCTTCTATTGGTGCTTGCAGACGCTGTCGAAGAATTGGCTTCTCTCCTCTGCTATCCAGGTTCCGGTCCTCAAGTTCCTTCTTCAACTCAGGAACGCGAAGATCCTCCAAATGTCGATCTGACATCGTCACAACACACTTTCACACACTTATTCACTTAAACAATAATTAATCCCACTTCTGACACCAATAGTAGCGAGCTTAGGGTTCGCTGAATTAATTATTTTGAATAAATAAGAGCCGTTAAATCGATTTCGAATTAATATAACACTTTATTAGTCCGTAATACCAACCGTTACTTAACAGGTCAATTGAAAAGTCCCCGGCCCGACACATAGATGGCGGCACTAGAATCAAATCCATATGATTAGCCCTAACCTTCAAAAGACGCGTGTATAAATTTGACAGATGTCGGATCATTAGTTTGTGAATTATAGTATTTTGAGTGAAGCAACTTCTGTTATTGTGAAAAAAATGGATAAAAAGGAATTTCGCGTGTTGATAAAATATTGCTTTTTGAAGGGAAAAAATACAGTTGAAGCAAAAACTTGGCTTGATGACGAGTTTCCAGACGCCGCCCCAGGAAAATCAACCATCAAGGATTGGTATGCTAAGTTTAGACGTGGTGAAATGAGTACCGAAGACGGATAACGCAGTGGACGCCCAAAAGAGGTTGTTACCGACGAAAACATTAGAAAAATCCACAAAATGATTTTGAATGACCGTAAATTGAAATTGAATGAAATAGCAGGCACTCTAAAGATATCAACTGAACGTGTACATCATATCATTCACGAATATTTGGGTATGAGAAAGCTCTGTGCAAAGTGGGTGCCGCGCGAGCTCACTTTTGACCAAAAACAACGACGAGTTGATGATTCGGAGCAGTGTTTGGAGATGATCAAGCGTAATAAACCCGAGTTTTTGCGTCGATATGTGAAAATGGATGAAACATGGCTCCGTCATTTCACTCCGAAGTCCAATCGACAGTCATCCGAGTGGACTGCACACGATGAACCCGCCCCAAAGCGTGGAAAAACGCAACAGTCGGCTGGCAAGGTTATGGCGTCAGTATTTTGGGATGCGCGCGGAATAATTTTCATTGACTATCTTGAAAAAGGAAGGACCATCAACAGCGACTATTACACAGCGTTATTGGGCCGTTTGAAGGACGAAATCGCCGAAAAACGACCGCTTTGAAGAAAAAGAAAGTGCTGCTTCACCAAGACAATGCACCGTGTCACAAGTCAGTGAAAACGATGGCAAAAATCCATGAATTGGGCTTCGAATCGCTTCCGCATCCACCGTATTCTCCAGATCTGGCCCCCAGCGACTATTTCCTGTTCTCGGATCTCAAAAGAATGCTGGCTGGGAGGAAATTTTCGTCGAATGAAGAGGTGATCGTCGAAACTGAGGCCTATTTTGAAGCAAAGGACAAATCGTACTACAAAAAAGGTATCGAAAAGTTGGGGGCCGCTATAATCAGTGTATCACCCTCGAAGGGAATTATGTTGAATAAAAAAAACGAATTTTGCCAAAAAAAAGTGTTTTACTATGGACGGCCGGGGACTTTTCAATTGACCGGTTATACCGTACACTTAACGATTTCTTTACTTATCGCTTCCGTACTTATCGCGTCTTTTACTTCTTTACTGCTTACTTCTCACTCGAGACTTATCGCTTACTTCACTTTCTACATCTTACTCCACTCCATGATCCGTGTGCGACGTATTTATACCGTTCCCTCATTCTGATTCGGCGTTTCGTTTCCGCCCGTTCCACAGTCTCAACTTTTCCATTCCAGTTTTCCAGTACTTTCTAAAATAATCTAGTACTTTGTTTTGGACTTTCTCGAAGACTCCAGTACTGATTGTCATATGCGTCACATTATTATGGAAAATTTAACAAGCCTCGAGACTTGCTAAATAAGGCCAAGACAGCATCCCGGTTGTAATGCCGATGATGATGATGAAATATTAATTTGAGCTGACAACCACTAATTACGAATCACGAATTTCCCATCTAATAATAGATGGGCGAAAGGGCGACTTTAGCGAGACAAGGACAGATGTGTTCTCTTCATCTTGCTCTGGCTTCTGGTCATCTTGGGATAACCAGAATCACCCACATCCGTGAGATGACTGAAAAAAAAGGGAGGGGGGGGGGGGGGTATCAGCATAGTGTGGACAGGGTTAGTTCAAATGTTCTCTAACTACTTGGATGGAGGGATGGTGGGGGAGAAATCATACAAGATCGGTAGGTCGTGATTGCGGTGGTAAACGCAGATCACGTCTTCGACGTCTGATAATCTGCGCCTTTTTTGGTTTCGGTACGAAGGTGGAAATCTTCAAAAGATACCTCTGGACCGATCCAGAGACATGCCGGGTATTTACCGACTAAAACCACCCCCCCCCCCCCCCCCCCCCCCCAGGCACATATTCCTGTTGATCCCCTCGGAACTCTCTTTTCGATTTTCCATCGCGGGGCGGGACGGGGTTTACCTGCTACACCTTTCGTCGCGTCGCAACTGCTGCATCATTTCACAGAGAATACCATTTGTTACCGACCATGCCTGTTTTGAACTAAGCATGTATTCTATTACTCCTCCCTGAGTAACTGTCCGTCTCATATGTCTCTCCAAAATCGTTCGTGCGGTCTCGAATCTCACGCACACTGTCAGTACGTTTTCCACATTTTCTATTTTGCCTCCGCAATACAAGCAGTGTGAGTGATTCACATGCTTATGCTTGTGTAAGTATTGACGAAATCATCCATGTCCTGATATCAGCTGACTCAAGTGGTAATTCATCTCGCCATGTTTTCCCTTAACCCAGGTTTCTACATCAGGTATCATGGAGTGGGTCTATCTTCCTTTTGTGGAAGAATTCCACCTTCGTTGCCATTCTCTTAGGCTTGAGAGTTCTAATTGCATTCCGGCGATTCCCTAGTGAGACTTCATGCAACGCAGCGTTTTCTTTAGCTGCAATGTCAAGTGGTGTCCTCCCGACCAAAACATTTATGGCATCTTCGGATACCGTTCGGAATGCGCAGCATACTCGTAATGATGCCAGTCTATGTGTTGAGCTCACTTCGCTAATGTACAACTTATACTGTGTGGCTCCTGCCTATATGTAAGCTGCATACAATATAATGGAGGTGTTGACACTGGTTATCAGTTTCTTTATATGGGGCCGGTGTCCACCAGCATTGGGTCGCAGTCTCGCTCAAATTTTGCATACTCTTGCCGTTTTTTCACTCGTTTTCCTCAGGTGTTCCTTGTAGGTCAACCTGTTGTCGACTATACCACCAAGATATTTAATATAGGGACTGGATCTGGTAGTTTGTCCTATTTCCAAATCAAGGTGTTCACTTTTCTAGCGGCTGCTGATTAAAACAGTCTTATGTCCAACTAATTTCAGTCCGTTTATATAGCCAGCATTTAATGATCTGGATTGCTTGGGAGCAAATATTCTCTAGGTCATCTAGATGTTTAGCTACGGCCACTATTGCCAAATCATCTGCGTACCCAATGATTCTAACCCCTTCTGGTACATTGACCCTGAGCACACCATGATACATGATAGTCCATAACAGCGGACCTAATACAGATCCCCGAGGTACACCCGCTGTTATTTTATGTTCCTGTGGTCCCTTATCTGTCATAGAGCAGTCTTCTATCTGAGAGATAGTTTGCTAGTATACGCACCAAGTAGGGTGAGACTTATAGATCGGCCAACGCTTCTACAGTCCGATTCCAATTAACCGAGTTAAATGCATTTTTAACGTCTAGTGTCACCAAGGCGCAATATTTTTTGGTTTCTCCTGGCCGTCGTGCTCCAGCTATCGCGTTGTGAACGATGTCGCACACCATAGATAATGCCTTACAGGTTGGTCTACCTTTCCGGAGCCCATACAGCCATTCAAAGAGTCGCGATGTCCCCTCAGTGAATTGTTCCAGGCGTGTGGCAATTACTCGCTCAAGCAGGCTCCCTGTTGTGTTCAGCGTCGCAACGGGCATTAGAACAACGACGCTTCTGGTTCCTTGACTCCTTTCGGAGTTTTTTTCTGCTCCCGCCGTTTTTTTTTTCCGAAATTCGAGGCTTTATTGTAAAAAACTGGTTATACAATTATGATTCAAAGTATTGTCCATCGCTGGCCACTACTTTCTCCCATCTTTCGGGCAGCATACGAATCCATTTCTTCATATTAAAGCAGAAAAATAAAACCTCCCGCAAATGAGGAGAATTTGGTTCGTAAGCTGACATGTTTAATCGAGAATAACTTTCTGACGTAGACACAAATCGACTAATATTTCGATGGCGTTATGTTTACAAATACCTGAGCTTATTGTATGACATCTATGATATATTTATTTCAACTACCACTTATCGCTACAGCCATCTATTGCAAAACGGCGGAAGCAAAGTTGTACACCGAATACTTCTCCCAGGAAAGGCGAACCTATAGCGCTGAGTATAGCTATAACTATATTTTTCTCGACCGGGTATATCAACCAAGCACCGAAAGATGCTCAAGGCTTTCTCCCAACCATTTCACGAAACCTATAGCTTAATAATAAGGGTAAGGGTATATGCAAAGTCGCTGTTGAGGCAAGTGTCCATCGTTGAGGCAAGAGTCTTGTTTAGAGGCAGGTCGTGAAAAGACTGCTGAAGACCTCCTGTTTTTTTGTTAAAGCAGTCTTCACTACAGCGTTAGAAATGCCATTCAGTCCCGGGGTCATGCTTTTTTTTTTGACAACCCTTACAGCCAAGAGTACCTCTTCGGTGGGCACGGAAAGTACTTCTCCTTCAGTGATGTTCCATTCCTCTTCCGCTCTCAACACCTCATCACACTGCGGGAAGAGGACAGCAACGGTTCTAGCCACGTCAGTTTTACTTTTTGGCATTTGACTACTGTATACTTCTTGCCAACATGCAGCTGGCAAATGTGATGCCGATTTTGGACCGGCCTCTCTCGTTTAGGAAGGTGTCATCAGCACCATCATTAAGTAACACTACATCTAGGACTTCGAACGCTTTGAATAGTGCCTGGCCTTTAGTATTTGTCCTTGTGCTTTCCCATTCTACTGCCCAAGCGTTGAAATTTCCAGCAACTGTAATATGGCTCTTATCTCTAGCGTCTTGTGTTACCCTGCCCAAAAAGCATTTGCAAGCCCTAGGACTTGCTAAACATTAATAAGGCCAAGATCGGTTCCCGGTTGTAGTGCCGATGATGATGATGACCACCTTGGCGGAGCGTAACAACAGTAGAAATGAATTCCTCTGATCTTAGCATAGGCGATTCGTTCCTCTCTTCTTACCGACCCATAGCACTAACTTATATTCTCTCGAAGGTCATGGAATTGTAGCGTTCTACGAACGCACAATTTCACCCAGGTAAGGTTCCTAACCTTCAAGGAAATACCTACCCTGAAAACGTTGCACGCGCCCCACAGACGCGTGTCCCAAATCCCACCTTAGGGGCCAACAACTTGTAGCCAACGTTGAGCCGACACCCAAAAAGCAAGGAACCGAACATCCCAAAGATTTTAATGCCAAGCTTAACATTCGTAAGTCATCATACCTGAAACAAAGGTAAGAACCATACATTCATCCGGCTCCCTAGAGAAATGCCAAAAGATAGAAATGCATCGCATCCCGGCTCTGCACAATAGGAAATCCTGAACATCTACACGATGTTACAAGGAATCGCTATCGTCGATAAATTAGCCGACCAGCGGCTGCACGTGCGGGTAGCTGCCATAAAGACTACCCAAATCCGTCAAGCAAACAAAGGCAGCGACAACCTATCCGCTACCAAATTGCAGGCAACCGTAATTATCTCGACGAGATGAGATGTAAAAACCTACAAAGGATCTATTTCGATCCCACGGTCCCTCTCGATTTTCACACCCATTAGAAAGGTCTAATGGATTGTTAGTTTTAACCGACAGAACTTAAACGAAACCATGGACCATACGTCCATACAAATTGCACGATATCCGTCGGCCGCGCGCCAGATGTGATATGCAAATAGAGGCGGCATACAATCGACAACCGCTGATCTGAATTTCGATCACCACCACGGATGGTGATAATGATGTGACTTCTCCTTTCAGGAATATAAGAAATTTCCCCTGGGATAAATTGGCATGCCGCTAACAGAGGTATTGACGTTTCTGTTAGTGGGTAGAATGGGAAATTGTGTCTGGGGAAGAGACAGATACGACCGGTATCTAGATGCTTGTGGGCAAGATAGAGTTAGTCTAATTTCGATCGTCGACGAGACGACTGGCTATATCGAACAGCCATATCGCGAAGTCTATTTGTGAGCACCCGAGGAGGTCGAGAGGAAGCTGCGGGGACTAGAGGGCGTACGTGCGTTACCAGGTGACGATCTTTTCGCGATGATCGAGTGTTCATTTAACAATTTCCGTGCGTAGTTTAGAATCGGTGACAATTTATCACCACAGCATAACGAAAAGAGAAATCCGAGTACCGTCAGTGTGCTGTCGAGCATCGAGTTCACATAAACTAAAGTAATTTGTAAATTCAAGATAAGTGACTTAATAAACCAAAAGAAACAATAAAAATAAAATCGAGATAATAAACATAATCCTTCTGAGTTTAATTCGTGACAGCATTCGCTTCGGTATTTTCAATTGTTTCGTGGACAGTTCTGGCAGAGCACAGCATTCGCTCTGGGAGTTAAAATCATCCGCGATACACAGTGTTCGGCGGGACACTTGGACCAATACCAATATCGACAAAGTAAAAATAACCAACCTTTATTTACCGCCAAAGAATCACTAATTAACCGTCAACTTTCGAAATATCTGGAATCAAATGACCTCCTCAATGACCGCTAATATGGCTTTCGTAGCAACAGGTCCACAGGGGATTTGATGACGTACCTTACCGAAAAGTGGAGCCAATCCATCCACTACTTCGGAGGAAGCAAGATTGCTGCACTGGATATTTCGAAACCTTTTGACGGAGTTTTGTATCCAACCCTTTTATCAAAATTACATTCATATGGAGTGGACAATTCCCTGATCCAATGGATAAGAGACTTTCTTTCTGGCCGTTCAATCCCAGTGGTTCTTGATGGTGTCAAATTCGCCTCCCATCAAATTAATGCAGAACCCCAAGGTTCTGTACTCTCATCCACTCTCTTCCTCATTTTTATAAATGATCTCTTGTCCATTACCCAAAACCCAATTCATTCGTTTGCCGATGATAGCACATTGAGTTTGTCATACTCATATGAATATTCCCGAGCAAACTCTTCGAACGTCAATACTAGTCAGCAGGTTATACTTAATACACTGAATTCCGTCCTCAACAAGATATATCAATGGGGACTATCTCACTGAGTAGAATTCTATGCCTTAAAAACTCAGTACTGTCTCTTGTCGTCATAGGCGAACCCCAAAGTAAATATACTGTCGATGAATGGCACTTCCATTGACGAAGCCAAGGATCGGTCAATTCGTCGGCACTCGAATTAATTGGACTCTTAATTGGCGCGACCACATTTTTGAAGCTGCGAAAAGTGCGGTCAAATGCATGGGGTTCCTTAAGAGATGCAAAAAATACTTCACTCCACCCAACCAAGGTTGTGTACTCTCGCCCACTCTCTTCCTTATCTTTATAAATGATCTCGTGTCAATGACCCAAAACCCGATTCACTCGTTTGCTTATGATAGATAGCACTTTGAGCTTTTCATACTCATATGAACATTCCCGAGCAAAAGTCTTCGAATGTCATTACCGATCAGCAGGTTATGCTTGATACATTGAATTCCGACCTCAGCAAGATATATCAACGAGGATTATCTAACCGAGTAGAATTCAATGCCGCAAAAACTCAGTACTGCCTCTTGCCGTCAAAGGCGAACCCCAAAGTAAATATGTTGTCGATGAATGGCACTTGCATCGACGAAGCCAAGGAACTATCAATCCGCGGCACTCGAATTAATTCGACTCTTAATTGGAATGACCACATATGTATTTAAAGCTGCGAAAAGTGCGGCCAAATGTATGGGGTTCCTTAAGAAATGCAAAAGATACTTCACTCCATCCAACCTGGCCACTATTTACAAGGCGTATTTTTGTCCAAAAATGGAGTTCAACTCCCATATTTGGTCAGGCGCATCCAAAACTGCGCTACATGTACTCGATAGGATGCCAAAACGAGCAGTAAACTTATTGGGGACCCAGCTGTGAGTCGATCAATTCCGTCGTTAGAACATAGGCGCAACGTATCTTGTCTATCTCTCTTCTATAGGTATTATCACGGTCGTTGCTCAACAGAACTTCCGCCTCCTCAGACATTTTCCCGCGATACCTGTCAATCTGAGAATGCGCATCAGTTTACGTTGAGAGCCAACTTCAGGCGCACAAACAAACATAGAGAATCATTCTTTAGCCGTCGATACCTCCTTTCCTTATCCGCTTCCTCTCCTTCCGGTCGTACTGTGCTCTGACACTTAAGGGTTCTCCGAAATCCCCTTTTGTGCGTGCGTATGTGTAAAAAAAAAACTAAAAATCCCGGGACTTTTTAGCCCGTGTAGTACAATAGCCTTATCCTGTCCACACGATGTAAAAAAATATCACGTGACAATGCATTCCATTCATCACGTGTGTGTTTCTTTTTCATCTGAAAGTAAGTTTGCGGGGTACGAAGTATGTGTGCCAAACACGGGCACTGTTTCACTTTCTTCCCCAACGTAGTCAAACGAAAACAGTCGAGCACAAAGGAAAAGAGACAAAAACAAAAAATGCACTGGGTTGTAGTTTAATTGTTAATGTTTTTTTTATTTGGTTTAACTTAGATTTATCTCTAACACTTTATACAAATAGATGCAAGGTGGACGTGTCAAATTAATATCTCGTCTTTTCGCCAAATAAGTAATTGCAATCAGTCTATTTTGAAGGGCAGCGCGTTTCTCTTTCTCGATTGACTAACGGGACACTACGTTCGTCTGACAACACTTCTCTTTTACCTCTGACTCGAGCGTGTGCACCAGCGTGCACACGCTGCGGTCGTTGAATAACGACTGAATGGAATTAGGGATGACATTTGGATTTTTGATTTGCACAACGATCGGCCAATGGCAATCGCGCTTCCCCTGTGCATGCACCAATTATCTACGCTCATCGAGGTGGATAAAAATACTTGCGTATTCGTTCGACGTCGATGGGCGTAGAAAGGATGAAGAAATCAAAAGGGAAAATGCGATAACCCAGGGTTGATCTGGCTTGGTGTGCGTGTATTAATGCAGACCCCGAGGGTGTTCCACTGACCTAGTGCGGTGACTGTGGTGATCTCGGAGTGCATTGAACTATGGAAAGACAGAATTACGAAGGAGAGGAAAATGTAGTTGGTGCTATTCACCTGTGAAAAGAGATCATTGATCCCCAGCGGATAGAGTGTCTGGGAAAAGTCGATAGGACGCTACATCGGCTAGGGAAATATTACCGTGGGAAAAAACGCTAAGGAATGCGGTAATTACCCAAGCCATTGGATGATGATGCAACCGCGTCGTTTGATTCGACTTGGTTGTTGCTGACCAATATGAATGCGATTTCCGGTGGAAATCTCATGGTTAGGGTAATGAAGTTGCCGTATGGCAGAAAGGTATCTGCATAGAATAATGAATTCAGCTATGCGTCCATTTGGGAAATATGATATTTCGGGTGAATAGCTTGAACGGTGGGATAGGGGTTGATGTGACGCGCTGTTAGCGGTCGAAATTAGGTTAGGATTGTGGGTTGGTTCTCCATGTAATATAGATAACCACCACAAGTTCATTTAATCACGTTTTCAAATAACTTTGAACATGAATTCAACACATAAGCGTTCTAAATGCAAAATTGTTTGTGAATGAATAGATGTAACTACATTTGTCTAGATTATGAACGTAAACGGATCCATTTGGTCTTGCATGAGAGCGCAGGTGGTAAAAGATGCATGTCAGCAGATTATAAGGAATTTTCACGTTCTCACCTATTACACGTTACCTGAATTATTGACATAAATAATTTTTGAATTAATAATACTTACAGCACAGCAAACAGTCACAAGATGAAGAAACCCCTATATTGAAGCACTCAGAGAAAGATGCAGACAAATTCATTTGCATGAATTCTGTGACAGACGAACAATCCCTTCACATTATTCGATCGCGTGAGAGGAAGCTTAGGAACACGTTTGGATGGAAGCGAATAGACATCCTTACAATGTTAATTGTCTTCATCATATTGGCGTCTTTATCGTTTTCTTTGTTGGTGGAAGCCTTACAGACGCTAGTGCATATTGACCACCAAGACACTATGCACTTACCAATTCCTGTTTTGATTCTGGGATTCAGTGGATTAATATTGAATGGAATATGCTACCTTCTGATTGGTGGATTTACAGTATACCAAAGCAGTTTTCTTCGCTTAAATTCTGCCGATGATATAGTACTTGGCACAGAGGTGCCAAAAGAAGAAACCAAAACAGGAGTTGGAGTCCATCAGGATGATTTGAAAGCATCGGAAATTGAAATCACAGAAGTGGAGACTGTTAACAATAAGCAGAGGAAGCCGAATTTTACTGATGTCTTCCGGGATATATCAAGTACCCTGTTTGTTATTGTATGCGCAATTATCGTTTATATGTCAAATGATGAACATACGGCAAAGTTCATTGACCCCGTTCTGTCGATATTTTCTTGCATAGTATTGGTGACCCTTAGTTATCCTTATAGTGAGTATTGAACTATTGTATACTTATCTACCATAAATATATATCCATATTGTTTATTTATAGTGAAAGAAGCATGTCTCATCCTTCTGCAGACTATTCCCGATTCCATAGACATGGAAGTTTTTGAACAGAAGTTGGTATCAAAATTTCCAGAAATCGTTAGTTTCCACGACCTACACATTTGGCAACTAACCAGCAACAAATATGTGGCCACAATTCACATCAAATTCCGAAACCAGAAACTGTATTTGAAAATTATAGAAGATGTAAAAGGGTTCTTCGTTGAACACGGGATAACTATTGTGACGATACAGCCCGAGTTTCCAGATGCTGCGCTACCAGATTCATTAGAATGTCTAATGTCTTGCAAAAAGCAAGAGTGCGTTGAAAAAGTATGCTGCAGACAGTCAAGAACTGAATTGCAGGAAGTCAATGTACATCCCGCAAACACTCTAGAAGAAGCAACTGCAGATAAAACGCAAACTTCCTGCAGTGACGGCCAGAAAAAGGAACTATCAAAATCATCAGATAATATGTTCTCGCCGGGTACAGAGACAGTTGCCTTGAAGATAATGTCCTCGCTACCTGATATCCGAAAATGATATTCTAGCATAAATTACATTTATCACAATAAGGTTAACGTGAAAACTAGGTTATCTTCAATCAGTACATAATAGCCGAGATCCAATCAATATTCTTCAACAGCCTCTCATACTCAACGAGAGTATGATACCTACTTCAAGATCGAATTTCTCATTTAATGTTTTCAATTTCCATTCTCTGGCTCTGCAGAACGAGTGAGACAATGAAACTGCTCTGAACTGGCCCCATTGCGGTTTACCTATTCTTTGTGACTTCGTTTGCTGAAAGTCATGTTTTAAATCATAGATTAACCTTAGTATTATCGGCTTCTCTGTGCCTTATTGTGTTCACTTAAAGATTTAGGTATAAATGATGAATATATTTTAGTTAGAGTCATTTGCTTGACGTGACTTGTATGTTGTTTAAAAAAAGCAAAGGTATTTCTAGTTACAGAAAGTTAGGTTTCAAGGAACCTATAAAAAGCAAGATTCAAAAGGTGCTACTATGTTATCTAGCCAAAGTAAATCACTGCACAGTCTAGCCAGTAAAGTTTACAGCAGATCATTTGGTTGTGAAATAATTTAAAAATCCAAACAAGCCAGATAGGTAAATATTAAAATTAGACGCGTAATCGCAGTAGACCTCAAAAGTTCCCTAGATAATGTGTTGTCTGTTGTAAATTGTTTTTGAAGAACTGATCGCCATATAACTTGATGTTTAAGATAGAGATAAGAATGTTACGTTGTTTTCGTTAAAAAAAAAGAAAGAAAAACAAATAAATAAAATAAAAAAATTACTAATATGAATTTCAAAACATTTCTGGACGATTTTGTATTTAACGCTAAATACTGAATCAGCCCCAATAATGTGCCTTCCGAACACATATAAAAGACATTGTATGAGACATCGACATAACGTCAAAGTGGTACGTGGAGCTCGACCGCGGATTCAATTAGGACGCACTTTACTATATTCGAGACATGTTCATGCAACGTCACATTCATGCCGACTGCGATATCCAGTAAATTCGTGCTTTCATAGGTTTCAATGATTTAGCTTCATTATAAGTTGTGGCTCTGACGATCCGTTCTTCTAAACATCGTATGTTGCGAATTCTTCTTTTTGAAATAAAAAAAATTGACTTTTCTTCATTGTAAGATTTTATCTAGATAACCTATCCACCCGTGGTAAAACACATCGGACCAGCTACTTGCACCGAAAGAGGAATGTCGCCTATTCGCCTTGCAGGAAAATATAACGCACCTACCAGAAGATCGGAATTACGGCGTATTAACATCATCAGACGTGGTATGTTGAAAAAATGAGCTGCCATAACCACCGCCCGCATATTGCATCGGATCAGGAAAAGCAAAGAGAATGCTGCCCCGTGCCACCAGAGGGCCATTACCTACCCATCATGCGGAAGAACGCACCATATCAGCCGGCTACACCGAAGAAGGAGTGTCACCTATGTGCTTTGTAGGAAATTATACTGTAGCGAGCTTAACCCTAGCTGGATTAATTATTTTTAATAAATAAGAGCCGTTAAATCGATTTTGAATTAATATAACACTTTATTAGTCCGTTAATAACAACCGTTACTTATACCATACACTTAACGATTTCTTTACTTATCGCTTCCGTACTTATCGAGTCTTTTACTTCTTACTTATCGCTTGCTTCACTTTCTTACTTATTACTCGTCTCCATGATCTGTGTGCGACGTATTTATACCGTTTCCTCATTCTGATTCAGCGTTTCGTTTCCGTCCGTTCCATTGCCTTGAATGTTCTACTGTTCCTAGTCTCCAGTTTTCCAGTACTTTATAGAATATTCTAGTACTTTGTTGCGGACTTTCTCGAATATTCTAGTACTGATTGTCATATGCGTCACACTACCCTCCGCCTAGATTAGTTCGTCCCGAACTAAGTTCACTGGTCTCCTGTGTTAACAAAAGTCGCCAGTCGGTCACGATGTACCACTTTCATCTTGGCGTTCGGTCTTCGCTGAATCCTATAGACAACGTCGTTAATTCTTGTGAGAATCTTATACGGTCCTTCCCTTGTGAGAATCTTATACGGTCCTTCCCAATGTTGCTGCAATTTCGGAGACCTTCCTTTTTGTCGATGAGGGTTATAAAGCCACACGTTATCGCCTGCATTAAATCCAGATGCGTTGGCTCGAACGTCGTACCTTGTTTTCCTCTTGTCACTTGATACCTTAATTTGCT
The DNA here is from genome assembly GCA_963931805.1 of Microdon myrmicae. Classification (NCBI taxonomy): domain Eukaryota; kingdom Metazoa; phylum Arthropoda; class Insecta; order Diptera; family Syrphidae; genus Microdon; species Microdon myrmicae. The sequence goes on along the minus strand of OZ007501.1, from coordinate 96,188,917 downwards.
TTAGAACCAATTGATGAATCTCGTCGAGGCGATTTCTCCATTCGGCTACGTAGTCTTTGGTCTTATCTATGACGTTTGGAGGTATTCCGAATCGCAGATCGGCTGGTAATCGTATCTCTCGTCCAAATATAATTCTTGCTGGAGAATGGCCCGTCGTATCGTGATTAGCCGATCTATAGCTCATGAGAAAGGTTTGTACACATTTGTCCCAATCTCGTTGGTGATCACTAATGACCTTCGATAAATACTCTTTCATTGTTCGGTTGAACCTTTCGACCATTCCGTCTGACTGCGGATGTAAGGGCGTGGTCCTGGTTTTCCTTACGCCCAGTGCCGCACACATGCCTTGAAATATCTGTGATTCGAAGTTTCGGCCTTGATCAGAATGAAGCTCACAGGGAACTCCATATCTGCTGATCCAATTACTGATAAGCTGCTCAATGACGGTTGTTGCCTCTTGGTTTGGAATTGGAAGGACTTCTACCCACTTGCTGAAGTAATCCATGATGACCAACATGTATTTGTTGTTGTCGTTTGTTTCTAGAAATGATATCAATCGCAATTCGCTCGAAAGGAGCACCCACGTTGTACTGCTTCATAGCGCTCCTTGGTTTTGCTGTTGGTGCTTTGGTCGCTGTGCAAGTTGTGCACTTCCTACACCAAGACTCGACGTCATCTCTCATGTGAAGCCAGTAGAATCGAGATCGTAATTTTGAAAGTGTCTTATTAACTCCCAGATGTCCACCGGAGGCGCGGTCGTGCATTTCTGTTAGAACATCTTTCACTTTTGATGGTGGGACTAGAATCTGCATTCGATGGGATTTTCCGTCCGCGGCTTCCCATTTACGCTTAAGAATACCATCTTCCACCAGCAAGGAATTCCATTGTGCCCAATATGCCTTAAATCTCCCACTCTTGTCGGAAATATTGTTCCAAGTTGGCCCCTCGTTCGCTTCTTTGTGTTCCAGGATTAGCGACATATCTTCATCCTGACGTTGAGCTGCGCGTATAGCATCATTCGTCCACCAATCTAGTACTTCTACTTGTACATTTCGCAGGTCGTACGCCTCTTCTTTCTCTTCCGCTCTATGACAATGTTTACAATCTGGCTTACATGGTCTTCTTGATAGAGCATCACCGTTATTATGCACCTTCCCTTGACGGTGGGAAATTTGGAAATCGTACGTTTGAAGTCGTTCGATCCATCGAGCTATCTGTCCTTCCGGATTCTTAAAATTTAACAACCATTTCAGGACGGCATGATCCGTTCGAAGGTGGAATCGACGTCCGTAGAGGTACTTATGGAAATTCTTAACGGCTTCTACGACAGCCAGCAGTTCCTTTCTTGTTGCGCAGTAGTTTCTCTCTGGCTTAGATAGAACTCGGCTATAATATGCGACAACTCTCTCTTTACCATCGACTTCCTGTGACAACACTGCTCCGATTCCTGTGTTACTTCCATCAGTATCCAATATAAATGGGCGATCCGAACTTGGGAATGCCAATGTTGGAGTCTTACATAACTCGGCCTTCAATGTGTTGAATGCTGCCTCACACTTATCTGTCCAATTGATTTTTTTGTCTTTACCCGTTAGTTCGTGTAGGGTTTTAGCCACGCTAGCGAAACCTTTAACAAACCGTCGGTAATATGTGGCTAGTCCCATAAAGCTTCTTAACTGTTGCTTATCTTCTGGAGTAGGCCACTCTTGGACAGCTGCTATCTTATCAGGATCCGTTTGGACTCCTGCAGATGAAACGATGTGTCCCAGGAATTTTACTCTCCTTTGGAAGAGTTCACATTTCTTCGAATTGAGCTTTAAGTTGGCCTGTCTTAGTCGTTCGAAGACGGAGCGCAGATTATTGATGTGTTCTGGTAAATTCCTTCCGACAACGATGATATCGTCCAAGTACACAAGACACGTCTTCCATGTAAGTCCCCGTAGAACACTTTCCATTAATCGTTCAAACGTTGCTGGAGCATTACACAATCCAAAAGGCATCACGTTGAATTGATAAAGTCCGTTTCCGTAGTAAACGCAGTCTTCTTGTCCTCCTCCTTCACTTCCACTTGCCAGTAACCCCTTTTTAGGTCCAATGTTGAAAACCACTGAGCTCCAGAAAGGGTATCTAGTGTGTCGTCGATTCGAGGAAGTGGGTAACTGTCTTTCTTCGTAACGTCGTTTAACCGGCGGTAGTCGACACAAAATCTAGTTGTCCCATCCTTCTTCTTGACGAGCACTGTAGCGATTCTAACAGATACACACACAATTCACAAGCAAAAATAGTGAAGAACACCGAACGAAAAATCGAATAAGAAAAATGCATCAGAACCGTATACCAAGCGATAAATAACAAAAAAATAATTCACACCAGTGGAATATAGTCGAGTTTGGAAATCAAATTCAAAACACGGTCAGTAGTCTGATGCTTCACTGCTTCGCTTTTCAATCGTTTCATCGTGTGTTCAATTCACCTTCTTCACTATCCTTGCTTAACGCTATAGCACTAGCGGCGAAGCCCCATGGGCTTGATGATTTTTCGATGACTCCTTGCTCTTCCATCTCTCGAATCATGTTGCCTACTTCTACGGTAGTCGACAAGGTGGCTGTCTTATATGTCTTGGCTCACCCGTGTCAATGCGATATTTAACTATACCGGTGCGTCCAAATTTATCATTTCCTGTCACAAAAATATCAGAAAAATCGTTCAGGAGTGATTTGACGCTTGCCTTTTCTCTGTCTGTTAATTCGATTTTCTGGGACATCAACTTATTAACCATAGAGAATGCACCCGCGGGCTGTTGAATTGAATGGTCCTCTCCCCTTGTCTGAATTGAGCTTATCATTGACACGGGTGCACATTCTGCGATTACTATTGAACAATTGAAACAATAGCAGGGTGAACAATAAAAAATAAAACGCGATTGTTGTTTAAATTGAGGATTTCTATTTAATATATTGAACACGTCCGAACGGCACGAAAGCTGGATGCTAAGAAGAAGGAAAATGAAAGTTGACAAATGTGAGTTTGGTGTTTCTTGGTGTGAATGACAGTTGTGTGCCTTAAGGGCCTGAATGCAATGAGAGGAGTGAGTGTTATAAAATTATAAAATTTAGCTTTGACTGCGTACAATTTGAATTCAATTTTTTAATTTGTTTAACAATTACCTCTCCTTTTCTTATTGCGATCGGCTCCTTGGACGCATTTAGTACTCTGACGGGTACGATGTGCTTCTTCGCATCGATAAGGGCTTTCCCAACAAGGATGTTCCCCTTACGCTGATTTTGTACAGCTTGGGTGATGTAAAATCGATTGTCATCGGGATCACTCTCGAGACTGGTCCAAATTACCGAGTCCGAACGAGCTGGGATCTCATCCTCCTCACGCACATAACATTTCAGTCTTCGCAATTGTTCGTCCTGCAATGTAATAGCAACCTCCAAGTTACCAATTCGCAGTGTTCTTTGCCCGATATCTAGAACAACTTGGTGCTCCTTCATGAAATCCATTCCAAGAATGCAATCGTCCGTAATATCGGCAACCAAAAATTTGTGGGAGATGGAAATATTGCCCAGCACTATTATGCTCTCGACTTCTCCGTAGACTGTAGAGCATTCTCCTGTGGCAGTCCTCAAAGCGTATCTTCTATTTTTATTAAGGGCTATTTTGTCCACGACATCCGGCCGTATTATGGATCTCGTTGCTCCAGTGTCGATTGTCGCTGTTGTCGTCCTCGCATTAACAATCGTAGTTATAACCAAACTTTGGTTATCCCGTTGCAGTTGTGATACAGTTACGATGCTGGGGCTACACATTCCACCAGGCGACTTTCGCCCCGTAAAGTCTGCCCTTACAAGTTTCCCGAGCTATTGGCCTCAGGTTGGTCCGTTGATAGTCTCCTCTTATGATTAGCGCATGAACAACAATTCTCACTTGATGTTTCATTCGTTCGTCGACGTTTCCTACAGTCAACAGAGATGTGGCCGACTTCGCCGCATGTCCAAAACTTCATATCAGGTCTCGGGGTTCTCCGTTGTACATGCCCGATTCTTTGGCAGGAACATTCCTGGACGGACGTTTCTCGGACTCTATATGTACTCCTGGTAGCCAGTTTAGCAGATTCATATGCCAATGCGAACGCCAGCATTTCATTAGTCGTCTTCTTTCCCGCTGAACGAACGGCTTGTTGCAAGTCCCGATCTTGGAGTGCGTTTATAAATGCATCCATTGCTACCTCGTTCAGAAATTCCTTAGTCATATTTGAATAAGACAAGTTTGCCAATCGCTCAATGTCTGCCTGCAACTGTTGAAGATTTTCTCCAGGTTTCTGCATTCTGCTCCGTAGTTGCATGCGGTAGATCTGCTGCATGTGGTTGTCTCCATACATAGCTTCAAGGCCGACTCTTACCGCTTGGAAATCTGTTTGCTTCTCTGCTGATATGGTTTGTAGCAATTCTGCAGACGCCCCGCGGAGTGACAAGATTAGTGATGTTGACTTTTGCTCATCCGACCACTTATTATAATTGGCCGCGGCGTCAAACTGACGTATAAATACGGAGAAGGGTCCCGTTCCATCGAAGGTTGGTGGTTGCATCCTTGTATCTTTGTAGTCATGTTGATTGCTAGGCGATGTCTATTTCTCTCAACACACTCGTCTCTTTTCAATTCGTGTTATTTCATCGGTGACTTTCTTGAATTCAGCTTCGTTTTTTAGATCTAGATTTTCTACTTCGTTTCGAATTTCTTCCTTAAAGTGTTGAAAATTACATTTCATCCACTGCGTTTAGGCATCCAACTTTGCATTAACATCTGCAGCTTGCACGTCCAATTTTATCATCATCATCCTGAGCATCTCCGAAATGTCCAACTGTGGCGAACTCTTCTCCGTTACATTGGCACCATCTTGACTCGGTGTTTCTTTTCCATCCGGACAGTCTGGCGCAATCGCAAAAACATGTCAACATCAATACCCTCTTCCTCCATTGCTGCTTGTAGGCGCTGTCGAAGAATTTGCTTCTGTCCTCTTCTATCCAGATTCCGGTCCTCAAGTTCCTTCTTCAACTCAGGAACGAAAAGATCCTCCAAATGTCGATCTGACAACACACTTTCACAGACTTATTCACTTCACCAATAATTAATCCCAATTCTGAGACCAATTGTAGCGAGCTTAGGTTTCGCTAGATTGATTATTTTTAATAAATAAGAGCCGTTAAATCGATTTCGAATTAATATAACACTTTATTAGTCCGTTAATAACAACCGTTACTTATACCGTACACTTAACGATTTCTTTACTTATCGCTTCCGTACTTATCGCGTCTTTTACTTCTTACTTATCGCTTGCTTCACTTTCTTACTTATTACTCGTCTCCATGATCTGTGTGCGACGTATTTATACCGTTTCCTCATTCTGATTCAGCGTTTCGTTTCCGCCCGTTCCATTGCCTTGAATGTTCTACTGTTCCTAGTCTCCAGTTTTCCAGTACTTTATAGAATATTCTAGTACCTTGTTACGGACTTTCTCGAATATTCTAGTATTGGTTGTCATATGCATCACAATACTTTGCCTTCCGCCACACATTTTTTTACACTAACGCACGCAGAAAAGAGGATTTTGAAGTACCCTTAAATGTCAGAGCACAGTGCACGGATGGATGGAGCGGAAGTGGGTAAGGAAAGGAATTTGGAGAGGATGGAGAGGAAGTAAATAAGGAAAGGAGGTATCGATGTATATTGGTCCTGAATGCCTGGCCATTACAACGACGAGGAAACACATGATCAGGTAGAGTATTCCACATTCGTGTGGTTCCCCTAAATAATGATTCTCTATGTTTGTTTGTGCGCGTGAAGTTGACTCTCAATGTGAACTGATGCGCATTCACAGATTGGCAGGTATCGCGGGAAAATGTCTGAGGACGCGGAACACATCCAGCAAGTTCTGTTGAGCAATGACCGTGATAATACCTATAGAAGAGAGATAGACAAGATACGTTGCGTCTATGTTCTAACTCGGAATTGATCGACTCACAGCTGGGTCCCCAATAAGTTTCACTGCTCGTTTTGGCATCCTATCGAGTACATGTAGCGCAGTTTTGGATGCGCCTGACCAAATATGGGAGTTGATCTCTATTTTTGGACAAAAATACGCCTTGTAAATAGTGGCCAGGTTGGATGGAGTGAAGTATCTTTTGCATTTCTTAAGGAACCCCATACATTTGGCCGCACTTTTCGCAGCTTTAAATACATATGTGGTCATTCCAATTAAGAGTCGAATTAATTCGAGTGCCGCGGATTGATAGTTCCTTGGCTTCGTCGATGCAAGTGCCATTCATCGACAGCATATTTACTTTGGGGTTCGCCTTTGACGGCAAGAGGCAGTACTGAGTTTTTGAGGCATTGAATTCTACTCGGTTAGATAATCCTCGTTGATATATCTTGCTGAGGTCGGAATTCAATATATCAAGCATAACCTGCTGATCGGTAATGATATTCGAAGACTTTTGCTGGGGAATGTTCATATGAGTATGAAAAGCTCAAAGTGCTATCTATCATAAGCAAACGAGTGAATCGGGTTTTGGGTCATTGACACGAGATCATTTATAAAGATATGGAAGAGAGTGGGCGAGAGTACACAACCTTGGGGAACACCTGCATTAATTTGGTGGGAGGCAAATTTGACACCATCAAGAACCACTGGGATTGAACGGCCAAAAGGATAGTCTCTTATCCATTTGGATCAAGGAATTGTCCACTCCATATGAATGTAATTTTGTTAAAAGGGCTGAATGCCAAACTCCGTCAAAGGCTTTCGAAATATCCAGTGCAACAATCTTGCTTTCTCCGAAGTAGTGGATGGAATGACTCCACTTTTCGATAAAGTACGCCATAAAATCTCCAGTGGACCTGTTGCTACGAAAGCGATATTGGCGGTCATTGAGGAGCTCATTTGTTAATCAGTGATTCCATTAGCTTCGAGAGAATAGAAGTTAGTGTTATGAGTCGGTAAGAAGAGAGGGACGATTTGTCACCCCGTTTGGGATTCGGCTGAATGTTCGATGATTTCCATCTATTTGGAAAACGGTGAGTAGAATAAGACAAATGGAAGAGTTTTCCCAGTGGTTTAGCGATTGAAGAGGAACATTTCTCCAAGAGAATTGGGGGAATGCCATCAGGACCAGCGGGTTTGTTTGCGTCTAGCTCCTTGAGTGCACGGGAAACAGAACGCGTTCAAAAGCGAATCTGGCTCATGATGGGCTGCTTATGCTCAAGCTAAGGTGGAACTGTGGGTATGTTTCGTTTTGCGCCGTTTACGGAGCAGGTTCACTAGAAACTTCCACGATGTAAAACAAAAGAACGCCAAGGAGAACTGTGGGGTAGGAAGCGTGTGCACCGGCGTACAGCGCTGATTAGCTTCCTCCTCCATCATAATTACTAAATGTTCCGCAAATGTTCCGCCAAGCACTAGGAAAACTGTTCACCCGAAAGAAACGAATGTTGGGGGATTACCTTTCTTTTTGAAAACGTTTTATTGGGCAGCAGCACAGGAAACACCCTTTAACAATGAAATGTGTCTAGTTTTGAATTTAATTTACTTTTAAATTTTGAAAATCAAACAGTTAATGAAATTTATAAATTGTTTATTGTTTGTCTTTTACATTTTTGTATGATTTATTCGTTTTCACAAAAACTATTGAACACTTTCGTATGACTTAAGGATATTGTTTTATCAAAGAGACTATTGCATACCGATTTTTTCTTTGCCGCACTATATGTTTTCGATAATAAACAATTTGGGTTCAATAAATTTACGTTATTTCATAGGTTCACGGATAAATTTACGTGGAAAAAAATAAACTAAAACTTCCTAGAGTTGAAAAATAAAACACACACGACTCACGGGGGTGCGAACTCCGACGCACCCCTCGATGGTAAAAGGGTGGCCCATCGTATTTACGCGTACCGAGCGCAAAGGTAGCGTAGTGGAGACCCGACCGACTTGATCTGGTGATGGAATGAGACTCCAACGATATCCTCACCAATAAGGATATCGTTTTTTACCTACCACCAGGGAAACGTAAAGTCTCTCTTGGTGGTATAGGAAACCTGATCTTGTAATACAGGTCATGGTGGTATGTGTGGGATCGTTGAGATCAATGCTATTCACACGTGCAGTGGAACAGCGAAACAGGCAGGCGGCAAGGACAAAAGAAAAGGCGACCAAATGGTTCGCTCTTTAATGAGGGTCATGTTTATACGATGCCTCGTCGCTATTTTCGACGTTAGGAGAAAAAGGTGCTAAAAGCAATATGGATGTTTATGGCATCTCTGGCTGCAATAGAAACCGGGTTCATATTTGCATTAGAAAATGCTGGAGAATTTGGTTTCAGCGTCTATTGCGCTAATTATATGCAGCTGCTTGGGTTGTTTGTTGGTAAGACAAACAAAAAAGGTTGCCAGGCAATGTGTATGTATGGTATATGACGCGGCTGGGAAAATAGACGGCGCGATATTTATGGTCCCTGTCATGACGGTTACATTGATTGCAATCCGAATTATTTTGTTTACAGGAATTTGTCTGGTGCCGAATTGGTTCAGAATACCAAATAGGAAAACAAAGAAATCTTATGAAAAATTGTATGCGAAGGGATGCATGAAGGTAAGTTTTCTTTATAGGGATTTTAGGGTTATAATAATTGGGTCTGTTTGATGCGTGAAGCATCTAAGATGCTAATGCGAATTGCATAAGCGAAAGCTGGTGCAGACCCGGGTTATGGTTATGGGGGTTTTTTCAGGAAGGCGAGCCGTGGGATCTGGCGGAATCGCCACAGAACTTTGGAACAAAAAAAACAACGAAGAATGTTCGGTTGTAAAATAGACGGCGCGATATTTATGGTCCCTGTCATGACGGTTACATTGATTGCAATCCGAATTATTTTGTTTACAGGAATTTGTCTGGTGCCGAATTGGTTCAGAATACCAAATAGGAAAACAAAGAAATCTTATGAAAAATTGTATGCGAAGGGATGCATGAAGGTAAGTTTTCTTTATAGGGATTTTAGGGTTATAATAATTGGGTCTGTTTGATGCGTGAAGCATCTAAGATGCTAATGCGAATTGCATAAGCGAAAGCTGGTGCAGACCCGGGTTATGGTTATGGGGGTTTTTTCAGGAAGGCGAGCCGTGGGATCTGGCGGAATCGCCACAGAACTTTGGAACAAAAAAAACAACGAAGAATGTTCGGTTGTAAAATGTTATTTTTATTGGTGTAACTCCGATGGATTGGTGTACAATTGTGTTCCTGTTTAACAGCAAACTTTTAAATTTAATTTTCGTTTAACTTAATTACGTGTTCCTTCTGACAAACAAGAGTTACTCGGTTATATCAAACGACTCGCACAAGGACGGACTTCAACACAAGCTCGGCACAGGATCACGCACAAGACAAAAAGATACTCCGCTAGGACACGACTCCGTATTTTACAGAAACTAAATAGACGCGTATAGTGCGTGTGCACTCTTAAGATGACCAAATCTGACTCTCCAAGAAGAAGTGCATACCGTAAAGGTTATTATGAGACTCCGGAAGAAATCGTCCTCAACATTTCTTGTAGTATCGGATACCTCTGGTGTACCATGGAAATTCCAATACACATCTGGTAAATAGAGCCTGGCAGAAAATGTAGTCATAAATCATGGGAAGGGTTTTCCCATGATGTTGATATAATATCAACAGAAACCCAAGGCTGCCTGAGAGCATGTATCTTTTCGACTACATTATTTGTGTAGGAAATTGCCGCCTGGACGAAAATGTTTTTCTTTTGTCTACATTGGATAGACAGAAGTGTTTCGGGTAGCATAAAGGAACAATGCTGGCGGCGGCAATTGGGTCTTCTGTGATGTAAAATTCACAGAAGATCGCTCGCCATAGGAACTAAAAAAAAAAGAAGGTTTGTTGGTCTTTGGGATATTGGTCTTTTTATTATCCCGCACATTATGTCCTATTGCAGGGCTATTAGAAATCTGGCTTACAGATGTGCAAGCCGTCAAATAGCCCGGCATGTATTCTTGGACGCTGATGGGCATGGCGACAGTGTTTGTGTACACTTTGATTCTGCTAAGTATGTAACATTTCGTCGGTCGATGAATCGAGTGTGTGTTATTTTAAATAACGCTCGATCGCTTGCAGGTAGCCAACGATGGCTACGCTGTATATCGTCGATAGGACGATCGGCCGATGGGTCTGTAAATAAAGGGTAAGTATGCCATGCCGAATATAGAGAAAATGCTCCACAGCCCTGTTCGGGGTATTTTATGTCGGTTATCCGTGGGGATAACCGAATTGTTTTCAGCCATTTTTGGACAGTGGTGAATGCTATGGCAAGGTTGTGTGATCTTGCCAGGGATTCGACTTAAGGGTAGATATGGGGTTTATAGGATTTTTATGGGGTTAAAAATGATGCGGGGTTCCTCGAGCCCTGAACAGTCCCACAGAACTGATGCGATATCAGGCACCGTTGAGTTGGCTGCAAAATGTGCAGCAAGTAGAATCGCCTTCTCTATTGCACTGGTGACTTGTCTGTCATCGACTATTAGCGAAGGAATGGATGAGGCCCAAGTTTTGAATGTTCTTCACGAAATCCCGGAAGTTTCTACTAATCTGATTCATGGTGTGGTGCTCATGCTCAAGTTGAGGCGGAACTGATGTGGTATCAGGCAGCGTTGAGCTCGCCGCAAAAGTGCTGCAAGTAGATTCGCCTTTTCTATTGCACTGGCGACTGGTCTGCCATCGACTATAAGCGATGAAATAGATGAAGAGACTGAGTTTTGAATGTTCTTCACGAATGCCCAGAAGTTTCTACTACCTGTGGGAGAGTGTAGTATTTTTTGTCTCACTCTCTGGTCATGCAAGAACTTTGCGCGTTGAATATACGCATTGCAGGCATTTCTAGCTCTTCTAAATCTTTCTCGGTTTTCCTCAGTATTGTTTGATTTATACAACCGGATCTGCAACTCTTTAGCCTTAATGGTTTCTCTGCGCGCAGAATCGAACCACATATTTCTCTTGGGTATGATACTCTTTACCCTGTATGGAATAAATGTTCGCATGCCAAGTAGAATACCACAAGAAGAACACCAATTTGCTAGAACGTTACTGGCAGTTTGGCGGATTTTTATTGATTGATGCTTGTGTTCCGCCGAACACTGCTTGCGAATAAAAGTAACTTTTTTCAATCTGGCGATATGCCTCTATTTATTATTAACTTTAAAAAGGATTCGCGGCGACACACTCTTAGTTTTCTTTTTATATTTTACTTGACACTTTTTTATTCGAACACTCGCGCCGACACACTCGCCCGTTTTTTCGAAGTACCGCGGATCTTTTCCCTGCGGATGTTATCACTGAACTGGTTAAACGAATTTTTCTCCAGGGATGAGAAACTCACCCGGTTGTTCTTCCTTTCTCTTCCGTTCTCTTATCCCTTGGTGCCCTCTCTTTACCAAAGGATTTCTCCTTTCCAGGAGATTACACCCTCACTTGGCCTACGGTTTCGTGTTGTTCGTAGGAATACTGTGTGGATGCACCCCACACACACAGATGCGAACGTTGCTGTCCGTATGGCCGGAGATATGCCGAGAATCGTCAGGATTTTCACACATTACCCGCGTGTGGTTTATAGCCCTGGTGATTTCCTCGGCCGAAGTCATTATCTTCGGCTGCGATATTTACATGGTTTTTATTTACTTGTAGGAACAGTGTCGGTTATTTGGTTTAGTTTTTAACCACTGTTCCCACAATAATCAAACCCTGCAGTTGGCTCAAGGGAAGGTCATACATTTGTTTATTCCTTGGCTATACATTTATCGCCTGGGATTTTTCTGGCTGTCGACATCTTGTGTGTGTCCTTTTCTGGGTAGTGTCCTTCGATAGCCGCGCAGGCATGAGGAATCGATCGAGAAATTGGGCCCACGTGTCTGTGGATATGTGGGGTCAAGGACTCCCGTATGCATGTCCCCTTTAGCTGGGCGGCAAGGTAAATTGGGCCCACGTGTTTGTGGGCACGTAGGGTTGAGAACACGGTATGTATGTCACCTTTAGCCAGTCGAAAGGTATTTAACCCCACAGTGGTTTGTGTGGTTCGCAGCACCGCCACAAAACTGGTAAAAAAACTGCGTGAATGGGTTACATCCTCAACGCCAACTTCTACCCCACATCAACAACAACAAAAACCATAAACAATCCAATATATTAATGTGCATGGACAATACCCTTCTCAGCACCCAATAATAATGCCACCACAAAATCACTCTCCCTTCATACAACAGGCACAAAATCAACCGAACTCAATGGATTCTCAAGGTGGTATACGGACTTTCCCAACAACTTTACAACTGGATGAAGAACTTCATCGAGTATCGATCAATCCGGGTTGTTTTGGAGGGTGTGTCTTCGGATCTCCATTGCGTTGTTTCGGGGCGCCTCACGGTTCTATTTTGATTCCAAACGTATTCATGTCTCACATGGATAAATTCTTAGAATCAACGGATAACAAAATATTCAGTTTTGCGGACGATAGTACACGTATTTCCTCATTTTCGAATGATCGGCCGATTTACGTACCCACGTCGCACCAACTAGGATGTAACCAGATGGACTCTCTGAATCAGGATCTGAATAAAATCTTACAACGGAAAAAGGTCAACTTCGTCGACTTCAATGCAACGAAAACGCAATATACAATGTTTACAAGGTAAGATGGATCTTCGGTCTCACAGCTGATGATAAATAGCCAGGTCGTTGAGTCGTAGGAAAACGTGAATTTGCTCGACGACACGATCTGTGGGAATGGAGTGTGACATGAACACGTATCGAATATCTCGAAACCGGCTTCGGAAAATTGAGTTATATATTTAGAGCTAAAAAATGCTTTATCCCGATCCAAATTCTTCTCCTCTTTAAATCTGAAATTAGACCCACACTCGAATACTGCTCCTATGTTTAGAGCCCATCTTCTTAGCATAGCCTCGATCTATTTCTTAGCATACTCAGATGGGCAATTTATCTGAACAAAAAAACAGCGCTGATAACGAGACTGCAGTCGGTTCCACATCAAAGGTGCCAGCGGACCTTGCCAGTTGTACAGATATTGTTACAGGGACTGTTCTTCGGAGATTCGTGGTATTATTCCGCGAAATTCGGTTTATTTGCGCTCCACAGGTCAATCCGGCGGATCCCACCAATTTTCGGTTTATTTCCTTACTGTACGTGCAGCTCAGTAACAAAATTCGTTTCGGGAAAAACTGTGGAACTCCTTAAGAGCGGGGCGTTAGAACCCTCAAACGATATTCAATGACATCTCGGGGCACTGGTCCAGCGTTACAGTTTTGCCACTCCTAAGAAAACCACATATTCAAAAAAAAAAAAAAAAAAAAAAACAAAGCCACCAACAGAAAGTAGGCAAACTTTGTCCTGCCTATTTCTTTTCTACAGGTATTATCAACATAGGCACAAACCTCGACGTGGTGCGGGGGCTTAAACTACGATGAATCGCTCAGGCTATGCTGACGGAAGCATACGTTACCAGTAGGGCGACCCATGTCAGACAGGGTAGCGAGGAGTAACACACAAAGATCTACCCTTAATCCAGGGTGTTACGGGTCACCGTGCCCATTGGATGGTTTGCAGTCAGGGGTAAACCGGCTGTATTATAACGGCGCCTCTCTGACACCGGGTCGAATCAGAGCAGTAAGCAGACCTTACCCTATCAAAGAGGGGCTCTGATTTGGCGGACTATTTGAAACCCCAGAGTGTTCCCACGATATGAATGATCAATACACAAAAAATAATCTCACGAAAAACCCGGTAGGCGTAGGTGTGATAAACCGACACAACCACAAGGGAACAAATCATCAAGAATGTTAAACAAATTAAAAAAAAATTGAATTCAAATTGTACGCACTCAAAGCCAAACTATCACACTCATGAAAACACTCACTCTTCTCATTGCGTTCCGGCCCTTAAGGCACACGACTGTCATCCACACCAAGAATCGCCAAACTCACATTTTTCAACTTTCACTTTTTCCTTCTTAGCATCCAGATTTCGTGCCGTTCGGACGTGTATCCTCATAAAATATATATCCTCAATTTAAACGCCAGAATTTCCATATCGACAAGCCGTGGGAAGCCTTATGTATCTCTCCGTAGGTAGCCGACCAGACATCACCTTTGCAGTCAACAGTGCCAGCCAGCATCTTGAGAACCCGAAGAAAATCCACTGGAGTGCGGTAAAGAGAATACTCAAGTACCTGAAAGGTACAAGTGGGTATGGTCTTTATTTTCCAACCGAGCAGACAAACAAACTCCAGGCCTACAGTGACGCAGACTATGCAGGAGATGTCGAGACCCGAAAATCAACGTCTGGCGTTGTTCTGAGGTTTGGAGAGTCAACCGTGTCATGGAGTTCCAGCAAGCAGAAGACGGTGGCACTTTCTACCACTGAGGCAGAATATGTCGCTGCAACTCAAGCTGTGAAGGACGTCACCTGGATGAAGAGACTCATCGAGGACCTCAACCTGTGCCAAGATCTGGAGAGCACCCTCCTCATCGACAACATGAGCGCCATCAAGCTCATCAAAAACCCCGAGTTCCACAAAAGAAGCAAACATATTGACGTGAAATATCACTTCATACACGACAGTTTCGAGAACAAAATCTTTGCTTTAGAGCATGTCGCCTCCAAAAACCAGCAAGCAGATTTGATGACCAAGCCCCCAACGAGAGCATTTTTCGAGGAACAAAGAAGGATGCTCAACATACAAGATGCCAAGGGTATACAAAAACTCCACTAGAGGAACTAAAACGTCACCACATACAACAACTCAAACAATATTTTATCAGGCAATTCACAACACAGTCAGAAAACATCGAAACTGTGAATCCAATTTGAAGTTAACTTTTTAGTGGGAGTGTTAAACAAATTTAAAAAAATTGAATTCAAATTGTACGCACTCAAAGCCAAACTAGCACACTCATGAAAACACTCACTCTTCTCGTTGCATTTAGGCCCTTAAGGCACACAACTGTCATCCACACCAAGAAACGCCAAACTCGCATTTTTCAACTTTCACTTCTTTCTTCTTAGCATCCAGCTTTCGTGCCGTTCGGACTTGTATCCTCATAAAATGTATATCCTCAATTTAAACAACAATCCCGTTTTGTTTTTATTGTTCACCCTGCCTGTTCAATAAAGAAAACACCGACTCGGCAAAAAGAAGACGTTACGAAAAACGCAAAAAGTGGGATATACGCGCCGGGACGTGGAATGTTCGAACGTTATATAAACCAGGCGCGATACAGACGGTCATAGACAACACGAAACAATATAAAATGGACATCGCCGCGTTTCAGGAAGTCCGACTCTCACATCAAGTAATCGAAACCAACGGATTTACACTGGTGTGTGGAGGTACCGATACACATAACCTCGCAACCGGCTTCATCATAAGCAAGAAGATTACGCCCCATGTAAAAGATGTGAAAGTTTATTAATGACTGAAAGTCTGTGCTAAAAATTCAGGGCCCATGGTACAATTATGTATTTATAAACGTACATGCCCCAACAGAATATACGGACGAAGAAACGAAGGACACATTCTACGAGACCCTAGAGGAAGTATTTGATGGGATCTCATCATTCGATGTTCCTCCTCGGGGACCTCAATGCGAAAATTGGAAAGGAAGACATCTTCCAACCAACTATAGGTAAAGCAAGCCTACACGATGTTTCAAATGATAATGGAATTCCAATTATAACGTTCGCAGCATCAAAAGATCTGTTAGTGAAAAGCACGATATTCAAGCACAAGCAAATTCATAAAGCCACATGGATATCACCCGACGGCGTAACGCGTAACCAAATAGACCACTTCCTCATAGACAAAAGACACCACTCGAATATCCTTGACGTAAGATCATATAGAGGAGCAGATTGCGACTCCGATCATCTTCTAGTGATGGGCAAAATCAGGAGTCGCCTCGCAGCAATCCCACATGATCAGTCACGGGAGACGAGCAAAAAGTTCGACATTGATTAACTAAAAGACCTGCACAAAAGGGCTGAATATCAAGACAAACTAACGAATAGATTCAGCATTCTAGAGAATGGGAGCAGTGAGGAAGAGGAAGCCAATAGTGTGGACACTAAATGGACATCGCTCAGAGACACAATCAAACAAACATCCCAAAAGGTATTAGGATTTAAGAAAACAATTAAGTCCAAGCCTTGGTTTGACGATAAGTGCAGGGCAAAGATCGAACAACGTAAATGCCTCAGGGTGATTCACTTAGAAAGATATGATGAAGTCAACGAAGAAAGATACGCGACAATTCGGAAAGAGACAATGAGACTTTTCAAACGCATAAAACGCGGTTGGGAGTAGACTCGGATCGAAAAGATCCTAGAAAAAACCCAACGCTTGGTTTGACGACGAGTGCAGGGCAAAGATCGAAGAAAGTAAACGCCTCAGAGTGATCCACTTAGAAAGATATGATGAAGTCGACGCGGAAAGAGATAATGAGACTCTTCAAACGCAAAAAACGCCAATGGGAGAAGATTAGGATCAAAAAAATCCTAGAAAATTCCAGAGCAAAGAACATCAGAGGTATGTATGCCGGCATAAATTCAATTAGAAAAGGCTACCGAGGGAGAGCCAATATAATTCGAGACGCAAACGGCTGTCTGGTCACAGAAACAAACAATATCGTGACAAGATGGAAGCAGTACTTTGAAAACCTGCTCAATGTCCGCACCGCATCAACCACAAATAAATGAACCAGACGTACATACAGCCGTGCCTCAGATCCCAGAGCCATCTTTCAACGAAGTTGTAGACGCAATAAATCGATTGAAAAACAACAAAGCTTCCGGAGTCGACTGCATACCGGCAGAGCTTATGGAGCATGGAGGGGAGCAACCACTCGGAAGATTCACCAGCTCATCAAAACAATATGGGATAAGGAAGTCACTCCGGAAGAATGGAAAACCTCAATAGTTATCCCCATTTTCAAAAAAGGCCACAGATCTGACTGCGAAAACTACAGAGGAATATCATTGCTCCCAACCGCATACAAAATATTAACAAATGTCACACTGGCGGGAATCACACCGTACGCAGAAGAAATATTGGGAGAATACCAATGCGGTTTCCGTAGGAACCGGTCAACAAGCGACGAAATATTCACAATAAGGCAATTGCTGGAAAAGAAGTGGGATTTCGGAGAGACGGTTCACCAACTGTTCGTTGACTTCAAAAAAGCCTACGACTCAGTCGCAAGGCAAAGACTCTACCATATTGTAGTTGAGCTGGGAATCCCGAAAAAATATGCCGCGCTCATTCAAATCTGCATGGCCGAGAACAGAGGGCGAGTTAGAATAGAAAACCACCTCTCAGAACCATTTGAAATCCGGGACGGCCTAAAACAGGGAGATGGTCTATCACCGTGTCTTTTTAACCTTGTGCTGAAGTATGTCATCAGGAAGGTACAAGACGACAACATGACCGGATGATCCCTGAACGGGGTCACACAAGTGCTCGCATATGCGGATGACATCGCCGTTGTGGGCGATAGTCTGGAAACTGTAAGTAAAAAGTGTGAAATCATCATACAAGAGGCAGAAGAGGTGGGCCTAGAAATAAATGAAAATAAAACAAATTAGATGATTACGGCGAGAGCAGGTGGACCTCAGGGAACACATATGGTGTACCGGTATGAAGTGAGCGTTTTTTTTTTGCTTTTTTTTTAGTTAAGTAAAAGTAAAAAAAAAAAGTAAAAAACATTTTATTCGAAGTATTGGCCATTGCTTTCTACACATTTCGACCACCTTTCTGGCAATTTATGGATACCACGCCAATAAAACCGGTCGTCTTTTGAGGCAAACCATTCGGAGACCCAATTTTCGACTTCTTCGTACGAATTGAAATGCTGCTCAGCCAATGCGTGTCCCATCGATGAAAACAAATGGTACTCGGAAGGAGCCAAGTCTGGTGAATACGGCGGGTGGGGTAACACTTCCCAGCCGAGAGCTTTTATTGTTTCTTTGACGGGTTTTGCTGTATGACTCGGAGCATTATCATGCAACAAAATTACTTTTCTGTGTCTTGTGGCCAATTCTGGTCGTTTTTCGATCAATACATGGTTCAACTTGATCATTTGTTCTCGGTAGGGTTGCTCATCAACAGTTCGCCAGGTTTTAGAAGTTCATGATACACCATCCCCTTCTGGCCCCTAAAAAACACAGAGCATTGTCTTTTTTCCGAACCGATCAGGCTTTGCAGTCGATGTTGACGCTTCTCCTGGATGTATCCATGATTTTTTGCGTTTAGGATTTTTAAAATAAATCCATTTTTCATCACCAGTCACAATTCGATGCAATACTGACTTCCTTTCGTGCCGTAGAAGCAACGTTTCACATGTGGTGTTTCGCTTTTCCATCTGCCTGTCATTCAATTCATGTGGCACCCAGTTTCCACACTTTTGGATCTTTCCCATAGCTTTTAAACGGTCAGAAATTGTTTGTTGTGCAACATTTAACATTTGTGCCATTTGTTTTTGACTTAGAGTGTCATCTCGATCCAATATTGCTTGCAATTCGGCGTCTTCAAACTTTTTTGGTGGTCTTCCACGTTCTTCATTTCGCACATCCAAATCATTATCTCTGAACCCCTTAAACCATCTTTTGCATGTTGCTTCCGATAGAGAATTATCACCATAAGCCTCGACAAGCATTCGATGCGACTCTTGTATTTGGTTTTCTCCCTTTTAGTGGTATTACCCTTTTCTCTGCCTTCTCCACTGGATTCGAGTGTCCTCCGTTGGACTATATTGTCTGCAATCGAGTCCGAGTTGAGGCCTGTACTCACTTTCTGTTATCATCCGCTACCGCTCTTCTCCCTCGCTTGGCGTAGTTGCGAGGCACCGCTGCGATCCTCTAGCACCTGATGATGAAGCGTTAAAACTGTTTACCTGGGTATAACGTTGATGGTAACTGCAACGCCCGGTGATCAAACCAACTCCAGGTGCAGCTCGACGGGAACACCCAACAAAGAACAGAAAGTCCAGAGGTACATACATTTTATTTTTGCCTCGAATTTACAACTTCTTTTCCGTTTCTTAACTTTCACAAATATTTCCTTTTTTCCTTTTTCTTTTTTCTTTTAATTCTCGCCTCGTGTTAGTTTGTTCGTTTTACTTTTTTCGCAGCGACCACTTTTATCTCGCTTTCTATTCGCTTTTTCTTCTGTTAATCTTTTTTAAAAACGGAGCTCTAAAAACTAGCCGCTTCTCTCTCTCTCTCCACCATCCACTTCGAAAATCGAACTCGAACCCGCCCACGATCCACACTCGAATCGGAGCGTGTTCGAACTCACTCACTCACTCACATGTTGATCGTGCAATTCCTCCACCACCTTACCATCAAACCACATTAAAACCAAATTATATTATAATTATAAATTATTAAATGATGGCGGAAGCCGCACGTAACACGACTCTGCAGCACTTTTCTTCAAATGAAAACAAAAAATTAATGCTTTCCGCAAATCATCATTTTCTGGTACAAAATTCGACATTTTTAACAGGATTAAAAAAAAAAAGTTGTTTGTACAATGACTTTATGCATACTAAATATGTTTGACAGGTGTCATAGTAACCAAATAAAAAAAATATATGGGCTCGTTCATAACAAATGTTCCCTTTCGATACATTTGTATCTTCACGCTCACTTCACACCCGTACACCTGGTAGATGTCAGGGGCAAGATATTTGAAAAAGTTAAAGAATTTAAATATCTGGGAACAATACTGACGGCCAGTAACGAAATGTCGAAGGAAATTAACAAAAGACTACACTCCGGCAACGCCAATTGGCACGCAGTCAGTAAACTTCTGAAATCCAAACTGCTATCACCTAACATATAGCTCCGTGTCTATAGAACCGTATTCATGCCGATTGTTCTATACGGATGCGAAACATGGGCTCTCACAAAACGGGAAGAAAACAAATTCCGCGTATTCGAGAAAAAATTTTTTAGGGGTGTGTTTGGCGGTAAATATGACGGGGAGGCAGGACAATGAGGGAAACTGCACAACCACGAATTAGAAGAGCTATACCGCCAGCCTACAATAGTCAAAGTAATCAAGTCGCGAAGAGTAAGATGGGCCGGACATGTAGCGCGAATAGGCAAAGATAGGACCGTGCGTAGAAATGTTGACGATAGGCCAACGGGAAAGAGACCGGTAGGATGGCCGCGACGGAGATGGGAGGACAATATTAGATTTGACCTTGAGGAGATCGGATCGGATGGTCAAGCGTGAAGGGAGACTGCACAGGACAGGGAACGATGGCGGAATCGAGTCGGTGGGGTCATGAACTTCCGGTTTCCTACTGGCCAATATATAATAATAATAATAAATTATCAACATAGTTAGTCGTCTGAACTCGGTGAATGCATTCCACCTCTCCAAACATTTTCTTTTTTATTTTTACTTCGATTCTCTTCCGGATTACCTAACCGGCAGACGACATCATATGTTGTACTTTTGTTTCGTTCTTCTACCATGGAAAAGAGTGTTCTTTCTTTTTATAATAAGCGCGCACAAACACGATTTGCTGGTTCCCTTTAGAGCGCGTATGTCCGCTCTAAACTGGTATTCACATTAGATCCCCTGTTTTTCCAAATGAAACAGCACTGCGCATGTTTGATAGGATCTAAAAGCTAGCAATGATATTATTGGGGAGCCAATTATGTTGTTTTTCAATATCATCACTATAACGTAAGCGCAATACGTCCTATCAATCTTTTTTCTGAGGGTATTATCCCGGTCGCTGCTGAAAAATGCATTCTCGTGATACTCAATCAGAGAGGGGGCATCAGTTTAGGTTGGAAATCAACTTCAGAGATACAGATAAACACAAACAATCGTTCTTTAGCCGAACTACACGAATGTGGAATATTCTACCTAATGATCCAAGTATTCAAGACCAATGTTCATCGATACCCCCTTTCGTCGTCCTTTTCCCCACTTCCGTGGCATAAGTAACAAACAATTGGGTAATTAAAACCATTTCATTCAATGTCCACCGACTATCGATATTAATTATAGCCCATACCTTAAGCAATTACAAAGTTCATTCAATGTACATCGAGTATAAAATAACCTTAAGCTGTAGTTAATTTGTTTTTAGTTGCAAAATGGAATAATACACATCCAATCCAGATAACGTAGCACATCAGCCATCAGTCCACTTTTTTGGGGCTCGTTGTAACGAAATAGGCTCTGTATATGTACAACCCAAGTCCCAAATGTAGGGCCACCACAGCACCGATTGCTGCGTATAGGTTACTTTTAATTTCTCCCAGAGCAAACAGATAATCAAGAATAAATACTTTCAGCGCGAAGAATGTAATTATCGGAAAGATCACTATAAACGAGCAATAGAGCAACACGGTTTTGAAGGAGTTGTAGTCAGTTATATCCTAAAATGGTTCAAACAAATCATTGAGGATCATTTCGTTTCGTTTCATCAGTAGCTTACGTTCAACTGAGTAGTTTTGGACACCTTATCTCGCGCCATTTTCGCAATAAAACACCTTACAATAAATATTATTTACTTTAAGAAAATAGTTAAACGGTTTTGACTTTTGACATTTGCTCTTACTCTCACGACGGGCGGTAATAACACAAGTCATATGACTGTTATGGTTGCCAACCTACAAATCTTCAACCATGTTGTGGTACAATTTATTAATTCAGTAATAGAAGGTATATTTGATTTTTGTTGAAATTATTAATGAAGAAATGTGATCCACTTATGTTATGCAGTGAGATATTTATCCAAGGTAGTAAGTGCTGGGCTTTAGTTCTTATGTTAATTGAACTTTGAAAACATGGAGAGGCAAATCGTTTCCCAAAATTCGGTATAATGTGGTGAGGAAGACGTTAAATTCCTGTGTATAATGGTGAATCCAGGTGTTTTGTCTTTCGGTCCCAATCGTACATACCGCAGTAGTGTTTTCGGCTGAACGACTTGCATGAGTAGCACATTTGTAGCTCAGTTTCATTATATTTTTCGAGTCTCTGTTGGTCGATTATATTAAACTTTCGATGGTTGAACAGTGAAAAACTGAGCTTATCAAATGAAAACATTAGTGTTAAAAATCCTTTGGCGTTTATGTTTCATTCCCATTTAGGCTTTTTTTTTTTTTTGTTCTAATTTGAACAACCCTTTATGTTAATTGATATTAAAGAGGAAATTTTATTTTAACATAATCGTGAAATGCAAAATGGGTTAAAGAATAAACACTTTGAGCTGCCGCCATCGAAAAGTATTGACCCCGAGGCGAGCATATTGTAGCGAGCTTAGGGTTCGCTGGATTAATTAGTTTTAATAAATAAGAGCCGTTAAATCGATTTTGAATTAATGAAACAGTGTGGCGTTTCTAGCAGATACAGACACGACTAGTGAAGAACAACTCCACCAAAAGCACATCCATTAAAGCCGTATACCATTGCAATAACATACCATTTCCACATCAGTCGAATGTATTTGAGTTTAGAAATCGAATTCTCATACGCGGCAGTGGCCCGATGGGTGGAGCTTTGGTTCTATATATTAGTGATTCTAACCGTGATAGAGTCGGTTCGAATCACTCGCTCTTCGCTATCGTCGCAAACGCTATAACACCTTATTAGTCCGTAAATGACAACCGTTACTTTTACCGTACACTTCACGATTTCTTGACTTAACGCGTCTTTGAGTGCTTACTTCTTACTTTCTGATCTGCGTATGACGTATTTATACCATTTCCTCATTCTGATTCGGTGTTTCGTTTCCGTCCGCTCCATAGCCTCGAATTTTCTACTGTTCATAGTCTCCAGTTTTCCAGTACTTTATAGAATATTCTAGTACTTTGTTTCGGACTTTCTAGAATATTCTAGTACTGATTGTCATATGCGTCACAATACATATATGCATTCTAGTACTTTGTTTTGGGATTTCTAGAATATTCTAGTACTGATCGTCACATGCGTCACACTACCCTCCGCCTTGATTAGTTCTTCCCGAACTAGGTTCACTGGTCTTCTGGGTTAACAAAAAGTCGCCAGTCGGTCACGATGCACCACTTTCATCTTGGCGTTCGGTCTTCGCTGAATCCTATAGACAACGTCGTTAATTCTTGTGAGAATCTTATACGGTCCTTCCCAATGTCGCTGCAACGTCGGAGACCTTCCTTTTTGCCAATGAGGGTTATAAAGCCACACGTTATCGCCTGCATTAAATCCGTATGCGTTGGCTCGACCGTCGTACCTTGTTTTCATCTTGTCACTTGATACCTTGATTTGCTTTCGAACCAAATGATGAATCTCGTCGAGGCGATTTCTCCATTCGGCTACGTAGTCTTCAGTCTTATCTATGGAGTCTGAAGGTATCCCGAATCGCAGATCGGTGGGTAATCGTATCTCTCGTCCAAATATAATTTTAGCCGGAGAGTGGCCTATCGTATCGTGATTAGACTTCCACCCACTTGCTGAAGCAATCCATGATGACCAACATGCATTTGTTGTTGTCGTTTGTTTTTGGGAATGGTCCTGAAATATCAATCGCATTTCGCTCAAAAGGGGCACCCACGTTGTATTGCTTCATAGCACTCCTTGGTTTTGCTGTTGGTCCTTTGGTCGCAGTGCAAGTTGTGCACTTCCTACACCAAGACTAGACGTCATCTCTCATGTGAAGCCAGTAGAATCGAGACCGTAATTTTGAAAGTGTCTTATTAACTCCCAGATGTCCACCGGAGGCCCCGTCGTGCATTTCTGTTAGTACATCCTTCACTTTTGATGGCGGGACTAGAATCTGCATTTGATGGGGTTTTTCGTCCGCGGCTTCCCATTTACGCTTTGAATTCCATCTTCCATCAGCAAGGAATTTCATTGTGCCCAATAAGCCTTAAATGTTCCACTCTTGTCGGAAATATTGTTCCAAGTTGGCCGTTCGTTCGCTTCTTTGTGTTCCAGGATTAGCGACATATCTTCATCCTGACGTTGAGCTGCGCGTATAGCATCACTCGTCCACCCATCTAGTACTTCTACTTGTACATTTCGCAGGTCGTACGCCTCTTGTTTCTCTTCCACTCTATGACAATGTTTACAATCTGGCTTACATGGTCTTCTTGATAGAGCATCGCCGTTATTATGCATCTTCCCTTGACAGTGGGAATTTTGGAAATCGTTCGTTGGAAGTCGTTTGATCCATCGAGCTTTTGGCCTCAGGTTGGACCGTTGATAGTCTCCTCTTATGATTAGCGCATGAACAACAATTCTCACTTGATGTTTCATTCATTCGTCGACGTTTCCTACAGTCAACACAGACCTACAGACTTCGCTGCATGTCCAAAACTTCATATCAGGTCTCGGAGTTCTCCGTTGTACATGCCCGATTCTATATGTACTCCTGGTAGCCAGTTAAGCAGATTCATATGCCAATGCGAACGCCAGTGTTTCGATAGTCGTCTTCTTTCCCACCAAACGAAGGGCCTGTTGCAAGTCCCGATCTCGGAGTGCGTTTATAAATGCATCCATTGCTACCTCGTTCAGAAATTCCTTAGTCATATTTGAATAAGACAAGTTTGCCAATCGCTCAATGTCTGCCTGCAACTGTTGAAGATTTTCTCTAGGTTTCTGCGTTCTGCTCCGTAGTTGCATGTGGTACACCTGCTGCATGTGGTTGTCTCCACACCTAGCTTCAAGGCCGTCTCCTACCGCTTGGAAATCTGTTTGCTTCTCTGCTGATATGGTTTGTAGCAATTCTGCAGCCGCCCCGCGGAGTGACAAGATTAGTAATGTTGACTTTTGCTCATCCGACCACTTATTATAATTGGCCGCGGCGTCACACTGGCGTATAAATACGGAGAAGGGTCCCGTCCCATCGAAGGTTGGCGGTTGTATCCTTGTATCTTTTTAGTCATGTTGATTGCTAGGCGATGTCTTATTTCTCTCAACACACTCAAGTCTCTTTTCGATTCGCGTTATTTCATGGGGGACTTTTAGATCTAGATTTTCAACTTCGTTTCGAATTTCTTCCTTAAAGTGTTGAAAATTACATTTCATTCACTGCGTATGGGCATCCAATTTTACATTCAGATCTGCAGCTTGTGCGTCGAATTTTGAATTTTGGGCACCCAGCTTTGCATTAACATCTGCAGCTTGCGCGTCCAATTTTGTGTTAATGTCTGTAGCTTGCGCGTCCAATTTTATCATCCTCATCCTGAACATCTCCGAAATGTTCAACTGTGGCGAACTCTTCTTCGTTACATTGGCACCATCTTGACCCGTTGTTTCTTCTCCGTCGGGACAGTCTGGCCCAATCGTAAAAACATATGTGTCGACATCAATACCCTCTTCCACCATTGCTGCTTGCAGACGCTGTCGAAGAATTTGTTTCTGTCCTCTGCTATCGAGATTCCGGTCCTGAAGTTCCTTCTTCAACTCGGGAACCCGAAGATCCTCCAAATGTCGATCTGACATCGCCACAACACACTTTCACAGACTTATTTACTTCACCAATAATTAATCCCCCTTCTGACACCAATTGTAGCGAGCTTAGGGTTCGCTGGATTAATTATTTTGAATAAATAAGAGCCGTTAAATCGATTTGAATATATATAATATATATAAATATAACGTATATATAAATATATAAATATAACACTTTATTAGTATGTTAATAACAACCGTTACTTTTACCGTACACTTAACGATTTCTTGACTTATCGCGTCATTGACTGCTTACTTTTTACTTCTTGCTTATCGCTTGCTTCACTTTCTTACTTATTACTTCTCACTCTTTACTTCTTACTTATTACTTCATACTACCACACTTACCGCTTGCTTCACTTTCTACTTCTTACTCTTCGCCATGATCTGTGTGCGACGTATTTATACCGTTCCCTCATTCTGATTCGGCGTTTCGTTTCGGTTTGGAAAGCGTGGTGGCTTCCAAGATGATGATAGAATGCAAAAACGACCAGTGGAACTTATCGGATGTAAGTCGTTTAATTCCGTCATTAGTACATAGACGCAACATATCATGCATATCTCTTTTCTACAGGTGTTACCACGGTCGTTGCTCAACTGACCTTGCTGAATGCGTTCCGCCCATTCAGACATTTTCCCGCGATACACCTCAATCTGTGAATGCGCATCAGTTCACGTTGAAAGTGAACTTCAGGCGCAAAACTAAACAAAGAGAGTCATTCTTTAGCCAAACTACACGAATGTGGAATGCTCTACCTGTTAATGTATTTCCTCTACGTTGTGCTGTCCAAGCATTCAAGACCAATATACATCGACACCTCCTTTCCTTATCCACTTTCTCTCCACCCCCATCCGACTGTGCTCTGACATTTGGGGGCACATCAAATCCCCTTTTGTGCGCGCGTTAGTGTAAAAAAAATGGGGAAGAGCCCATGAAACGGCGTCTAGAAGATAATAGTAAACGAGTAGGTAGCGTCCACGGCCAGGATGATGATTTAAAGTCGATATAGCAGTGTTACGGACGCCACGTCCAAGGCTTCACCTCAAACCCCCAAACATCCCCAAATCCCCCACTACCTATCAATGTATAATTACGCCAAGTAGTGAATTTGCATAAACTACTTTATGCAAATTTACATAAAACTTCTTTGCAATAATAAAAATTAAAGGCTTTGGCGCCGTAATTTAAATAAAATAATTCAAAGGCGAAAACATAGATATAGTCAATTGAAAACGGAATTTAAAACGCGACGAACAAAAGAAGGAATTGTGAAAACCGAATAATAAGCGTCGGATGAAATTAAAAAACCGCATGTTTAATACTGTTACGGACTCCGCTTCCGTGTCCTCACCCAACACCCACTAATTTTCGCAAATCTTCCCCCTCACCTGTAAAGAAAAGAAAAATCGTCAAGTGGCTAATTTGCATAAACTACTTTATGCAAATTCTGCTTGGCAGTAAAATTAATAAAGAAAAAAGCCGTCGCCGCTGAATAAAAAATAGAAACGTCAACGGCAAAAAATGAAAATAGAATCAATCGAATATATTGAACGAGAAGAAAGGGACTTACGTTCAAGATCAATAGTTATGAATAATGATATAATATTGTGACGCATATGACAATCAGTACTAGAATATTCTAGAAAGTCCGAAACAAAGTACTAGGATATTCTAGAAAGTACTGGAAAACTGGAGACTATGAACAGTAGAAAATTTGAGGCTATGGAACGGACGAAAACGAAACTCCGAATCAGAATTAGGAAACGGTATAAATACGTCGCACGCATATCGGGAAGCTAAGGAAGAAGTAAGAAGTAAGCAGTAAAAGACGCGATAAGTACGGAAGCGATAAGGCAAGAAATCGTTAAGTGTACGGTAAAAGTAACGGTTGTTATTAACGGACTAATAAAGTGTTACATTAATTCAAAATCGATTTAACGGCTCTTATTTGATAAAAACAATTAATCCAGCGAACCCTAAGCTCGCTACAATACTAAAATCAAGTTGGGAGCTGAGCACTGGTCCAGTAAACCCTTACACGTTTTACTTAAATAAACTAAATTAAGTACAATTTAAACCTAGTATTAAATTATATTGTTAATATTGTACTATTCATATCCAATAAAGGATGTTATTAAAAAAGAATTATACATGGATTATAAATGAAGTAAAATAATGGTAAATAAATATATAAATTCTATCAAGCTGCTACACTCGCAGACAACTTTTGAGTATTGCCATTATCACAATCTGGCAATGCCATCATCTGCAACCTTAATTGGTGAAACATGTCAAGCTGATCAGCAACAAATGTTTATTTATTATTTACCGGTCGTTTGGTTGGCGCGCAATTTTCTTAGTTTTTATTTATCTCAGCACCGTCGTTACAGCCGTATTAAATATTTAAGGATGGTTTTCAATATGTTGGATTGTGGTCAAAGTGTCGGGATTCAGAACCCTACGCAAGCCCGTAATGTGGACCCAAGTGCATGTGCTATTCCAGAACAAGTGATCTCAGCGCAACATAATGAGGAAGAGTGTGATTTTCGTCTATGTTGTGCATTCCAAAAACAGAAGAAGATTTTGTATGAAAGTACAACAAATCCCAGTTTTAGAACAGAAACGAGGAAGAGGGTTATCGAACCAAATTCAGAACATGCTTTGAATACAAAAAGATTCCGTCATGACATATCTAGTGAAGTCATAAAACCAGGTAAGTTAGTTAATGTTATCTATAAATTTATGTTTAATCGAAAACTGCGTTAATATGAAGCATACGGGTAGGAGCAAGTTGTGGGATATTATCTATATCCCCCTAAAAAAAAGTAGAAGTTGGATAAAATGATCCACAAGGCAGGCTGCCTCAATGGTGCAATTCGTAAACCGGCTGACAAATGGACTCTAGTGTGCTTAAGTTTAATTGATAGCTCGAGCACATTTTGGTGAAATTTTTATTTAATGTAATAATACTGTTTTTTTTTTTTATTAAAATGCGGAACCTGAAATTAAAGCCAGGAGGAATGTAACCACGTGATTCGTTATGCAACTACATGTGCACGCAGTTGTGTATATTGTGTGTGGGTGTGTATGTGCCGTCCTTTTTTTTATATCGCTTGGGCACATTTTGGCGAAATTTTTATTTAATGTATTAATTCATTTTTAATTTTATATACTGCTTTTTTTATAATTGTGAAACTTGAAATTAAATCCAGGATTGTTACTACGTGATACGTTATGCAACTACATGGGTTTTTTTTTTTGGATGCGTCAACGGATGTGGAATCCTCATAGATACTAGCAGCCCGTGCTACTAGGATGCCCGATTCGTGTACCTGGAACGACGGTTCCAAGTCGCACGCTTGCGTACTAATCCACACCCTCGCTCCCGTCAACCACTCTCCCCGCGGGACTGCCGTTAGGTATTGCTTCGCGGGGCTGGTTAGCTTTATGCTTTTTTAAGCTGCTCTCTCCATGTCGGCTATTTGCGCTTGCCTTACTTTATCGATTCTTCTAAGTTCGAGTTGCACTTTGGTCACATATGCGCTTATCTCCACCCAGTTATCCTCGGAGCATAGCATCTGCTCTATGAGATCTTGCGGGCCTGGGAGATTGGATCTTCCTTCGTTGAAGCGTCTACAGTGGAACACCACATGCTCCGTATGTTCCTCTTGGTTTGGACACGCTGGACACGACGGTGAGCTGCTGTGTCCAAAACGGTGCAGATATTTGCGATATCCACCATGGCCGGTCAGGAACTGGGTAAGATGGTAGTTGCAGGCACCGTGGTCTCTTCATCCAAGTGGCGATAGATGGGATTAATTTGTACGTCCATCTGCCTTTCGCAGTGTTGTCCCACCGAGTTTGCCATATGGTTAATGAGGTTGCTTTCTCTTCCTCCTTGATATCCTTGACTGCTGTTGGTTCCAGTTGCCTTGACGTTCTCCTGTTGTAGATTCTTAACATCTCGTCCGCAAGGATATCAATTGGAACCATTTCGGCTACGACAAAAGCAGCTTCGTCCGAGATGGTTCGGATACCGCTGATGGTTCTTAAGGCACAGAGTCTATAAACTGACGTCAGTTTTCTCCTCACTTCCTTCGTCGTCAGTATACTGGCCCAAACAGGGGCGGCGTATAGTAGGGCCGAGGTCACTACTCTAGACATCAAGATTCTTCGTGGATATCCAGGTCCTCCGATGTTTGGTAGTATTCGAGCAAGTGCTGCTTGCAGCATTGACACTTTTTTGCTAGAATACTTGACGTGCTCTTTGAATTGTAGCCTGTTGTCGATCATAACTCCTAGATATTTTATTGTGTCTTTCGATCTAATAATTTTATCTCCGACCCTTATATTCATATATTCCACCTTTTTTCGGCTAGTTATTAAAACCGCCTCTGTTTTGTGGTCTGCTAGCTCGAGACCAGCGGATACCAGCCATTCTTTGACTTTCACCACTGCCTCGTTAGTAGCCTCTATCTCATGAATATGTTTTGCCACTGTCACAAGGGCAATGTCGTCCGCAAAACCTATCAACTGGACCTGTTGTGGCAACACCAATCGCAAATGCCATCGTGCATGATGTTCCATAAGAGGGGCCCCAGAACTGATCCTTGTGGAACTCCCGCTGAGACGTTGTGGTATTTTACACCATCGTCTGTTGCATACCTCAGCTTCCTATGACTGAGGTAGCTGGAAATTATTCTCTGGAGGTAGTGTGGGGTGCCCATTCTGCGAAGCGCTCTATTTATGACTGGCCATTTTGCCAAGTTAAAGGCATTCTTTATGTCCAGTGTTACAACTGCACAGTATTCCTTTGTGCCCCAACGCCATCTCTCTCCACTTATGGCTTCCGTCGCAATGTCAACTACTCTCTTTATGGCATCGACGGTGGAGCGCGATTTTCTAAACCCGTATTGTTGGTTCGATAGGGCTGCTTTTTCTTCTGCTACGGTTAGCAGTCTTTCGTATATCAGTCTTTCCAATATCTTTCCCATAGTGTCTAGAAGGCATATTGGGCGATATGATGAGGGTTCTCCAGGTGGTTTTTTACTTTTTGGTAGGAGCACCAAGTGTTGCAGTTTCCAAGTTTCTGGAAAGACACCTTCCTCTAGGCACGTAAACATGTTCGGTCGACTTTCAGCTGCCGCTTTCACCGCCTTGTTTGGAATTCCGTCGGGACCCGGCGCTTTGCCGTCCTGTATCCTCCTGCATGCTGACTGTAGCTCGTCTGCCGTGATTCACGGGATGTCCTCCACCACAGTCTCGCTTATTAAGTCGTAATGTGGGGATGTGCCTTGTGGGAATAGTTGGTTTACTATTGACCTTAGCATTTTTGGACATGATATCTGCGGAGACCTGGAACCTTTCAGCTTACTCATTACCATCTTGTATGCCATACCCGATGGATTTATATCGGCTCATTCGCATAGGCTTTTGAAGGACCTCGTTTTGCTGTCCTTGATCGCCCTTTATAGATTCCGCCGTGCTGACCGGAACTCGTCCAAGTGCTCTTGGAAGTTGGCTGTCCTCCTAGACCGCTGCACTTTGCGTCGGGCTTGTAGACAGCGAGTCCTTAGTGCCTTTATTTGCTCATTCCACCAATAACAAGGTGTAATAAATTTTCCGTTAGATCGCCTGGGCATAGCTGCATCGCACGCAACTACTGCGTACGCATATGTATATGTGTGCGTGTGTGTGCGCAGTCTTCTTTTTTTTTGTTGGGGATTTTGGAGCACCCTTAAATGTCTGAGCACAGTGCGAGCGACAGGAGAGAAAGCGGATAAGGAAAGGAGGTATCGAGGTATCGTAACCTGGGTTACAAGAGCACCTCTTCGGTGGTCACAGGAGATATTTCTCTTTCTGTGATGCTCCATTCCTCTTGCGCACACATCAACTCATCACACTGCGGGAAGAGGACAGCAACGATTCTGGTCATGTCACTTTTACTCTTTTGCATTTGACTATTACATGTGTACGCATGGATGTGTTTTTTTGTGTGTTTTTTTTGTTTGTTCGGTAGAAAGGTGGAAATCTTCAAAAGATACCTCTGGACCGACCAAGAGGCATGCCGGATTTTTACCGACTAAAACCACCTCCGACAGGCACATATTCCCGTTGATCCCCACGGAACTTTCTTTTAGATATTCCATCCCGGGGCGAGACGGAGTTTACCTGTTACTCCGCTTGTTGTGTCGCAGCTGCTGCATTATGTCACATAGAATATCATTTGTTACGCACCATGCCTGCTTTGAACTCAGCATGTATTCTGTTACTCCTATCGGCGAAATGGTCCGACTCATATATCTCTCCAAAATATTACGTGTGATCTCAAATCTCACGCACTCTGTAAGTACGTGTTCCGCATTTTCTATTTTGCCTTCGCAATACAAGCAGTATGGGTGATTGACATGTTTATATTTGTGCAAGTATTGCCGAAAGCATCCATATCCTGATATCAGATGAGTCAGGCGGTAGTTCAGCTCGCCATGCTTTCTTTTCACTCATGGTTTTACATCAGGTATTATGGTGAGTCCATCTTCTTTTGGTATAAGAATCCCACCTTCGTTGTCATTCTCTTAGGCTTGAGAATGAGTGGCCGCATTCGTCGGCGATTCTCTAGTGAGACCTCATGCAAAGCAGCGGTTTCCTTACCTGCAATGTCAAGTGGCTTCCTCCCAGCCAAGACATTTATGGCATCTTCGGATACCGTTCGAAATGCGCAGCATACTCTTAATGATGCCAACCTATGTGCCGAGTTCACTCCCCTCATGTAGGACCTATACTGTGTGGCTCCTGCTTATATGTGAGAGCTGGATACATTATAATGGAGGTGTTAAGGCTGGTTATCAGTTTCGTTATGTGAGGCCGGGTTCCTTCAACATTGGGTAGCTGTCTCTCCAAAACATCCCAGGCTATTGCCATTTTTCACCCGTTTTCCTAAGGTGTTCCATAAAGGTCAACCGTCAACCTGTTGTCGACTATACCACCAAGATATTTAATATAGGGACTGGATCTGATTATTTGTCCTTCTATTCCAAATCAAGGTGTTCAACGTCATTGTGGTTGCTTATTAAAACTGCTTCTGTATTATGTGCGGCTAGTTTGAGTCCAGTCATATCTAGCCAGCATTTAATGCTCTGGATTGTATGGGGACAAATATTCTCTAGGTCATCTAGATGTTTAACTACGGCCACTATTGCCAAATCATCTGCGTACCCAATGATTCTAACCCCTTCTGGTACATTGACCCTGAGCACACTATGATACATGATAGTCCATAACAGCGGACCTAATACAGATCCCCGAGGTACACCCGCTGTTATTTTATGTTCCTGTGGTCCCTTATCTGTCATAGAGCAGTCTTCTATCCGAGAGATAGTTTGCTAGTATACGCACCAAGTAGGGTGAGACTTATAGATCGGCCAACGCTTCTACAGTCCGATTCCAATTAACCGAGTTAAATGCATTTTTAACGTCTAGTGTCACCACGGCGCAATATTTTTTGGTTTCTCCTGGCCGTCGTGCTCCAGCTATCGCGTTGTGAACGATGTCGCACACCATAGATAATGCCTTACCGGTTGATCTACCTTTCCGGAGCCCATACGGCCATTCAAAGAGTCGCGATGTCCCCTCAGTGAATTGTTCCAAGCGAGTGGCAATTACTCGCTTAGGCAAGTTCCCTGTTGTGTTCAGCATGCACAACGGGCGTTAGGACGACGACGCTTCTGGTTCCTTGACGCCTTTTGGGTTTTTTTTTTTTTACTTCTCCCAGGAAAGGCGACCCTATAGCGCTGAGAATAGCGCCCTGAGATGCTATTTTTTTCTCGACCGGGTACATCAGCCATGCTCCGAAAGATCCTCAAAGCTTTGTCCCAACCATTCCACGAAACCTATAGGTTAATAATAAGGGTAAGGGAATAAGCACAATATGCTGGTTTTTCCATCATTGAGGAAAGAGTATTTTTTGGACGCAGGTCGTGAAGAGACTGCTGAAGACGTCTGGCTTTTTCGTTAAAGCAGCTTTAACCACAACGTTATGAATTTCATCCAGTCATGGGGTCTTGTTGTTTTTATGGACCCTTGCAGCCAAGAGCAAGGGTGGTCACAGAAGGTATTTCTCTATTAGTGATGTTCAATTCCCCTTCCGCTCTTATCACCTGCGGGAAGTGGACAGTGTTGTATAATATTTAACAATTTAATCAAAATAGTGATAGAAAGGGGCAAGTAAAGTGGCTTACTTGTACGGACCGTGGAGCGGTCGTTGTTGCCGGTCACTAGTCTGCAGGTTGCATTGGGTGTTGAGTTCTTGAATCCCCCTGCTCAGCTGGCTTGTCTGTTGATAGTGTTGATTTGCAATGGAATCCGGTACGGTCGCATTTCTGATACTATTATGTACAACTGTTACAGTCGTTCTAGCAATAGGATTACGGCAGCTAACTTTTTATGTTATTTTATTTTATTTTTTGTTGCTTTAGTTTTTCTCTGGAGTTCCTCAGCTCTACCCTTGTCTGTAATTGATTATATTTTTGCCGTTTATTATTTTTTCTACCAAGTAGAAGTGGCATGAAGTAGTATATGCAAATTAGCTACTTCACGATATTTATTTCATTTACAGTTAGAGAGGGGAAATTTGAGGAAATTAGTGGGTGTTGGGCGAGGACATGGACGCGAGAGACAGCAACAATCTGCTCATATCAATTTTACTCTTTTGCATTTGACTACTGTTGTTGTGTAGTCTTTTCATGACTTTCCTGTATGCTCATCATCATCATCATATCGGCACTACAATCGGGAACCGGTCTTGGCCTTATTTAGCAAGTCCTGAGGCTTGTTAAATTTTCCATAATGATTTATTTTGTCTGGGCAAGGTCATTAGTCTTGCGCCAGGGGCTCCTCGACGGGGAATCGAACCCCGGTCTCCCGGGTGACAGGCGGGTATACTAACCACTATACTATCGAGGAGCCCTGTATGCTCATCGGTTGTTGTTTAATTCCTCCCTTAGGGAGCAGAACGCGTCATATTTACTTTTGCGAATCATATTCCTTACTCCTTCCGTTTTTTCACGAATTCCGCGTGTAGCTGTGAGTAGGCGTTACCACTTCTTTCTCGTTGTTGCAAGCGTCGTAAGCTGCTACACCCCGCTCGCACATGGGCGATTTCTGGGTTCCACCAATACACTGGTTTGATAGTCCCTGCTGGTTGTCTTTGTCGTGGCATAGAAGCATCGCTTGCATTTGTTAACCACTTCACGACTTTTCTTGCCTGCCTGTTCGCATCGTGCTCTGCGTTAAATTGTTCAATTTGATCTTCCAGTACATAATCGAGCGGTTCCCCATCGAGGTCTGTCTCTTTCCACCAATTTTCCCGGATTTTCTTCGCTAATCTGCCAGTGATGAATCCCCTGTGTGCGTGTATTTGGTCCATCGCGGCTTGGTGATCACTATGGCTGTAGGTGTCCAAAACTCGCCACTCCATACTTCTTGCCAAGATGGTGCTGGCAAAGGTGATGCCGATTTTGGATCGGCGTCTCTCATTTATAGAGGTGTCCTCAGCACCATCATTAAATAGCACCACATCTAGGACTGCGAAGCCGTCGAGTAGTACTTGGCCTGTACTGCTGGTCCTTGTGCTTCCCCATTCTAGTGTCCAAGCGTTGAAATCTCCAGCAATTATATGGGGGCTCTTAGCTCTAGCTACTTGTGTTACTGCTTCTATATTTTGCCATCCCAGTCAATTGAAGTTTACGAGATAGCTCTTAATGCTATCGAGCTGAGTAATTGTGAGGACGACATCATCTTAGTAGTTCATAAACTCTCTAGTTTGTAATTTAGATATACTTTAGATGTAGGTAATTATGTTGCTTGTCTTAAGCCAATAAATGGGGTGGTTGCCCCACTAAACAACAACAGCTAAACATAATTTTCGGAGATTTTAATCTTCCACTACTCAATTGGGCTTTGTCTGACGATCATTTACACTTTACCTCCCACCCCACTTCAGCCAAGGAATGTCTCTTCATTGATCGACTAGATGATTCTTGTCTTTGTCAGATCAGCAACGTTCGCAATCTTTTGGGTAGGCAGCTTGACCTTATCTTTACAACAGATCCTATCAATACATCTGTCTCACTCAGCCTCTTCGTCCTTACATTTAAAGACCGCCACCACCCCCTCTTCTCGTGGCCTCCCGATTCCACTCGCCACTGCCCCCCCCCCCCCCCCCCCCACTACGCCTATGATTTCCATAAAGCAATTTTTCGCCTCATCATCGACTGACTACGCGGCCCTTCGTTCAACTACGATCACCCATCCGTTGAAGATGCCATCACCCACTTATTTACCGAAATCCTCTACGCTATTTCCCTGTTCGTTTCTTACTCTAGACAAAGAACATCAACCTCTTCCCCTCCATGGTACAATAACAAGCTTCGCTCCCTGCGTAACAAAAGGAATAAGTTATGGGTCATCTTCTCTCGGAATCGAACTATACCTGACTACTCCAACTTTCTTGGCTGTTATCTCATTCATGGAACTCTTCAACATCCTTTATCACAACTATCCTACCAAAACTCAGACCAATCTGAAAAATGACCCCAAAACCTTCTTCCAGTTCGTTAAACATAAACGTCGATCCCTATATCGCTTATCTTAAACTCTCACACCTCATCTGATCATGCTCCTATTGTTAACCTCTTCGCCACTCACTTCAATCAGTCCTTGACCTGACCCGTCATACTTCAACTACCTACCTAACTTTTCCCTCGGGCCCCTTCTCCACTACTCCTTTGATCCGACCTTAATTGAATCCAAGCTACTGCAACTCAAAGGCGAGTTTACACTGGGGCCTGGAGGTGTCCCCGCAATCCTCCTCTAGAAATGCTCACCCATTCTCTCTGCTACCCCCCCACTGATCTTCAATCTCTCACTCTCTCAAGGCGTATTCCCCTACATTTTGAAAACCTGCTTTATCAGCCCCATCCACAAGAAGGGTTCCAAAAAAGATGTCGCGAGCCACCGCCTCATCGCCAAAGTGTCCCACTTACCCAAGATTCTCGAAAGCATTCTATACGATTCTCTTGGTTTTCTTTGCACATCTTTTATTTCGCCAATGCAACATGGCTTTCTCAATGACTGATCAACTATAACGAACCTCGTTGAGTTCACTTCCCTTACATTCTCAGCAGTAGAGCACGGAAACGAGGTCGATATGGTCTCAACCGACCACAGTAAAGCAATCGACAAAATCTCCCACAATCTAATCCTCTTCAAATTATCCGCTCTCGGTTTCGAACCTGGATTGCTGAAATGGATTTCTTCCTATCTAAAGGATAGACTTTATTCGGTTCGGGTCAGGTCCATTATATCCAACCCCTTCCTTGTCGACTCTGGGGTCCATCAAGGAACCCAACTGGGCCCTCTTCTATTTATATAGGGTGGAGCAAAATTAATCATCCATTTTGTTTAGTAATTCCTTTTTTTTACTAGATTTTGAGTGATGTAAATCTTTTTTTGGATCTTTACAATTTTTTCTGTTAAGTTAAGAGATGACTGCAGCTGTCTAGTTCACAAATGTCAAATATGATTGACGTACGACGTCATTTTCAAAAATTATGAAAATCATCCGATCGGGTGATTTTGATAAGGTCATTAACAATTCCTGCTTGTCCCTATACCCTGATGACACCAAGATATACAAGATCATCGAGTCACCACTTGGATTGCAGCAGTAATCAGACCATGACAACTTCTCGACTTGGTGTGACAAAAATTGCTTTGTACTTAACATCGCCAAATGCCAAACTATAACCTTTTCCCGTAAGCGTATTCACTTATCCTCACGTTCCTATTCCCTTCATAACCAACTCCTGACCATTGTTCAATCTATTCGAGATCTTGGGATCCTTTGCGATAGGGAGCTTAACTTCCTCTCTCAGATTGATGGGACGATCCGGAAAGTCAATTCTGCCCTCAGATTTGTGAAACGATTGGCCTAAGGAATTGTTCGAGCCCTATGTTACTCGTTCCCTTTACCTTACTCTCGTCCGTTCAGTGCTTGAATATGCCAGTCAGGTATGGTCTCCTTATCACAAGATCCATGTCTGTAGAATCGAAAGTATTCAACGTCGCTTCCTTCGGCTCGCTCTCCGAGTGCTAGGATGGGAAAACCCTTTAATCCTTCCCCCGTGCATTAACCGCCTCAAATTAATCAACCACAGAGCCCTTGAGGAGTGCAGAGTCGTGGTTGACATAATATTCATTCATCGGGTCCTGTC
This sequence comes from Microdon myrmicae, assembly GCA_963931805.1. Classification (NCBI taxonomy): domain Eukaryota; kingdom Metazoa; phylum Arthropoda; class Insecta; order Diptera; family Syrphidae; genus Microdon; species Microdon myrmicae. The sequence goes on along the minus strand of OZ007501.1, from coordinate 96,151,055 downwards.
CGCTCGGTCGGCTGCGTCTACCTTCTTAACTTAACTCCTCTGAACACAAATCCTCGAAATACGCGTAATCCCTGCCTTCTTCATATTCCCCCTTACCGGACCTCCCATGGTCTCATCGAACCCCTTTCGCGGATGCTGAGAAATGTCAACTCCAGTTTCATCTAGTTCGACTTCGACCTCTCTACCCTTACTCTCAACCACTGCATCCTAAACCATTCTCACCACCAATCTTTAGCGGCGCTTCAACACTTGACTATAACCAGCCCCCATCTCTCGCCCCTACTCTTGCGTTGTTAATTTGTCCTGGTTACCGTAGGTTAAGATAGATCTTACGGTCTCTAGTTTGTAGCATATATATATTTCGGTTGTAGGTGATTATGTTGGTTGAATTAAGCCAATAAATGGGGTGGTAGCCCCACTAAGCTTACTCTGTCCAAAAAGCATTTGAATTCTTCTATTTCATTCAACATTTGAATTTCTTCCATTTTATTTCAAAACTCGGTGGAGCGTAACAACAGTAAAAATAAATTCCTCTAATCTTAGCATAGGCGAATCCCTCCTGCCTCTGGACTCATTGTTCCATGGGGGAAATTCCAGCTGTCCAGATGACCACTGTTCCGCTGCTGTCTTCTTCCCATATAATTGTTCCAGTGCCAGGCGTCCTGTATTGCTCATTGATGAGTACCACGTCGGCACTATATTCCTTAACCGTTTGGGAAAGGAGGTCTGTGGGGAAGAAGTAATGTACCTGCATGGGTACTCCGTTCTACTTCCTCCTCCATCATATACTTCACCAATTGTGGTTGTTCCGCCGAACGCCAAAAGAATAACACTGTCCACCATAAGTAATTAAAACATACGGTATGCTGTTCTATGGTAAATTGTTCTTTTTATTTAACTTTAGTGAGGAGGCAAAAAGGTGCTGATTGAAATTTTAATGAGTAAGGAGGATCTAGTACACTCGACTCCGCGAAGGGATACGCCCCGCAGGGGTGCAGACTCCGGTGCATCACCCTACGGGGAATGATAAAAATACTAGATGGGCGCGCACTGAAGGATGGAAGAAGACTCAACGATACTTTATCGTTTTGAGGTGAGTTTGCCCAAGAAGAAAATGTTTTTCTGTGGTGGAAACAAGGAAGACAGACTTGGCAATGAATGTGTATGTGTGAGTGAAGATCACATTTGTTTTTTTTCATACACAAGGCCATAGGAATAAACCTGAAACTCAAGGACGGGGCATAATGGGCATCCAAGAGATGTGTGTTTGTTGAAACAAACGAATCGCATCGCGTCGGATGCTAATGGCTTTGTATTTGTTTATGCATCTAGTTCGTGAGGGAAAAGATTCGGCGAATTAAAGGACAAGGGAAATATGACCTGATGCACAGTTCGGTAATGAGGGTCGGCTAGATAAATAGCAGCCGCTCATTAAATAGAAAATGTGATTCGGATACCTAAACGATATGAATTGTCTATGGTATCGCAGTAAGCTATGTAGGAACAGCAATCTTCAATTTGCACATAGTGCGAGTTAGGGAATTTTATTGCTGGAAGAAAAAGGGCGCCGCCCGATGTGTACGTAAGGAGATTTACTTGGCGACGTTGGGAAAATAGACGCCGCAGTATTCATGATCCCCGTCATGAAGGTTACAATGTATGTAAATCGAATTATTTGTTTACCGGAATTCGTTCAAGGAAATTTGACTGGCGATGTAGATGCCGAAATTGATTGGAAATTCCTGGTAAGCTAATAAAGAAATCTTAAGGAGCAGTGGAATGCGAAGAGAATACATGAAGGTAAGTTTTCTTTACAGGGACTTAATGATCATAGATTTGATCTATATAATGCGTGAAGCATTTTTAGGTGCCGAATGCGAATGCATTGGCGAAGACTTATGCGTCTTGGGTGATGATTATGGGGGTTTTTCAGGAAGGGGAACCGTGGGATTTGGCGGAACTGCCACAGGTCTTGTGCGACTCCACAATGGCTTAGGTTGATTTGAATGCGTTTAAACATGTCCATTTTTATTAAAAAGGTCGGAATTTGTAACTCCCAGTTGAGTTTCCATTACCTAGGATGCTAAATCTATTCGTTAGTTCCTCTTGACATTCAGCCCTTTTGCGTAGGTCTTTTAGTTTATCAATCTCGAATTTTTTGCTCGTCTCCCGTGACAGCCCATGTGGGATTGCTGCGAGCCGACTCCTGATTTTGCCCATCACTAGAAGATGATCGGAGTCGCAATCTGCTCCTCTATATGATCTTACGTCAAGGATATTCGAGTAGTGTCTTTTGTCTATGATAGTCTACAACTGGATGATGTAACATTTCTTAATAATTATAATTATCCTTATACTTACAGGTGATCGTTTCCAGAACATGAGTGACATGGACGTAGATGATACCAACATCCACTGTACTATGGCATCTGCTCAGCCATCATCTGCCCAACCAGAGATCATACCCCAAACACAAAGTAAATTAACCAAACATGTTGATTATAATCGTTGTGTTTTATATGTATAATTATATCTAGAGTAATTTTAGACTAAAATGCATTCGATTAGTAAAGATTCACAAGATAAAAATAAAAGCAAAACAAAATGAAGAAACTTAGTGTTGGAAATATTCACTACCTTCTTTTGGGCTGCAATTTTACTGTTTAATTTTTAATTTATTTCTTAATCATTTATGGTGTTTTATTTTAGATAATTTACAACAAAATTTTGTTGCAAATTTTTATATTGACTCAGACAGAAGGCGTAATATAAGCACACAACAAACAGACAGAAGTATTCGATTAAGAGAGGACTACGAAGATGAATTTGCAATACCTGAGGAAGCACGGCTCTTTTTAGAGGATATGTATCTGGCTGTGCATGGCACTGGACGGGTCTTCATCCCAAACTGGAGACCCAACAATGACCAAATCTTTTTCTAAGAGACAACTCCAGAATTCAAATGAATAAGAGTTTACTAAATGTAAGACTCTTAAATATATACCACCGCATTGCAGTTCCAGTTCTTTTGAACAGCTGTATTTTTCTTATACACAAAACAAAAACGAATTTAACAAACAGTGTAATTTGATTAATAATATATGTATACATTGGAATTTGACAATAATATTGAATGTAAATAAGAAAGCTTATACTAACTATACAAAAACAAAATACTATATGGCGAAACAAGATTGTCTTCTTAAACTCCTGTTGCTTTCCTCATGTCCGGCATCATAATGCTCCTGCCTTGGATTTCTTTGATCATATATTCTACTGTAGCATCCAGGTCGTATTTGGGGCGCCAATCCCAATCTGATCGGGCTTCTGAATCATCTAGTATTTCTGGCCACGAATCGGCTATTTGTTGTCTCTCATCGGGCTGATATGTTACGTGTAAGTTAGGCACATACTTAGAAAGTCTCTCTACCAACTCCTCGGGTGTAAAATCCATCCCTGTGACATTGTAAACTCGTCGTTTTAATTTATTAGCTGGGGCAATCATAAACTCTAGAAGAGACCTTTTGTAGAAGAATTGGTAAAAACTGAAATTTTATATATCCCCAAGAGTTGTGCTCGATTTGATCTACCTTAAGCAATCCTCGATGTGCATCATTGGAAGTCTAGTATCTGGCTTTAGGTAACAAGTATATTTTCCCGTCTTGAATGCTTCGTGAAAGATTGCAATTGCATAATCTAGAATGAAAGTCAGGATTTTATTAATAATTAAGCAATTTATATATAACAGGTACACTGGTACGATTTTATATTGGCCTATGTTCTATTACATTAACACTTGACTTTCAATATTCGAGATTTCATCAACGTCAGATGGTGTGAGAAAATGTTGGACGTTTGATAAATAACGCGGATATAGTGGAAACAAATTCACCGTACAATTAGATTCGTTTGGTTTTTATTAGGACTTCTACCACAGTGTATGTGAGCAAACCAGCCCAACAAAATTTTGTGTTCTTACACTAGCAAATCAATTTGTTATGGTAACTTGGATTTCGACTGTAATGAAGTAGACGCCCCCTCACATTGTGCTTAATACAGGTTTTTAAATTGCAGTTGGGAGCTGAAATGTATATTGATGGGGAAAAACCCAAGTTTCGAATGAATAAGAGCCTACTAGATGTAGAACTATTAAATATACCATGATGAGACATCCCCAGTTCCTTGTTGACACAAATAAATCGTGTTCCTTGAAATGATATGACAAATCTCAAGGATTAGTCTCAATGGAAATATCTGCAAAAAGAAGACCCGTTGGTGTTATTCTTCATTTAAAGGATTGCTCATATCTTTCCAGTAATTCATTTGTGTGTTTAGGAGCAGGATTTCGAACATTTGAACACTGTCTTGAAATTGTATTGGCGAACATTTAGAAGTCCGTTAGATTGAAAATATTTAATTAATTCACAACTGATCGATTTTTCGAACACAATGGATAATGTGGACGGTAAGGTTCTGTTCTAGGTGCAACCTGTTGTCCAACAAAAGCGAAGGTTTTCTGTGCGTATGTTACACGAACAAGTTTACAAAGAATCCGTTACATTTCTGGGGCATAATTTTAAGGACTCTGTAAGGAGGAGCAGGTTGTTTCCTCCTTTTCGAGTGATCGGCTGATTAGTGCATCAACGTGGCACCAGCTGAGATGTAGACAGATTGACTCTCTGAACCAGGATCTAGATAAAGTCCTGCAGTGGGGAAAGGCCAATCTTGTCGACTTCAACGCAACGAAGACCCAGTATACAACATTCACAAAGAAAACTGGATCATCGGTTCCACAGCTGATGATGAGTGGCCGGGCCCTCGAGGCTGGGGAAAGTTTGAAATTGCTCGGCGTCACGGTCTGTGGGAATGTATCATGGCATAAACACGTATCGGGTATCGCCAGATCAGCCTCAGGAAAACTGAGTTATCTTTTTAGAGCCAAGAAATACTTTGCTCCGGCCCAACTTCTTCTCCTATATAAATCTCAAATTAGACCCGCGCACGAATATTGCTCTCATGTTTGGAGCTCGGCTCCTAAACATACCCTCGACCTACTTGAGAGCGTACAAAGACGAGCGATCCGCCTGATCGGGGACTCGGCGCTGACGTCGGGAGTACAGTCGCTATCACATCGAAGGCTCGTGGCCGACCTCTGCCTGTTTTACAGATATTATCACGGGTGCTGTTCTTCGGAGATTCTTGGCATTGTTCCACGCAATTCGGCCTATATACCCTCCACAAGACAATCCGACGGATCGCACCCGTTTGTGGTTCATCTCCCGACAGCGCGAACATCCCTGTATCAGAACTCGTTCCGTTACAGAGCGGGTAAGTTGTGGAACTCCCTTCCCACGCGAGTGTTCCCGGAGCGTTACAACCTGCAACTGTTCAAAAAGAACTGCAACAGTTATTTGATGACATCTCGGGGCGCCCACTCGACGTTATAGGTTCGCCTCTCCCGCGAGAAGTCTAATAAAAAAAAAAAAAAAAAAAAAAAAAGGTTGGTGTGCTGATTGCAGATTCTGCCGCAGATGTTTCTAAGTCTTCCTTAAAGATTGTTTTCCAGTTTAGGTAAGGCCGCGAGATATTTGCCGTGATTGCGACCCTTCGGTGCGGATTTCGTGACTAGTACCAATGCTCTATCGTCCCGATGGGTATGGGGTGCTACGTAGTAATTTGATGTTTGCGGAGATCGAGTACGTCTATGACGTTTGTCTTAAGTCAGGTCTGATGGAACAACTAAGCGTGTGAACCAATTGAAATAAAACGACTTTGCGACGCTCTCTGTTACGGTTTTTGAGGATGTTGTCTCCGTCCCATTCGTGAAACTGTCGATCATAGTGGAAATATACGTTTACCTTTTCAATGAAATGACGTTGGGGGACCAGTTTGTCGACTTCGTCGCAAGACAAAGGTTGTGTCATATGGTAGTCGAGCTGACATTCCGAAAAAAAAAATGCTCTCATTCAAATCTGCATGCATGAACGAAAATAAAGGAGGAGTTCGAATAGAAAATCACCTCTCTGATCTATTCGGTATCCCCGATAAATTAAAACAGGGGGATAGCCTCACACCATGTCTTCAATCTTGCGTTCGAGTATATCGTCAGATACGTACAGGATGACAACATGGGCGAATATCGCGGAACAGAGTTACTCAAGTGTTTGTATATGCGGATGTCATTGCTGTTCTGGTGATAATCTAGAAACTGTAATTGAAAACAATGAAATCATCATGCAAGCAGCAGAGGGCGTGGATCTAGAAAACAACAAAGAAAAGACCAAATATATGATTGTGACGAGGACAATTGGACCGCAGGGAACACGTATAAAGGAAAGTCATGGAAAATGCGATAAAATGGGTATAAAGGTATAAAAAGACTGGCGGCAACCACTTGACAGATATCATCTTTCCCACTTAACAGAAAAAAAATTGTGCAGGTTCAAATAAAGGTTTCCATCACTCAAAATCATTTTTTTTTATTTAGTAAAAAAGCAATTCAAAAACAAATTTAGATGATTAATTTTGCGCCACCCTATATAACGAGTTCAGAGTTTTCGCCTAATCCGCGGGCGTGGTCTAATATGCTCGTGCTTTAGTTCTAACATTTTTAACGTGGGTTAAAATCGGGTTTTACGGGGCTGCACTAAACACTGAAGTTCATATTCGAAAAGAGTTACATACACAACATTTTTGTGAATAATGTATAAACTGCATTAAGGGGGTATTCTGGTCTAGACGCACGAGTTTAACGCAATTTTTGAAGTGCTGTAAAAAAAAAAGCAATCAATATTTTTATTATTCATTTTTTATAGGATTTTTGTTAATATTTCAAGAATACAGTAAAAAAAATTGAAAGTAAAAAATTCAAAATTCAAAAAGTTAGCAGCTGATGAAGTGGGCGATCTCAAAAAGTTGACACGCGACCATACCCATGATTCAACCCTCCTAGCAATCTGAAAAAAAAGGATTATTCATTTACAGAAATGCCTCTATCGTTGGAATTAAAAAAAGTTGAAAAAAAAAACAAAATGGCGGCTGCTTGAAAAAAAAAATGTATTTTTGTACCACTTTTTTTTAGTTTTTGGAATTTTTTAAAAATAGTTAACATTGAAATTTGGGGATGAGGATAGTTCATGCAATAGAAAACCTATAAAGAAGACATATACTAAATTTGAGGTAAATCGGTTCAGTAGAACTTGAAAAATCGTGGGTATTGTTTTAAAAGAACAGTTTCGAGAAAAACGCGTTTAAAGTTTCACGTAAAGTTTCTCGCGGTCTAAGTCATGAAATGATATTTTAGGCTTGCGTTTATTCAATCTACCATTCCTGCTGCATATATTGGACCTTCCTCGACTTCGAAATAAGCATCTTTCGCGCTTCTCTCTTCCAACCGAGCAGTTCTGGCTTCCTTTGATGCGTTAGACGCTCGTATCTCTGAGCGGTCAATCCGGGCATTGTCGCTGTTTCCCAGCGAATGAATAAGCTTCTGGACCAATTTTGACTCCCATAAGCATCATTATTTTTAAAAGAGGAATGTAGCCTTCATTGAATATGCAAACAGCAATAAACGTAGCAATTTCAATGACGTGAGTTCCGGAATGAATATGTTTCGGGGCGAAAGTCCAAATCAAAGAGTTTAGAGACTCATTATTATTTTGAATTTCTGAGCCTAAACATCGAGTCAATAATTCCTCCGTGAATCTATTACCGTGAAATCGCATTTTTTTACTTCGATCCGGACGCGTAGTCCTTTTCGCTGAGGATTTTCGATCCATTTCACTTGAAATCACTTGAAATATTTTTATTTTACTCACAGCACATGCGTTCACGTGGCTTGAAGGTTAGAATTCAACTGCTAATTTAAAAATACATAAAGGTTACTGTTGATTGATGTGGTACGCGTTTCGTTGGCCGCCGATGAGCGGCCACAACGAACAATAGCTGTCGCAAAGGGGAGAGAGCAGCGCGGTCAATGTAGAAGAGCACGTCACCAATTGAACTGGAACCAATTAATAATAACACGTTGTTCTCTATTGTAATGTCAAATTATTCTTTATTGCTTAGGGAACGCTATTATACACAATGAATGGTATTTTGCGGATGGCAACGACTGGGAATGGTTTACTATTCCGTTTGGCTGTGTGCGCGCCGCGAAGGTTGATTGCAGACTGTTACATTTCATAACCGACCTCTATATCTTTTCATCACCTGAGTGATGCATCATTCGCCCTCCATCTAATATCAATAAGATTTCCTCTCATTAAAATCCAACTATCCATTCAAACCCGCACTCTGCTTACAAAGCAATATTCCAAACATAACTTCCAATTCCGCATTCAATGCCTAATATCAAAATCATATTCTGCAATCAATGCAACATTAAATTCATTCAAAAGTAAAGCCTTCAAAATGAGTCATATCGCAGAATTAAATCGCTTCACCGTAGATTCCGCGGCGTTGACAAAAAACAGACGGACACCTGTTCGCCGTCGGCGCGGCCTCATATTCCAATAATATATGCTTACAAGTGTAAACATAAGTCGGTTTTCTTTGAAGATCGGCTCAATGGCAGCGGACTGCCAACATATGCGAAATAGGAATCAAATGACGGAACTCATCGTACGGGGTAATGGACTGAAATTAGATCGGTCAATGCTTTCGTACATCGTTTAAACGAATGAGTTGATGCGGTTGCAATTTTCGCAGGTAAACCAATTAAGAAATTGGTAAAACCTATATCGCTGCAATTTTTGCAGCGATTATTGAAAATTGCGAATTAAGAATGACAGGCAATTAACCCACAATTAGGCTACACGCGCTGGGTGGAAAAATTGCTCCATCTGCAGTTGCGGATAATTAAATTGGTATATAAGGTGGCTGCAAGTGAGTTGTAAGTCGCACAATAACGAAAGCAAGAAGACTGCAGCCAACCATAAGCAGAGCGGGTCTTCTTGCGAGTAAGTTATTCTAGGGAAGTGTAAAACAATAAGCACTGAAGGCTGCGGCCCAGTACAATTGAATAGTAGTTCTTTAGTCTCTCCTAATAAAAAATTAGTACACGTATAGGGATGGAAATTCCCAATTGATCCAATAAAGTCTAAACATAAAGTAAAGTGTTTTATTCCAAACCGAACGGTGAGGAAGGCAAACTGGCAAGTCGAGACCGCATAGAGAAGGACGAAAGCAGAAGTTGCCGTAAGTAATCTAAGACTAAAACTATATTTAATAACTAAATAATTAATGAAAATATCTGGGGTTACGCTCAGATATTTCATTCCAATAACCATAACCATAGTAACCATAACCCAGCTAACCCAATAGATTTTCAGATAACCAAATATTTAAATATTTAAATGTTTATATCGGAGATCAAACTTCGATATAACATTTTTGGCGACCGTGACAGGACTAGGGAAGCCCAAGTTTTGATAACTTGTAAGTGCTTTTAAAAAGCCTAGCCAATATAATAACTAACCTCAATTGTACTGGGCAAAAGACACCTTTCCCCGTCACTCGGAGCTGAGTCTGGCTTCGAGGGTACAAATTGATAAAACACATATTCTATCCAGAGCATTTGATTCGGTACAACGGTTTCTCCCAAAAGTAATGACAACCACTGCCAACAAATGATGCCATCGCAATTGTACCAGCATTATAACAAGCAAAACAAAGCAAAACAATATACAAAGCACTATCCAGCGGGCTTAACTTCGGACCATTCGTTCTAAACATAAAAATCAAATACTCTTCATATATACCATGTAAAAACGATAATATAATTACAAATATTTCAAACAAAACTAAATCGACGTAAAAGAATAATGAAACATAAGCAAACAAGTACAAGAGCAAACAAAAAGGAAGTTTTTAACCTCATTACTAAAACAAATCAACAAAAATCAAATCAAAACGGACACACCCCACAACTGGATGACTAGCAAAGAGTCAATTACTAAAGACTCCACCGAGACAGAAGACGCACCATCAACACCAGGACCCTCCGGATATTCACCAAGACGATCCGAGACAATAACAAGGGACCATCAAAAACGGACACACCCCACAACTGGATGATTAGCAAAGAGTCAATTACTAAAGACTCCACCGAGACGGAAGACGCACCATCAACACCAGGACCCTCCGGATATTCACCAAGACGACTGCGCAGCGGAACTATTATAAACAATACGGTAAGTCTATTAGATTATATTGAAAAACTGTGCGAGATAGAGCAAACCAACACAGGACTGTCGGTTAGGCATTACGACTCTTTAGACACACAATTACATAAAACTCACGAGGAAAGACTCGCTGCCATTTCCAAATTGAAGGACGCCACAGAAACGTTCAAAACTGATATAACAAATTTCCGAAACCTCGCGTCCTCTAGCGACCTAGATTTGAATAACCACGGATCTCCCTCCGGTGTGGGTGACAGTAGTTTTTCCCAAGTAACATTAGATTGGATTAACACCCCCCCTGGTCTAAATCTATCCTTAACTCCCCCTTGCAAACCCTTAAAATACCTCCACAATATGTCTGTAGATTATACGAAGATCGCCAAGCTAACATCCCAGCTTGTCCCAATATTTTCAGGCGGACAGGGCCCCCTAGTTAGCCACGACCTGCAAACCTTCCTAGGATGCTGTAGGAAGGTGATGGAATGCCTGTCTGTTGAGGAACACCCCGCGTTTTTGAACATTTTTTCCACGCGGTTACGAGGCGAGGCATACTTATTGATTGCCTCAAACCCCCCAACCACTTTCGAGGAGGTAGAAAGACTCTTGAATCAAACCTACCTACCTCGAGAGACCTACCAGGAGTTGGTAAACAAACTAATCACGATCCGACAGTTACCCTTGGAAGCCCTCATCACTTTTACCGCAAGGATAAAGCAGATGCTGATGCTTTGCAAGGAAGCTGCGGATCAAAAATACGGTGTGGCAGCCGCCCCCGCTGTGAAAGCACAGTTGGAGGACTTCGCAAAGAACGCCCTAAAAAGTGGCGTCAACAACTCACACCTCTGCCAGTATTTACTAACTCTGGGAGAAGGTACGATCGACGATCTAATACAGAAAGCCCTAGATATGGAAAAACTACAGCAAGCGGCATTCCAAACCCAACCATATGGCCTCATGACAGGGATTACTCAATTTTCTGAAAACTCTGATTACCTCCCCTCCACCCGCAGCTTTGCCACCCAACAAACTAAATTAAACACTCTAGCCATACCATTTAATCCAGCTGTGGCACAAGTCTCGAACATCCCCCATACCAATTTTCCACCACAGTACAGGGACAACGGTATTCCAGGGCACCAGCAGAATGATTTATCCGTTGATACTAAAAATCATCGTTCCCTTACAGCTAGGATAACCTGTAATTTCTGCCAGAAAAAAGGACACACTTACAGTGACTGTCTCACTCGAAAAAACACCCCTTTTTGCACGAACTGTAAGTCCAATACCCACGATATAAGGGACTGCAGGAAAACAACAAATCGTACTCATTTCGACATCCCACGCGAAAATAGAAACCCTTTTAGGGACAGAAATCCCAACAGAGTTGCATTCGTCAACAACCATACGCCACGACCTGGTTACACTCCGACAAACAATACACCCAGGGTCTACAATATACGAAAATCTTGTGACTTCTGCGGTAGACAAGGACATGACGTAATGGAATGTCGCCAAAAGATTAGATGGGAATCCCAGAACCAGGGAAACGTATTGAGGTCGAGCCAAAAATCCCCGGCTCGACAACATTAGGAAACAAAAACCACTCAGGGAACCACCAGCCACCTTCAGCCAGTGTACCCACCGTTAACCTACCCTTAGACATAAGTCAAAACGATAAGGTAAAATTGGTGGTGGACACAGGCGCCGAGGTGAGCATAATTACCCAACAAGTGCTAAAAACCAACAAAATCAAAACCAACAAAAATGACGCATGCACCCTCCAAACTCCATACGGCACAGGAAAAACCCTGGGAAGTTGCCAAGGAAACTTTAACTTAAAAACAAGACTCCCGTGGAAATTCCAGGTAGTACGCCAGATGCCCGGTTTGACCGAGGACGGACTACTGGGAAACGATTTCCTATCTAGAAATTGTAATATAGAAGGCCCTAAACGGCAACTCAGATTTCCACGTACTAAACAAAATCCGGAAGAGTTCAAGATCCCACTAAATTACAACACCAAACACACACGCCACGAAAGGGCAGCCGAAGAGAGGCAAATTATAGATAACGCGGGACCCAAAACGGTCAGATATACCGCCTGTAATACCCCCAAGGATTCTCCTACACAAGAGTCTGGCTGCGAAACCCCAGTGACGGTGGAAAGTTCTCATCTAGTGAAACTGGCGTTGCGAGATAATCTGAACACACCCAAAAGCTTCCAGAAGGTACAACAAAGCCCCACAAGAAAAAGGAAGGACAAACCATACCCAAACCAAAAATCGAGCAACGGGGACCGCCCCCACGCAACTGTACAAACAAGAGGCGCCACCGCCCCACCCCTCAACTCTGGAAAATCAAACAAGCTAGTAACAATTTCCAATTCATTAAACCCATTTAGAGAGTATCCTAAAAATCCCATGATAAACCCGGGCACACAGTCGTTGAACAATGACCACGGTTCGAATATCCAGAGCATTCGATACCTTTTCATAGAGAAGGAGTCTGCGGACGAACCAAACATCCATTCACGACACGACCAACTTAAACAGGAACTACACCTGTCCGAACATTTAACTCCAGAAGAAAGGGGATCCATCACCAAAATTTGCAAACAATATGCAGACATATTCCACTTGAAAGGTGACAAACTACCTCACACTGATACGGTAACACACGAAATACCCATCATACAGAACCAGGCACCAATTAATCAAAGGATGTACAGATTGCCTCAAACAAAAAGGCAAATAATAAACGATCAGGTAAAAGCAATGTTGGAAAACGACATTATTAAGCCAAGTAAAAGTCCTTGGAACTCACCCCTCCTTGTTGTTCCAAAGAAATCAGGACCAGACGGAGAAAGCAGGTGGCGAGTTGTGGTAGATTTTCGAAAACTAAACGAAAAAACCATCGGTGACGCCTACCCTCTGCCACGGATCGAAGATATACTCGACCAGTTAGGAAACTCCCGCTATTTTTCCACCCTGGATCTTGCCAGCGGTTATCACCAGGTATTGGTCGACCCCGAGGATCAACCCAAAACTGCGTTTAGCACAAACTACGGACACTACGAGTTTAAACGCATGCCGTTCGGTTTAAAAGGAGCTCCGGCCACTTTCCAAAGATTAATGAATCACGTCCTGGCGGGACTCCAAGGCCTCGAGTGTTTCGTATACCTGGATGACATCGTTATTTATGGTAAGGATTTGCTAGACCACAACGAAAAACTCGAAAAGGTCTTTACCAGGCTAAAACAACACAATTTAAGGCTACAGCCGGAGAAATGCAAATTCTTGCAAAGAGAGATAGCCTACTTGGGACATATATGCTCAGAAACGGGGGCACGCCCAAACCCCAGCACGACGGACAGTGTTAAAAAATTTCCAATCCCCAGAACAATCAAGCAAGTACAATCCTTCTTGGGACTTGCCAATTACTACCGAAAATTCATCCCAGAATTCTCTAAAATAGTACGTCCTTTAACGAGCCTCCTACGTAAAGATGTCAAGTTCACCTGGACGGAAAAGTGCCAAAAGGCATTCGATAAAATAAAAGAACTCCTTATTTCCCCACCACTACTGAGCTACCCCGACTTTGAACAGCCGTTCAACCTCACGACAGATGCAAGTCACGAGGCTATCGGTGCAGTACTCTCCCAAGGTAAAGTTGGAAAGGACCAACCCGTCGCCTATGCCAGCCGAACACTGAATAAGGCTGAACGTAATTATTCAACTATAGAGAAGGAACTGCTGGCCATTGTATGGGCTGTAAAGAATTTTCAATGCTATCTCCAAGGACGAAGATTTACCATCTATACAGATCACAAACCTCTAAAGGGCGTTTTTAATGTAAAGGACCCTACGACCCGTCTAGTACGGTTCCACCACAAACTATCCGAATTTGATTACCAAATCGAATACAAGCCGGGTAAGTATAATACAAACGCCGACGCTTTAAGCCGCATTACCCGGGAGGAAAGCAGAGGAGCAACTTTTTCGGAGCAACCTCAAAACCCTTCAGAAGAACCAGTCCAGCCCCAGCCACCCATTTGCCAGTGTAACATAATAACACGTTCACAGAACGAAACAAAGAGGACTCCAACACCTACACCCTTATCGGAAGACGCAGGAGTCACACCACCTGCACCCGAAGAGCTGCCGAAAGAAACGCAACCAACCTTTCACAAACAAGTTGAAGTTATTACTAACCCCAGTGAAATCGAAACAATCTTAAGGGATTTCCACGACGCTCCCCTCGGAGGACACCAGGGAGTAATGAAAACCTATAAAAAGGTTCGTAGGAGGTATTGGTGGCGGCACATGCTTAGGGACATTAAAGGATATATTAGGAAATGTAAAAAGTGTCAAACCATGAAAGCTGCGCCCCCCCTACGAATGCCAATGATGATCACAGACATCGCTGAAAAACCGTTTGATAAGGTATATTTGGATATTGTCGGCCCTTTAGAACAATCACACAGTGGAAATATATATATATTGACCTTTCAAGATAATCTAACCAAATTTTTGGACTGCTATGCAATACCAAATGCAGAGGCGCAAACTGTAGCCCAAGTTGTTTTCGACCAGATCGTCACCCGTTACGGCATACCAAGACAGTTGGTCACCGACCAAGGTACTAATTTTCTCAGTGACGTATTCAAAGGGTTGTGCAGGTTGTTAAAAATAAAGAAATTGCAAACGTCCGCATACCACCCACAATCTAACGGCGCTCTCGAGCGGGCCCATCGACCATTAGTGGAATACCTACGCAGTATAGTCGACGAAAATCCCAAGTCATGGGACCAGTTTCTGCGGACAGCCACGTTCGTATACAACAGTAGCTGCCATGACAGCACTAAACTCACCCCTATGGACTGCCTGTACGGTTTTACACCAGAAGTACCTTCAAACCTGAAACGAGGACCCGAACCCCTCTACAATCATGAAAGCTATTACCACCAACTAAGGTATAAGCTCCAGAAAACTTATGCTATCGCGAAACGAAACTTGTTAACCAGCAAATATCGTTCAAAGGCCCACTATGACAAATTAGTGAGACCCCACAATTTCCATGTGGGCGACCAGGTACTTATCAAAATCGAGAACCGAAAAGGGAAACTGGCACCCCTATGGAAAGGACCATACCTCGTTACAGCAGTGCAAGGACCCGTAAACACTACCATTAAAATGGGTAAAAAACCGGTAGTGGTACACAACAATCGTTTAAAACCATATTACGAATAAATAAAAAAAAAATATATATATAAAAAAAAAAAAATTTGCAGGTAACTCTCCCATTTTCAATCCACAGAATATGTTCCCCTTGGTCCTACTTATTATGGCTCTAGGAGCAAGGATCGGAGTAGGCGCGCAGGCACAAGTGACACAAATAAGTGGCAAAGCCGGTATTCACGCTGAAAGAATAGGAACTTTCCAGCATTCGTTACGCACATGGGGACTGGCAATTCATTTAGAGGGCAACGGAATGTTAGAGGAGTTATACACATTGGAAAAATCAATACAAACTTTTTACGAGACCTGCCAAAATGGGACAATACAAAACTTATACAAACTCAGGCATCTTAAGCCTCACTGCGATTTGGCAAACAGAATTTTGGCAGATTTGCGCTCTAGGGTGAAACAGAATCAGCAGGTTTTGCAGAATTTATTCCCAGTACAAACCCGCAAAAGGAGAGGCGTGTTGAATATCGTGGGGGAAGTAACCAACGCATTGTTTGGTATCATGGACGACAAAGAGGCCCAAATGATACATACCTCCATACAAGATCTGCAAAATAATCAACAATCTATAACACATGCAGTGAACAACCAACTAACGGTTATCACAAACATAGGGAAGAGTTTAAATATCTCTGCGGGAAAAATAAACGAAAACTTCCTGCGGTTGGAAGAAGAATTGACCAATCTAAGAAACCAGGAAAACAACCTGACGAAGTTGGAGCTAGTGACCAATACCATTGATAGAAAAATCACCTTTTTCACTATGGAACTAGTGAGTCTTGAATTTAGACAAAACCAACTCCTAGATATAATCAATGATGCGAAATTGGGTACCCTACATCGATCCATACTGACCACCACGGAGTTGGGAACCGCTCTACGTGACATACAGCTAGAATCAATGGATGATTTCAGATTTCCGTTTAAATTAAACGCAGTTTTCCCCAGCGTACTGGAGAAACTAGCGGATGTCAAATTGCAATATGCCCATAACGAACTGGTAATAATGGTTAATGTACCTTTAATCTCAGGAGAATACGAATTCTACCAACTTACACCGATACCGGTCAGATCAAAGGAAATTCATTGGTACGTCCAGGTCGATGAACCTTTCTTGGCTTTTAATCCAATTAGGAGGGAATATGTTTTCCTGAATGCCGACAGTTTCCATCAATGCATAAACTACAAAGACGATACTTTCTTGGGCAGACGAAATCTGGTAATTAGAAACGAAAATTTCCAGAACTGCGTAATTGGTTTGTTCTCCGGTAGCAGTTTCCCTAACAATTGCAATATTCATATATTCAACTCCACCCGGGAAATCTGGTATAGTTTGAGTTCGTCAAACGCCTGGCTGTTTGTGGTGCCCGATGATACTCGACTGAAGCTAATCTGTGGCCCGGATCTGCAGAGCCTGACCATTAAGGGTGCCGGAATACTCAGTCTCGATGCAGGATGCAAAGCTATGTCCCCCGAAGCCACATTGGTAGCAGAGCAAAGGAGAATAAAAAGGTCGAACTTGACACTGTATTTTAGTTCGGACTTCGTGAATACAATTAAGGTACCAGATATGGAAATCAGGCCAAAACCAAGCAACAGAGATTTAAATAATATCGGATTCGAGTTCGCCTCGAACAGTGTCCCACTAGACATAAAGCAGCACGAGAGCCACCACGGGGGCCCAAGAACTTCATACCTTACCGGCCCTTACATGTTCATGTACGCAGTCTCATCAGCATTGGTATTATGGTTGCTCTACCGATTGGGGAGAACTATACGCGCCAAATCAAAACACCGGTCAAAAAAGGAAACAATAAGTACTTTACCTCAGGTTCCCATTTACTTATCCAAAGGTCATAGCCTCCCAAACATCCCAGTACATCTCGGTGAAGAACCTAAACCCTTGCCTAAACCCACGCCGTTAGGGAGAACAATAAATTTAGTAATATGATTACTATTAAAAGTAAACTAATTAGAAAAAATAAAACCATTAGATAAATAATTTCATGTACTATTAAAATTGCAAATAAGCCAACCACTGTCGTACAAAAGTTTTTCTTTACTGATAAAATTAAATTAAAAATATATATATACAGATAGTAAAAATTAAAACAAAGATTTGTTAATAAGGAATATCTATTATAAAAAAAAAAAAATATACAGATAGTTACACAAAAACTAATAAAACACAAAGAAGGAGAGAAATATAATTGATTACAAATTATAAAGAAAATAAAAAATGCGAATATAAATACTTTCATTCATTATTACCACTAATGTTAAAATTAATAAATAAACAGGGTTGGACAAACAATCGCTACACAAAAAAAAAAAAAAAAAAAAAAAACACAATTGTTAATAATTATTTAATAGACTATAAGAAAACATTTATATATATATACCAAGGAAAATCATCAATTCATATATATCATTCATTAATTACGTATATACATAATTTACACATATACAAAGAAAATTTTAAATTACAAATTGTAAATAATTAATTACTTACATACAGATTATGAAGAAAAACAAAAACTGTTGATAAGTAATATCTATTACACCAAAATTATACAGATAGCGAAGGAAATTGTTAGATAATAAACCCTTTATAAAAGGATTATTACAACCACATCTTGTGATTAAAGTATTAAGTAAAAAACACAAAAAAAAAGTAAAACTACTACTACCTATATGATTTCTGTTAAAAGCAAAACTAATTAGAAAGTAAAACTATTAAAAAATTTCATATACTTAAAACCCATTAATATTAGCAGATGCAATAAAACTACTATGTAAGCACCAAAACACAAAAGAAAACTCTATGAGCAAACTACAACATAATGCACTAATACATGTTAGAAACCATAGAAAATACTTATGTAAGTACACACCATACATAGAAGATCATAAATAACTACATAAAACCTGTAAACACCATACTCAACTCACAACTGCAACCCACTCTTATGCCACAGAAAATCACTCGTACCGATGATTTTCTTTCTTTTCAGGGGGGAGGAATGTTACATTTCATAACCGACCTCTATATCTTTTCATCACCTGAGTGATGCATCATTCGCCCTCCATCTAATATCAATAAGATTTCCTCTCATTAAAATCCAACTATCCATTCAAACCCGCACTCTGCTTACAAAGCAATATTCCAAACATAACTTCCAATTCCGCATTCAATGCCTAATATCAAAATCATATTCTGCAATCAATGCAACATTAAATTCATTCAAAAGTAAAGCCTTCAAAATGAGTCATATCGCAGAATTAAATCGCTTCACCGTAGATTCCGCGGCGTTGACAAAAAACAGACGGACACCTGTTCGCCGTCGGCGCGGCCTCATATTCCAATAATATATGTTTACAAGTGTAAACATAAGTCGGTTTTCTTTGAAGATCGGCTCAATGGCAGCGGACTGCCAACATATGCGAAATAGGAATCAAATGACGGAACTCATCGTACGGGGTAATGGACTGAAATTAGATCGGTCAATGCTTTCGTACATCGTTTAAACGAATGAGTTGATGCGGTTGCAATTTTCGCAGGTAAACCAATTAAGAAATTGGTAAAACCTATATCGCTGCAATTTTTGCAGCGATTATTGAAAATTGCGAATTAAGAATGACAGGCAATTAACCCACAATTAGGCTACACGCGCTGGGTGGAAAAATTGCTCCATCTGCAGTTGCGGATAATTAAATTGGTATATAAGGTGGCTGCAAGTGAGTTGTAAGTCGCACAATAACGAAAGCAAGAAGACTGCAGCCAACCATAAGCAGAGCGGGTCTTCTTGCGAGTAAGTTATTCTAGGGAAGTGTAAAACAATAAGCACTGAAGGCTGCGGCCCAGTACAATTGAATAGTAGTTCTTTAGTCTCTCCTAATAAAAAATTAGTACACGTATAGGGATGGAAATTCCCAATTGATCCAATAAAGTCTAAACATAAAGTAAAGTGTTTTATTCCAAACCGAACGGTGAGGAAGGCAAACTGGCAAGTCGAGACCGCATAGAGAAGGACGAAAGCAGAAGTTGCCGTAAGTAATCTAAGACTAAAACTATATTTAATAACTAAATAATTAATGAAAATATCTGGGGTTACGCTCAGATATTTCATTCCAATAACCATAACCATAGTAACCATAACCCAGCTAACCCAATAGATTTTCAGATAACCAAATATTTAAATATTTAAATGTTTATATCGGAGATCAAACTTCGATATAACATTTTTGGCGACCGTGACAGGACTAGGGAAGCCCAAGTTTTGATAACTTGTAAGTGCTTTTAAAAAGCCTAGCCAATATAATAACTAACCTCAATTGTACTGGGCAAAAGACACCTTTCCCCGTCACTCGGAGCTGAGTCTGGCTTCGAGGGTACAAATTGATAAAACACATATTCTATCCAGAGCATTTGATTCGGTACAACGGTTTCTCCCAAAAGTAATGACAACCACTGCCAACAAATGATGCCATCGCAATTGTACCAGCATTATAACAAGCAAAACAAAGCAAAACAATATACAAAGCACTATCCAGCGGGCTTAACTTCGGACCATTCGTTCTAAACATAAAAATCAAATACTCTTCATATATACCATGTAAAAACGATAATATAATTACAAATATTTCAAACAAAACTAAATCGACGTAAAAGAATAATGAAACATAAGCAAACAAGTACAAGAGCAAACAAAAAGGAAGTTTTTAACCTCATTACTAAAACAAATCAACAAAAATCAAATCAAAACGGACACACCCCACAACTGGATGACTAGCAAAGAGTCAATTACTAAAGACTCCACCGAGACAGAAGACGCACCATCAACACCAGGACCCTCCGGATATTCACCAAGACGATCCGAGACAATAACAAGGGACCATCAAAAACGGACACACCCCACAACTGGATGATTAGCAAAGAGTCAATTACTAAAGACTCCACCGAGACGGAAGACGCACCATCAACACCAGGACCCTCCGGATATTCACCAAGACGACTGCGCAGCGGAACTATTATAAACAATACGGTAAGTCTATTAGATTATATTGAAAAACTGTGCGAGATAGAGCAAACCAACACAGGACTGTCGGTTAGGCATTACGACTCTTTAGACACACAATTACATAAAACTCACGAGGAAAGACTCGCTGCCATTTCCAAATTGAAGGACGCCACAGAAACGTTCAAAACTGATATAACAAATTTCCGAAACCTCGCGTCCTCTAGCGACCTAGATTTGAATAACCACGGATCTCCCTCCGGTGTGGGTGACAGTAGTTTTTCCCAAGTAACATTAGATTGGATTAACACCCCCCCTGGTCTAAATCTATCCTTAACTCCCCCTTGCAAACCCTTAAAATACCTCCACAATATGTCTGTAGATTATACGAAGATCGCCAAGCTAACATCCCAGCTTGTCCCAATATTTTCAGGCGGACAGGGCCCCCTAGTTAGCCACGACCTGCAAACCTTCCTAGGATGCTGTAGGAAGGTGATGGAATGCCTGTCTGTTGAGGAACACCCCGCGTTTTTGAACATTTTTTCCACGCGGTTACGAGGCGAGGCATACTTATTGATTGCCTCAAACCCCCCAACCACTTTCGAGGAGGTAGAAAGACTCTTGAATCAAACCTACCTACCTCGAGAGACCTACCAGGAGTTGGTAAACAAACTAATCACGATCCGACAGTTACCCTTGGAAGCCCTCATCACTTTTACCGCAAGGATAAAGCAGATGCTGATGCTTTGCAAGGAAGCTGCGGATCAAAAATACGGTGTGGCAGCCGCCCCCGCTGTGAAAGCACAGTTGGAGGACTTCGCAAAGAACGCCCTAAAAAGTGGCGTCAACAACTCACACCTCTGCCAGTATTTACTAACTCTGGGAGAAGGTACGATCGACGATCTAATACAGAAAGCCCTAGATATGGAAAAACTACAGCAAGCGGCATTCCAAACCCAACCATATGGCCTCATGACAGGGATTACTCAATTTTCTGAAAACTCTGATTACCTCCCCTCCACCCGCAGCTTTGCCACCCAACAAACTAAATTAAACACTCTAGCCATACCATTTAATCCAGCTGTGGCACAAGTCTCGAACATCCCCCATACCAATTTTCCACCACAGTACAGGGACAACGGTATTCCAGGGCACCAGCAGAATGATTTATCCGTTGATACTAAAAATCATCGTTCCCTTACAGCTAGGATAACCTGTAATTTCTGCCAGAAAAAAGGACACACTTACAGTGACTGTCTCACTCGAAAAAACACCCCTTTTTGCACGAACTGTAAGTCCAATACCCACGATATAAGGGACTGCAGGAAAACAACAAATCGTACTCATTTCGACATCCCACGCGAAAATAGAAACCCTTTTAGGGACAGAAATCCCAACAGAGTTGCATTCGTCAACAACCATACGCCACGACCTGGTTACACTCCGACAAACAATACACCCAGGGTCTACAATATACGAAAATCTTGTGACTTCTGCGGTAGACAAGGACATGACGTAATGGAATGTCGCCAAAAGATTAGATGGGAATCCCAGAACCAGGGAAACGTATTGAGGTCGAGCCAAAAATCCCCGGCTCGACAACATTAGGAAACAAAAACCACTCAGGGAACCACCAGCCACCTTCAGCCAGTGTACCCACCGTTAACCTACCCTTAGACATAAGTCAAAACGATAAGGTAAAATTGGTGGTGGACACAGGCGCCGAGGTGAGCATAATTACCCAACAAGTGCTAAAAACCAACAAAATCAAAACCAACAAAAATGACGCATGCACCCTCCAAACTCCATACGGCACAGGAAAAACCCTGGGAAGTTGCCAAGGAAACTTTAACTTAAAAACAAGACTCCCGTGGAAATTCCAGGTAGTACGCCAGATGCCCGGTTTGACCGAGGACGGACTACTGGGAAACGATTTCCTATCTAGAAATTGTAATATAGAAGGCCCTAAACGGCAACTCAGATTTCCACGTACTAAACAAAATCCGGAAGAGTTCAAGATCCCACTAAATTACAACACCAAACACACACGCCACGAAAGGGCAGCCGAAGAGAGGCAAATTATAGATAACGCGGGACCCAAAACGGTCAGATATACCGCCTGTAATACCCCCAAGGATTCTCCTACACAAGAGTCTGGCTGCGAAACCCCAGTGACGGTGGAAAGTTCTCATCTAGTGAAACTGGCGTTGCGAGATAATCTGAACACACCCAAAAGCTTCCAGAAGGTACAACAAAGCCCCACAAGAAAAAGGAAGGACAAACCATACCCAAACCAAAAATCGAGCAACGGGGACCGCCCCCACGCAACTGTACAAACAAGAGGCGCCACCGCCCCACCCCTCAACTCTGGAAAATCAAACAAGCTAGTAACAATTTCCAATTCATTAAACCCATTTAGAGAGTATCCTAAAAATCCCATGATAAACCCGGGCACACAGTCGTTGAACAATGACCACGGTTCGAATATCCAGAGCATTCGATACCTTTTCATAGAGAAGGAGTCTGCGGACGAACCAAACATCCATTCACGACACGACCAACTTAAACAGGAACTACACCTGTCCGAACATTTAACTCCAGAAGAAAGGGGATCCATCACCAAAATTTGCAAACAATATGCAGACATATTCCACTTGAAAGGTGACAAACTACCTCACACTGATACGGTAACACACGAAATACCCATCATACAGAACCAGGCACCAATTAATCAAAGGATGTACAGATTGCCTCAAACAAAAAGGCAAATAATAAACGATCAGGTAAAAGCAATGTTGGAAAACGACATTATTAAGCCAAGTAAAAGTCCTTGGAACTCACCCCTCCTTGTTGTTCCAAAGAAATCAGGACCAGACGGAGAAAGCAGGTGGCGAGTTGTGGTAGATTTTCGAAAACTAAACGAAAAAACCATCGGTGACGCCTACCCTCTGCCACGGATCGAAGATATACTCGACCAGTTAGGAAACTCCCGCTATTTTTCCACCCTGGATCTTGCCAGCGGTTATCACCAGGTATTGGTCGACCCCGAGGATCAACCCAAAACTGCGTTTAGCACAAACTACGGACACTACGAGTTTAAACGCATGCCGTTCGGTTTAAAAGGAGCTCCGGCCACTTTCCAAAGATTAATGAATCACGTCCTGGCGGGACTCCAAGGCCTCGAGTGTTTCGTATACCTGGATGACATCGTTATTTATGGTAAGGATTTGCTAGACCACAACGAAAAACTCGAAAAGGTCTTTACCAGGCTAAAACAACACAATTTAAGGCTACAGCCGGAGAAATGCAAATTCTTGCAAAGAGAGATAGCCTACTTGGGACATATATGCTCAGAAACGGGGGCACGCCCAAACCCCAGCACGACGGACAGTGTTAAAAAATTTCCAATCCCCAGAACAATCAAGCAAGTACAATCCTTCTTGGGACTTGCCAATTACTACCGAAAATTCATCCCAGAATTCTCTAAAATAGTACGTCCTTTAACGAGCCTCCTACGTAAAGATGTCAAGTTCACCTGGACGGAAAAGTGCCAAAAGGCATTCGATAAAATAAAAGAACTCCTTATTTCCCCACCACTACTGAGCTACCCCGACTTTGAACAGCCGTTCAACCTCACGACAGATGCAAGTCACGAGGCTATCGGTGCAGTACTCTCCCAAGGTAAAGTTGGAAAGGACCAACCCGTCGCCTATGCCAGCCGAACACTGAATAAGGCTGAACGTAATTATTCAACTATAGAGAAGGAACTGCTGGCCATTGTATGGGCTGTAAAGAATTTTCAATGCTATCTCCAAGGACGAAGATTTACCATCTATACAGATCACAAACCTCTAAAGGGCGTTTTTAATGTAAAGGACCCTACGACCCGTCTAGTACTGTTCCACCACAAACTATCCGAATTTGATTACCAAATCGTATACAAGCCGGGTAAGTATAATACAAACGCCGACGCTTTAAGCCGCATTACCCGGGAGGAAAGCAGAGGAGCAACTTTTTCGGAGCAACCTCAAAACCCTTCAGAAGAACCAGTCCAGCCCCAGCCACCCATTTGCCAGTGTAACATAATAACACGTTCACAGAACGAAACAAAGAGGACTCCAACACCTACACCCTTATCGGAAGACGCAGGAGTCACACCACCTGCACCCGAAGAGCTGCCGAAAGAAACGCAACCAACCTTTCACAAACAAGTTGAAGTTATTACTAACCCCAGTGAAATCGAAACAATCTTAAGGGATTTCCACGACGCTCCCCTCGGAGGACACCAGGGAGTAATGAAAACCTATAAAAAGGTTCGTAGGAGGTATTGGTGGCGGCACATGCTTAGGGACATTAAAGGATATATTAGGAAATGTAAAAAGTGTCAAACCATGAAAGCTGCGCCCCCCCTACGAATGCCAATGATGATCACAGACATCGCTGAAAAACCGTTTGATAAGGTATATTTGGATATTGTCGGCCCTTTAGAACAATCACACAGTGGAAATATATATATATTGACCTTTCAAGATAATCTAACCAAATTTTTGGACTGCTATGCAATACCAAATGCAGAGGCGCAAACTGTAGCCCAAGTTGTTTTCGACCAGATCGTCACCCGTTACGGCATACCAAGACAGTTGGTCACCGACCAAGGTACTAATTTTCTCAGTGACGTATTCAAAGGGTTGTGCAGGTTGTTAAAAATAAAGAAATTGCAAACGTCCGCATACCACCCACAATCTAACGGCGCTCTCGAGCGGGCCCATCGACCATTAGTGGAATACCTACGCAGTATAGTCGACGAAAATCCCAAGTCATGGGACCAGTTTCTGCGGAC
Source organism: Microdon myrmicae (assembly GCA_963931805.1). NCBI lineage: Eukaryota > Metazoa > Arthropoda > Insecta > Diptera > Syrphidae > Microdon > Microdon myrmicae. The sequence goes on along the minus strand of OZ007501.1, from coordinate 96,125,767 downwards.
AGCCACGTTCGTATACAACAGTAGCTGCCATGACAGCACTAAACTCACCCCTATGGACTGCCTGTACGGTTTTACACCAGAAGTACCTTCAAACCTGAAACGAGGACCCGAACCCCTCTACAATCATGAAAGCTATTACCACCAACTAAGGTATAAGCTCCAGAAAACTTATGCTATCGCGAAACGAAACTTGTTAACCAGCAAATATCGTTCAAAGGCCCACTATGACAAATTAGTGAGACCCCACAATTTCCATGTGGGCGACCAGGTACTTATCAAAATCGAGAACCGAAAAGGGAAACTGGCACCCCTATGGAAAGGACCATACCTCGTTACAGCAGTGCAAGGACCCGTAAACACTACCATTAAAATGGGTAAAAAACCGGTAGTGGTACACAACAATCGTTTAAAACCATATTACGAATAAATAAAAAAAAAATATATATATAAAAAAAAAAAAATTTGCAGGTAACTCTCCCATTTTCAATCCACAGAATATGTTCCCCTTGGTCCTACTTATTATGGCTCTAGGAGCAAGGATCGGAGTAGGCGCGCAGGCACAAGTGACACAAATAAGTGGCAAAGCCGGTATTCACGCTGAAAGAATAGGAACTTTCCAGCATTCGTTACGCACATGGGGACTGGCAATTCATTTAGAGGGCAACGGAATGTTAGAGGAGTTATACACATTGGAAAAATCAATACAAACTTTTTACGAGACCTGCCAAAATGGGACAATACAAAACTTATACAAACTCAGGCATCTTAAGCCTCACTGCGATTTGGCAAACAGAATTTTGGCAGATTTGCGCTCTAGGGTGAAACAGAATCAGCAGGTTTTGCAGAATTTATTCCCAGTACAAACCCGCAAAAGGAGAGGCGTGTTGAATATCGTGGGGGAAGTAACCAACGCATTGTTTGGTATCATGGACGACAAAGAGGCCCAAATGATACATACCTCCATACAAGATCTGCAAAATAATCAACAATCTATAACACATGCAGTGAACAACCAACTAACGGTTATCACAAACATAGGGAAGAGTTTAAATATCTCTGCGGGAAAAATAAACGAAAACTTCCTGCGGTTGGAAGAAGAATTGACCAATCTAAGAAACCAGGAAAACAACCTGACGAAGTTGGAGCTAGTGACCAATACCATTGATAGAAAAATCACCTTTTTCACTATGGAACTAGTGAGTCTTGAATTTAGACAAAACCAACTCCTAGATATAATCAATGATGCGAAATTGGGTACCCTACATCGATCCATACTGACCACCACGGAGTTGGGAACCGCTCTACGTGACATACAGCTAGAATCAATGGATGATTTCAGATTTCCGTTTAAATTAAACGCAGTTTTCCCCAGCGTACTGGAGAAACTAGCGGATGTCAAATTGCAATATGCCCATAACGAACTGGTAATAATGGTTAATGTACCTTTAATCTCAGGAGAATACGAATTCTACCAACTTACACCGATACCGGTCAGATCAAAGGAAATTCATTGGTACGTCCAGGTCGATGAACCTTTCTTGGCTTTTAATCCAATTAGGAGGGAATATGTTTTCCTGAATGCCGACAGTTTCCATCAATGCATAAACTACAAAGACGATACTTTCTTGGGCAGACGAAATCTGGTAATTAGAAACGAAAATTTCCAGAACTGCGTAATTGGTTTGTTCTCCGGTAGCAGTTTCCCTAACAATTGCAATATTCATATATTCAACTCCACCCGGGAAATCTGGTATAGTTTGAGTTCGTCAAACGCCTGGCTGTTTGTGGTGCCCGATGATACTCGACTGAAGCTAATCTGTGGCCCGGATCTGCAGAGCCTGACCATTAAGGGTGCCGGAATACTCAGTCTCGATGCAGGATGCAAAGCTATGTCCCCCGAAGCCACATTGGTAGCAGAGCAAAGGAGAATAAAAAGGTCGAACTTGACACTGTATTTTAGTTCGGACTTCGTGAATACAATTAAGGTACCAGATATGGAAATCAGGCCAAAACCAAGCAACAGAGATTTAAATAATATCGGATTCGAGTTCGCCTCGAACAGTGTCCCACTAGACATAAAGCAGCACGAGAGCCACCACGGGGGCCCAAGAACTTCATACCTTACCGGCCCTTACATGTTCATGTACGCAGTCTCATCAGCATTGGTATTATGGTTGCTCTACCGATTGGGGAGAACTATACGCGCCAAATCAAAACACCGGTCAAAAAAGGAAACAATAAGTACTTTACCTCAGGTTCCCATTTACTTATCCAAAGGTCATAGCCTCCCAAACATCCCAGTACATCTCGGTGAAGAACCTAAACCCTTGCCTAAACCCACGCCGTTAGGGAGAACAATAAATTTAGTAATATGATTACTATTAAAAGTAAACTAATTAGAAAAAATAAAACCATTAGATAAATAATTTCATGTACTATTAAAATTGCAAATAAGCCAACCACTGTCGTACAAAAGTTTTTCTTTACTGATAAAATTAAATTAAAAATATATATATACAGATAGTAAAAATTAAAACAAAGATTTGTTAATAAGGAATATCTATTATAAAAAAAAAAAAATATACAGATAGTTACACAAAAACTAATAAAACACAAAGAAGGAGAGAAATATAATTGATTACAAATTATAAAGAAAATAAAAAATGCGAATATAAATACTTTCATTCATTATTACCACTAATGTTAAAATTAATAAATAAACAGGGTTGGACAAACAATCGCTACACAAAAAAAAAAAAAAAAAAAAAAAACACAATTGTTAATAATTATTTAATAGACTATAAGAAAACATTTATATATATATACCAAGGAAAATCATCAATTCATATATATCATTCATTAATTACGTATATACATAATTTACACATATACAAAGAAAATTTTAAATTACAAATTGTAAATAATTAATTACTTACATACAGATTATGAAGAAAAACAAAAACTGTTGATAAGTAATATCTATTACACCAAAATTATACAGATAGCGAAGGAAATTGTTAGATAATAAACCCTTTATAAAAGGATTATTACAACCACATCTTGTGATTAAAGTATTAAGTAAAAAACACAAAAAAAAAGTAAAACTACTACTACCTATATGATTTCTGTTAAAAGCAAAACTAATTAGAAAGTAAAACTATTAAAAAATTTCATATACTTAAAACCCATTAATATTAGCAGATGCAATAAAACTACTATGTAAGCACCAAAACACAAAAGAAAACTCTATGAGCAAACTACAACATAATGCACTAATACATGTTAGAAACCATAGAAAATACTTATGTAAGTACACACCATACATAGAAGATCATAAATAACTACATAAAACCTGTAAACACCATACTCAACTCACAACTGCAACCCACTCTTATGCCACAGAAAATCACTCGTACCGATGATTTTCTTTCTTTTCAGGGGGGAGGAATGTTACATTTCATAACCGACCTCTATATCTTTTCATCACCTGAGTGATGCATCATTCGCCCTCCATCTAATATCAATAAGATTTCCTCTCATTAAAATCCAACTATCCATTCAAACCCGCACTCTGCTTACAAAGCAATATTCCAAACATAACTTCCAATTCCGCATTCAATGCCTAATATCAAAATCATATTCTGCAATCAATGCAACATTAAATTCATTCAAAAGTAAAGCCTTCAAAATGAGTCATATCGCAGAATTAAATCGCTTCACCGTAGATTCCGCGGCGTTGACAAAAAACAGACGGACACCTGTTCGCCGTCGGCGCGGCCTCATATTCCAATAATATATGTTTACAAGTGTAAACATAAGTCGGTTTTCTTTGAAGATCGGCTCAATGGCAGCGGACTGCCAACATATGCGAAATAGGAATCAAATGACGGAACTTATCGTACGGGGTAATGGACTGAAATTAGATCGGTCAATGCTTTCGTACATCGTTTAAACGAATGAGTTGATGCGGTTGCAATTTTCGCAGGTAAACCAATTAAGAAATTGGTAAAACCTATATCGCTGCAATTTTTGCAGCGATTATTGAAAATTGCGAATTAAGAATGACAGGCAATTAACCCCCAATTAGGCTACACGCGCTGGGTGGAAAAATTGCTCCATCTGCAGTTGCGGATAATTAAATTGGTATATAAGGTGGCTGCAAGTGAGTTGTAAGTCGCACAATAACGAAAGCAAGAAGACTGCAGCCAACCATAAGCAGAGCGGGTCTTCTTGCGAGTAAGTTATTCTAGGGAAGTGTAAAACAATAAGCACTGAAGGCTGCGGCCCAGTACAATTGAATAGTAGTTCTTTAGTCTCTCCTAATAAAAAATTAGTACACGTATAGGGATGGAAATTCCCAATTGATCCAATAAAGTCTAAACATAAAGTAAAGTGTTTTATTCCAAACCGAACGGTGAGGAAGGCAAACTGGCAAGTCGAGACCGCATAGAGAAGGACGAAAGCAGAAGTTGCCGTAAGTAATCTAAGACTAAAACTATATTTAATAACTAAATAATTAATGAAAATATCTGGGGTTACGCTCAGATATTTCATTCCAATAACCATAACCATAGTAACCATAACCCAGCTAACCCAATAGATTTTCAGATAACCAAATATTTAAATATTTAAATGTTTATATCGGAGATCAAACTTCGATATAACAAGACTGACTGATTGGGCATAACTGCCAATTCAAAAAGGCACGCTATGACCTCATCGATGGTGAGAATCGTCCAGCTGGTGCCAGCTGCTGCGTAACTGGTATATACTGCGAATGTACTAGATTTCTCCAGTACATTCCAGCATATTCAATTGCCAATCCGCAACATTCCGCCCGCCTTCGCCAATCATTGGCGAATCATTTTGTTCCAGAGGACGGTGGCTAGGGGCCGGGAGTGTGCGGTCTGCTGATGGCAATTGGTCTTGGTCGTTGAGTCTATGGTGGTCGGATGTTGCTGTCCACTGTCACGTGGATGGTCGGTTGGGACGGGGCCGCCCGCCCTGAGGAGCGCTGAAGGCCTGGCGGTCTGAGATGGCCTGTAGGGTAGATGGCGACAGGATGATCTTTTCCACTGAAGGCGTCCGGTAACTTTTGTGGCCACGGAACCGGCCACTTGATCTGGGTCGGATTTGTAAGTTCGCAACCCACGGTCTATGACCACGTGATGACTGGTGAAGTGGCTCGCTATATCGAGGCCCGTGGTGGTGAAAGGTGATGCGCCCGTTGGCGCCCGTCCGAAGTTAGTAGCCGGCGGGATGCGGCCGCTGGCGTGTGAGCTGTCGCGTGGAGTGTGGCGCGATGTCGTCCCTGGCACTGCCCGCGTGGCCTGGCGGAATGGCAACCACGGGCCAAGTGCCTCTCGGAATCGTTGGAGTGCAGCCTCTGTTGATGCACTGAGAGGCGTGCTTTCTTGTTGGAGTTCGAGAGACCGCTGGTTGCTGGGGAGCGCCGCCCGTCAAGCGGGGCCTTGCGCGCCCCTGGTCCTATTGTGGTGGCTGCACGTGGCAGCGGTTGGCCTGGGTTGTTTTGGAACCGGGCAGGAGCTTGACCACGTGGTGTCCTGGGTGTGGTGGGATGCCTTGAAGTGTTCGAGTGGGTAAGCTCCTGGTTCCTCGATTGCCTCTTGCCGCTGCAATGGTTCAGCGGGCGGGGGGTATGTCTTGTAGTTGGGTCGCGCAAGTGATCGGTGCCTGGTAGTTGCATGGGCCTCGTAGGTGGCCCCTGGGGCCGATACCGGCGAGGCCTCTTTTTGGTCTTCTGACGGGAGCTGCGATCATCCGTCGTAGGGTCGGCCAGTTCCTCTGGGTCGGAGTTGTAAATTCGCAACCCACGAGGAATGGCCGGTGACAGGCCTTGTCACCGTTAGGCTGGATGATATGGTGGGTGCTGCGCCTGTGAGCACCCATCCCAGTTCAGTGGCCTGCGCGACGAGGCCGGAACGTGGGTCCTTCCTTAGACCCTCTAGAATGAGAGTGGGGTACATGTCTCCCCCAATGATCATGTCCAACTTATCGGCGGAGGCGATGTTTGGATCTGCATGTTCTAGATCCACCACGAACGAGAGATCCCTCGTCGTTGATTGTGGTGGTGGCTCATATGCTGACAGCCCTGACAGGATGAAGGGCCTCAGTGTCCACTGTTTGGAGCCGTGGAGGCGAGGAGTGCTGTTGATGGCGGTTTGAGTCATTGTGGCAAGGCCACGAGTACCCCCAACACTGTAGATGGGGGCCGATGATGCTTGGCGTCGGAGGTGCAACCTTCGGGCGAGTGACGATGAAATGAAGGTGCCGCTGGAGCAGGCGTCCAGGGGCGCACGGACTTCAATTCTCCGTTGGTTCTCCGACGTCACGGTGACTTTCGCTGTTGGTAGCAACGCGGAATGCTGTGAAGGGGTGCTGACTGTGTGTGCGCAGGCCCCTTCATGACGGTCGATCCGGGGGGCGGGTCCTTTGGCCCGGAGCGGCGGTGAGATTGTCCCGTCGATGGCGGTAGTCAAGACATGCAGCAGAGTGTGATGTCTCCCCCGGCATCGACGGCACGTCTTGCTGGAATGGCAGTCGCGTAGGCGGTAGCGACCCAAACAGTTGGTGCACAGGTTTCTTTTGTGTGCGAAGGACCTCCGACGGCCAGGTGTGAGTGATCGGAAGCCCCCGCAAGCGTAGATATGGTGTGAGGCCCCGCAGAATGTGCATGGAGCCTGTTGCCTTAGGGGTTCCGGCGGTAGTCCGTGTATCGGGACACGGGTCTGGTTGATCATTGGGCCGGCGGCATTCTGGTCTGTTTCTTGGTCGGGACTCACTGGTCTGGGGTGCGGTTCCTTTTCCGCTGGCTTGGTGGCGACCATTGGCAGCTGCACTGGGGGCAGCTCGCTAGGGTGGCGACGATTGGCGCTGTTGGCCATGGTTGGGGAGGCTGAATCGAGAGCGTACTGGGCCTCGAGGAGCTTCGTCTGGTCCTCGAGGTATATCTCTTCGGTCTCACCGATGAAGTCCTCCGCGAAGCAGTGATGCTGTTGGTACTTAGGGGACGCCATGTAAATGATTTGGTTATGCCGCCTGCGGATGGCTTCCCATTCGGTGTGGAGGTCTCGTTTTGTGGCCTCGATTGCTGTCGGACTTGTTTGTCCCTTGTCCTGCAGGTTGAGGAAGGTGCGAGCGATGGTGTCCTGTGCCGCGAACTGAGCGGCGATGAGTTCCTCAATCGTGATTTGTTCATTGATAGGTTGGTTGGGTTCATTGCCCTTCTGGGGTGGTTCCGCAATGGTTGTCGTCACGGCTTCGGTGTCCCTACGGGGGAATTTTCCGGGTGCATCATCCGTGATGACGATCCGGGTGGGGGGCCGGGCGACATGCGCATGTCAGGTGGTGGTGGAGTTTCCGGGCGCCGTACAGCTGGCCGGAACATCATTGGCGGCGAAAGACTTGCTGGCGGGGAGATGGCCGGTGCACCAGTCCGAGGAGCATCGTTATCAGGTTTCGGCGTCGAATCACTTTCCCCGTCAGCGGTTTTACTCGATGTATCACTTTCTTCCTGCTTGTGACTCTCACTGTGGTTAGGCTTAGGGTCCTATTCCTTTCCCCGTTTCCTTTGAGCACTCTCCGTTCCCTTCAGGGATTCACCAGTATTTTGTCCGGATATCGCCAGCATTCGCTGCTGCACTGGGCTTGGCTTCGGTAGATCGGCTTCTAGCTTTGCCTGTGGTTTCCTTTCACATATTTTTGTTGCCAAGTCCTTTTGACTCAATCCTTTCCCTTGACGTCGCTGTTGAATGATCTTGCCGACTTCTAAAGGTATTTTTTCATGTTTAAGTTCTTCAGTTTCCCTGTCCAATTTAGCCGTGTTTTTAGTGTTGATGTGCTGCTTATTAGTACCGGCACGAAATTTCGGTTGAGTATCCGCTTGAACGCCCTGTCGACGTGCCTGATTAATAGCATTTTTCGTTTTGAGGGCGGGTGATTTCGGAGCCCGTTTACGTAAAACCGTAACTGTGTCCCAGTCAGACATCTTGGGTTTGTTTCACAGACGATTGGATTGAAAATTAAATTGATACTTCAGCAAATGTTGCTGCTTGCTTGATTATGAATAACAGATACAAAACGTTTAGTAATACCTTCAGATCCTACAGATATTATGATTTCATGAATGTTGCAGCTTCAGTTCCTTGATTTGTGTCGAGGTGACTGGCAGTTGTCGATCTAGTTGCAGTGTCTACAACTGATGGTGCACTATCTGTAGTGTGTTGTGGTTTTGGCGCTCTTTTGGGTGGCGATGATGTACAATTTTCAATGCTCGTTCTATTTTTAGGTGACGTAACCTTTCCTTTCAGTTTTGTATGGATAGATACATCTGTATGTATTTTACTTAAGGGATGAAATTAAAGTGGTCACACTTTAAGGGCACTTCGAAGTTTTAATGATCTTCTGACGTGTGTACCTGTCACAGGTAAGTTGTGCCGCGAACTGGGCGGCGATGGTGTAGATCCAAATAGGCACTGGATCCGGCTTGAAGGACCAGAAAATGTTGATTGAAGTGGTACGCGTTTCGTTGGCCGCCGATGAACGGTCACAACGAACAATAGCTGTCGCAAAGGGGAGAGAGCAGCGCGGTCAATGTAGAAGAGCACGTCACCAGTTGAACTGGAACCAATTAATAATAACACGTTGTTCTCTATTGTAATGTCAAGTTATTCTTTATTGCTTAGGGAACGCTATTATGCACAATGAATGGTATTTTGCGGATGGCAACGACTGGGAATGGTTTACTATTCCGTTTGGCTGTGTGCGCGCCGCGAAGGTTGATTGCAGACTGACTCATTGGGCATAACTGCCAATTCAAAAAGGAACGCTATGACCTCATCGATGGTGAGAATCGGCCAGCTGGTGCCAGCTACTGCGTAACTGGTATACACTGCGAATGTACTAGATTTCTCCAGTACATTCCAGCACATTCAATTGCCAATCCGCAACAGTTACCTTCGGTTATTGTATTTGAATATATATATAAAGGTTTTACGAGGAAACAGGGTCGCAGGTTGACAGAAAGTTCCTAATGTCTTTTGTTCGATTCGTTCCGGCCGAGCTGGTTTAGACGGCGCGTCAGCAAAACAGCCATACCTCCCAAAATAATTTGAATTTTCTAAAATCCTCTTAAAGACATACTCTTAGAGTGTTAAGCTTTGAAAATATGTAAAACAAAAAAAAAGATTTTTTCAAATTTCTAGACTAGAATAACCCCTTAAATATCTGCGAACAATACTAACAGCGGGTAACGAAATGTTAAAAGAAATCAACCAAAAGCTGCATTCCGACAACGCAAGTTGTTACGCAGTTAACGCACAGCTAAAATCGAGACTGTTGCCACGTAATACAAAATTTCGTATTTATAAAACAATAATTATGCCGATATGTTAATACTGATGTGAACATGGGCGCTTACACAAAGAGAAGAGAACAATTTTCAAGTATCGGAGAATTATGCTTTAAAGAGTATCTTTGGATGGTACGCGGGACAATGGAAGAAACTACACAATCTTGAATTGCAAGAGCTATAGCTCAACCATTGTCAGAACCAGGTCGCGAAAAATAAGATGGATCGATTATGTAGCGAGAATGGGTAACGAAAGGACAATTCACAGAATTCTTGACGGAAGACCAACGGGAAAGAGACCAGTGGGGAGATCGCGGCAGATGTGGGACGATAATGGAAGAAATTGGATCAGGTGGCGAAACATGGAGGGGAACTGCACGGGGAAGGACACGGTGGCGTAGCCGAGTTAGTGAAATCATGAACTTTCGGGTACTAACAGACCAATAAAGCACAGTAGTAGTTGTTGAATAGCCGCAACAAATATATTGAAGTTATACCAGTATTTTTTCAATAAAAAAATCGGGTTCATACATGCCAATAAGTAATAAGAACTTTAAGAGGTTCGTCATGGCATAACCGGGCTCGCTGTCGAGGTTCTGCCCACGCTCGACTAGCGACGGCATTTTGTAACATCAGGGGCATCGGTTTCACTAATATGAATGTAAACGCCGTTCACCAATATTTGCAAACAACGAAACCTGATATCCTTGCCCTAACTGAGACCCAGGTCGATTCGTCAACTGATTCGACATATCTTCGTTGCTCAGGATACGACTTACATTCGAGATGTCGTTTTAAGAGCGGAGTCTGCGTCTTCGGCCGGTTCAATCTGGATTGCCAGAGGATGGAGGCGTTGGAACCCAATAATATGGACATCATATGGTTGAGGGTCGTGCTGAGGAATTCCGTTAAATTTCTTTATTGTCTTTACCGTTCCCCGAATGATGATCGACCGGCGACATTTTTCGGGCATCTTTCACATACCGTCGACTGGATACAGATCAACCACCCAGCTTCTGAAATTGTTGTCCTTGGCGATTTAATGTGCACAATTCCGTCTGGTTTTTACATTCTAACAGAAGCGACGAGGCTGGGAGGCTGGCGGAGATGTTTGCTGTAAGCCACAACTTGACTCTCTCTCAATGGCACTCTAATCCCACCGATGTGGACAGAATAAATTTTGTTAGAATCAGAAACGCGTGCAACTAGGCGATTGATACCGCGAAGAAGGCTCACAACGACAGGGTGATCAATAGGCTCCTTCGATGCTCAACTGGTTCGCGCTCCTTCTGGTCAATAGCAAAAGCTTCGGATCCTCCTCTTTCCCTCCGTTGGTGACAGACAGCGGGACGTTAGTCACGAATTCAAAGGATAAAGCTAATGTGCTCGCGAATTTATTTTCCGCGAATTCAAACCTCGATCCCGGTCTTTTGGAGCCACCTGTGATCTCGCCGGTATGGTCTTCGATGCGGGATGTGAGATTTCGTCCGCGTACTATAGAACGCATTCTACGTGAACTGGATTGTAGGAAGGCAACCGGCCTGGACGGAATACCAGCAATAGTCCTTAAGAACTGTACTCCAGAACTATCGCCGGTTCTTGGCAGACTCTTCCGCTTATCTTATGCACGGAGGACCTGTGGGGAGGAAGTATTGTGCCTAACACGGACACTCGGTTCACTTCCATCCCCATTGTCTATTGTTCACGCGGACACTGCTCACAACGCAAGGGGGAAGAAAACGATGGTTGACCTTCGCGACCAACCGGACACAACACAGAAACAAAAACACTCAGGCGATGTATTTATGCACAAACTTTTTTTATTGCCAATGGTCTTTACTTATAACTTATTATTAATGTTGAATGATTTTTACAAATTCTGAACTATTACACACGAACTGCGGCACAAACCCGCCAAACAATTGGAAACCGACAAGTTCGAAATACCTCCCACGACTCCGGTTATACTATATTCGCGTGTCTGCAGCGCTACAGACAGCGGGAGCGGCATGTGACCAGCGTTGTCAATGGATGGAAAACGACTTAACGATATTCAATCGTTGTCGAAAGAAATTCAGCCAGTGAAGCTGGCTCTCTTAAATTAAGGATGAATTTCCTGTTGCAAGAGAGACGTAGACGTTGGGGTAACCAACAGATCTCATACAGAATATCGCCACAGTACACATGTATGTGTGTACACTGGTTCTTTTATGGATCAAAGCCATGGGAAAGACTCTAAACAAAAAAAGGGATAATGTGCATTCATGGGATGCGAGTCTGGTAAAGCAAACAAAACCGAAACTCGTCAGATGCTAATTGGATCTTTGTTTGAGATGTGCGCCGCGGCTAAATAAATAGACGCAACGCATCGAAGAAATGGTGTTAATGGATTTTGGCTAGATTACCGGGAAATGGTGTTTATGGCATCACTGGTAAGGGTAAGTATTGAATTCCTATTTGCATTTGCTGATGCTGTAGGATTTAATTGGTGCCAAGAGATGCGTGTATTTGTTTAGGTCCCTTGGGTGTAGGTCGCCAGCCAATGTGTTTGTCTGGTAATTTATGATACACATGATGAAGCTGGGATAAGCCAACTCAAGGGTAATATTTCCTGATTATACGGTTACAGTATATGTGAACCGATAAGTTTTCTTTTCAGGAATATGCTGTTTGGAACAGAATTCCTAAGAGGAATTTTGCATTCGAATAAATGAATGCAGGTAAGAATTCTCTTCCAGGAGCTTTTAGGGAAATACATTTGGTGAATTTTATTGCGTGAAGCTTTTACAGGTGCTTAATGCGATTGCATTAGCAGACAGTTAATACAGACTGGATGGAAGTTATGGGGGTTTTGTAGGTAAGTGAACCGTGGGGTTTGGCGGAACCGCTACAGACCTTTCCTGCCTGCTGGAAAATCGCTCGAGTTCAGCCAATCCCAAAGATGGGAAAAAAGTGTCTCCCACAAAATTACCGACCCATAACATTATTGTCTGTGTTATCTAAGGTGATGGAAAAAGTCATTAATACTGGGTTAATTAAGTATTTGGAGTGCAACGGACTTCTGAATGATCGTAAATACAGATTCCGTGGCGGGCGGTCCACGGGAGACCTTTTGTCACTTATAACCGATATAAGGACATCTGCGCTTAAGGGGAATGGTGAATCAAGGGCGGTCGCATTGGATATCTCCAAGGCTTTTAACAGCCTCTGGCTCGGGGCATTGCTGAGCAAACTTCTTTCATATGGACTTTCCCAACAGCTTTGCGACTGGACGAAGAGCTTCCTCGAAAATCAACCCATCCGAGTTGTTGTGGACGGCGAGTGTTCGGATCTGTATCCTGTTAATTCGGGGGTGCCCCAAGGTTCTATTTTAGTTCCAACCTTGATTTTGCTTCACACAAATGATTTGTTGGAGACGACGGATAACGACGTGTTCAGTTTTGCGGACGATAGTACGAGTGTTCGGCCGATTGGTTCATCAACGTCGCACCAGCTGAGATGTAGACAGATTGACTCTGAATCAGGATCTAGATAAGTTCCTGTAGTGGGGAAGGGCCAATCTCGTCGACTTCAATGCAGCGAAAACACAATATATAACATTTACAAAGAAAAGTGGATCATCGTTTCCACAGCTGAAGATGAATGCCCGGGCCCTCGAGGCCGGGGAAAGATTGAAATTGCTCGGCGTCACGGTCTATGGAAATGTATCATGGCATAAACACGTGTCGAGCATCGCCAGGTCAGCTTCAGGAAAACTGAGCTATCTTTTTAGAGCCAAGAAATATTTTACTCCGGCCCAACTTCTCCTGTCATCATCATCATCGGCACTACAACCGGGATCCGGTCTTGGCCTTATTTAGCAAGTCTCTCCACCGAGACTTGTTCATTTCTCCATAATAATTCGTTTTTCCGGGCGAGGTTATTAGCCTTGCGCCATTCTTCTCCTGTATAAATCCCAAATTAGACCCGCGCTCGAATATTGCTCTCATGTTTGGAGCTGGGCTCCTAAACATACCCTCGACCTACTTGAGAGCATACAGAGACGAGCGATCCGCCTGATCGGAGACTCTGCACTGACGTTGGGACTACAGCCGCTATCACGCTGTATCGTCGCTAGGTAGAGCTTAGTTCCTTTGTAAAGAAACGCAAGGGTACCATTATATCCTTACTCAAGTTTAGTGGGGTTACCACCCCATTTATTGGCTTAATTCAAGGAATATAAGTACTTATAAGCTAAACTATATATAACCTTACAAACTAAAGAACGTAAGAACTAGCTTAACTAAGCTTAACCTAAGGTAAACATAACATATTATGAACGCAAGCATAGGAGCGAGAGGTGGGGGCAAGTTAGAGAGGAACGTGTAGAAAGCGCCGCTTAAGAATGGTTTAGGGGGCGGTGCTTGAGAGTATGGGTAGAGAGGTCAAAGTCGAACAAGATGGAGTTGGAGTTGACATTTCTCAGCATCCGCGAAAGGTGCTCATTGAAATCATAAGAGGTGCGGTGAGGAGGAATGTAGAGAAGGCGAGGATTACGCGTATTTCTAGAGTTTGTGTTCAGAGGAATTATGTTAAGGAAGGAGGGGCAGTCGATCGAGACGGAGAGGAGTCGATGGATGAACAGTATATCAGCCAGGACCCTGTACAGGGTTCTGAGGTTGATTAATTTGAGGCGGTTAATGTACGGGGGCAGGATTAGGGTGTTTTCCCATCCTAGTCCTCGGTGAGCAAACCGAAGGCAGCGACGTTGAATACTTTCGATTCTACGGATATGGGTCTTGTAATAATGGGGCCATGCCTGGCTAGCATATTCTAGCAGTGGATGGACGAAGGTAAGGTAAAGGGATCGAGTTACGTAGGGGTCGAAGAATTCCTAAGACCATCGTTTCACGAACCCGAGAGCATAGTTGGTTTTCCGGGTCGCCTCGTCAATGTCAGAGACGAAGTTAAGCTTTCTGTTGCAAAGGATCCCGAAGTCTCGATTATATTGGACAATGGTTAAGGATTGGTTATGAAGGGAATAGGGACGCGAGGATGAGTGAATTCACTTACGGGAAAAGGTTATAGTTTGGCATTTGGCGATGTTAAGTACAAATCAATTTTTATCACACCAAGTCGAGAAGTTGTCATGGTCTGACTACTGCTGCAATCTAAGTGGTGACTCGATGATCTTGTATATCTTGGTGTCATCAGGGTATAGGGACAAGCAGGAATTGTTAATGACCTTATCAATGTCATTAGTGGCAAGTAATTAATCACCCTATCGGAAGATGTCATAATTTTTGAAAATGGCGTTTTACGTCAATCATATTTGACATTCGTGAACTAGACAGCTGCAGTCATGTCTTAACTTAACAGAAAAAATCGTAAAGATCCAAATAAAGATTCACATCACTCAAAATCCGTTCCTGGTGTCGTGGCAGTGGGGTCATAGCTAAGTAAGCTCACTGCCACTTACTAGGAACATGAAGAAGGGTTGCTATGCGTGCATAGAGAATTTGTTTCAAAGAATTCCTGCCGTACAGGCTGAGTTAGATTCCTCGGTTGCTGTGTATACTGAGAAATCGGTTTCGGGGGCATAACCAAGTATGGGCATGGGTTGTCGGTTAGACAAAGGAATATGGATCTTGATCGTTGCGATGGTTTGTTTCGTGGAAGTCGACGCATCGTCTTGGCGACTTACCAGTAAGGAGAATTAGTATTGTTTCAATTGGGTTAGGTAGGATGGGAGCCGGAATGGTTTTCGGGGAAACTAAATGCTGCTTGGACACAAGCGAGAAAAATAGTTTAAGTAGGAAGTGAGCCGGAATGGTTTTCGGAGAAAACTAAATGCGGTTTGGTGTAGATGAGACAGATGATTTAAAATGTATTCTGTTGTGGGATTCAGGGTATATTCTGTTGTATGTTTTACAAATGCATTCTACTACAGATTGGGAAATATGAATGAATGAGTGAATATGAAATATGAATTCTTTGCAAGTTTGGGGATGTATGCGATTGCAGATTTGGGAATGGATGCTGTTGCAGATTGGGAAGTGTATTCTTTGCGAGTTCGGAATGAGAGAGTTGGGTTACGATGACGCGCTGTTAGCGGTCGAAGTTAGGTAGGAATTGTGGGTTGGTTCTCCGTGTGATATAGAGAACCCCCACACTACCATTTTCTGAAGAGGAGATGCCTATTAAATGGGAGTTTATGCAGGATAATGACCCCAAGCACACCCCAAAATTGGCTAAAGAATGGTTTCTTCAAAACAAAGTCGATGTTATGGAGTGGCCATCGCAGTCCCCTGATCTTAACCCAATAGAACACCTATGGGGCATTCTTAAGCGCAATATCGGAGAGTGCAAAGCCAAAAATAAGGAAGAACTTTGGTCCAAAATAAAAGATGAATGGTACTCTATACCATCCGCGACTTGTACCAAACTAGTCAATTCCATGGGACGAAGACGCAAAGCACTCATTAAAAAGAAAAGTGCAACAACTAAGTATTAAAACGATATGAAACACTTTTACTGAAAATTAATTCTTCACAGAACGCAAACAAAAAACTAATCTGTTTCTATTATTTTTTCCAGGCAAATCCAAGGAAAAACGGAATCAATAATTTTTTTCACTATTTCTCGCTTTTTTTTATTAAAAATTTAGTATTTCTATCATGTATTACAGTGTACCAAATCTATTAGTATATTTTTATTTCTTATCTTTCCCCAAATACATTTGTTTCTATTATTTGTTCCACCACTGTATGTGTCTGGAAAGTATTCTCCAGAATGGGTTTATTCCCCCAGAAGTGCAGTAAAAATGACCTTATTTCGGAAGTATTCTATTCCAATGATATGTATCTGGAGAGTTCTCGCCAGAATGGGTTTATTCCCCCAGAAGCCTTCCCTTTCTTGGATAGAAAACGATTTATCCAAGGCAAACATCGAGTCTCAATTATTTACTACGCTCTCCGCGGTACCAGGGATAAAGAAATTCTGCATGATAGCGATATCTCTAATTTAATTAGTGAAAGAGAAAAATGCAGAAGAGGCCGATCTCATCCCAACGGGGGTGGTATGACGATGAGAGGACTATACGTCCCCAAACATAGTTTGCGTCTCAGGCGCAGCGCTTTCCTTCCTCATCCCGCATTCCTAATTACTTTTTATTTTTATTTTTTGTTTATATTTGTACGTTTTGTTTCATTTTTTAATTTTAGCCAACCAAAAAAAAAAAAAAAATTAGATAAATAGATAATGTATATATTGCCAAGAAAAGCACAAATTTAAAGGAGGAATACCTTTTACATATAGATTATTATCATCCCTTAAAAAACAAAAAGTAAATAAGTATGCCGAAAGGCATAAGAAAAAAGTTGTTATTGTATAATTTAGAGTGCTTGCGAAGAGGCACTAAGTTAATGTAAGAATGATAGGTATAAAATAGAATGTAACATTTAGTTCTATGTAAAATCTGTAATTGTATTGGAAATAAATGTGGATTTAAAACCAAAAAAACTGTGGATTTGAATGCCCGGGCACTCATTTCCGGAAAACTACTATTTGAAGGAAAATTAACATTAATTAACTATTCGCATCTATTTTATGAAAAAAAAGTTCCTATGACGAGCCACACGTGCTGTGGATGTTTGAAATCTTTTATACATTCACTGCAAATCTAATTTTAACCAAGAGCGGGTGGGTTACTAACCTGTGGTCCCGCCACCAGGCGAATTAGTTGACACGACGCCAGGAAATCTTAAACATCTAAAATCCAATCCAAACTTGTTATGATAATATTCTCCCATTAACTCAGCATGTACTTTTGAGATTCCGTAGATAGTTCTCGGACGTTGAATCTAGATGAAAGCAAATTAAACTATTTATACAATTAATGCCCTACAAAACGTACATTACAAATTATTAATTTATTTATGTTCATTCACTCTATTTTTGATTAAAAAATATTAACAAAAAAAAAACATCTATAAAACTCACTGTAACGTTTGGAGTAGGACATCGTGGACTTTCAGGACCAAACGCACCAATTGTACTGGGAATAAAAACTTTCAAACAATATCGCTTAGCGATTTCCATAATGTTATGTACTCCTGTAATATTGACCCTGAAATCAAAAAGAGTGAATATAATTTAGTTTCAAAATTTTCAGTAAATTCAACTCACTTCATCGCAAGTGGGACATTCTGTTCCCCGATTGCACTAAGTAAAGCAGAGAAGTGAATCAACCAATCAATTCGATGATCAACAACAATTTTTTGTAACGCCTGTAATATTAAAAATCACTTAACAAATTTCTCTTCGACGTCGTTTAGTTTTAATCAAAATTATATTTGATATGTATTTAAAATGTTCCAACCTTAGGGTCCAGGATGTCAGCATAGATATACGGTCCGCTCTGTAATATTTCCTTATTAGGCTTGACAATATCCGAAAGTATCACATTCGAATCACCGAAATGTTGTCGGAGTAATTTTGCACATGCGATTCCTAATTGCCCAAGACCACCTAGGAATTTATTGATTTTTATTTAACAAATAATGTCTTGTATGACTGATAAATAAAAATAAAAAATTATATCGAACCGGTAATTAAAATTTTCGGTGGATGGCCGGCATTTGTATGAAATTGTTTTAAATAATTACACGAGTTTTTGAAACTACTTGCACTAAGTTTAAGAATACTTGACGTTAAGTTTTGAATCATTTTTGAATCCTTTATGCACAAGACACAGCACTATGGATATTCGACTGAAGTATCTATAAGAACGTTCGCTTGTAATGGACAACTGCTCACTGATAAATGAGACCAACGAGGTATCCCCAAGATGAATAAATACCGTTGAACAGATGTGGTCTGCTTTTGAATTTGTACTTTTCATATTTCTAAGTGTTTCCGTAGTACAGGGTGCGACGTTAGTATCAACATTTGCGCGAACAATCAATTATTCGCAGTTCGTTTTTTTGAGTTTTTATGACACAAAATTGAAATTTAATATACGACGAATGTTCAAATAGGTGAGTGAGGTAGTACTCATTTCTTGTGGCTGATTAAAAAAATTTGAATATGGATAAATACTACGACATAATGCGAGCAACAGAATTTTAATTGTGCGCAGGGAAGGGGTGTTGAGTGGAGATACCGACACACGTTTATGACGAAGATTGTAACGCTGTAATTTGATAATGTTGAGAAAATCGAGACGGAGAGAGTTAGGGAAAAAATTCAAACGGCGAAGACTGCCTTGAAAACTGTTAAGCCTTCAAAAAACAACGAAATTTCCTTATATACCAAAAGTTCATAAAAGGGATTCTTTTGATACCCCTATGTGTCGAAGCAAGCTCTGGTATACAATAGTGTAATATTGATTTAAAGGCACCCCTCGTAGTTTTTTCCTATTTTTCATAGTGTATTCAAATATTTAAATTTGTTTTCGTTTTGGGGGTTATTTTCAGAGAAGTACACAACTAAATTGTTACAAGAATTCTTAAGATTATAACCACCGCCATAGCTGCCGCTAACTCAGCCAATTTGTTCACTTTAACAAACTTGTATATTAAGTGGTTCTTGAGACCAAATTTAAATATTTAAAAGTATCTTATGGAAAACCGCCACGGAAGAGTTTTCAATAAGCCAGTTTTTTAATTGGATAGTTGCGTAATAAGGGAAAACAATTTTAGTCTTTTTCTTTTTTTGTGAAGTTCCTGTTGTTTTCAAGTGCGTCGCACTATTCCAAAACGACTATCTAAAATTTTAAATGCGTTTTTGCCGGAAAATGGTTTTTTAAAACGACATCGAGCATAACTCCACAAAATGTCATGCAATCGATCGTTCTCATCAATGCACTCCCAACGGAGGGTGTGGAATCCACAAACAAACATTCCGTCGATGCATCCCCCGATGGGAGATGTTTGTGACGCAACCATCAAATGTTCCAAAAGCTGACTCAAGACGACGTACGAGGGTTGCCTTTTATATTTCGGGATTAGAGAACAAAAACAAATATTGATCATCGAAAATCACTTTATTGTTTTTCTAAATATTCCCCATGAAGATCTATACACTTTTGCATGCGTTTGAACCAATTGTCGAAGCACTTTTGCCACTTTGATTGAGGTATCTCCAACACATGCATTCTGAATGCAGCAACCGCTTCTTCAGGTGTCGAAAAACGTTGACCCCTCAGTTTGTTTTTTACGTACGGGAATAAAAAGAAGTCATTCGGTGCCAAGTCAGGACTATACGGCGGATGACCCATCAAATTGATGTTTTGGGTGCTCAAAAATGCAGTTGTCGCAGCCGATGTGTGAGAGCTCGCATTGTCGTGGTGAAGAGTGATCCGTCTTCGGCGGTTGGTTTTCCTGATTTCTTGGAAGACAACTGGCAAACAAACGGTTGTGTACCACTCAGAATTGACTGTTCTGCGTTGTTCTAGTGGTACGGCTGCGACATGTCCAGTTTTTCCGAAAAAACAGGTGACCATTTGCTTGGAAGTGCTTCGTGCGCGAACAACTTTTGTTGGATTTGGCTCATCTTGAAACACCCAGACAGTCGACTACTGTTTACTTTCGGGCTCATACGCGTAAATCCACGATTCATCACCTGTCACGATGTCATAGACGTGTTTCGAAGCACCGCGACCGTATTTTTTGAGTATTTCTTTCGACCAATTGACACGAGCCTTGTTTTGGGCGATTGACAAATTGTGTGGGATCCAACGCGAACAAATTTTTTTGACAGTCAAATGTTTATGCAATATTGAATGTATGCTGGTCCCACTAACGCCTAAGGTTGTCTCAATCTCACGATAGGTCACATGACGATCTTCCAATATCAGTTCGCGCACAGTTTCAATGGTTTTCGGAACAACAACTGATTTTGGACGACCTTCACGAAATTCATCTTGGAGTGAACTACGACCACGATTGAATTCACCATACCATCGATAAACACTGGTCCTTGATGGAGCTTCATCGCCAAAAATTGAATTAAGTTCATCCATGCACTGTTGCTGAGTTAATCCACGCCGAAAGTTGTAAAAAAAAATTGCACGAAAATGTTGACGATTTAATTCCATTTTTGGGCCGAGATGAATCTTTTAAGTTACTGTAAACAACACAAATAGCGTTCGTATGTCAAAACGTTCTGAGTGCGTATAACCTCAAAAATGTCCAACTTTACGACAGAGCTGTCAATTGCCGGATTGCAACACTAGGGTTGCCAAATCCCGAAACATAAGAGGCAACCCTCGTATAATAATTACAATCAAGAATTTGGGAGAAGAGAACATCTTATATAGGGTGGCGCAAAATTAATCACCCATCAGTCTCTAGGTTGGCGCCCGACGTTTAAGGACCTCTGTGGGGGTAGAAGTATTGCACCAGACACGGGCGCGCGGTTCACTTCCTTCCCACTAACATCTGCGGCACCGAAGGGAAACAAAACACAGAAACACCAACTGCTACAGAGAGAAATTAATTTAAATAAAAGAATAAATCGAAGGAAAATAAGATAAGGAAAAACCTCCATTTAAAAAAAAACATAACAATAATAAATAATATAAAATATAAATATTTACATGAAATTATGACAAATTAAGCAAGAAGCTGGGTTATGAGAGCATTTTCAGAACTTTCACAGCTTATGTTAAAGTTATATACTAGCTTACGAATTCTTTCAGAAATCAATTCAACATCCGCCCTTCCGTGGAGACAAGGTTGAATAGTGCCAAGGGAGGTCTAGCATCATTTTCTAAACTTTGTTTTGTGATACCTGTAACTTCTTTAAATGCCACCTTGCAGCGTTACCCCATACTGGCGACCCATATAACAGTATAGCTTGGAAAATAACTTTATGAATAATAATCTTATTTTCATTTGTGAGTAAAGACTTGCGATTAATAAAAGGGTAAAGCATCTTAATAGCAATACTCATTTTATTAAGAGTACTTTGAATATGTTGTTTAAATGTGAGTTTTGTATCGAGATGAACTCCGAGATACTTTACGGATTGCTCCCATGCAATCGTGGTACCATTTATTTGCAGCTGACTGCTGGGAAGATAGCAAGCTTTTTTCTTTCGTGTAAAAAAGATGGCTTGTGTCTTCCTAACATTTAGCTTGATTTTCCATTTCATATAATATTTTTCAAGTATCTCGATCGCATGCTTTAGATTTGTCTCAACGTTGAGAGAAAATTCATGCGATGCAAATACGGCAGTGTCGTCAGCGAAGATAGCTGATTCACACTGCGGTCGATTTGGAAAATCCGAAGTGTAGATATTGTACAAAGCTGGACCAAGTACTGAGCCTTGGGGGACGCCACAATCAAAAAATATCAATCTAGAAACATCACAATTGACATGAACCTGAAAACATCTATTGGATAAGAAACTCTGGACGACCTTACACAAATACAAAGGAAAGTCGAACTGTATCATTTTATATATTATCCCATTGTGCCATACGGAATCAATAGCTTTTTCAATGTCTAACAATATCATGCCCGTTGATTGACCACGTGAACGATGGTGTGAAAGCGTCGAAATCCAAATTGGATATCGGGGAAAATATCTTTATCTGAAACAACTTTTAAAATATGTTGTTTCAGGATTTTTTCCAAAACTTTACTTATGTTGCTAAGTAAACTAATTGGCCTGTAACTTTCAGGTTTATCTGGGGCTTTTCCAGCTTTAAGGATAGGTACAACCATTGCTTTTTTCCAACATTGAGGAAAGTATTGACATTTAAGGCATGCATTGATTATAAATGTTAAGTATTTAATTCCAATATGAGGCAATTGTTTTAGATAGGCATTCTTAACTTTGTCTAGTCCTCCTATTTTTCGTGTTTGCAAGCACTTGATTACATTTCTTACGTTTTCTTCTTCTACAAATGCATTTAAAGGAGTTAATTCGTTTGTGGTGTCGAATCTTTCGATTCTGTTACCGACAAGTTCTTTAGTTTCAAATTCACCCAAATGCTGAGAGACCAAGTGATTTTTTGAAAAACTTGTTCCAAATAGGTTTGCTTGTTCAAAACCTGTAAAAAAAGTAGTAGAAGAATCCTTCAGAAATGGTATTTTACGGTTTTTATTCTTGATTAACTTCACTATATTCCAGAACGGTTTAGCATTTTTATCCATAACGCTAAGTTTTTTGTTCCATTCTCTATTACGATGGATTTGTATCTGGTCAGTAATACGCTCATTAAAATGGGAAACCATTGAACGAGAAAAGGGCTGACGGTAATTCTGCCAGTTTCTTCGATGAATGTTTCTCACTTTAATAAGCTCTAAGATATGGATTGGAAGTTTTTTAAAAATATCTTTTTTTACTCTTTTGGGAATACTTTCATCAACCGAAGAAATTATAGCTTGTGTAAAGTTTTGTACAATAAGGTCAACATCATCTTTACAAGACACTCTTTCAAGATTTGTAGTACTATTTTGAAGGCTCATTTTAATCTTTGATTTGAATGAATTCCAATTAGCATTCTTC
This sequence comes from Microdon myrmicae, assembly GCA_963931805.1. Taxonomy (NCBI): domain Eukaryota; kingdom Metazoa; phylum Arthropoda; class Insecta; order Diptera; family Syrphidae; genus Microdon; species Microdon myrmicae. Next base: position 96,102,900 of record OZ007501.1, on the reverse strand, counting down.
ATGTCCAGGAAATATTGAATCTTTCTTTCACCCAACCAAGAAAGGTTACAAAGAACAGGATTATGATCTGTACTGAGAGCACTTAACGAAACGGGTTCTGTTATAAGACCAGGGACATTTGACACAAACAAGTCAAGGACAGAGGGGATGCTACGAGAACCCGCGGGGAAATAAGTTGGACAAGGTCGACAAAAAATATTAATTGGTAGTGCCAATGGAAGGGCAGCCAATATATTGCCCCAAGCATTTGCTCTTACACACCCCCAATCTCTATGCCGGCAGTTAAAATCACCACCTAATAGAAATTCACCATTCATTGTGAATAACTTTTTTAAATCTTGCTTGAGCCATTTTCTTTTAATATCCGACGAAGATCCACCAGGGAAATAAACAGAATAGATTTTTACTGTCTTATGGTTTCTTAACTTAATCATTACACCTACATTCTCCACAAGCCTAGTTGGAATTACAGGTAAAAGCGAATGTTGAATTGACTTCCTGATAAGAATCGCCACTCCCCCACCCCTTTGGTCTACTCTATCAATGCGATAGCAGTTAAAGTCAGATGATGGGAGTCTTATATCAAAATTAAGCCAAGTTTCTGTTACTAGAGCAACATCAACTTTATAGCTATTTAAAAAGTTTAAAAAGTCATGAAATTTATTACGTATGCCTTTAGCATTCCAAGCAATTATTTTTATATGCGTATCTGCCATTTTACTTAACATTATTAGTGTATAAAAACTTAGTGGCTAAATGCGCGATCACATTAAATTGTTCTATTTTCGTTTTACAAACTGATAAATTTGAGATCATTTCCATGCACAAGGAATTTAGTTCCTCGATTGTGAAGAGTGGTGAATTGTTGTTGGGTAAATTATTGTTATTGTTTGATGAAGAAGCGCCGCGTGAGTCATTTTCCCATGCATTAATTGTTGGTGGTAAACTTTGAATTCGCGGGCTTGAATTTGGAAAGCTTTTGCTCGGAGCAGTGGTCAGTCCCAGCCGTCGCTGTGGCTGTGGAAGCGTAGGAAAATCACTCATAGAGGCAAACGAAATCGGTTTTTGGCAAGCTTGATGATTAGAAATTTGAGTTGATGCAGCGAAATGAGTTCTGGGATGGATGTTGGATCTTCCAGATGATCTTTCTTTTATTTCTAAGTATTTAGATCTACTGGTGCATGTGACGTCAGTAGCTTTATGATTGCCATTGCAGTTGGCACATTTATTTACCGAAGCCTTATTACATTCGCTTGTTTTGTGTGAACCTGCGCAAGTAGCACAATATGTTTTTATGTGACAATTTCTCTCACCATGTCCAAACATTTGACAATTAAAGCATTGTGTCACCTTACCTTTGATTTTCCTTTGGAAGTTCCAATTCACTTGGGTATGAAAAATTGAGCGATCATTTTTTTTAAGTTCACTTGATTTAATTGTTCCATTTTCAAAGTGAATAAAATAAAAAAATCAGTAAATTGATCATATTTTTTTTCAATTTTTTTTAACATCAGAACATTTTAAGCCAAGCGAAATGAGTTCAGCAAAAAAAAAAAAAAAAATTGTGGCGAGAAGGCCGAATTTAGCAAAACAGGACATATGTGTCCTTCATCTTGTCTCTGACTTCTGGTCATCTTGCGATAACCAGAATCACCCACATCCGTGATGATGTTGGGCTCGGTCTCGCGGCATCTGAAAAGAGAAGAAAAAAGGGGGGTATCCAAGGATAGTGTGGACAGTGTTAGTCCAAGTGTTCTCTAACTACTTTTATAGAGGGATGGTGGGAAAGAAATCATACAAGACCGGTGGGTCTTGGGTGCGGTAGTAAACGCAGATCACGTCTTTGGCGTCTGATAATCTGCTCTTTGGTCGGTGTGTATGTTTGTGTTTGTGCCGTCTTGTACTGTGCGTTCGTGTGTTTGGTTTGTTAATAGTAGACCCCATGGGATGGGTCCAGGAATCCTCTATTATAGAGAGGAATGTTGTTGGGAAGGGTGCTTTCTTCAGTTTTGTACTGAAGAAGAAATTGTGGGGGTTTGATCCGAAGAGATCGAGAGAGAGAAGGGTCAAGAACGCAAGAGTCCCGTACAAGTAGGTTCTCGCTGTTCTGAATGTTTTCGAGGTACTTATATGCTAATTGAAGCAAGTACTCGTCGATAGGGGTAACGGAGGCACCTTCGTATAGGTGAGAGTTGGGGTAATGACGGCCGTCAGGCCTTCTAGAATAATTGGTGCATCTTCTGAGGAGTTTCCTTTCGAAAACCCGAAGTCTTTCCATTTGAGCCGAAGATATTGAGGACCATATGGGAAGGGCGTACGATATTCCAGATCGGATTAGCTGCTTATAGCAGAGAAGCTTAACTTTGGTGTCAACTTTGTTCCTCCTCTTCAGGATGTTGTGCAGTTGCTTAGACCGACCGAGGCCCCTTTGGAGAATGTGGGTCACATGTTTGATGAAATTCATTTTTGGGGTATAAGTGACCCCGAGATATTTCATCTTGTCCTGTGGTCTAATCGTAGTATCTCCCATTTTTATTCGAATATTCTGTGAATATCGAGAAGTAGGTTGGGAGTGTTTACTACTCAGAATTAAGGCTACTGCTTTGGATGGATTAAGTCGGATTTTCCATCGACTGTAATACTGATACAGTTCGTCCAAGTGACGGTTGAGTCGATTTGTTGCGAGGTTAGGGCCTTTGGTTGACGTGTACACCAGGACGTCATCCGCATAGCCTATTTGGTTTACTCTCCCATCCACAGGGCGGGGAATACCGGAGGTGTAAATATTGAATAAGATGGGGCCTAGAATGGAGCCCTGTGGTACGCCTGCAGCGGCGTGAAAAGTTCGGGAAAGCTTATAGCGTTTGAAATAATAGTGAAGAAGATCGTGTGATTCGAACTGACGCTATGACAGCTCGAATCACGAAAAAAATTTTACCTAAGCGTTACACACCAGGCTACTGACCATGTTTAGAATTTGATTTCCAAACTCGACTATACTCCACTGGTGTGAATTATTTTTTTTTTGTTATTTATCGCTTGGTATACGGTTCTGATGTATTTTTCTTATTCGATTTTTCGTTCGGTGTTCTTCACTATTTTTGCTTGTGAATTGTGTGTAGAATCGCTACAAGCTTTCCATTCATTCTAACTTGGAAGGTTCTGTTTAGAACGAACTGGTAGATGATGCTACATAGCGTTCTACTGAGGCCAGTATTCAGTAGTTTAAAAGCGAGACCTTCGATCCAAGTCGTATCAAAAGCTTTTTCAATGTCTAGGCTTACCGCAACGGTGGGTTCCTTATTAAAGAGCTGCACGCAGACGTGGTTTTGAAATAAATTGAGAGCCATAGTGGTGCTGTGCGCTCTTCGAAATCCGAATTGG